>CM067901.1:10912695-12247840 GCA_034621355.1 Mycalesis mineus
CTAAAACCGGCCACGCTTCGCTGTTCAGTCAGATGTTAATTACATATTAGAAAAGTTCAAGAAACTATTCTAGTGAATATACGTGTCATCCTCCTTATATGGGGTGAAGACCCACCACGCTGCTTCAATACGGGTTACGGTGGGCTTAGGATGATAATTTTTCATTAATAAACCGATCACTATCAAATGTTCATGATAATAACGTGCTTAACATGCTCTCTGAGGAAGGGCAGATTAGCACCAACTTTACGAATTTTAGAATGTAGAGAAAAAAATTCAGGATCTCGTGGTCGAAGCCACTAGACCGACGAAACAATCGACGACATACAAGTAGACTCACCCAAAAAATACACGTAGTTCAATTTAGTAGGCTCTAATTTGCGACATGTCAACTTCCCGTTCCTTTCCCTTGGGTCGGTTGTGTAAAAATTTCAAGACTACTTTCCAAATTTTGCAGACAAACCTACGGAAGCGGAATATTTGCATAAAACGTATAGTAAACTTATAATTTTAAGGCCTCTTTTAAAATCAACATGGACAATCTTGCATTGACCTTAGTAATTGTAAACCAACCACACTTTACGTTTACACCAGAACGCTATGCCTGGTACAACAAAGCCCATATGGCATCTTCGCCCAGTCATACCTATTCATCCAGTTATACCTAGGTCACAGGACGACAGTTCCTGAAAATCGCCTATGATATAGCGTCACCGTATAATATCACAACGTGGGTTTTTCTTACTGTACAACATTCTTTAATACAATACAAGATTTCAGAAACTTAAAAAAAACGCATTGCTTTTAAAGGGACATACATGATTCAAGAGAGAAAAACTCATCCCTGTCACTTAGCAGCGATCTGGCGTCCCCCCTAACTTAGAAACCCTTTAAATATTATTCCATCTATAATAATATTATAAAACGGTAAAGTTTGTAAGTTTGTAAATAAAGTTCTGTCGGGGCTAATCTTCGGAACTACTGATCCGATTTTAAAAATTCTTTCACCAGTTGAATGCTACGTTATCCGTGAATGTCATAGGCTATATTTTATATTTGTATTGTATATATTACCCGAGGTATCATAGTTTTTGTCGCGTGAGTCGGACCGTGAAATTTATTAAATTTATCTTTATGTGCGGGCGCTTCCTGAGACATTGTAAATAATGGAAAACATTGTATGAAAACTTTATGCATCTTAAAAAGTTTTACAAAAAAGTCCGCGATAGCATATATCTATCTTTTATATTTTGGCAAATATATAACTTTTTGTGTTTTAAAAAATCATTTAATTCATATGCTTAACTTTACGTCATTATTTATACAACTAAACTGAAATCCTTATCAAAATAAATTATTTAATAATCGCAAGGATATTATAGAGATAAGATTTGCCTTTTACAGTATGTTAATTAGTTATATAGTTTCGGAGACATAACAAAATTTCTAAAAAACAACTCTGCCGCTGTATCGTCCAAATTAAGTTGACCTCCTCCGTGTAATGTTATACGTACTGAATAGGGGTCAACATTTTGGTACTGATATTCTTTGTGAATTCGATCTTTGATCTTTTCTTTGGCATGGCAGATATTTGTATAATATACGAAAAAGTTTGTTCGTTTGTTTAATCGGGCTAATCTCGAGATCTGCATTGTAAATTATTTTGTTTATTATGAAAGCTAGACTCAAAAGTGAAATAGACTATTTAATACAAGCTATACACATCAGCTTGCCATAAATATATATTGTTAATGTTAATGTACTGTAATATCGTACAATGTTTGACAAAAATGTAGATGTTTAGTACACGGGACAGGACGGAGGATATTGCTTCACGGGAAACTATAAAAAAATTAAACTGAGAGGAGTAGCAGGGAAAGGGCACACTTTATATGAAAGTCTGTCTTTAAAATTAAAAGGGTACCTAAGAGGTTTTCTCGCGGACGAAGTCGCGGGCGACTGCTAGTATGTAATAAACAAAACAACACGGGCTACATGGCATGTTCTATTCGTCTAGTTACTACTTATTCCTAGATTACAGGCATACAGCACGAGTCTTCGCCATTACATCTAAAAAACGAGAAAAAGAAAAGAAACGCCTGAGAGGCTTTCAGGTACATTAATTTTACAAGAAATTTCAAATTCGCCCTAAGATTTCAAACTCACCCTACCACTTAGTGGCGATCTGGCATCACCCCTTAACCTTAGGATTAGGAACCCTACGAACCCTATGACGTGCGTATATCACAACACCCGCCATACGTTTTTGTTTAGCGCCGCAAAAGCGTAAGCGAATTGATAAGTGCCACCAATGAGTGCACGGTTTATTTTAGGGGCTGCGTATCCGTCGGTTTTTTAGGGCGCCTCCCGTATTTACAAATACGGCGTACATTTAACTTTTGGCGGCTAATTAAAGATCGAGATTTGTTTACGATAAATGATCATTACGAGAGTGCTGTGGTCAAAAGTAATCATCTTTGACAGCCTATTTTAAAGGGCCACTACTGGGCTGGTCTTCTCTCATCATAGGAGAGGGAATTTAGAGCTTAAACCTACAATGCTGCTCCAATGCAAGTTGACATGCATAGGTTGATGTTTAGCTTAGTAATTATTACTATCATTTGGTAAGGAAAATGATGGAGACCAACGTTTTAATATGTAAGTGTTATATATGCAAGTTTTACCACGAAAGTGTAACACTTTCATGCTGAGCAGCTTTTAAATTTCAGACTGAGAATTTTCACTAACAACTTCTTAGACTTTAAGAAAATTGTAGTATTTCAAATCTGAGCCAGGCTAAGTAAAAAGCAAACTTTACAGCAGTAAAGTAATCTTCTTCATCAAATCATCTTCTTTCCAATCAATGTAAATGAGGAATGGTGAAATATGATAGTCATCATCATCATCATTAACAGCCAATAGACGTCTACTGCTAGACATAGGCCTTTTTAGAGACTTCAAAACAACAATCCTGAGCCGCTTGTGGCCAGCGAAGTAGTACCAACCAATTTTATTTTATTTCAAAACAATACATTATAAAACAAAATCTTACAGGAGTACTTATTGTAATTATGCTACTGAACTTATTGCAACCATACACAACTGCACTGCATGATTGAAAGTTTAAGTCATCTTGTATGTCCATGTAATGACCTTATATAACGACTAGGTGTATTTTGATGGGACTTTCACAGATTGATAATGTAAATTTTAAAAAAAGAGTTAAAGGTTCATTACTTCACTTTTCTTATTATATGAAAGTAGGAATTAACTGAGAATGAAACAGCTTCACCTAATTGATATATAAATATTATAATAGATAAGAATTTGTCTATTACAGGACCTGTGATGTTTATCTTGTAGTGATAAGATGTTATCATAAAGTACAGGCTAGAGATTATTTTATATACAAACTATATGAGTCACTTGTACATCAAATTGCATGTACATACATATTATTTGAACATATTTTTTAAAAATAAATACCATGTTTGGCCTTACCATGATGGAAATTCAAATACACCTGAAGTCAGTACTGTTAAACATTTTGATATCAAAATACTATATTTATTTATAACAATACTCATTTCTTGTTAAGAATGTTGATGAAAGTTTATTCAATCTACTAACAGCCATGGCTAGTTACCACCCTACCAACAAAGATGTACCGCCAAGCGATTTAGTATTCCAATATGACGTAGTATAGAAACTGAAGGGGTGCAGATTTCATCCTACTCCTAACATGTTAGCCCACCTCCATCTTAGATTGCATCATCAATTACCACCAGGTGTGATTGCAGTCAAGAGCTCAGTGTACAAGGTATTGCAGTTATGATATGATCCCATAAAGATCATCACTCAGCAGTGATGCGCGCTTCAAATGTAAGTGTGAAAAGCAACTCAAGAAATATTTTGGTGAACTTAGTTTATATAACTAGGAGAAAATATATAACATAGTTTTTGTATTTTCGCAACAGATTAATTGTATGAAGTAAGTACTTGTATAATAATTTTTGAAGACAACTTGTAACAATACTTGAACAAAGTAAAAGTTGACTCTGTATTATCTAAGAGGTGAATGAACTCATTTGCATAGGCAATTAAGTGTGTGAAATTGAAATGTCTGATGTTAAAAAGTTGCAACTACATTTTGTTAATGTTAATTTTTGGTCTCAGTGTAATCATTACTATAAAATACTTTATAATAAATTTATTTTGGCCTGGCAGTACTTATATGAAAGGATTAATGAGAGTGGAAGAAGCTCAAGAAGTATGCAAGGACTGTCGCAAATGGAAAGGTGTAGTCTCTGCCTGAATGATGTGTGATGTTATGTATGTATGTATGGCAGCATTTGTGATTATGATTAAATATATAATTTTTAATTATGTTATGTCTGATTTACATGTATCATTTCATAGACAAGACAAGCACAAGTTTGAGCTCAGATGATATGAGCATAATAAAACTTGTTTTAATAATTCGGGCTAGCATATAGACAAAGTTAAATGAAAATTTAATTTAGTGTATTACTTTATCAACTTTATAAATAGATGAGTAGGTACACAAGTTTTAAAACATTTTCAGAAAATTAGTTACCACACAGTAAGTTTTATTTTAAAGTGATATCTGTAAGAAAATTAGACTTAAGCTCTATTTAAAGAGAAATGTGCGGTGCTTAGAAAAGCCAACAAGAGCTTACAAGCACTGAGCTGTATTTATTAACTGTACCTTAATAAAATAAATAAATAAAGATATATAATATTATAATAATCAGATTATAAGATTATGATTTCAACTTGAAGTTTAATAAAATATTAGACATACAAACAAAAGAAATCGATTTTTTGGTCAAATACATTTCAAGCAATTAAATAATTGTACTGCTGATTATAATATTAACCATTCAAGTTTTAATAAATAAAAAACTCAAGGTGATAGATGTAGGTCAAGTAATTCTTTGCCAGACACAAGTATATTATTTATGCAGGTATTCAAAGGTCACCACAAATTAAAAGATAACTGCTGGTGTGCAATTAAATATTAATCAATATGTACCTATTGTTTGTGCATTGTGTAATGTCACTCAATCTAAGAATACTGCTAATTCAGTGAGAAGTTTACAAAGCCATCAAATAGAAATATAGGAGAAAATTTAAAGATCATAATAAATATTAACAAAGAAATTATAATAGGTCCCTCACTCTGGAGTCCTGATCACCAGTTGCTTGGGCCCTAAAAGGCTCCGCAAGTGGAGGAGCAGACTTGTTTTATAAATTTTCAATAGTGTTTTTTTTATATATTTTTGTATTACATAACTTTAAAAATAAAAAAGGTAAATAAAAATAATGAAAGAAATAAGAATAAAGTAATTGTTTTTGATCAAATGCTTTTTAATGTAAACAAGGTTTCATTGATATTTTTTATTGTAGTTGTTATTGTTGTTATTGTCATCTAAGAATATTGCTTTTTGTTTATATGTATGTATGTAATGTACTATCTGTAATTGTCAGTAAATAATGTTACATATTAAAATAAACTTAATTTATAATTACTAGTAAGACTTTATTATTAAATAAATAAGCAAATAGATGGATTGTAAAAAATACGCTATGTTTTCTTGTACTATGTTACCAATGACGCGATATTCGGTGATAGGAAGTAGTAGTCTAAAAGGAAGAGCTAATTAACATTCGGCGCGGCGACCCCGGAGCGCGCCACCCGGCCGCCAGCCGCGGCAACGCTTCCACTATCACCTTTAGACCGAAGCGCCAATGCGCCTCGTCAAAGACCCGTCTTAAACATTATTACGGTCTCACATTAACATAATCGACTTTAATTGCCTTCACTTTGGTCAAAGATCCCATTTGTCGACCAATCATAATAATATTATACAGAAATATGAATCAAAATGTTTTGACAACATCAATTATAACCTAAAAACTCGTGACAAAATCTAACAAATCGTCGTAAAAGAGCGAGATATTGCCCAAATAAATAGTCTCAAACGACTCCATTCTCATGTCTAACCATCCGCACACAGTACGCAAGCCGATACAATGATACCTAGATGCAAATGCTAATGTCCTATTTGAAGAATTTTGGTAAAATAATAAGTCATCGATAAAAACTATCAAACCGATTTGAACAATTCAAAATATATGTGAAATCGGGCTTTTTTATGGAATTCGCGACATTAAACATTAGTGAACTAATTAATATGAGCAATTAATGAAGGTACGACTATCAAAGCAAAGCACCGCTAGTCGGCTGGCGGTGAGCCGGCGAAGCTACAACAAAAATAACCAATTATTGTTACTTACCGCCGACTCTGTACATATTCGCAGCCATTTTTATACACAATCACTATTCATTAACACTTAATTAATCTACATCTGACACAATTAATAACTATAACACTATGTAATTGAGCTTTTAACAATGTTTTTCATCACGTTAACTCCGGACGCCTTTCGCTGATCGCCATTTTCTTTCACACTACCTACTAATTTGGCCAGTGCGCAGTCGCACTTTTTGGCGTAAACTTCTTGCTCTTGAAACAAAGCAATGACATAATTATCGTCAATTTTATATTCACTTATTTTATTCAAAAGTTATTCAACTTTAATTGTTATTTTATATTATTTTACAAATCATGTCGCACGATTGAAATATATTTTACTATATCAAAATTAAAAAAAAAACTCTTTCATTCAAGAACGTTTCGTTTACACACAAAAACTTTGTAACACAGACGTTTCATTTGTATGTAAAAATAAGCTTCATTTTGAAACTAATACAATTTATATAACTTATAAGTAAGATTTTAAAAACTAAATGATTTTTTTTATTAATATTTCTTAGATTAAATATTTTTGTAATTAATTTTAATTATGTCCTCTGTGCTTCATGCTTTAAAAGGAACGTAATGTTGGATGATCATAGACAAAGACGCTCATTTACACTATGGTATTTTAACCATAGACCTAAATTTAACATAGAGTTATTAACCTTTATTAATTTTATAAAATAATAACTGAAGGAATCTCATTTTATTTGAATTATAATTTTATATAAATAAAATTATTTAATGTTTACCTATATCTTTGACTGCGTTTACAAAAATGACGTGGCCATAGTGACAGTTCCATTGTCTACAGTACTGAGTAATTGACATTTGCCAAATCAGCTAGTTCGGTCCGTCTGGTAAAAATTTATATAAAAATCCAAATAATTCCTCATTTTTGAATGAATTTGCATTAAAGTAGTCATATTTAGCTAGACTATCTAGCTTAAAGTAGGCACATGTATCTTTGGTTTGTATTATTCTAACGTTTTCCAGTGTTTTCAAGTGTTAAAAAGTGTGATTGACTGTTATTCGTGTTTCGTTAATAGATCGGGGTGATATGGCGACCTACGAAGAGTTTATCCAACAGAATGAGGACAGGGATGGTATACGCTTTACCTGGAACGTGTGGCCTTCAAGTAGAATCGAAGCTACAAGACTTGTGGTGCCCTTAGTGTCACTGTACCAACCCTTAAAGGAGCGACCGGATTTGCCTCCGATCCAGTATGAACCTGTGCTATGTACACGCAATACTTGTCGTGCAGTGCTAAATCCAATGTGCCAGGTGGATTACAGAGCCAAGCTATGGGTTTGCAACTTCTGTTTCCAGAGAAACCCTGTAAGTAACTTTACAAATGTAGTGGAGTTGATATGCTAAGATGTTTGTGTCTAAGATACTTATTTATGTAATAAAGAATATACAATCATATTTTAATTATTATGAACTTTTGTTAATGTCAATTTATGGTGATGTCAATTGATAGAATTGCAAATTTCTCTCAAGATCTCAAAGTTTTGACAAGATCAAAATCATGATAATGATTAATGGTTTTATTATAAACAAGCTGACCATCTAAAACAGGAGGCAGTTTTATGTTTTTCATTATGCCATTTTTGTTTTGTTCTAATCCCTAAAGCTTGTTTTCCCTAAACTCTAATTAGATTAAACAAAACAAAAATAATAAACATTGAAACTAGTCTAGAGACAATGAACACTAATTTATTTATTGGATTATTTTTTAACCTAAAGTTTGAGATGGACAATATGTTTGAGTAACAGCTAATATAAATTTTTTAAAATAAACGTGATATCAAAAACTGGAGCCAGTGGGATTCGAACAAGAATCTCTTTGATTTTGAATTATAATAACCTAAAAGTGTGGTTAAAATAAAAACCATATATATAAAGTAATCATTTTGTTACAGTTTCCACCTCAATATGCAGCAATATCAGAACAGCACCAACCAGCTGAGCTGATCCCAAACTTTTCTACCATAGAGTATACCATAACTAGGGCTCAAAGCATGCCTCCCATCTTTCTATTGGTGGTGGATACATGTTTAGATGAAGAGGAACTTGGTGCTCTGAAAGATTCTCTTCAAACATCTCTAAGTTTGATGCCACAGAATGCCCTTGTTGGTCTCATAACATTTGGTCGTATGGTGCAAATACATGAATTAGGTATGTACATTTTAAACATAATTTGTATTTAAGGTATGTTTTAAATGTTTAAGAAGTAATCTTGGCTTCTATTTTAGTCCATAACCAGCTATATTCTGCAGTTTTACCCACATTGATCTTATTCCTACAGGGTAATATAAAGTAATAGTTATTTTGAGTATAAACTTCTTTAGTGTTATCCTGATTCTTTAAGTCATTCTGGTGTTATAAATTTGGCTTTGTTTTAAATATAGATAATGTGATTGTAAGAGAGTTGCACCCTGTAAATCTGCACTGGACAAGTGTGATGGGCTTAACCTCTATCTCTTTTAAGGAGGAAGCCTGACCCTGTAGTGGCCGATTATAATAAGCTAATTATGATGAAAATTCTCCTCACTTTCACATATTTGTGGTATTAAAAGTTTGGATCACAGACAACCGATATAATCTTTTGAATATTTATTTTTACAGGTACAGAGGGCATATACAAGTGCTTCGTATTCAAAGGCACTAAAGATTTAACAGGCAAACAGATACAAGAGCAACTGGCAATTGGTCGTGTGAATGCACCAAATCCACAACAAAGACAAGGGGCCCCTGCACCTCAGCCTCCTGCACATCGCTTCTTACAACCAGTCAAACAATGTGATATGGCTCTAACAGACTTGCTGAGCGAACTAGGTCGAGACCCCTGGCCATTAGGTGTTGGAAAACGTCCTTTAAGAAGCAGTGGAGTCGCTTTATCGTTAGCTGTAGGACTATTAGAAGTTACTTATCCTAATACTGGTGCCAGAATTATGCTGTTCCTTGGAGGTCCCTGCTCCCAAGGGCCAGGTCAGGTAGTAAATGATGAACTGAAGCAGCCAATCAGATCTCACCATGACATTCATAAGGATAATGCCAAGTATATGAAGAAGGCTATAAAACATTACGAAGCATTGTCACTAAGGGCTGCAACTAACGGTCACGCTATTGATATTTATTCATGTGCCTTGGATCAGACTGGGTTGATGGAAATGAAGCAGTGCTGTAATTCAACGGGGTTGGTATCTTACTTTAATTTCCTTGAGACATTGGATGGAGATGATAGAATAAATATACAGTAATGGTGGAAATTTGCAATGAATAAATATTGTTACATGTTTTCAGAGGTCACATGGTCATGGGCGACTCATTCAATTCTTCATTGTTCAAACAAACGTTCCAGCGCGTCTTTTCCAAAGATCAAAAAGGAGATTACAAAATGGCTTTCAATGGTACTTTAGAAGTTAAATGCAGTCGGGAACTCAAAAGTAAGTAAAGTTATGAAGTCTACAAAAACTCTTTTTGGATGTAGATTATAGATATGTAGTTGCATCCTCCTCCTTGAGTCGTTTTCCTCATGTTTGAGGGTCGTGACCACCTCCATTTAAGATCTTCCTTACAATGTTGCGCCATCCGCTCCTATTACCGGCCGTTTGAAGAGCGTCATACATCGAGGAGTCGAGTGTGGTGCGGATCTGGTCAGACCAACGCATCGGGCTGCGCCCACGCGGCCTTTTTCCTTCCACTTTGCCAGTGACTACTAGTTTCTCTAGATTATCTCCGTCTTTTCTGGCAATGTGTCCAAAGTACTCTAGTACACGCTTGAGGCAAATAGTGGAGAGCCTTGATTTAATATTAAGCTTAGCAAGAATAGATGCATTGGTCCGAAATGCGGTCCATGGGATCCGGAGCATTTTCCTCCAGCACCACATCTCAAAAGCGTCTATTCGTTTGCGATCCGCAGACTTTATGGTCCATGTCTCAGCCCCATATAAAAAAATGGAGAAGACGAGTGTGCGTACTAATTTGATCTTCGTCCTCAACGAGATGTTGCGGTCTCTCCAAGTTATTATATGTAGCTGAGACATGGCACTCTTTGCCATTCCAATTCTTCTTCGGATCTCTGGTTCACAGGAGCCGTTATTAGTTATGGTGGACCAAGGTAAACGAAATCTTCGACAGTCTGTAAATTGAGTGCGCCAGTGAGATTTAATACCTTTGATCTATCTATGACCATGATTTTGGTCTTCTGTTTGTTGATAGATAGACCTAAGGTGTTGCTGATTCGCTCCATTCTCTCCAGTAGAGAGCACATCTCAGTTTCATCTGCGGCCAAAAGCGTGGTATCGTCAGCATAGCGATGATTGTTTAATTTTACTCCGCCAATGCGTACGCCTCCCTCCCATTGGTCGCAGGTTTGCCTCATGATGTATTCGCCGTACGCGTTAAACAAGATAGGCGAGAGAATGCAGCCTTGACGCACCCCTTTGCCGAATTTAAAAGGGTGGGACATCATATCCTCGATTCTGACTACACCTTGGCTGTTGAAGTATAGTGCTTGAATAAGGGCTATGAGATGAAGTGGCACCCCGAGTTCTCCCAACACTGTCCATAGATCACATTGTTTTGTGGAACCCTTTTTATGAAGAGGTAAAATGACTGAGTTTGTCCAGTCTTTTGGCCAGTTTCCAGTAGTCCAAACTTGATTACATATTGTGTGCAGTGCCTTTATTCCGGTGACCAAGACTTTAACTGTTCTGCAACTATTCCATCTGGGCCTGGTGCTTTTCTCATTTTAAGCAGACTAAGAGCCGCGCACACTTCTGAGGGAAGAATATCTGGTTCCCTATCTAAGGTGTTCCAATCAGCTGTGGGTCTCAGAGTGTTTTCAGACAAGTTACCGTTATATAGCTCTTCACAGTAGCTGCGCCACCTTTCTGCCACCTCGTCTAATTGGTGTAGGGATATGCCATTTACATTATTGATTGCCCAGGATTTTGGTTTGAACTTCCTGGTTAGTAATCGGACTTTTCTGAAAAGGTCTGCTGTTTGGTACTTCAAGGAGTGGTCTTCGATATCCGTACAGATTTCCTCTATGTATTTGTTTTTATCATGTCTGCAGGATTCATCTATAGTTTTACATAGATCTTCGTACTGCTTCCTTACGTCTGGATCTTGTAGTCCTTTTACTTTTAAATTCTTCCTACGACGTGTGAGCTCCCAGGTCTTATCCGAGATCCAAGAAGATTTCTTGGGCTCACTTGCATTATTTTTTCCTACTATTTCTAGAGCATCGTTGACTGATGTTTTTAGTTGGTTCCAAGCCGACTAGGCGCTGTCCGTGTTTAGATCGCTTGATTGAAGCTTTTCTTCAACAGTTTGTCGAAAAAGGGTTTTTTCAATATCATTCAACTTTCTGGCCTTGCTGAGTTGGCGTTTTCTAGGTGACTTAAGACGTAATGCAAAGCTAGCCACAAGAAGATTATGATCTGTCCCGCATTCAGCACCCGGAAATGTTTTTACATTGTTTACAGAAGATCTCCAGCGGGTGTTGATTAATATGTAGTCTATTTGGTTTCTGTATCTATCGCCTGGAGATTTCCAGGTATACAGGCGCCTAGGGTGATGTTGGAAACAGGTGTTTAAAATTACCAGATGCCTACTTAGACAGAACTCGATCAGTCTATCACCACGCTCATTCCTGATGCCAAGTCCATGATGTCCCACAATTTCGCGAAGATGGTCATCGCTCGACGTGCTACCGACTTTCGCGTTCCAATCACCGAGAATCATGGTAATTTCTCGATTTGGTATTGAATCCAGTGTTTCCTCTAACGTCCCGTAGAATGATTCTATCTCTTCCTCTGATGATTGTGAGGTAGGTGCATATATTGATATTATGTTCAAGGTGCATGGCTTGGTGTTCAGTTTCATTGTAATGATGCGATCTGACACTGGGTTATATCCAAGTACATAGCCATTTAGTTTGTCCGGCACCAAAATGCCTACCCCATTTAAGCTGGAATTATCTGAGCCTGAGAAATAGAAGGTGTTTCCCATAGAAGTCTTGTAATGGCCATTTCCTTGCAAATGCGTCTCGCTTAAAGCCAGTATGTTCACTTTATAACCGACCATTTCCTTCTCCACGATGCTTAATTTGCCTGGTTTGAGTAATCCTCTAACATTCCAGGCTGCTATACGCTGGTGTGCGCGTATTGATGTTTTAAAATGTTTAGAGGTGCGTGTTGCGCTCGTTGATTCTCCAAACGGAGCTTCGGTAGCATATTTCCCACCATCCAGCCCGGGTACTGAATGGCGCCGAGCGTTAGTCGGATCGTCCAACAAATCTCTCTCGTTATTTTGTCTTTTCATTAATGGGGTGGTTTTCTTGGGAAAATAATCTCGGTGGGTTCCCTCTTCCTTCCGAGTCAGTCTTTTAGAGGCTATTTAGGCCTCTCGGTCTCTGATTACCGCTTCATGGGCGCTAGGTGGCCATGGTGTGGTCAGGTTAATTACCGCCGCCTGAGACTCGGCGTTGACCTTTTACGGCAGGTATGGTCCCTCCTGACCAACCCTCCTCCTTTTGCATCCGGGCTTGGGACCGGCAACGGCGGAGTAAAAAGTGCATTTATTAATACCTAATAATTGTATAACCACGTAGTTATAAGATGTTATTAAAAAATATAAGCTTTATCTAATTGTTCTTATCTTATTAATCTAATTAAATGTTATTAATTTGTGATTTACAAATTAATTTAAATTATTAGATGTTAAATACTACCTTTATAACTTTGTGTTTCTATTTGTTAAAAAACAAATAGAAACACAAAGTTAAATTTGGCTTGGAGGGAGATTCGATACAAGACTTTCTATTTTATAATCCTTCATAAAATTTATTTATAAAGGATTATAAAATATATGTGTTATATGTGTAGACATGTTTATAATTTAATTTGTTATTGTTCCAGTATCTGGTGCAATAGGCTCTTGTGTGTCGCTCAATGTGAAGGGTCCGTGTGTGTCGGACACGGAGGTGGGCATGGGCAATACATGCCAGTGGAAGATGTGCACCTTCACACCAAGCACCACCATGGCTATATTCTTTGAGGTATGATATATTCGTTGATTTTAAAATTTTTTTATACTTACTAGTTGTTTCATCTAATGTTAAATAAACACAAAAATAAAGCAATCAAATAAGAAATAAGAAAGCTACCAAAATAGCTCCATGAGTCGCTAAGCTAAAGTGACAGTAGGCAGGTAGGGGATTCCAAGATGTTCGAATCATATCAGAAAATGGACTCTTGTTGTTCGACTCCCCAATACGTGAACTGACGACATTAAATGTGTCACAGGAAGCCATTGGCAACATGCGGCTTGGAATTGTTAAGAAGCTCCTCAAAAAGGCTGACGTCCAGCCATTTACATCAATCAGCAGATATGATAATGATGATGATGAGCTATTGAGGCTGAAATGATTGTTTGATTGTGTGTGCAGGTAGTAAACCAGCACGCGGCGCCGATGCCGCAGGGCGGGCGCGGCTGCGTGCAGCTCATCACGCAGTACCAGCACTCCAGCGGACAGCGCCGCGTGCGCGTCACCACCGCGGCGAGGAAGTGAGTGTACATTCACCTATAGGCGCAACTTTGCACTGACGACGATAGAAGAGTGTCAGAAAGTTGCGGAGAAATGGGTGCAGGTACATGACAATTCATGATGTCGTGCAAACGTGCCGCCTGCTCAGTGAACTAACACCCGGTGTGTTTTACAATAATGTCTATCATTTTGTTATTTTTGTTGTTAGTGAATTGTCAGTTTATTTATATATAATTATATATATAATCATATACAACGGCAAAAAAAAAATCTGTACTCAAATAAAAATTAATATGTATATGGCTGCAGTTGGGGTGACGCGGCGGTGAACCTGCAGCACATCTCGGCAGGCTTCGACCAGGAGGCGGCAGCGGTGGTGATGGCGCGGCTGGTGGTGTACCGCGCCGAGCAGGAGGACGGGCCCGACGTGCTGCGTTGGCTCGACCGGATGCTCATACGGCTGGTAACTATATATCATGGTGGTGCTGTAGTTGGAGCGGCTGTGAACCTGTACATCTTCGCCCAGCAGGCGGATCAGGTTTTATTTATTTATTTATTCTTTATTTGTACACCACATAAGATAACATAAAAACATACAGAAACAATATTATGGAGGAAGTAGAGGTACAAAAGGTGGCCTTATCCCTTAATAGCGATTTCTTCCAGCAACCTTGGGCTTAGGAAAATATCAGTACTAAGCTGCAGGTGGTGTAATTTAATAAGATACATACATTCAAATAATTACATACTAATACACAATAAATTACATAAATAACACAATAAACATTAAAATAAATATCATAAGATAAACTAATACATACATAATATGACACACAGGAAATACAAACCAATAAGTCATCAAAAGTACAGATTGTCCCTTTTGGGTGCACTGTCATTCAGGGTGCATTTTCATCACAGCATGAAAGACACTCACTGTTTCCTGTGGCTTCGTCGCAAACACTAAAGCACTTCGATCAACGATAGTGATGGTGTGGAAGTTAGTGTTTCGATATTGATTCTATGCAATTTCGTGCCACTGCTATCAAGGCAACTATACAATAAATTTCATTGTTTCTAAAACAAAAATCTTAAAAATCTTCAAATTACATACTCAAAGGTAACCCTGATTGTTACCCAGAAATAAAGCTTTTTTTTGTTTCTAAGATAAATAGTTTTAAAGAATTTAGATAATATAGCCCTTTTGGTTAGTTGTGGCATTTGATTTTAAAAACATTTACAAAACCATAAATTGTAACTTCCAGTGTCAGAAGTTCGGCGAGTACGCGAAGGACGACCCGAACAGCTTCCGCCTGTCGGAGAACTTCAGCCTGTACCCGCAGTTCATGTACCACCTGCGCCGCTCGCAGTTCCTGCAGGTGTTCAACAACTCGCCAGATGAAACCACATTCTACAGGTAACTTGTATTACTTATACGCAATAGTTCTATTTATCTGACCCGGACTTAAATACATTAACAAGGTTTTGAGATCGATCATCTCCTGATTAACGACTCTTATTCAATTTAAGAGTGACGCACAACAGCACAAGCTATTCGTTTGGTAATAAATTTAGTCAATCACATTATTTACAACCCCATACGGCTGAACCGAAATGTGTAATTATACATGTAATGTGACGGCCACCGTAGCGCAGTAGTGTGCGCGGTGGATTTACAAGACTGAGGTCCCGGGTTCGATTCCCGGCGAGACAGTTTGAAATTTTTTCTTAATTTGTCTTGGTCTGGCTGGTGGGCGGAATTTGCCGTGGCTAGTTACCACCCTACCGACATAGACATACCGCCAAGCGATTCAGCGTTTCGGTACGATGTCGTGTAGAAACCGAAACGGGTGTAGAATTCATCATACTCTTAACAAGTTATTCCGCTTCCATCTTAGATTGCATCATCACTTAACATCAGGTGTGATAGCAGTCAAGGGCCAACTTGTAGTAAATAAAAAAAAAATAGAATATTATAGTGCATTTGAAGCTTATGCCAAATGTAGCATATACTGCTGCAATATTGTATAGTAACTGCTGCAATAAGTATCCAATATCTGTTATAACCCTAAATCCTTGAGTTTACCAATTAAATGTGACTTTGTTTTAATTTTTACCAATCACTATCAGTTTTTTGTGATAATGATTGTGGTCTGTGTCCTACAACGTAACATGCGCACTGATACGAGTATCATATGATACGAAAACACGAAATATTTCACAATCCAGAACTCACGATTCGAAGTCCACTAGTCAAACACTGAACGACGAGGCAATGCTCATCGATAATGTAGTTGACGTAATTAGAGAACAAGAATGTTATACTAATATTTGTTTCAGGCACATGTTGATGCGCGAGGACCTGACTCAGTCGCTGATCATGATCCAGCCGATCCTATACTCGTACAGCTTCGGTGGTCCGCCCGAGCCGGTGCTGCTCGACACCTCCTCCATACAACCCGACCGGATACTGCTCATGGATACGTTCTTCCAAATCCTCATATACCATGGAGAGGTAATGTAGCTTATCGTACTAGACCCAAGTCATCATCATCAGCCTATTAACGGCCCACTCCAGAGTCAGGCCTCCTTTCTGATAGGAAAGGGGATATGGAGCATAGACCCAACATGCTGCTTCAATGCGGGTTGGCGGGCTTAGGGTGATAATTTTCATTTTTTAACGATTATTAATAGATGTTGATGATAGTGACCAGAACTGACGGTTTAACGTGCTCTCTGAGGGTGTAACACCACCAACCTTCCGACTCCGGGCTACACCCAACATGCCTTTGAGAAATTTATTGAGACATTGATATCGATGATGTTCTATAAATGGTAAATATTTATAATTTACACATGTATGTCTGTCTTTGTGTTATATCAGTCACCTTTCGTTTGCGTTGGACTTTGGTTTTTACCGTACGTAAGTGAAGATTATTTTGTACTCGTTGTTTATTATCGTCAATCAAAGATAAATATTAAACTAAATATCAATAATGTTTCTCTCAGACGATAGCCCAATGGCGAGCGCTGCGCTATCAAGACATGGCGGAGTACGAGAGCTTCGCGCAGCTGCTGCGAGCACCCATCGACGACGCGCAGGAGATCCTGCAGAGCCGCTTCCCCGTGCCGCGGTACATCGACACCGAGCACGGAGGATCACAGGTATCATCATTATCATTATTAGCCTATTAACAGCCTATTACAGGACCAGGTCTCCCTTTTTGTAGGAGAGGAGGATATGGAGTGTAGATCCACCACGCTGCTCAATGCGGGTTTGGCGGGCATCATTAGCTATTAATAGCCTATTTTTAACATTTATAGAAGAGTGGATACGGATGTAAGATGCCACGCTGCTGTATTGCAAGGTGGCAGCCTTTGGGTGATAATGTCTTCTCTCTCTCATCTTGTAATGAGCATTACCAAATGTAAATGACCGGGGCCGACGGCTTAATGTGCTCTCTGAGGCACGGGGGTGCAACACCTCCAATTTGGAATTTGTAATGATAAGGATGTTCTATGAAGAAAGAAAAGCTCAATTTTGACGGCAAAACTTAAAACCTCGTGATCCCAAGCCACACAGGCTTTCCTGTCTTGGAGCTGAATTTCATGTTTCTTCATAAACTGATAGTAATATTACTTAATTTTTATTAAAAATTAAGAAAGACCATAAGTAACTTAGGCAAATCACTTTTATAGACATTATTTCACATGTAAAATTGAATAAAAAAAAATATACATATTTTTCAAATAGTTTTCCTTATAAACTTCTAGATAAGTCCAATACTTTTAATTTTAAACAGTTTCCACGCTATGAACATTTCCCTTGTCTGCTAGAATCTTCTCGAGCATATCTGTGACCTTCTGTTGAGAATGAAGAAACTTTTTGAAATGTGTGTCGTCATACGATTTCTTTTTTATGTTGTTAAGAGACATTTGCTGTCTTGCAATTATTCTTCTGTCGCAGCAGTCAGCCATTTCTTTTGAATTTCTAAACTTCTCGTCGCAGCAATCAGTTATTACTGCATACTTATTTTCTTCTGGATAATCAAGATATGACTCCATTTTTTCTAATTTCTCATGATACCGAGGTGTATCTTGTATGATTTCATCGCTATAGGGTCTATATTTTCCTAAATTAATCTTTTCATAGTAATCAGAATTGTATTTAGAATGCCTGTTATTGCTTAATGTAAACCGTATAATATCAACATTATCGTCAAAATTGCTTTTGTGTATGGGAGGTCTATGCAGTGCTTTAGGCATATCAGGATGCATATTATTTGATTTATATGATTCAAAAGTTATAGGCGCTTTTAAATGTTGTTTGCCTCTTGCCTGATTTTTATTTGGAAGTATTCTGTATGGTGCTTTAGTAGTTATAATAATGTTCTGTCGTATTACATTCTGTTTGTTATCTATAGGTATACCCAGAGGTAGTATTTCTATATTATTTGTTTGTACAGTAAGAGGAAGTAAACCACTTTTTATAAAAGGTGCATGTTTTATAATAGTTGTTTGTTCTGTCATGTCTGTCTGTTGTGTTGTTGTTATTTTTGGCATTGTTCCATTGGACTTATATCTGTGTAATTGTGGTGCAAAATTATAAATGTTTTCTTTATATACTGGTGGGTTATTGTTTACTCTATTAACTTGGTTGATATTCAAGTGAAGTTTAGTTTGTTCCAGTGTCCAGTTATTTGGCTTTATCGTCTGAGGATATATTTTGAAATCTTTTAATTTCAACTTTGCCATTTGATATGGTAATAAGGATTTATCTCTGTTATTGATTCTTTTTTCACTGTCACTTTTAATGATTATGGTATTCTGTTTCATAGATTTAATCTCTTCGAACAATTCTAAAAACTTTTTCATTATTGAATCTGGAGTATTTGCATCTGCTTTCTTAAGTGTTGTTCCGATTTCTGATTCTGTAAAATAAATATAAGAATATACTTTGAACCATATAGATTGGGAATAAAGGGCGTTGACCCCTCGAATATGTATACATAAGTAAGAGGGAGATATATAGTTGTCTATACTCCTTTTCTTTCTTATCGACTTTCCGGGGGTTCAGCGCCCTTTATTGCCAATTTATATAGTGGAAGAAACATCACTCATTGTTGTAAATCGATTGAAATATTGATAAAATACAATCTATTAATATGTTATACCTAAATATTTTACTCTTTTTGTTGTGCTTTGGGTTGTTGTTGTAGACATAATAGTCGTAGTAGTAGTTACTGTTGTTATTTTGTGCAATTCTTTACGCAAGTCCCGTAAAACTATCTCTTTTACATTGTCAGCTATCTCTTTTATTATATCGCGAGTAATCTCCACTTTAGGTTCGACATTGTGCGTAGTCGTAGTATCAATTCCTTGAAAATTGCTTTGGTACGGATTCCTAGTTATGAAACTTTCGGTACTTCTGTTGTGATTTTTAACAAGTTCAGCATCCATATATGGTTTAAATTTGTTTAATGTATTGATTAATGTAAGTGCGTCGTTGATATTTGTCTGACTCAGTATGTTTGGTTTCTCTGTATCTTTCCTTAATTCTTCTGGAATTACTTCAAATTTTGGCGATGTTGTTGATTTAGCACTCAGATTTCCTCTTCTGGCTACGAAATTTTTAAATAATCTATTAAGTGTGTCATTAGTTTCGAATGAGTGAATACTTTCTGCGATTCTTCTCTTACTTTCTTGTTCTTTAAGGAAATCTGGTTTTAAGAGTTGATCTTTTATTACTTTATTTATTTTAGTGTCTTCTAATAGTTTTAAAATACTTCCTAACTGAGTTTGCTTGTCATTATATTGTATGACCTTATCAAAATTTAATTTCTCATACGTTGTTTTCTTTGGTAGTATGTCATATTTCTTGTTTTTATTTTCAATAATAAAATATTCTGCAGGGCGAGGGTTTTCTAGAACTTCGAAAGCAGCATTCGATTTAAAGTCTCTTTTTAGCTCAGAATCTGCAAAACATTAATTTTAACATGAATACTTGAGAACATTTATATAAACAAACAACGTCCAACTTACTTTTGGTTTTATTAACGAATTCTTTTGTTATATTGGCATCCTTATTATTGTTATTATTACCCTGTGATTGACTGCATGCTTCGAGTAATTCTCTAGAATAAATAAAACATTTTCGTCTATAAGCATTTTTGTTTAGTTTCTTAAACGTTTATTGTCTTGTCTTCATATTGATTAACATTCCTTGCATCCTTCTTGTTTGCACAAATTATTACTAATAATAACATCAATCAGGTCTAAGTAAAGTTTTAGTACTCACTCATTGTTCATATCGTCGATGTTTACATTGTGTCGTTGTAGTTTTGTCAACATGTTCACGTCCAAGTCTTCCTTTTGCATTCCACTCAACACCAAAACGCACATTAGGTCTGAAAATTTAACAATAGTTTCGACCTTTATTATTCACACAAAAAATATAATCAAATAGATTACTGAATTCTAAAAGGGATTTCAAATTGATTTTGACTTTCTTTTTAGTTGATAATGGTTTTTTTTTTTCAATGTTTATTTATTATTGAATCATGTTTTTGGACCTTTTATCCGGTCTAAGCGTTGTGTGGCCCGACAATGTGATAACGTACATGTAACGGCGACAGCGGCGATCAGAGCTCGGCACAACATTCCGACGTGTTATCGCCTCGCCACCTGATCGCAAGCTTCTTTTATTGCACTCACAATGTGATTGTGTTGGAACAACTAAAAAGTTTAAAATGTGTTAGCAGTCATATAGGAGTATATTGTTTGCACAGCGTTCATGATGTGTAAAATATGTAAATACATAAAATATAATATATGCACATATATAAATACTCTCTTTAAAAATAAACATAGCAACAAAAATTGCGGAACCGACGGGATTCGAACCTTACCGCTAGGCCACGATCCCGATGACGTCGGTGCCAAAATTGTACTTCAACATTACGTTTTTGATATCCTGTAATGCCACCTACAGTATGAACTGAACATGTACAGTAGCATTGTGTAAATAACACACAAAAACTAAAAAAGTATAATGTCTCTTTGTCAACACGAGATATAATTTTTGAGGCATTCTAGGCCTGTATTTAGTACCTACTTGTAAATGTTTGGGTGATATGCTCTTCCATTGGGTGTCAAGAACAACAACGGGGCTTCCCCGCAATTACACTGTCACAACATTCTTCCACTTAAAATCTCTCGTTATGTTTACAGGCCCGTTTCCTGCTGTCCAAAGTGAATCCATCGCAGACACACAACAATATGTATGCATATGGCGGGGTAAGTTTGCACACATTTTAATAAAAATTGTCAATTTCATTGTTGTTGAATATATTGCACGATTTTTAAAGATGTAAATGTTTAAAATTCTATTGATGTTGCACTTTTTCAAGATTTTTTTAGTTTAATTTTTTTTGATTTTTGATGTTTTAGCAAATGCAATTTGCATGTTTTAATCTGCCATGTCAGCATGGTTTTTGAATTGATGTTTTTCTTTTTTTTTTGTTTCATCATTGTTTTGGCGATATCCAGGCGATGCCGATACCATCTGCGGTAGAGATTTTTTTCTTTATTTTTTCAAAAATGGGTTTTGGGTTGTTGCGGTTTTTTACGCTTTTTTAAATTGCTAGTTATGAATTGGGATACTAACGAGAGTTATTTTAAATTTATTTTAAACTTGAATTAAATTCATTTGTAAAATATTTTATGGAAAAGCAATTTGCATGTGCATGCTATTTATAGAGCTGTGTTGAAAACATATTGCGTTGAGGATTTTTATAGAATATTCTGTGCTTGTTTGTGCGTGTTATATTAAGTTATTAAACTGCATAATATATTTCAATATATTCCTAACCTCACCTAAGTCTTATTATCTTTGATTCGAAAAGTTGAAGTTGCCTATTTTAAAATTGAATTTTTATTTAAAAACTATAATACTTATAAAATAAAATAACAGTTACCATATAGTTTGTAATTACCATTTTTATATTATGTATTTGGGTCATATTTACTGTCATTATTTATAGATGGTTGTTATAAATTTACTTATACATATTCAGATTTAAAGTTCATTTGTTGTGGGATATAAAATAAGCCAATTAACAAACTGTGTTATAAAGTATTGAACTGTTTCGGCTGTGCAATTTCAAAACATAGCAAGTGACATCAATGTTTCATAGGAATGCCAAGTAATGGCTGCACCAGTCTGATTCTTGTTAGATTAAATTATAATAAAGATTTGACAGGAGTAAGAATATATAATTTTTTAAGTTTTATTTGAAAGAATGTTTTTAGAATTCTATTGTATTAGGAATCACATACTGAAAAGTCACCCACAGTTTCACCCGCGCAGTTTTTGTTCCCGTGGAAATATTGGGATAAAAATGTTATGCTATTTTTTAATTCGGGGTTGAATCTATCTCCATTCCAGAATTCAGCAAGGGCAGGTCTATAGTTGCGGCTTGAAGGACTAACAAACGCACACTTTCGCTTTTATAATATTAATGTGATATGTCACTTGTTTAGTTTTGCAATATTGTAGTTTTTTGTGGCATTTTTTGTTGACAAAGAACATTAATGATTAAAATATATTATTAATATTGACAGGACGGTGGCGCCCCCGTGCTGACGGACGATGTGTCGCTACAAGTCTTCATGGAACATTTGAAAAAGTTGGCAGTCTCGTCGACCGCGTAAAATAGATCGATAATTTTTCTCTTTCCAATTATTTTGTTTATTCTTGTATTATATAATATGATTTCCATTGTTTCAAGCACGTTCATATTTATAAAATATATTTTTTTATCGTAACATTATTAAAAACTTTTATTTTGAACGCACCAAAATATATGAAGTCGAATATGATCATGAAATTGTAAAATATGACGTCATCTGAGTTGATTTTTTTTTCATAGATAAATAATTTTTCGCCTTATTTTGCTCTTTTTATATCACTATGAATCAATATAAAATTAATTATTGAACAAAATTTGAAATCTGTATTTCTTCCAACATTTAAATTGATAATCTTATTTAATTCTAAGCGTATTAAATGTTGTGGTCAAAGAATTTTAGTTATATTTTCTACCTTGTATAGTACACTGTAGAAATAAATGTTTATTTAAAGGAACGGTGGTTTTGTTTTATTTAATTTGTAACGGACTTCAAATCGTGTATAATAGTGTATTTGTAGCGCAAATGTATACAAATGTTCCTGGACCAAATAAAGGTCATCCACAGCCCTATCGTTTTCTATACGGTACGTCTTTGTCGGTAAGGCGGTAATTGACCTCGGCGGAAGCTTCCTATCAGCCAGATCAGACTAATTTCGGTTGGGAATCGAACCCAGGACCCGCCTTCAAACTTACCTATGGTATGTGTAAAGACTGAAGAAACTAGCTTTAACAAGAAATCTGTCCCTGTAGTTTACCATTATATCATACTAGAGGACGCCTGCTGTTGTACCCATGTAGTTCTCGTTCCCGTGGGAATTTTGGGATAAAATGTGGCCTGTCTTATTCTGATATGTAAGCTATATTATTGCGAAGTTTCATCAACTTCTTTCACGCATATACAGCAGTATATGCGTCAAAGAAAACTTCCGCCTTTATTTTAGTAGTGTGTCTGATTAATTATGGTGAGAAATCAATAATACAACAATTTATTAAATATAATATCTTTATTGAAAAATCATTGTTTCTACCTATACATTATAAGGCTTTAATAAATTAATACATTTCGCATCCATTTGTTTTCCCATGAAATGTCTGTGTTATCAATGTGATAATCGTATTTCCTTTTCGCATATACCTAATACCTAAATAACGTTATTTGTGATTAGGTTATTGTGAATTAACAACGCCACACTCCTTTGTTAAATGCATTTATATATACTTATCATAATTTATAATATTCAGCAGATACAAACAAAAATAATATTAATTTGGGATGATTAATAATAATTGTTTTATTTTCTCCCTGAAAATACGACAAATTCAAGCGGCAACGCCATTTTGTCCGGAGATAAAATCCTCCACGTATAGATCGTACCAGTCTAGTCCGCTCTGAACACGAGGTAATATTTAGTGCACCTGCCTGCGCACTACACAAATTGTTCTACAAAAGTACAAAATATCTCAGCACAGCCATTAACCAGCGCAAGTCAGCGTATTGCAACTTCAAGGCGGACTCGAAAGGAGTATGCCGAAATCCGCCTTCATTTTCCACCTATTACGCACGTCAACCATTTTTTATATTAAAATTTTCGTTTCGTTTAATTAAAAACACAACAAAATTAGTAGGTGAAATGCCAAAATGTAATCATAAATTTTGTTCAAAGCGTGCATTCGCTGGTTATTATTGAGGATAGCTTCAATATTATTAATAAAAAACGACCAGTCATTGAATTATAAGAATTCGTAAGCAATTTTTGTTAAGTCTTGCCGGGATATTAGCAAAAGATTACTTCCGGAATATATACAAATTTAATATTATAAACTGCCATTATATATCCTTTCCTTTGTAATTTGGTCATTCCATAACCAGGAGCACATTTTCAATCTATTGTCGTAACTTTGGTTGATGTGCCATGGTTTAGGCGAAGTTTCATACAAAAATGGCATTCCCCTTTGGCACAATCTATACCTGTTTGAAACCGGACCATCCTCAGATGTTGACTCTACTATGTTCAATTGAAAAGTGAATATTGTAGAGTTAACATTTTCATTGTTTCAAGTTCATAACTTCCGTCTTTCCTTTATTGTTTTAATAGATATTATCGGATATCGAATTTAGTCTGTTCGGTAATAAAAATATATAAAAATTGAAACTTTTATGTACCTAATTTTAACAATAAATAAATAGGAATTAGTTAAGCATTTTCTATCTACACAACGGTTACAACAAAGTGTTTATAATAAATACCACTTTTACCCTTTTCTAATACAACTATAGCTAATACTTCATCTACTTTATCATATGATTAACGAGCCCTGAATATTGTCACAAATTATGTATGTAACAGACCAAATATATTTTTGAACTATTTAAATTCAAATGGACTTATGCCTTGTGCACCAAGATTTCGGTTATCATAAGCTTTTTTTTAAAAAATCAATTACAAATTGGCTCTTGACTGCTATCACACCTAATGTTAAGTGATGATGCAATCTAAGATGGAAGCGGGCTAACTTGGTAGGAGTACGATAAAATCCACACCCCTTTCGGTTTCTACACGACATCGTACCGGAACACTAAATCGCTTGGCGTTACGTCTTTGTCGGTAAGGTGGTAACTAGCCACGGCGAAAGCCTTCCACCAGCCAGACCAAGAAAAATCTCAATTTGCCCCGTCGGGTATCGAACCCAGGACCTCCATCTTATAAATCCACCGTGCATACCACTGCGCCACGGAGGTCGTCGTAAGCTCGGTTAAGATAACCGCCCAGTTTACGTCCTTAACCGACGTATGGGTTGTCGTGAACAGTAAAATTATAGTTAGCTTATGTTAACCGTTGGTAATGATAACCGAAATCTTGGTACACACAGGCCTTAATGTGTATTATAGTTTATTTTAAGTCGTATTCGTCATGTATTATTGATTTTATTTTAGCACCCAGTCGATATTAAATTGACTTTAGAGTTATTGAGTAACCTCATTCCAGTGCTGCTAAACTATTACACCATTCGATTAAGGATTATTTATAGGAAATCGATCTAACTATTAATTATCGGAATGTACCCAATTAATTTCGAGTTTATTCGAAATAGTTGGAATATGCAGTATCTTTAAAATCAAAGAGTTCTTTACTATGAGCGTATACATGCAATGCTGCGCAAAACATGGCGACTTTGTCTGAATAATGACGACTATACTCCGAACCATATAGATTGGCAGTAAGGGGCGTTGACCCCTCGTTTATACATACATACGTAAAGGTAAGATAGATGGTAGTTTGTCTACTCTTTTGCTCTCTTAGCGACTCTCGGTGATTGACCAAGGGTTCAACGGCTTTTATTGCCAATTTATATGGTTCCGAGTGTTGTACAGGTTTTTAAATCCAAAACTATGTATACATATACACATTGTACATTAATAAACTATACAATAAATAATTAAATACACATTAATTGTCATGCCGTTTTTGAATTTTTATTTTGTACAATTTTGAAATAAATGCAACTAGAAAATACCAAAAAATACATGATTCTAAACTTAATTAATAATTTTGGTGCTGCGATTTTATTATTTTTATTTAATTGTTAGTAGTCCATAGATTACGACCATTAAAGCCATGCTCTTAGCATATGTGATATACATATACAGTGACCAGAAAAATGAAAAACCTCTTTTCCTCCGTTCCTTTTTTATCTGCTAGCATGGTTGCAGATAAAAAAGGAACTAATTTCTTCAATTAGCATACTATGCACAGATTACTTAAAAGTATTAGTGGCGCCATCAATCCAGGTTTTTTAGTATCCTGGACAGACTATATATAGTTCACAAGTTCAGAGGTCAATTGAGGAAACGGATGGACATCTTCTGTTCGACGTCAGTCCTCTCTAACGCTCGGCAAAACTCTTCAAAGGAAATCATTTGATCATTGTTTGTGTCTGCCTCTAGTATGGTCCTCTCCGCAATACTTGTTAATTGCTCCTCACTGAAAGAGATAGTAATATATTTTTAAGAAAATTTGTATTTATTTTAATTTTGACAAATTGAAATTATGAGTAACATACTCTCTGAGACACTGGGGTTAAAAACCACTAACTTCCCAACTTAGCTGCTTTTATTGCTTTTTGTTGAAGAAAAGATAAAAAGAAGAAGAAAAAATAAAGATTTCCAACTAAAGGCCTCATGTATCATGAAGCCAATATGGCCTCATATGATGATACATGATCAGCATTTGGGGTTTCAATGGGACAGTTATGTAATCTACATACTAGTGTAATAAAATAAGTAAGATTGAATTTTTATAGAGCTTACAATGAGAATTTTTACTGTGTAATAATCATTATCAGCTGTTATAGCCTGACCAGAAAAATGAAAACCCTCACCACCTGCTTGGCTTACAACTAACCTTATATTTACACCGACCATCATGTGTAAAATAGCCAGTAGTTCATCTCTTGAGATTTTCCCATCACTGTCCAGATCATACATGGAGAAAGCAACTGCAAAAGCAACAGCACTTTTAACTTGAACAAGTCCAAACAGTTCTACAGTTGTGTTGAGTGAGGTGCTTCAAATATTCTTAACACCATGTTTCCCAACTCTGGCAGACTTAATAACCTATTTTTTTTTAATTAGAAAACATTGATCCCTAACATACTCAGACCTCACATTGGTAAATGAGCTGAAAACATCAACCAGGTGCAGCTTGAGATCTGTCTTACTTCTCAGGAGCTAAGTGCCTGATTAATCAGATCTTTAAAAGGAGTAATGACAAAGTGTTTATTAGGCTAACTTTGTCTTGAATTGCACTAAAGATGCTTATTCTACAAACACCATATGGGTTACATGTTTATTGAGGAATCTATGATCAGAGTCCAGATTGTAACTACATAGAAGTGGATATTTTTTGCAATATCATTATTCTATATACATACACTAATCTCAATCTGCAACACAAGTAAATATTCTAGTCTTTGTGTCAAACAAATCTATAAAATAAACTTACATCTTAATTTCTCCTCTCGACTATTAAGTCTATTCTCTCTATTCTTCCTTATAGGACGGAAGTGAGCTAGCACTTTCATGAACTGCAGGAAGTTGACTCTGTCATCATGGCTGTCAGCAAAGAATGAGTGGACAATCCTCTCACTCAATGGGTTTATAGCTAGTTCTGGGATGCGGAGAAAATCTTCTCTTGATAGAGTGCCACAATCATTTTTGTCTAATGCTGTGAACCTGGAGTATAGACGCTCAATCTGGTTTGGTGTAACTGAAAATTGCAATACATTTAATGGTTTCCTATTTCTTAAGCCAAGCTTTGATGGCCAAGTGGCTCAGTGGGTAGTGCTTCTGCGTCCTAAGCTGGGGCTTCGATTCCCACATCTGGAAAAATGTTTATGTGATGAGCATATATATTTTCCAGTGTCTGGGTGTTTAAAAATATTCATCAGTTATCATAGTACTCATAACAAGCTACCTATGCTTACATTGGGTCTATATATAGCGATGCATGTAATTGTCCTATAATAAGCATTGTTAGTTGTTGAAACAATTTGAAATATATAAAACATTTTAAATCCTTTCTTCAAATTTTATTTTCATGGCTCACTACAGGGTCAGGCCTACTTTCTTTTAAGGGAGGGGTTATGGATCTTAGATATACTAAATTGCTCCAATACCAGTTGGCGAGCCTAGGGTGATGTTTTTACTTTAGTAACAATCACACTTAGATGTTAATTATAACCTATATGTAGATGTTCACTGGGGGTATAGCACTACCTACTGCAATAAATACTAAACTCTAGACTGAGAATTTTACTGACAATTCCTTGGAAGAAAAAAATCTCCATATTTTATAGCATATAGCCTATGACACTTGTATAACGAGGCAGCTTTGGATGTATGAAAGACACAAATCACGTAAAACTATTTCTTGAATGTCAACTATAAAACTTAAATTTAAACAAAAGAAGCTGAATACCACGGTAGAGAACAATTGTAGTGTATATTATAGACAAAAAGATCATGAAAACGTGTGATATACATACACCCAGTTTCATCTTGGATTTGCGCAATTTCCTCCTCCCTCAGCATCAAGGATGACTTGTTACCCATTTTCTTTGTGATCCACGACTACACTTATTAACTTCAGCACTAGGATTAACTGATAAGCTAGCGGCTAGGCATGAATAACAGCTGGGGAATAATCGATTTCACACACTTATTGCGTCGTAGTTAACAATGAGAATTACTGATTAGCTATGCAGCATAAGTACCGAATACTAACAGATATGTTCAATGACTAAGTCAAATAGAGGATTTATTGCACAAATAATATTTAAACAGAAAGTTTATACGACCTTTGACTTTGGTCCTCTCATTTTTATTTGTATTTTTTTGACATTGGCAGTGGCAGTGGCAGCTCATAGCTTGGTCACAATGACATTGACGTTAGCGTTTCGTTCTAAAACAGATTATTTGTAGGAAATTGCAAAATTGAATCTTCCTAAATTAGCTAGATGTGGAGTTTTATTTAGATACCATGTCGTTATTTATACTATCTTTATTCTTGCATACAGCCTATCTTTCACTCAATCAAAAATTATTTCTATCCAGTTTAATAGTTGTAATAGACAGTGGCCCTCGCATTGGTATATTAGACTATGGGCCCACCTCCTATGCATGAATGATTCGTTATTATGTAATACATACTAATATTCTAAGAGCCAACCATACACTCCTATTACATACATTTACGCAAATATCCATCACCATATAATCATAATCATCATCACAACCCGTAGAGTGCATTAAACTCAGTAGAGCATTATCTTTTTGTAGAGATTTCCAAACACAAATATCCTGAGCCTTCTAATCGAACTCCCAGTGATACGTTTAATATCGCCAGTCCACCTAGCGGTGCGTTGAGTGAGGACTGAGGTTCTTTTCCGGCTGGGCCGACTAAGATTTTTAAATTGGTCCAGGTCTGGCTGGTGGGAGGTTTCGGCCGTGACTAGTTACCACCCTACCCAAAAAGACGTACCGCCAAACGATTTAGCTTTCCTTTACGTTGTCGTTTAGGAACCGAAGGGGTGTGGATTTCATCCTACTCTTAACAAGTTAACCCGCTTTCATCTTAGATTGTATGATCACTTACCATCAGGTGTGATTGCAGTCAAGGGCTATCTTGTAACGAATTTAAAAATAAAGGTACAACAGGTTTCCCTAATTCATGACTTAAATGTTAAGCTCTTGTACTAAACACTCACTTTTGGTTGCTAAGTTACTGAAAAACCTGAAGTCAATCTGAAGTTTCAGGAATGACCCAGTTTTCGTTTTGACACAGTTATTAATTATTTTCCTAATTACGGACTTGTTTCAATGTTACTTATACAAGTTTTATAACATTTTACAAATAAAATAAATCGAAGCAGAAATGAAAACAGCAAAAATAGCCCCTGAAACTCAAGAAAGGAAATCGGATGTTGATCAACTTGACCCAGTTCTCGAAGTAAATGAAAATTTAGGAAGTGAACAGTTCGACCGTCCTCATGAAGACAGCGAATGGCAAGAAATAGATCCGAGAATTTTCGGCCAAAAACACGTAACGGAAGACTTGACGTTAGACTCATTGAATAATGCTATCTATGAACTCGGTGTTGTTAATCTTTGCTGGCCAGAAATAAGTGAACCAGTTTTCGAAACTCGTACTTGCTTCCCTAAAAGTTATTACACAAATACAAATAAGGAGAGACTGCTCTTGGCTTACGCAGAAAATTTTAGAAGACAATTTAGTTTTCACTATAAAGTTCGGAAACCACTGTTTTTGCAAGCTCCAAATGAATGTGGAATACAGGTAACATAAAAAACGTTTGTACACAATATTGAACTATGAAGGTTTCATGACTGGTTCTTACAAGGAAAAGCTTTATTTTACACAAGTTGATACTAGATGGCGTAAGTTGTTCCTAAGTCACCAAAAAGCTTCCTAAACGTTTTGAGTAACTACCTACAACAAAAAGTTATCGGATTTGTAAAATCTTGTGTTTTATACAAAATTCACAAGGATATTAAATATAATCGTTAGGAGAGTGTCTATCTCTTCTAGAAAAACTGATCTTAACCTTTTTTAGAAGTGAATGCTATAAGTCCCCAGCAATTTATTAATTATGTATTTTATTCTAGAAAATGGTGTGCTCTTCAATACGCCCTACAAAACTTTGTTACGCAGAAACACACACCTGGCAAGGCTTAGCTTCCTTGGTATCAGATTATTTCGACTATGAACCATTACGAAAACCTATGCTGCATGTAAGTAGTTTATCTTCGTAATCATGGCGAGTAGATGGATAGAGAACTGTATATTTTGGGGTATCAGTTGAAAAAGCGTATAATTATGTACCTGTTTACTGAAAAGAGGAAGATCAAGGACTCACCTATATATCGTAATTTAGCTGTTATACAAGTGGAATGGCGGAAGTTAATTATTTATTTGATATGTCGGTATTTCAAAAATTGTAAACTAAATTTCAATTACGTTGGCGTTGTCTAAAATAATTTAATGATTAATGTTTTTCTGCGCTTAATTCTAGATAATTAATCCACTTGTTGTTTGACGATTTATGAATGATTTCAACGGACGCATAAGAGATACTGTCTTTTAAATAATTACTAAGTTTAATGGTTAGGATACTTACGCGTATAGCGAGGAAATTCTAATACTTTTGTGATTGCGTCGGTTTTGTAATTTCATTTGATAAGCTTGCTTGATCAAGCTGCGTATAAACCTATACTTTACATTTTTAATTCGAAATTTAAATATACTCAAACTGAGCATATTGGAGACTTTCATTTCGCAAATGCTACATTAGCAGGTCGTGTCTGATAGATGGCGCTACAAGTCCTGAGTTGAACTTGTTATAGTTCTTTTCAAAGGGTGTTGTATTGTTATGTGTGAAGGCAATATAAAATAAAAATACACTATAAAGTTCAATCGTATTTAATTCTTCAACATTTTCAAGTTCACAAACTTTTTGTAGGGAGTATAATTTTAATAATTCCAATTTGTAATTTTGTAGAAAATATCATCTCTCAAACAATATCAGTGGAGCTAATATAATTAACACGAAATGCAAATTAACTACATATTCTAAATTCAGTGAAAATGAGATTTGAACTCTGCTAGAAGAATTATTTGCGCCTCGTCGATTGTGTGGCGCTTAAACCTTTCGGGACAATCTCTTCAACATTACAATAATACACTCTATTCATTAGGAATGTACTTACAATATTAATAATCTCTCAATAATTTATAATTTTGATCACAGTGTCCTTAACTGTTAACTTTAACATATTATACAATTCCGAGTCGCGACATGACGTCCATATAAAATACTGAGCAATAGAAAACAATTATACGAGTGTCTAGCTCTAACACAATAGTCATAAATTATCTTAACAATATTACCTTGTTCGCATGATTGGCACACGAGAACGCAGCATCCTTTCAATATTTGGTATAGTACGAGCGGTCGGCCGGCCGGCCCGTAGTGAGCGGAGAAAGGACGCTTGACTTAGCATTAGCTATGCTTATGACTTGAGGTAGAACTTAGGGTTCGAACTACTACAGTAGGGTACATCTAGGAATGTAATCGTCGAATGGCAACATGCAGCGGTACTACTTACTCTAACCACATAACAGATTGCGTGCATAGTAAAAGTAACGTGATCTCCGATCGGTGACATCCATTTATAATGTTAACTATATATCTGTATTACATCTTATATAAACTCGGAAATAGATTAACTATCGTGTCGCACGACAAAGCATAGAGAACAGCGTCGGATTTATAACTTATCTAACGTATAGACTAAAATTAAAGAGATAATAATGCATAGCTTTTCTTTTAGAACAAAGAAATTACGCAAATTTGGCTACACATATCACAAGTGAACGCTTACTGGCGACGACGTATATACGACTATGTACACGTAATTGAAATATTCCCTGTAGCGAGCGCGCCGCGTCCGGGCGTCTACTTGCGGCGGGCGGCGTCGGGCGCGGCCGGGGCGGGCGCGTGGCGCCGCGTGCGCAGGTTGTGCAGCAGCGCGCGCAGTTGGTGCACGTGCATGCGCGTCACGCTGGGGTCGCCGCTGGCCTCCAGCCACGCCAGGAACTTGTCGCCGTGCTCTAGCGCCGCCGCCGTGCCCGCCTCCCACTCGCCGTTCACGTGCCCGTTGCTCTTGCTCTCCTCCACCGATTGCCCGCTGCTACTGAACAGCAGGTTGTCCAGCACGTTCCGCGCCTTTGTTTGTGGTTTGCCAGTATCGTTTGACCTCTCCGTAGTCGTTTCCTTATTTTCGGCTCCGACTTCGTGGTTTACAGGGGGTTCAGTAGCTCGCGGTTCCTCGGGCACGGGGACTGTCTCGCGTACGTCGACCGGTTGTGTTTGACTGTGGAGCGGACTTGTCGCTCCTCGATCTTCTTCCGTTTTGCTTTTGGTGAGATGCGAGTACAGGATGTTATCTCCGGATTTTTCCTTTGGAACCTGCGACGCCGATTTTAACTTGTCTTCGGGTAAAGGCATCGCCCCGCCGAATTGTTTGTAATATTGCCAGAGCCATGAATTCCTATTGTAGTCCAGATGGGAGGTGACAGGGGGCGCCGGCGCCACCGGTTTAGGCGGTAAGGTAGGATCGGTTGACTTTCCCAGTTGAAGGGGGTGGGCGGCCGTCGTCTGAGCGGTCAGGTCGAGCATGGCCTGTTGAGTCTTTAGCCAGTACCATAATGTGTCGTCTACCGGCTGGCCGGCGGACGATTGCGATGACATGTGATGACTGGACTTGGAGCCACTGTGTCGGTATGGGTCCGAGGAGTGGCTGGATTTGCTGCGATGTTTGGTTTCGTTTAAGTTAAGTACTCCATTATGGACCGGTTTCGGGGATCGCACCGAGCGCAAAGCTCGACTTGCAGGCTGCGCGGATAGCGCAGACAGACCTGGATTCAGTTGTGCTAACAGCGTTAAGTTGGTGGCGATTTCATTGAAGCTCAAGCCCAGATGAGAGTGGGTGAGGCTGGGTAAATGGGCGAGTCCCGATAAGGGGCTGATGGCGCTCATGGAGACGCTCGCGCCTGGGTCGGGACGGCGCTCTCTGGGCGGGTGAACCGGAGGTGATGGTTCGCTTCGCTTGGTCGTGAGCTCGACGGGCGCGTCGGTGGGCAGCACGGGCAGCGGCGCGCTGTGCGTCACGGCCGCGGGGCTGGAGAGGTCGAGGCCGGTCGCGACGGGCGACTGCGGAGCGGTCGGCGACTCGGTGCGCGCACGTTTATCGGGGGGCTCCCCGTCATTGCTTTTGTCGGTGTCCGGCGAGGACAAGCGAGAGGTCATGTACCGCAATTTGTCCTCGTTCTTACACCAGCCGCGAAGTGTCGATTCGGGCACGCCGATGTCGCGGGCGACTGAAGCTTTGGACTCGCCGTCGTTGACGCGTTGTATTGCCTCTATCTTATCTCCGGGTGTGAGGGCACGCATTGGACGTTTGCCTTTTGTCGTCATTTTTGCCCCTCGCTTTCTGTAACAAAAGAATTAACACCTTTAGTTTACTTAGCTAACTTTGAAAGTATTCTACATAAATACATTTCTAATCTGAACGCCTATATTAAGATGCCTGTAGGTATTTTGTGCCAATAATTAGCAGCTTGACCGTTGTCACGGACAGTTTATATGGAAAATTATTGCAAACGGTCTCTCGAGTAAAATAATTTTAATCATAACTGATATCATTTGTTAGGCAAACGGGAACATTTGTGAAAACGCCAGTTTTGTAAATGTGGTTTTATTTTTATACTATCACAACAATCCGTAATTTATGCCAACTATTCAATGATTTCATACACACAATCTTGATCTAGACAAACAAACAGATGCGAAATAATTTATTTCATTGAAATCCTTTTAATTTGATTGCGTACGGAAATTAAAATCCATAACAAAAAAGTAAAAATAATGAAACTTAAAGGATAACCAATGCATAATTATTTCATTTTATCCGGTACAAGGGTTCATTGAACTTGGCTTATCAATGCACCTGTATTTTATATCGTATCAACGACCTGTGCAGATTAAAGTTTTTTACGACCGCTAAAAGTCATTCAACGATTTTATAATATAAATAAACATTTACGCGAACATAGGAAACATAGGTATTTGGGCAAAAACGATAAATGTGTTTACGCGGGAAGCTATAAAGTTACGAAAAGATAAACAAAAAGAACACATAAAATTATGACCTACGACAACAGTAAGCGGCAAAAGTTGTCGGGTCGTTGACACCGTGACCTTGCAAGCGACGCACGCATCTCGCAGCCGCCGGCAGATGGCATTGCATGTCACAAGAAAATAATATTTAGTTTTATAACTTTTGTGTACAAAACAAACACTTTAAATATTAATCATTTTAATAGAGTTTTTGACCATGGAGATAGTAACGTTCTGTAATATGTCACTTTAACATCCAGATTTACGGTACGGTGTTTATTTTAATAGTTTATGAATTTTATAGATAATAACATAACATTCTGTAGAGGCATAAGTAATTAAAATTGCGATATGTATACTTCACAGATCTGTTTTATGGTTTTTTTATATAATATAATCTCTTACGATTAAATAGGCATAATTCTTTTGTCTTTCAAAGGTTTTTTAGTCTAGAACTCTAGATTATAGATATCACAACCATCAAAACTACTTGGTTGTAATTAGACGATTTTCCGAGTGAATAAAAAGCAAAATATTGAAAATGAGATTAAATTTGGTGGTAGATAAATTATCTAATCTCTTAAATTTAGTTAATTTTATTTAGTTGAACTGCAAATTACGGACGTGACTAGTTATAAAGTTTATGAATAGGAAACCTTAGGAAAGTTTCTACCTAGTTACTGGCGCGCAAAGTTTGACTTCTTACGCACTTATCCGTCGGCAAATCACCGAAATCATTTTTTCCAAAACATTGCCATGGGATTGTTGTCAGGAATGTTAAGAGTTAAGGATTCGTAATTTAAGATAAACTATTCGAACTATATGCAGGGGGAGTTTTGTTTGTTACTCTAAAATTTAAAAGTTTAAATAGCTGATACATATTATTGCTACGTAGTAATAAGGCCGCCTTTTGTAGCCTACTTTCTTTATAAAATATTTCTTTTGTATTTTGGTGTACAAAAAACGCATAAATAACTATACTTAGATTTTTCAAGTATATACCTATACGGGAATTTTGTGTTTTGGTTAGATTTTAAGGAAACTAAAATAAGGGCGTAATTTAGTCATAGTGTGAATCTTACGTTAATTCATTTTAAAAACTCTTTGAAAAAATTGGCATGTGGAAACGATTACTGTTAGTATTAAAATTTTCGTTCTGCAAACCTAGTTATCATTTAAAAAGCTGTAAATAATATTACAAATGTTTGACTATTAATTGAAAGTTTATATATATTTTTCAAAAATTGCATTTTTAGACCTATTATGCTACAGCAAAGTTCAGTCGATTTAAAATACTATGTTCGCCTGTGATTTAAGCCACGGTTTTGGAAAGAAAGTTGCTAGAAAATCCCTTCGCATTTGTATCTTTCAGAATGAGTGCAACAACTAATTCGGGTGAGCATAATGTAAAGTTGCGAACTTACTTGCGAGCCGGCACGTGTGTTGTGTTTACAATCTTCGCTGCGCCAGCCGTGGCTCGCTCTCACACGGCACGGCACAGAGATGCAGTTGCAGGTAATCAGTATGCGCAAACGCGGCACGTGTTCCACAGTTTGGGGTTTCACTCACTATCACGCAACACTAGTTCAGTCGTCCTTCGGGCGACGCGGCGGGCGCGGAACGTTCGTCGCGGGGCGCGCGCGGCGACTGTGTGCCGGTGGTGATAAGGCCAGCCGCGGTCCGCCGTCCGCCGGCCGCGCCTCTCCTTTGTGTCCGCTCGGCGCTCGCCCGCGCCCGCGCCCCGCAGCCCGCGCCCCGCGGCCCCGCGAGCCGTAAACACCGGCGACCGGCCTCCACACTTTATTAACGCAATTAATTCTCCGCGCATCAACTTTCTACCGAAAAGATCACGGACGGCAAAAGTTTTATCGTTCGCGAAGTTCACTCAACTTTTCCGCACGCCGGCAACTTTTCTAAACTTTATCCCGTAATGACTCTCGCGTCTCGCGTCCGTCTCGGCGGCTAGTTAGCGGCAAATAGTCGCAATTATTACAACTTAATCATTGTTTATTTTGTGTAGGTACCTACCGGCCTATTTCTGATAGATCAACAGGCTGTGATTTAGCAACTCGATTATGTTTATATAAGTATCTGATACTTGTCTAAGCAGTAAACAACAAGGTTCATGTTATTAATAATGAAAAAAGAAAACGTCCGACCATACTATACTTATGTACCTACCACTAAGTTGTTAGATAGTTAGATAAGTAAAAGCTTGTAAAGTCATTATCTGATACTCTAAACAAAAGACGAGACAATTGGATTATTCTTACAAATTTATAAGTTAAAGTTTCGTCTAAAACCCAAGTAAAGGTTCTTAGGGTAGGATTTAAGAAGAACCCTTTCTATTATTTCTAATCGTAACTACCTACTTAGGTACCATACGCTTACCTATATCAACATTTTTAACGAAACCTTTTTACTAAATGGACTGAAATAGATCTTACTTTGTAAAAACACCTTGATACGAAAAACTCTATGTATGTACCTTGAAAATTAAACTGTAACTACTACTAAAATAAAGAAGCAATCGATGCTAATACCTATTATAATTAAGTTCTCCTTATATAGTGGGTAATTAAATTACTCTATGAAAATTAATCTGTCTTGTTTTCTACATTTTCACATTAGTTTATGTGATAGAACCAGATATAGAAGTTTCATAATTTTAATATTTTTTATCACTGTTAAAGCGGGCAAAAAAACATGCGGGTCATCTGATGTTAAGTGATTACCGCCGCCCTTATACATTTGCAACTCTAGAGGCACTGCTAATGCGTTGCTTATCCTTGGACAAATGTATAAATAAGTACATAGGGCCTCTTGTCGCTGATGTAACATTTCAAGGGCATGAAAACTAGGATGAATGCATGGTAGGTAAGTATCTCATATTAGAGTAATAAAAAATAAATAATTTATGCTTTTTGTTACCGCAAACACAACTACGCAGCCTACATCGTGCTCAACAGTTTGTATAAACAAGTCAAATATGTATTTTATTACATCATTTAAAAATAAAATTAACTTTAATCTTTCTCTCATTTATTTTTATTTACATTTTTTAAAATTTTTAACAATGTTATTCAATACAAAAATATATTTAAAACTCCACTTGCGAGGCTTTTGAGGGCCCGAGCAACCGGTGGTCAGGGCTCCAGAGTTGCAACCCTCCTCACAATACGCGCTGTCTCATGAATTACCGCCTTCTGTATCCGACTCCTGATCTGACAACTAAGCGAAAGCTACTTAAGTGTTGGGCACAGGTTTTTGCAATAGGACCACTGAGTGAGTCCTTCGTCCTTCCTGAGTCTCTAGGAACAATAATCGTTGACTCAACATTCCACACGGCGGTAATCTCGTGAGCAAGATCAAAGTATTTTGATACTTTTAAAGGAACTTTAGTCTTAGTTTAATAAAAGTTTAGACTGTATTTTCAGTTTTGGAAATCAATGTGCAACATCACTAGCTGATACAGCGGCTTCGCTCGCGTTGAAATCTATTGCGGGCAACATTTATATCTCGCGGAAAGTGATAAAATAAATTGTAACAATTAATATTTTATCTTAGATATTAATTACGATGATAAGTATGATAGGAATTGTTTTATTGAGTATGATTTTGTAAAAATAGAAACACCCGCACTTGCCTCTTTACTTTAAATAAAAATAAAATAAAGTCCACTTCGCATCTGTCTATTCCGGATAAACTCATAGTCTACTAAACAGATTTTCTCACAGTTTTCACCGATTGATAGAATGATGAACTTACTGTTAAAGTTTTTTACGTTTTGTCGGTAGAGTGGTTCAAGCCACGACCGAAGCCTCTCACCAGCCAAAACATATTACAGAAATTTGTTTGTATTTATAATAGAAAATCACATTTTTGCAAGTCTTTAAGCATCTCTGTCAATTTAGACTTTTATAATAATTTTAACCTACGGAAGTTAATGAAAAGTAAAGCCGTAAACTTAAAAGCCTACAACGAATTCACAGCCAAGTTTTTTGTCATTACCATTACAGAAAATGAATGAGGAATAATAATCATTATTTCTTAGCAGTAATACATGACAAATAAGTAATATAAATTAATAATCATTACACAACATTTGTATAGTAGATGCAAAGCGAATGCAAAAAGTTATCAGATCTGTGTGAGAACAAAGCTCACAAAATTATACGTCCTTACGCGACACTATTTACTTCTATCATAGCTTGTAGTGTTCCTTCTTTTATAAATAAATAAATATTATAGGACAATACACACATAGCCTACGATACAAAAGCAGATCACTGCCCACTGCGCGACTCGCCAGTCAAAGTTCTTTTAAGTTCTTTACGAGTCCTACACCTGTCATAACGAACAATTTGGTGGTTTCGTTACTCAAAGATGTGGCTAACATATACTGAAATTTGATGTTCAAAAACTAAGAAACGGCCCAGTTCTACTTTTGGACTAAAAAGAAGAAACACTTTATTGCAGACAAGATAAAACATGACACAGACATTGAAACATAATTATAAAGTTTACATGCAAAGGCAGCCATTGCTCCAATCCAAGCAATCACTTGAATAAGGTACAGGTTACTTTATATATCGATCCATTTATGATGGCGGTTATACACATATCATTATTATAAACCTAGTACTTACTTAGGTATTTATATTATTCCTCCTTGATATTTACCCTTTTACCTCAGTAGGTAGATGCTAGGTTCGTTTAATAATATCTCATGGTACGTACCTACATACGTTTTCCTCTGCGGATCCCACCTAAGGCGCGCTTAGCTAACTGTTTTTGCTGCGGCATGTTTTTGCCTTAGCTATCGCGGGCACTCACACTGTAGACATTTTGTTTGGCAACCTTTTGTCTTGTACCGGCTGACCATTGTGACGTCACGGGTTAAGGCAAGTGGTCAGATAAGCGATTTATATGTTTGTGCCAATGCCAACTCAAGGCCACAAAGGCTCCCTGATCGCGTCTGCAGTGAAGCGAGTTGTTGAGCGACGTGTGTCGCTGGTGTGACATAACCACTGACGCTGCAGTGAAGCGACATGTGAGGCTAGATTAACGTCACGGGTAGAGGTAGCTAGCCGGCGAATGGCGAGGCAGGCGGAAGGCATGTTTGTGCCAACTCGATGCCACTAAGGCTCTCTGATCGCATCCGCAGTGAGGCAACTTGTTAAGCGACATGTGACGCTAGATTGACGTCACGGGTAGAGGTAGCTAGCCGGCGAGCAGTGAGGCAGGCGGAAGTTATGTTTGTGCCAACTCGAGGTCACTAAGGCTTTCTGACCGCGTCTGCAGTGAAGCGAGTTGTTGAGCGATATGTCACACTAGAGTGACATCACGGGTAAAGGTAGCTAGCCGGCGAGCGGTGAGGCAGGCGGAAGCTATGTTTGTGCCAACTCGAGGCCAATAAGGCTCTCTGATCGCGTCTGCAGTGAAGCGAGTTGTTGAGCGACATGTATCGCTAGTGTGACGTCACGGATAGAGGTAGCTAGCCGGCGAGCGGCGAGGCAGGCGGTAGGTATGTTTGTGCCAACTCGAGGCCACTAAGGCTTTCTAATTGCATCTGCAGTGAAGCGAGTTGTTGAGCGACATGTGTCGTTAGTGTGACGTCACGGGTAGAGGTAGCTTGCCGACGAGCGGCGAGGCAGGCGGTAGGTATGTTTGTGCCAACTCGAGGCCACTAAAACTCTCTGATCGCGTCTGCAGTCAAGCGAGTTGTTGAGCGACATGTGTCGCTAGTGCGACGTCACGGGTAGAGGTAGCTAGCCGACGAGCGGCGAGGCAGGCGGTAGGTATGTTTGTGCCAACTCGAGGCCACTAAGGCTCTCTGATCGCGTCTGCAGTGTAGCGAGTTGTTGAGCGACATGTGTCGCTAGTGTGACGTCACGGGTAGAGGTAGCTAGCCGGCGAGCGGCGAGGCAGGCGGTAGGTATGTTTGTGCCAACTCGAGGCCACTAAGGCCCTCCGAGCGCGCGATTTACGGCGCGTCGCCCGCACTGTATTTTGGGCATTGGCGATGTTTGCAGAGTATTATCTGTTGTTGGATGCGGTACAATATTAATTTTTATTGTGCATTTTATCACTTAGCCATAAGAGAATAGGTACACTACATTTATTTACGTGTTCATATATATAAATGTATTTAAAATATACAATATTTGACACTGTAATTAAGTTTTTTATAGCTGAACTACAAATAATGATTCCAGCTGAGAGTTTAGTTTTTGAGGAAAGTTTAACATTAGGTTCCTATGTAATTGGTTGGATTAATCCAATGCTATAATTAATCTTATTGCTTGGAAAATGAGCACGCCCTCAATGCAAAGCATTTAATCTTATGTTTCATAGAGAGAGTAAAAAAAATAAACATCAGGATTGACTATCTTTCATATCAAGTCAAATGAAATGCAATCAAATTAATTTCATGTTTGTTTGTAGATAATCTACTTATAGAAAGGCTGACAAGAAACTCATTATTTTTTTACGAAAATCATAATTTGCATTTGATGACTCAAGTGGGTTGAAGAACAAACTACCGATAGCGCATCCATTTCAAGTGTCCATCCGACATCTGCGTCCACGTTCTCTAGTGATTTTGTTATCGGCGGCGCGGCGCGGCACCCCCCGGCGACATCCGACGCCGCGCGCCATTACCGCGACCCGCACCCCCCCGGCCCCCCGCGTGGCTCGCTAGCCCCCCTCGCCTCACACGACCCCCCACTCATTAGCCCGATGGCGCGAGACCGGCTGCACTCGCTGACGCCGCGACTTGAATTTTTAGACGCCACTCTCCGAATGCCACTCACACATGTAAACGTAGGCCGGCTATCTGTGCACGCTGCACACATGCCTGGGTTACACGCGGATGCCAATACATGCATACTACACTGCACACCTATAGCACTCTCTTGTACCTATTAATCATCATCACACTATTTTCACATAGTACTGCTATCTATGGGAGACGGGATTAAGAGCTTAGGCTCATGATGCTGTAATTTGCGGGTGTGCAGAAGAGATCTTGAAGAGCACAACAGCAGGGTTACGACGTGAGGTGCTTGTGTGTGTAGATAATACAAACATCATTTGTAAATGGTCATTACTAATCGACAATAACATTGTTAATATTAAAAGTACACTCGTGTACAAGTCTTATACGAAATAATAGTGTACAGTCTATCACAAAAGTGTTTTTAATATTACAAATATTACAATCAATACAGGTTGGGTACTTGTAAGTCAATTTAACAGATCAACACAATTAAACCCACCTTCATGTTGACAGGCAGGCAACCTTTTAATATTGATACTGTTAGTGATTCTCTAACAGTAAAAGTTAGTTAATTCCCTTCATTAAATTCTCTGTAAACTAATATTTTACACTTACTTAAGTGTTGATTAAAAACTAATTAACTTAATTTGACGTGACTTAAGTAAATATATTTGATTGTGTTGTAATTGCGGCAATAGTTAGTACTACGGATGGCGAGCAAACCCTAGACCTTTGTGAATTCAGCCCGACCTCTTAACTACGGAGCGTAAGCTTGAACTCGATGTATAATTTCAGTCTGTAGAACAGTGAACAGTTTGCAATCAGTGAAATTGTGAAGTTAAGTAGGTACTTGAGAATCTTGTGTGATACTCGTATATTTAGGTTTAAAGAGAGACATTTATTCCCCTAAAATGACTTAAGTCGCTAACATAAGAACTTAATTCTAGGTATAAAAAAAATCGTACAGTTCGCCACATATTTTATTCTCATTGGTACGTAATATTTTCGAGTGTTGAACGCAAACGTCCAGACTGATAAGACTGCGTGGAACACAACAACAGCATTTCCTTGGACAATATTATGACTCATGTAAGAGATCCCGCTCCTCGCAGCGAACCCGCTATCGAGAGATTAATTTATAAACACAATAGTGGCTCGGCGGGTGATTGACGGCAGAAATCCCCGGTGTTGACAACCCTAAAGAACATACAAAACAAACGCTACTCTATTACAACGCTGTAAGGTTCATATTTAGATGCAGTTGTATGAATTGCAGGGTTGGGCCGTTATCTATATTGGTCGTATGGCCTCGCGACGCGGCCCTGTTGCACTCGCGTCATGATAACACTTACTAAGAACATTTTAGATTTATACGCTAATGATTTTGAACCTTATTGTATAGGGAATAAGGACTATGAAGTGGACGAGGTATGTATGCGGCGATCAGAGGCGCCGCGCCGAGTCGAATACTAAATACCGAACGGTTTAAAGGTAACATGCTATAGTAGCGAGCGCTTGCACACTTTCAGAGATCGCCCATAGCTTCATAGCAGTGAAATTGATGTAATTCACCTTTTAAGTACTTAGATACGACAAGCGAAATATAAATGAAATTATTTGTTCTAAGCCGAACAAATAAACTTGTTTATTGCTATTAATTAGAGCTCTTAGTACTCATTCACATTGACTCGCGGGCGCGGTGGCGGGCGCGGTCACGAAATATCAAACATATGGCGTTTATATCCAAGTGTTCACATACGAAACGCACGTGCGGTCTAAGTAGCGTCCGGCAATATCAAACGCGTGAGATGTTTGTGTGTGTTCACGCCGATTCACTCGCTACGTCAGGTAAGTTCAACCAGTATGAACTTGTCGCTAGAAACGGTAGCACGTCTTCATCATGTCTTTCAATACAGAAGAGTTTATTAGTGCTGTTCAGGCTAGAACTCCGATTTGGCAAAGTAAACACAGGCATCATATGAACAGAAATATTCTCAATAAGCTATGGAAGGAAATTGCGAAATTGTTTCCGGATATGGAGGGTGAGTAAATGAAATATTGTGGGTACCTACCTATTTTAAACTTTTTATTTTTATATAGGAATATTATGACAGACTTCAAAAGATACAAAAATATATTACAAAGATGGCGACGTATATATTAAACGATTGTTCTCCCAAAAATATTTCGTGTATAAACTCCGAATTTGTTTAGCTCGATTTGATGGATTGTTGTTTCTTCCAGTTTGTCGCCTTTGGTGCTGAGTTTCAGTTGTTATCTCATCATTGCAATTGTAACCATCTATATCAATTACAATATTATGCAATAAGCAAGCGGTTTTTATAATCAGGCGTGCATGTTTAACATCAGTTTCAATAGGTTTTAACAAAACTCGCCATTTATTGCATAAAATTCCAAATGCACACTCCACGGTTTTTCTCGCTCTTGACAATCTATTATTAAAATGTTCTCTCTCTTGATTCAATATTCTTTGTGGATATGGACGCATTAGATACTCTTTAAGAGGATAAGCTTCATCGGCTACTATAACATATGGAGCTGTAATGTTAGAATTGGGTAATGTTCTTGGTTCTGGAATATTGAATGCGCCTCTTTCGAGTAACCGGTTCATCCGCCGTCGCTTTGCTTTCCTCTACCTCCCACTTCAATAGTTAAAAATCTTTTGTTCGCATCAGCCATAGCTTGCAAAACAATAGAGAAATAATGCTTGTAGTTAAAAAATGCCGATCCTGATTTTTTCGGTCGTTTAATTCTACAATGTTTACCATCCAAACTGCCAATGCAGTTGGAAAGTTCCACATTTTCTCAAAATCTGAAGAAATATGCTTAAGCTGGTCTTCAGATGGCAGTGGCATGTGGACATTCAAATTTTTTTTCCAAATAGCTTCACAGGTACTATAAACAATCTCAGACACTGTACTCACCCAGTGGAAAGATATCTGAAACATATGAAAAAAAATATGTTGTATATTCTACTGTTTGTTTCCTTGTTTCTGTGGTGTACAAAAATGAATAAAATAAAGAAATAAATAATTATTATGTAAAATTTAATATGTATGTAATGGTATATGAAGTAATTCTTCTTCTTCTTAAGGTGCCACTTCTAACGAAGGTCGGCGATCATTTTGGCAACTTTAATTTTGGACACACACAGCATCTCTAAATAGTGACCGAGTGCTCTTGTTTTTCTCCTCTCTATACCTACTAAAATTATAAGGCATCAACACTAAACAATATTTATTTTTTATAGAAAAGGCTTTAAGAAAAAAATGGAAGAATATTCGGGACCAATTTATGAAAGAGTTAAAAAAAATTCCGGTTTCTCGTTCTGGTGATGCTGGAACTGATCAAAACACTTCAATGTGGCCATATTTTCAAATGATGCAGTTTATAAAAGATGACGTTACCCCAGAATTAAATGAAGGCAATTTAGATGAAACTGCTGATGGAAACTGTAGTGATAATAATGAGCGGTCCCCAACTCCCCAGTCAATAGCTGGTTCATCTACAAGTACACAATATACGAGCACCAAACGTAAATGTGCACAAGATATAAGACAGGAGTTCATGGAATTAGAGAAGAAAAAGTTGGAATTATTACAAATTAAACTGTCGCAAAGCAGCGAAAGGCAAGAACAAGATTGCGAAGATCTGTTATTTTTTAAAAGTCTGTTGCCGTATATGAAGCAGTTCACTCCTATGCAAAAATTACGTACGAGAAACAAAATTACAGAAGTTGTTATGAATGAAATGAATGGTGTCACGACCCCGGCTTACCATGGTTACAATACTTACGAATATAACACATCAAATTATGGAAATTAAACTTTAAATACTACGAAAATTCTTTTTTTAAAACTCACCTTATAGTTACAAATAGTCTTTCATCGGGTTTTATGCTTTTATGAAAATTTGTGTCTTCTTTTGAAATCTCACTCCTTATTGAATCCAATATGTAATCAAAACAGTTAACAGTCATCCTAGTATATCCAAAAAATCTTGAAGGATGTTCTCTCAAATTACTATATAAAGTATGAAATTCACCATACTGTTCTCTTTCTTTATTAATTTCGTGCACACCAATTCTAATTTTTATCATCTCCCACTTTAGATATGAATTTTCGGTTAAAAATAAAAGATCGTCGTCCATGTTTACAATATCTGACAACACGTCAAACTCGCACAAACGCCTGGCGGCTAATGTGAACACGAACTCGCCACATCTCCGCGCCCGCACCCGCCGCCGCGCCCGCGCTTTCCAACGTGAACAAGTACTTAAAGTGGCTAAACGTGCATGCGGATCACCTGATGTTAAGTAGTACTAGTTCGAACAGCTACTCAGAGCACTCGCCATTATGAAGACGGTAGAACACACAGATAACTAACATCTCTTCGGTGTTCTAAGGTCTCCAAGTGGTTTGTGTGTTTGGAATTGTCAACAGATCGAACTGACCGCTTTTGAGTGCAATCAAGTGGAAGAAGTGATCTGCCTATGATCTATATATTATCGGCTTAATTCTGCCAAGAAATACTCGAGCTACATGTTAACACCCATTGGAAAAATGAAGTGGGTCTGGGCTTAAATTCCCTCCTTATAAAAGGAGGAATAATTATTTTGTTTCATAATGGTGAATTAATCCTTGAAGTGTCATTTTGTGAAGGTATCGTAAACTGGTCGTTAAGACGTTCATATTTTGTATCTGCAAATGTTATAATTTTCGCGGTTGACTCGAGTATCGAACCCGGGTCTCTCTGTTAGGTGTAGTGTGCTACCGCTCGCAGTGGCTGGTAGGAGCGCTGCGGCGATATCCTAAGCTAGGTTCGTATGACCCAATTCCCAGTACTCGACTGCATTGCACAATATCTCAACTCTCAAGGACAGTTTGCGACGCGCTTTGAGCTGCGTTTGACTGAAAACGTTGATTCCGAATGAAAATGTCGCAGTTTGCTTTTTACGTTATAAATGTTTGCCAGCTCCAGGCGTTCACACTGATATTGCTTACTAGCTACCACAAGGGTGCGAGTTTGTCCGCGTCTTATTTATTTTTTGCTACAAAGAAAGATTTTAGTAGGACATAAAAGGAGAGGAAGGCCGAAGAAAAGAAGTTTAGAGAGAAAATACGAGTAGATAAAGAGAGTATGCGATGAGTTGACGAATAAAGTTGAATGGAAAAGGATGACAAATTGTTCCCACTTACATGGGGAGATGATGATGATGAATATACCAAGAAAAGTAAGCTGTGTGTATATATTGCGTTAAATAATTTTTTTGTTAATTTTTTCTATGAAAATTCAAGCGATAAAGTCGAACAGATAAAACAAAAATTTTCGATTTATTATTCTTTATTCTTTATTTGTATTTACATAAGAAAAATACAGATACGAACACAAATTACATAAGAAATATTTAGAACAGAAAAGGCGGTCTTATCGCTTAGCAGCGATCTCTGCCAGGCAACCTTAGGAAAACTATTAAAGAAAGGTCTGCAGGTGGTGTACTTATAAAATAGACATACATACAAATAGTTGCATATTTATACATAAACCAGACTACACAGATAATACCTATGATAAATACAATATGTCATAAAATAAAGTAATATATATTCCTACAATAACATGTCATAAGAATAACTTCCTTTTTTTTGAAGTCGGTTAAAATATAAACAAATAGTCATCTTTAATGTTTAAAATAATAACTTTTAACTGCTTTTTTGAAAATATAAAGCGATTCCGACTCACGTATACCTACAGAGAGTGCATTCCATAGCTCTATAGCACGCACAGCAAATGATTTTTTATAAAACTTACTTCTATGGTACGGCATACACAGAGTCAGAGCCCGACAAGGTCTAAGCTCTGATTGCACTCACAGGAATGAAAATTTATCTTTTAGATATGAAGGAGAATTTTGATGAAATAACACACAGTACAGAAGAGAAAGAATATGTAGATCCCGGCGGCGACGATCTATGTACCTACGCAAGAGTTTAAACTATGTTAAATTGCAAAGTGACTTTTCGCCATTGAAAATCGTAGAATTTAATTGTTGTCAAATCTGTGTGGCTTCGTCGCTTGGATTCGTCTGATGTCCGCTACTATTCAAAAGGTATAAGTAATTAATATGCTACTAATCTTACTTCACATATAATTCCTCCGTGACATCGCAACCCACACTCGTCTCGCCGCATAGTCGCGGCTACGGTTCGCTAATGTTAGACAAACACCTACGCTTGTGTGAAGGGCCCGTAATCGTCTTTCTAGACATAACAGAGATTTGTGGTTAGTACCTTCGTTAATTAGGCTGTTATGACAGTGTCGGTGTCGGTCAGCTCGTTGCCGACGCAGGTAACAACGTAAAGTCGCGGGTAATAGCCAGTTGTACATAGAGCTCACAACAATGGCCGCCGTATCGCGGAATGCTCCGCGGGTGGGAGATTTGAGTTGTTTTCATGTTTTATATTCTTATGTAACCATCTTGTTTGCGGGTGACGCGTCTGTCGGGTCAGCTCGTTGCCGACGCAGGTAACAACGTAAAGTCGCGGGTAATAGCCAGTTGTACATAGAGCTCACAACAATGGCCGCCGTATCGCGGAATGCTCCGCGGGTGACGCGTCTGTCGGTCAGCTCGTTGCCGACGCAGGTAACAACGTAAAGTCGCGGGTAATATTAAGTTGTACATAGAGCTCACAACAATGGCCGCCGTATCGCGGAATGCTCCGCGGGTGACGCGTCTGTCGGTCAGCTCGTTACCGACGCAGGTAACAACGTAAAGTCGCGGGTAATAGCCAGTTGTACATAGAGCTCACAACAATGGCCGCCGTATCGCGGAATGCTCCGCGGGTGACGCGTCTGTCGGTCAGCTCGTTGCCGACGCAGGTAACAACGTAAAGTCGCGGGTAATAGCCAGTTGTACATAGAGCTCACAACAATGGCCGCCGTATCGCGGAATGCTCCGCGGGTGACGCGTCTGTCGGTCAGCTCGTTACCGACGCAGGTAACAACGTAAAGTCGCGGGTAATAGCCAGTTGTACATAGAGCTCACAACAATGGCCGCCGTATCGCGGAATGCTCCGCGGGTGACGCGTCTGTCGGTCAGCTCGTTGCCGACGCAGGTAACAACGTAAAGTCGCGGGTAATAGCCAGTTGTACATAGAGCTCACAACAATGGCCGCCGTATCGCGGAATGCTCCGCGGGTGACGCGTCTGTCGGTCAGCTCGTTGCCGACGCAGGTAACAACGTAAAGTCGCGGGTAATAGCCAGTTGTACATAGAGCTCACAACAATGGCCGCCGTATCGCGGAATGCTCCGCGGGTGACGCGTCTGTCGGTCAGCTCGTTGCCGACGCAGGTAACAACGTAAAGTCGCGGGTAATAGCCAGTTGTACATAGAGCTCACAACAATGGCCGCCGTATCGCGGAATGCTCCGCGGGTGACGCGTCTGTCGGTCAGCTCGTTGCCGACGCAGGTAACAACGTAAAGTCGCGGGTAATAGCCAGTTGTACATAGAGCTCACAACAATGGCCGCCGTATCGCGGAATGCTCCGCGGGTGACGCGTCTGTCGGTCAGCTCGTTACCGACGCAGGTAGCGGAAACGTATTAATGATTTCACAGAACGCCCGCGGTCCTTGGGATTCTCCGAATGTAATCGTGTTGACTTTTTATCTCGTTGGTACCTACGTATGTCCTTTTTGAAAGTGTCTTAAAACTTCACCACCTGTCGGGTGACGTTCTCAACTTTCCTAGAAATACTAATTACTATTAGATCTATCATCTATTAAATGTAAAAAGTTTCGCGTCAATTATTTTATAGTTTGCGCGGTTTGCGCATGTTTGTAATAAATTAAAATATATACCTACCTGTACGATGAAACCGTACACCAAATCGCGACTAAGCAGTTTTACCTCAAACGCAATTAATTACATATTAACTATTAGTACACAATTAGCGGTCGTCGCATGTGCTCCCTCGCTCCTTTATAATTCTTATTCTCTTTGGTCCTAGCAATAAAGAAGTAACTATAGTTAAATTCACATCTTCTGTCATTTCTAACTTCTAGACTACCTATAATATTTATTTACATATTTATATGCATTCCTTGTATTTACACTATAGTATTAACTAGTAAAGGAGTATAAGAAATGTACAAAGGAACTCATCGATTTATTCTAAAAGATGTCTAAGATATCCTAATGAAAGTCGAATCGACATTTGTCTGTACTTAGACACTAGGAAAGTAACCCTTAGTACAGTCGGTTATTGACATGATGTCATCAGGTGTAGACGCTCACATAATATCGCGGGAAGCAGCAGTTGTTAAGTGGCCATCAGTAACATGCCAGCGATCTATTAATGAGTTTGAGAACATGCGGGCAGAATAATGTTGAACGGATATCCATCATTCCTCTTTCACTTTCTGATCTGTCTGTCTCGGTAGATCCGAATATATGCTACAAATACTATAAATAAATAAAATTATAATAAAAAAGCCTTTTATTTCTCCAAATGTGCTTACAACAATTAAAATTTATTACTTACTAACTTAAATATAGAGAAATCTAACTAAATTTAATTGTATATTTGTAGGTTTTGTAAAGAAAAAACCTTTACGGTGGAGGTCGCTTCTAGGTCTTACCATAGAGAACGGTCTTTGGTTTTCATCATCCAGTTTTGGCCTGCGAAGTGCGTAATGTCATCGGCCCACCTAGGCCCACTATAATATCTCTGTTAATTTAGAAGATTTCGCAATCTCATAATTATTTTTTTAAAAATTAATCTCTAAAATTAAGATCATTTATAATTTTCTAATTTCGGCATATCAAGTAGTGAATCCGAATAGTAATATATATATAAAAATTTATAAAAAAAAAATTATTTCTTACTTTTTAGTGATTTATCACCACGTAACGTCGTCGTACTATACTGTCATAGTATATTATACTCACTAGTACCCAAAGGAAGGGAAGGAATCGCTGTAAGCGTGCCTCCAAAATTTGAAGAGTTCCTTCAATTTCCCCAAGATATCATCATCAGATCCTAATATGATGACAATGGGACCAGAATTATTAAAATCGGACAACTCTGTAAAAAGTTATGCGTGGTCATACATATAAAAAAAATATATACGTGTCGAATTGAGAACCTCCTCCGTTTTTTTTCGTCGGTTAAAAATGAGAACACCACTTCTGTTTTGCCCTAAACAATTTTGAAAAAGGTATTGAGGAATACTGTGTATTTCATGGCTAAGTAAATGCTGGAGCATTATGAATTTTCAGCTGGTACTTGAAAATATTAATTTGTTTGTCTAGAATCTAGAAATAACTAAAATGAATTTTGGGCCCGCTAGTTTTAGTGAATCATAAAAGTTTGTACACGGTTTAAAAACTCCAACCGACCGATTTCGTGACGATGTTGTTCATTCCAAACAATGGTCTATCCCATATCTTTTGAATGTAATTTTTTGCTCTACATTTTACCATTTCTCATCTGGACCGCGCAATTGGTTTTAAAATGACCCGTCTCTTTTGTTTAATGTTGAAGCAAAAAGTGAGTCATAAAAATATCTGAAATGTACAACAAAGCAAGGGTGCAGCGCTTTCAATTGATGTGCGACGGAAGATGTATTCATTTAGTCACGGCGTAAAGTTTCATTTGACTTCATAAAAATACTCTTTCATATTAAGGTTTTCGGTGATGGAGTTTATTATATCGTTGTGAGTGAATTACAATTTTTACACTGACATTTATGGGATTTTATTCTAGTGAAAAAATAAACTATTTTTACTTAAATGTGTGTGTTAAATCAAGCCTTTCTTATACCTCGTACAATTAACTTGTTATAACATAACCTAATAACAGACTTCAAATATTATAAAAACAAAAACCTGGCTTATTTCTTACTTTTTAGTGATTTATCGACACGTAACCTACTCGTACTATACTCTCATGGAATACTATACGGCACTGGTAGCTATAAAGCTACCGATACTTACACAAAAACCGAAATCGCTGCAAGTATGCCTATAAAATTTGAAGAATTCCTTCAATTTTCCCAGGATATCATCATCAGTTCCTAACCTGATGAGTATGGGACCATATTGGAAGTGTGCACTTTCTAATAAAAAAAGAATTATCAAAATCGGACAACTCTGCAAAAAGTTATGCGTGGTCATGCAAAAAAAAATATACGTGTCGAATTGAGAACCTCCTCCGTTTCTTTCGTCGGTTAAAAACGGGGAACACTACACCCATATAAAATTCTAAATACATTATTGTGCTAGAAGGTGGGGACAAATCCCACCTTATGGAGGGGTATGGGGTTTTGATAGATATTTCTTTGCCCACAGATATCAAAGTATTGTTTGTCCATGCAACATGATTCACTATTGACTGTTAACTATTGACAAGCCTACATGGAGAGCTTGAGCACCATAATAAAAATTTTTAACAAAAAATAGAACCGACTCCAAACGCACTAAAAAGTAAAAAATAACTGTGTAATTTAGTTGCTTTAATTTATTTAAGCATATCTAGGAGTCGGTGCCAGCCAAGTTTAAGGAACATTTATTTTACGTAGTAAAGCAGTTTGTGGGTTCTAGGTAACGTCCTTGAAAGTAGAAACCTTGGCTGGCACCGACTCCTAGATATGCTTAAGTAAATTAAAGCAACTAAATTACACAGTTATTTTTTACTTTTTAGTGCGTTTGGAGTCGGTTCTATTTTTTGTTAAAAATTTTTATTTCTTACTTTTTAGTGATTTATCGCCACGTAGCGTACTCGTACTATACTGTCATAGTATATTATATAGCACTAGTAGCCAAAAAGCTACCGATACCGAGTCAAAAACCGAAATCGCTGTAAGCGTGCCTCCAAAATTTGAAGAGTTCCTTCAATTTCCCCAGGATATCATCAGCAGATCCTAACAAGCGGACAATGGGACCACCTTGGATGTATGCCCTTTCTAATAAAAAAAGAATTATCAAAATCGGACAACACTGTAAAAAGTTATGCGTGGTCATACATAAAAAAAAAAAAATATATACGTGTCGAATTGAGAACCTCCTCCGTTTTTTTTCGTCGGTTAAAAAACAGCCTGAGCGTCAAAATATTAGATGTCAGAGACTGCATATTCCGCCTGAAAATGACACGACTGGCCTGAGTAATATACTCAATCCTAAAGGGACGCTACATCAGTGGAAGTAGGTACAGGTCCCGACACGTCATATTGATCAGATTATGGACCAGCGACTGATCTCCGATAGAAAATAGACAGAAAACAAAAAGAAAATATGTATGTATAACATTATTGTAAAAGATTTACTTCTCGCTGTGATTGTATTACTTAGAAGTTATTTATTGTCCAGTACATGAGTGTCCCCGAGGCGTATACTTATGGTTTTCCCCCTTATCCGCCTTTTGCGGTTGGCCGCTACACAGCGCTATCATTGCCGGCACCTTAATAACAATGTAGTTTAATGATTTTCAATACGTTGACTCGTAAAGTTATTCTTTTATCATTGTTCTTACATCTTCAAAGTTCGCTATTACTACCGCGCAATGATTTTCTATACGTTTACTAGCAAATTGATTCTTTTATCACCGGTGTTACATCTCCAAAGTTGGCTATTACGCAATAATTTTCAGTACGTTTACCGGTAAAGTGATACTTTGATCACCTTTGATGCATTTTCAAAGTAGGCTATTACGCACGAGGTGCATTTTCCATCACTGCTCGCCCTAGCGCGATTTTTGATAGGTTTAGCCAACCCACCTGTTAGAGGTAGTATGTACTATTGTCTCATTTTGTTTCCCCATATTATCTTTGTATATCGGAGCTAAAATAGATAGAAAATTAGTTTCTGCAGTACCTTCGGTATTAATATTATTATATAATTAGTAACTTATTATAGTCACACAGTCCGCAAAAAAATAAAATTTGGTGAGTTTACTTTTTCGAGACCATACCTACAATTTTCTTATGTTTTCGGGTATTATTTGATTTATTTATTGGTATTATTTAATCCTAAGCTTTTTTTAATGCTAAAGCTTGCCTTATCACGCTAGAAAATGCCTATTCACTCTTGACTTAAAAATACCCAGATTGTAACTGCTAGGGAAAACGGAGACTGGAAGGGCTTTCCAAATTTTAGTAGTACAAATAATGAGGAACCAAAGGGCTCAGTACGTGTCCAAGAGATAACGACTACGTAATGACTTAGATCTTTGCGATGGTGGCGGTCCTAAGCTATCACTATACGACCTGTGCTTATTTTGAAGTTCGATATATCATTTTAATTAATTTGTCTTAATAAATTAAATGTACTAAATACAGAACCACAGCAAAATCTGTCAAATATCAAATACTCAAATGAAACAAACACTCTATTACACGCAAGCTGCGGGTAGAAATGAACAAAACAAATTGTAGTGGACAACAAAAGCCAATAAAACGCTTTAATTAGTTTCGCGGAGTTCGCACAATACACATCAACAGGTGGCTCGGATATGAGATTTGAGCCGAGCGAATATTGTTGTACTAGCTAAACTTTAATGTTATATTATTCAAGGAATATCACTATTAACAGGGATTTTAGTTCGAAATAATTGTACGTCATAATTCTTTTATAACTTCCTATTATTCAAATATCTATCTTTATATTTCCTTTTTTAAATAAGTTACATTACACATTATTTATTTTCTTTCCCAAAAAAAATTATTCTTCAATAAAACTTTTTAGTAAATTATAAAGTTATAATTGAATTAATGTAATCAAGTAAAGTAGAGTAAGAAATGATCATAATAATCGTGTTAGTACTATTATTAAACTTACTCGGTCCATTTTATAAAACGTACCTATTCCTGTTTTAATAACCCTTATTATGCAACTGTTTCATAAATTACTATTTTTAATCGACGAAAAAAAAGGAGGTTCTCAATTCGATACGTATATATTTTTTTTATGTATGACCACGCATAACTTTTTACAGAATTGTCCGATTTTGATAATTATTTTTTATTAGAAAGGGCACACTTCCAAGATGGTCCCATTGTTATCATGTTAGGATCTGATGATGATATCCTGGGAAAATTGAAGGAACGCTTCAGATTTTATAGGCACAATTGCAGCGATTTCGGTTTTTGTGTAAGTATCGGTAGCTTTTTGGCTACAGGTGCCGTATAAAATACTATGACAGTATAGTACGAGTACGTTACGTGGCGATAAATCACTAAAAAGTAAGAAATAAAAATTTTCAACAAAAAATATAACCGACTCAAAACGCACTAAAAAGTAAAAAAATAACTGTGTCATTTAGTCGCTTTAATTTACTTAAGCAATAAGCATATCTAGGAGTCGGTGCCAGCCAAGGTTTCTACTTTACCTAGAACCCACAAACTGCTTTACTACGTTAAATAAATGTTCTTTAAACTTGCTGGCACCGACTTCATAGATATGCTTAAGTAAATTAAAGCAACTAAATGACACAGTTATTTTTTACTTTTTAGTGCGTTTTGAGTCGGTTCTATTTTTTGTTAAAAATTTTTGGTAGTTAAGTAGGCAAGATTTAATATGAAATGAATTAAAGGTTTGATATGACAACAAATGCGGCACGCAGCTCTTCGCCTGATATTACGTCTCTTAGACATGTAATTTTATGTCTAGACGTTATAACTTACAGCTGTCAAAAGTGGATAAATGTGGTCAAAAGTGGCGCATGCGGCGGCATGAAGCAGGTAGTAATTCTTATGACAAGTTGACCAATTTTTAACCGATGAAAAAATGGAGTAGGTTCTCAATTATATGCGTATATTTTTCAAGAAGGATCATGCATAACTTTTTACAGAGTAGTCGAATTTTGATAATTTTTAATTTATTAGAAAAGGTATACTTCCAAGATGGTTCCATGGTCATCATGTTAGGTTCTGATGATGGGATCCTGGGAAAAATTTAAGGAACTTAAAATTTTATGGGTCGAAGAGTTGCAGTTGTTTTGGCTAATGCCGTATGGGACTCATCTAGTTTAGAAGAGTAGATTTACCTGCCTATGTTTGCTATCAATGAATTAGTAAGAAAAAATAATTTTAGAAATAAAACGCACTCAAAAGTATAAATAAATGTTAATAATAACAATTCAGTATTTTTGTATGATTTTAAAATCTTTTTCAATCTAAACAGAAATGAGCCAATTCATAATTGTCCAAGCCGAATTGTGTTAAGTAAAGCGGAGGGTTTTGTGGTCATGACAATAAAGTATTTTTCATGTCAAACAATAAGTTGTAGTATAAAGTGTTAAATTAAGATTAATTTTACTTTTTAACCGACGAAAAAAAACGGAGGAGGTTCTCAATTCGACACGTACATGCTTAAGTAAATTAAAGCATAAATGACACAGTTATTTTTTACTTTTTAGTGTGTTTTGAGTCGGTTCTATTTTTTGTTAAATTTTTTTATTAAAAACTACTGTAGCTCAACCCATGAATCAAATATAATATAATCAACGTATTTTAACTAAATAGTTAAAACACGTTGATTTTCTATTTTTTGTCAACCTTTATCCTATCATATGCACATCGGCTGAAATAAATTCAGTGTAGAAGTGGTAATTGATGCCGTCGATATAAATGTATGCAAATAGTTTTAGGTATTCCCACTTCAATGCAGTAGCGCAATAAACTTGACCTTGCGGAACTCTGAAAAATGACTTCTAAGCATTTTACATACCTACATAACATCACGCCTTATTCAGTAGGCAGAGACTATATCCCTCCATTTGCCACGGTCCTTGCATACTTCCTTAGCTTCCTCCACTCTCTTTAATCCTTTCATACAAGTTCGTCGGTTTAGGATACTCTTGACCTGGCCATTATTGAAAATGTCCTGAATTAGGTCCAGGAATATTTGTCTAGGCCTTCCTCTTCCAACATTTCCATTCACCCTCGCCTTGAAAATCTCTTTTGTTAATCTTCTTTCATCCATTCTCTCTACATGTCCAAAACATCTAAGCATCCCTTTCTCAATTTTATTCACTACATCTTCTTTTACATCAAATTTTTCTCTTACTATTTTAACTCTGTCACACAGTTTTAACCCGCACACACTCCTCAATGCTCTCATCTCTACCGCATTTATTTTACTTTTTTGCTTCTTCTGCCATACCCAACTTTCACTACCATAAATAAGTGTGGGCACCAACACCCCTCTGTGCACAACCAGTCTTGCCTTCTGGGACACTTTCTAGCTATTCATAAATGCATGCAGAGCACCATTATAATAAATAAATAAAAATAATTTATTCACTATAACTTTTTACGGAAAATAAAAATACATTCTAAGCATTTCAAGTATATGTTTTTGTTTTTTGCGATTAATTTTGCTGTTAAATTTGGGCCCTCTTAATAGTCGCATGTAGGTAAAGCAAAATATTTTTACAGTAAGCCACTGGCCCTTAAGGTACGGGCTTACCTAGTTCAGGTTAGGGTCAGGGAAGCACTGTAAAAATAACCGAGAATTTATTAATAAACAACAAAATCACTCTTGAACCCTATGCTTTCGTAACATTTCCATGCGGTGTAACAGCACTGTTGACTTCTCAAATCAATGCTGCCTTTTTTAATTGGCAGTTCCGGATGAACTCAATTCCTGTATCTTACATTCCGTGGAACTAACTAAGCGCGGTAGCAATAAAGTAGATAAACTCAGTTATATAATGCGTATGTAGATCACTAACTTAAAGGCAACATAAAGATACTTCCACATATAAGGAACAGGAAGCTGTCACATAATGAAGCAAAACAGTATAGAATCATGTGCAATAGACGACTGGATCGCCCGTGCGTAATTAAATGCAGTGCTCCATTAGTCGCGTCCTTGAAACGATAACACACGCAAGTACACGCGATTTACAAACTTATGTCGATACTGTTACGGGTGATATTCCCGTGGAAGTGTTGTGATGATGTGCGTGGTATGTCGTGATCTCAATATGGGTGACGCACGTCTCTGTCGATGGGAGATTATTCACGCACGCGACGGGATCTCACATTCGCGCACGCCTGTGAAAGCTTATATTATTTTCTAGGGGCACAGGCATTGAGTTGTTGTGTATAGAAACGCAAACAGGGCGTGCGATGCGAGGACAATACAAGCGCATTTAGAGACTAGGAATGGGAACGTTTTGAAAGTTAACTTTCGGGTTCAAATATGGCTTTTATTTTGTGCAAACTCTCTTCTTCATTGCATTTCTGACTTAATATGAGTAGGAAGCCTGCAGGTTCACCTGAAAATTCCCCATGCTCTAAGAGTTATAATATATATCCTGTCCGAATCCTCCTCAATTTGAGACGACATTTGTGTTTTGTAGGTTATCATCAACGCTTAATGGTTGGTGGTAATTAGTAGGTATCTGTTTGATACAAGTTCTGATGAATGATGTTGACTGCTAACTGTGGCTTAGTTATGTGTAGATGTCTTTATTAACTCGTTATTTATTCAGTAGTCAGTAGAGTTCATTTTGCCGTGTTCATATGGTTTTCTATGCGCAACAACTCTACGGGGCGCAAATACAAATGGCTAATACGTTGGCTCGGACGTTCCGAGGATTTGTATTGTGATTTATATTGGGTTTGGATGAGGGTAAATTAGTGGGTAGTTTTATGCGGCGTGTTTTGTTAATTTACACTGAAAAACCGTCTGCAAATATTTATTAGCGTGTTCGTGTAAAGAAAAAACATAAATAAATGGGGCTGTTAATAGAAAGAAAAAATACTTAAATACTTTTATTAACTGGGTTGTTTTTTATTCCTTCTATAAAATAGTACTTAGCTCAAATTTTTGAAATGTATGTACGACTAAATATTACCTTATCTTGTTATCTGACTGACCTTGAGTATCATTCAAAAATAATTTACTTTTTGCAAATTTTAAAGTAAGATCAACTAAGTAATTTTTTTTTTAATTTACGATTTTATTATACTGATTACGATTTTTAATATATTTTCTTTTTGTCCCAACACAAAGTTAATATTCGACAAGCTCAATAGTCTATTGTCACTAGTGACGTGCAGTAAATACATACGCACGACAACAACAAAGTGGGACGGTACGAGCAATAATGAGTGCAGCAAAAACTCGTTAATACAGCAAAGCCCCAATAATGTCGCGCGCCGGCCGCCGCGCACATGCCGTGAGACGCGCAAGATATTATTATTGCCCCACGGCTCCAACAAAAGGGCGAAACGCGCGGCCGGCATTGTCGCTTTCCGGGAAAAGATGGCCGCGATTACCGCCACTAGTGATGTGACTGCGCTGGTGTCTTTATCAATGAAAGGTTGAAATAATCGGGACGTTGGTTTCGAAGTTTTTGGAAGCCAAAGTCCCGATTACATTATCTAGGTAAGTGTATAGATACTTTTTGTGAACCAACAACATTTTACGGATGTACTTATTAACTTTCTTTGACAAACTGAATTGTCATAGATGTTTAATCTACTGATAATAATAATTGGTTTGCTGTATTTGAAAGTTCGCGAAAGTTAGGCATTGTCATCCAAACATAAAGTGAAAGAATGTAAAATTACTAAACAATTCCAAACCGATTGAAATGAAATAATATAACACAAACATTGTAGGTTAAATAAAGTGTGTTATTATCAAACGATATGTAAACCGAATTCGGGATCGTCTTAAAATGTCCCGCGCAAATCACGCCAACTGACAACACTAACCGCCACCCACCATCCGCCGACTGGCGACTCCGCTGTAAATCATTATCTCCGTAAAAACTAATTGAAAAGAGCCTGCACCTTTTGTTATCAACGTGCTTTATTGCGTTTGGACGTGCTCGCTTGCTCGCGAGACATTTTTGTCTGATAACACCTTCATAAAGGCGCGCAGTTCCGAGAAAATCGCGCCTCCTAATCGCTAATTATGTTTTCGACGGAATAGTTTTGAGGTTATAATGGCGCGTTCGTTAGGGACGCTTTGCAGGTATATAAAACAATTGATATTGCTGGTAAAGGGATTAGGTATATACCTATTTTGCAGCTTTATTATTACTTTCTTGTATGTATGTTTTTGGCGTAAAAAACTATAGATTTCTAAGTTTAGGTAGGTATATATGAAAAAGTCCTAATTATTTTGGAAATCAAATTCCACTGACAGTTAATGAAGTCAGCAATTAATCCTTTTAACAAAAAACATTACAAATCCTGTGGGGTTGAGCATACCTACTTTCATCAAAATCTATGACGCAATTCTTTGTTTACCATATGGTTTAGATATATTATAGTATTATGATCAAATGCATAAAAGAGACCAAAGAGAAGGAAGAAAGAGGTTTCTTTTAAGTTTTCAATCATTATGTCATGCACTTTAAAATTGGATTAGACATCAAAAGATTTGAAAGCTTCAAGTATTGTACGAGTAGCTATGAACACTTTGAAAGGAGTTTCGAGTTAAAGGCTCGGAACGGTAATATTGGTGTCGCGGAAAAAACCTTGGGCGTATAACAGTGCCGCCGGCGCTGTGCTGGCAGGTAGACGTAATGAGCACCTTCGCAGGTAGAGCTGCAGCGCGCACAGCGCCCGCGGACTGTGCGCAGTGAGATCTAGATGTGTTACTAATATAGATAGGTCACTTATATTACGTTATTAATGTTGGTGTCCCGGAAAATATTTTAGGCCTATAACAGTATCGCCTACGTGGACGTTAGGAGTTAGACGGCGTAATGAGCATTTTCGCAGGTAGAGCAGCTACTCACTGCAGCGCGCACTGCGCCCGTGGACTGTGCGCAGTGAGATCTAGATGCGTTATTAATATAGATAGGTCACTAATATTACGTTATTAATATAGATAGGTCACTAATATTACGTTATTAATATTGGTGTCGCGGAAAATACTTTGGGCATTGCCAACGTGGACGTTTGGGCCTAATAACGGTGTGGCTAGACGATTTTACCGCGTAATGAAACGCATTTTATATGACACTGACACTCTTTACGCGAATGTAAAGTTTTCGACCATTGCCAACGTGGACGTTGGGAATAAGACGGCGTAATGAGCATTTTCGCAGGTAGAGCACCTTCCGTTCCGATACACTGCAGCGCGCAATCTAGGTTATTTACGTTATAACGTATATTCGTGACTACTATAGGGTTACGGAGTACCTACCTAAGAACGGACCATATTGGTTCCGGGAGTTTCTAAAGTATAACGCCGATACCTTATCGGATAGCGCAAAAAACAAACCAGTCAAATGGGTTGTAAGGAGCCGCTAGTTCTTGGTGGCTCAAGACCGTGGTGCTTGGAAATGGTTAGTAATCTACGAATGGACATAAACTTCTTTTAAGGAAGTTAGTGTGCAGAAATAGATATCCATCGGCTGATAACGATGACGATAATATCGTTCTGGTAAAAAGAGTGATGACTCTTAGTCTGATTAATTTTACTCATAATTATGAAGCTTCTGCTATACCGTCCTCTATTCAGTACTAGATTCACTTACCGTAGCCGGAATAACAACACACACATCGTCGTAACAGGACGGATAACAAAAGAAGCATACAAGTTAGAATCAGGGAAAAACAAACGTTAGGTAGTTCATGTCTAGATAAGATATAGATCTGCGTGCGGCGGCTGCGAGGCGCGCCGCGCGGCTGAGAAGCGCGCGTGAATGTCAATGCGCGCTGCGGCGCTCGCCGCTATATCATGCCCCCATGGTGATTTTCCATCCATTCCCTGCCTTATACCTACCTACGTTGTACTCCTCTATACTTCGAGTGTTTCTATTTGATTTTAAACTAGTTGCTGCTTGTGACTTTGGTAAACAAATTGGAGGCATTACTCGACAGGACTCTGGTGATTTTCATTCATTGCATACTTTATACTTACATTTTTGATGAACATCCATAATTACATACATACATACCATATCTCTTTCGCTTCGTCCTATCTCATTAAACTTTTCATACAAATACGTCGTATGTACGTACATACGTATGATTGAAAAGTTCTTCAGAATATATGAATTCTTCATGCAAATTTTAACTAAAATATCTAAGTTTATGTCATACTCTACAATTCAATAATTGTTCGCAAATCGTACTGTAACGCCGGGTATAATATGGACTATAGGTCCAGTCAAAAGGACGCCCTTATGTAAAAGGGGGTTTCGCTTCACACACATAAAGCCCTTGTATTAAATGAACTTCTGCGTTGTTCTTAACTTGTAGTGTGAAGCTAAGAGGAACAACTAAGAATCGAATATACAAAACACAATCAGAAAAAAGAAGGCATATTCTATAGTCTGTGGTACAATGTTCCCACTTAGACATTCGCGTGAACTTCCGTAGACACGTCACTTGGCGTTCAGTCACTCGACACCCCGCGATCCCTCTCGAATCTCATCCGCGGGCCGAGGGGGGGCTGTCGAGCGTTCAACTACCCGCTTAGATGCGGGCTTAACGTTAAGGTGCCCGCCCACGTCCGACAATCGGTGACCGATTATTTGGCCGATAAATAATAATTGGACCGACTTACTTTTGTACCTCATTTTAGATCGACTTTTGTTGGACTCTATTGCAATCAGTTCTATTTTTCTCTTACAAATAATCGGTCACCGCTTATCGTACGTGGGCGGACAGTCTAAAGGTGAATTAGCCTTAGAGCGACAACATTCTGGCGAGTTTCTTACCGGCTCAGAATCTGTTTTCCGAATTGCTGGTAGAGTCACTACACGTTGATAGATTTGGCTATTCAAAAATGCTTGTTTAAATTAATTTGAATACAAATAATAGAGCGATCTTGTGCGTCACTCATACTAAAGACATTTTCATTATATCTTGTAAGTTAATATTCATTATGTTATTTCTATTAAAGCGTGGCAGAGTTGAATCGTGTAGAACATATTGTAACTCTGTGCCGCATCGCGCCGCTCTGCTGCAGTACGTTTCAGCTTTATGGTGCTGCATTTGTGTGGTCTTCTTGGAACAGCTTAGATATTTGCTAACTGAGTGCCTTTCGATGAAAATTATCAGCGTTTTAAATTGCTACTTTGTAATGTTAGTGTCTGTGCTAATTCATTGTATATCTTCTCTGAAAATAGAGCTCGGCTCCTATCGACCAAACTTTGTATCACTAGTCATTTTTAGTTGCAACTTAGTAACAGCGTTCTATTGTACTCATTTACCTATTTACTACAATAAAACGTTACAATCATGTCTGTCGTAACTCGTACTTATATTTATTTGAAATGATAAATAATAATTATCTACATTGACATATTAATACTATGGACTTCGGGTCAGCGATAAAAAGTGTCCGAACCAAAAGTAAGCCAAAACGCGAAATGAGTTCCAATCGCAATTCAATCTCATATTAGCTGACTGACAGAATACACGTCAATAATGCCGTAATGTGTTATGAAAAACTTGTACCATATTTTCAGTAAGTAAATATTTACTGATGATTTTAAAGTATTATTTTGCTTAGAAACAGGCTATTTTATTAAAATTTTAATGAACTATAGAAACGAATTGCATAACCAACCAAAATGAACAAAAGTATCTATTTTTCCCATACGCTACCCGCGTATAGGATAGAAGGAGTGCAATATGTTTATCTAATTAACCACATTTAGTTCAAACGACTGCATAGAGTTATTAACATTTGAATTATTTAATTACTTAATTTTTGAATGAACATAATTTGATTATTTTCAATTCAAAATTTTTTATTTTTTATGTTAACTTTTATTTTTTATGTCATGAATATTAATCAAATAACTTTTACCATAATGGTATATTAATTTGATAACTATAAGAATTATCTACATGAAATTAGGAACAGTTATTTAAAAAAGTGATCTAACGTCATTGAAGTAAAATATATATTTTCAGTTTAATTAAAAAGAGGAAAATATCGAGAACTTAAAATTTCAAAGTAAAGAACTATGTCGAGTGGCATATCATTTTGTACATTAGTGGATTTGGTTTGTAATTAATTATTATTATAACTAATTATTATTTAATACAAGATAATTACAACAATTATTATTTGGTACAAGATTTATCCCAGCATATAGAGGTCAGGGATATGTAAATATAAATTAAAATTTGCTGTAAATATAATATATAAATATAAGATGCCATAAAAATTTGAAAGCTACCGACTCCACACCATTTATGTTGTCCTATTTTCACGAGAAGCTGTCATGTCAAAAAAAGGCTGCCATGGTAACCGTCAATCGAAGCTAATTACAAATTGCATGCAATTAGACCGTTGCAAATTAGACTGTATAACAATACGATAAGACATACATTACAATGTTATTTTGTGTATAAAAACATAAATACATCCTAGTGTATATAAAATATCTTGGGACACTTTTGACGTAAATTTTGCATTAGACCCGAAGTCCATAGTATTAATATGTCAATGATTAACTAGAACACGGCCGCGGTTTGACCCACGTAGTACTCGTTCCTGTGGGAATTTTGGGATAAAATGTGTCATGTGTTATTTTGATATGTAAGCTATATTATTGTGAAGTTTCATCAACAAACCATTAAGTACCTAGTGCTTGCGTTAAGGAGTAACAAACACCCATTCATACATACAATCTTTCGCCTTTATAATATTGTTAAGGATCATTTAGATTGATCGATTACACTAACTCTCTTTGTTTCAACAGAAATACAAGAATTTATTACAATGCAATAAAAAATAGAAGCTGATACAAAGAAAAGCAGAATTTCTCAATTTTTTGCAAAAAAATATCAAAAGATAAGCTTTGTTTTCCGCCGTGACGTGATCGATAACCGATATCTTGAACCTGCGGCTGATAAGGCCTCACGGGCAGCGCGCGCTGTGTGATAACGACGCCGCGCGCGATAAGGGAACAATGCGCGCTTACGTAATACTAGCCGGCAAGCGATGACGTGCGACTCAAACATACCGATGTTATCTACACTATACATGAAATTCGTCATTGTAGCTATTTTTTTTATTACTACAAGTTAGCCCTTGACTGCTATAAGACCTGTTGGTATGTGATGGTGTAGTGAGTGCTACAAACTTGTCTGGTCCGGTGAGGGTATCGCTGTGGTAGCTGACAGAAACAGAGACCAAAAGAGTGACAGCTAGAGTGACAGCTGCAAAGTTAGTTTCAGTTTTGGCCGCCGGGTCAGATAAGTTTGTAGCACTATAAAGTCTAAGATGGAAGCGGGCTAACTTGTAAGAGTAGGATGAAATCCATATACCATTCAGTTTCTCCACGAGGTACCGAAACGCTAAATCGCTTAGTGAAAATTCTTGGAGAGGAGCAGGGAGATAACTAGCCTCAACAACAGCTAGACCTATACTACTAAAGAAAATCTCAATTGACCAAGCCGAGAAGCGCACCCAGGACTTCTGTCTTGTAAATCTACCGAGCATACGACTGCGGTCATCTTTCGTCACTTTTGTGTCATTAGTTTGGTCGTCACACTCATGTACCATAACAGATCATAAGATACTTAATATTCAGTAAATCTGTCTTGAATCAGATCGAATATACCGTATCGTGAGAGATTCCCGTATCGATAATGTGATTCAGTGTTAATTGCAGTGCTGTGTCGAAATTTTGGCTTGTTATGCATGCGTGCATGCGTGCGGAGAGAATTGCATGGCGGGGACGATGGGAAATTCTATTATTTCGAAGTTGCATACAAAGTACAATCCGTATTTTTGTTTTTATACATAGGTAATGTATGTTAATCGCCTTGCTGGTCGGATTCGATTACCGACTGAGACAATTAATATTTTCTTAAATGATACATCTCTAGTTGGTGAGGGCTTCCGCAGAGGCTATTTACCTCCCTACTGCGATTTAGAGTTTCGGTAAGATGTCGTACAAATTCATAAAGCGGAAGGGGAGTGGATTTTATCCTACTCCTTACAAGTTAGCCCGCTTCCATCTTAGATTGTAACATCACTTACCATCAGGTGTGATTGCAGACATTTAAAAAGATCACATTAAATAGTAGTGGTCACTTACTCTGTGAATTGTGCAACCGAACTTTTAAAACTAAGTTGGTTCTTGACATTCACATCTGGCACTTTCCAGACGTTTATGCCAATGCCGCCTTTGACGGATATGTCAAGGTTCTGCTTGACATATCCTTAACATCACATCAAATTCAGATCTTGTTAAAACAGGTGAGTTATAAATTAAACTGAACCGTACCGACCGTCGCCGTTGCCTCATGGAGAATGTAAGTACAGGAATTAAAGCGATGAATGAAGAAGATCCACTAGTTTTATTTCAAAATAGCGGACGCCGCGGTTTCATCCACGCAATTACCGTGCCCGTGGGAATACTAGGATACAATCGCAATAGGATATGGCTGCCTATGCTTCTGAATATGGCTATCACGCACAAAACAAATTTTACGATCCGACTGGAGGTGTAACAGATTAGGTGGAAGAAACAGACAAACAGAAAATGCTATAAATAGATTTTTTAATGAAAGTATCGTATATACTTTCATATTAAGTATTAAGCAAAAACCTATTGATCTGAAATTATTATTATCACCATAAGCCAAGCATTGTTTTAAAGAAAACACCTTTTTTTAAAACGAAGCTTGGCTATCAGTGTATAAAACATATTAGAGTCTATGAAATGAAAAATTCTACCGCGATAGATGTACTCGTATTGATGTTAGAATAGATACTTACTAGGTGTAGTAACTTTAACGACATTACAAAAGAACTGCAACCGCGGCGCACGCGGGGTGGCCGGTGCGCGAATTCGTGACATCCGCTACGTCTCTCAGCCGTGGGACCGTCCCTTGGTTTTTGCTACTCGCGGTCTAACCCTTCCCCGGGATGCGTTCCCACGAGTATCGCGAGCGACATCGCGGCCGCGACATTCATAATGCTGGAGACACACTTGTAAAACGCTACGCGACTGAACGCCACGTCGCGAATATTTGGCTAAGCTGAGAAACGTCTGCACAATAGTTGTTCTTAAAATGTTATAATTATAGTGGTCCGAAAATTAAAATATTAAAATGATAATTTTAGGTAATACTCCTATTAATAGAGGGCCACATTGATCTTTTATAGGCACTAAAAAACCCTCGCAACTTATTATAATACAGTTACTACAATTTATTTGATGTCGTCTTCCTTGTTGATAAACACTACTTTTCTTGCTACTATCATTTCTTCCGTTACCTACTCTAAAGCACATAATACGAACAAATACCTAGATATACATTGTGTTACGATGTAATTTTGACGCTTACAGTGATAACATACATATAATTATTATAATAATAGGTATAGTCGTAATCACGTCCGTGAATACACAAGGTTTCGTTTGAAAGCCAGCGTCACCGCTCGTGGTTTCGTGCTGATGTGGAAACCGTATTAGTCCACACTACTCTTTTAACAACTGTTGTTATATTTTATTTCTATTCTATTCTAAATAAATTAAAACAATACATATAATTTTGCGGTTACATTAGACTTAACACACGCGTCTCGCCGCGTTAAGTGTGGTAAGTGTGTCTGGCCCTTATTGGCTATTATAGTGCCTTTTGTGTCACTTTTGTGTCGCTTCCCGCTACCGGGTGCACAGATTGCTGCGATCCGTTCCGTTTCTGGCAAAAAATGTGACCTATTGTTAAAAGTTGGCGTTCATTGGAGACAAAGACGTCACTGTTTATATGACGTAAGAGATGAATAAACGTGATCAGAAATAATAATACGTTTTAATTATGTTACAGAGTGAATGGTTATTTCCCGCTCTACATCCGACTTTTTACCCCACTGCCTGAGAAGGGTTGTGTTTTTGTATCGTAGGTAGATTTGTATGCATTTAAGTACGAGTGTAACGAATGCCTTGTTGGTCTAGTGCTTGGCCTATGTGGCTTCGACGAGGTCCTGGGTTCGAATCCTGGGTCGGGACAGGGAATAATTCTAAGTGTTTTCATTCATCTACGAAATGTTTAGTACATTTACATCACAATTAATATACCTAAAACAAACCTAAATTACAAGTTCGTCATGACAAGTTGCCCTTGACTGCAATCACGCTTGGTGGTAAGTGATGATGTAATCTAAGAAGGAAGCGGGCTAACTTGTTAGGAGTACGATGAAAACCACACCACTTTCGGTTTATACATGACATCGTACCGGAACGCGAAATTGCTTGGCGGTACGTCTTTGTCAGTAGGATTGTAACTACCCACGGTCGCAGCATGCCACCAGCTCAAATACAGTAAAGCTACCAAAAGTTTAGTAAAAAGAAACACTCATACAAATTCGTCGTTCAATAACCCGATCGCCGATACACTGTGAGATACAATCTGCCTCATTACTTACGCCATTGTGAGGCCGTATGTACCTCACGTAGATATGTAGTCACCTGATCGACATTATCTGGTGCTTATTATTGCTCAACTGCGACGAGGATGCTGTAAGAGTCATTCATGTCCGTACATTGAACCAAAAACTCTGAATACACCTAGATCATCCAGAGCTCTATCGCCAATCCCACATATTTATTTATTTTATTTTCTTTACGACTTAAAGTAGTTCAGCTTTGCTTTTTATGCTTTAATTTATTTAAGCTTATCTCTGAAGTCTATGGCATTATGCCATCTAAGCCTTGAACATTTTTTCATCAATTGTAATACTTGTCAAGCGAGAGCACGGAACAAGCGATATACCTATGTAGTATATTGTTCTCAAGCCCCCTTCACAGACAACCACATGAATGTTTAACAATGAATAAAACTTTATTTAATCGTATACGAGTTACCTAGTTGTTTTATTCCGAGCGTTGATTAGTCAGAAGCGATCGCATAAGTAAGTAGACGTAAAATCTGCAAGCGGCTCTGAGTACCAGGGATCATTAAATATGCTAATGGCTGGTGGCTCGGCGATGCTATTTTTTGCCGACTCAAGGAATCTTTCGAGCACCACGTCACGCGTCGTTTAGGGGTGATTCTACGCTGTGCTGCGACTTTGTGTGCATTTGCTTAAAGTTATTTAGATACCTTATCTCTTTTTTTTATTGACTATAAATTGGCCCTTGACTGCTATCACACCTGATGTTAAGTGATGATGCAATCTAAGATGGAAGCGGGCTAACTTGTTAGAAGTAGGATGGAAATCCACACCTCTTGCAGTTTCTACACGACATCGTACCGGAACGCTAAATCGCTTGGCGGTATGTCTTTGTCGGTAGGGTGGTAACTAGCCACGGCAAAAAGCCTCCCACCAGCCAGACCAAGACAAATTAAGAAATATCTCCATCTGCCCCGCCGGGAATCGAACCCGGGACCTCCGTCTTATAAATACACCGCGCATACCACTGTACCACGGAGGCCGTCTATCTCTATACTAATGTAACGAAAACTAACATCAAACAATCAATTTGTATGTCTGTCTGGTTTTTCCGGCTAATTCCTGAAACGGCTGGACCAATTTATACGGGATTTTTACTGGTAGATAGCTGCTATAAGTAGTGACTTGGCTACTTTTAATTTATACATTCTTTTTATTTTTATTAAAATTTTCGACTCGCTGCGCCTGGCGTTAGTGCTATATCCAATACTTACTAATATTATATAAGCGCAAGTTTGTATGTATGGATGGATGTTTGTTACTCTTTCACGCAGAAAGTACTGAATGAATTTTGATGAAACTTCACAATAATATAGCTTACATACTAGAATAACATTTAGGTCACATTTCATCCCGCAAATGAATGATCCCGAGAACCACGAGCAACTACGGGTGTCCTTTAGCGTTTTTCAAGTTTTTCTGACCGCATCTTCTCGCGGCGTTAAAAAACGAAGGAATATACGATATTGAAGACATCGGAATTATTATTTCAAAACCCAAGTGCAACATTAGAGTAGGGGAAAGCTACAAAAGTGAGCACTTGAGCTTGGCGAGTCTGCGAGATCTAGCGTCTCACGGCCGACGAGTCTTCACTCTTTAGCATACATAATGATCTGACACTGAAACACACTTGCACTCGCTACGTATGTACCTACTGCTAGTGCAGTCGTCGGGCCTGTTTAACATATAACTAAACAAACCGTGAACAAACAGTATACACTTTGAGACATTGATATACTGCGGGGGCATCCTGTAGTGTCTTAAAATCAAGACATCCTGGGTTCTATAACTACAAATTTTGTGCATGGAAGTATACTGCTGTCATTTTTAGAGTATCTTAAAAATAAATAAATAAAGTTTTATTAGTGAAATGAGCATACTAATTATTAAATAATAACAGTTGATCGTTACTAGATTGTTATTATTCAATAATTTGTATACTGCCGGACATTCGCGATCTAAACTCTACCTCGGTTCGTCGGAAGGAAGTTTCAGATAGGTGTGTGGCGTGGTATCGACGGGCGTCACAATTTTTGTAACAGAAAAATTCTTACAATATGCGGCCGGTCTGAACGTCAAGTGACTGCGATTCAGATGCGATTCAGTCTATAAATATAATCTATTTTCTCTTTTTTTATCGACTACAAGTTGGCCCTTGACTGCACACCACACCTGATGCTAAGTGATGATGCAGTCTAAGATGGAAGCGGGCTAACTTGTTAGGAGTGGTACGAAAATCCACACCCCTTTCGGTTTCTACACGACATCGTACCGGAACGCTAAATCGCTTGGCGATATGTCTTTGTCGGTAGGGTGGTAACTAGCCATTGTGAAAGCCTCCCACCAGCCAGAACAAGACAAATTAAGAAAAATCTCAATCTGCCCCGCCGGGTATCGAACCCAAGACCTCCGTCTTATAAATCCACCGCGCATACCACTGCGTCACGGAGGTCTTATCATTCTATCGTATATTATTCTAATGATTTCTATGATTATTCTAATCTTGTTATTCTTTTGCCATTCATCTGATTTGTACTTAGTGTATGATGTACTAGATGGCACTTATATCTAAACAAACCATGAACAGTATACACTTTGAGACATTGATGTACTGTGTGTTTCGATATGCTAATTTTACATACCCGCGTGTGTAAGTGACATGCCAACGAAAACTTGGTAAAGACTAAAGAGGCTTGAATTAATATCCACCATGATTACTCAACCAAATATCAAATATGTTACCGATTTTGAAAAGTAAATCATAATGTATTTTAAGCAAAGCAATAAACAACGCTCGATAATCTACGCTGTTGCATAAGTCAAATGTGTCATGTGTGGTTTTTTTTAATGACTACAAGTTGGCCCTTGTCTGCTATCCTCACACCTGATGTTAAGTGATGATGCAATCTGAGACGGAAGCGGGCTAACTTGTTAGGAGAAGGATGAAAATCCACACCCCTATCGGTTTCTACACGACATCGTACTGGAACGCTAAATCGCTTAGCGGTACGACTTTGTCGGTAGGCTGGTAAGTAGCCACGGCGAAAGCCTCCCACCAGCCAGACCAAGACAAATGAAGAAAAATCTCAATCTGCTCTGCCGGGGATCGAACCCAGGACCTCCGCCTTATATATCCCACCGCGCATACCACTGCGCCATGTAGTAGTAGGAAGAATGTAAAATCTCTAGCAACGACCTCCGTGGCGCAGTGGTATGCGCAGTGGATATATAAGGTTAGATTCCCGACGGGGCAGTTTGAAATTTTCCTAATTTGTCTTGATCTGGCTGGTGGGAGGCTTTCGCCGTGGCTAGTTACATCCTACCGCCAAGCGATTTAGCGTTCCGGTACGATGTTGTATAGAAACCGAAAGGAGTATGGATTTCATCCTACTCCTAACAAGGTAGTCTTCTTTCATCTTTGATTGCATTTTGTTCTTTTAAAATGTTTGCTACAATTTGTATTGAAATTTTTTGGGCTCCATTTAAAAAATCTCACTCTGCCCTGCCAGGAGTCGAACTCGGGGCCTCCGTCTTATAAATCCACCGCGCATACCACTGTATCGTCAAAATGTACACAATATTGGTTATCCTATCTTATGTGCAGTAGAAAACATAGCCTTTTTCCTCCATAGATTGCCTCCAAGAATCTTTGTTGTTCAAATATTTGAACATAGAATCACTAGTATACTCGTATCTGCCATATAAAGGACCTACGTCAAAATGGACTCAGTTTTTCTGTTGAAGTCCGTCCGTTCCGTCGGTTCCGTCGGCTCCGTCGTCCGCAGCGCTAACGAGGACATACGCGTCCGATGCGAAGCAATTAGCGAAATGGCCACCGGAAAGGCGAGCGGCGAGCTCGGACGCGGGTAGGGCGGCCATCATATCGGTTGAAGATGTTGTTTAAATATTCTTATGATTTAAGTACAAATATTTGACAGACTCCGTGACGCAGTGATATGCGCGGTGGATTTATAAGATGGAGGTCCTGGGTTCGATTCCCGGCGGAGCACATTGAGATTTTCTTAATTTGTGTTAGTCTGGCTGGTGGGAGGCTTTCGTCCTGGCTAGTTACCACTCTATCGACAAAAACGTACCACTAAGCGATTTAGCGTTTCAGTACGATGTCGTGTAGAAACCGAAAGAGCAGTGGATTTTATCCTACTCCTAACAAGTTAGCCTGCTTCCATCTTAGATAGCATCATCACTTAACATCAGGTGTGATGGCAACCAAGGGCCAACTTGTAGTCAATAAAAAAATTGGTTGTCTGTAAAGTCGGTTTACTGACGATAGTTGAACGTGACGTCTTAAGAACATACTGATGGAATGGTAGCATTTAATTGGTTATTAAAATTTTTAATTTAAGTATATTTTTATAAATATTAATTTAAATTAATAAAATAATTGATTTTGATTTTATAAATTTATATTTTAAATTTATAATAAATATATTAATTTTTAATTTAAAATTAATATATTTAAATTAAAATTAATATATTTAATAGACGGATGTCGAACTGTCGAACCAAAGGCCGATTGTCTTCTTTGTCGCTCTCTCGCTTGCTCTCAAGCCTTACATGGAACGCCTCAAAGCGAGGTAACGACGCATGACGTCATGTTTTTTCGTGCGTGCAGCCGGCTCTATCGAATTACAAGACGTTGTCACGTCAAAAAAGTACATATATATCCCAAGTTTTCCTAGTGGCATGGGCTCCCTGTCTGCGGACGCCTGCTCTCCTGGCCCTATTAATAGGTCCAGAGGCAATCAATATTCGCCCCGTGCCCCGGCGGTGCCGCAGCCGCGCTTGCCGAGACGTGGACGGATAAGACTTCGCAACAAGATACATATATGTTTGTTTATTAACACGTTCACGTGAACACGGCAATATCGAAGATCTCTGCATCATAATTTCAAGCCGCATTAAATTTTCACAACAAAAACTTTAATTGCTTTAATTTACTTACGCATATGCACATCTAAGGGCGATGCCACCCTTTTTTTGACGGCCTCCGTGGCGCAGTGGTATGCGCGGTGGATTTATAAGACGGTGCTCGTGCGTTCGACTCCCGGCGGGGCAGATTGGAATTTTTATTAATTTGTCTTGGTCTGGTCTTGGTCTGGTGGGAGGCTTTCGTCGTAGTTACCACCCTAGCGACAAAGAAGTACCGCCTAGCGATTGAGCGTACCGGTACCATGTCGTGTAGAAACCGAAACCGAAACCGGGTGTGGATTTCATCCTACTCGTAACAAGTTAGCCCGCTTCCATCTTCGACTGCATCATCACTTAACATCAGGTGTGATAGCAGTCAAGGGCCAACATATGGTTGATAAAAAAAGTTTTCTTCTTTAAGGATGTTATCTAGAACCAACAAAGTCCTTCCCTACTAGCTTCGTATTAGCTAGTAGGTATATAGCTGGCTATGTTTTTATATTATGATCATCAATCCTCTCCTAAGCAGAGGGTTTATGGAGCTTAGACCAGGTTTATGTATGTATTCAAGTAGCGAATAAATAAACTCCTTAAAGGCTGGCAGCGCATCGGTGGCTTCTCTGGCATTGCGAATGTTCATGTGCAGCGGTAGTCACTTAACATCAGGTGATCCACATGCTCGTTTGCTCGCTCCTATGATGGCGGGTTGGGCTTAGGGGGATAATGTGTACTTAATTCATTAACAATCACTATGAGATGCTGATGATATTGGCTGAACACGAAAGCTTATCATCCTCCCCGAGGCACGAGGCACAACCAACTTGCTAACTCCAGGCTCAAAATTGACTGAAAATTTCTTAGAAGAAAGAAACTCGGTATATTCCACAACCCGACTCAGGAATCGAACCGAGGACACGAAACCACATAGACTATACTATATAGACCAACGAGGCAATCACGTCTAGACAGTGAATCAAATTATTCTCTTACTCTCTCTCGCTTATTCTTTCTCTATCACTGGCCTTGAACGCGACCGGAACAATGTGAAACATCCATTAGATAAATCTAGCGGCGATTGTTTGATGTGGATACAGAGGATACGGGCGTAAGGGATACCGACAGGAGTAAGGGAGTGTTCACACCACACGTGGTGCAGTGGTAAGCGCAGATTTATAAAACGAGGGTCCTGGATTCAATTCCCGGTGGGGCCGATAAAGATTCGCTTAATTGGTCCTGGTCTGGCTGGTGAGAGCCTTTGGGCGTGGCTAGTTACCACTTTACCAGCATAGACGTACCGCCAAGCGATTTAGCGTTCCAGAAACCGAAGGGGTGTGGATTTTATCCTACTCCCAACAATTTAGCTCGCCTCTATCTTAGATTGCATAATCAGTTACCATCAATAATCTAGAATGTTGAAGTTGGCTAAAAATCAACATGGTAAGCGGGTGTCACGCCTGCAATGTTGATCTGAATCGGTAGCACTGTGCCATGCCTAGTTTCTGCACAGATGTTCACGTGCAGTCAGAATTAAAGGCGAGTGCTATTTAACAATGATGACCGAATACTAGAAACGACACTCAAATATTCATAATCTCTTATATCAATAAGCGTCACTAAAACTCCGAATTCGTATACTCGATTGTGATTCAAACATCAGAGAGCGACAACTACGTTTTAGGAAGACTTCAAGTTGTGTTTTAGTGTACACTCGAAAGACATAACAATATCAAAATCAAAAATTTATTTATTTATTGATAATTGATTACTACACTGACTTCCAAACTAGATTAACCTGTATCTTGGAGATCAGTTGATTCTCGTACATGTTGCAATAATAGAATGGAGATCATTCATTTTAGGCCTCTTCTGAAAGTACCGGTCAACAAAAAAAAATGGTTTACATCTTTAGAACTAGCCATCCGCAACAACAGCCAATATGGCAGCAAAGTTGTTGAGTACATCTTCAACTTTGCTGCCACATTGCAAGTTGGATTTAAGTAAAGTATTCGGGCACAAGTGTACTATTCAAATAATATTCTTTCACTGTTTCAAATGAATTAGGGGTATCAACTTAAGCAGCGTTGCTGTGAAAAGGCGCCACATTTGTCGGCGCGGATGGTATACGAGTACGTTAGTTAAGCAACGAGCACACAAGCAAACAAGTTGTTCTATCACTTCCGCGTATCGACACCTACGCGCGCATGTGTGTGTGTGTGCTGCCTTTGCAACGGGCTAGCGACTGTGCAGTTGAGTATAACTCTCTTTAACTGATAATTTTAGACATGAGAATTTTTTTAACAAAGCTTTTGAGAGGGTGTCGGTAGGTCGGTAATAATAATGTTTGACGAATCACGATCATTAGATACCATGGTCTCCGAGGCAAACTGTACTATAACACCTCCAGCCTACCTAGCTATGTTTTTAAGTTTTACAGAGTAATAAATTTTTTTGGAAGAACGAATGTTAAAATTTTTATAGCTCCACTTCACCTACTCGGGACCCGAGGCCACACGGGTTAATCACTGAAGCCAGAAAGCAGTGATTTCTGATGAACCACATATTTAAATCACTTAGTTTCTGCGTATGAGGTTTAACTTTTTCTTTATTTGTAAGGAATAATTATGTCCACTTACGTGAAATTAAAAATAAACCAAATAGTCTGGGAAAGACAATTTGGTTTATTTTTTTGAGATTTTATCTACAAATTTTTTATTTTATTTTTCAACTAGCGCGCGACTTTGCCCGCGAGAAAGGTAGTACAATACAGAGATTATATTGCAACCTTCTAACTACACAAAAATTTGTTGTTTGTGACCACGATTAATAAAAAATGGGTATAGCAAGCTATTCTTATAAGATAGATATATGCATTCGCAAACTTTTTTGTAATCATAGTGAAAAAGAACATTGTATTGTTTTGTATCTCAAAACGATAAAGCAACATTTTCGATGTAAGCTTCCCGGCGGCATAAAATTTTCCGACTCTTTCAACAATTATCGTCATATTTCAGGTTAAATTACACAAAACCTTAACAAATTATATAGTAAAACCTTCCACAGGAATCACTCTATCGATTGATGTAAAACCTCATGACAGTCCGTTTAGTAGTCATTGAGTTTATTCGCGGCTAGATGCGGCGGGGATTTAATATTATAATACGTAGTGTTGCGAACTGTACAGCAGCTACTCTGCGACGCTGGTCTCGGCAAGCCTCAGGCGGCGCCGCGCCTTCGTCTTCGAAAGGCCTCTCGTAGCCGTTACTTCCTTTGTATTTTTTTCTCTCGTTTTTTTGGCTAAAGATCCCGCAGTGCGACTGTGCCCCGATGAAGCTTACAATGTGCCATATTTGTTACATGTGCTTAAAGGGTCGATTTGGTCGATAAATAGGGCAGTAACTAAGTTAGAATCCTTAGGTTAGTCTGTTGGCCTTGGTAATGGCTAATGGGGCACTTCAAAAAGCATGGTCTAACATCAGCCTACAGTACATTTCATCATTTGCCTACTTGAGCCCACTACAGGCCTTTATCTTCCTACATTATAGGTGATTGGATATAGAGTGTAGCGTATATCGCACACGACGCTGTCCTAAAGCAGATCGGTGGGCTAAATGTACTAATGTTAAACCCTTTAACGATTACTATCTAATGTTAATGGTAACGACTGGGATCATCGGCTTTACGTGCTAAAAAATTTAATAGAAGAAGAAAAGACTTTTTTACTACTTGTTAGCTTTTGTCTGTTGTGAGTGATGACGTAATCTAAAATGGAAACAGGCTAACATGTTAGGAGTAGAATGAAATCCATACTCCTTTCGGTTACACCCCCCCTACACGAAATTGTATCGAAACCCTTAATTGCTTGGCGATAGGTACATCGTTGTCGGTAGGTACCAATTAAGAAAATCTCAACTGACCCAGACGGGATTTAAACTTACTTTAAACCCAGGACTTCGGTCTTATAAATCCATCGTGCATAATTCAGCGCCGCGGATGCCGTCAAACCAACAGTGCAACGAGTGTGTACACGGTGTGTTCATATGAAATTCTCAAACGCCACATGAGCCCGAGAATCTCGCAGAGAGAGAGAGATTGTAGCCGAGTGTGCAGGCGACGTAACGGTACGGCTCCGCGTGCGCTGGGCGGGCGCGGGCGCGGCCGGCGGCGCCGCGTTCATAAATCTCCGAGGCCGCCGCGCCGCTTCCTTTGTGTGTCTTTTTTTCCTCCCGGCGCGGTAATAAGATCGCGAGTCAAGCAGGTATAGATAGTTCGGCTCCGGCCAGCCGCGCGTTAAATGCATGTTACTGATCAAGTTGGATCAGCGTACGTCTTGATAAAATTCTATACAAAACAACTAGTGAACGGGGTTTGTATCTCAAAACTACTAAAACATCGTGACATTGTTTGTAGAAATAATTATCATCATTATTAATTTAATAGACGACGGCCGGGGTTCACCCGCGTAGATCTCGTTCCCGTGGGAATTTCGGGATAAAATGTGGCCTATGTGTTATTGTGATACGTAAGCTAGGTATATTATTGTGAAGTTTTATCAAAATCCATTCAGCGGTTTTAGCGTGTAATAGTAACAAACATCCATACATACAAATTTTCGCCTTTGTAATATTAGACAAGATTAAAGACACAATACACGGAGAGACATTGTAAAAAATATATTGTTCATAAATCTGCACTCTAGACACAAATGTGGCTCCACACTTGATGATTGTTAAGCCAAGCACAAATCGAGAGTACCGAACTGTCGCCCAGATATTACATACAAAACATCAAAGATTGTTTAGACAGTAACATGCCACTAGTGAACGCACAGCAGCAGATGTGCGGGTCCGAGTGCGTCCGTCACTGCGTCCGCCGGGTCCGTTGCCGTGTCCGCCGCGTCCGCCGACTCACCGCGCCGCTCACTCGGCCCCGCGGTAATTAGCTGACACGGTCGTTGCCGCCGCCTGGCCGCGGTGCGGATGGACTAGTGGTTAAAACCGCGGACTACATCCTTCCTGCTGCCATTTTTAAGTGGAAAACTATCGCCGCTATTTAAAATTGCACCCGGGAGTCTTCCTTTGCGAGACCTGCAAGAAACTATTACGGCCGCAAACTTTAAGTAGGTGTAGTTGCAGTGTCATATTGTTTGTTATTCTACCGAAAATCACACTTTTCACACCGGAACATCGTAATTCTGCTTAGCTGCTGAATCTGATGCGGTTTTTGCCATTTGAAAGCCAGTTTCCTTTAGGTGGTTTAGGTTCTTAGCTATCCTTTGGACGCATACCAAGCGGTTTGGTTCCTCATTCCTCATCATCATCATCATCACTTGGTGCCCTCTTCCGAACAAAGTTTGGCGGTCAATATGCGAAAAGCTTTCCTATTACCCACAATTCGCTTTAATTATGGGTAATCGAGTCCGGTCCACTCTACTCGTATATGATGAAAAGCAAACATTCTTCATACGCATTACTAAAATTTGGTATGCCCTTCTAGCTTCCATTTTCCCAACCACCTACAATATGAGTATCTTTAAGTCAAGAGTTAATAGGCGTATTTTAGGCAAGCGCGTTCCACCGCAGACTGCATCATCGCTTATCATCAAGCGTGATTGCAGCCAAGCGCTAGATTATAGCATTTAAACAATATTTGGTTAATATTCATCCTGGAGTGTAATTGTATAAGCTCTTTTCCAAAATGATGTAAGACATTTTTGGCGTATGATTACTCGATTAAATACTTCACGCATGCAAGATTACTCGATTAAATACTTCACGCATGCAAAACATGTTAAATGACAACAGATTAGACTTTTTTTACAATAATTATAAATGAATTTATTTGCCCTATTATCATTCATTGGAAGATCAAAAGCCATCGATCGTCGCAGAGCTTTCTTTTGTGACATCAAACTATTTATATTTTGAAATCAATCTGCCATATAGCTAAATTGTTCTGCCACATAAGATTCATACATAATTACAAGTGGCTAATTGCCTCCCCGTTCGCCGCGAACGTAAAAATTTCCCACGGGAAAACTCCAATTATCTCAAATGATAGAGAACTTTAATCTGCTCTAACTCTATCGCGTAGCGCTTCCCAAACCAAAATATATTTTGGTGCTCATTTAGTGAGGACTTTCTGGTCGCTAATTGTGTATCTTCTTTTTAATAAGAGGACAAAGATTGGTAATGAAAAATAGAAAGAGAAAGAGCTAATCCAGGCGATTTGAGGAGTGGTCGAGTGGTCTTTGACTAAACTATTGAGCTTCTAGAAAGTTCGGAACACGGAACGTTACTCGTCCAGACGGCGACCTGTTACCGCGTCACCGTCACGCGCCCGCCGCGTGCGTTTGCGCCGCGGTAGTGTTGGCCAACACAAACTGTCGATATTTGTTATTTTAGATCTTCTCAGCACCTGATGAGAAGAGAAGAGATGATAGTGAAAGGTCACTGAACCAGCGAGCCAGCTGCCTTTCTTTTTGACGGAATAATGGTCAATGATGATAAGTCACGAAGGCACATTACGTACGTAGCCTGTTATTTACACTAACAGACGACCGCGGAAGGGATTCAACCATTGAACAATGCTGACCTTTTTTTCTGAGTCTTAGTAAGCCTTTTCTTTCTTAGTGACTCTTTATCTCTTTAATGACGCTAAAAAAATCTCCGGTGTTGCTCCAAAACTTTCAGATATCCTTTAAAGGCTAATTTGACACGTCAATACAATCACGCATAGGCGCGTGACTATAAATTTTACGACATTTTATTTTGTGGTCGATGAGATGAGCAGTAGCGTAAACAGCATTTATGCTCCCTGTGCCAGCATGATAACTGCGCCCCACTTACTTATCCCTGACTCTAAATGAGGTATTGTTTGCATATGGTCAGGTAATTTCTGCGCCCTGCGCCTGGGCACCGCTGCACTGCCCTGGTTACGTCACTGGGGATGAGTACTATCTACTATCGACTACGATTAGTCCACGGGGTCTCATCGATAGTCAATCTTTCCCATCTCTGTCCGCGATGGGTCTCAGCGCGGCGACCTCGCGGCGCGCACAGCGAGCGCATTCGCTCAATGCTGTTGCAATAATTACGAGCGAGTGCGAGCGCGCCAAACGTGTCGCCTGTTTTACGACTGTGTTTGTGTTGGCTTCCTGCGGCATTCGTCTCGTTATTTGTTGTCTTTGGTTTCTTTTTTTATACTGCACTCGTGAAATAATGTTGGTCAGCCTGAATTAAGAATCTTCACTATCCCGCGGAAATCCTTATCTCTATTTCAAATTTTAGCCACCAAGCTGCTTAATTTTTTTTCTAAGGAGATCTCTTTCCTTTTCACTTCCGAGTCGGCATGGTATCGCTTGGCATTTTACTGTACTGACTGCCTTTAAGTATATTCTCTTTACTTTTGCTCTTAATTTTCTCTTTCTTCTCTTCTTGGCATTATTTTTCGGAGCATTTTCTCATGCATCTTCATATTCCATTCTTCCCTAAGTTGCTTAAATGAGAATGGCTCTAGGTTATGGAGAGACAATGTTTAATGAAAATCCCTATGTTACTGTAATTATTATGGCTCAACGGAGGCATTGAGAGCTTAACTCTTCGAGGCATGAGGATGTCACCACAACATCCCAACTGCCCATTAACTGATAATTTCATGGAAGGAAGAAAACCCAATATTACCATGTACGGGCGACGTAGGTTATCTTCCTGCTATTTATATATTTTGTATTATTTCCTGTCAATATATTTAAACAGAAATAATGTAGGTATGTTGTACAGGAAATAATTATCATCAATATAATAGAAGAGCAACTTGGCTTTCTTGATGGGAACGATGTGTCTATTGCTCTTAGAACCTGTGATTTCCAGACATTTGTCTTTTTATAAAAGCTGAAATCTTGTCTAGCTCGTTCTATCAATACTTATTTCAATTTTATTAACACGTTTAAAATAATTAGGTGATATTTTGCGTGAGATTGGGTGAGACTCAACTTGACCTCCTTCCCACAGGATACCTTAATATCGGGTGCCCCATTATTTTTGGCTGGTGGGAGGCTTTCGCCGTGGCTAGTTACCACCCTACCGACAAAGACGTACCGCCAAGCGATTTAGCGTTCCGGTACGGTGTCATGTAGAAACCGAAAGGGGTGTGGATTTTCGTCCCACACCTAACAAGTTAGCCCGCTTCCATCTTAGACTGCATCATCACTTAACATCAAGTGTGATAGCAGTCAAGGGCCAACTTGTAGATGATAAAAAAAAAATTAAAAAGAACTGAATGCTTGACGAACGAAGATGCAGGTCTCTGGTAGCTTGTAATAAAACCGGCTAGCTCACAAATTAGCCTCCTTGGAACAATATAAGATAAATGTTGTATAGTATATAACAGTATATAGATGTAGTGTCCGCGTTTATCGGCGACGCGCGGCGGTGCGTCACTGACTCGCGGCGGTGACCTCGCGAGCGATGCGAGCGACGTGCTGCCCGTGTGTTCAACCACGATGCTCCAACAGGCGGAGATAGTGCCCCTTACGTGGGGAAATCATCATGGATACCCGATTGCCATGTGGTCAGCAGGTTATGCCGGACTTCTAAAACCCCAAACCGTTGCCTTGACACTGGGCCATGAGAACGACCTCGCACACAACCGCAACCCAGCTAGCAACGCCCGCAAGAGCAGCCCCCTAAAGGATTTATAGATCCTTAACTCATTGATGGCGAGAATGTACAATGCGCCATCCAAGTCAAGGATAGATTTTTAATAAGCGGCGGATTAGGATATAGTACCCCTGGCCCTGATCCGTATTGAGTACAGCGTAAACCGTGGCAGTACTGAGGACACTCTGCACGGTGTTGCGTCGCGCGGGCTGCAGTGCGGCGGCGCGGCACGTTTCGTCACCGCATCGAACGGATATAGCCGCGATCGATCAACATCGACCGTTTCCTTTATTTGTGCCGCAAAGCCGCCGCCACCGCCGCCACCGCCGCCGCCCGCGCCGCCGCGAAATGCCGGAAAGGTTAATCAGACCACTTTTTACTGACAATTACTGCGGGAACTCTATTACTATGGATAGCAAGATAGACTAGAATGCTGAGGCGTTGTGTAGGACCTTTCAGTTGATAATGTTTGGGTTTACAACCTTTCAGGCTGAATTTGAAACTCTTTAGTTGTATAACAAAGTAGGAATAATTCTTTTTCTTCTAGGAAATAGTAGAAAAAGGCTGGACGGAGCCTTTTTTTAGCGCGATTTTATAAGCTACAGTTTTTGTTGGAAATTTTTCCGAGCTCCTTGTCTCCATCAAAATTTATAATGTCATTTTCGGTTTTAGAGTTATTATGAAATACCTGAGGTTAAGTCTTTTGTTAAATTGCGATTTTGGTTTGCAAAAAAAATCCGTCGAATGAACTATTTGCTTTTAATTTCTCTTCCAACCTCACTGTACAGAACTTTTAGACCAAATCAAATACTAATATCTATATAAAGTTTCAACCAACCGTTTTTAAGATAACGAACTATATTGGTATTTAATATTTAACTTCCATCCCTTGTTTTTTTAAGAAGTTCTGATGGCCGCGGCTTTAACAAGCGGTCCGGCCCCACGGCGTGCGGCGGGCGGCCGGGCCTGGCCCAGCAGGCCTACCTGTGTGTTAACTTAGTTTGCGATAGTTGGTCCGTCCCTGGGCGCGGGCGGGTACCGACCCGAAAGTGATTCCCGGAATCCTTCTCCCGATGAATATTTTAGACGCGGAAATTGGTAACTAAAAACCTTTTCGATAGAGTTGGCTGTAGATGTTTAAATGGAAATCATTTTATTAATGCGAGTCGTTTTGAGGATGATTGAGTAGGCGTATGTTATAGTACTTTATAAGGTTATGTTGGTTTTAAAAAACAAGCGGGCGCCCGCGACTTCGCCCGCGAACAAAATATTGTATAGCAACCTTGCAAAAAAAAAAACAAAAAATAGTGCCCTTTTTAGCTAATGAATGAGTAGCAAGCTATCCTGAAAAGATAAATATATGCCATCGCGGACTTTTTGTAGTTTTAATAAAGATGAAATCGATTTGTTATATCTCAAATAGAAAAAGCAGCGTTTTCGATTTCCCAGGCGGCATAATTTTTTCCGAGTCTATCAACAATTATCGTCTTCTTTTGTATAACAGTTTAGATGAATTTAGGTACGTGAAGCTTGTGAGGTATCAGCCATTTGCTCTTAGTTAAGACTGGGGAGAATATGGATTCTCCTCAGTCCTCACGCATGTGGCAATACATGTAAACAACGTATTTCCCGTTCGATTAGCTACCCACTGGTAATAAAACGCGCAGTATAATATGCCCGATGCGCGGACGCAGCGCCGTGAGTCAGCGGTCTCACTCCCACGCCTGTCCAGTGCAATCGCCCCTCTGCTCTGAGCTTAATTATGACACGGCTATTGTCTGCTGCTACTGAGGTAATCCATGCACTGTGATACCGTCTCTGCTCTCTCACTCTGCATGAAATAGGAGATGTTAAATTATGGAGATGCTACTGTAACACTAGTAAAAGTCCTTACTAATATTAAAAAGGTGAAAGTTTTCTATGTATGGATGATTCGATGTTTATTGGTCTTTCACGCAAAAACTACTAAATGGATTTTAATGAAACTTTACAATAATCATTACATAGTATAAAACAAAGTCGCTTTTTTATGTTTGTCTGTATGTATGGTTAAATTTTTAAAGCTACGCATCCGATTTTCATGCGGATTTTTTTTATCAAATAGAGTGGTTCAACAGGAAGATTTATGTGTATAATACATGCACAATGTAGTAGAGAAACACTGATAATTTTAGAGGTTTCTGATGTGATTTACGACATCACATCAAAAATCTCTAAATCGAATTAACGCATCTTTTGCGCTTACATTGCAAACGCTGGCTAAACCCTAGGAGATACCTATATCAAAATAATGTTCTACAGGATAGCACAACTTAAAGAGGTTAACAAAAAAGTAGGCGATGGTATAAGTCTATCTCTTAGAGATAACTCAAAATAACCATTTTTTGTCTTTTACTTTCAACCAAAAGTAATGGCTTTTTTACGAAAAAATTTTAAGCAATACTGGTAAATCTTATCCAATTGAGTATCTTTAATACTTGGTGCATTCTATATAGATCACTATTGCCCTTTACAGCATGTAATTTAAGTGAATATTTTCCAAGATATGTAAGATTCAAAAAGCAGAGACGAGCATTTGGGGGTCGCTCGGAGAGTGCGTGTGCCGCCGTTGGTAGATACCAGCATTGCACCCGTGCGAAGCTGGGGCGGGCCGCTAGTATGCTTAAAAATCAGAGTAACACATAGACTACTTTTTATTCCGAAATTTTTACTGGAACTAAAATTACGCGGGTTTTCCAAAATAGTTGTAAGTAGCGACTGGTTGACAACGTATTACCCGGTCGAATAACTGGCCACTGTCAATAAAATGCACGGTATGGCCGCCGATGCGCAGACGCGCCGCCGCAGTCGTGTTGTGAGTCAGCGGTCTCACTCCCACGCCACGTCGATCGCCCCTCTGCTCTGAGCTTAATTACATGGTCTATTGTCTGCTACTAGGTGCTACTGAGGTATTCCGCGGACTGTGCTATCGTGTTATATATATTATTGGATTATACTAGTGGGTAAAAGCTAAGAAGAAACCATTGAGACGAAGATCTTAACATTCCATGGATTCAAGCTCGGAGCTTAATTACACGTTTATTGTTTGTTGCTATTGAGGTACTCCTTATACCCTGCCTCGTTAGTTCAGTGCTTAGCGTACGTGGCTTCGGATCATGGTTGAACGATCGATTATAATTGAGCTTACCGCAATAGGTAATATTGTCTTTACAAGATTGTCAATATTCAACACTACAGTAAGTAATATGGGCCGCACAATTAAAGTATCAACAATACCTTAGTTTCATTTAACTATGTCTGTGTTTAAGGGATCTAAGATTGTCACGTAAATGAAATCGCTGTCAAGGGTAATATGTCAAAAAACAAAAAAAAATATTCAGATGGGCGTAAAGATGTTTGCTAAATATCGCATATACCTATTGCTAATCCCCAAAATATAGGTTAGTACTGCGAGCTCATTTGAATAGGTAGATCGCGTACCAGGAAGTTATCGCCGTATTTCACTGAAGGCGGGTGGGCGGCATTCGTCGCGAGCTAATAGTGTTGCTAAATGCACTCGCTGAGATTTCAAATATCGGGACTAGTCCCGCATTAGTCCTGAGGTTTCAAGGCCCACACACAAAATGTCCCGCAATAGATGTGAGTCTAGAAATAGAGAGCTGTTGTAAAATTGTTTTATAAGAAAAATGCACTGAATATATGGTACAATACTCAATATCTACTACAAAAGAGAGTCTCGTCTGCATCTGTTTGTCTGTAAATAGTGATATAGGTACCTATCTAGGTTTTAGTATGCTATTTATTAGGTATTGTATAAAATGACTGAAATATGATACAAAATATTGTGGAAAGAGTCGGCAAAACTCAGCTGCCCGAGAGTTGTCGTCGAAAATTTTGCCTAATTGCTTGGAGATATAGCAAAATAACGTATGGTAGGATTTTTTCTCTCTATGTAAGCCAATAATGTTTTAATGTTTTGTATAAAAGTAGTATTTAACGAAACTAATGCGGGATTTCACAAAAATGCGGGACGGTCGACATCTCTAGTCGCCGCGGTGGCCAGTGATGTAAAACTATCCGCGTCGGCGTTTCCCTCTCAAAGCCGACGCCGACTGCAGCGGGCCGCAGCTGCGCGGACTTTTTAACGTGAATTGCAAAACAAGGATTGTGTTATAGGCGCTAGCGGAAACATAAGCGAATACTTATTTGGTTTTCTTTTTAAAGTACCTACTACGCTTCGCTTACTTAATTTTCATGATACCAATGTGAAACAAGAAAAAAAAATACAGTACCGGCTCAACCCCAATGCGTGCGAAAAGCTATAACAATAATTGGTTATTAAAATTTATAATTTAAGAGACTTTTATAAATATTAATTTAAATTCATAACTTAATTATTTTGATTTTATAATTTGTTAGGCTAACAATGGTGAAAAAATAAACATGGCGCCGTCTGCCTATCAAAATCCCGAAAAAATTGGAATGAAAATATAATCTTTTAATGAATATGATAACTTATATGAGCAATCGTAAAAATAATGCTAATGTAGATGTAGGATTCTTGGCATTAAAAAAAATAATTCTATGTTGTGTTATTGTAAACATTTTAAAGTTTTTATGTTATTACCGTTTTTTTCTTTATATCATCTAGAGATACCAGAATCGTCTTACAACAGTAACGCGTGGTAAAACGGGTATGTCTGTGGACCCCGGCCAAAACGATGTTTGCTACTTCTCTACGTGTGGCGCAGACGGTGCGCGCCGCGAGGAGAAGAAAGTTACCAATAGCCCTATTACTAGTCTGAATTGAATGCTTGAATTCGAAGGTAATTTGTTGAATCGCTGCTTATAGCGTTTTATAGCCCGCTCAATGTCCCGCTGCCGCCTGTAGTCGGTGCTGCGCAACTCGGTCGGCGGGCTGCGCGCGCGCTCGCTGACTCATGCGGAAAGGACAGGACGCGGACGCGACGCGCATCGCAAGCTACGCGCCCCGAGTCGCGCTGTGCAATTGTTTCGTGTAGAAACGCGATCGCGCGCATTTCTATGTTTTAAAGTAAAATCTTTTCATCGTCTCAAATGTTTTCGCTCATCTATAGTATGTCGCGTTACTGTCGAAGAGGTAAAGAGCAAAGCGTTCGGCAGAGTTGCCGAGGCCATGATGGTGGTACCTATGGATGGCATCAACTGACCGTGTAACATTTATATTCTTAATCATTTGTGCGAGTGCTCTGCAGTATTTTTGTGTTTTCAAAACAGATTCATTGTAAGGGCATGGGCAGGGCATGGCAAAATTAATGAAACAACCATGCATTGTTTCATTAATTTTGTCGCCCTTTCGACGAGACAGTACTGCGAAGAATGTCCAAAAGTCTGGAAGTTCAAACTGAAATTAAAAATAGAAAACTTCAGTATCTGGGACACATAATGCGTCATGATAAGTATAGGATCTTACAGCGTATCATTAAAGGCAAGATCCAAGGGAGCCGAAGACATGGCAGACGACGCACCCCCTGGCTCAAAAATCTCCGCAACTGGTATGGAATGAGTACAAGATGGTTGTTCCGAGCTGTCGCCTCGAAGGTAAAGATAGCCAATCACCGTAGAGGAGATGGCACTTGAAAAAGATGCCCTTTCGAGGTGTCTACTATGAATGTTATCGATATAAAGTAACTCTTAGCTATTTATTGCAAAATTAAACTACATATATCAATAGAAACGAAGTAATTGAATGCTTGAATTCGAAGGTAATTTGTTGAATCGCTGCTTATAGCGTTTTATAGCCCGCTCAATGTCCCGCTGCCGCCTGTAGTCGGTGCTGCGCAACTCTCTCATGCGGAATTTATTACAAAATTAAACTCTTAGCTATTTATTACAAAATTAAACTGCATATATCAATACAAACGAAGTATGAAAATAAATATTTAAATCAATCTAGCCGTTCTCAAGTTTCAGATAGAGTAACGAACAACAATTCATGTTTATAAATTGAAACATATTTGATGATTATGATAATTGCGTTTCTATATGTAATAACTCAATGTTCATTGCATGTCGATGTAGGGTCAGATGCGGCGAATAATGACGCGTTTTAAAACAGCGAGTCAACTAATTAGGGACAAGGTTGGCCCTTTTGCTGTCTACTTACCGAGTATTAATACGAGGAACTGATGCGCCAAGTCCACTCAACTTGAAAAATAAGTATCTACGCATAAAAAATCAAATAATAAAGCGCTGGTTTCGATCATACTTCTATGAAATTTTCAGTATATTCACAGCCCGAAGTCGAGAATTTGGTGGCATCACACCGCCGTGCCTCAGAGAGCTCGTTAAACCGTCGCTCCCGGTCTCTACGTAGGTATACCTAACATCACGCCTCATTCTCATAGGGGTAGGCAGAGACTAAATCCTTCCATTTGCCACGGTCATGCATACATCCTTAGCTTCTTACACTCTCTTTGATTATTTCGTCGGTTTGGGTACCCCAAAGGGGTCTTGAAGCTAAATTCTAAAATGTCCTTAATTTGGTCCAGTAAGTAGCATTCGCCTAGGCCTTTCTCTTCCAACATTTCCATCCACCCTGGCCTCAGAAATCTCTTATGTTAATCTTCTTTCATCCCCAAACCATCTTAGCATACTTTTCTCAATTCTAGTCACATCTTGTCTAACATAGGATTGCCAAACTCAAATTTATAAAAACAGGATTTGAAGTTGGAAAAATCAGGACAATTCCGCTTAAAAACCGTACGCATTAATAGAGTTGCAATAGTTAAATTAATTAAAATTATCACATTTTTAAATAAAAATACTCAAGTAAAAATATACAAGTTGAAAACTATTTATTAAAATATAAAACAAAATACTCAAGTTTATAACAAATATTTGAAACAGCACGGCAGCGCGGCATCGCAATTACGAGTACTTGCGAGTCGTATGCGTAAAAATTTTAGAAGAGACTGCTTAAAAACTATTCAGGACGTCCCAAGACACTACAAAAACTAGGACATGTCCTGGGAAAACAGAACGGTTGGCAACCCTACTCTAACACCACACCACACTCTTATTATATTATTTATAATTAAAAATTATTTTATTTTGATATTTTAACAAAGCAAGTTAAAATTTTAAAGGTTTCAAAATAAGCTTTTAAAAATATGCAATAAAATATCCTGTCTACTGAATTAGTACGTACAACATATAAATGTCACCTTATTTTAAAAACAACAATAAAAGGCCGATCTCGACAATCGCAAAACATGTCATCCCTCATAATAACATCTCACTTAACCGCTGAATATTAAATAAACTCCACGCAATATAAAAACAAGCTTTTAATGCTATTAATAAAGTTCAAACTCAAATATAGCCCTTATTGGCTAAGAGCCGGCGCGCAATTTCATTTCAACTGTTAAACACACGTTTTACATGATACGAATATTTATGGTGTTCTTTATATTATTTTATATTTATTGTTTTATAATTAATAAGTAATAATAATAATATTGTAATAATAATTATAGTAATAATAATATTGATAGAATAAATGATAAACTAATTGTGTTATATGTTTCAAAAAAAAAATCATGAAAATATATTGAAATTGCGGTCTTGTAACAAAGACGATATCAAATTAATTGTCATATCTTTACCTACAGGTTTGTACAGAACGTGCATACATGTCCGACTCGCACTTGGCCGATTCTTGTAATTATGCTGCAGTCTGACAAATTTCTGGGATAGCTAAAAAAAACTTATCTAGGTTTTCCTTTCATGTTTGCATCTATTTTGTATCTTGAATAATAATATTTTTTTGCTTTGTGCTTGCAATAAAATATGTTTTTTCAAGGATAAGATAATACAGAAATTACTTTTTTGAGATTGGTTAAAGTAGCTTTAAAAGTATTAATATACGAAACCCGCATAGTTTTCGTTCTATAGTGAGAATTTTGAGATGAAATGTGACTTATGTGTTATTCTGATATGTAAGCTAGGTAGTGTGAAGTGTCTACAAAATCCATACAGTAGAAACTGTAACAAACATCCAAACACATACAAACATACAAACATACATTCATACATACTTTCCTAACCTTTATAAATAGTGTACAGCACAGATTACCCAAGCGTTCCTCGATACTAAATTCAGTGTTAAAACCTTCCAGACTGTTTTTGTTTTTTTTTTGGTCCAAAAATCTAGATATACTTTGAAGTATTTAAATGTTTATAAAATAAATCGTCCACCGTCTCTCAGAGTAGTAGGGCGATGATTATAACAACAGAGCAAAGAAGGACCGACGCAAGCTGAGCTCTCGGTATCGCCGTAGCCGTTTGGCCGTCAAAGCGGTAGGGAGATGTCGGAGTTCACCGCACGCTGGTCGATTTGTCGAGTCGTGCCGGGAAGTTTTGCAGATATTGAAACGAATAGCACCACCTGTTGGACTCGGTTTTGCAACTTTGTTAATGGCCGCACCTATTTGCCGAATGGAGTGTCTGTTACTTGTTGGCATCGTATTTAAATTTGTGCAAATTGTTTGATGGTGCGGTACTTGCGAGTTTAGATATTGGTTTAGGTGTGTGCGTGTGTTTGTACTGGTCGCGGTTTAAAGACTGTGTGTGATTAATGTGTTTAAAATATTAGTGTCGTAATGGAGTGAGCTTATGATAGTGTTCTCTATGAAGATAATTATTTGTTTAATTTTTATACTCTGGTCACTCTTTAAAAATTGTGAACTCAATTTATTAGTTACTAGCTGACCCGGCAAACGTTGTTTTGCATTACAAATTAAAAAAAAAATTTAGATGAAAATGAGATGCAAATTAGATAGTAGCCGATTCTCGGACCTGCTGAATACGCATACAAAGTTTGGTAAAAATCGGTAAAGCCGTTTCGGAGAAGTACGGTAACTAATACTGTGACAGGGAAATTTTATTTATATATTAGATTTATAATATTTACAGACTATTTTTTGAGTCTAAGTTTTGGTAAAATGGGGACTTATCGGATTCTCATCGAATCCTCCGTGAGTCGTTTTCCTCATATTTGATGGTTATGACCGCCGCTATTTATGACCTTCATGATGTTACGCCATCTAATCTCGTCACCGGCTATTTAAAAATCATCATACATCGAGGAGTCTAATGTGGTGTAGATCTGCCCATCCAGCTGCGCTTCCAAGGCCTTTTTCCTTCCACTTTGCCTGTGACTGCTAGTAGAAATGATGCAGTCTAAGATGGAACTGGCGGGCTAACTTGTTAGGAGTGGAAAAAAAATCCATACCCCTTTCGGTTTCTACAGACATCGTACCGGAACGCTAAATCGCTTGGTGATACGTCTCTGTCGGTAGGGTGGTAACTAGCCACGGTGAAAGCCTCCCACCAGCCAATATCACCGTCGTTAATCGAATATACAATGTTAAAACCCTCTTAATCACGTCAGTTTTTAAACAAATAATCATAATCGTAAATAAAATGCTCACATGCAGACAGACAGACACATCCAACTTGAAACACATTTTATTTCTGTCGAATATAATAATTATTCTTCTTCAAGTGCTTCTCCATTTAGCGTTTAGTTTTTTAAACCTTTTCTCCATGGCTAGTCGGAACAGTTATTCAAGGCTTTATGTCTGTCCAATCCCTTATGTTACGCCCGAACATCTTCCTTCTTCCTACACCCCGTTTTTCCTGCGATTTTACAAATCATGATAGTCTGTAGTTTATTTATAAGTAAATTATTATCATGATTATAGAATAGCTATATTCGAAATAACTCAAAGGACATACAACAAGGAGGATATAAACCTGCACCGCAGACCTCAAACGTCACAGTTCCGAACCGTTTGATATTAGCGCGGTCGGGACCACGCAGCTCGTTTAATTTCGCGTCGAGGCAGTAGGCAGTAGGCACAGACACGGCGGCAAAGGGCTTATTACGCTCGCCGTCGCTTTATGAGCGCCATTCGGACGCAGGACCGCGGGCGTTGGACGCAGAATTCGCGGCAAAATAGCTGCGAATATAGAAAAGGGACTCAGGGCGCTATGGAAATGGCGTCATTTGTTGCACGCGTGACGCACCTCCAAATTAAAATATAGTTAATGTGATTTTCTGCTACGTAGTAGCGTGTTACATTTAAAACTAAGAATCCAGCGTCTTACAAAGTATCGCCTGATGTCGATCACCCTGAGTCGTAGGTGTTAAGTCTTACATCGGTAATCATGTCCTTGAGTTCGGAACACGGCAATACTACTTATTGGCATAAATAATCAAAGCAGTAGATCTCACTAATGATCAACTGAGTAAGTTATCAGTTAAATGTTCAGTTAAATGTGTGATACATTAAGGTCCGTGTTCCACGATTCAAAAGCTCATTTCCTGTCAGTTATTTATATTTACCTAACGCTATACATACATACATACATAACATCACGCCTCATTCCCTTAAGGGAAGGCAGAGACTACATCCTTCCAATTGCCATGGTCCTTGTGCACTTCCTTAGCTTCTTCCACACTCCTTTAATTAATCCTTTTCTACAAGTTCGTCGGCTTAGGGTTTTCTTGACTTGGTCATATTTTAAAATGTCCTGAATTTGGTCCAAAAACATTCACTTAGGCCTTCTTTTTCCAACACTTCCATTCGCCCTCATCTCATAAATCTTGGTTCTTAATCTTCTTTCATCCATTCTCTCTGCATGCCCAAACCATCTAAGCAACCATTAATCAATTTTAGCCACTATACCGTTCTATTATCAAACTATTGATAACTTTGTCACTTAGTTTCAATTCACACATAATCTCTTTTATCTCTACCGCATTTATTTTACTTCTATGCTGCTTCTGCCACACCCAACTTTCACTACCATTACCTACGAAAATTATTTTTGGAACCTCTTTTCTTATAAAATTAAACGTTTGAAGGCAAAGCAGTTTGTAAATTTATTGAGAATACGTAATTCACTGCCATTGAGGAGAATGGATGATCATAAAGCTTAGATAATGTCCGAAATTCGTCCTTCAAAAGCGTCACGTAGAATTCCATTTGTCATTCTCGAACGTTCGGCTCCCAAACGGTTTGAAATTAGGACTCGGCTCGTCCGTTTAATTTCGGGCCGTAAGCAAAGGGCTTATTACGCTCATCGGCGCTTTTTGTGACACCTACCCGCGGTTCACAATGTTGTTATTGTGCTTTATTTGTTATAAATAATAAACGAAATAAAAGTAAATAGTTAAAATAAAATGCCTTTATCGATATTTTGTTTCTAATGAAGTTAATTCAAATGTCGCTTCCTATTTTCTTACAAACAATATTTGGGGGGAATGCTAAATTGATGACTTTTTAATAAAAAAAATATTCAGTATCACAGCTTTATTTTGCACACTAGACAAGATGTAATATAAAATTATAATTTGTTTTAGTCTTATTTATTTTTATTTAATTTGAAAAAATATATTTAAAACACTATTAAAATAAGCTACATAATTTATATATAAAAAAATCTTTTAAGTGTCAGCAACCGACGGTCAGGGCTCCAGAGCTAAAAATCTCCTTACAATACTCGCCGTTTCAATTTCAACTGTCTTCTGTATCCGATCGTTGATCTAAAGCGAAAGCTTCTTAGGATGTTGGTCGAAGCTTTGCGCAATAAGACCATTGACTGAAACGACTATCGGAACAATGACAGTTGACTTAACGTTCCACATGGCGGTAATCACGTGACGAAAGTCCAAGTATTTTAATATTTTTTCCTTTTCGGATTAAAAAATATTATTAACAAGCAGAAGCTTGTAGGTATCTACACGAGGAAGGAGCTTTTACTATAATTACCGTCGTATACTATTATAGGTAGTGTGTGAGCAATAATAGGTGCTCTCCATGGCAACAGTGTGACCTAGATGTCCGATGATCCTTGCCCGTCTCCGATATTCCCGGTATCGCGCAGCTACTCGTACCTATATTGTGCCCGGAGGCGCTTCGCTTTCCGCGAAATCCCAGCTCCGACTGTAGTTGGAAACGAGGTCACTAGTGATGCTAACTCCACTGTGCCTCCGTATGGAAATGAATGGTATAATAATCAGGATTTTGACGTTCGAAATAAATAATTTTTTCAAATAACGTATCCATACACATTTGTGAAAATTACTATAACATTCTAATCCCTCCCTCAGGCAGTGGGTGAAACATGTGTTTCAAATTAAAGTAATTCAGAAGTAGATCAGATAAAAATAAGACGAATATCTTAGCATTCCATGGATTCACCGTGCGGGTGCCGGGTCCATCGCGTAGCTGAGAGAAAAACTCCGAACAGAGCCCGAGACTTGTGACACGGGTAATGACGCGCGTCAACACTACCTCCTCTGTTCAAATTAAATATTGGAGCTCACTGCACTTCTAGTAAGGCCAAGGTCTTTTAACAGGTTATAGAGAGACTCCACTTCTACCGCGTATAAATTAACCACATAGCCATTTCATAATAAAGTAACATCACTTTATTGCTTAGATGTTTGTTACCCACGTTACTGTAAGCTCAACAAGTACAATACGTTTGTTTGTTCAATATGTCACAAATAGCTAAGTCTTCCGGTATTTTATAGTGCTTTTCAAATTAGATAGTCCAATTCAGAGTCCAGAATTGAATAAGGCTTGCTGGTGGAATTTGTACTTGAGCCTGCTTTAACGAAGTTAGTTTGTCTTTTATTCGTCGTCAACCCTTTTTGAGCTCTAGCTACTGAAAGGCTTATAGCTTCACGTATGATTTTTAGTACTCTATCGTGGCGGCGTGAGTGAAGACCCCTGTCCAGGAGCACCTTGGTGCCCACTGCCTCACCACAGGTATAGCAAGATTTTTCCGAGGCTTTTCCCCAATAAAATTTCAATAAGGCAGAAGACCAATCGTACAGCAAGGCGCACCACTTCAGAGCTAGAGGGATGCATTCATGGCATGCACTTTGTAGTTGTCGTCCTCATTGCTATTATTCTGGCATTCCTGAAAAAAGCAATAAATATATGTAGGTTCACGTGATGATGGTTTAATAAGAGTTTTCAACCAATATTGTTTTTGGAAAAGGATAGGGAAAATTAGGTACCTATGTTCGTCGTTCATGGGTGAATCGAAACATTTCATCAGGATCTCCGATAATCGGGACGTCCCGCGCAAATCTGTGCATCTGGCAACACTACGGGTCACCCAATACAGCTCGAGAGAGCCCCCTTTGCTAACTAACCGTCCGCACTTTGATGTATTTATTAGTAAGGCAAGGTAGGGGAATTTCTGTGGGCAGCGCCAGTGTTTGCTTCCGCACTGGCGATATAACAGACTGCTGAATGCCTCACGTTAAAGCTCAACTAACGAGGAATAGATGGAAATATCTATCACAATATTGTAAAATCTCAATACCTGGGATTTCACTAAAAATGTCATAAGAAATATTACCACGAACCTACACGGAGTGGCATAAATTACCTACTTACTTTTTTATTCCTTTCGGTGCTACAACCCTTTGTGGATCTTGCTCTTCCGTAGGTACCACTTTCCTCCATTTGGGTCTAGTCTTGACTTTTATTGCCTAGTTAATCTCGTTTATTTCTATATCGGAGTAGCATAAATTGCGTCTGAACTTTATATGCACTTTTCACCTCCTTCCACCTTCTTGAATACGCTAGCTTATGTAAAAAATTTTCGCCACAAAGCACGTTTGTCAATTTTATTTATTAGTATAGATAATATAGATAATAACCTGAAAATGTATATTAGCAGAAGATTACATCCAAGCGAGCAAGTAAAAGACACAAGTAGGTAGGTAGTATCCGCATCGCTTATCAATCCGCAAAGCCCGTTAGGTAGGAGTGTGAGGCTCACAATATCCCGGGCTCCAGAGAGCGGCAGTTTGCTCGGCGACGATTGCATCCTCGCCCATTAGCCGCGAGCAAATTGCTAATTCCCTCTACCCCACAGACTGGGGGTAGCTACAGTGCGGACGCTGCTTTATTTGGTCTCGCATCTATTGCACTTTCTGTTGGTATGCTAAATTTGATGCGCTTTAAGCTTTAACGCGTTGTTTCTTTATCGTTAAAGCGCAATATGAGACAGATCTTCGAGATAATTAATAAAATCGGATATATACAAATATTTTTTCTGGTATATTACGACTTTTTTGTATAGTTGTATAGTTACCGGTAACTGTCTGATGTAAAGTAGAAAATAGAGCTGGTCTAGTTGTTACCCTTTGCGGCTTTGAAATGTATTCTTCATACAAAAACTGATTGTATCTTTTTTTCAGTTGCCCTTAGCCCAAGTTAACCCTTGACTCATCTCATGGTGGCAAGTGATAAGAGAGCTAAAACACAAGCGGGCTAACTTGTTAGGAACAGGATGAAATCCACACCCCTTCGTTTCTACACCACATCGTACAGGAACGTTAAATCACTTGGTGGTGCAACTTTGTCGGTAGAGTAGTAACTAGCAACGGCAGTCAGATCTGGATCCATTCAGAAAATCTTAATCGGCCCAGCCGAGAATGGAACCCGGCCTCAATCTTATAAGTCCATTGCGCATACCACTGCATCACGGAGGTCGTCAAGCTTAGCGATTTTGAAAATTTTATAAATGCTATCCGAAAACGTGTACTAATTAGCATAAATTCTATAAATAGCCGAAGTATCGGAGTCTCTTTGATAGCTCCGGTCTCCAGGGCTGCGTGGTACATGTGTGAATGTATAAGCGTTATAGTGTCAAGTTTACCGGCGTCGCCTGCCCGCCCAGCGTCTCGGACTAAATTGCTAATACCCTCTACGGGAACGGTTTGCTATGTTGGTATACCTATCTTCTATATAATATACATAACCTCTTATCTACTATATGTAAGACTATATGCCTCTTTGGTACAATCATCATTAGCCTGTATTGTATGGCTTCGAATCAAGAGGTCCTGGAATCGAGCCCTGGGACGGACTTTGTTTTGAGTTTTCTTTTATAACAAGGAATTCATGGTAGCAGCAATTGAGTATGTACGTAGTATATTAGAACTATCGCGAGTATTTTCCATATTATTGAAATATAAACGGCTGAATTTTTGCTTTGCGCTGCGTTAAAGGAACAAGTAAGCTCATGACTAATGACCTCGTATGGGTTTAGAAACTAGTCGGGCATACTGCGACAACAGAGACGTGAGTTTCAGCCGTTTATATTTTTAACCGACGAAAAAAAACGCAGGAGGTTCTCAATTCGACACGTATTTTTTTTTTATGTATGACCACGCATAACTTTTTACAGTGTTGTCCGATTTTGATAATTCTTTTTTTATTAGAAAGGGCATACATCCAAGGTGGTCCCATTGTCCTCATGTTAGGATCTGCTGATGATATCCTGGGGAAATTGAAGGAACTCTCCAAATTTTGGAGGCACGCTTACAGCGATTTCGGTTTTTGACTCGGTATCGGTAGCTTTTTGGCTACTAAGGCCATATAATATACTATGACAGTATAGTACGAGTACGGTACATGGCGATAAATCACTAAAAAGTAAGAAATAAAAATTTTTAACAAAAAATAGAACCGACTCAAAACGCACTAAAAAGTAAAAAATAACTGTGTCATTTTTTACTTTTTAGTGCGTTTTGAGTCGGTTCTATTTTTTGTTAAAAAATTTTATAAGAGTATATGTATGACGTAGTAATTAATAAAAATATTTTAAAAGAAAGGAAAGCTCGATCAGATTTCCAAATGAGGACCTCTGAGGTCACTTGTGAGGTCACTTGTATGCTAACCAAGGAACCAACAAGGCAGAGCAAACAAGCACAGCAGAGTAACACATGATTATGTAACAGAGTCCCGTAATTTTATCACAGCATCAGTAGTGCAGCGAGCAGTGAACTCCCTCAAGGAGTATCGGGTGACCCGGTTACGCGCCGCGGCTGGACCCGGTAATGCGCGGAAAGCCCCTCGCTGCAAACACGGCTCGCACTAGAGCTACAGCTAGTTGCTGGCTATAGGACCTCATACGATATTCGAACGTATTCCATGAACTGAATGCTGCATCGTAGCTATTATTCTCTTGAAAGCATCTTTACAACGCTGATACAGCGATGTATAATAATTTTATTTATTTTATCTTGATTTTTTAATATTACCTGGTCTGATACGTAATATTTGGATGTGGGATTCCATAAACTGAATGTAAATGCAGTATATCTACTGCCATTAATCGTCTGAAAATATATTTTTAAATATTATCTTGTCCCTTGATCTGTTTAATTAATTCTCTATCAGGTTGTCTAGTACTAATAGCTTTTTAGAGATAAGGCCGCCTATTGTACATGTCTGTTTTTCTGCTTTCTTTTCGTTTTTTCTGTTCATTTTACTTTTATTTCTTAAATATAACCAGGTCTAGTACGTGATATTTGAACGTAGTATTCCTTGAATATTAATTATTATTTTGAACGATATTCAGTTAAAAGGGTTTATTACACACATTTAATAAAAATATCTAGAGAACATTCATAACGACGGCTGCCGATCTGTTCTGGATCACGATATATTCAGTTTGAAGAAAGTTTCGGCCTCATTTACCACTAGGTGTGAAAGGACATGAACAATAATTAGATAGGTAGACACTTCAACGGCGAGCTCTACGATGATTACCGAAGCTCGAATAGACCCGGGGAAGATCACGCGTAATTCCTTCCTCGTGTAGAGGCTCTAGTTGCCCTTAAGAAATAAACTGAGCTGCAAAAGTTTTAGTTGGAAATTTATTTTGAACAATTAATTCAACGAAATATGAACCATGTTGTCAACAATATAAAATAAGTTGCCATTTCTATTTATTATTAGCTCTGCCACGTTGTTTTAACTGCGTTGAGTTCTTTAGTTATTATATTCTTACTTATATGATATCCATCTAAAATCTATATTTATTTCGGTGTCATTTTTTTTATCGACTACCTACAAGTTGACATTTGACTGCTATCAAACCTGATGTTAAGTGATGTAAGTTAGTCCGCTTCCATCTTAGATTGCATATCTAAGATGGAAGCGGACTAACTTGTTGGGAGTAGGATGAAATCCACACCCCTTTCGGTTTCTACACGACATCGTACCGGAACGCTAAATCGCTTGGCGGTACGTTTTTGTAACTATGGCGAAATCCTCCCACCATCCAGACCAAGACAAATTATGAAAAATCTCAATCTGCCCCACCGGAAACCGAACCTAGGACCTTCGTCTTTTTTTCATATATTTTTTTGGAAACACCACGGAAAGGAGATTTTTTTTAGAAATGCCACGGAGCATTTACAAGAGTGAGATGGGAAAATCAAATATGCTGGATGTGAACCATGGGCGCCACCATATTGCCCTTGGTCACTCTGCCAAGCGCCTTTCGCATTATCTCTATTCTTTGGCTGACTGTAATGTGATCCGGAGGCGGTGTGCCACTACCAGACTGGGAATGGAGAAATTAAACAAGATACGGAAACACAGGAGAATCCTCAAAACTACTAAAGTTCTTTAGTACGATTTTTTGTAGTTTTCTCTACGATTCTGAAGGCTGGTTCTGATGACAAGAAAATTAACTTCTGAGTTAAATTTTTAGTAAATTATAAATATCAGTGTGGAAATGTTGGTGGTATTATCTACTGATCATAAAAAGACAGTAATGTCGCTGCAACATGGCGTCTGCGGCTCCGAACTCTCACCCTTAGCAATTCTCTTAATCTGTAAATCCAATTTTTGGCTAGATAAACAAACAGGGCAAGTAATAAAATTTTCAGCTGTCGATTGCAGCAAGTTGTTGGTGGCCGGCACTGGTCCGGTCCGGTCCGCTGCCGGTCCGGTACATATTAATGAGGGCAGGTAGGCGGGCGGTTGTCATGGCGACGCGACGCGGCCTCGAGCGCGGTATTACAATGAAGGCTACGATGTTTACAGATTAGGGCTGCCGCTGACACCAGATACTTTGTTATATTTTCTCGCGGCTTTCAACACGTTGAATTTACATTTACATGCAACAGTGGCATCCGTGGCCCAGTGGTATGCACGGTGGATTTAGAAGATGGAGGTCCTGGGTTCGATTAAGGTTTTTTGAATTTGTCTGGCTTCCGAGTCTGGCTGGTGGGGGGTCTCAGTCGTGGCTAGTTACTATCCTACCGACAAAGACGTACCGCCAAGCGATTTAGCGTTCCGGTATGATGTAGTGTAAAATCCGAAGTGGCGTGGATATAATTCTACTCCTAACAAGCTAGCCTATGTCTATCTTAGGTTGCATTATCACTTGTCATCAAGTGTGCCTACATCTGATAGTGATCGTAAATAAATGAAACATTATCACCCTAAGTCCGTCAACCCGCATTGGAGCAGCGTGGTGGGTCAACGCTCCATATCCCCTCTCCTATAAGGAGGGAGGCCAACCCCGTACTGTGCCATCAATAGGCTGATAATGATGATGATGAAAAGTTTCACATTAAAATGTCCCAGGACAGTCAGCCCTAGCACAGTTGTCGATCTCACCCCTATATTCTGAGTCGCGCGTGCCGCGGGGCGGCGCGGGCGGCGGGCGGAGGGGGGATGTCCCGCGGGCGCGCGACAAAAAACGTGCTGACCCTACGCGCGCCCTGACGCTACCAGCCGCCCTTTGTTACGTCACGGCTCGGGATATAGGTACACATTTGACGGCCGAGTGGCGCAGTGGGTAGTGGCCCTGCTTCTGCGTCCTAAGCTGTGGGTCTAGTTCCCACATCTGGGAAAATGTTTCGTCTAGCGACGTACAACCACCATGTTGTGTATAACGCACCATTGCTGTGTGATAGACACAGGGCAACGCTTTCAAGGACGTATATAAGCGATAGTTTTTCACTTACCATTTCAAGGTAATTTCACACTGAAAATCAGCGCAGCAGCTTGCTGTAGCATTATGCTGAGTGTGAGACCTTTATTTGGTCAGTCTTCCTCGTTCTTTCATTTTACTTTGTATTTTTATATTTTTGTGCATTTACTCTGTACAAATAAAAATTATTTTCTTTCTTTCTTTCTAACCATCTAGTAGGCCAGTTGCTTGGTCAATCAATTATTATTACTAAAAAAGGAATTGTTTAAAAAAGAAGGTGAAAATCGGTAGAATTGATAATGCTTTAAATATTTTGTTTTACATGCTCTGTAAGTAAAACTCATAATAGACATAAAAATGTCTAAAAATTACGCTTATAACCGACCTAAAAAACTTTCGAGCTGTAAGGTAGTATGCGGAACAAATTGCTCATTCCCACTAGAGAGACTACGGAACATCTTGTTTGTCGAAAATACCATTTTGTTAACTATCCAAAACTCTAGGTACATATTTAAGTATTTATATTATCATTGACGGACAACAATAGTAACTAGATTTCGTGTCCGGACAAGAAAAACGTCTTGGTAAATGACAGCTCGACAGCTTCGACGAACTCCGTGGCGCATTGGTATGCGCGGTGGATTTATAAGACGGAGGTCCTGGGTACCATTCCCGGCGGGGCAGTTTAGGATTTTTCTTAATTTGTCTTGGTCTGGCTGGTGGGAGGCTTTCGCCGTGGTTAGTTACCACCCTACCGACAAAGACATATCGTCAATCGATTCAGCGTTCCGGTACGATGTCGTGTAGAAACCGAAAGGGGTGTGGATTTTCGTCCTACTCCTAACAAGTTAGCCCACTTCCATCTTAGACTGCATCATCACTTAACATCAGGTGTGATAGCAGTCAAGTGCCAACTTGTAGTCGATTAAAAAAGCTCACTTTAGAAGTGAGTTCTCATTTTGTTTAGTAAATACGCTTGAAACACAGCCAATGTGAAAACGTCTCGCAGTGTGTAATTAAAAGTTGCAAAAATAATCCACGAAAAAGCAATTTAACGACTGGAGTGTCTTATTTTCGGTAAATTATATACATTTTTTTAAATAACCAAGAAATTATATAAATTTTTTAATTTTGACACACACAGACACAGTTACATGGAAATTAACATGGCATGCAATCATGGCAATTTATACACATAAAATATAGCTGAAACGCGAGTAAAACCGCGAGGCGAAGCTACTTAAAGAATAAACCAGCAATAACGAAAGCTAATATGAAAGCAAGTTAATGAAACGCGGGATAAAGTTCAGCCAAACGATAGAGCTTCCGACCAATTAGCTTTGTACAAATTATTAATTCCTTTTGCAGCACACTGCGCGCTGCGGCGTCTGAGTCAACGCTGCTCTGTGGTTGATACCCTTTGCACGTTATAATCTGATATGGTACTAGCCATCACCCGCGACTTCGTCCGCGTGGAGTTAAAATAAATAACATTACGAAAATAAAACACTCCTTATAACTTATTATATAACTAGCAACCCGCCCCGGCATCGCACGACTGAAATACTGGTACTAAAATATATTAAATAAAATTTTTTAACAAAAAATAGAACCGACTCAAAACGCACTAAAAAGTAAAAAATAACTGTGTCATTTAGTTGCTTTAATTTACTTAAGCATATCTATGAAGTCGGTGCCAGCCAAGTTTAAGGAACATTTATTTTACGTAGTAAAGCAGTTTGTGGGTTCTAGGTAACGTCCTTGAAAGTAGAAACCTTGGCTGGCACCGACTCCTAGATATGCTTAAGTAAATTAAAGCAACTAAATGACACAGTTATTTTTTACTTTTTAGTGCGTTTTGAGTCGGTTCTATTTTTTGTTAAAAAATTTTATTTCTTACTTTTTAGTGATTTATCGCCACGTACCGTACTCGTACTATACTGTCATACTATATTATATGGCACTAGTAGCCAAAAAGCTACCGATACCGAGTCAAAAACCGAAATCGCTGTAAGCGTGCCTCCAAAATTTGAAGAGTTCCTTCAATTTCCCCAGGATATCATCAGCAGATCCTAATATGAGGACAATGGGACCACCTTGGATGTATGCCCTTTCTAATAAAAAAAGAATTATCAAAATCGGACAATACTGTAAAAAGTTATGCGTGGTCATACATAAAAAAAAAAAAAAAAAAAAAAAACAAATATACGTGTCGAATTGAGAACCTCCTCCGTTTTTTTTCGTCGGTTAAAAAAGCACGCCTTGCGTGACCCCTAGCTGCTCGCTGTGTCCCTGCGTTTTGAATCTTATATATCTTGGAAAATATTCACTTAAATTACATGCTATAAAGGGCAATTGTGATCTATTTTGAATGCACAAAGTATTTAAGATATTTAAATGTATAAGGATTAATGCAGTATTGCTTAAAATCGCTTCGTAAATAAACCATTAATTTTGGCTTAAAGTAAAAGATAAAAAATGGTTACTGTTTGTTATACCTAAGAGATAGACATATGCCATCGTGAACTTTTTGTTGACCTTTTTAAGATGTGCAATATGTAGTACATTATTTTGATATATCTTATAGGGTTTAGCCAGCGTTTGCAATGTAAGCGCAAAAATGCGTTAATTTACGACACCACATCAGAAACCTCTAAAATTATCAGTGTTTCTCTACTATATTATAGATGTATTATACACATAAGCCTTCCTGTTGAATCATTCTATCTGATAAAAAAAAACCGCATGAAAATCAGCTGCGAAGTTTTAAAGATTAAAGCATATATCCGGACAAACATAAAAAAGCGATTTTGTTTTATACTATGTAATGATGTTCGTCCTCAAAGATGAATAGTTTTTCCCACATTTTCAATTGATTCTTCGCTCCTATTGAATGCAGCGTGGTGTTATATTTAGGCTAAAATATAGATGGACTATTCCTTAACCTTCCTCTATAAACAGACTATGTAACACAAAAAGAATTTTTATTTACATCCTGTATGTCGATTATTGAAAAAACTACATCGTAGGAACATCCCGCTTACATCACGTCCACCTTCAGTTTAACTGTCAGTCCAATATGGCAAAATGTCATTCGAGAATACCTATTTCTGTTACATCCGCTTTGCAACCGTTGTACAGCGGTTTCAAAACTGACATTTAAGAATCGACATACTGTAGTTCCTAAGATTAGCGCGTTAAAATAAACAAACGAACTCTTCAGCTTTATAATATTAGTATAGATTAAAGATTTCATAAATTTTACAAGCAAGGAAAACTGTTATTACGGCCACTTATGTCACAAAAGCACAAACAAAAAGGTTCGGCTTTGGTCGTGGCTAATTACACTCGTGCCACCAAAGACGTATCGTACGTACTCATGTGTTAAAACCAAAAGGTAAATGAAATCCACACCCTTTTCGGAACCTATACTAAATCGCTTGGCAGGGTGATCCAGCCGGAAATCGAATCCAGGACCATCGTCTTATAAATCCACTGCGCATACCATTGCAACACGGAGATACATATTCAACGATCTGAAATCCCTAGACTCCAGTATATAAATTGTACAGATATTATTGTGTAAATCGCATTTGATGATGTTTTAAGTGAGACATCAGTTTATTGGCTCGTAAAACGATATTACTGCGCCAGCCGAGGCCCCTTCTGACGGCGTTGATGTCTTTTGTAAAAGAAAACAATTTATTTGATTCTGTTATTTTTATTTTTCCTTATGACTTTTGTCTTTTTGTCAAGCGTTTAAAGATGACTTTATTGTACTATATACTATTATACAGTATATGAGTATGTCTTTCACGCCAAAACTACTGAATGGATTTTGATGAAATTTCACAATCATATAGCATACATATCAGAATAAAACATAGGCCACATTTTATCAATAAATTTGCTCGGGAACGAGAAGTACACGGGTAAAACTGGGTAGTTAGGGTTAAATACATCATCAACATCGTCATTAACAACCCATGGACGTCCACGGCTGGACATAGGTCTATTTTAGTGACTTCCAAACAACGCTCCTGAGCCGCCTTTGGCCAGTGGCTGATCTATGCGACACGTTTGATGTCGTCAGTCCACCTATAGGGTTGCGCTTTCCGGTGCGGGGTGGCCCTTCGGCCTTCTAGCTGTCTGTGTGTGGCATCGTATTGCTCAAGCCGATGAATTTCGATGTGGTTTTTCTCATTTGAAAACCAATTTCCTGGCGGTGGTTCTTAGCGAATCACATTTTTATCGGATGTTTTTATATAATTTATAGTTAATTAAATCTTATTAAAAGATAGATGCATGCAATACTGGCCTGTTTTTAGTCCACTAGTACTACAAAAAGTGTAGACTAAAACTAAATCTACTAAAAGAACAATGCTGCCACAGTTTGAGTACGAGAATATGGGAGAATTAATTTAATTAGTATTCTCTCATTAATCTCATTGGATCCACGTTGTTGGTGCGGCGGCGCCTGCTGCGGCTGACAGCTGATACTTTGTGCACCAAATCGTGCTACTATTACAAAGCCGAATGTTAGTGAGTCTATATGTTTGTTATTTCTTCACGACCCGGCTGGAGCGATTGTAATAAAATTTGGCATGGAGTTTGCTGACACCCTGGATTAACACATAGGCTACATTTTATCTTGAAATTCCTACCCAAACGAGAACGGGGCGGGTGAATCCGTGGGCGTCCACTAGTGTAGTATAAGTAAATGTTTTTGTTCTAATAGCTAAAGTCTAATTGTTTGGGAGTTATTTGATACCTACTATGAACAGTGATAGAGATCGTTAATGTATGAATCACCCTAATCCCGCCAACCCGCATTGAAGTAGCGTGGTGGGTTTACGCTCCATATCGCCTCTCCTACATGGCCCTGTAGTGGCCTGTTATTAGACTGATGATGATGATGCCGTTGAACAGTGAATTGAATGCTTCGTTGATCAGCCTATGTTGATCACGAGGTCCTGAGTTCGAATCCTAGGTCGGGTCGCCGGAATAATTCTCATTTTTTTATTTTTTATGAAATTTACAGTATATTCCAAGCCCGGAGTCGGAAATTGGTGGTGTTACATTTCCAAGTCTCAGGGAGCACGTTAAGTCATCGGTCCCGGTCACTATTACCAACATCTGATAGTGATCGTTAATGAATACAACATTATCATCCTAAGCCCACCTACCCGCATCGGAGTAGCGTGGCGGGTCAACGCCCCATATTCCCTCTCTTACATGGAGGGAGGCCTAGTCCATATTTTTGGGGCTTCATTTTTGTAGGTAGGTTCATGTTTTGTATTTAGGTTAATAATAACAAGTAAGAGCAACGAGGTAAATATTACTTTTTATTTTTAATTTCAAGAACTGACAGTAAGCCGGTAGGTACTGGGTGTTATTCGTAATGAACTCAAAACCATTGCACTCTGTGTTTCAGCCGTATATTCCGGCAGCTACGTAGCTTTGTCTAGAATATTCGATGACTTTGCTATTCCTAGCTTTGCATGTCCGAATACAGTTGGCCAAGACTTGCCGTCGCTATAACTCTACGTAGAGCTAGTATAGATGTAGCATAGTATAGGTATAGCTGCAGGCGAATAAGGTGCGGGCAAGAGGCTAGCGACTAGCAAGTGCCGTGGATTCGGCGTCGGCAATTATTGTCCGTCAGGGGGCAGTGGGGGCCGGCGGGGGGTAGCGGTGGGGGCGAGGGGGTAAGATGGCCACCGTAATTAATTGGCGCGACGCGAGGGGCCGACCGCGGCGCGTCTCGCAGCGCGGTATTGCGCCGCGTGTGCTGCCACTGCGATTTTGGTGTGCTTTTTCGAGACTATTTTTTTTATTGGACTTTATGGAAATAAGTAGAACTTTCGCGATATTTGAGGGGACGTGCTCTACTAATTAGCCGACTGCGTCAGGAGGAGGGTAATTTTTTTGGAGCGTACGTATATATGTTTATTTCTTTGGAACGCAAAACAGTCTCAGCGACTGGACGGATTTTAAAATATCGGGCGTTGTTGAATTCGTTAAAATTGTGGTAGCGATGTTTGTTTCTACCACAATTTTAACATGGAAAAAAGTATTTTTGGTAGTTTTGCCTTTGCCCGCAGGTAGCAAAGTATTGTTTGTCCCCGCCTGCAGTACCATTTAGAATTTAAGACAGATATAGTGAACTTTGTTTATTTCTATTCAGTTCTTTATTTCTAAGTAGTCGGGTTTATTGTTTTTATAATAATATTTTCTTTTCAAAGTATCAAAAACCATCTAGGTAATCGGAACGAAAATGTATTGGGATTTATCTAATTTAATTAAATATCCAAACACTCATAGAGGTAACATTTTTTAAATTTTTGATTTGGCGACGTTTCGACACTCTCTGCGAGGTCATTTTCAAGCCTTAAACATAGAGAAGAAATCATTCCTCAAACTTGCTTACAAATTTTCAACTAAACAAATAAATTAAATTATGAATTTATAAATTAAAAAACAGTTAGATGCATACCGAGTATATATTTACCGAGATAATATTTTCTTTGACTGTGGTTATGAGGGATTCTTATACATTTCTATAATGCGACGAGCGCAATCATCATCAGCAGTTTTGTTTTGAAATCAAAACAGTTATTTTTTTGGTATTATAGATACAAAGAATATATAGATATATAGATTGTTTATAATAGAAGAAAATATATTTAGACAGGTATTATAAAATAATAAAAAGAAAGTTGGGGGCGGTATGCAGAGCGACACAAGTCATGCTGACTCGCAGGTGCCGGCAATTATTACACATTCTAATGTTATCACGTATCATTTTACCTACATATAGTACAGATAACATATCCTACATAAAAGCACGTAACGGATGGACACAGTGACGCTGTCGACCAGCGATCCGACCGTAAACGTCTCACCCACACGCCGCGCGCGCCCGCTTGCCACTCGCCTCGCTTCACATCCACGCTAATACCTACCCAAAGCAACCAGCGCCGAGAGACCCCTCCACGCGCAACCGACCCTCTGACGCTCAACACACGACGCAGCTCAGCTTACGCTAGCCAACTACCAATACCGCACTACCATAGTTTGGCATAACTAGAACTCTGACCGCGAGTCAGTTTCGCCCCGCTCTCATCTCTTAAGTAAGATTTAGGGGAGGCGGGGAAGGTCAGCTTACGTTGGCCGCTTCGCACACATATTGCCGATGTGTGTGTGCGTGAAATGTTAGTAGTGGACCTCGGTTCGCTTAAGCGTAAATTCTGTTGCGTAAGTTAGAAAAGACGTCTGGTTTCCGAGATAGGTCGCATCGGAGATATTGTCCACGGTCCACGGTCCATGGACCATAGACCGCGGGGCCGCGACAGCGACTGTTATGTTACGCGCTCGACGATAAACGACGTGTCGTTTGTTCGCGCAAAGTTTCTTTGGAATGTAGGTCAGCAGGGTTTGTTTGGTTTATGAAGTTTGACGTTCGGCTTCGAAGAGTCCGATCATGCGGACGCATACGTAACTGCTCTCGACCAATGTGAGAGAGGGTAGGAGCGAATTTATTGAAACCTTTGTCAGAAAACAAGATAATATCATTGATCTATAAGAAGTAATGGTTTTTGGATTATCAGGATGTCTTAATGACAAAACTACACGCATCTTAGACGTACTGGTCTAACGAAGTATTACTTAATAATAGTTATTTCTGCACTTTTGTTTGTATCGCTTATTTTTTGAAGGGTATGTTTGCAAATCACATCTGTAAAACATATGCTGCAAAAGAAAATGCGTCTTAGAGGCCGTACAGGCGTGGTATGCGCGGTGGATTTATAGGACGAAGGTCCTGGTTAGATTGAGATTTTCTTGATTGGTCCAAGTCTGATTGATGGGAGAAGGTCGTCGCTAGTTACGACCCTGTTGATAAAGATGTACCGTAAGTATTCTCATTTATCGCTATGGATTCTAAATAGCATAAGGGAGCGGTAGTAGAGAGTTTTATTAATGTTATTAGTATGGTGACGCCCGCCGTAGCGGATGCACTTTGACCCATTAGGATCTTTTGTACTCGCCCAGCCCTTACCTCCCCTATATTAGTTCAAACACCACACACTCTAAGAGTTGGATGGTTGCTTTCATGTTGGAGGCACAGTAATCCTCTGTAAGTGGATATACCACCCAACCAATGCGTCACATTCACACAAAATGTATTCCATGGACTCTGTGTCTTTGTTGTAAGCCCTGCAGATAGGATCCTCAGAGATACCTATTTTGCAAAGCATAGACCTATACTAAAGCCTAATGCGATATAGAATGCTTGTCAACAAATATGTTTGTTAAATAAAATGAAGGTAAAAAAAGGAAATCCTTTTATGCGTTATAAATTTAAAATTGTTTTTTTTTTTATAAAATCTTATTTAAAAGATATTGAATATATTAATTAGTTTTAAGTTTACTTATCTAATTTATTGTCACGAATTCGTCATTAACAAGTTAATTAAATAAAATAAATAAATATTATGATAACTGATGAATATTTTTATATATATTATACATAATAAATAGTTAAACACCCAGACACTGGAAAATGTCCATGCTCATCACACAAACATTTTCCACTTGTGGGAATCGAACCCACGACCTAGGACGCAGGAGGAGGATCACTACCTACTGCGCCACTCGGTCGTCTATTAAAAAAAATAGGTGTAAAATGACTAGTGATTTCTACCTTCATTTTTATTTTGTTTGTTGACAAGCATTCTCAATCGAGTTTGGCTTTAGTATAGTTCTATAATGGCCTGTGTATATGGTATACCGTTGCTGTTGCCTGCTCAGTTGACTTACCTTCGCTAGAAAACGAGTGTTTTTTGAGTGCCTTAGACCTTCTACTTTGTCCCATTCTGCCGTCATCATCTTCTCGGCATGTGATGTCAGAGTTTTACCATACAACCGCAATACGCGACACGTGAAATGTAGAACAATACCATTTCTCAAACATTTCCTCCTTATTCAAATTATGAAACTTAGTAATGACGTCAAAAGAACGCAAAGGAAAATTACAAGATTTTTCCGGATTTTGAAAAGGCTAAAAGTTACGTTCACGTTTCCAACAGAGTGCTTTAAACACGTTTGCTACTTCGTGCGCTTCTTTACCATGCCGCTGTAAAAGGTTTTTTAACCGACGAAAAAAAACGGAGGAGGTTCTCAATTCGTCACCTATATTTGTTTTTTATGTATGACCACGCATAACTTTTTACAGAGTTGTCCGATTTTGATAATTCTTTTTTTATAACAAAGAGTAGGTACACTTCCAAGATGATCCCATAGTTATGCTGTTAGGAGGATGTGATGGTGATATCCTGGGAAAATTAAAGGAACTCTTCAAATTTTAGAGGCACGCTTGTAGCGATTTCGGTTTTTGTGTAAGTATCGGTAGCTTTTTCGCTACATGTGCCGTATAGCCAAGGTTTCTACTTTAAGGACGTTACCTAGAACTCACAGACTGCTTTACTACGTTAAATAAGTGTTCCTTAAACTTGGCTGGCACCGACTTCATAGATATACTTAAGTAAATTAAAGCAACTAAATGACACAGTTATTTTTTACTTTTTAGTGCGTTTTGAGTCCGTTCTATTTTTTTTATTGTTATATTACTAGACGACGCCCGCGGTTTCATCTACGTAGTATGTATGTTATGTGTTTACGGTACGTTTCAATGATCACGTGCCGTAAAAGTGACTTTTTATTTCAAGTAAACCCATTTCCCAACTTTGTCTTATTTTGAGTAAAATGTTTTGAATGTTTTTCTTTAGAAAAATGCTACGACCTAACAATTGATTGTAGTAGTGTGATAGGTATATTTCGGACAGTGTGTTCAGGAATTGTTTGACCTCTTTCATCCATCACCGTTCTATCAGAGAACAGTCAGGCGTCGCAGAGATCCACACCTTTACGTAGTCGATATCTCTTGGACGCGTACAAAGCGACTTAGTTCCTCATAAGTACGCATTGCTAAAATTTGGAACGTTCCAGCTTCCGTTTTGCCTACTACCGTCAATATGGATATTTAAGTCAACACTTCTACTCTTCCTACTTTACAGCTGAGTTTCACTTGCTATTTTTGCAAAATCATCATTTGAAATAATTTTCATTTACAACATTAAAAACAATTAAGCTGTTATAAAAAGCGAATGTTAATGTTTACTTATCGTCGTTCCTTTGTTGCGGGAGATTATTGACGATGGTGATGAAATCTCATTCTTATGAACTGAGTGCAAGGAGTAAGCTACTTACATTATTAAAAAAGTAATTTTTTCGCGTCTTTTCATTTGTGAACTTATTTTTCATCAAATATAGCTGTTGTAAAAGCTGAGGTTAATATTTAGTAATCCAAAATTCAAAATCATTTATTTCGAGTAAGCTGATTTTCAAGCACTGCAGCACTGATTCGAATGGCAGACCCTGACGAGAAGAGCCGGCATAAAACTCAGCAGCTGCTCTTTTAAAAGTCAATACTACAATTTGTATTTTACAATTTACAGTTTATATACCGTCTTTTGTGTAGAACGAAATGCTGAATGCTTCCAAGAATCTTTGTCATTAATAAAATCATTATTATATAGAAATCTCTACTTCTTATTAAGCAAATGGTTTTTGGCACATTTCTTAAAGTTGGTGTAAAGGCAAGTTCAGTACTTCCTTTGGATTGAGATTATAAAATCGTATAATCAGTCCCTGATTTCAGTACTCTGCTCAAACGCAGTTCCGGGGAAACTGACTTATGCCTAAGTATGCCTACAGATTCGTTTGTTACTATCAATTTTCTGTTTATAATTCTGTTTAACAAACAAAAAACTACATTATTATAGACATATTGCGAAGGACTGTTAGTGTCGTCGTCCTTTTGTCGCGGGAGTTTATTGGCGATGGTGTTGAAATCTCAATGTGTGAATATATGAAGTGAGCGCAAAGAGCAGTGCGGCGCGCGCTTGCCTTTCACGCAGATAAGGTGCCCGAGCTAAAATAGCTGTTCGTTCCGCCGTTACCCCTACACTGTGTATACTTAATAAATAATCACTAAAATTATAATTATTAATTGAAATAATATTCCGATGTCTTCAATATCGTTTATTCTTTTGATTTTGCAAAATCGTCTTCCACTCTCATTAATCTTTTCATACATGTTCATCGGTTTAGGGTAGGTACTCGTCACCTGGCCATTCTTTAAAATGTCCTGAATTTGGTCCAGAAACATTCGCCTAGGCCTTCCCTTTTCAAAATTTCCACTCACCCTCGCCTCATAAAAAAATCTCTTTATAATGTTTCATCGATACAGAATATTATAAAAATAGGTACTGTCTGTCGCATCTGTTTGTCTGTTTGTTGGCGATAAACTGAATTTAATGAAAGTAGGTTAAAGAATTTTCATACTTAGATACAGGCAAAGTGATTCCAGAAGGTCTTAGTATAATATAATTTGTTAAAATTTTGTATCATCACTTATTAACGGGCTACTACGAGACCATGCCTCTCTCCTTACAAGAGATGCACGTAGAGCATAGAATCACTACGCTGCTACAAAGCGGGTTGGCGTGCTTAGGGTGATAATGTTGGATTTTTCTTCTCAGCTCTGGCTTTCAAAATGACTGCTTTGAAGAAAAAATCCTCTTTCACTGTTTGAATCTTCCCTAATCATCAGGTGTATTGAATCTTATTACTATACCTATAATGCAAAAAAATATTCTTAAATCGAGTTCTATGTAGAACAGGTATAAAACTGGTACTACTTTTAGGGGCAAGAGTAAGTAGTAGACCTATTTTGGAGGAAGCTATTGTGGAAACATCATAATTATTTCACCTTTAGCTACTAGCACGTATGAGGCTCGTCATAACCGACCGACAATTTTGTCAACCAAACTCGAAATTTAGAACCATTAATTTAAATTAAATCGAGTTTCAATCGACGCGCGATAGTAAGGGTCAAGCCTTCTCATTACTAGTCGAATTCCTATCGGTCCGCTATAAACCGGGGTCCTGCGGGGCGCGATGTAAAATGGGACTCGTTTTATGTAGACGCCGCTTTGATGGCCTTTTAAACAGCGCTCGGACGTTATCTAACCGTCCGTGCGTCTCTTACCTACGTGCGTACGTATGTATGGAGTGCGGTGAAAGCACGATAACTGTATGACGACATGCTGTTGCGTGGCTGGCTGGCGGGTCGTTAGTGGGCGGCTGCGAATTCGTTGGAATTAGGCTTGATACACACTATGGTCACACTCTTAGGTCGCCGATATTTTTCTTCACATGTGGCGAGTGTGTCCCCTGGCCATATAAGTCTACTACGTCTACTTTATTTAGGAGATGCCTAGTCACTATAATATGTATAATTCAACCGTGTCAAAAGGGCTAGAACCCAAAAAGGTACCCGCAGTTTGAAAAATCTGATCATGTCAATTAATATAAGTTGCCTACATGAGAGTTGTTTGATTATTTATCAGCCTTTTACCAGCCTACTACAGGGCCAGGCCTCCCTCCTTATAGGAGAGGGGATATGGGGCCTACACCCACCACGCTGCTCCAATATGAGTTGGCGGGATTGGGGTAATAATGTTTCATTTATAAATTCATTTATAAATACCGACAAAGACGTACCGCCAAGCGATTTAGCGTTTTGGTACGATGTCATGTAGAAACCGAAAGGGGTGTGGATTTTCGTCTCACTCCTAACAAGTTAACCCGCTTCCATCTTAGACTGCATCATCACTTAACATCAGGTGTGAAAGCAGTCAAGGGCCAACTTGTAGTTGATAAAAAAAAATCAAAGGATAACTGTCAGATGTTGATGATAGTGACCGGGACGGATGTCTTAACGTACTCTCCCAGATAAGAGGTGTAACACCACCAACTTCCTGATTCCCTGGCTAAAAATATACTGAAAATTTCATAGAAAATATATTTCGTCAACCACTAGACCAACGAGGCAGTTAATTAAAAAGAGTTGTTTAGTTATTTATAATTTACAATGCCAGTTAAAATAATTTTTATGTCATACGCGTTATCTACAGGGGTTATGACAATAAATTTCGTACCACCGGTACTATGTCGACGATTAAACGAAATGGTACCGGTGGTACGTAATTTTACCGCAGCTTCATTGGTAACAAAACAATGTATGTACGAGTATGGGGTATACGGATCGTTCGCACCATTCAAGATTTTTAGGTTAACTAACGAACAAGATTTTTAGGTTTAGTCAAAAACACGAATACCGCTGACAGAGCATGTGGAGCGGTGCTGTTTCTGTGTCAGGGCATATCTAACGATCTAAATCGTTAGACCGACGGGTTGTAGCGTTTCAGAGCACTCAGCGCTTTCCCCTAGCACGAGTTCGAGAATATACTACCTGCGTCGTTGTTTTGACTATTATATTTATGGAATCTGGAGACTAAAATGAGCTTTACTTATCATTGTTAACATTCTCGTCAGAAGAAAATGACAAATTTTGATTTAATGTCTAGTAATAAGTCTTATTAAAGACGTAATTAAATTTATTTTGATTATTACATATACAGAATTACCAATATAGTACATTTGTATAATTTTAAATGGTTTAGGCTGAACGTTTGGAATTGGATTCTTATTTTTAAGCTATCCCAGCAGATATTTATTAGAAACGAAACTAAAACTAGTAATAAATATCAAGACGTGCCTTAACACTTCCTAATAAACCATTGACGAGTGTTTCTCTCTGAGATAAAATGTTTGGAATTAATATGTTCGATTTCGTACTAGAGCAATAAAACTCGTGTCAGACAAACCTGTCATCGATAACAGACCATATAAGAATAATAAATATCAAGTAAATACTGCGTGCCAGCACTTGGCACGCGTCCGCGCGTCCACTTTGAGTGATAAATGTGACTGAAATATTATAAGACGGTGAACGTTTCGCCACTTCACCGTGGAGACCGGTACTAAGTTTTATCATTGAAAATGATTTCGCGATTGCGAAGCTTTCTGTGCGTCTGTTTATTTCGTACCATCCATCCATTGTCATTGTTATTCGTTTAGGAATTATTACGAGATTAAGATAAATTAGTTAATTAATTATTAAAAAAATGATTGCATCAAAGCTTGTTGTTGTGTTTGAGGGCCTTCGTGACGCAGTGGTATGCGCGGTGGATTTATAAGACGGAGGTCTTGGGTTCGATTTAGGGAAGGGCCAATTGTGATTTTCTAAATTGGTCTAGGTCTGGCTGGTGGTAGGCTCCGGCCATGGCTAGTTACTACCCTGTCGGCAAAGACGTACCGCCAAGCGATGTAGCGTTCCGGTACGATGTCGTGTAGAAACCGAAAGGGCTGTAAAATTCACCCCACTCCTAACAAGTTAGCCTAGTTATCTTAGATCGCATCATCACTTACCATCATGTGCGATTGCAGTCAAGGTCAAACATGTAATAAATAAAAAAGAATGGAATATGTGGGAAAATATATTGATTATCATCATTAACGACCAATGGAGTCCACTGCTGTATATATTATAGGCGTCATATAAATCCACTGTGCATACCACTGCGCCATGGAGATCGTCAAACTACTATAGTACGTTCGCATTAAGAACGCAGTGAGCCATCATTGTTCGCCGGCCGAACCCGCACCCTAACCAATCAAATCGCGCGTCTCGTTCGAAGCTATGCCTTCGACTGGTCACTGGATTTAACCTTGTAATTTGATTGGTTAGGGAGCGGGGTTCGGTCGGTGTTCACTGCATTCTTAACGCGATTGAACTATAGCCTACAATATTAACTGTTATGGTGGTAAAATATTGAATACTAGTCTATAGTCGCGGTTGTGCGGTGGGCAATTTGGTCGGACAATGTTATCTCCGACGGGAGTAAATCAGGAGGGATTTGATACGGCCTGAGAAATGGTTGTAGGTTCGAACGCGCTCGTAAAACTCTCTTTTATTGACTCTCAAACAACTTTCGGGGCATCCCCCAGTTAGGGCTGACGTGACCTTTAAGGTACCTGATTTTTGACACAAAAGATATCCATTTTTAACCGACAAAAAAAAGACGGAGGAGGTTCTCAATTCGACACGTATATTTTTTTTTATGTATGACCACGCATAACTTTTAACAGTGTTGTCCGATTTTGATAATTCTTTTTTTATTAGAAACGGCACACTTTTAAGGTAGTCTTATTGTAATCATGTTAGGATATGATGATGATATCCTGGGAAAATTGAAGGAACTCTTCAAATTGTACAGGCACACTTGCAGCGATTTCGGTTTTTGCCTAGGTATCGGTAGCTTTTTGGCTACAAGTGCCATATAATATACTATGAGAGTATAGTACGAGTACGTTACGTGGCGATAAATCACTAAAACTAAAACAATAAAAGTAAGAAATAAAATTTTTTAACCAAAAATAGAACCAACTCAAAACGCACCAAAATGTAAAAAATAACTGTGTCATTTAGTTGCTTTAATTTACTTAAGCATATCTAGGAGTCGGTGCCAGCCAAGGTTTCTACTTTAAGGGCATTACCTACAACCCACAAACTGCTTTACTACGTCAAATAAATGTTCCTTAAACTTGCTGGCACCGACTTCATAGATATGCGCGGTGCTTTTTTTCGCGGGTAGGCGTGGAACAAGCAACATCTGTTTTTGATTCACTCTCTCATTTTATTATAAAAAATAGTAATTATTGGTTTTTATTAACTTTTTAAAGTAAATAATGTGTCTGTGAATATAGTTACTTACCAGCTAATGTTATCCTGATAAAATTTTCGGCATTTACTTCGTAACTTATACTAAGTCCATTCACAAGTAAAACTCACACAAATGGATTCACTAAAACAATCATTTTCTGCAATGTCCGATATGTTTCACATGAAGATGGACGAATTCCAGCAAGAACTGCAACGAAACACTGCTTCCAAGACCGCTGCGACCACGTCATCCATAGCCGCTGACTTTGCTTCTTTTAAAATGTTCATTATTTCTACACTAAATACACTACAGCAGCAGGTTGAATTCCTTAGACTGGAAATGGATCGGCAGGAGATGCGAAGAAGGCGGAAGATGCTACTGTTGCATGGTGTGCCTGAGGCCAAGTCGGAGAACTTAAGTACGCGTGTAACATCAACTATTGCTGAACACTTAGATCTTCCAAATTTTTCCAGTTCTAGCATCAAGGGGAGTTACCGCTTTGGTCGATCTTCAGGTAACAAACCCAGGCCTATTGTTATTAAATTTACAGACATAACTGTTCGCGATAAAGTGTGGTTCGCTAAAACGAAATTGAAGGGCACTGGTTATACACAGTCGGAGTTTTTGACTAAACCACGTCACGATGTATTTCTTGAGGCACGGAAACGGTTCGGCATCGCTAACTGTTGGACCCGGGATGGATACATTCACATCGTTGGTCCGGACGGCGCGCGCCACCGAGTAGAATGCATGAGCGATCTTGAGATAATCCCTGTTGAGACAGCGTCGGCGGCGGTGACGACGGGATCGCCTGGCCCTAGCTCTGGTGTAGTTTCCAAGAGTCCAGGAACAAAGTTGCCGGTTTCTCGTCCTGTTAGACGCGTTATTAAAAAGTAGTACTGCTTTAATAAGTTGTTTATTTACATTCACTTCTGGTACAACTTTTTTATTTTTCCACCCGCAATTTTGTTACATTTTTATTTTTATTCGCTACTATCTGTGATGTCAACGCAGAGTTACCACAGATTAATTAATAACCAGAGACAAATACTATGTTTGTAAACTTTACACTGTGTTCAGAATTTCTTTTTATTCTAATATTTTCTAAATATATATTCAATATTGTTTAAGGTGAATTTGTTAAATCTCATTTAAACTTCAATTTTTATGTATAAAAATGTTACGACTTCTAAAAGCTGGTAGGTATTGTTTATTTTTATTTTAAAATTATATTTTATTTTTAAATTTATATAGTTAGTACTTTTATTTTATCATATTTATTTATTTATCCATATATTTGTATTTTATTTTACTTTATTTATTTATTTTTAATAAGATCAGAATATAATTTATTTATTTAACATAATATATATTTATACATTAATTTTTGTCATGTCTTTTTATGATATAGTAAACCTTAATGATTCATTTTTCTCACTATCCAATTCCGATATTCAAAGTAGTAATGATAGTTTTTACAGTCTCCCTACACTTAGTGAAACCCTTGATTCGCACTTTTCTGATTCTTTAAAAAATTTCAATATCGTCCACATCAATGCTCAGAGTATTCCTGCACATTATCCTGATATGCTTTCTTCTTTTGATAGCAAGTATATTCATGCAATTTTAATTTCTGAATCATGGCTTAGACCCTCTTTATCTTCTACATCCTATGCTCTTCCTGGTTTTCACTTGATACGGAATGACCGTGAAAATCGGGTCGGTGGTGGTGTTGCTATTTATCTTCGATCTCACTTACCTTATACCGTTATTAGCGCATCACAAACACAGACTACCCCATCTCCAGAACACTTATTTATTGAAGTTATTTTTTCAACTGTTAAACTCCTACTGGGAGTTTATTATAACCCTAGCCTCTCTATCGACTTTTTTCCGCACTTAGAGGGGTTATTAGATAATTTTGTTCCACAGTATAAACATACGATAATAATGGGTGATTTTAATACTTGCCTTTTAAAAAATGATTCTCGTGCTGCACGTCTTAAGTCTATAGTACAGGCTGCAAATCTGCACTTACTTCCTCTGTCTGCAACTCACACTTTGCCAAATCGTTCCCCATCTCTTCTTGACATTATTCTTGTATCTTCTAGTGATTATGTGGCTAAGCACGGTCAATGTCCTGCTGATGCCTTTTCGTATCATGACTTACTTTATTTATCTTATAAAATCCGTCCCCCAAAAGCTAAGTCAAGAATTCTTCTCCGGCGTAATTTTAACGGAATGGATTTGGATTGCCTAAGGGAGGATGCTGCAAGTTTAAATTGGGATAGTATTCGTGCTGGATCTAGTATAGATGAGCAGGTGGAGATTTTTAATTCCTTCTTACTTAATCTGTATGACCGTCATGCTCCAATTCGTCCAGTAAGAATTAAGCATCTTCCTGCTCCTTGGCTTACTGAGGAAATTAAAACCATACAACACAAAAAAAATGTTGCGAAAGCAAGATTGAAATCTAATGATACTGAGATTTACCGGCATAAATACAAAGTTATTCGAAATCGGTGTAACAGGTTGTGTAGAGATATGCAACGACGCCATATCCACAAATCTGTGCTCGAGGAGGAAGACTCTGGCAGAGTATGGACGTTTCTGAAATCTCTGGGTGTTGGGAAAGCAAATAGGAATAATCATACTAATAATGTTAATTTAAACCAGCTTAACCAGCACTTCTCCTCATCTTGTACGATTGATAGTACAACTAAATCGAACACAATTAATCAAATTTCAGCTTTGCCCACTCCCGATGATCCAACTTTTATTTTTAGTCAAATCGACTGTGGTGATGTTGTGAGAAGCATTATGGAAGTCAACTCTGATGCTGTTGGCACCGATTGCATTAGTCGTAAAATGATCATGCCCCTTCTTGACCTTTTAATCCCTATTATAACTTTCATTTTTAATCACTCCATTCTTACTGGTGTATTCCCTAATTCCTGGAAAAGCGCACAAGTTACTCCAATCCCTAAAAAGTCAAATCCCTCTAGTTTCTCTGATTACCGGCCTATATCTATTCTTCCATTCCTTTCTAAAGTCTTTGAACGTATAGTTCATAGACAATTTACCTTTTTCCTGTCTCGGCGTAACCTTTTTAATCCTTTTCAATCTGGCTTCCGTACCGGTCATAGTACGACTACTGCCCTGGTTAAAATTACTGACGATATCCGCTCGGGTATGGATAATCGGTGTGTTACAGTTTTAACATTACTGGATTTCAGCAATGCATTCAATAATGTTGATTACGACATTCTTTTGGCCACTATGCGCTCTCTTAACATATCTCCCACAGTCTTTGACTGGTTTCATAGTTACTTGCATGGGCGCCGGCAGCGGATACGAGTCGAAGATTCATGCTCCGATTGGTGTTCGGTGGATGCCGGTGTGCCGCAAGGTGGCGTGTTGTCTCCTCTCTTATTTTCGATTTTTATTAACTCAATTACTCATAACTTAACTTCTCTCTACCACCTTTACGCTGATGATCTTCAACTGTATGGCCAGGCAAAAATAGAAGATTTACCCACCAAAATACATTCCATAAATGAGGATTTACAAAAAATTGTTGAGTGGAGTAAATCTCATGGTTTGCTTGTAAATCCCTCTAAAACACAGGCAATTATAATAGGTAGTCACAAACAAATAGCTCGTATTAACTGGACATCATTGCCTTGCGTTGTTTTTGATGGAGTTCAACTACCATATAGCAATTCTGTCAAAAATCTTGGTGTTATTTTTGATAGATATCTATCTTGGGTTCCTCAGGTAAGTGAAGTGAGTAGGAAGATGTTTGCAGCAGTACATTCTCTTCGGCGCCTTAGTAACTTTCTGCCCATACCTACGAAAATTATGCTGGCACAGTCTCTCCTTCTACCAATTCTTGATTATGCTGACACTTGCTATCTTGATTTAACTATTGAGCAATTTAATAAACTTGAGCGCATTCAAAATCTCTGTATTCGGTTCATATTTGGACTTCGTAAATATGACCATATTTCTGAATTTCGCAATAAACTCAAGTGGCTTCCAATTCGACTTCGCAGGAATACTCATATTCTTTCCCTCTTATACTCTGTTCTTTTCCACCATCATGCTCCTCTGTATCTCAAAGAACGATTTGAGTTCCTCAGTGACTCTCACTGTCGCTCACTTCGTTCAAACGATAACCTTATCCTAAAAATTCCTTCTCATAGTACTTCTTTCCTTTCTAGATCCTTCACTGTAGAAGCCGTCAGGCTTTGGAACTCTCTCCCTCTTCATATCAGACGTGCGAAATCTTTACCTATGTTCAAGGGACTCTTAGCTAAACATTACTATCCACCTTAAAATGTTTCAGATTACTACCAGTCGATTTTAATGTTGTACATATAGATAAGTATATATGTATTATATATATTGTATGTTTTATATATATTTATTTATTTATTTTACATTTTGCATATGTATTTATTATTTATTTATTTATTTATTTTTAAATATTATAGTGTTTATGATTTATAAATAATTATATATTTAAGTTATGTATAAAGTGTGTTTTAGTTTTTATTTATTCTCGATTTATTTGTAAATTAAGTTTTTATTTTCTTTTTAAATTCCTTGTTCTGTACACCCTCACCCTCTCTTTAATTTATTGTGGCTTCTTACCTAGGTTGCCTGGAAGAGATCGCCTGTTGGCGATAAGGCCGCCTGTTGTGCTACTGTAAATTCTTGTGTAAATTGTATCCTGTTTCTTATCTTTCCTGTCTTGGTGTGTGCAATAAAGTATATTTTCATTTCATTTCATTTCATTTCATATGCTTAAGTAAATTAAAGCAACTAAATGACACAGTTATTTTTTACTTTTTTGACACAAAAGATATCCATTTTGGTATTTTTATAGGTAAAGAACATTCGTCATATAGTTAGTTAATATTTAAACTTGATGCCTATCTAGTCAAACTGAGCGAAAATATTTTAGTAATAGATATGAAAATATTTCAAAGTTTGAATCCTAGATCAATAAACCAGGGAGTTATTGAGTTTTCTTGAGGTTAGTATTAAATTAAAACAATAAGGTTTTTAAATCAAATCTTTACAAACACGTATTAAGTTGTAATTAAAAATTCTAATATTATTTGGTTTTGAATTTAGCTAAAATAACGAACCTTACGTCAAAATTTCTGTCCACTATCATTACTAATATATATTAATATAATTAATAATTAATAAAATAAAAAAAAGAATTATAAAGGTTGTATGTATCGATGGATGGATGTTTGTTACCCTTTCATGCAAAAACCACTGAAATTTGATGAAACTTTACAATAATATAGTTTAAATATCAGAATAATATATAGGCTACATTATATCCCAGAACTCCCGCGGGAACGAGAACTGTAGTCGTCCTCTTGTAATTTAATAAATCTTTGAATCGCAACACTATACTAAAGCCAAACTCGATTGAGAATGCTTGTCAACAAACATATTAAAAATGAAAGTAACTTTACAATAGCTTACATTTATCACTAGTAAATGACGAATTCATGACAATAAATTAGATTAGTAAGCTTAAAACTACTTAATTAATATATTCAATATCTTTTAAATAAGATTTTATAAAAAAAAACATAATTTTAAATTTATTTGGCATAAAATTTGTTGCATTTTCTACCTTCATTTTAAATTTGTTTGTTGTCAAGCATTCTCAATCGAGTTTGGTTTTAGTGTAGTTTGTAATGCGTCCTAAGGAGGCAGTGCGTTTATGTAATTATGAAATGCAGGCCATTGGCTACGATGCCATAGATAGACAGGAACCCACATACACAGATGTTAGTAACACCCCTTTTATTTACTTGTCTGTCTGTCTTAAAAATACAAATAAATAATTAAGAGTTCAAAATGTCGAGTTAATTTATTTCGAATCGAGTTCAATTTGTAAAGGAAACTTGGATGGAATCTGAAAGGGATCTACATCGCAATCCGTCGCTCCCCAAACGAATGGCCTCTCGGACATCTTTGTTCATTTAATTGGATATCTATTGTCATTAGATGTTTATCGTCAACTTTGAGCAGTGCTTAAAATTGTTATGATGCAATTTCAGCTCGATTACATGTAGGTACGTATTATTTTGTATTGCTATTGGTAGTTTGAGTTCAATCATTTAGTGCGGTTGCAGTTGATATTAGGTACTCTATGTTACTCCTCATATATCTGGCTTGCGAAGTTCTTGAATGTAAAAATGCATGAAGTGAGCAATGTCGTATCCGTAGCCAGCGTGGCGAAATGAAGGTCAAGTAGGTAGATGACGAAGCCATGCAGATGTTAAGCACTTAGACATGAATGACATTAGAGTGAATAGGCATTTTTCAGGCAAGGGCGCTCCAAGTTTGACCTCATCGTAGATATTCATCAGGTGGTACATGCGCATAGCTACGAAGCGCATGTACCACCTTAACCAAAAAAGAGCAGCTGCTGAGTTTCTCGCTTTTCTAGATAGAGCCTGCATTTCGAGCGGGTAGTATTGTCTTTAGACAGAGTTAAACATGTCGTTTCAAAAGTATAAACTAAGCCTACTTAAAATAAGCGAAGTTTAAAAGAGATGGCCCACTATACATTGTTTGCCCCAGGAAAAATTAAATGTTTATGCATCTCAATGAAACTTTTACTTTTAGGTTGGTAATCCTATCTAATTTAATAATAATTTAAATTATGAAGAAAAATCATTTCTTTATACAAAATTGTATGCAACTGTCAATACCAACTACGACTCGATAGGAATTAAAAATAATACCTTTTTTAGGTTTATTTTAAAACCCCGCTAGTTCTAATATTTCTATATTTATAAATTATGATTATAAAGCTATCTTATTTCGTTTATTTTGTTAGGTCTCTAGGTGTTTTTCATATAAAACTACCCTGGGGCAGTTTTGAGATTTCTCCTTTAAATTTGAAAAAAAAAATATAAGTATATCATAAAACCCAAAAAAATTACAACACCATATAACAGTATATTGGTACCTCGTAACAGTACATCGAGGGAAATGTGTTTAATTTTTACACGCTCGCGGCCTGCCAAAGTAAACAAATGTGAAGACGGGTAGGCTCGGGTCGAGGGGCCCGCCCGCCCGTGTTATTGAGCCTTGCCCGCTCTACCTGCTGGAGCACTGGGGAGGGCCTGTCAATAGAGGCGCTCGGAGGTCTGTCCCAGGATATTTAACAGGACAGTTCAATAAACTGCACGAGTATTCACAAAACGAAGTCTAAATTGAATATTAGTATAGATCTTTGTCATAGAGCTAGTTCTGCAAAGCCTACCTTAGCTGTCAAGCAACATTGGTGTGTAACACCAAGTCTGAAGGGCATGGGTGAATGCTGTAATTAAAGGCGCATAAAGCTGTAGTTCTATACCTCAAGTTGATGGACACAAGGTAGAATTTTGTAGTATAATTTTATTGTATGTCTGTATTTTTTTTATCGATTACAAGTTGGCCCTTGACTGCTATCACACCTAATGTTAAGTGATGATGCAATCTAAGATGGAAGCGGACTAACTTGTTAGGAGTAGAATGAAAATGCACACCCCTTTCGGTTTCTACACGACATCGTACCGGAACGCTAAGTCGCCTTGACGGTAGGGTGGTAACTAGCCACGGCAAAAGCCTCCTACCAGCCAGACCAAGACAAGTTAAGAAAAATCTCAATCTGCCCCGCCGGGAATCGAACCCAGGACCACCGTCTTATGAATCCACCGCGCATACCACTGCGCCGCGGAGGTCGTCAATCTACTATTAACACGGTTGTTATTACCATTAAATATGTATATTAAAACACTAAGGAATATTTCTATTTTATTCATTTCAAATAAGCCCTTGATTGCAATCACACCTGATGGTGAGTGATGATGGAACTCTAAATCACTAGGCGTTATCTACGTCTTTGCCGATAGGGTGGTAACTGGCCATGACCGCAGTCTCCCACCATCTGAATATCCATAATATCATAATATGTAATATTGAAAAGCCTAATTAAGCAAAATAATAGGTGGAATTTGATTGGGTGCAGTTGTTTTATTTTAGCAATATTTATCGGCCATTTACCGTCGGTATTCGGAAATATAGAAACACAGGCGTAAACTTTCATGTTTTAACACTGTGATCATCCTAGTCTAGGATACGGGGGAATATTTTAACAATTGAATACTATATATCAAGCTAATAGTTGCCGGCCGCCTCTTAGACCTAGTGAATAGCCTGTGGCTTCGTTAACGAGGTCCTGGGTTTGAATACTAAGTCGGGTTGTGGGTTAATCCTAAATTTTCTCTCTTTCCCTTTAATTTTCAGTGGTTATTAAGGCAAATGTTTGTGAGTGTATATGTTAGTTACACTTTCTCGCAAAAAGTACCCAAAGGATTTTGATGAAACTTTACAATAGCTTAGATATCAGAATATCGCACATAGGCCGCATTTTATCCCGAAATTCCCACGGGAACTGGAACTACTTGGACGAAACCGGTTTTTTTAACCTGTATATCAAAAAAGCTCGGCATGGTAAAGAAGCGTGCGAAGTTGCAAACGTGTTTAGAGCACGCTGTTGGAAACGTGAACGTAACTTTCAGCCTTTTCGAAATACGGAAAAATCTTGTAATTTTCCTTTGTGTTCCTTTGACGTCATTCATAATTTTCATAATTGGAATAAAGAGGAAAAGTTTAAGAAATAATAATAAATAAATTTCACATTTCCATGAATTCATCATGAGGGTGCAGAGTTCATCGTGCGATAGAGTAAAACTCCAAATAGAATTCGGAACTCGTGGTACGGATATTGGCTTAAAATAAGCTTCTTTATGATATTATGTCAACACTGAACTATTCTTCTACTTCGTATTCTTCTTCCTGCTTAGCCTAATTAGGCAGGATAACTGTAAAAAATGTTCGCCGGATAATCCTGCTCCTGGACTATCCAGCGCGGGATGATCGCGACCTAAATGTCAACGGAACGGTACATTATTTATCTGGCGGTAGGAATTTCAAATACAAAAGTGAGTTGTTAAAACTGTCCGGGGCTTTGTTTCAATAGCGAGCTCGCAGGGCGATTACATCGACGAAAAAACGGGGAAAAAAAAAGAAAAAAAAGGACAATAGCACCGCGCGCGGACGATAACAAACAGCGTAGTGAAACATCGCGTTGTCGGGATGGAATCGATGGCCGAAGTGGCGCTACTGGGGCGAAGCGACCTGCTAGTTAACAACGTACTCATGTGGATACTATCTGCTTAAGTTTTAATTGCCTAATTAGTTTGTAGTTGCAGGGTTTGGCTGGTATATAGGTAGATTAAAAGAACAAAATTAATCAACATAGCTCAGTAAGACGTGGACCTGAAGCGTGAGTGGGCGAGGCACGTGGTTCGAACGTGTTGGACGTTGGGGGCCGCAGGTGCTAGAATGGCAACCACGCGCCGGACAGCGCAATGTCGGGCAACCCTACTGACGACATACGACGATCGACGCGACGATATCATCCTATTGAAATCGTCATAAAGTTGTCGAAGTGTTTTAAGTTCACGGTGTGACTTTTTGTCGTAATTTTGTAAGTGTGGATTTCATAATAGATTCGATTTCTTTTAGAATCCTTTTTATCGAAGTCGGTGAACATCTTTTTGTGTCCGATTACGTCTGTCCTCGCATCGAGTCGAGTCGCCGCCGTCCGCCGTCGTCCGAATCGATGTCCGAAGTGGTATATTAACTTTTATCGTTCCGCGTCGTCCATAACTTGGCACCCTCCTCGCTCGCCGAAAGCCAGTAAGTATGTAAATTACGGTCGCGCGGCCGTCCTCGGGTGCCCACTTATCTATTCAAATTCAGCAGAGAGCGGGGTTGCGTCGCCGGCCTCCGCTAATCAAAATCCGATCAGCCATTAAGTCCTCGCGCTATCTGCGCTTAGTTTACGAGCGGGTCTGCGCGGGGGTGGGGGGTGCGCGCGGGGGTGCGCGGGTGATCGCTTATTTATGTGGCGGGGACGCGAAAAACTACCCTCGGAGGCGCGCTGCTGCACGTTACGCTCGCCGGTGCGCTGTGCGCCCGTAAACCCGACCAGGGTCACCAAACTACTGGATACTTTGGGACTTCATTAATTCATCATGATCACTGCTGGACATAAGTCTGTTTCAGGGACTTCCAAACTCAACGATCCTAAGACGCCTGCGGCCAGCGACTTCCTGTTCAGTCAACATTTTGTTATTATTCATCGACAAGTGGACGGTTGATTGCAATATTTTTATTAGGTATTTAATTTCTAAGTTCAAAAAAAATTCCTAATTTCAGTATATTTTTATAAATATTAATTTAGATTCAAAACATAATTATTTTGATTTTATAAATTTGATTTGGAATTTGAAAAATATATTAAGTTTAATTTAAAATTAATATAGTAATAATTGTATTTAATAGACAGTGGTACCAACACCTTGCCTCGGCTAGTATAATGGCCGCTGGAACCATTATAACTATTGTTGTTGAGTATAATTACTCTAAAATCGTTGTCAAGTCAAAAACAGATATTTTCAGTAGCTAAGTTAAGTTTATCCGAGTTGGGATAACATATTGGTGGGTTTAAACTAGACAGTGGTAAACACCTTGCCTCCAATATAATATTACTGATAATATTATATTGGAGAATAATACTCTAAAATCGTTACAAAGCAAGAACAGCACATCAGAATGTGCCCTATCCGCGTTGGTATTACATGATACGATAACATTAATGTGTATTGTCCTATAATCTCTCTTATTTATTTTTATTTACATATTTTTTTTTAATTTTTAACAATATTGCATATAATACAAAAATATATAAAAATAACACTATTAAAAATTTATAAAAAAAAATCTGCTCCTCCATTTGCGGGGCTTTTGCGGGCCCAAGCAATCGGTGGTCAGTGCTCCAGAGTGAGGAACCTCCTCACAATACGCGCCTTCTGTATCCGACCCTTGATCCGACAATTAAGTGAAAGCTTCTTAAGGTGTTGGTCGAAGCTTTTTGCAAAAAGACCATTGACTGAAATGACTATTGGAACAATAATAGTTGACTCAACATTCCACATGGCGGTAATCTCATGAGCAAGGTCCAAGAATTTTGATACTTTTCCTTTTCTTGTCCTATAATATTTGTTATGACTGTAAATCTGTACTAGTTCCGTATACCACAACGAGCATGGTCACAGCAACATCGTCGCCGTTTTGTAATCAACCGTGCCGCGGTTTTTATGAGCTCGCCTTTTGCAGTCACCGCTCGGTATAAATTTAGTTCGCTATCTGATACCCAGGCGCCGTGTATATGTGCATAGGTACTATAAGTATGTATAGACTATAATCTGGTAGATCCATATGTATAAACATACGCGCTTGTGATCTTCTGTATGTATAAAATTATTATTATAAAAACAAAAAACCCGACTGCTTAGAAGTATATCAAACAGTGACAAAATATTTTAACCTGTGGGGGAAAGAAAGATTTACCAAAATTACGTTTGTCCCCGCCTGCAGCACCATAAAGTATTTAGAATTTTATATAGATATAGTGATCCTTGTTTTTCTCTTTTCAGTTCATAACTTCTAAGCAGTCGGGTTTTTTGTTTTTATTATAAAAATTTTATTTGAGACTTTTTAGTTTTAGTTTATGGTATAGAAATGAGACGGTACACTAAGTACACTTTTTGCCATTTTTTGTTAAAAAAGTAATATGAACATGATATGATATTTATATTTTTGAAATGGTCTTTTTACGACCTTTCAATTGGTACCCATATTGCTAAGATAAGAGAAAAAAATACACACATCCCCCCTTTTTTCCTCCATTTACAGCCGCCATTTTGAAAATTTATATAGCCTATGTCATTACCACAATTTTGACCAATTCAACGGCACCTCACATGTCAAAATCCGTTCAGTTGTTTAGGCTGTAGCGCGTGCCGAAGAAATGGACATACATACATACATACATACATACGCTCGAAAAACATAACCCTCCTTCTGACGCAGTCGGGTAATAAAATACATGGCAATTGTTATTGACAGATCTATTAAGATCACAAAGCTCAAACCACTGAACTGATTGCCCTAACATTTGTCCCACATATATATAGCAGAGGTTCATTCATATCAGATATTCAGAGGTTCAAACATTCACCAATCTTCACGCAGACGTAGTTAGGGGCGTCCGCTAGTACACCATACAGGGTTAGCCTTCAAAATAAGGGTGCGATTTCGTAGCCGACTGCAGGCTACAGCAGCAGGCGACACGTCACAGCGACTGCTTAAAAACATAAAAATAATTCGAAGTCGCACCCTAAGTTAAGATCTCATTGGACTCATCCGTCACCGGATCGCTTGGTATTCAATCGCCGATCCATCCTCTTCAGACTGAGATACAGTCATAAAAAATTGGGGTAGTAATGTAGAATGGGGGTAAAAAAGCATAGGGGTAAAGCTTGCCTGAGCGATTTATGTCACAAGAAACTACTAATCTTAAAATTGTTACTCAAATCTCTACTATCAGATAATAGGACATATAACACAAATCAAATCGAATACACTACCTCTTGGTTAAAAGCAAAGAATACTCTACCTGTGTACTTCTAAGGCAGTTAATCATCGTTAAACCACGAATGGTTCAGTTGAAAAAGCCCATTCTCTCAGGAATGGCGCGCGGCTGCATTTTCTCGAGGTAGGTAGTTTTCGTCAGAGCTGCCGGCTATATTTGCCGCGCTCGCTAATGAGCGAACGACGATGCACATATACAGAAACAGTGTGTGTATGTAGGGACGCTATAGTTGACGCGCGGTTTAGTTAGCTTACCAGTTGGCCTAAAATTATTTAACAACTTTTTGGAGTGGTCGTTTCGATGACTATTATCTAGTCAGCAAGTAAAAAAACGTGAAAAATAGAGATAAAGGTCCTAAAAATATGAGCGATGGTTTATTCGATTTGGAATCATCTCTAGAAAAATGTTTTTGAAGTATTTTTGTTAAAGTGCAGGTTAAAAAATGTAATTTTTATTAACAAAATAAGATGAAAAAAAATGATATTTCGTTTTTTGTTAATAACATAAAAAATATTAACATTTAAGCAATTTTGAAAAAAGTTCGTTAAAGAGGAGGAAATTTCCAATAAAATAGTCCTAACTTCCGGAAGTCTATCTCCATTATTTATAATTTTAATTAGAGAGTTGAAAATAGCGCTCCGCGCGGCTGTTTCGGCATTCGCACGCCGCCGCTAAATAGAGTTCAGCAATAAAAATAATTTTTTATAACATAAAATGTGATTTTAAAAATTTGAAAAAACTCTAGTATCTTCTTAACGCTTGAAGAAATCGAGCCATGGATTATATTTTTAGGACCTTTATCTCTATTTTTCACGTTTTTGAACTTGCTGGCTAGATATATATATAGATTTTTTCAATTCAATTCAATTCTTCTTTATGGCTTTCATTTCAAATTCTTTTATTTCACGTAAGCTTAGTTAACTAGCATATTTCAAACTTCACGTTAGAATATTTGTACCTACGTTAGACCACTGCCTCATGAGGCAGATTCTACTGAGGGGAGCTGGCAAGAAATATTATATTTGCCGCTCGCTAATGACCGATTCCATATTCAGGAATAGTTCGCCATAGTTGGCTAGCTAGCATACTAGCTAGGAGGAGGACAAGCTAATGTTACTGGTATACTATAAGATACTGTACTATACTGTACTGTACGGTTGTCAGTGCGAGTGTCGTGGCTGGTGAAGTGTGCGGTGGGCGGCGGCGCGTTATCGCTGACGGCCACGGATCGCGTGTATTTTTGCCGTGCGTAGGCAATATCCACGCGACACCGGCCACGAGCGGAGGAGGCGGACACAAGCTGTTGTTACTGGTATACTCTAAGATACTGTACTGTACGGTTGTCAGTGCGAGTGTCGTGGCTGGTGAAGTGTGCGGTGGGCGGCGGCGCGTTATCGCTGACGGCCACGGATCGCGTAAATATCGACGGCCACGAGCGGAGGAGGCGGACACAAGCTGTTGTTACTGGTATACTCTAAGATACATCCAGGTTGCACGACTGTCGTAGCTGGTGAAGTGTGCGGTGGGCGGCGGCGCGTTACCTACGCCTTACAATACAGATAAGATAGAATACAACACGACCGCTCGTCGCTTGTTCCTTGAGTATGTTGCGGGGTAGGCAATACACGGCGCTATCGTATTTGTTGTTACTGGTATACTCTAAGATACTGTACTGTACGGCTGTCATTGCGAGTGTCGTGGCTGGTGAAGTGTGCTGTGGGCGGCGGCGCGTTATCACTAACGGACTCCACCTGGGCTTACACGTCTCTGAGCATCCATTACTACTTATACCTACGCCTTACAATACAGATAAGATAGAATACAACACGACCGCTCGTCGCTTGTTCCTTGGTAAGTCGCGGGGTAGGCAATACACGGCGCTATCGTATTTGTGCTGAGATCGATGGCTCGCGTCGAACTCCACCTGGGCTTACACGTCTCTGAGCATCCATTACTACTTATACCTACGCCTTACAATACAGATAAGATAGAATACAACACGACCGCTCGTCGCTTGTTCCTTGGTAAGTCGCGGGGTAGGCAATACACGGCGCTATCGTATTTGTGCTGAGATCGATCGCTCGCGTCGAACTCCACCTGGGCTTACACGTCTCTGAGCATCCATTACTACCTATACCTACGCCTTACAATACAGATAAGATAGAATACAACACGACCGCTCGTCGCTTGTTCCTTGGTAAGTCGCGGGGTAGGCAATACACGGCGCTATCGTATTTGTGCTGAGATCGATGGCTCGCGTCGAACTCCACCTGGGCTTACACGTCTCTGAGCATCCATTACTACTTATAGGTACCTACGCCGCAGAACAATACTCCGCTCGAGTAAATGATAGTCCACTTAGTGTATAATGATAGTCCACCAATAATGTATATCAATAACTACCACAGAGTCTTACATAATTGGGAAGATGACTGATGTCAAAAATGGTGATTTATATTCTATTTAAAACACGATTTAATCTATACGTATAGTAAAATAGTAATCAATTCTGTACATTAAATATTTTCGAAAAAAGTAAGTGGAGTGTATTAAATACTCGATTCAGATTGATTATGCATAGTTAGATAGAAACAATCGTATAGGCTATGACGTCATAGTCATATCATATTAAATTGCTATAAATTCATGGAATATAACCATAAAGGGAATTCTATTTTGGGCTATGAAAATCAATCAAATCAAATTCCTGGAAATCTTGTGTTAAATATAAAATGTTTTATCGTGTTAAATATAAAATGTTTTATCTAAAGTTTTTACCTAATAATATAATATAATATTGTTCGTTATTTCGATGGTAAAAAACGTTCTTTTTTGGGCGATACGGTTTGTCCTTTGGAAAGTTTCCAATTTTTTGTTTGGTCGCGTCTAATCGATGGCCAGTTGGAGACGCGCTTTAGTAGCGTGATTTGGCGGCATCGGCGGCGACATGCTCACGTTTAGGGTTGTTCGGTTTATTCATTACATATTACTTATGTCGATAATTACAAGGTTTATTATGTTCGTATTTTGACAAATGATTAATTTTATTAATTTATTATAATTAACGTTACTTGACTACGTGACTTATGTAAAGTTCGATAATTGGTACAAATCAATAAAATTATAAACTTCGTTCGTTCGGGTTACGAAGGGACAAAAGAGAGGACGTAATTTTTTTATAATGGACGACATCTTTCTATCATCTCTCCATTGACAAAATCTTAGGTCTGCTTTAAACACGTCTGGCGCATTAGTGGTTTGTTAGAATAAAATAATACAAAATATACAAAATCCTTTTTTTTATGCGGAATAAATATTACCATCATCATTATCAGCCTATTAACGGCCCACTACAGGGCCAGACCTCCCTCCTTATAGGAGAGGGAATATGAAGCATCGAACCGCCACGCTGCTCTAATGCATATTGACGGACTTATGATGATTATGTTTAATTAATTATCGATTACTATCAGATGTTGACGATAACGATTGGGACCGACAGTTTAACGTTCTCTCCGAAGCACGGGTTATAGGTTAATGTTTTAATGCTGAACGCCGATATATCGATATGGTATTAGCGGGTGCACTAGCTAGTTATAACATTCCAACATCCCTACATCCCTACAAATGTGCACTGGTTACGACATGCGCTTAAACCAGCTGGCGCTATTAATCGGGCAAGGTCACGTCCGTTAAAAAGCTCACGCTATCGCGCCCTGATGACGTAATCATTGACATCGCATCCGTAGTCTGCTTATTCCGTTACTTATATCTGCTTTAATATGTTCCATGTATAAGTTAAACGTTTTCCCTCACAAGAGTTGAGATAGCCCCCGGTTTCTCCAGGATTCTACATAAAAATATATATATACGGTCGAATTGAGAAACTCCTTTTTTTTTGAAGTCGTTTAAAAACGTGTACCTATATTATTGAGATATTACTGTGTTTAGAACATTACTGAAAATCTCAATTTTAAATATTTTGTCTCGGTTTGGAAATCGATGATCAGCAGCTAATTCACCAAAATGCTTTTTAACTTTCCTTTGCCTTTTTCTTGAAAATGAGTATCTATACCATTTTCTATTCATTTTCTAGCAGTTTCACTGGCTTTGCACTTGAATAATTCAAAATCATTTCTATAAATTTGCAACTTTGCCTTTCACTGAGCATTTAAAAAGGTTGAAAACTTCTTATTTTGAATGCCAAACGCCGATATTATCAACATCATTATCAGCAAATATACAATCTTTTTAATGGTCCATTACTGCGCACCTTAGGAATCCCACCTTACGGGAAAGGATATGGAGCTTTGACCCATTACGCCGCTGCATTGCGGGTCGGTGTGTATAATATTGTAATAAACGCAATATATCGATATGATATTGGTCAACGCACTATCCGCGAGCGCGGGCGCGGGCGTCGCGTCCGGTCACGCTATCGCGATCGTAATCATTGACATCGCATCCGTAGTCTGCTTATTCCGTTACTTATATCTGCTTTAATATGTTCCATGTATAAGTTAAACGTTTTCCCTCACAAGAGAGGAGATAGGTGTTTCTCCGGTGGGCCTTTCAGTGAGCATTTAAAAAGGTTGAAAACTTCTTATTTTGAATGCCAAACGCCGATATTATCAACATCATTATCAGCCAATCTTAATGGTCCATTACTGCGCACAGGAATCCCACCTTACGGGAAAGGATATGGAGCTTTGACCCATTACGCCGCTGCATTGCGGGTCGGTGTGTATAATATTGTAATAAACGCAATATATCGATATGATATTGGTCAACGCACTATCCGCGAGCGCGGGCGCGGGCGTCGCGTCCGGTCACGCTATCGCGATCGGAATCGTTGACATCGCGCCAGCCGCGGAGCCGCGCCCGGCCGATGACCGCGCGACGCTAATTGTCGCGTCACCTTCGCAAGGGCGGCCGCGCGCACGGGACGAGAGCGCCGCCTGCGCCAGAGACGATGTGCGTAAAGCGCTCCCGTGGAAAACTTGCTGACCAGTGGGGCCATATAATGTTCCATCTACAAAGAAAATATATTTTATAGACCTTATTGTCAGCTATTATTATTAATTTGCAAGTAAATGCTTAATCGCAATCTATTATTAATATTTGGATCATCGGTTTCGCAAGGCCGGCCTGCGCGAGAGATGGTGTATAATGCACTCCCGTTGAAAATTTGCATACCATTGGGTCCATAAAATAAGTAAATATGGTTTAGAAATAAAAAAATATAATCCTAATGACCCAACAGTAGCTGTTATGTTTATATTTTACTTTGTACCATCATGAAGTCCAAGCTGCTACTAAATATAAATAAACGCACAATATGTTATTGCTATTAGCAATGTAAACCTGAAGTCTGCTTTGAAAACATTTCGAATTTATCAAAATGGCAATAACTGCTAAGCTGTAGGTAATCACATGCACATGAACTGTGAGAACAGTGACATCTCATCTTGATAAGATTATAAGTAGATAGGTACTTACTTACTGAATATTTCATATTAAAGATAACCAAGTGGTTGTGAAATCTTTAAAAATTCGAAAGAGAAAGAGAATTTTCGAAATTATTTGTTAACTTAACATTGAATTATTAGATCGTATGACGAATCTTATTATATTTCGTTAATAGCTGAGGGCTTAATTTAAGAATAATATCATATAAATCTTCGTTTTTTGTTGAACTTATGATTATCTTTATTATCAATTTTTATAACCCTATTACTTACCTCAATGTTGTAACATGCAGGCCAAGTTAATAATAATAAATTAATATTTCTTATAATATCAAAAATTGTGGCACTGACGGGAATCGAACTTATTTATATTTGGCTTATATCATGACATGTCTCCATGACTCTTTGGTTGTTTTTATTTAAATTTTGTGTCTTCAGTCTGTAAGCTCATTCATCAAGTCATCATTACATCGTGCAGCTCATCGCAACCTCGCGACGACCATTCCCCCCTCCCCCGCGTGCACCTACCGCCACTCCCCCCGCTGTCGTCCTCGTCACGCCACACGGTCAAACACCCGACTTGTTTTTGTTATAGCTGCCTACCTACCCACCTATAGCCACGTAGGTACGTAGGTATGGAAGGTCTCGAAGGTCTATTTTGAGATGTAATTTCATGTACTTAATGATGGTCAGCCATACACTAAGACGCTAACTTAACTGTTCCGTATTGATTATATACCTAAAACACTCTACATGGCACCTTGTTTTATAAAGATTCGTACTGCTAAGGGGCCTGTTTATATTTATTTATTTATTGATTAAATAAAAAATTATATAAAATATTATTACAATTAGTATCAGAAACCACACGGATTTGTAATAAATGAACTTCCAACTTCCATTTTCCATACTTCCTCCATGGCGTGTGGCGCGGCTGTGACGCAGTGCATTTATAAGCCGGAGGAAATAGTTTGATTCCCGGCAGGACCGATCGATATGACAGTTTCATACTCTTTTTTTTATCGACTACAAGTTGGCCCTTGACTGCTATCACACCTGATGTTAAGTGATGATGCAGTCTAAGATGGAAGCGGGCTAACTTGTTAGGAGTGGGACGAAAATCCACACCTCTTTCGGTTTCTACACGACATCGTACCGGAACGCTAAATTGCTTGGCGATACGTCTTTGTCGGCAGGTTGGTAACTAGCCACGGCTGAAGCCTCCCACCAGCCAGACCAAGACAAATTAAGAAAAATCTCAATCTGCCCCGCCGGGAATCGAACCCAGGATCTCCGTCTTATAAATCCAACGCGCATACCACTGCGCCACGGAGGTCGTCAAAAACTCATTTTATTACTCTTAAAAAGTTATTAGTTAAATAGCGGATCTATTTCTAAATGTAATATTAAAATGTTGACTTTTATTAATTTATTAGCTTTAGTCATATGTAAATATATTTCAGAATAAACATAATATCAAAAATTGCGGAACTGCCGGGATTTGAACCCGCGTCTCTCTGGCAACCCGGGCACTTAGAGCGCCTTACCGCTAGGCCACGATCCCGATGACGTTGGTGCCGAAATTGTACTTTGATATTATGTTTTTTTTTTAATATCCAGGTATACGGCCTATAATGCCATCTACAGTATAAAATGAACTTGTTACAATACCATATATAAATTTCGGTTTTTGTAAAGCAATTCTATGTCTCCATCTTCAAAAGTTTGGTATGCTACCAGCAGTAGCACCACAGTGTTTGCCAAGGAACAGAGCCCATTCTTGACCAGATTGTCTTGTTCAGTTTGATAGTTTCAATAGCTATCCTAAAACTTCATCAGATCTGCTCCATGGTACACTAATATCGCATCATCACCGAAGGTAGTAAATGCACTTACCAAAGTCTTCAATCAAACGTTGTTCCAATTAAGCGTTAAAACTTAAAAAATAGAACCGACTCAAAACGCACCAAAAAATAAAAATTAACTATGTCATTTAGTTTCTTTAATTTACTTAAGCATATCTAAGAAGTCGGTGCCAGCAAGTTTAAGAAACATCTTTTTAACGTAGAAAAGCAGTTTGTGGGTTCTAGGTAACGTCCTTAAAGTAGAAACCTTGGCTGGCCCCGTCTCCTAGATATGCTTAAGTAAATTAAAGCAAGTAAATGACAGTTGTTTTTTACTTTTTAGTGCGTTTTAAGTCGGTTCTGTTTTTTGTTAAAAAAATTTATTTCTTGCTTTTAAACAACTTATCGCCACGTAACGTACTCGTACTATACTGTCATAGTATATTATACGGCACTTGTAGCCAAAAAGCTACCGATATTTACACAAAAACCGAAATCGCTGCAAGTGTGCCTATAAAATTTGAAGAGTTCCTTCAATTTTCCTAGGATGTTATCGTCAGATCCTAACATATTGACTATGGGACCATCTTTGAAGCGTGCCCTATCTAATAAAAAAAGAATTATCAAAATCGGACAACTCTGTAAAAAGTTATGCGTGGTCATACATAAAAAAATATGTGTGTCGAATTGAGAACCTCCTCCGTTTATTTTCGTCGGTTAAAAATACTAATGCCTCAGTGGTTAGCAGTGGTTATTGGTTAGCTTATGTAGCTTTGAATAACGAGGTCCTGGGTTTGAGACATAGATCTGGCTATACATAAGCAGGTGTAAGAAAAGTTAGTAAAAAGTTTAACTCAGAATAAGGACGTTGGTGATGTCACACCCATGTGCCTCTTAGAGCACGTTAAGCCATCTATCACGGTCGATAACATCTGTGTAGCTCATTACAATATTACTATTATAGTAAACTAGCTTTTGCCCGCGACTTCATCCGCGTGGAATTAGTTATTACGGCAGCCTAATTTTTCTAAGCTTTGAATGTCATATTTATTAATATCTAATCAACTGCCTAAGAAATACGTTTTAAGCTTTCAAAATGACGATACTTTCATACAACATTTCACCCCCTCTTTAACCCCTTACAACCCTTTTTTCGCAATTAAAAGTAGCCTATGTCCTTTTTCAGGCTCTAGACTTATGTGTACCAAATTTCATTTAGATCGGTTCAGTAGTTGTAGAGTGAAAGCAAGACAGACAGACAGACAGAGTTACTTTCGCATTTATAATATTAGTTAGGATTATTATCATAAACCCACAAACCCGCATAAGAAAAGCGTGGTGGGTTTTTTTTATTATTTCAAGCTAACTTTTGACTGCAATCACACCTGACGGTGAGTGATGACGCAATCTAAAATGGAGGCGGGCTAACTTGTTATGGGTAAGACGGAAACCACATTTCATTTACAATCACTTGACGTCTTTGTCGGTAGGTCCCACCAGCGAGACTCGGGCCGATTTAAAAAATCTTGATCAGCCTGAAATCGAACCCAGGACATACGTCTTATAAATCCACTGCGCATACCTCTGCGCCACGAAGGCTGTCAAAACCCCTACAATCCCTCTTCTTACCAGTTACTTGTCTGACCCATTACTTGTCCGTTAACATAGGATTAGAAGAATTATGATGTTAGTGAAAAATAATTCAAATAAAAAAATGAGGGAAAAACGATTATACTAATAGGGCAACATATTAAAAAAGTTTATAAAAATATGAGTACCAAGTACCAGCCAAACATATATCTTATTACAAAACCATTGAAACGTCTCGGGCGATTCACTCGGATCCATTCATTAAAACTTCCTTACAAAACGAATAAAATATTAAAACGGTATAAAAGTTTACGGAATAATAAAAAAGTGAAATGTTTTGATCCGTTTTAAACTGCCGGCTCTTTCGCTTTCATTCATGCCCATTGCCCAACTAAAACAAACTTTATTCCGCTTTAGTAGTGTGTATAGCTGTATCATATTCAGTTGAGTTAGTGTGCGTCTCTTCATAGAATAATGTTATGAAGGGAAATGTATGGTTATTTCTGTTTTTACCTATTCTGAAATTGTCTCTGAGAGTCTTATGCAAATATACGCCGTTATTTATAAGCGGAATAAACAAACTTTATTCCGCTTTACTAGTGTGGGAACGGAACGTAAGTAAGTGTGAGAGGGACGGACATATGCGTGAAAGGGAGATAGGAGACGGATAGGAAAGATGGCGGAGGAAGGTGAATAAGACGTAGGACGTAAGAACGTATCAAGTTGAAATAAAAGTTTAAAATCAGTTTCGTAGTGTTTTACTCTGAGCAGATCCCACAAATCATTTTGGGGGCTCGTCCGGGATCGCTCAAAGTGTGCGCGTGACGAAATAAAGTGAATCACGAAATATATCAACATACGACGCAACCGGCGCGGGCGACACAAGACGCGAGGCGCACGTGTTCCGGACATACGCCGAATAATCACGAAAGAACACGACGTACGAAGGAAAGACGGACGACGAAAGACGTTTAAGACGAAAGACGAAATTTATCAAATTTGATTGCAAAGATGGAAGCGGAAAAGATGGGGGACGCCACACAAGCCGCGGCGCCCACCGCCATGTTTTATGGTTTCGAGGGAAGCATAGCTCAGTTCAACGGCGAGGACAAGTCGTACACATCTACAAAGTGGGCACAGGATATAGAAGATAACGCCGAAATTTTTAAATGGACACCGCATCAAAAATTAATAATAGCAAGAAGGACGTTATGTGGTACGGCCGGGCTATGGCTAAAGTCGGAAAAAGTGTTTAAAACATATGACGAATTAAAAATTGCCGTGCAAAGAGAATTTCCGGAAGCTATCAACAGCAAAGAAATGCACGAATTAATGGCATCTAGAAAAAAACAGAAGAATGAAAGTTACTATCAGTACATGCTAGCTATGAAGGAGTTAGGAAAAAGAGCTAAATTTCCCGATTATGTAGCCATTCAATATATCATAGACGGCATAGAAGACTGTCCAACAAACAAGGTCGTGTTATATGGCGTAACAACATATACTGCGCTTAAAGAAAAACTTCTAATATACGAAAAAATGCACGAGAACATAAAGAAAGAAGTCAAGGTCATGACAGTGCCTAGAAAAAAAATAGAAGCATCCTCATCAACGACGCGACGCTGCTATAACTGCGGGGAAAGTCATATGGCAAAGAATTGTGAAAATGGCGTTAAATGTTTTCGCTGCAATACATTTGGCCATTTTTCGTATCAATGTCCCAAGTTCAGTGCAACCAGTGGCGCTCCAAGCACCGTGAGATTCAGCGGCGTCAACGGAAAGTCGGTAAAGCAGCCGGCACAAAGCGCGCTGCAACTACGCACGGCGGGCCAATCAACGGAGCCGGTAAAACAGCGATCGGCCATGTTTGGCACGGTCGACTCGACGGGATGCGCGAGCGGCCATGACAGTGACAGTGACAGTGACGTCGAGAAGTCTCAGGTCAACGACTTTGAAGTTTTGCAAATAAATAAAGATAGGAAAAGCGATGGAAAACCTGTAAAAGTGGTGATTGTGTCGGGAAATCACAGTTCAAGTGCGCTAATAGATTCGGGCAGTGACGTAAATCTTATTTCGGCAGAGTTGTGCGCTAAATTATTTAAAGTTGAGTTTAACGTCGGCGGACTTATGTTAACTGGTCTTGGTTGTTCACGAGTACAGTCATTAGGCAAAATTAAGACTTCAATTAAAATAGATGGACAGTGCTACGATAATATTTCGTTCTATATTATACCTAGAAATTGTATGCCGTATGATTTGATTATAGGTCATGAGTTTCTGAAAGGAGTAACAATGTTAATGAGAGATGGATGCGTTTCTATATCTAGGGATGGAAATGAATGGGTGAATAATATTAATTGCATTTCAGATAAATTAGATTGTCTTACAGAACATATTAAGAATCCTTTATTAAGACAGGAAGTGCATCAGTCTATAGACAACTACCATCCAGTCCAGGTTGAGGAGGCACCTTTAGAGCTGAAAATTATATTAAAGGATGATGTGCCTGTCGCTCAACGGCCAAGGAGGTTATCTTACATGGAACAAGGTATTGTTGAAAAACAAATAGACGAGTGGTTGAAAGACGGAATCATAAGGGTAAGTTTCTCTGAATACTCTAGCCCTCTTGTGTTAGTGAAGAAAAAGGATGGCAGCATCCGAGTGTGTGTGGATTACAGGCAGCTTAATTCAAAGATAGTTAAGGATGAATATCCACTACCAATCATTGATGATCTTATCGATAAGTTATCCCAAGCTAATGTTTTCAGTGTGCTTGATTTAAAAAATGGTTTCTTCCATTTAAAGATTAGTGAGGAGTCGATTCCTTACACTTCTTTTGTGTGTCACCAGGGACAGTATGAGTTTTTGCGAGCTCCATTTGGACTTTCGATCAGTCCTAAATATTTTATGAGGTTCGTTAATGTAATCTTCCGTGAGCTGCTAGCGCAGAAGATAATGATGATTTTTATAGATGATATTATAATTCCCGCAGTAAATGAAGAACAAGCATTACAACGTCTAAAGCAAGTTTTGGAAGTTGCTTCACGGTATGGGCTAAGAATTAATTGGAAGAAAGCAAAGTTAATACAGACCGAGATTGAGTACTTGGGCCATACAATCAAGAATGGTGAGGTACGACCGACTACAGAGAAAACAGAGGCAGTTATGAAATTTCCTGAACCTAAAACGAGTAAGCAACTTAAAAGTTTTTTAGGTCTAACTTCCTACTTTAGGAAATACATAAAACAATATGCCGCTATTGCTAAGCCACTTAATGATTTGTTAAAGAAAGATGTAGAGTGTGTGTTTGATGACAAACACAGAAAGGCTTTTTATTTGTTAAAAGAAAAGTTGTGTTCTGGTCCAGTCTTGAAGATATTTGATTCTAACCTTAAAACTGAATTGCATACAGATGCATCAAGCGCTGCAATATCAGCCGTTCTCATGCAATTTCACCCCAACACTGGCTTACACCCAGTGCATTATATGAGCCGTAAGACGAATGAAGCACAAAGCAAGCTGTCGAGCTATGAGCTTGAAGCTATGGCTGTTGTGGAAGGCGTTAAAAAGTTTCGCCACTATTTGTATGGAAAACATTTTAAGATAGTAACCGATTGTAAAGCTTTTCAGCAGACCCTGAGGAAAAAAGATCTCTCTGCAAAAGTAGCAAGATGGGTACTAATGCTGAATGAATATGACTTCGAAATAGAACACCGAGCTGGAGAGAAGATGCGTCATGCTGATGCACTCAGCAGATATCCATGGGTGACTACAATAACATCCTTACGTGACCAGATTAAAATAGCACAAGACCATGACGATGGCATAAAAGCAATAAAGGATATACTCAAGGAAAAGTCATTCAAAGATTACTCAACAGATGGAGATATACTGTACAAGGGAGATGGAAAATTATTAGTCATACCTAAACAATTAGAAAAGGAAATATTATCAAGAGTACACAGTAATGGGCATTTTTCAAGGAGGAAAATGAAAGAATTGATTTGTCAAGATTACTATATAAAAGATGTTGAAAGAAAGATAGAAGAGTTTATAAGATCGTGTATACCATGTTATTTAGCTACGAGGAAAGAGGGTAAACAGGAAGGGTTTCTAAACCCTTTAAATAAAGAAAGTTCACCATTAGATACTTTGCATCTTCTTCTTCTTCTTCTTCTTTCCCTGGGTATTTCCGCACTTGGCCAGGGATTGGCCGTTGTGCGTGGGTCCCTTGGTGTAGGCTCCCGCTGACTCACTCCAGCCAGCCGAGCTCGCTCCAGAAGCTTAGGAGGCCTCCCAGGTCGCCAATTGCCTCATGGAGTGTTGCTTTGGAGCCAATGTGTGTTTCACGTTGTTCCGATACCTCTCTGCAACTGAGCATGACGTGTATCGGTGTCTCGTCGTGTTCCAGACAAGCCCTGCATAATGGGCTGTCGGTCATACCTAGAAGTGAGAGGTGTTTGTTTAATGGACAGTGGCCAGTAATCAGTCCTATGACCGTTCTGAGTTTTGCGCGGGTTAACCGTGTAAGTTTTTTGGTTAGTTTTGTGTTGAGACTCGGTAATGCCTCTTTGGTGTGTTTACAGTCCGTTGTTTGTGCCCAAATCTTTGTGTGTTTGTTATGAGTGTCTTTGTGTAGCCAAGTTTTGTATTCACTGAAGGGTATAGGAACTATGGGGTTTGGCCCTATGACCTTCAGCGTTGATGCACGTCGTGCTAGTTCGTCAGCCCTCTCGTTTCCTAGGTTACCGTCGTGTCCTTTAACCCACGACAGGGTTACTTTGTTTTCTTTGGAGAGTTTCCTAAGTGTGTTGTGGCAGTCAAGCAGCAGTTTTGAGGTGGTCCAGTATTTGTCTATTGCCTTGAGTGCTGCTTGGCTGTCGCTGTGTATATTGATAGTGAAGTTTGTTACCTTTCTAGCGACCATAGCCATGGCCGCAGTTGTAATACCCACGCATTCAGCTTGGAAGACTGAGTTGTTCCTGCCGAGCGCCTGTGCAATGTTTATGTTCAGCTCCTGACAGTAGACTCCTGCCCCGGTGCCTGTAACCGTTTTGGAGCCATCGGTGTATATGTTTATTTCGTCTGGTTTTGTCATCTTACCATTGGTTCCGTCTATGTAGACCTTGTAGGGTTTGTCCATAAGATACTGTTTTGTTGTTTTGTCACATATCCAACTCAGGGGCGAGTTGTCTATGGTTGATAGCTTGAGTATTCCTGTATGGCCCCTGATTGTTTCTTGCCATTGATGGCAGGCTTTTAGCCTGAGGGCTGTTAATTTCGCCTCCTCTTGTATGTGCAGGTGAAGCGGTGGTATGCCCATTAGCGCCTCTAGAGCTGCTGTTGGTGTAGTGTTCATGCAGCCGGTGATGGCTAGCAATGCCTGTCTTTGAAATTTCTGTAGGTCTTTCTGCGCTGTGGTTAGTAGCGTTCTAGGCCACCATATTATGGACGCATAGGTAAGTGAGCTCCTCACTACCGTCGTATATAGCCATTTCACTATGTGTGGTCTTAAGCCCCAGGTTTTACCTATCATGCGTTTGCATTGGCAAAGGATGATGGTGGACTTCTGTATTTTCGTTTCTATGTGTCTTTTCCAGTTTAGTTTTTGGTCCAGGAGAACCCCTAGGTACTTTACCTCTGTTGACAGCTTTAGATTTTCTTTAAAAAGTGTTGGAGTTTTATTGAGATTTGGTTTTCTCTTGTTTGTGAATAATACCAGTTCAGTTTTCTTTGGGTTAACTGATAGCTCATTGGTATTGCACCAGTTTTCTATCGTTCGTAGCGCGTTTTGCATTATTTCATACAATGTGTTTTCATGTTTACCACCGATGAGTACTGTGATATCATCCGCGTACCCTATGGTTAGGAAACCTTTGTTGTTCATTTTAGAAATTAGGTCGTCCACCACTAGGTTCCACAAAAGTGGAGATAGGACTCCTCCCTGTGGGCACCCTTTGGCTACGATTCCTCTTGTTTTACCGTTTATGTCTATTTGGATGACCCTCAGTTTTAGGAGGGCGTTTATCCATCTGCGTAAGGTGTCCGGAACATTGTATCTTTCTAGAGATCTGTCGATGCTCTTAAATGTGGTTTTGTCAAACGCTCCTTCAATATCTATGAATGCTCCTAGCGTTGATAGTTTGTTCTCTAGATTGTGTTCTATTCTTCTCACCACGGAGTGTAGTGCTGTCTCTGTTGATTTGCTTGTGCAGTAAGCATGTTGGTTAGGGTGTAAGGGTGTATGCTTTAGTACACCATCGCGTAGAAATCTGTCACTCAACCTTTCCAAAGTTTTTAGAAGGAATGAAGTGAGACTAATCGGTCTGAATGATTTTGGTTGTGTGTAGTCTGATTTGCCTGGTTTGGGTAAAAACACCACTTTTACCTCTCTCCAAGGCACGGGGATGTGTTTATAGGCCAGGCATGCTTTGTAAACCTTTGTTAGATCTGTTACTAGATCTTCCATACCCCACTGTAGTAGGGCGGGAAAGATTTCGTCTGTTCCCGCTGACTTGAAGGGGTGGAAGGTGTTGATAGCCCAGCGAAGTCTATCTTGTGTGACTATCTCGTTAGCGAGATTCCAGTCTGTCTCTGTTGGGTTGTAGCTACATTCGTTGTCCCATTGTAGGTGATTCAGGATCCTACAGCCCGGGAAGTGTGTTTCTATGAGGATTTCGCTTATTTCTTTGTCGTTTTTGGTGTAGCTCCCATCCTGTTTCCTCAGGGAGCTTAATGTTAGATTTTTGTCCTTAGACAGTATCTTCCTTACCCTGTTAGCCTTTTCGTTTGATTCTATGTTTGTGCAGAAAGAGTGCCATGTTTTAGCTTCTCTTTGCCTTGTGAGTTTTTTATATGCGTTCTGGGAGTATTTGAAGTTGTCCCAGTCCGTGTCGTCCCTGGTGTTTTTCGCTCTGTTGAATAGTCGTCTTAGGGTTTGTCTTTTCCTTTCAAGGTCTTTACTCCACCAATTGCTTCTTGGTGCTTGTTTAGTTGTTGGTTTCCAAGTGGGGCATGCTTCTTCGTAGCATTGCTTGATTGTTTTCGTTATGTTTATCACTGTTTCGTCTATTTGGTGTGTTGTAGTAAGCTGTCTGTTTTCTGCTGTGTTCGTAGATTTTAGAATTGTATTCAGCAGTCTTTTGTATTTTATCTTGTTCGTTTTCCTTGGATTCCTCCAAGGTGTGTTTTGAGTTGTGGTTAGCTCTAGTTCGTATCTTACTCGTCGATGATCGGATAGTGTCAGCTCATCGCTGACATGCCAGTTTTTAATATAGTCTACGATACTGTTTGATGCTAGCGTTAGGTCAATTATGGACTGGTATCTGCTGGAGACGAACGTGGGTTCGGTACCTGTGTTTGTAACATTTAGGTTAGTTGTTAGTAAGTAAGACATTAGTATCTCACCTCTTTTGTTGTTTGCAGTGCATCCCCATAAGGTATGGTGTGCGTTGCTGTCGACCGATATTATTAGGTCTGTGTTTTCGTCCTCACAGTGATTTATGAGGTCCATGACTTCTTTTGGTGATGGTTCTTCCTCTATGGGTAGGTAGAGTGATGCTAGGACCAGTGGTCTGGTCTCGGCATCACTGTGCTGAATTCCGTTCTGTAACCTCACCGTGGTGAGGTCTCTGAAACAGTATTGTGTTAGTAATGTCGCTTTGATGCAGCGGGGTATGTAGATTCCTGTTCTTGGTGGTGTTTGTTTACTGTCATATAGTATCTTACCATTGTTGCTGTTGAAGCCGCAAATCTGATTCTTCCTGACCCACGGCTCTTGGATCAGGACTATCGTGTTGACTTCGACTTCCAAGAGTCCTCGTAGCGTAGCTGTTGCAAGTTGTTTGTGCTGGAGGTTTGTTTGTATTATTTTAATCTTGTTTTTTGTATTATAGGTAACATGTTGTATATTGTTTTGAATACTTACACTTTCATTGTCGGTATCGTATTTGGGTTATAAAAAGGGGGGGGGGGGGGTTTGATTGGTTGGTGACAATGGGTAAGGTAGGTGTGGTGTGGTCCTGCGAGCAGGTTAATGATCCCTGGGGACCCATTTGTCAAGGAGTTCGTGCAGTGGGATGTGCTCCACCGTGTCCTCCTCGTCTTCAGTGTCTTCAGTCTCCATTTCGAGATCCGACTCGTCCGCCTCCGGCGCCTTGTCCCATTGCATACCACTGCTTGGTGGTGCAACGCTCGGTCCGGCGCTCGGTCCTGGGCTCGGTTCGCTCTGTTGGGTCACTTCAGGCGCCGGGGCGGGTGGAGGAACGTGTTGGGGAACCGTTGGTTTCGGTGCGTGGTTGTCACCGTTCGTGTGTACGTCATGTGTTTTGGGGGCTCCGCTGGGTGGTATGTCGCACAATTCTGCGCCATCGTAGAACCGCACGTATATCCTCCCAGTAGAGTAACCTACCCTCCTGTCGTTGTCGAGTATGGTCTCAATGTTCTCCTGGGGTATTCCCAAAACTAGAAAGACCCCCGGAGTACGACCCGTTGTTCTGATGAAATTGTATAACGTCCACGTGTGGACGTTGTATGTTGGGTTCTGGCGGGACAGGATCCTGTGAAGTTTCCCAATTTCCCCACTGTATCCTGGTACGAATAAAGCTGATTTGACACGGACGGGTATGTCACATTGTCGGATCAGCTCTAGTGTGGTGCCTTCACGGGGCGACTTCAGCAGGGGTTGGACCGCCCTCAGCCACTCAAGGGCGAGGTCGTCTCCACACCACAGCTTCAGCACGCCTTCGCTGAGGTAGGCCTTACCGTTGAAGACGGGTGCCTGTGTCAAGGGGACTCCTGGTATCGGGTCCCTGTAACATGTTTCAAAAATTTCAGTTTGGATTTGACCCTGCAGAGCGTCAGCTTCTGCTTGGGTCATGTCGGTTCTTGGTGAGAGTGCGAAGGCCACACTAAGGTGTGGTTGCGCCGCACTGGCGTAGGATATTTTGGGTCTTTGATTTTTATCCGTTTTTTGTTGTTTATGTTTGCCCCTTGGCGAGATGGTGTCATCGAGCCTATCGCGCTTTTGCGCAGACTGGCTCGACGAGGCGCCGGGGTCGCCGCCCTTATCGCCAGCTGCGCCACCGTTCCGCGCCTTCCGGTGTTGGGTATGCCGGGGCGCGGCGGGGCGCTGCTGACGCAGGGCGGGAGTGTTGTCAGCGTCTAATGTTGTTTTAGTGGTGGGCTCGGCCGGCTGGCTTTGGTCAGAGTCAGACACCTTGGCTTCCGTTTTACAGCTGGGACCCGGGCGTGGGACGACGTTCCCGGCGGAGGGGCAGCCACTGTGTGTTTCGGGCCGCCCGCTACCACTCGGTCGATGCAAGTCCCCCGCCTGGGTGTCGCTTGTGTCGGTCGCCTCCTTGTCTGGTACTGTCCTCTGCTTGCACGTGCCTGAGCCCGAGGGGATGTTTGGGGTTTCCTGTACGGTCAGTCCGTCGGTCGTTTTCTTCGGTACCTTACGCGGCCTTCTCCGCCTGTGCCTCGGGACTACTTGGGCCCAGGCGGTATCCAGCTTTGGTGGTGGGATGGCGACGGCTATCGACTGGAGGTTGATGGTCGGTTCAGTGTCAGTTGGTCTGGTCAGGGTCGTTTCATAGGGCTTGGATTCTAAAGTCAATGTACTCGTGCTTGGGGTTGGTTCGTTTGTTGTCGGTATGTCTGTCCTTTGTGCTGTGCCGGGTCGTTGGGCGTGCGCGAGCGCACGAGGCGGGACTTTGCTCCCCCCAGAATACGAGGAGCAGCCTGTAGCCGCGCCGCCGTCGTCGCCGTCCCGATTGGAAGGCTCGACAGGCGATGCCGCTACAGGGAGGGAGTGCCCTTTGCGGAAACCCTCCTGGGGTAGTCTATCTCTATTTAGTTCCGTCTCCATGGTGTCGAAGTATGTGTTAGTTGTTTAGTGTTATTTGTCTGTATTTGTGGTGTGTAGGTGTATGGTGGATGATGGGGACGTAATAAAGGGTAGGATTGGGGTTGTAAGGGTGGGTAACTAAATCTACAGGGTCACGGGAATAGGGTTTTAGGTACCTTGCCGGTGTTGGGAGTGTCACCAGCCCGACCCCTTGTTCAGGGTCCCTCATGAGGAGGGACTATCGGCCATCCACAAACCGGCCGACCCGCTCGGTCCCATGGGGAATGGGCCGCTAACAGGGAGGTTGGGACTGCAAGGCCACCGTAGCAGCGCACTACACCCCTCAAAACCCCTGCAAGCGCGAGTAAATACTTTGCATATCGACCATGTTGGACCTTTGACTGAAACTCGAAAGCAGTATAATTATATTCTCACAGTAATTGATGCCTTCACCAAGTTTGTCTGGTTATTTCCTACAAAGAGTACATCGAGTGCAGAAACACTGAACAAGCTTAAGATACATCAGCAAACCTTCGGTAATCCCAGGCGACTGATAACTGACAGAGGGACTGCTTTCACCAGCCATGAATTTCAAGAATACTGTAAAGAGGAAGATATCCAGCATATAACCATCACTACTGGTGTGCCAAGAGGAAATGGGCAGGTGGAGCGTATACACCGTATAATAATTCCCATGCTGACCAAGCTTTGTATTGAAAACTCAGGTGTTTGGTACAAGCATGTAAGTAGAGTTCAGAGAGCATTAAATAGCACCTTTCAAAGAAGCATTAATACCACCCCGTGTAATCTACTTATAGGCATCAAGATGAGATGTAAAGAGGACCTCGAAATTTTAGAATTATTACAGGAAGAAGCGGCTAAACAGTACGATAGCAACAGAGAAGAGTTACGTGAGAAAGCAAAACAGCAAATTTTAGCTATACAAGAAGAAAATAGAAAATACTTTAATAGACGCAGGAAGCAGAGTCAGCAGTATAAGATGGGTGATTTAGTAGCAATAAAAAGAACACAGTTCGGTAAAGGGCTTAAACTCAAGGCGAAATACCTAGGTCCATATCGTATAACTAAAGTAAATTTAAATGATCGCTATGAGATGGAAAAGGTAGACAGTTCTACAGAAGGCCCGAACTGTACTTCAAGCTCAGCTGACCAAATGAAAAAATGGCCTGAGCCATAATGAGGTGAGTATGTAGGATGACTGTATTGTATGAACGATAGAGGGATGGAATGTTTTAGAAATAATGTCTGTAATTTAATCTTAAGGGGATCTGTTATCTTGTATAATATGTTATGTTGTATGATATGTTATGTTGTATTTAATTTGTAATATCTTGTAAGAAAGCAATCGTTAGTTTATATTATTGTATGCTTAAGATGACTATTGTAGTAAAGAAATGATTTTTAGTTTATATAATTTTATGCTTAAGATGACTATTGTAGTAAAGAAATGATTTTTAGTTTATATAATTTTATGCTTAAGATCTCTATTGTAGTAAAGAAATGATTGTTAGTTTCTATGATTTTACACTTAAGATGTCTATGTAAGTATTTCATTGTAAGTATGGATGATGGTATGAAAGATGTGTGTTCCTGAGGACAGGGAATAAGTAGAATGGCCGAGTTGTGGGAACGGAACGTAAGTAAGTGTGAGAGGGACGGACATATGCGTGAAAGGGAGATAGGAGACGGATAGGAAAGATGGCGGAGGAAGGTGAATAAGACGTAGGACGTAAGAACGTATCAAGTTGAAATAAAAGTTTAAAATCAGTTTCGTAGTGTTTTACTCTGAGCAGATCCCACACTAGTGTGTGTATCGCTGTATCATATTCAGTTAAGTTTGTGTGCGTCTTTTCATAGAGTAGAATTATGAAAGGAAATGCTCGAATGTTTCTTTTGATACATATTCTGAAATTGTCTCTGAGAGTTTTCTGCTGTTATGAAGGGAAATGTTTGATTACTTTACTTGTTGTAAAGCTTCGGAGAATCTTTTCCTTTAAATCATGCCCATTGCCCAACTAAAACAAACTTTATTTCGATTTACTAGTGTGTATTTAATATGATACTAATCGTTGTATTGTATGAACCATATTGAGTTGAGTTAATTTATTGAGTGGAGTTGGTGTGCGGCTCTTCATAGATTAGTATTTTGAAACGAAATATTTGACTACTTTTCTTATCCCTTGCTGTAGATTTGTCTCTGAGAATCTCATTTGAATTTTCGCTCTCATTTATGCCCATAGCCCAAGTAAGATGTTATAACGGAAAGATCCATCTGTTTCTCTTGTTACTATTTTGTCTCCAAAAGCTTAATGTGAATATACATTTTATTTTATGCATTTTGTTCAGCTAAAATATTCTGTCCTTTGACAGTATGTTGAAATGCTTATTGCTTACATTACAAATATTCACCTTAATTTCAGAGGCTCTACATCAATGTATGACTGTTTTTTTTATAAAATAAAAATGTATTCGTTTAAGCTTCTCATTTGACACAGTACGTTTAAACTTCTGGTTTGGTACACTTTTGACGATAAATTCGTTAGTTTAGTTAGAGGTTTAGAATTAAGGTGGTATGAAGTTGATTTATGAAACGTACAAAGATTCCCCAAAATTCAGGATTTAGAAATTCTTGCTTAGTTCTTTATCCTTATGACAGTTCATTAACATGATATAAATAAGTTGATTTTGCTGCTTTTGTCTTTTATGAGGATTGAGCATATTACTTTTTTAAGGTTATTAATACAAATGTAAAATATTTATGTAAATCGCATCAAAATATGTTATTTAGTGTAAAAGATCTCAGCGTATAGACGACGAAAGCTACTTTCTTTTATACTATGACTATTACATTTGTAGCACATACCCGCTGACCACTATTCTCCATCTTCTGTTAGGATTATCTCTTTTATTAAAATTCTTAATCTATGACCGAGTCACAAACATAAATATGTAGGAGGTATCGCCGCAGATAAACTTGTAAAAAGTTATGAATGAAACCGAGAGTGCCGTAGTAGAGTTGTAGACGTCCCCCCCGCGCACCCCGCGCGCCCCTCCCCGCCACCCTCCCGCAGCCGACGATTTGTTTCATGCATTTAGTTTTATTACGTTTCCAACATAATTTACGGCGCGAGTATCCGTGTAATGCCGCCCGCATTGTGCAGGTGAGCTTTGATTCTTTATTTAAAAAGACTGAAGCGCGGGAATTTCTTGACGTTTTCTTTTTTTAACTGTCTATGGTATTGTTAACTTTTTAATTTTTTAAATTAGGGCAATGGAACGTTGGAAAAATGCATAAAGACGAAATGTACCTACCTGCACATTTTTTTTTATTATTATTTATATAACGGCCTGGAATCAAGTCCTTTATGGCCTAGTTACACAGGCTACAGATTAGAAGTCCCCCACTGCGTGTCTCTGTCTGTTCTTTATATACCTACTCGAAGCCTATTTAACGGCGCCGCCTTGAAGCTTTCATAGAACATGTGACCTTAACCTTTTTTAATATAATAAAACAATGTATTAAGTAATGTATGGAAGGAACGTAGACGTTTAATAAGTGTTTGCGGGTTCGGGTTTAGGGGGCAGGGTATGTTTCATTTATTAAAGATAAGAAAGAAAGAAGGAAAAATATCTTTATTTATAATCCAAAGGACCATGCAGCGCTGACTTTCAGCTGGATCCTCAACCAGGTACCGCCACGAACGCATTACTTACTATTAGATGTTGATGAAGAATGATAAATTCAGAACTCGAACCCAGGTCCTAATCGAAGCCACATATACTCACCACTAGACCAACGAGGCAGTCGTATCCGTACATACTACAGCTACAGATATATCCGTATATATATCAAGGGAAGTTATACACGTGAGGTGGTTCTCACTCGGCACATCGCAACTAGGTCATCTCAGCATGTGTGTACCGTCTTAAAATACACGCACAAACATTCAATATACAACTTTATTACATACTAAACAGAGTTGAAACTCGTCTGAGCGTCCGCTCACGTGCAGGGGTATAAATAGAATTCTTAAGGCGTAGGACATAAAGTGCATAATTCTGGAAAATTGTGCCCGAGTGGACTGGTTTTTTTTTCGCGTATTTATTTGCTTGCTGTGAAGATGGCGGGAAATTAGTCGCGTTAAGGTGACTTTACTGAATGGATTTGTGTAAAGATTACTGAGTAGTGTTTCGAAGTAGTCGAGATGTTTGTGATCGGGCTTCTTTAAGATAATGTTACTGCAATGCTAATTGCTGTAACCATAATTTTTTTTTATCGACTACAAGTTGGCCCTTGACTGCTATCACACCTGATGTTAAGTGATGATGCAGTCTAAGATGGAAGCGGGCTAACTTGTTAAGAGTGGGACGAATATCCACACCCCTTTCGGTTTCTACACGACATCGTACCGGAACGCTAAATCGCTTGGCGATACGTCTTTGTCGGTAGGGTGGTAACTAGCCACGGCGAAAGCCTTCCACCAGCCAGACTAAGACAAATTAAGAAAAATCTCAATCTGCCCCTCCGGGAATCGAACCCAGGACCTCCGTCTTATAAATCCACCGCCCATACCACTGCGCCACAGAGGTCGTCAAAAACATAACTTAAATTTTTTGATAAAAAAATTAACAGCATATCTATAAAGTCGATACCATCTAAGTTTAAGTTTTTCTATTATTTAAAGCAGCAGCAGACGACTTGTGCGTTTCAAGTAACGTCCTTAAAGTAGAAAGCTTGGGTGGTACCAACTTCATAGATAGTAAATGTCACAATTATTGTTTAATTTCGAATGCGTTTAATAGTTTGGGAGGTCTCCATGGTCTGATTTTCTTGATTAGTCGAGGTCTGGCTGGTGGGAGGCTTTCGCCATGCCTAGCTACCACCCTACCGACAAAGACGTACCGCCAAGCGGTTTAGCTTTCCGGTACGATGTCGTGTAGAAACAGAATGTCATCCTACTCCTAACAAGTTAGTTCGCTTCCATCTTAGATTGTATCGTCACTTGCCATTAGGTGTAGTTACAATCAAGGGATATCTTGTAATTAATAAAAAAAATACTGAACGGACTGTCATGCGGTTTTCTCCAATAGACAGTGATTCCTACAAGAGTCAGGACGGCATATACGGCTTTATGTAATGAGGTTAATTTTCTATATGCATTTATTTAAAAAAAAGGGTTACGTATATTTTTGGTTTCCGGTATTTTTGGAAGACACACACTCGCACACTCGTGCGAAGTCGCGGTCATCTGCTGGTATATAGTTCTATATTTACTCTACTTATATAGCTATAGTATATATAATATATATCTAAAATATTTTGTATACTGGTATTAGTATATAGAGAACTTTCTATATATAGTAAACTATGTCATAGTAGAGTAGATATACCCGTAGGTACAAACGAGGTAACACAATTTAAATTCATAAGGTATCTGCACATTGGGTGCCTCTAGCTGTGCGGTGGATCCAGCCCCTAAATCAAGGGGTGGTATCCGGGAAGACAGGTTATATATCCGTGCGGGGCATAGCGCAGGTCCTTTAGATGTCACACGGCTCCGTCCATTCCTACGACCCTACACCCGCGTCTCAGTGATAGGAGTAGCGTTTTTAAATTTAAATCATCATCATCATCAGCCGAATGACGTCCGCTACTGGACCTATGTCTAGTACTAGACTCCAGGCTTTTAAAGAATTTTCAAGCACCACAGTCTTGATTTTGTCTGTACCCAGCAGCTACCTGCAATCCATTTGATGTTGTCGGGGCGTCTAGGAGGTCGGGCAATACTGCGCTTTCAGATGCGTTATGTAGGGATGCAGAGTTTCCGATGCCGTAAGTATTTCGATTTTGTAACGAAGTTCGACAGAGCCCGTCTTGACGTCGTCTCTATCTCTCTCTTTCTAACACGATACTATAGATAGAGAGATATAGAGGCGAAAACGAAACTCCAAATGTCAACTTTCGACTCAAGTGTTTGTGGTGTGAACTACGAATATTTCTGACGAACTTAAACTTGAATCTTGAAATCTTGAATCGTGTTAGTTTAAACGAATTATTATTTTTTACCATCTTACAGAATTGTAGAAATTTTAGAATAAAAGAAAATTTTGGTACATATAAACACTCTTATTACACATTGTTGTATCAAAAAGATGAGCTTTTGTTTCTCATGATCCACCAATTATCCACCGGATCAAAGAGGCATTTAAGTAAAAATCGCTCATCGCTTCGCTTATCGCCTCCGCGTGTGTCGACACAGCTGCCTTACCAGCGTAGCCTGCACTAACGTCGTCATTAGGAGGCAGCACGGTAAGCGGCCGAGAGCAAAGCGTTTGCGCGATACCCTACCCACTACCCGCACTACACTACCTACTGGTACGTAGCAACGTAGCTATACTACACAACAGAGGTATAGGTATTTTACTTCGACTCTACGGTTTGTAGCCGCCTGCAGAATACAGAACTATCTCTAACTAGTCTATACTTTATAGACGAGACATATAACTTAATAATTCCATGGTTAAAATGCCGGAATACAATCTGAGAGTTACTGGGTTCGATTCATACTTAAATACTTTATTAGTTACGTTGTAGAGCTTTTTCTGATAGAGCTCGTCCGGAGAGCCATTAATTGGAATATTGATTAAGTATATTACTATAAAATACTGCCTTAAGCGTATATATTTTTCTGAAAATATCTTAAATTTATATTTTCATGAAAAAAGTATACCTAACGAAAAATCTATTAAAATCGGATTATGTACTTTACTGTCATTTCTATGTCATTAAACGAAAGTGAAGTAAATTACGTATATTGCTAATATGCTGTCAACAAAACATACAAACATACATGTAGCTGAACATATAATCTCTTCTTATTTAAAGTCTGTTAAGAAAGTTCTGAGAACTTCCCTGTTTGAGCCAGTCAATGTATACAACGCCCTAATATCTTCTATCTTCTACCTTCTTCTTCTATTTTCTATATATATATATATAAAATTTAAATTATTCGTTAGTCTCGCTAAAACTCGAGAACGGCTGAACGGATTTATCTTATCTTGGTCTTGAAATGTTCGTGGAGATCTAGGGAAGGTTTAAAAGGTGAGAAAAATTCGAATAGTTGACGGGAAAATTTCTAAAATGCGCGAAATTTGCCGCATTATACGTACTGAATAGGGGTCAGCATTTTGGGACTAGTATTCTTTCATATTATCAAGCTATACCCATCAGTATCCATAAATATATATTATTAATGCTAATGTACTGTAACGTCGGACAATGTTTAACAAAAATGTAGATCTTTAATACGGGACGGACGTTGTTTGACGGGAAACTATAAAAAAAATTAAATTGAGAGGAGGAGCGTGAAATGGCGATGGCTCACTTTATATGAAAGTTTGTCTTTAAAATTAAAAGGGTATCTAAGAGTTTTCACGCGGACGAAGTCGCGGGCGACTGCTAGTATTTATTATTTATTTGTTTAATTGGTTTGCACGGTAGCATCAGTTACACTACGAATCAATTAACGGTCAGAGTGTGACGTTTACATGGCATTATGACGTCACACGCAAGATTATCCGCTTTGACCAAATGCCCATTAATTTAACAGGGTGTTATAATTGATTAATTCAATTGACTTGAGGACTAGCAATATTTGGCGATATTAGGTCTAAGTTGCGTGAGTAATAACAAAAATAATTACTATACAGTTCAGCTTTATCAAGCTGAATCAAAATTCAAAATTAACGATTTTAAATTATAATGTTGTTCGTAGTTGGTGCAGACCAAATGTGATTTGTTGTTTACAAGTCAATAAAACGCAAGGAATAAAACTTACAGTTTTAAGTTTTGGATACCACAAATACTAACAAACAGAAATCTTGGAGAATTTAGAAATCTTTGACGCACTTTCCTCAAAAGCTATTTAATAAATCAGCTAATAAATTAGCTAAGAAATTTAAATTATATTTAGTTAAATCCATCGCAAAATGCCCTACAAGTATCGACTTCATATTACGATACAGATATCTATAACGAACCCAGCATTTTTTAACAAATTCGTTTCATCATAACCTCATAGGGTAGCTTCAATACATATTGAGCTAAATAAAGTCAGTTATAACCGTGCAAAGCCGCGTGCAAAAGCTAGCAGCAGCTATTATACGATGGCTGTATATATTTATATGCTACATAAACTGAACGAAGGCTGTCCGAGCGTGGCGGCCAAAATACGGGCACCTGACGCTCGCCGCTCCACGAGTTAGAGGTTCGGGCCGAGTCGCGCATGAGAGGTAGCGATTTGTTATACTTACTTGCGCACGAGGTGCACAGGAGGTAGCAATTTCTGACATAAAGAATCCGCGTAGAAAGAAAAAAGTTCAAACATTTCCAGTTCCTATTCTCCATGTTCTTTACAATGTTTATAAATAGCATTGTAATGTTGCGCAGAATTCAGAACGCATGAACTTCTTCTGCCTGCTACCAAAAGATAGAGGGGGTGAAGTTTAATGAGAAAAATGAGCGAACACAGCCTTTTGGCTGTACGGAAGTGGAAGATGTCAAGACATGACTCATCTAGACATTTAATCGACTAATTAAAAACTGTATGTTTCTGATGTTTTCTCCAGGACAATATAATACCTGTGCTAGTCACTTTATATCGAACAACGTAAATCCAAATTTTTCATCGGGCACCTTAAACATATTATGAATTTTATGGGCAAAGAAATGCCCCTAATCTCATCGGAGCAGCGTGATTGGTCTAAGCTTCAAATCTCCCTCCATTATAGGAAAGAAGAGGCTAGCACTCTATACTGTATGGGCTATTAAATCGGCTGGTTATTGTAATTACAGTGCTTTAGTACAGAATTTGTAATGGTAAATTAGTTTGAATCGCTCCTTCAATCATTGCGTCCGCGGCGTAATTTAGCAACCAGCCCGCACAAAGGCTGTTCGTGCGGTCGCCCGTCTTACCAGCGCTCGATTGTGCTATACATTTGCTTGTGTACCCACCTACACGTACTGCGTGTATATACGTGCAGGTCTACGTGTATATACGTACACGAGTGCGGCGTGTTGACGTGCCTTGATAGGGGTTTGCGTTATGTATGTATTAAGATGTGGATGTCTACTTGTAGGTACATAGCCACTGCTTTATCTGAATAAATAGCTGGAAATACTTTTTTATTCTCGACTGCCAAAGTGCTGTTTTTTGAACGGTAATAAGTACTTATGTAACTATTGCATAAGACTTGAACAACAGGGTGTCATGCGTAAGGGGGACGGGACGAGAAGCGGAGCTGCCAACGCGACGAACGCGATCAAAACAACGGCATTCCCTAGCATCTTTAACACTAAGAGAGTTTCAAGATCCCTGCCTGGCAAAATGGAAGACAAAATTAAGACGAAGAATTTTTAAATTCCTATATTCGAATCGTCGAACTAGACTTTACGGAGGAAATGTCAGAACATTCAGACTCAATGCTGGCAGCGAATCTTAAAACCATCTAAAAGTCTGCGACGGGACGCGACGTAATGGGTACCTATGTCGTGTCGCATTGCGTCGCGTTCCTTTCGATCGTGGCTTACGCAGGATACCCTGTAAGCGGATTATGGAAATAGAAAGGCATTTTGCATACAGACCGCCTTCGACAAACCTCGTTCGGTGGATGACACCAAGTGATCATCACTTGGATGATGCACGGTTGTAGAAGACGACTATAACGATGACAACTGAAATTTTATAAACAAGTGTTGCCTACGTCACGTCAAGATAATTATCATGTGCGGGTTTAGAACTCATTGGTATCTATCATATAATCATAGGGTAAAATTAAGCAGTACCAGAACGTAAGTCCTCCAGTAATGTGAATCTATTATTACTTTAAAGGCACCACACACATCAATAATGTTGACAATATTATTGCGTACGTGTGTGCTCCTCAAGCCCAAACATTCTCTTATAACTTTATCCTCCGAAAGACTTCTAGTTAGCGAACAACGTTAAAAAATATAAGAAGTCTACAACAAACTCAGCCAAGCATAAGGTAATATACAACTGGGTTGGATTAGATACTATTTAGTTAAAATACTAAAATCTACTTTTACGTAAACTATCATATGGATAGTTGAATACCTACCCACATTGAAGGACCCCCGGTGAAGACGAGTAGGATGCATATGGGCAAATTAAATGCTCAGAAATATGATCAAAAGAGAAGAAAGAGAAAAAGAAGAGCAAAAGAAAGGAGAATATACCTTAAGCAGTCCTGAAATTCCAAGCGGTGCTCTGCTGACTTAGAAGTCAAAAGAGGAGGGTTTTTAATCCCCTCGGAAAAAAACATTGAAGGTATGGTTTCTGGTAGTAGAGGTACTGCAACTATCGTCATTTGCTTATCCTTATTTTCTTGCATATAACACTTAAGGTTTTAAATGTTCTTGAAATTGCACGAAGGAATATTAGAAAGATAGACTTTAAAGTTGTATCCTATTTTATTTATTTATTTACAGTAACTAAACCCGAAGAGACATTACCGTTAAAATAATGACGTTGATAATCGATTCTACACTCTATTATCATTAGTTAACACCTACAGTGTTACTTTTAGAACATTTAAACCACAGTAACTTGTACATACACCAAGTTGCAACAACATAAAACTGCGGAACAACAGCCAACGGTACAGGCACTGTTCAGCAGGTGAGGAAACTTAATTGCGTCTTCGAACTTTCGAAAGGTGTCTCGGCTTGTTTTATTGCTCGAACAGTAATGAGCTTTGCGTCTTGGCCTGTAACGTATCGGACAACTTAACGAGTTAATTATTTATTCTTATTTATTTATTTCCTATAAGTTGGCCCCTGACTACAACCACAACTGATGGTAAATTATGATGCAGTCTAAGATGGAACCACACCCTATCGATTACCACACTACATGTTACTGGAACGCCGAATCGCTTTTTGTTGTTAGGGTGGTAACTAACCGAACCACGGCCGAAGCCACTAGCCAGACCTGGACCAATTTAGAAAATTTTAACTGGCCCAGCCCGCAATCGAACCCAGGAACTCCGTCTTATAAATCCATTCCGCATAACACTGCGTCACAGAGGCCGTCGAATCTAGATAAAAACTTTCAATTAATTTAATATCTTCTTCGAATGTTAAGTAAGAGTGAAGAAAAGAGTACCTAGTTGAATTTTTATAGGTAGGTAACCTATTCCAATTAATTCAGGACATTTTAAAAAATGGCTAGGTCAAGAGTACCCTAAACCGACGATCTTGTATGAAAGGTTTAATGAGTGTGGAAGAAGCTAAGGAAGTATGCAAGGACCGTGGCAAATGGAAGGATGTAGTCTCTGCCTACCCCTATGGGAACGAGGCGTGATGCTATGTATGTAAATAACTAAATAATGAAATAAAACTAACTTTCCACCTGCCGACGGTCTCTTTGACCCTATTTTGTATCATGTTCAGCATCAGCCTGTATCAGTTCACAGCTGGACAAAGGCCTTTCCGAGAGTGCGCCACCACACACGATCACCTTCCTGCCTTCCTCACTTCCCACTACCTTTTTGAAGTAAAAGGTTTTTCAGACCATCGGGCTGGACGGCGTCCTACACTGCGCTCTGTGGTTCGTGGTCTCCATTCTAGAACACGCCGCCCCCCGCAACCATCTGCGACTGATATGGCCTACCCATATCAGAAAGAAAGAAAGAAAGAAAAAGCGTTTATTCATCTTTAGTGCTACAAACAATACAAATATCTTGCACTAAGCAATGTCTGTCTGTAGCACCAAATAAGAATGGGTGTACAGCTCAGCATATGCCGTGCATTGCAGTAGAGTACAATATCCGGCGCTGATTTTCAGCTGTGACCCGGGTGACGTTACAGCCGTACGTATCACCATTTTGTATATTCGATTACTAATCTCATACGTCATTTAGCGTAAAAATGATAACTAAACTGCACTACCATCTCTTTGAACGTGTGATTATCGCGAATCGATTCGATTTGCCGCGTCCACTTCCGTTAAGTTGTTTTGGCACAGCGCGTAATGCGCGAACTACGGGATCAGTTTACGAGTACTGCCTAGTAATGTGTTAGAACATAGGTTCTCAACGTGGGTGTATCGCCCCCTTTTGGGCTTGAGAAAAATATAGGCTGTTGATATGACATAAAGAGGTGAACACACAGATTAAAAAAATATAGTCTAAGCAAGACTAAATACACGCAGAGGAACTAAAGTAACTGACATGGCTCAGCGAGTCGCAGAACTGAAGTGGTAATGAGCGAGGCACTTGGTCCGAAAAGCTGATAGTAGTTGGTTCCGAGGTGCTAGAATGGTATCCCGCACCGAAAAGCGCAACGTTTGTCGACCGCCCAATAAGTGGACTGACGACATAAAACGTGTCGAAGGGAGTCGCTGGCCACAAGCGGCTCAGGATCGTTGTGGCCCTAAAAGAGGCCTGTGTCCAGCAGTAGACTCCATCGGCTGTTAATGATGATGCTGATGAAGATTAAATAATTCTAACGAGTTTATAAGGGAAAATTCACTAGTAAAAAGTAAATGATTAAATTACATTATATATTTTAATTAAAAAAGGCTGATAGATTTTTTCAAGGCGATACTGGGCCAAATAAGTTTGGGAAACCGTGTCAGAACCAACCTAATAGGCAAACTTAGCTATGATATTCGCTGTTATCATCCAATATGGCACGCGTGCCATTTCGCGTTTCGCGTTTTCCGTATTTTTATTATTACCATGAATCAGTTTTAGACTTATCTTAGTGCTCTTATGTCTACTAGCGTGCACGAGTGTTTGATAGGGTAGAACGGTTTATTGCAGTAAATGCATGACCTAACCCTAGTACGTACTGTAGTTAGGTACGTTCTGGGGTTCAGTCATTTGGAATTAGAACACCCGATGACTTTGATGAGACTTTATTCAGTTCTGCAGCACAAAGATCCAAGTACACTTCCAATCGTAGTCCAAAATGATAGCCAATTCGTTGGTAGATCACTTATATCTTTGATAGCGCTCTGATGTTTCTCCACTTGTGTCCCAAGTACCACTGCCAACGGCCGACAGAAGTCTGCTATTCATACCTGTCGTCACTCACCAGAACCTTCTTTACATAAAAAGAGTGTCGAAATTTCTAGATTAATTTAGAACATTCGAATTCAAAAATTCCCAACAAAACCGGTTCTGGAAAAAAAGCAATAAACAAAATAAGGAGGATTGTAAGCTTTATGCATGAGCAATAAGGCCTTTTATAACAAAATCTGAAAATCTTTTCAGTAGTTTTGAGTTTATTGCGAACAGACAGACAAGCATTGCAATACTTTGTTTTGTAACATATAGTGATAGTAAATGAGAATACTTCGTAGCGGTTGGAAAGGTGAGCACCTGTTTACGATTTCGCACCCAACTAAATACTTCTTGAGAGACAGTGAAGCCGCTGTAAATAAGTACATTTTCTACGTGACTTTCGCAACTCTTGTTAGTTACACTCAGCTTAGTGTCGGTTTAAATTTAAGTACGTCTCCAGTCGACAGTTTCCAGTAGATATCCGTCAAAATAAGTATGTTCGATCTAATATTCGATTCGATTCAATTAAGAGTCTCAAACTCAAAACTCATTTATTGCAAATAGTCTTTTTATTTGATATTCTTTTGAAAAATCAAAGTACGCTCTACCACCAGTTCGGAATACAAATTCAGCTGAGAAAATATATACATAACATCACACCCCATTTCCATAATGGTAGGCAGAGACCACATCCTTCTATTTGCCATGGTCCCTGCATACTTCCTTAGTTTCTTCCACTCTATACAGTCATATACCCTAAATATACAAGTTCAAATTCAAATTTCAAAATTCAAATTCAAATTCGTTTAGTGCCTAACCTTCAATATTTCATTTACATCTTATATAAATATTATATGTTCTTCCAAGTTTGTCTCATGCCAAAACCATAGCACCTTTCTCTATCTTAGTCATTCTTTAAACACTGTCCTGAATTTGGTTAACTCATCACACATATCGCCTAGGCCTTCACCACTTCACCATTGGTCCCTTCATGTGACGTGACCAACTATTTCATGAAATTGAAACTAAAATTACCTTTTTATACAAGCTTTTGAAAAGCAAAAATAATAGTAGTACCTACTGTACCATCGGTTCGGACATTCTGCCGAGAAGACCGATAGACGACTCAGTTTAAAATGCATCGACTATAAATGGACATTAGTATTGTAAGAGGTCGTATCTAAAACATTTAATTTTACAATTTGATTCGAATTTGCATTCGGAATTTCGTGACCATTTTCCGAGGAGCGCGCAACTTTTTTACCGTAACACGTTGGGTTCAATGGATTTTTCAAAGAGTTTTTGTGTATAGCTCGAGGCAAAGGATTTGAATAAAGGTTCCGAGTGAGGCGTACGTGTTCGTTGCCAGGTGGCGGAATATGGATTGTCAAGTACCTATCCGATACCCGGTACCTGGTACCCTTCCTAATACAACAACATCAGTTCATGTTTCGAGATTTTTATTGTAGCTATAAGAAATGTTATTATTTTATTATTTAACAGTAATATTAACGGCGCACTACAGGGGCAGGCCTCCCTTCTTATAGGAGAGGTGATGTGGACCGTAGACCCATCAAGCTGCTACAAAGTTGGTTGGCGGGCTAAGGGTGATAATGTTTTATTTATTAACGATCACTATCAGATGATGATGATAGTGACCGGAATCGACGGCTTAACGTGCTCTTTGAGGCACGGGGGTGTATTACCATATCACCACTAACTGCCCGACTGGAATTGGAATGTACTTAAAAATACTTTACAGCATATAATTTAAGTGAATATTTTCCAAGATATATAAGATATAAAATGCAGGGACATACTAAATCAGCACGGCACCCATGCGAAGTCGGGGCGGGTCGCTAATATAAACGAAAATTTGATTTCAATTTGACGGTATAAAGAACAAAAACTAAGGTGATATTGTAGGTATAACTTCATATCATACTTTGTATTGGACATATGTGGTGGCTAGCGCGATAGTCCCGGGGGGGCATAGCCGAGAGGGGGGACTGAAATCTTGCTCTTTTTACCCCTTTTGCCTTTCTTTCCGATGCAAATTCGCCGTCACTGGAAACGCGGGCAAATGGAAATTGTGAATTTTCACTAATGTACCTATTTTGACCAACTCGTTACTTGGCGTGGTGAAAAGATTTCCCTACGTGCCTGAAATTGGGGGAATTTTTGATCCAATGCGCCAGGAGTCGAAAGCGAATTGTCGATTTAAAAAATTACTGAATGTTCTCGGCTTTGTTTTGTTATTGTTAGAGTTATTATTATACTGTTATCTTTACCCTATTTTCGTCGCGGAGCTAGTTAGGTCTTTTCTTTGTACGAGATTGGGATTTGGAGGTCCATTCATTAAGAAGACTGTCTGTAGTAAGATTCCTTAATTTACTGCGACATATACAGCTCAACAAAACTCACTGGAGCAGCGTGGTGATTCCATGCTCTATATCCCCTCTTCTTCAAGGAGGGAAGCCTGGCCCAGTGGCCCTTCATCCAGGGTGTCAGCTAACTCCATACCAAATTTAATTTAAATCACTCCAGCTATTTAGTCGTGAAGAGGTAACAAATATACACACTCACAAACTCTCGGCTTTATAATTGTGAAATGATTGAGAAAAAGAATTTCTAACAGCTACAACTGTAAAAAATTAAAATTTTCAACCTCTTAAGTACAAATCAAGTACCTATAAGTACTCTTGCAAATTATCACGCTGACACCCTGCGCTTACCCCATAAACGTAGCAAAGTAAAAAGGGACGCCGTCTTTGAAATACTGTATACGTGTTCCAATCGAGCCCCCATTTGAGCCACCTTTATTTGCAAGGAAGGTGTCAACATCGCCTTCGGGATCCTAATTAAAAACGCTCATCGCCGGAACCGGCGGGGGTGAGGCGAGGGTTGTGGGGGGAGCTAGCGGGAGGGGAGAGGGTCCGCGTAACGAACGCACTAATTAATAAGGGTCCGCCGATATTGATTCACGATGTACCGTGTGTGAACCTTCAGGCGAGAGTCGACGCGTTTCTAAGGCTTGGTGTCTGGTGATGAATGCTAAGAGCCCTTTTTAATATACAGGAGGATAATGAGGCTTCTACGTCTAAAAAATAATGCCCATTTTCTTAAAATATCTGAAATTTCACTTATTGGCTAGTAATCTGACCCTAGCAATCGCAGGCCTCTGGACTCTTGCTCATAATGCTCATGAGAAAGATATTCTATCTTTTGAAGAGAATTTAGCGCCACTTTGCAGAAGTTTTTCCATGTTGATTTGAATGTACCATGTGTGAAAGATGCGTTTCTAAGCCTTGGTGTCTGGTCATGCCAGTTGACGAATACCTATTAAATATAATGATGTGCAGAAGAGTCATTTGGATAACTGTAACATAGACTCTTAAATTAGGCGAGGATGTCGGAAAATCTCATATTCTTGGAGGAACAAAATGTGACCTAGTGGAATTGATCATCCATGGGGAGATACATGACAAAAATATTCTGATTGAAAAACCATCGTCAGTGGTTCATTTACAGCACTCTGTCTCTATCCAGGGATGCATGTACCAGAATTCATGTTGTCCGAAAAATCACCGACCTTCATCAGAAGTGGCACTTTAAGAGGGAAAATCTAACAGAATGGAGGTCCTTTATGCAGCAGAGAACATTTTAAAAACAAAATCCATTCCAACATCCCATAAAGAGACCCTAAAATGTCCTTAAGAGTAGAGTGATTTTTATCATTGTCATTAACAGCTTATTAACGACCTACTACAGCGCCAGGCCTCCCTACTTCTAGGAGAGGAAATCCTTATAAGAGAAGAGAATGTAGAGGTTATTGTGACCCTGCTCATGCAGGGATAAAAAAAGAAAAACTCAATATTTTATCATATCTGCCAGCCAGATCCCCTTAGTTATACAATCAACACAAACACAAATATCTCAACTATTCAATAATAAGTTTATTATTAAGGATGTAATATTAAACTTATTCCGTCACATAACCATCATAGCGGATACGTTGTAGAGACTTCGGAATCCTTCAAAGCATACTTCACGAGGTTCGGTTCGGCGCGTCCAAAGCTTTAATTAAAATCTACATTACGTTGGCGGGGCCTTCTTTGTTTTAGCGGGCACTTCGGATGGTGGCGGGGATACTCGGCTACTGTGTCAAACGCTGTAAGATTGCGTCCTTTGCTATCACTGGAATATGCCTATTGATTGAGTACCTATATTGTCAAGCGAATTATATTCTTATCACGTTTACAGTCCCGTGATTCCAATGTGGGCCCACAACACTTTTCCCTCGTAAGTCCGCGAGAATCTAGGTTCTTTATATTTTTTTTTTTTTTATTCTTTAATTTTTAAGGGCTTTTTATTTTTTCAAACATGTCAGCCCTATAGTAGCTTAAACTTAAATACCGTCAATTAATGCTACTAACTAGCTTAAACTTAAATAACGAAACATAAATGTACTAATTTTTAAAATAAAATTCATATACCATTTTAGCTTCCCTTGACATTGGGGAAGCTAAAATAGTATTAAATAATCCAATATCGTAAACATTTAACTTAAAATCACTTAATACACGTTTTCTTTTCAAATCATTTTGAACACATTCCATCAAAAAGTGCGTGACGTCATCAACTACTCCGCACGTGTCGCAGTTCGCTGATTCAGACTTCTTCATTAAAAAGGCAAATTTATTTGATGGAATGTGTCCAGAGCGTAATCTAAGGGCTATTTTAATTATACATCTTTTTAATCTCCCTGTCTGAAACCATGGGATTTGAGAAGGCTGACCCTGTATTGTTCGGTACCAAATTCCCTTTTCTTTGGAACGCTCATCAAAATATTCTTTCCACAAGTCATGATTTTTAATTTTATATTTCACCATTACCTCAGAATAACTTGGCAAAATGTATATCTCACTCCCTTCCGAACATGCACTCTTTGCTAGCAAGTCTGCCTTCTCATTTCCTTTTAGACCTATATGCGATGGTATCCACTGCAATCTCAACTCTATACTAGCGTCACACAAAATTTCATTAATCCTTGCTAAAATAGCATACGCTACCGGAACACCTCTGAGCCCAGAGGCGCACCGAGCTAAATGCTGCAAGGCACTTTTACTATCAGTAAATATTACAACTTTGTTATACTGAGAAGCTACCGCATATGATATAGCCTCTGAGATTGCAAACAACTCTATCGACATAATACACACATCTTCGTTAATTTTAAACAAACTACAAGTGTTGGAGTCAAAGTCGTGAAATGCCGCCCCTGCCACTTTATCAGACTTGGAACCATCGGTAAACAATTTATTATAATCACCATACTTCCTACTTAGTTCCTGTAATATTTGATTTCTAAGTATATTTTCCTCATAATATTTCTTAGCCTTCTTAATACTGTCCAAGTCTGTATGTATAACTTTGCTAACATTGATATTTGAAACCCAAGTACTCAGAGAGAACATTTGTATAGGACAGCATGAGTGCATCTTTTCGGTTTTAATTTCGTTATAAATCATAGGTACTAATGGGATCTTTTTTCTTTGCCAAAAAGTTTTATGTTGACACAAAGAAAAACAATTATTTAATAATTTTACAGTTGTGTTTCTTGACCCGCTTAGAATTCTTAAACAAAATTTTGTTGCTAAGTAATGTCTTCTTAGACTCAGTGGCGGTAAACACATCTCTGACTCCATTACATGAATTGGTGTAGTTTTAATAAATCCTCCTATAATACGTAATGCTTGATTTTGTATCTTATCCAGTTTATATAAATTAGTTTTTGCGCTATTATCGTATAAAAAACACCCATAATCAAGTCTACTCCTAAGTAAAGATATATAGAGTTTTCTCAAATGCTTAGGATGCACTCCCCAAGAAGGTCCAGATAAAATTTTTAATACGTTCAATATTTTCATAGTTTTAATAATTAGTTCATTAATATGTTTGTTCCATAATAACGACCGATCCAACCATATACCCAAATACTTCACATTATTAGAGGATGAAATAGTTTGATTATGAATATACAAATTAACCTGTTCTTGTCGCCGCCGTCTGCTAAATACACAAAAATTAGATTTATTTACCGATATTTCTAGACCTAACTGTTCTAAAACGCTAATAAATATATCTAATGAGCTTTGAATTTTGTTAGTACAATCCCTTAAGCTTGTATTTTGTGAATAAAGCACAAAATCATCCGCATACTGACATATGAATATATTTTTGATCAACCTACTGATCTGAAATGTTGCTAAGTTAAAAAGGAGTGGGGATATTGGATCTCCTTGTGCTAAACCATTGTTTGTCCATCTTACCATTTCAGATTGAGTATAGGAATTTTTAATTACAAGGTGCCTCTCACTTAAAAATTGCCAAAAGTAATTACATATTTTACTTCCTAAGTCAAGATCATCTAATATATTAACCAGTCTATGTACCAAAACATTATTGTATGCATTTTCAATGTCAAGAAAACAGCCAATTGTTGGCATATTTTCAGAAAAACCTATCTGTATTTGTGTAACTATTCGTATCAGGCAATCCAGACTGGATTGTGCTCGTCTGAAACCGTGCGTACTGTCGGCTAATATTTTATTTTTTTCTACAAACCACTCTATTCTTCGAGATACCATTATATGAAAAATTTTACATAGACATGAAATTAGCGAAATAGGTCTAAACTTATTGGAGTTGCCTGGTTTAGGAATTGCAACTACTTGTATTCTACGCCACTGCTCAGGGATAACACCTGTATAAAAAATAAGATTGTAAATTTTAAGTAAGTATTCCTTAGCACATGTGGGAAGATTATAAATCATGGTATACGTAACACCATCGTCACCTGGTGCAGTATCTTTCTTTTTAATACAGTTAATTAATTCTTGAATGCTAAAATTTGTTTCAAGGCATCTATTATAGGATGAAAACACCGGCTGTGGTGATTTAACAGAATCAGGCGCTAAACTACACAAGAGTTCTTCACACTGTTGTTTAGTTGCATAAGATTGACTACTACGAAGACCCTTAATCCAACGCATTCTTCGTAACATTTCTGAGCTTTTAATTGTTTCATCCATACTGTCGCAAAAATTTTCCCAAGACTTGGACTTAGTTTCATTAGCCACACGCTTTACTTCTAATATTTTAGATTCCAATTTTTGTAAGTTACTAGGTGTAGGGTTACGCCGCAGATTTTTCAAAGCTAACCGTCTCTGAGCTACAAGTTTTGATAAGGTGGGATTCCAATAATGTTTCGGTACAAAAGCTTGAGAAGGATTGGTACTAATTTTGTATTCTGGTATATTTGAATCGGCCGCACTATTTATATTACGCAAAAAGAAATTATACATATTCTGCATATCATTGGGATAAGAGTTAATTATAAATAATTTATCTAGACATTCCCTATAAGACTTCCAGTTTGCTAACTTAAAATTTCGTTTAGGTGTCAAATTTAAAGTATCCTTATATATTAACGAACATTTAATTACTAAATGATCGCTTCCCAAATTGTCGTTAGTCGTTTTCCAATTACAATAGATGGAGATCAGTAGTAGCAAACGTAATATCTGGGGAAATCTCCTGTAATACTCCATTTACAATTTTTACCCTCGTTGCCTCTCCATTATTCAATGATACTAAATTATTTTCAATAGAAGATTCAAACAAATAATTACCTCGACTATCATTTTTATAGGACCAATTAGTGTGATGCCCATTAAAGTCCCCTGCTATTATCGATGCTGTAGGAAATGCAGAAAATATATCATTCCAATCATTTTTTGTCGTATATACAGAAGATGGGCAGTAAATGGACACAATATTCTTAAGAAATTTACAGTTAAATATTTTAATGTGAATAAGTTCAATCCCCAAATTATTAAAACTCGTATTACACAAGTGTGTTTTGATAGATTTATGTATAATAATTGCCACACCTCCATATGCATCTAATCTGTCTTTTCTAAAAACATTGTATTCATTAAAATTAATATCAGCATCTGGTTCAAGCCACGTTTCACTTACCAATGCAATGTGAATTTTTTCTCTATTTAACAATAATTCAAATGGCACCTTGTTCGGTCTTAAGCTTTGTGAATTCCACTGAGCTATATTTACCTGAAAAACCTTATCCATTTAATATATACGTAAAAATTCTTTGCACAAAACCATCATTCACTAAATTGACCAACACCAATGACAATTCTTCCCACGCAATTTTCATTACAATTTTAATTTTTTCTTCAAATGACATCTCAGCCAATAATACCGCCTTGATTTTTATCCAAAAACGCTTAAAAGAAAAGGTATTCTTCTTCTTTTTCTTATGATGTTCTCCCATTTCTGTCTCTTTTGCATTATTTTCTTGGTCTGACTCTATATTCTCATTAAAATCCCACTCCTCATACACTTGTTTTCTTTTTCTCTTTCTAGTTTTAGTACACTCAGACCTAGTTAATTCCTCTTCTCCATCACTATCTAACTCAAAATCATGTGTATTATCCGCTTTTTTATTTTCAGCTTCATCAAAATTTTTATTTATCAAAATATCTCTGTACGATAATTTATGTGAGGTAAAATATGGTGCACTCGTTGTCGCAGTCTCATTGTATTTTTCCTGATCCTGAGATCTCCCTTTCTGCTTCTTCAAATAGTTTTCTAGAGCCTGACGATATGTCACTCCATATTCACTCATAATATTTCGAATTTCCTTTTCTTTTCTAAATACTGGACATGATTTATCTAATGACATATGTGCGCCTTTACAATTAACACACTTATAGGACTTGGTCTCACAGTTCGCATGATTTTCACCACATTTTGGACACAATGTCTTATTCGTTGGACACACCCGCATCCGGTGTCCAAACTTCCAACATTTTGAGCACTGCGTAACTGGAAATATAAACCTCTCCACTTTAAGCCTGCATCCATATGCATAAACATAACTAGGTAAGCTACTACTTTTAAAACTAAGCCTCACAGATTCGCTTTCTATCCATTTTCCGTCATCTGCCACTCTTCTTAATCTCTTAACCGAGGCAATGTCGTATTCACACCTAAAGATTTTCTTTAAATCCTCCTCATTAATTTCCAGTTCTATTTGTTTCACTATTCCATACGATAAATTACTTTCGAGGGTAGATTGACAATTATAACCCAGATCAATCAGTTGCGGGCAGTTAAGAAGGTAGTCGGCATCTTTTTTCGTAGACAATGACACAATGACTTTGTAAGGGCTTTTATATTTAACTCGTAATATGCCTGGTACATTCAACGATTGAAGAAATTTTGCAAGACTAATCTGTTTCGGTAATACATTATTTGAAGTAATACATATATCAAACGAATCGCTTACCTCAGGCTTAGAGTTACGGAAAAGCCGCTTCTTTCTTTTCTCTACTTTCGTAAATCCTTCATTAACATCTTCCTCGCTATCGCTCCTTAATCTTTTATCGCACCGCATTAAAATTGGAGACTCAACTTGCATTACATCTTCATTTGTTTTTTCTTGTGAATTCATATTATTGTATTCACCGTCCCCTTCATTCCCGCACATAATCCCACCTTTACTTTTCTCACTCATTTTTCTCGCAAATAGGAAGGTAGTTAAATAATATTACAGCCTCCGCGACTATGAACGCACGCTCGCTACTCCGCAACGGGCACTCGCTTCCGCGCACCGCGTGCGAATGGGTTCTTTATATTTACTTATTAACCTATTTATCCCCTCTCCTATAAGGAAGAAGGCCTATTAGTGAGCCGTTAATAGGTTGATAATGATTATGATGAACCTATTTGAACTTTGGAGAATAACCTATTAGCATTTTCATTATCGCCCGCAACTCAAGTGAATTCAAGGTAACACTTTTCTGCAACAGCAAATTGTAAACTTCGGAATCCTTCAAAGCATACTTCATGGGTTTTGGTTGTCCAGCGATTCAATTAAAATCTACATTACGTTGGCGGCCTTCTTTGTTATAGTGAGCACTTCGGGTAATGGCGGGGATGCTCGGCCATTGTGTCAAACGCTGTAAGATTATGTAATTTGCTATGACTAGAATAAGCATATTAAGTATTTTTACAGCCAAGCATATTGGTTTCCTGATACGACAATCATAACCATCAGGCTAAGTTCATGGTACATTACGGAGAAACTTTTTTGTTCTAATACGTTTTTGGACCAAATCTACCTTCCGAGCCGGTGGTAGTGTCACTACAAATAGTCTTAACATAACGTTTCAGTACCTGTAAGTGCTTGTAAGCTTAAAATATACAAATTATGAATTTTTAATTTCGGCGCTTAAATAATTGACTATCTGACGTGGTAATTGGTAAATAGTGATTTGAGCTGTTAGCGTTACATTCCTTCCCAATTATTATCGACTGCTGTATAGAAGTTATAAATGTAACTAGGACATGGACCCAGAATATCAGCATCCCTAGCCGAACCGTAGTTGGACGAGTTGTTGAGGTGTTTTAGACAAGGGCATAACTGATCTACGTATACAAAAAAACACCCTCATTATCCTTTGGACTATTAGGTCGGATGTTGGAACGAACGTTTCGCACGTTCAGGCCAGCGCTGCGTCATCAAGAAAAGATTATCGGCCGATGTTGTAAATCGGGAGCAGGCCGGAGTCCGGAAGGCGGAGCGAGGTCCCCGCGGGCGCGCGCGTCCGGTGCGGCGTCAATTAGACGGGGAGGCCTAGGGCTGGTGCTCCACGATAGCGCGCTTTTTTAACATTATTTTATGTTTGGACACTCACTTGGACATCTCCGTGGCGCAGTGGTATGCGCGGTGGATTTATAAGACGGTTCGATTCCCGGTGGGGCAGATTGAGATTTTTCTTAATTTGTCTTGGTCTGGATAGTGGGAGGCTAGTTACTAACCTACCGACAAAGCCGTACGTTCCGTTACGATGTCGTGTAGAAACCGAAAGGCGTGTGGATTTCGTCCCACTCCTGACAAGTGAGCCCGCTTCCATCTTAGACTGCATTATCACTTAACATCAGGTGTGATAGCAGTCAAGGGCTATTTTGTAGTCAATAAAAAAAATGTTTAAAATTTATTGGTGCGCTTTAGATATTTGCCATGTATTTGTATGCCATATAATACTAGAAGACGCCCGCGGTTTCACCCGCGTAGTTCTCGTTACTGTTCGAAATTTGGAATAAAAGTAGTTTTGTGTTATTCTGTTATGTTACCTATATTATTGTAAAGTATCATCATAATCAATTAGGTAGGTTTTGCGTGACTAACTTTGATGACGAAGTACTTACGCCCAAAGTCTACAAAATACGCTTTGCGGGGGCTCAGCCATGTCATAAGACATACCTAATTAGAACAAGGATTATCATAGAACAATATAAGCTGTGATAGAGTCGAAAAGTGCTACATAATAGCATTAGCTTTGTTCTTCATGATATCTGATAACTTTTTTCATTACAGCGTACTTTCTGCTGCTATCTACAATCGCGAGACGCTGCCCATGTACACAGTGTGCCCAACTTTCGGGCTACCCACTTCACGTAGGGTTGGCAAAACTTGTTTGGAATACATAGGAGCCAGTAGTGTTGCGTACGATGCCTGCTGCTTCTCTCTACAGCAGGCTACGAACGCACACTCTTACTGTAGTAAAGTAAATTAAAATTTTTGTTCTTGATTTGCCAGCCCTACGTGGAGCGGGTAGCCCGAAGGAGGGGGGTGGACGCAGGCCGCGAGACGCTGCCCACGTACTCGTATCTACATTAGGTATATGCTCGGAAATTCGAGCCTATACATACCCGCACATAGCACATAGCCTTTGGCACCGCAATTAATACCGCTTGATGCTGCGGTCTAAAGTCCTAATTACCTGTTCGTATTTACGATACTGCGTTAGCACCGACCGTCGAGATTTCTGAATAGAATCGTACACACATTGGCGCGATAGCCAGCAGTTAATGTGATTCAAAAATTTTTACGAATACTTCAAAAACAAAACACTTTGGTGCCATTTTCCAAACAAAGTTAGGCGGTCAATATAAGAAAAGTTTTCCCGTTATCCACAATTCGCTTTCATTGTGGGTAATCGAGTCCGTTCTACTCTCTAAGAAAGCCTTGTATAGACTACCAAATACCATGAAAACCACCTGCATCCATCAGCTCCCTGTAGGCTGCTTGAGACGTCTACTGTCCAACTATGGTCTCTTGAAAGGACTTCCAAGCACCGCAAACTTGAGCCACTTGTATCTTGCGGCTCTGTCTCACTCGTATTATGGGTCCACGTATTGACAAACACTGTGTCTTCCGGTGGGGGCCGCCGTTGAAGAACCTTGGGAGTCGAACATCCATCGGATTTTCGAACTATGTGCCCTGCCCTTTGCCACTTTACAACTTGGCTTAGTGACTCTGGACTTTCTAGAGGCCATTGTTAGCAACCAAGTCGTCGATCAACACCTACTGTCCGAAATCTTCCGCCTTGCATACCACAATGCAGAGATAATAATTAGTATTTCTTTAAAACTTACTTGCATACAATATGCATACAAGCATTTCATACTTATGTCCCCTTTCCTACAAGGAGGGAGGCCGTGTAGTGGGCCGATAATAGGCTGATTATGAATGACGAATGAGTTTCACACTAGTCCTACTCAACATCGTCCGATCCTATTTATATTATTAACGTGAAAGAATGCATATTTGTTACTCTTTCACACAAAAACTACTGAATAGATTATGACGAAACTTTATAAAATAATACAGCTTATACATCAGAATAGAACATAGACAACACTTTATCCCGACATTCTCACGGGAACGAAAATTACGCGGTTGAAGCCGCGAGCGACCTCTAGTACCTACACAACATTTGTTAATTTCATTTAACTATATAATAGAAACAGCGAGTGGCAATGGGCGGGGTACGTGGTTCAAACAGCTGATGGACGTTGGGTGCCCAAGGTGCTAGATTGGCGACGCCGCAGCGGAAAGCGCAGTATTGGTCGACCCCCAACCATGTGGACTGACGACATCAAACGTGTCGCAGGGAGCCGCTGGCAACAGGCGGCTCGGGATCGTTGTTGGAAGTCCCTAAAAAGGCCTATGTCCAACAGTGGACGTCTACCGGCTGGTAATGATGATGATGCATAATAAAGACATAGATTATTCAACCTCTTTATAACTACAACGTAAGAGCACTCAGGTAATTATAAGTGATCATTACACGCACCAGTCTTCACTCGTCACTCCCCTACATAATTTTTCTCGTTTATTTGTTCAACAGATGAAAGGCGCAGACGGCCGGAGCGGGGGCCGTTTTTGAATTGTTTGCGCGAATCTAAATTGACGGACGTTTGCCTCATTACGAATATCGAGTTAGCGCCGTACTCCGGTCACGTATTTCTTTTATTATTTATATCTATCTGGTATCTGCTAACAGATAGGCGGAGGAGCGATTTGAATGTTACACGCGAATGAAAATAACAGTAATCGGAATAGCCTTTGGTATGAATCAAGCAACTGTTGCATTGCTTGGGTTCAAATCTATATAATTTTTTTCCATACTTGTCTTACCGCGTAAACAAACACGCCTTGTCACGAATATTACATTTTTTTACAGAAATAACTTGTTTTAATTTAGCAATACATGTCTTGATCTCTATATTAAACGCGTACAATGCTCGATACACTGTAAACTGCTTTAAATTTTCCATTTAATCATATATATTTTCACAAAAGAAAATAATAACAAGACTCAATTCCACAGCGTGACTATGACAACGACAATTTGACATTTCAAAACGCCAGATTTTCTATGAATTTATAGATGGGAAAAATACATCGAGCATAAACTTGTCGATGAAATATAATTTATACATATATTAAACAAGGTCTTAACGATATCAATACCAATTCGAGTTTCGTTTTTAACAGTTTTCACTAAACATCGTTATGAACCTCTAAATATATTTGTAATGATATTTTTAATTTTTATGTTTAACAACTTTTTAACGTTACCAATACCAATAATGTCATTGCGATACCTAAAAGCTAAATCACGAAATACTGGTTTTTAATCTTATAAATGAATAACTATATAAGTAACGGTATAACGTTAGCAGCGTTACGATCACCTCGATAAATTCCCACCTCTACAATTGTCTCTGGTTACGAGTCCGCCATTATTGTAAACCCGCTAAGACATTTATCAGACATTTATAAAAAAAAGTGATATAGACTTAATAATATTGTAATGGCGTAAGTTTGTATGGATGGATGGATGTTTGTTACTCATTCACTCAAAAATACTGAATGGATTTTGATGAAACTTCACAATAATATAGCTTATATGTAAGTCGTCGTAGTATGATAATAGTAGTATGATATCTATGTTCCGATTGTGTGTTTTATAGAGTATTTTATAGAGAGTATTCTGAAGAGCTATTGAATCTAATACCACCGTCAGGATTCTCTGCCCGTACCTCACGCCGCAGAAACAAATTTCATCCTCCCCATCTGGATACCTGGTACAGTACTACCATCCGCTATACTAGGACTTTTCTGCCTCGCACTTGTAAGATATGGAACGAGCTTCCATCCTCGGTGTTCCCACATTGTTACAATTTGAGGATTTTCAAGGGGAGAGTAAATAAACACCCTAAAGGCCGGCAACCCATTAGTGACGCCTCTGGTGTCGCAGTTGTTCATGGGCGGCGGTAATCACTTAACATCAGGTGATCTGTGTGCGAGTTTACTCACTATTTTTATAAAAAAAAGTCATCATCATCATCATTATCAGCCTATTAACGGCCCACTACAGGACCAGGCCTCCCTCCAATGCGGGTTGGCGGGCTTTGGGTGATAATGTTTCATTCATTAACGATTACTATCAGATGTTGATGATAGTGACCGGGACCGACGGCTAACCGAGGCACGGGGGTGTAAGACCACCAACTTCCAGACTCCGGGCTTGGAATGTACCGAACATTTTATAGAATAATGAAAAAGCTCAGAATTATTCCGTGACCCGACCCAGGAATCGAACCCAGGATCTCGTGATCGAAGCCACATAGACTAACCACTAGACCAACGGGTCTAGTACCTAAGGAATATTAGATAACTGTTTTAACAATAAATCACTAACCGCTCCCTTAAACTTTAAAGTAAGTTTACATCGCAATATCACGAGCGATTCACTTTTATAAAGTTCAATCGGAAACGATGTAATAACGATGAAAAGTAAAAGTTAACAATAAAAGTCGTGTTGCGAAAAGTGGGCCAAACTTACCGCGACGCATTAAACCTAACACGAGCAGATTGGAGGGTTCTGTAGCATTTCATATACTTATATTTATCTTATACTATCAGGTGCCTACGGCTTTGCCCGCGTGGTAGAAAGTATGTTGCAATCTTCCAAAAACACAAAGAGAAACAATTCTTCCATACATTACGTTATATCTCAAATAAATAAAGCAGCGTTTTCGATGATAGCTTCCAGGTGGCTTAAATTTCTCTGAATTTTCCAACAATTATCGTTATATTTCATCCTATTTTCATAAATTATTGACAAATTATATACTAAAACTTTCCTAAATTCTCTCTTTAACAAATTAATAATGCATGACCACTTAACATCAAAAATTAAAACAATTTTTTTCATTCATTCAAAAACCAATTAATCTATACTGTATCATAATATTATATATATCTCATCTCATAATATTATAAAGAGGTAAAGTTTGTAAGTTTGTTAATAAAGATCTGTTGGGGCTAATCTTCGGAACTACTGATCCAATTTAAATAATTCTTTCACCAGTAGAATGCTACGTTATCGGTGAGTGTCATAGGCTATATTTTATATTTGTGTTGTATATATTAACCGAGTTATCACAGTTTTTGTCGCGCAAGTCAGATCGCAAAAATCTGTTAAATTGGCTTTATGCGCGTGCGCTGACTTAACTATTGAGAATAATTGAAAGCAATGTATAGAAAATTTATGTATCTTAAAAAGTTCTACAAAAAATTCTGCGACAGCATATATCTATCTTTACATTTTAACAGATATAGAACTTTTTGTGTTTTGAAAAATCATTTAATTTTTATGCGTACGTATACAACTAAAATTAAATCCTTATCAAAACAAATTATTTAGTAATCACAAGGATATTATGGAGATATAGCAGTCGTCCGCGACTTCATCCGCGTGAAGACCTCTTAGGTACCCTTTTAGTTTTAAAGACAGACTTTCATATAAAGTATGCTCTTTTCACGCTACCCTTCTCAATTTAATTTTTTTTATAGTTTCCCGTGAAGCAATATCCTCCGTCTCGTCCCGTGTACTAAAGATCTACATTTTTGTAAAACATTGTACGATATTACAATACATTAACACTAACAATATATATTTATGCCAAGCTGATGTGTATAGCATAAAATTATTATGAAAGCTAGACTCTAAAGTTAAATAGACTATTAAATAGTCTATTTAACTTTAGAGTCTAGCTTTCATAATAATTTTTTTTAAATAAAAATAGAACCGACTCAAAACGCACTAAAAAGTAAAAAATAACTGTGTCAGTTAGTTGCTTTAATTTACTTAAACATATCTCGGTTAAGTCGGTGCCAGCCAAGTTTAAGGAATATTTATTTTACGTAGTAAAGCAGTTTGTGGGTTCTAGGTAATGTCCTTAAAGTACAAAGCTTGGCTGGCACCGACTCCTAGATATGCTTAAGTAAATTAAAGCAATTAAATGACACAGTTATTTTTTACTTTTTAGTGCGTTTTGAGTCGGTTCTATTGGAACGAAGTTCCTTATCGCACGTTGTGAAAGGGGGCTAGACGGAAAAAATTCGTACGAAAAGTTGTCACGACACTTTTTGATCAAAGGATCTTGCCGCCGCCTTTGATGTGTGTGCGCGTGAGCGCCGGAGGGCGCCCGCGCTGTATGCTGTCTCGCGCTCTCGTGGCGCCGTCTGGTGTTTCGGTGTACAACAACAAATATTATTATTACTTAAAAAAAATAAAATTTTATTATAATCCCTTCACTAATTAATCGAAAGAAACTTCGTTCCATCCGGGTGTCCCTTGACACCTCTCAACTTTTTTTTTTGTTAAAAATTTTAATTTCTTACTTTTTAGTGATTTATCGCCACGTAACGTACTCGTACTGTACTGTCATAGTATATTATACGGCACTTGTAGCCAAAAAGCTGCCCTTTCTAATAAAAAAAGAATTATCAAAATCGGACAACTCTGTAAAAAGTTATGCGTGGTCATACATAAAAAAAATATACGTGTCGAATTAAGAACCTCCTCCGTTTTTTTTCGTCGGTTACTAAATAAATAAAAGATAATCCACTTCATTCATTCACTAACCATCCAATTAATTAAACAGATTAGTGCTTCCTAAAACTCTGACCAAAGTTGAAAATAATAGTGGAGTAAAAGCAAACGTATTAAAAGTTGGGTCGCGATAATTGGGTCAAAGTTACTGGCACCGTACTCGACGAGTACTACCTACTGCTAGCTACATCTAGCTATAGATATAGCTATAGCAGCGCTGTCTGGTGGAGGCGTCTGCGATGTTATGTAATGTGGCGTGGATTTGTAATTTAAATGGCAGACGGCTTTATTTTGTCAATATTCGTAGTATAGTATAAAGAATGAATGGCTGGTGGGAGGCTTTTGCCGTGGCTAGTTGCCACCCTACCGACAAAGACGTGCCGCCAAGCGATTTAGCGCTGTCGTGTAAAACCGAAAGGAGTGTGGATTTCATCCTGTTTCTAACAAGTTAGCCCACTTCCATCTTAGATTACATCATCAGACACCATCAGGTGTGATTGCAGTCAACAAGGGCTAACTCACATAGAATAAAAATAAAGTTTATTTATTTATTTATTCAAATAAATCAACTGCTAATACATTAATTCTAGTCCATTGCTTGTGCGTTATGAGTTAAATTGTGGTAGAGGTAAAAAACACTGTCTCGGGGGTCCAGTGGTTAGCCTGTGGCATTAGATCACGAAGTTCTTGGTTCGAATCTTGATTATGAAATGTTGAGCTTATAATTTAATGAAATCGATCTTTTCTAAGTGAGCATGCTAAGTTAAATTTAAAAGAAATGCCGTGTTATTTTAAAGAGGTAGGTAAGATTGCAGTCAGTTTTCGTTAGACACAACACAATATCGTACTACAAAAAAATAACCACGACCTAATCTTTAGTTTATTCCATACATCGTCAAAACGGGTACCCAAATCCCCTAAACTACCCAACCTTAACAGTTATTTAACAAATAATAATACTATCAATTAAGATACAACCAATATCTAAAACACAATCAAATAATTAATTCCTAATTAGACTGTGACCACGACTTCCCTCCGAACGCCCGCCCTATATCTGCCGTAAGCCCGTACGAAGCACCAACTAAAAACAATCTTAACACCACAAATAGGATACACCATTTTAATACTTATGCCGTTTGTGCTAACGTTAGTTGTCGTGTGGCGATGTTGCGTATCAATCGCAACTATTAGGTAGTTGTGCGCTGTACACACGTTCTATCTGCGTAGGTAAATCTGAATACAAATGAAGACATTAGGCGAAACCCGCGCGGTCTCTCGTTAACAACTACCCACGTGCGCGGAGATAGCTTGCCGCTGGATACGCTCGTGGGCGGGCGGCCTATGAACTTTGATAACTTTCGTAACTATGTTTTTCATGTAAGACCTTTGCTCGTCTTTAGGGTCTGCCTTGATAAACATGAAATCATTATGAGAGGCGTGGACGTTCTTGATCAGAGTAAGAGTTAGTGAGACGGTTAATTAATTACGTCCTATTAATATTATAAACGCGAAAGTTTGTAAGTAGCTTTGGATGGATAGTTTGTTACTCTTTCACACTAAAACTACTGAATGGATTTTGATGAAACTTTACAATGACACAGAACACGAAGACCCCGAAATTTTTAGGAACGGGAACTACTCAGGTGAAACTACTTTTTCCGAATATGGAAGACATTTTAAGTGAAAGTCAATTATTTAAGCGTCATCACCAACCAATTTCCAGCTTTATTTTTTATTGTGAAGAGGATATTGAGCTTAGTCACACCACGTTCATTGCGAGTTGTTGCTTGGTGGTCTTATAACCCTTGTAACAATCACAATAGATGTTAATGAAGAAACCCAGATAAACGTAACACTACTAACTACAGACTTAGAAAATTATGTAAGGATTTCTGGAAAGGAAGTGAAGGTCGCCGTCGATTAAGAAAATACCTCGCTCCCAGTAGCGCTGTTCTAATATATAAAGATGTTTTCGTTGTCGACGATATGAGCATTGAATATCTCACTACTCTCTTTGTAAAGATAGTATCACCAGTACTCACCATAGTAAAGAGTAAAGATAGAGAGAGATGCTCGATACGAATTCAACACTCACGCTGTCGAGTTATAAAAACATTGTTACCTCGTGATCTAAAGCTACTACAACTAACATAACATATAAAACCACCTAATAATTATTAAAGAGGATTTTGCGAAGTGTTTTCCAGCTAACCTTTTCCAGATCCTATATTTCCATGAAAAGTATCGAGAGGCGAATGTATAAGGAAAATAGAAGTTTAAACAGATTCATCATGCGATATAATTTCCCGTGAGATTTAACGTTTAAGCTTCCTAATAGCGATAATAGGGTAAGTTTGTACTCGTCAGTGCAGTGGCTAGCTAGTCGGCTGCGATTATGAGATCCAGGGTTTGATTCCCAGGTTTGACGCAATTTTGTTATTGGGTTTTCTTTCCTTATGAACCTCAATAGCATGTTTTTACGCATTAGAGTGACTGCTAGGTTTAGCACTTTCATGTCTTCTCATGATTGCACGTTTGGTGTGTGAACGAGGTGTTCCAGGCGCCGGGCCAAAGTGACCGACAGCTTCACGGGCATTCCTGCGACCTCAGATATACATTCTTGGATTTGACTTCGATACTTCGAACTTTCATATCGTGTTTATGGTGGATGTGGACACCCATGTTAACCATTTTTTAACTATCATTTATTTATTAACAATTTTTTTTATTCTTAACAATGCTTATAATCCAGTCTGCCCGCTGCGGGGCTCGGGGACCCAAGCAATCGGTGACCAGGGCTCCAGCGCGAGAAACCTCCTCACAATAAGCGCCGTTTTAATAATTACCGCCTTCTGTATACGACCCTTGATCCAACAACTAAGCGAAAGCTTCTTATGATGTTGGTCAAAGCCTTTTGCTATAAGACCGTTAAATTAAACGACTATAGGAACAATCATCGTCGACTTAGTTATAGTCAGATGGAAGATAAATATACAGAAGAAAGTATCTCGATTGCCCAGGAGGCGCTATTGTCGGCGACAGTTAGCGCGTCCGTCCACATAGCGCGCGGGCGCACGTATAATCCGTATAATTCACTGCGCTACTGTACACGTGCAATTACTCAGGGCTGAACAAATAATTTTTTTTCTCTATTGATCAGATATCAGTAAATAAAGGGAAAGCTTTATTTCTTCCGTTTAGTAGTATCGCTGCGTTCTTATATGAAGGGTATGGTATGTTAAATTTCTAAAAATAATGATTATTTGTTAAAGTTGTTTAAAAGAGCTACTGCTGATTTTTATACTAAAGTAGATGGACATACGGAGACTTAATTTGGAAGGCACTCTGTCGAGTGTCGTTCGACTCACTCATTACAGAATAATGCCACTGATTTATCTCTGCTCTAAGATATTACAATTACTTCTCAGCAAAATTTTAGAATTTTGCGGTTTCCGCGGCACACTTTAAAACGCGTATAAATGTAAAAAGGTTTTCTTGAAACCTAAAGATATCAGTTATCAACGTATACTAGTTTATTTCGGGTACATTGTACGGCGGGTTAGGGTGGTTGCTACGAGCGAACTTTCTTATGGGAGGAATTATCGTTAACGTGATCTATTTCACTTTAATTGTTTTAGTCATTATCATCACTTGATGTATTTCGTAAGGTTAGGATAGCCCAGTGGACACTCTATATATACCGATATACAGTGGGAGCCAGTGATGATCTTGAATACTTGTCAAAATGACCAGATCAGGACAATACCTAATATTGTAGGGACGTAGTTAAATAGCTCACAACAGGCGCGTAAAAGGCTATTTACGGATGTTTCTTACTCTTTCATTTAAAAATATAAAAATTATAAAATACTAAATGGATTTTGATGATACTTTACAATAATATGGCTGACATATTAGAATAAAACATAAGCCATATTTTTTCCGAATTTAATGCGGGCACGAGAACTACGCGGGCGTCCGCTAGTTTGATACAAAAAGTCCAGTTTTCTATTTAATGCTGTTTTACTAAACGTTAGGCTTAAGGTTTTATGCATAGTGAATAAGCATTACATTTTAGGCCAAATCCTATACTTGTAAGATCTTGGTCAACCGCGACCTACTACATATGAAACAATTTAGTTTTCGCTGACCGAAATATTTATGGACATTTTTACCAAAAAATGAGGTAAGGGTATGCATGGTACACATAAATCTCTGGGTACAGCAACGCGGGTAATATTTTACTCGCGCACAGCCCTGTCGGCGGGGGCGGCGGGGGAGGGGGGAGCGCCTTGACAGCGCAGCGCCGTTAATTCCTGAACGCTCCTCGCGCGATTGACAACGCGGTCGGAATTTATCGACGCGCATGCAGACCGCTAGGGAGGTGCCGCTGCTGAGTTAGCGATATCGATGACTAAGTCAGCCTATTTATACCTAATAGGGCTAGGCCTCACTTATGGAGTATGGATCTTCCACGTTGCTTCAATTCCTGCTGGATAATTTAGCGTGATTACAATTTTAATTTGGGGTGATAAGTATGATAATGTTCTTTTTCTTTGAGTGCTTCTCCAACTAGCGAAGGTTGGTATTCAGCTTCGGAAATCCTTCTCTATATTTCGCGAGGTGAAATAATTGTGCGGCACTCACGATTCAAGTACCAGCCTCACAGCTGGCTGGTGATCATAGCATTTAAATGCTTCTACAGATTAAATAATACACGTGAGAGATTTTATAGGGTGCATTTATAAACATAGAACGTCTTCTAGAACAGGGAAAAGTTTAAGTCAAAAGAGCGCACGGCAGATCACCAGTGCGCTGGACCAACCAAGTGAAATTCGATCTCAATCAAAATGTCCACAAATGTACTATAAGAGCTGTAGTACTCAAGAAATGTCGACGGGTTGGAAACCTTACCAACACCTTATGTAATGAAGAGTATTCTGTCAAGAGTGTGACAACAAAGAAGTGATTTAATAAGCTCAGCATCGATATCGATGTCTTGGTGGTAAATGCGCGACGGCCCTGTTCGCGCCTCTGTTCACTTCGCCGTCTATATACCCGCTATGTAGTCAGTAAATAGGGGTCTGCCTTTCAGGTCTGACCCAAGTCACCTAGCCTCACGGCCGGTTGGTGCTCATAGCGCCTAAATGCTTCCACAGATTAAATAATAATGACGCGGCTGACGACCAAAGCCGGCATCCATTGTATGCGTAGCAGGCCGGTCTTTAGATATTTTGAGCTAAATTGAATTTACGCTCAGCCTTCGCAGTAATAAGCGGGCTTCGTTTTGGAAATTCTTCGTGCATTATTGCCGGTTAGCAAAGCAAGCCTTTCCCTTGCTCTTCCTATGGGCACTCCGCTTTGCTGTTATACATATATGGCTTAACTACCCTCTACGTTGACTTATACTTTATTATTCGACTCTTAGTATATCGCTTTACAATTAAGAACATTAGTGCAATTACTATACTTCACCATACCTAAAGTGGCTTATGTAAAAAATAATTTTATTTACACGTAATATTGCCTCGTTGGTTCAGTGTCCATTTGGTCTCTGATCCCGAGGTAAGTAGGTACTGGTTCAAGTCATCATTTCTTAGAAAAGAGAAACTCTTGGTAGAAATTCTGGATTCTGAATTGGAGTTCTGAAGCTGATATTGATTCACGTGCCTCATAGAGCACCTTAAGCCATCGGTCCCGGTCATGTATTATTGATGAATTAAAAGTAAAATTTTCTATACAAAATAAAAAACACAATAAAAAGTAAAAAATATTTTGATGTTTATTTACTTTAATTTACTTAGCCATATATATAAAGTCAGTGCCATCCAAGTTTAAGAAAAGTTTATTTAACAAAGTAGCAAAGTACTTTGTGGGATTTATTTATTACTTTTTAGAGCGTTTTGAAGTCGGTTAAATTTATTTATTAATTTTTTTTTATAAAATACTACTTATTTTACTTGTAACAATCGTTAGAGTAAGAACATTATAACAATAAGCTTATCGACCTCTATTGGTGCAGCGTGGAGGCTTTATATCCTCGCCTTTTCCTAAAAAATAGGAGGCCTGGCTGTATAATATGCCAAGAAAAATATGCTGAAAACTATGATTATGAGGGCAAAAGTCATTTAAAAAAATAGAAATTCCAAAGATAAATGCGGACAAAGTGGCAAGCGTATACTAGTTCATATTAGCGAGTATGGGGACATATTCGCTGTGAATATATAGCTGCATAAATCGAGTGGCGCTAATGAGTTTTGAGCGCCCGCCAAGATACGCCTCAGCCTGTTCATGCCTTCCACTGAGCCACACCGAGCCACTCCGAGCCACACTGAGCCGCGCGTTCATGCGTTACGACGAAACATTTTGTTTTTGAGCTGTCTAATCCTTACTAATATTACAAATACCAAAATTTTGTGTGTAGGTATAAATGGATAGTAGTAGTAGTAGTAGTTCTCGTTTCCGTGTAGATTTCGAAATTAATTCAAATTTATTGTCTGATGAAGAAAAAAAAATTTCTGATATATAAGCTATACTTATTATTGTAAAATTTCATTGAGTAGTTATTGCTTGAAAGAGTAACAAACACATATATCCATACATACATACTGTACGGTACAATAGATACATATACTATCGCTGGATTGCTCTGGAGGGTCGGGGGGTTTTCTCCTCAATGAAACATCTCTTCAAGAACGCCGTTTATTCTTCTATTGGCACCGCTTCTATTTCCATCTGTCGGGAAGTCGACAGGGAATTGTACCGCTATCGGCACAGCGTCCTACATTTATATCAAACTAGCAGTCGCTCGCGACTTCGTCCGCGTGAAAACCTCTTAGGTAATTTTAAAGGCAGACTTTCATACAAAGTGTGCTCATTCCCCGCTCCCCCTCTTAATTTAATTTTTTTATAGTTTCCCGTGATGCAATATCCTCCGTCCCGTTCCGTGTACTAAAGATCTACATTTTTGTTCAACATTGTACGACATTTCAGTATATTAACATTAATAATATATATTTTTGGCAAGCTGATGGATAGAAATTGATATTAAATAGTATATTTCACTCATATATTTATTCTGAAGACTAGACTAGTTTTCAGAATAAATAAAAATAATTTTACATTCCGACACGCAGATCTAGAGATTAGCCCGTTTAAACAAACGAACAAACTCTTCCGTGTACTACATACAAAGATCGAATTCTAAATCCATCGCCGTATTAACGTTTTGATCATGAAAGCATATCAGTACCAAAATGCTGACCTTTATTCAGTACGTATAATATAACACGAAGGAGGTTAAAAGAACTAAATTTAGACGCCATAGCGGCATTTTCGCGCTTTTTAGAAATTTTGTTATATCTCCGAAAATATGTAAATAATTAACTGAGCAGAGAACAATGAGTAGCTGTCTAAAAATGTATCACCGGCGCCATCTACTTAAAATATTGGTTTGTAGTACATGCTATGTATCAAAGATGGCGCTGTATGTGAAAAAATTTTCCCGCTTTTCTGTTGAAATTTTTCCTGAACTTTCTTTGCTATAAACCTCACGGAGCCCGAGACCTTTCCAACGAATGCAAAACCGTAGAAATCTTTTCGTGCGTTCTGGAGTTATAGCGTTAGGAAGGAAAACCCGACTTATATTTATATAATAGATAATATGGCCCTCTGATTAGAATATAATCATTTCCAATCAGAAAGCCCAAATACAAAATCAAAACCTATTTGCTCTTCCTCTACTAAAACAGGCTTTCCGATTGGACTGCATGTTAGAGCGAAAGGGCCGATGTAGCTATCCTTTATTAAACAAACAGTTAAAGTAAGCCGTAATTACAACATTTGTACTATTGCGAGACCTAAATATTAATGACTATACTTTACAGTTTTTATTAACTACTATTTGCGCGGTCGAAACACACTATAAATGTCTATTATTTACACTATGAATGTCTGTACACTATAAAAAGTATATACTATTAAAGAGTTTATAAAGCGTTATCCCGCACACATACAAACTTTCGCTTTTATAATATTAGTAAGGATAAACTTCTACTTAATATATAAACTCGAACTCTCTTTTTGTATTAGATTTTTGGAGCAGATAAATGAATAATGATTATCATTAGAACAGAACCCAAAACCTTTTCGTTATTATGCACTAATCGCTATACAACAAGAAGTCACAATTAGTGATTTCGCTCTTAATAATAAACCAGTAGGTAGGTAGTAGGACGGTAGTAAAGTTGTTTTTTTCTCCCGGCCACCGGCCTCGACTCCAGTGAATCTAATTCTTTGCTGACGCGTTCTCTGCTGCCCTCAGGCGGAGAAAAACGGAGAAAACTCGGTTTTACGTCACTCGCGCCGACGGTTTATTGGTTATTGATACGTACGATGTTTTTCAAAAAATATATTAGATACTAATTCAGTTATAAACGAATTTTAAGTAAATATAGTTTTGATGTTACTATTTTCTATCAATATACAAAATGTACGAAATATATGACTTTCTGACGGTCTCCGTAGCGCATTGGTATGCGCGGCAGATTTATAAGAAGGTCCTGAGTTCTATTCTCGGTTGGACTGATTCTAAATTGGTTCAAGTCTGGCTGGTAATGCTACTTTTTTTCGAACTATCACTAAGCAGAATTTCTCGGGCGGAGTTGAAGACCTCGAATTTGACAAAACGTAAATTGTCATTTTGTTTTTAGTACAGTACTTTAAGATATGTGTTTAACTTATTCATTCGTTATTAAGTTATTTTTTATTGTAAACTTTTAATAACCTCTCCTCTAGGTCTATTGTTAGAAAACACACTATACTAGCGGTATACCCACTCCGTGCGACTTTCTGCATTGATTAGCAATCTTTGCATGCACCAAGTGTAGAGAAACCCTTATGAGGGGGACGTGGGGAGGTCCTCAGCCATTAGCACGGCGATGTCGACGACAACCGTCCGCGGGAGAGCACCCACCACACGCGAAATACAACCTTACACACCTGGTATAGAGTTGGTTTCAGGTTGGCTGAATTCTCAAGTGGGTTAGGCTCCGTGCATAATTTACGCGCGTCCGATAGACGGTCGCGATTGTTATTGCGTTCGGATATTGGATTCGGTGTGCGCTGGCGTCGGGAAGATAATGCTGGATGTTTAATAAAGGCGTCCAACGTTGGCCCGGCTCAATTATGAGTCGCAGGTGCGTCATTAGCGAGTGCTTGCTTATTTTTACCTACTACAAGTTGGCCCTTGACTGCTATCACACCTGATGTTAAGTGATGATGGAATCTAAGATGGAAGAGGACTAACTTGTTATAAGTAGGATGAAATTCCCTTTCGGTTTCTACACGATACAGTACTGGAACGCTAAATCGCTTGGCGGTACGTCTTTGTCGCTAGGGTGGTAACTAGCTGTAGCGAAGATTTTCTTTCCTCACATAAAACGTGATGACCAAGATTATAAAAGGTGGTGCGAGGGGTATACCAGGGAAGTCTCTCTACAACCTGCTAAAAGACCTTGGCCTTACTAGAAGTGCAGTGAGCTCCATATTGGAACGTGTGTCCAAAGCTGCTCTAGTAGGGTCCTTCCGAATTTGGCTGAGCAGGGAGAATAACTTGAACAGAGGAGGTGAGTGTTGACGCGCGTCACTAAGGGTACCCTTAAACCTACACCCGTGTCACAAGTCTGGAGCTCTGTTCGGAGCTTTTCTCTCAGCCACGCGATGGACCCGGCACCCGCACGGTGAATCCATGGAATGCTAAGATATTCGTCTCTCTCATACAAATAATAAAATAAATAAATAATAATAATAAATAAATAATAATAATAAATAAATAAATACAAATTGTAACATTCATTTTTAAAAGAGCAACTGCTGAGTTTCTTGCCGGCTCTTCTCGGCAGAAGCTGCCTTCCGATCCGGTGGTAGAGTCACTACGTACTGACAGACTTGACGTTTCAAAAGAGCTTGTCTACAAATAAATTTTGAATTCGATTTGGAACACCTACGCCTCATAGCAATAAACATTCTCACAAACTGTCACGTTTTTAATATTTGTAGGATTTAATTGCCTACCATAAAAAAGTTACAGCGAGTCAACCTTTAAAATTTAAAGAGAACCATGCTGTCACAGACTATTTTTTGGAACTTTCAAAAACCTTTTACGCGGCTCACGCAACGGAAGCTTTAAAAAAATATCATTTCTAATTTTGCCAAATTTTTTACTAACGCTCCGCTTTTATTGGTCGTAGCGTGATGTTACATTCTTCTTCGATAAAGGGAAGCCGAAAAGATAATGCTGGATTGACGACCAACGTTGGCTGGGCTCAATTATGGCTCGCAGGTGCGTCATTAGCGAGTGCTTGGCGCGCGCTTGTTAGCTCCAACGTGAATGGCCACTAAAATACTGAGTAGCGAACCTGTTAGGCGCACGCCCTTACTGGTTTTACTGTCTTGGGCATACGTAACTGTATGTTGGTGCATATATCATTGTGGTCGAGATGCAATCAAATCTTCATTTGGATAGAATCAGGCGTCGATTTCTGGAAGTTCATTACGACTATTGAATAATTCATGTAGATATTTTAATAATTTCATTGAAACTGAAACATTATCCAAATATTAATTGCCCAAAACTTTAAACTTGTATACGATGATTCAAACATCAAATTTGAGCGTTTCTGAAATTCAGGAAAGCTTAAAGATAGTTAATTTGGGCAAACGTCTCCAAGATCAGACAAAAATCCTCAACATACGCTTCACTTTAAAAGCGAGTACCCTCAGAAGATATTGACTTTACAATGTTCAAAGTCGCGAGACTATGTTTCTTGGATGAGAGTGTGGTGAATTGGGTAGTTACGGCCCCTCAAAGATTAAGCTAAAGGTCTCGGTCGATATTACACGCAGTTATAGTACCTTTACTACATCTGGAATGTGGGTGTTGGGTAATTATGTGCCTATAATGTATGTGGGTGTAATGTAGTGTGCGTATGCAGAATATCAACCGCGTCACATGTCTGATTTGTAGCACCTTTGACACCCCTGGCACGAATATGTGGGTAGCCTTGGTATATGGGTGTCGGATAGTTCTGTTTCTAATGTATGTGGGTGTACACCAGCCGCCCCAGGCATAACGAGTCACACGCCACCTGAATGACGTATAGAACATAGACCAACCGCGACGCAAGTTTGATTTGTAAACACCCTTACCAGACCTGGTATGTCTCTGGGTGTTGGGTAGTTCTGTTTCTAATCTACTTAGGTGTACACCACCCACCCTAGGCATAGGTACTCATGGGCTACCTTATAGTACACTAATCGCGTTACAAGTCTGATTTGTAAACACCCTTACCAGGCCTGGTATGTGGGTGTTGGGTAGTTCTGTTTCTAATGTACGTGGGTGTACCAGCCGCCCCAGGCATAACGAGTCACACGCCATCTTAATGACTCGCGTCGCCACCACGCCTGTGTCCGACGAAGGCCAAATCACCCGAATGTAAAGCGCGCTGTCACTACCCGACGTAGCCCGAATTGTCGCTAGCTCAGTTCAGTCAGATAATTATAATTGTCATAGTTCTTAAAGATGAACATACCTATGTATATTTCTGTTTGTTATTCTTTCGTTCAAAAACTGTATTTTGGTGAAGTCAATGGGATTTTAGTGAGATTTTGCACCGACGAAAATCAAGAATTGCTCATTTTCTTTTCAATTCACCATTACGTTTATCAAAGTCGACGATATTGCGTGCAAATATTTATAGCTGACCACTGTAATGGCTAAAAAAAAGCATTGTCGTGTATTACTAAAAGGTCGCTTCGTATTAGATCTCGCTAACATTGCGATGCATAGGGGTTTTATTGTTCCCTGTTTTTAAAAATATAACTTTGTTAATTTTTTAATAATTTTAAGCTTTGTCTAAAGTGCTCCATATAAACTGCTTGATACAGGATTTCATTTGCATCTTTGACTCACAAATATTGAACATCAGACTTGTGTTTTCTCGTGATAGTTTTGAATAAAAGATTGCTTTCTCTAGTCTGGAATTATGTACCAAATTATCTACTAACTGTGACCAGTGGTTTCACCTGCCGAGCCGAGCCCGTGGGAGTATAGAGAAATCCGTTCTTAATGAACTTCTTAGTCGCAAAATGTGTAATTATTCTAAACATGAAGTCAACGGAATGTATAGTCTTAAAGATCTCGTGATGAGTCATTTCAGTCTGGTGGTATTCCGCTTATACAATATCACCTAAGCTACTATTACAAAATAGTTATTGAGTTATTACACGTGCCGCAAGTTCGGAGTTATTCTCTCTGCCACACAATGGACCCGGCACCCTCACTGTGAAACTATGGAATGCTAAGATATTCTCTTTCTATACAAACAAACATAACAAGTTTGTGTATGAATGCGCGCCCTAAGTCAGCCCGCCATAATACCGTTCGGAATTATCAGCTCCGTCCGGCGCTCGTAATCACTAGCGGCGAGCACTCACGCGTAAATTACGCGCCTTGTCCGCCCGACTCAGACCGTCCTCCGCCGACCCCTCCGCGCGCTGCTTGGGGCTCGCCACAGGGTAACTTAAGCAGTAGGTTTATGTACCACATATATTGAAAATATATATACCACATTTATCTTCAAGGCAAAGTCTTTTCTACAACATGGACATCTACAAGTCATGAGTGACAGGTAGTCCAGTCATTACGTACATTCAAAAAAGAAAATGAATTTGCGCTTCTAATTTTTTAATATGTTGTAGGGGATACCTAGAAAAGCTTAACTTGAGATTGTCGACCAAGCTTTCCTAGGAGCTTTCGCCGCCATCTTGGAAAAAGGGGTAAAATTTGTTTCTCGGCAATAACTCGGCTATCCGATGAGATTTCGAAAATTTTTGTAGGACACTTTTTGTAGCTTTCTTTGTGCTCTACAATAACGCCTGAATCATTTTTAGCGTATCATGCATCGTTATCGAGATATCGATCGATGAAGTCAAAAATTTAGGACACAATTTTTGTTTTTTTTTTTCTTTGGGTCTTAATAAATATGAAAAATTGTGGAATTCAAACTTGTAGAGCATATTCAGACCTACAATTTCCTTCTTGGATTTTTTTATGTTGGACAAAAATTACGATCTCCAGCGCGCCGCAAAGTCGGTGAATCCACACTCAGCGTCGAGCGAGCTGCTCGCTCGGTTGTGTCTGGATGTCGAATCGAATGGGAAATTGTTCAGGAAATTGATGGGATAAAAAATAAGTACATAGAGCAACAGATTAAGGATCACACAATAGTAATTTATTAAACAAATAATTTGTTTGTGCAGTAAAAAAAAATATTTTTTTACAATACAAAATAAACAAAACAAAATAAACGGAAAGAAAAATATTTTTTGGATTCACCGACTTTGCGGCGCGCTGGAGATCGTAATTTTTGTCCAACATAAAAAAATCCAAGAAGGAAATTGTAGGTCTGAATATGCTCTACAAGTTTGAATTCCACAATTTTTCATATTTATTAAGACCCAAAGAAAAAAAACAAAAATTGTGTCCTAAATTTTTGACTTCATCGATCGATATCTCGATAACGATGCATGATACGCTAAAAATGATTCAGGCGTTATTGTAGAGCACAAAGAAAGCTACAAAAAGTGTCCTACAAAAATTTTCGAATCTCATCGGATAGCCGAGTTATTGCCGAAAAACAAATTTTAAGCGTTTTCCAAGATGGCGGCGAAAGCTCCTAGGAAAGCTTGGTCGACAATTTCAAGTTAAGCTTTTCTAAGTATCCCCTACAACATATTAAAAAATTAGAAGCGCAAATTCATTTTCTTTTATTTGCCTATTTTTCGGACGAAATGACTGGACTAAGGACATTTTGGGTAGGTAACCATATATGAAGTGCACAGGGTAATCAATACAGCAAGTATAGTTTATGTACCGTAAAGGCCTAAAATCTGATAGCGCATATGCTGAGCAGAGAGGAAATGGGGAAATGTGAGAAGAGAAAGAGAGAGAATACGTGAAGAAATCGATTGCGAACCCGTGCCAACCTTGGAGTTCAGATGGGGTCGTTTTAGTCCGTGCAAGTCGGACATACCTTGCCGACAGGCAGAAATCCGAAGGGATATTTTCCTGCACAATTAAAACAAAAACCTAACATTGCCCATGTTTTTCATTTAAGAATGACATGGCATTCTCGGCAGGCATGTTCTGTCGTAGACTATTTGTAACTGTCTCGTTAGACCAACGGTTAGCGAGTGTGGCGTAAGATCAGGTTTTTGATCGTGCTATAAAATATTGAGAAGAAAATCTTTTCTTGCTTCTAACCTGCTGAGACCCGCCTCAATGCATTTTAGCAGCATGGTAAGTCTTCTAAAAGTACTTGCTTATTGCACTTGTAGTGGGCCATTACAGATAGATAAATAACAAAGTTTGTTATGAATGTCGAGTTGTTTGGGGAATAAACAAACAGTATTTGGATTTTCTTTTTTACATTTTAGTCTTATTTGTTGAGTGACATAAATTATTTTAGCAATTTTTTTGAAAGAGGGTGCTGTTATCTTTACCCTGTGGCTTTAGCATAGCCAGCAGGGTTAAACTACGGGGGTCTCGCTAAGCTGGTCGCCCGCAACCTTCGTTAATGTCGCTTAGAACTCGCGTTTCAACACAATGAGACCCTCCAGGCAACGCAAGTCATTGATTGATCCGATTAAAATGTATCAAATTTCGGAACTGATTTCAATATCTGTTGCCTCGGGCTGTGTTAGTTATTGTTACGGGTACCCGTTTCCCGGTAAAATATTGGGATAATATTTCAGTTTGGTTCACCCGAATACCAGCGCGTATCAGTAGTCGATTGGTAGACTCTTTGTAATCGCTCAGAGTCGATTAGTATTAGTAGACTCACTTCAGACGTCAATTGGTAGGCGTTTTGTAATCATCTTAGAATTCTATTTGTAGACGCTTTGTAAATGGTTCAGAAGTCGTTTAATAGACTCTGTAATCGCTTCGGAAGTCGATTGATAGACTCTTTGTAATTGGTTCAGAAGTTGATTGGTAGGCTCTTTGTTATTGGTTTGGAAGTCGTTCTACATTCGTCCATACTTCAGATCCAGATCAGATCAGATAAGTGACGTAAAAATTTTCATTTTTAAATAAGCAAATTACTGCATTACTGCATTAGTATGTTAAGAAAATTAGGTAGATATAGTAAAACAATTAAAAGAAAATAGTTAGAAAATGCACACATTTCAATTTTTTCTTTATATTGAAAATTAATTATGGAACACCCTCTGTAATAAGTACATGCGTGTAGTAGCCACATAGTACATAGCTCGCTCGGCTGATATGCGTTCGTTCGTTCGCAAACTGTAGAAGGCAGGTGGCACGGCGCGGCCGCCGGGGACGAAAGCTGTCCGTAAGCCACCCCCGCGCAGAAGAAACCGCTAGGACGCGTACACAGTGACCTATCGTGTACTGTAACATAAGTGTCTTCTCTTTCTCATCCACATACGTACATATAATATTACGTGCGTGTAGTAGCTACATAGTACATAGCTCGCTCAGTTGCTATGCGTTCGTTCGTTCGCAAACTGTAGAAGGCAGGTGGCACGGCGCGGCCGCCGGGGACGAAAGCTGTCCGTAAGCCACCCCCGCGCAGAAGAAACCGCTAGGACGCGTACACAGTGACCTATCGTGTACTGTAACATAAGTGTCTTCTCTTTCTCATCCACATACGTACATATAATATTACGTGCGTGTTGTAGCTACATAGCTCGCTCGGTTGCTATGCGTTCGTTCGTTCGCAAACTGTAGAAGGCAGGTGGCACGGCGCGGCCGCCGGGGACGAAAGCTGTCCGTAAGCCACCCCCGCGCAGAAGAAACCGCTAGGACGCGTACACAGTGACCTATCGTGTACTGTAACATAAGTGTCTTCTCTTTCTCATCCACATACGTACATATAATATTACGTGCGTGTTGTAGCTACATAGCTCGCTCGGTTGCTATGCGTTCGTTCGTTCGCAAACTGTAGAAGGCAGGTGGCACGGCGCGGCCGCCGGGGACGAAAGCTGTCCGTAAGCCACCCCCGCGCAGAAGAAACCGCTAGGACGCGTACACAGTGACCTATCGTGTACTGTAACATAAGTGTCTTCTCTTTCTCATCCACATACGTACATATAATATTACGTGCGTGTTGTAGCTACATAGCTCGCTCGGTTGCTATGCGTTCGTTCGTTCGCAAACTGTAGAAGGCAGGTGGCACGGCGCGGCCGCCGGGGACGAAAGCTGTCCGTAAGCCACCCCTGCGCAGAAGAAACCGCTAGGACGCGTACACAGTGACCTATCGTGTACTGTAACATAAGTGTCTTCTCTTTCTCATCCACATACGTACATATAATATTACGTGCGTGTAGTAGCTACATAGTACATAGCTCGCTCAGTTGCTATGCGTTCGTTCGTTCGCAAACTGTAGAAGGCAGGTGGCACGGCGCGGCCGCCGGGGACGAAAGCTGTCCGTAAGCCACCCCCGCGCAGAAGAAACCGCTAGGACGCGTACACAGTGACCTATCGTGTACTGTAACATAAGTGTCTTCTCTTTCTCATCCACATACGTACATATAATATTACGTGCGTGTTGTAGCTACATAGCTCGCTCGGTTGCTATGCGTTCGTTCGTTCGCAAACTGTAGAAGGCAGGTGGCACGGCGCGGCCGCCGGGGACGAAAGCTGTCCGTAAGCCACCCCCGCGCAGAAGAAACCGCTAGGACGCGTACACAGTGACCTATCGTGTACTGTAACATAAGTGTCTTCTCTTTCTCATCCACATACGTACATATAATATTACGTGCGTGTTGTAGCTACATAGCTCGCTCGGTTGCTATGCGTTCGTTCGTTCGCAAACTGTAGAAGGCAGGTGGCACGGCGCGGCCGCCGGGGACGAAAGCTGTCCGTAAGCCACCCCCGCGCAGAAGAAACCGCTAGGACGCGTACACAGTGACCTATCGTGTACTGTAACATAAGTGTCTTCTCTTTCTCATCCACATACGTACATATAATATTACGTGCGTGTTGTAGCTACATAGCTCGCTCGGTTGCTATGCGTTCGTTCGTTCGCAAACTGTAGAAGGCAGGTGGCACGGCGCGGCCGCCGGGGACGAAAGCTGTCCGTAAGCCACCCCCGCGCAGAAGAAACCGCTAGGACGCGTACACAGTGACCTATCGTGTACTGTAACATAAGTGTCTTCTCTTTCTCATCCACATACGTACATATAATATTACGTGCGTGTTGTAGCTACATAGCTCGCTCGGTTGCTATGCGTTCGTTCGTTCGCAAACTGTAGAAGGCAGGTGGCACGGCGCGGCCGCCGGGGACGAAAGCTGTCCGTAAGCCACCCCCGCGCAGAAGAAACCGCTAGGACGCGTACACAGTGACCTATCGTGTACTGTAACATAAGTGTCTTCTCTTTCTCATCCACATACGTACATATAATATTACGTGCGTGTTGTAGCTACATAGCTCGCTCGGTTGCTATGCGTTCGTTCGTTCGCAAACTGTAGAAGGCAGGTGGCACGGCGCGGCCGCCGGGGACGAAAGCTGTCCGTAAGCCACCCCCGCGCAGAAGAAACCGCTAGGACGCGTACACAGTGACCTATCGTGTACTGTAACATAAGTGTCTTCTCTTTCTCATCCACATACGTACATATAATATTACGTGCGTGTTGTAGCTACATAGCTCGCTCGGTTGCTATGCGTTCGTTCGTTCGCAAACTGTAGAAGGCAGGTGGCACGGCGCGGCCGCCGCGTACACAGTGACCTATCGTGTACTGTAACATAAGTGTCTTCTCTTTCTCATCCACATACGTACATATAATATTACGTGCGTGCGGGCACGGCGCGGCCGCCGGGGACGAAAGCTGTCCGTAAGCCACCCCCGCGCAGAAGAAACCGCTAGGACGCGTACACAGTGACCTATCGTGTACTGTAACATAAGTGTCTTCTCTTTCTCATCCACATACGTACATATAATATTACTACTTGCCGTTCGCCGAACACGCTACCCCTAGCAAGAACACCACTCGTAGAAGACGAAATTTGCTGCTAAAGTCTTTGAAAATTGCCTAGCGCCGATTGACTCTTCGGTGACGACATCACGGTCTCGCCCCTCTAAATACGCTAACCCTAGCAAAAACACCACACTGCGAAGACGAAATTTTCACATTACAGTCTTTTAAAGTTGCCTAGCGCCGATTAGAATAGACTCTTTGATGACGACGTTATGTTCTCGCCCCTCTACTAAATACACTACCCCTAGCGAGATCACCACTCTTCAACAGAAGACAAGATTTGCCTTTTGAATGAGTCTAGCGCTAAACACACTACCTTTAGTATAAACACCACTTTTTGAAGACGAAATTCGACGCTGTGATCTTATTGAAACTGTCTAGCGTCGAACTCCTAACGAAAACTGTACTACTCGATGACAGTGTTAGGGTCTCGCCTCTCACCGAACACACTGTCTCAATCGAGAATAACACCATTTTTCAACACTAGGACTCGACGCAATGGTCTTTTGAATGTGTTTAGTGCTGAACACGCTACCCCTAGTGAGAACTGTGCTACTCGATGACGATGTTACATTCCCGGCTCTCGCTAAACATGCTATATCAAGCGAAAATTGTGCCACTCCGGGATATAGACCGCGGCGATGCAAGCGAGTCGAGTGTTGTATCGTCCAGCCCTAGAATAGGGAGAGTGCCAAGTGCCGTGGAATAGAAATGGCCAAGAAGCAGGTAGTAAGTTTGGCCTCTTACGATACCTTGTGGTCAGGGGAGCCGTGGAAGGTGGTAGGTTGTCCACTCTACCACTTTCCTAACCTGCGTATTTACACTTGATTACGCTAACGAGTTATGGGAATTCATACTAGACTCACAGTATGAAGTATACGGTGGAAGTAGCGAAGTACACAGCACTACTTCTCCAAGCTCCTGATGAGCTAAATTGAAAGACGTTAGAGACATGACAAGCCTTCAAAATCAGTTTAATCGGTATATTACGAGTATTTATTAGTGCTCATTTGTTACGTTGGTATTTAACGTCATTATCAGCCTATTTCTGCTCACCATAAGGTCAGGTCTCCCTCCGTGTAGGATAAACAATTAAACCCACCACGCTGCTATAATACGGGTAGGAGGACTTGGTGATGGTGATAATGTTTAATTCATAAACGAAGCTGATGAATTTTACGGAACCCTCGGTACACGAGTCCGACTCTTAGCGCGTTTTTGTTATTCACTAACTAACTGAAATCACACCTGGTGATAAGTGATGTTGCAACCTAAGATGTTAGCGGGTTGTTATGCATGAGACCCACACTCCTTAGGTTTCTTTACTACACGACCTCGTATCCGAACGCTAAATCGCTTGGCAGTACGTCTTTATTGACAGGTTAATAACTAGCCACGACTGAAATCTCCCCCCAGTCAAACCTAGACTAATTACGAAAATCTCAATCCAAGAATCGAAGAATCGTCTTATAAAACCACCGCACATACTGATTTAAAAAGTTAGAATTAGTCTGGAATCAAGGAGAGGTTAATAAGACCATAAGTGCCACACAACAATTATATTGGCACGTTATATGGTGGCACGTTATCGCGTGGCACTACAGCGTTACCGAGCCTGCGGTCAGATGAACGAAAGCGGCCGTTAGTTTAGAGTGACAAAGGATTTAGTGCGATAGCCGAAACCGTCCGTCGAGTGCCGTTGAGCCCGTATCAGTGGGCCTTGACGCGCCTCGGGCCCACTACAGCTGCTCTGACGTCGTGTTTGTTGCGATCAAATTGTTTTCAACCCCGTCGTAATAAAGAGGGTGTTATAAGTTTAACGTTTTGCTTGTATCTCTATGTGTCTGCATTGTAGCTTCTAAACGAATGGACTGATTATGAAGTATTTACTTTTTTGTTTAAAATCGTATGGTTCTTAGTTACTTGAAGATTATGTTCAAATATTCCCCCGCAAGCATATAGCTATGGCGTGGCAATGTTGCCAACTTAAACAGTGCGTTCGGAAATCGCCACAAGCTTATTTCATACCACACTAATTAACACAGGTAGGTTTAAAAAATGCAATTTGAAGTTTAGATTTTGCCTATAAAGTATGTCTAATTAAATCAAACAGTTAATAGACATGTGGCAAACATCAAATTTATCGGCATGTCAACCCGCGGCACGATAACGCGTGGCACTTCAGCGTTGCCGAGCCTGCGGTCAGATGAACGAAAGCGGCCGTTAGTTTAGAGTGACAAAGGATTTAGTGCGATAGCCGAAACTGTCAGTCGAGTGCCGTTGAGCCCGTATCAGTGGGACTCGACGCGCCTCGGGCCCACTACAGCTGCTCTGACGCCATGTTTGTTGGTTTCAGTGTTTTAACCCGAATTAGAAAGTGGTGTTATGAGTTTGACATGTCTGTTTGTTAATCTGGGCGACTGTCTGAGGACTCCAGAGTTTCGAAATGAGTCTCAGTACCGAGTATGAGGGTACCTGCCATGCTTTTGTTTATCGTTTGAAATCTCACATGGTCGAGGTGTTTCTCAGCTATAATGTATCATAATTTAAATACTGGGATAATACTCAGAATATTACCTATTAAAATATTGTTTAGGTATTGATTTAAAATTGTTTGTCTTGATTTTTTTGAGCTTCGAAGAGTACTTGTCTATTAAGGGCTCGTTGAAAGCTCGGCAATAAATCTTCAAGTTAGATTAATTTTTGCAGGAAAAAGAGGTGTAGGTAGAAGAATGATGTCCTGGCTGCGAATTCTTATGTTTTGCAGCCAGGACTCTCAATCTTCTGAGTAGACTAGCATAAAGACCTATAAAGAAGTATTCCATCTAACCATTGACAAAAGAAGTTGAAAAGGCTTACCACCGAAGATAAATTTTGTAGTATATTGTACTACTACATGGATAAAAACAAAAGGAATACCTATCTGATCTTGTATTATATAAAAACAAATTCGACTTCCATTCCAAACGTGCATTTGTCAGAATGACACCGTAAGATCATGGCACATCCCTAACCCGTCACCCGTCCGAGCGGCGCAGACCCCTCATCGGCATTCGACGACCCTTGTATCTACTCGACCTTCTTTACGTCGCGAACCGCTGTCGTGGCTGAAAACGATATCCAGCCAACCTGGAACATTGTATTTAGCTACCATACTGGGTAGTTTAATGATTTAAGAATTCATGGGTAAAAAATTGGGTAGCTTTTCCAAAACAGCTACAAAGAAAAAAATTTTTAAATAAAAAAAGAACCGACTTAAAACGCACTAAAAAGTAAAAAATAACTGCGTCATTTAGTTGCTTTAATTTACTTAAGTATACCTATGAAGTCGGTGCCAGCCAAGTTTAAGGAACATTTATTTTACGTGGTAAAGCAGTTTGTGTGTTCTAGGTAACGTCTTTAAAGTAGAAACCTTGGCTGGCACCGACTCCTAGATATGCTTAAGTAAATTAAAGCAACTAAATGACACAGTTATTTTTTACTTTTTAGTGCGTTTTGAGTCGGTTCTATTTTTTATTAAAATTTTTTTATTTAAAAGAAGAACCCTTGACGACGTCCTCCTCCAGGTTTTGCCATAGTGAACGATCTTTGGCTTTCTGCATCCAGTTTTGCCTAGCGAAGTGCGTGATGTCATCCGCCCACCTATAATGCGGCCTGCCTCTGTTACGAGATTCTTTTGGTCCCGGCCATTTCGTTATCCTGATAGTCCAGCGGTCATCCGTGAGTCGAGCGACGTGTCCGGCCCATTTCCATTTGGCTTTAAGGGCATAGATAGTATGATAGAATAGACTAAATAAGGAATGACTGTATGTAATAAAATAAAGTGGAAGTCTGAACATGAAACCATTGCCAAAGAAATTGAATAAATGATTGAAGAAGAAGATTAAAAGACTATAAAAACTAGCATGGGCATATGATGAGCAATGGGATGAAAATCATGTTACAAAAATGATATTAAAGTTGGAAGGAGATGGACAAAAGTGGAGAGACAGATTAAAGCAGAGATGGTTAGAAAATGGTTAGATGATTATATGAATAGAAGAGATTTCCCTAAGCCTAGAGTGGAATGAGATGATAAAGATACGATGTCAGTCAAAACCCTTGTACTCTCTTTCGATTATTTCAAAGATCTACGTACATAAGTACATGTGCTTAATATGTCTAAACCTCTCCTACTGCTAAGGGTCACTGGTGGAAATCTCTTAAAAATATAGTGTTTCCATGCTCACTTTCTTGTTTCTTTATCTATTAAGTTTTTCGCCCCTAAGATGAGATTCATTCAACTTTTCGAATAAATATATTCTTAAATTATATTAATGTGTTGGTGCAAAAAGACCACGGTATTACTAATTACATAATCGAAGTCTACATTAAGAGGTGAAGCAAAACCTCCAGCCGCTAACGGGTTAATTGAAATCACCCCCCACTCTTTAAACACAAATTTATTCGCAATTACATTTATAATAATAATCCAGGCATTTATGGAATTATTCAGAGCGCTCCGCCATTTACGTCCAAATACTTAGTTTACACTGTTTGATCTTTCTGAATTGAAATTTAATTCGTATTTATTAAGGAAATAGAACTCTCTCGGCCCCGGCAGGTATTGGAGAGGCCATTCAGTAAATGGCAACGGGGATTTTTTTCGTTCGCCTCACAGTCGCCTCACGGCGTGTGCCTTCGGAGTCGTTAGCGGAATTTCGCTTTAAATCGTAAAAATCTTTGCGCTGATATATTTTTTAACCGACGAATAAAAACGGAGGAGGTTCTCAATTCGACGCGTATATATTTTTTTTTATTTATGACCACGCATAACTTTTTACAGAGTTGTCCGATTTTAATAATTCTTTTTTTATTAGAAAGGGCACACTTTCAAGGTGGGCCCATTGTCATCATGTTAGGATCTGATGATGATATCCTGGGAAAATTGAAGGAACTCTTCAAATTTTATAGGCACACTTGCAGCGATTTCGGTCTTTGTGTCGGTATCGGTAGCTTTTTGGCTACTAGTGCCGTATGACGTATACTATGACAGTATAGTACAAGTACGTTACGTGGCGATAAATTACTAAAAAGTAAGAAATAAAAATTTTTAACAAAAAATAAAACCGACTCTAAACGCACTAAAAAGTAAAAAAATAACTGTGTCATTTAGTTGCTGTTAAAATTTTTTATTATGGAACACGTCCAATGTTGTAACAGCTCTAAATATAAATCACGATCATATATCTTTTTATAGTAGTCATGTTTTTTTGTGATTAAGTAGATACTACCGCCATCTTAGAGTAATAACTCAACATCTATAAGCAGCACTGAATAGCTTATTAGTTTTAGACTTATCATTATCGGCCTATTAACGGCCTACTATAACGACCTTTCTCGTAGGAGAGGGAGATATGGAGCGTAGACCCACCACGATGCTCCGATGCTGGTTGATTCCTAAGGACGCGTATATTTTTTTGTGTATGACCACGCATAACTTTTTGAGAGTATATTACGAGTAGGTTACGTGTCTATAAACCACTAAAAAGAAATGCGTCATTTAGTTGCTTTAATTTACTTAAGATATCTATGAAGTCGGTGACAACCAAGTTTAAGGAACATTTATTTAACTAACGTAGTTAAGCAGTTTGTGGGTTCTAGGTATCGTCTTTAAAGTAGAAACCTTGGCTGGCACCGACTCATAGATATGCTTAAGTAAATTAAAGCAACTAAATGACACAGCTATTTTTTTACTTTTAGTGCGTTTAGAGTCGGTTCTATTTTTGATATTAATTAACGATCACTATTAGATGTTGATGACAGTGACCGGGACCGACGGCTTAACTTGTTTTCCTAGGCAGGTAGGTGTAACATAACTAAGTTCTCGACTTCCGAGTTTGAAATATACCTACTAAAAATTTCATAGAAGAATGCAAAACTCAGAATTTTTCCGCGACGCGACTGAACCCTAGACCCAGTGATAGATGCCAGATAGGGTAACCACTAGACCTACGAGGGTAGTCAGCTTTAGCATAGATTTAGTTAGAGAGTATTCGAATAGACTGTTAATAGAGTTCGGCTCCGTAGTCGCAGCTACTGAGGCTGAATGAGAATTTAATGAACGTCCTTTATTACTGAATATGCTGGAGGATGGAATCAGCATCTTCTTCATGCTATATGCATTGAGAATCCAGCCAGGTATTTGCCTTTACTCTATAATCGTAAATAATAACAATATCACACCCTGGAATAAGAACTAATGCGCTCTCCACCATATATTTTTCTCTTCCGTTTTCCCTACCACCTACAATTCAGGTATCTTCAAGTCGAGTGAATAAAGATCTTCTTGGCAAGCGCGTTCAGTACGATGCATCTTCTATTATCAGGTGTAATTGCAGTCAAGTTGCGGTTGCTTATCCTAACTAATATTATAAATGCGAAAGTAACTCTGTCTGTCTGTCTGTCTTGCTTACACCCTACAACTACTGAACCGATTTAAATGAAATTTGGTACACAGTAAGTCTAGAGCCTGAAAAAGGACATAGGCTACTTTTAATTGCGAAAAAAGGGTTGTAATAGGTTAAAGGGGGGATGAAATGTTGTATGAAAGTATCGTCATTTTGAAAGCTTAAGACCTATTTCTTGGGCAGTTGATTAGATATTAATAAATATGACATTCAAAGCTTAGAAAAATTAGGCTAATAACTAATTCAACGCGGACGTAGTCGCAAAAGCTAGTAATATATCAAAAAATAACAGCTTAAGACACGTTGAAAGCCATTTTCATAGAAGATATTATAGTGCACTAGTACACGATACGTGGCTTCAATACCGGCTGCTTTATTTGTGACGAATAAAAGTTTTTAAGCCATCGATATCCGTTCCGTTAATTTGTAAAACATGACTGTAGATTTGGCGCAAGTCGTAATATAGTTCCAAATAATTTGTTTTCGGGCAACAGAAACGTTACGCAAGCAAGGCACATATCTTTTAATTAGGCCGCCTTTTGTCTGGGCATGGCCGCTATATAATTACGTGTATAGGTTCGCATAGGGAGCTTTCATGGAGCAATCTTACTCGCGCCACGTGGCTGTCCTTTTTTACATTGCCTCTAGCGGCGCCGCGTTGCCAAAGAATAATTTCGTAGAACCTCTACGTGTAGCTAAAGTGAGAGACGAAATCCTCGCCCGTGGTATATACAATGAGTTAGTTAAAGGAAATCCCGAAACGTACCACGTTTCGATGTTGTTAACACAATTCTGTGCATAAAATAAAATGGGTTGACGCCTTTATTTAAGCAAAATATTTCTCTATGGATTTTGTCTAGGAATTTTATTAATGCATGTACTCTCTCTGTCTAACTACTGGTTGACAGCTTAATATCGCGTATATTTCTTGTAAGTATTTAGTCGTTGTAGTTAAGGACTAGATGATTTATAAGATAAAAGACCTTTTGTCGTATTTAATATAGTTATATATATTTAGTGGATCAAAAATGACGTGTCTTAATTATGTTATTTTTGATGATTATATGAATATGATAAAGTCAGAACCTCGATATCCCGAACTCCTGACCAGCAGAATATTACACCTAGGCCTTTGTTAAGACAAAATCAATCCAAGCTTTGTAATTATTAATAAGTAAAAGATCATTCGACTCCTTGCCGCTTTATTCAATACTAGAGAAACGCTCTCTCAAACGAACGAGAACTTCTCGTTCCCGTAGGTATTTCGGGATAAAATGAGGCCTTTATCTTAGCCTGATATGTAAGCTATATTTTTGTGAAGTTTTATCAAAATCCATTCAGTAGTTTTTGGGTGAAAGAGTAACAAACATTCATTCGTACATACAAACTTTCGTCTATATGATATTAGTAAGCATGTAGTTGGTTAGATATCAACATGCATGGCTCGTCTGTTTATTTTCGTTGGTGATCTGTGCGTTATCGGGCGGCAGTGGGCCGAGGGGGGGTTTTAATTAGAGCGCGGAGTCCGCGGCCGGAGCTCGCCGGACCCTCGATGTCCCGAACTCCTGACCAGCTCCGACTATATACCGCTATGTACAGCGCGCTGAATACTACGCCTAGGCCTTTGTTAAGACAAAAGCAAGCCAAGCTTTGTGAACTGTCGGTTGACCGCCGTTTTAATATAGCATTTTTAATCAAAAACATGTCTTATGTACCTACTTTTTTTTAATATGGCTAGCGCATTGTTGGGAAGTGACCTCGAAGTTTTAGTTGCAAAGTTTTTATTAATTTGTTTAGATTGTATTTCTTTCGTTACTTCATAAAAATTTTAGGAAGCAATGGGATTGGTTTTCACCTTTCAATTTCAAGTATAATTTATAAACGACAAAAATAAAATATTTTATTTAAAAGAGTATCTGCTGATTTTTTGTCGGCTCTATACAAAATACCCGATTGCCACCAGTTTGGAAGTCGGGTTACGACATTTTTTTTCGTTACAAGTCAGCTCTCGACTGCAATCAGATCTGATGTCAAGTGATGATGCAATCTAAGATGGAAGTGTGCTAACTTGTTAGGAGTAGGATGAAATCCACACAACATGCGGGAAACAAACATAAGGGCACATTAAATCGAATTTGATTTTGAATTTTTAACCGACGAAAAAATGGAGGAGGTTCTCAATTCAACACGTATATATATTTTTTTATGTATGACCACGCATAACTTTTTTGATAATTTTTTTTGACCGATTTTGATAATTTTTTTTTATTAGAAAGGGCACACTTTCAAGATGGTCCCATTGTCATCATGTTAGGATCTGATGATGATATCCTGGGCAAACTATCACTAAAAAGTAAGAAATAAATTTTTTTTACAAAAAATAGAAACGACTCAAAACGCACTAAAAAGTAAAAAATAACTGTATCATTTACTTAAGCATATCTAGGAGTCAGTGCCAGCCAAGGTTTTTACTTTAAGAACATTACCTAGAACCCACGAAGTGCTTTATTACGTTAAATAAATGTTTCTTAAACTTGCTGGCACCGACTTCATAGATATGCTTAAGTAAATTAAAGCAACTAAATGACACTTACTTTTTACTTTTTAGTGCGTTTTGAGTCGGTTCTATTTTTTGTTAAACATTTTTATTTAATCCATACTGATACTTGTTCTATCTGAAAACGTCGACTTTCTGAAAGCAACTATGAAATAGCAGCTAGTTCATTTGATACCTATTGAAGTTTAATGTCTAGTAAGGCAGCTATGTACGAGTACGTCGTGCATTGCCGCTCCGCTGACGTTAAATGAGCTAGCGAAAAGCTCAGCTGATGGCGAGAGATATAGATAGATAGGTAGGTGCTCGTTGAGTTTTCGATATTTTACTGAATGCTTAACTTTTCATTTGAAGATAGTTTCAATACAAAATTAGGGTTTCATTATAGAATTTTTAAAACATTGTCATCATCCTTATCATCAACTGAAGTACACCCGTAGTTTCGGGCGCGTAGTTCTAGTTCCTGTGGGAATTTCGGGATAAATTGTGGTCTATATGTTATTCTCATATGTAAGCTACATTATTGTTAAGTTTCATCAAAATCCGCGCAGTAGTTTTTGCGTTAAAGAGTAAAAATCACCCATCCATACTTTCGCCTTTTTAATATTAATATCTATGGATTAACGGCCCATTAGACGCCAGGCCTCCCTCCTTATACGAGAGGGGATATGGAGCGTAGACCCACCGCGCTACTCCAATGCGGGTTGGCGGGATTAGGGTGGTAATGTTTTATTCATTAACGTTCACAATCAAATATTGATGATAGTGACCAGGACCCAACGCGTGCTTTAGATGCACGGGGGTGTAACAACACCAACTTCCCGACTCTAGGCTTGGAATATACTGAAAATTTCATAGAAGAATGAAAAACTCAGGACTATTTCGTGACCCGACCTAGGATTCAAATCCAGGACCTCAGAACCTTGTGCTCGAAGCTGCTAAGGTTGAACACTAGACCAATGGGGCAGGCAAGCTTGAGTGTAGGTAGTAAATGAGAAATAAGGATTTTGAACATGTGGCAAAATAAATTCACGCAAGTTTGAGCAAAATAAACTAATTACTATTAGTTATTGATTAATTATTAACATAATTAATGATTTTTTACTAAGGTTTTATAAAATATAAATATTAAATTAATCAGTTTGCTTCACGCGTCGTTGCAATTTGCATGAATAAGCGCACATCATCAATACATGATTAAGGGCCCCGTATGCGTTTGAAACTAGTTGGGCTTACTCCGACAAAAGTGACGTGAGTTTCAGCGGTTACTCGCGACAGTTTAAATTCTAATTAAGTTTAATCTTAGTTTAGTGATTCCCAAATTCTATATGTCGATACTATACGAGTACGTACGGAAATTGGAGAAGGTACCTACTTTCTGAGAAAGTGCAAAAAATAGGTTAAGTTTAAGTTAAGAACTGGTAATTGAGAACTATGCGCTTTCATTGCTTTTTTTTATCGACTACAAGTTGTGCCTTGACTGCTATCACACCTGATGTTAAGTGATGATGCCGTCTAAGATGGACGCGGGCTAACTTGTTAGGAGTGGGACGAAAATCCACTCCCCTTTCGGTTTCTACATGACATCGTACTGGAACTGGTGGTAACTAGCCACGGCAAAAGCCTCCCACCAGCCAGACCAAGACAAATTAAGAACAATCTCAATCTGCCCCGCCGGGAATCGAACCCAGGAACTCCGTCTTATAAATCCACCGCGCATACCACTGCGCCACGGAGGTCGTCAGCTATGCGCTTTCATAGCTTAAAACTACAGTTATTAAAACATTGATTATTTTAAAATTATTTGATACCCTCAATGCGTGACTCTGACTCACATTGGCCGGTTATTTTCATTGTCTATTTACTGGTTTACTGTACAAGCATACATACACAAGCGATCTCTAATGGCATATACCTATAGTATACACATATGCATAGTAAGACCAATGCCAGTACGTTAGGCACGATGTTACGGCCGGCTTGCGACGTCAGCTGCGTCCGACCCCCCCTCCTCGACCCCATCGAAACCCCTCACGACCCCCTCAACTCCGACCATTCCTCAAGTTTGCGAATCCACGCTAAAGGACTGCAGGTAGGTATATATGGTGCCTAATACCCTTTAGCGCTGAGAGAAACCGATCGGAATACTATGAAACAGGTAAACTACCCGTATTTAGTTCATAGGAACCTCGGGAATATTATAAAGGCAAAAGTTTGTATGAATGTTACTAACTAAACTACTGAATGGATTTTGATGAAACTTCACAATAATATAGCTTACATATCAAAATAACACATAGGCCACATTTTATCCCAAAATTCCCACGGGGACGCGAACTATGCGGGTAAGACCGCAGGCGTCATTTGGTGTCAAATACACTTGTACAAACGACAAGTTTCTCTGTTTGCTCATATTGACTGCCTTATAGGTTTAGTAGGTATTTAGATTATATGGCTTCGGTCACTAAATTCAAGTGGACCACGGGTACGGATGCTGGGTCGGGTTAGGAATAATTCTGAGTTTTTCTTTCTTAGAATTTTTTATAAAACCCACAGTCGGAAAGTATAGTGGTGTTACCCGTGCCTCAGAGAGCACATTAAATCGTCAGTCCGGTTACTATCATAAACGACAGTGATCTTTCATTAATATTTTTTATTGACTACAAGTTAGCCCTTGACTGCTATCACACCTGACGTTAAGTGATGATGCAATCTAAGATGGAAGCGGGCTAACTTGTTAGGAGTAGGATGCTGTAGATCTACTGTAGCACATTAACTACTACTCCTAACTCCTACCAGTTTCTACACATCGTACCGGAACGCTAAATCGCTTTGCGGTACATGTTTGTCGGTAGGGTAACTAGCCACAGCGAAAGCCAACCACCAGCCAGACCAAGACAACTTACGAAAAATCTCAATCTGCTCCACCGGGAATCGAACCCAGGACCTCCGTCTTATAAATCCACCGCGCATACCACTGCGCCACGGAGGTCGTGCACAACAACACAACACCACCCACCGACCCGTATTCAGCAGCTTGGTGGGTCTAAGCTTCATATCTCCTCTCTTACAAGGAGGAATGTCTGGCCCTGTAGACCGTTATAGGCTGATAGTACTGGTCTAGATACATACATGAAAAGTTGTAGTTAGCCATTAATGTTAGGATGCATAATACATGAGGGTAGTTATAATAATGTAAACACAAGCGCAACAGGTCGTGCGGAGGCGGCGCGTTGAGTTACACGTATTAGCACTCGCTTTACAATTAGTAGGATAACTTATATATATAAACTGAATGAAACCAACTACCCGGCCATATACATATCAGACGAATCTATCAAAAAGGGGGTATTTTTTCAGACGCAATTTGAAGTATAGAAAGTCCTATCATTACGTATTATAAAACAAAGTCTTGGACGTTTATTGTTTGCTTTACACTAGTTCGATCACAAGCGTCAGATAGTTGTATCTATATAAAAAGTTTGAACGTGAATTAATGTGTGTCTACCTACTTTGTAATGATTACTGGCTTTGTAATTACTACAAATAACAATGTATAACAGAGTTACTAAAATTAAACTAAGATAAGAGTGTACATTTGAAGGGTCATGCGATTGTTACTTTTAATTTTAGGTATTCTCCTTTGCCATCTTTTTCATCAAAACAAAGAAAGTGACTAAAATATTAATAACAAATGTATTGGATACTGTAAGGTATACCTACACTTATTCACTTTACCGCTGGATTAAAAGTTAATTATCTACTCGTATAAATAAATTTCAGATAACTTTTCAATATACACTAGAGAATGTTTATTTAGTATTTTTCACAAGGCTATACGTACTGGGAGTCAAACGGCATAGTTTTCTTAACTCTCTCGACGTGCGACCCCTTTAAAGATTCAAGAGCGCCGCGGGGCGGGCGGCCGGGTCTCTCGGACCCCTTTGAAGATTCGCCTTCATTAGCGGGGGGCAACTGACCCCGCGGGGACGTGCCCGCTCGCAGTAATTGTACGAGTTTGTAGTTTGATTACCGTTGGACGCATCGATAGGTGTTTCACTGTGTAGCTTAATACGAAAACAGTACACACCAGGTAAGAGGCTAACGACGAAGTTGGTCCTTAGCGACCAGCAGCGACTAGGTAGAATAGAATATCAGAAATATCCAGACAAATTTTATGAGTATACAATAATGAGCGTAGTATCGTTTGATTTGAATTTATCTGGATATTTCAGATATAACTACTGAGACCAAGCCGTGGATGGTCGCTTAAGTAGCGATAGTAATTACAAATGTTAACAAACAGCCAAAAGGGAATATAACTTAAAACACCAAAAGACAAACTTAATCAGAACAATTTATTCACTTAATTAAACATTACGCGCATTGATTCTTACGATAGTTAAACAGCATGATTGCACGTGAATCGGACACTAACGTGAATACTAACAATTTTCCATAGGGACTTATTTTATAGTCTACCGCCCGCCATTTTTGTTCGACAACTACCGTCCCTAGTCTATTATTTATAGTTTAAACGGGGTACCACAACACAGCAAATAAGGACACTATTGTCTATAGTATTTTCAAACAAAGTATACAATGCTGCTAACTCTGGAGACCATTTTGCTTGCAGCACCAAGTCGAAGTTATGTATGCTGTAAGTATCATATATTGGCACCCGTGTAATACTTCTAGAGTAATCATACGCCAAAAACGCTTTTTAAATCGTTTTGAAAATGCGCTGATACTTTTGATGAACTACTATTAACCACACATAATTTGAATTTATGTATATTTTATAAGTATGCCACCTGCAGTCTCTTTCTTTATACTTTCCTAATCCTAAGGTTGCCTGGCAGAGATCGCTGCTAAGCGATAAGGCCGCCTTTTGTATCGTACATATATATACATTTCTTTTTTAAGTTATCTCTGTACTGTTTTTTTACAAACAAATAATATAATACAACAAATATAACAAATAAGAAGATACGGATTTATATATATTAGCTACATGCCAACACACACACTCAGACATCAATCTCAAACTTATGAAACCTTTATTTTTGTGGGGGGTTAAAAATAATAATTTATGTTTAAATAAATTGTTTGCCAAACAAGTTTTAAGATTGCAAAAATTAAGTTGTTCCACTAGAAGCATTTCGTATGATAATAGGAAAAATTGGATCATTGCAAAAATTTTAGACTGTTTATAAAGGAGCGGATTCTTATTGGAATCTACTGCAAATTTCACAATGTTTTCACCAAACCTAGTTACAACTTACGACAAAATTGATATATAGAATTTTAAATACTATATTATTCGTATGAGATGAGAATAGATTATTATCGCTTACTCAACTATAGATACAATCTGGTACCGTGGATACGTTATAATTTATCGAAGAAGTTATACGATATTTTCATGTAAGACCCTTGGAGATAACCCTCAAAAACGGAGGATCGGTGCGGACAAGAATGCGGGTCATTTTGACCCATGTGAAGAGGCTTTTCATTATTAAGGCATCGCTGATTTGCGAGATCAGACCCTATTAACAAAATAATAGTTATTTATTTTTAGTCTTAGTTAATTAAATATGTATTTTGCAGATTCAACCAGAAGAATAAAATTGATTGTTGTGAAGTTAAAACAACGAAACGACAGAATAAACGTAAACAAAGGATTGGTATATGAAAACTGATGAGTACTACCTCTGTCCCTTTCTCTCCTATGCAAATATAATGTCAGATTTTTCAAGAATGATTAATTTGTTTTCTGTCGTTTCGATGATTCTACTTTAGACGTTGTCACTGACGACTGCATCATAGACACATGTCATTTGTTATTGTTAAACTATTTTGGAGAGCTTTTGATGTACTGGTAAGTTACAGTATTACGGTTTTTGTGTGTGTAAAAGCATGTCTGTATACTTTATAGAATCCAAATGGACTTCCCAGAATTGCGTCTTTGACTTTAAATCTCTCCTACAGGTATATACGTTAGATAAGTTCACTACCTATAACTTACTTCATATTAGGGACAAACCAAAAGTTAAATATGCTATACCATACTAAAAGTGTAAACGACAATATACATAAATTAGACGCGCTCACTCGCAGTTTCAGCCACGTAGTTCCCGTTTCCGTAAAAAAAAATCGAAATAAAAGGTAGCCTATCTTACTCAGATGTATAAGCTGTATTACTGTAAAGTTTCATCAAAATCCATTCAGTAGTTTTTGCGTGAAAGAGTAAGAAACATACATCTATCCATACTTAAAAACTTACGCGTTTATAATATTCATAATCGATAACCGCTAACCGGTGGGGATCGACTCTAGGACCTCTCCATTTTAAGTTCTTCACTATTGTAGTAAGCTTTTGTACGTTTCAATTGCTTACCACAGTGCTGCATATTTGAACAAAGAAAGTTTTAATATTGCTGTTGTATAAACTGTGACTAAGATATTTTCTAGAGTCTCACCCGATGTTAATCCTTCAAAGATGCAAGAGGCGAGACCGCCGCGGGCGAGCCGGCCGGACTATTTCGACCCCTTTGAAGATCTCGCGTTCATTAGCGCGGGTCTCGCTGACCCCGCGGGGACGTTAGCTGTACGAGTAGTCGCAAGTTACAGACGCGAGTAATTCGCTTCACATGCCCCCAGTTAAGAGATTAGGTACTTATGTAACGTCGTGCAAACGTAGATATAATAGTGTTACGTGCTGGGGATCGGTGATTTGGAATAAGAACACCTAATGACTCTGATGAGACTTTATCCAGTTCTTTAACACAAAGACGACCTCCGTGGCGCAGTGGTAAGCGCGGTGGATTTATAAGACGGAGGTCCTGGGTTCAATTCCCGGCGGGGCAGATTGAGATTTTTCTTAATTTGTCTTGGTCTGGCTGGTGGGAGGCTTTCGCCTTGGCTACTTACCACCCTACCGACAAAGACGTATCGCCAAGCGATTTAGCGTTCCGGTACGATGTGTAGAAACCGATAGGGGTGTGGATTTCGTCCTACTCCTAACAAGTTAGCTCGCTTCCATCTTAGATTGCATCATCACTTAACATCAGGTGAGATGGCAGTCAAGGGCCAACATGTAGTCGACAAAAAAAAAAGATTCAAGTACACTTCCAATCGTAGTCCAAAATGATAACCGAGGTCGTTGGTAGAACACTTGTATCGCTGATATCGCTTCGATGTGTCTTGACTTGCTTCATGTCATAAAAACTCATGTTCGTCATTAACTAGCAAGCTGGTACCAGAATTTATTGTTTCTTGGAAGAAGATGTATTACAAAATTCAAACAAATCTCGTTTTAAAAATGCGGACAAAGCCATGGTAATTTTCGCTAGAAAATATTTAATTATTTTATATTAAGAATTCTATTACAGAGAAGCGAATTAATTGCAAAGAGTTGCAATATATCCACTTCAATGTAGAGTTACTTTGTCATAAAGTTCGTTATAAAAAATTAATAGAACGCAGTAGGTACGAAGAAAGGCATTTTCCATTTCCAGTTTCCAACAAACGAGCCGTACCCGAAAAAAACGCCTGCACTCCACACGCGAAATTCTTAAAACCGTCGCCTCATTGAAGTCGTATTTTTTACGCCAGGTCAAACCCCCCGTCGCAGGCAGGGGGCCGATGCGACCCCCTCGCGCGGGAGGGTTAATTAGTCGCGAGCGTGGTCCAGCTCACTCCATCTAACTTGCTTTCTTTATTTGTCCACTCGATACAAATGTGAGGATTGAGTGCGATGGACCCGCGTTCGGAAGATTGCGGAACTTTGATGCCATGCTTTATCTGTGTGAAGAGGGCTTTATATTGCAGATACTCGTAAAACATGATATAATTAATATCTAATTATATTAGTTATTACTTTGTTTTATTTTTACTTTAACCGTGAGTGGTCTATTTACGGACAATTGTTTTACGAAATAACGTCATAAGAAAATATTCATGGTCACAAACAAAACGTCCGATCGAACCTCTTTATCACTTATATTGAGCTCTCGCTTACACTGCAGAACGTGTCAATGAGTCATTCTTTTTCATTCGCGTAACCGCCATTCAACGATAAAATTTCAGGACTATAAGTAACATAAGTTCTTTTCGAAGAACACATTAACGCCTAAATTCATCAAAATCGATTCAGTGGTTTACCTGTGAAAAAGTAACGGACAGTCTAACATCCGCTTTTATAAAATACTTAATTTTACGGTAGTTTAGTATCTAGGTAAGGATCTAACTAGTTCTATCACCGGTTCGGCGGTAAAGTCGTTACAAATAGCTACAAATATCTAACTTGACTTTTCAGAAGTGCTTGTAATATATGCCTGCTATTTCTGAACGCTATTTGTATATTTATGTATTCAAATGACAACCTTCATTTTTTTCTATCACCCGAGCATGTTTGTCTGTGTACGGAGCCCGTGCCGTGTTCGCTCCCCCGGTTTTTTCTGTTCAAACGAGATAAAGGCCCCTCATTATTAGCTGCAGCTGAGAATTATCGACTACGGGGGCGAACGGTAGGTAGGGCACCTGAGGGTAGTCTCGTAATCTCAGCTGAGCAGGTAACGTTGAATGGTAATGATGATCAGTGGTGGTAACGCAGTGATCAACATTCGGATAAAGGTACCATTGATTATTAATTAAATTTTTATACTTGGACTTTATTGAGATAGGTACCATGACTAGCAGACTCGACAGTCTACTGACAACCTACTGAACAAGGATCCGTCGGCGCGCGCGCTTTCAACGTAGTAGCAGAGAAAATAGATTTATTTTGCTGTACTTTGAATGAACTCACAAAGATTTCTCAATGGTGTATTTGTTAGCATGATAATCTTCAGAAACAAACAGATCAAATAAAAAAAATTATCTTGTGAAGAGTTGTTTATATATCTTGTGAAGAGAAAAAGATAAAAAATATTGTTGTGGTGACGTCAAAAATATCGCTTCCTCATTCACTACGTTAAGGCGAAATAAATAATCATCTCTGCTTAGTGTCCACTGGACGCAGTTTTATAGAGACATCTATAGAGCCAAGAGCCATAAAAAGCTTTATCACGGCTATTATCAAAAGTGAGCAACTTTACGCCCTCCAAGCACAAAAAGTCTCAGTCGTCATAAAACAGTTCGCGCCTGTAGCCGGTCGTAACTCGTCACTCGCACATTTACGATCTCGTCAAACGCCGTTAAAGTACGCAGGTGTGCCTTGCGTTCTTTTTTTGACTCCAACTTTCGATTCTTATGCTCAAAAACTTTAACCGATTTTTAATCGATTTCAACAAAGACGGTTCTATTTTCTACGTAATTAAAAAATCTCAGTTGTAAGTGTAAAACACTTAGCACTTGTGGTCGGTAATAACATGTTAATCGTCACTCGCATATACATGATCTCATCAAACGCCACTAATTCATTAATTAGTTTTGATTCCAACTTCCGTTTTGGAGGCTCTACCTTACTGATTTTTACTTAATTTCAAAAAGGTGGTTCATTTAATATCAGAATATTCGCAAAATGCTCAATATTTCATAGCCGCACCTAGGACTCTTAAGTTAAAACCTAGTTAAGTATCATTTTTTTTATACCGTACAAAAATATTAAAATCTAAAATATGTATAATTATACGACTGTACTCATGGCTTATTTGAGAGGGTTATGCTTGAAAGGAATGCCTAACATTCATGTAAAAATAATAATAATAGATATTACGTAGCGTTCTGCCTCAAGGGGCATGGTGAATCGCGAGCGGAAGCGCCGGTGCACGTGAGTCCTCCGCGGTGCAGGGACGCGGGGACGTGTGACAGGGGACAGGGAGCAGGGGACAGGGGCAGCGGACGGGGGTCAGGGAACAGGATGCGGTCACGCACGTCGCGAGATTTTATCGCGGCCTGAGGGACGTCACGCGATTGTCGCGGGAGAAACCGCGGGTATAGTGTTGTAATGGATATTGTTGTGTCGATGATTTACTTATCTATAGAGCGAGAGGCAGTGATGACCAAACCTTTGTCCAGAGCTAAAAAATTAGTCTTACAAAAAAACTGTAACTTACTAGTTGTAAAGCTCCCATCCCTCCTTGGAAAGAACCCATCCATCAACATAGTGTAATGTTTTTATTTCTTTTTTCTTCGAGATGATATGTCATGTCACGTCATGCCATTGGTCATAGCTTCACGGCAAACTTTCGAAAAATGCCGTTAAATTTAAGTTTAACTGTTTTTTAGGAAATTATAGACTGAACTTTGGAAACTACTACACGTACCGCACTATTTTTATCGATTAATTTTCTATCGATATCAAACAGAAAATGTTAATATAGTTCGGCCAGCACTAGTGAGTGGCGCGGGCGCAGCTGGGAAGCACGTCGCGACCTCCCGTGAGAGCGACACCTCCCGCCTTCATTGCGATGCAGAGCGCATCTGTCAGAGAAATTGCACCGCCATTTTTCATTTATTATTATTTTTGCTACATTTTCTCTCGGCTACTCTTGATATACTTTGACTCATGTTCATAGTCAGCCTGTTTTAATGGTCTACTACGAGCCTTTTGTCTAAATAGGAAAGGAGTAGATATATAACTTAGACCCACCATGCTGCTTGAATGCGAGCTAGCGTTTTACTATTGTAACATTCACCATATTATGGTTATGATCAGACCGGTCAGTATACCGGGGCCGATGGCTGTTGTGACTTTAACTAAACTACGAACTTCCCAAAATCTGTGCTGAGAATTATTACTGAGAATTTCTTGGATGAAAGAAAAACCTCAATATACAATTATCCGCCACTGAACTCGAACACAGGAACTTATAATCTGAAGCCACATAATAAGAATATTGAAAAGTTGTTTCTGAGATATAAAAAAAGTTGAGAGGTGTCAAGGGACACCCGGATGGAACGAAGTTCCTTTCGATTAATTAGTGAAGGAATTGTAAAAAAATTTTAATTTTTTTTAAGTAATAATAATATTTGTTGTTGTACACCGAAACACCAGATGGCGCCACGAGAGCGCGAGACAGCATACAGCGCGGGCGCCCCCCGCCGCTCACGCGCACACACATCAAAGGCTGCGGCAAGATCCTTTGATCAAAAAGTGTCGTGACAACTTTTCGTAAGAATTTTTTCCGTCTAGCCCCCTTTCACAACGCGCGATAAGGAACTTCGTTCCAATAACTTTAAAACGGTCGTCCGGTATTGACTACATTTACGCTGCTGAAACCTCGATCGAAAGCTGCATGCATAGTTAGTTTTTTTAGGTATTTAGGCAATTGACACCGTTCTGGTACTAAAATAATCATGCTTAAATCAATTAACGATAGAACAGATGTGTCTACAGAAGGTCTAAAATTTAGATCTCATGCCCTACATAAATAAATTAATAATAGCTCGTATTGAAATCTTCAATCTTGGCTCAAACAAAACAAAACAAGATTTGAAATTTGAATAATTAACAATAATAACCTATCAATATCAAACCTGTCAATAAAAAGATTTAAACAAATTAAGTATGTATATAGAAACGTCCCAGTCCGGCGCTAAAAAAATTGCGTTAATCAAGTAATGCTAGAACATTGGGGAAGATTGGTGCGTCCAAATCTGGTGTAAATCAATACAAGCTTATATTGAAAGCTAGGTTTATCAGCATAGCTTCAAAAATATCTGAAATTCAAACAAATAAAAGCAACAAGCTATCAAGGACGAAACTGTAAATAAAGTTTGAAATATAAAACAGAAACATCGAGTCCGGATATTTCATAGCTCGTAACAAACCAGCCCGTACTCCGGACAGCGGACAGCAACAGGTTGCATCATTACGCCATATTTTATAGCGAAAACTTAGCAATTCTAACTGCAAGACTTTCATCTTCGCGCTCGACTTTGAACTTCATTTTATTGCGATGTTGTGGGCTAATTATTTATTGCGGGCGAAAGTGTTTCTGTTTGCTGAAGCTGTTTATATTAAGTTTGGAAGCTAACTAGGTAATTGAGTTGCTTTTCATAACAATTATAACTTTGTCTAAGTCATTTTTTTAATAACTATGCCGCTCTGAGATCTAGCCATTTTGCGCCTTTGGTAAAGATGATAAGTTTGGTTGGTTAGTTAGTTTTTACGACCTCCGTAGCGCAGTGGCATGCGCGGTGAATTTGTAAAACGGAGGTTCTGAGTTCGATTCTGGTGAGACTGAGACAGATTGAGACTTTCTTTGATTTGTTCTGGTCTGGCTGGTGGGAGGCATTGGCTGTGGCAATTACGACCTTACCAACAAAGATACCGCCAAGTGACTTAGCGTCCCGGTAAGATGTCGTGTAGATAACCGAAAGGGGTGTGGATTTCATACTAATCCTAACAAGTTAGTCCGCTTCCATCTTAGATTGCATCATCACATCAGGTATTTAGTATTTTTATGTCGCTGTTGAATCATTTTAGACCATAAATTCATTCCTTTTACCAAATATCCATTTAGTAGTTTTTGTGTAAAAGAATAACAAATGTTAATCCATCCATACATACAAACTTTCGCGTTTGTAATATTAGTAGGTTTTAGAAGTACTGAATAAAGTACGGGTAGGCATAGGGTACAAAATGTTTTCCCACCAAAAGAAATTTCTTACATATTTTGAAAGTATATGAAAAATTTTAGATAAATTACAATCAGATAAACAGTTAAATGTTTACAATTTCAAAAGTTACTGAAGCTACTCAAACCAACATTTCAATGTTCACATTTTGAAAACTTTCTTTATTAAACTTGCAGTAATGAAGACGATATCAAAATGACTTCGTTCCCTTCGTTTCGGCCGCTGTAAAATATCTCGTAATGGCTTAACCTGTTGCTGTTCAGAAATCCGAATCTAATTTACTACAAATCGCTACTTTTAGACGAAATTTTTCTTTATTATTTTATTTATTTTTTTGTATAGGACATACTGTACTTAACTTTCTAGTTAATTTTTTCACAATTTATTCTGTTAGTTTTTTTTTATTTATCGACTACAAGTTGGCCCTTGACTGCTATCATACCTAATGTTAAGTGATAATGCAATCTAAGATGGAAGCGGACTAACTTGTTAGGAGTAGGATGAAACCCACACCCCTTTTGGTTTCTAGACGACATCGTACCGGAACTTTGTCGGTAGGGTGGTAACTAGTCACGGCGAAAGCCTCCTACCAGCCAGACCAAGACAAATAAAGAAAAATCTCAATCTGCCCCGCGGAGAATAGAACCCGGGACCTCCGTTTTATAAAACCACTGTGCCACGGAGGTCGTCAAGGTTATTCTGAACTTTTTTGTAACAAATTGCTATTGCTTCAAATCGCTTCATAATGCGAAATATTTGATAAATATCTATGTTCTACTATTAAAGTTATATTTGAATTTATAAAAGTGTATCTAGTTTAATTTTCACTAAAACTAGTAAGTGCTTTTTTATTAAAAGTATAATTTTTTTAACAATTAATAATTAAAAATAGTGGTGATAAGTAAACTTAAAAACAAGGTAAGATAGTTTGGTTGTTTTAGTTTTGTCTGTGAAAGATACTTTGTTATTATTGCTTTTTTATTTTATAATATGCAATACTTAAATAAATATATAATATTAAATAAATAAATAACAGACCATAAAATATTACACACAAAATTCCACCCACCCACGCCAAAACTATTTAGAGAAAAAAAAATAAACGCAACACATCTCTACTGGCGAGGTAATTTGACGAGAATCCAAATTAGGGCTGCACGCACGTCGTCAATCGATATCGCGTGATTATCGAGCATAATGGCGAGCGGCTCCCACGGACGGCCGCGAGGCCCCCGACCGCGGCGAGTAATTTGAACGTAGGTATTAGTTGGGGGACGCGATTAGATGTAGCGAAAGAAAAAAAGCGGGTCCGGATAGCTTGGTCGCGACGGCACGCCAGCGCTTGCATTAGATCGCCCCATTTAGATTCGCGTGTTCGTGTTTGTTTTTGTTTATATGTTTACGGCTCGGTGACGATAGGTATTATTACCATGCGAAATTATTAAACAGTTAATTGAACAAAATGTACGATAATTAATTAATTAGTACCTATATTGAGAAATAATTAAAAAAATGTTCCGTTCTTATTAGAATACCGAGATGTATACCTAATACATAAACTCTTTCTCATCTCTGTGCCAAATATCAACTACATCAGTTTTGTTTATCTAAAATTAATTTATTAATCTAGTTTAAATTAACAAAACTAAAATTAAAAACCATCACATTTATATCTTAAAGTTAATGCATTCTATCGAATGATTTTAATTTACAAATGGGAAATATATGTCGTTTTACAAATTTCGTAGCCTAACAAGTATGGGATATTTTAATGATTTAAGATACTTCAATCAAATAGCCCAATATTTTCGTGAGTTTTTTCTTTAATCAAAACGAGTCGCAAAGAGCCGCTTCACGCAAATGATCCATACTATATATTTATCTAATTAAATATGTTAATCGTTAGGAATGTTGATAAAAGTTTTATATTCGATTGTATCGGTAATTAAATAAAATATCATTAAATTAATTATATCAGTATAATAAATAAATGTTTCTATAAAGGGGTCTCAAAATGGCTTGAATAACTTAGTGTTTTGATGGTTTTGTGCTGGTCGTCGTCCGTATTTACATAATTGCCCATTAGCGAGGTTTTGTTAACAATCAAGTTGGATTCGTTGAAAACCACGATATCTACCCGCGAATATTTTGACAGTTGGTTTTTGTTTTTTTTTATTTAAAAAAAATAATACTTTGAATGTTAAGTTCTCGAAGTTTTAAATTTAGTTGTTTTTTTATAATGTTTTTTATGTTAAACAAAACAAAGATGTACATATCTACTACCATTATCATTAGATTTACATATTGTATATTTTTAATAACATATATACTCAATATTTTTGAGATAGATTTGAACATAATTTTAAAAATCATACTTGTTGTTGTGTCTATTTTAAATTGTTGGATTTTCAATTGTCTAAGAAAACTTATTAAATATTTTTCATCTCCCTTGTCTACTTAATCCACTATAGCTAGACGAAAAATGTCTGACGTAAGAAATAATAAAATGATCCGCTGAAGAAAATTGAACTCAACCTAAATAGACGAGGTAAAATACACCTGTCCTCCGAGGCAACTCATCAATAAAGGTCCACACAAAATTCCATCTCGAATATCTTCGGCGGCCTGTGTTTGTCCGTGTACACGCAAAATCCCTCTAAAGGTACGCCGCGGTCTCTAGACATGTGCGGGACATAAATTTGGCGAGCGTTACGTAGGTAGAGGCCGGCTATGTACCGTAGTACATAAGGAGCTATGTACGGAGCAACACGGGCGTCACTTATCCGCGCAGAGGATGCGGTGGCCGTCCGATCGCCTCCCGGCTACCCCCTGCGGGCGCCCCCACAACCCCCCTCGCGATTCATTAAGTCGGGCGCGGCCGGCGCGGCGGACGCGTCGCGGAGTCTCCGTGAATTCAAATTAGAGGCGGCTCGGACGTCGTGCGATAGGGGTTGACTGAAACACTCGACTGTCGATACCTTTGTGCGAAATGCTCCAAAATATTAGAATGTTTTCATTTAGGCTCGGAAGAATGAAACGCTAACCTACAAAGATTTGGAGGATAAGTTAGTTTATGACAAATAAGAATGAGATACTCTAAACAAATACATTTTTTTTGTCATACGCGGAATTAAGTATCCTGTAATGAAAAAAAAAATATCTATACTAAAGCCAAACTCGATTGAGAAAGTTTGTCAACAAACAAATTTAAAATGAAGGTAGTTGCACCATTTTATGCATAATTTTTAAAAAGTTATTATACACCATTGACCATGGTGTATTATAAAAAAATACACAAGACAAGCATTCTCTGTCGAGTTTGGCTTTAGTATAGTTCCCACATAATTTTTAAAAAGTTAATCTTATTACCTAAGATTTATAAATGGTGTTGCTTCGCTGCCAATTCATTTAATAATAATTTTAGCTTATTAGATATGTAAGTTATTATACACCATGACCCAACATATTATAACTAACCTGTGTACATTACCACAACTGCTATCATCACAACTTAGAGAAGTTGTGCGTAACAACTAACAAGTAGTTACATAATCTTAGCGTGCTATCTATACATTATTTTCAGTGAAATGAGATGTACATACCGCAAAACAAAAGGTACGCGAGAGGAAATATTCTCTGTAATGTAATATAAATATATGTATTTATTCTAATAAATAAAAGACGGAAGTATTTTCTATAATATAATTTTCGGCGCGCTCTCTGTAACTCGTTTTAATTAACGAAAGCTTAAAGCCTATTTGACTGAAGTATCTTAAATTATTATGAAATCATTAAGTCGATTCTAGTAGGTAACTAATACTAAACAAAATAATTTGAGAATAATATCGACAAGAATGAATGTTTCGCATCCCTATTGCCCCTTTGTCTCGGCAAGACAGACGCGCTCGTGGCGGGTGGCGGGCGGCGGGCGGCGGGGGGCGCACGTGTCGGACGGAAGTCGCGCAGGGCTCAAGCCGCACCGCGCTAAATGATTCAAAACTCGCCCGGACCTGCAAGATTTATGCCCCTACCCGATCCCGCCTAGATTAAAGATGTCGCGCCTTTATTGAAATACGCTAAAATATTCCCGAAGGCGCTCCCGCCGAGCCGCCGCGCGCGGAGTCTCGCGGCGCCCGGCCATTCATTCACATTCAGCTCGCGCACTCATTCCATTCACTCCTTTATTGTTTGTTTTCCGCTGTTTATTGCGCTTCATAAACGCTTTTGTTTTATGACGGCCGACTATTGGTGCTGAGTGAACGGAAATTATTATTAATGTTCCCACTAACATCACTTACGGTATTTCGAATTATTTGAATTATTTGAATTTCGTTTATTTATTAAAGTAGGTTATTTAAATCGTTAAGTGTTATCTATGGTGACTCTAGAGCACCGGTCTTAATCACGTCCATAAAATAGTAGCTATTTGATGTTCTGTGAATAAAAATGTTAAACTGTAGTTGATCCATCGAAACGACAGAAAAAAAATTAATCGTTCTTGAAAAACTCCCAACATTATTGCTTACGAGTGATAAGGGCAGAGATAATACTCGAGGGCTTTCATTTGTAATCATGTATTAGACATGATAACCTTTAATAAATTACCTTTAATACCTTTAATTAATTGTGTTGCTTAGAATTCTTTCTAATAAGACTAGACTTTTTTAATAAATTTCTGTGAACACCCGAATATGGACTAGGATTTGGATTTTAATTCGCATAAGCTATTTTAGCACTGTTCTAATCCAAATCTGATAAATCCAAAGTAACCTTAGTCCTAATTTGGTATATGAATTGACATGTTCAGTTCATACTGTAGATGGCATTACAGGCCGTATACCCGTATCAAACATAATATTAAAGCACAATTTCGGCACCGACGTCATCGGGACCGTGGCCTAGCGGTAGGGCGCTTTAAGTGCCCGGATTGCCAGAGAGACGTGGGTTCAAATCCCGTCGGTTCCGCAATTTTTGATATTATGTTTATTCTTAAATATATTATATGAATTGAATTAATGAGTTTCGCGGTACCCTTACGTAAGTATATACCTATCCTGATTTTTATCTAGGGCAGGCATTATAGGTAGGTACTATATTCTACATGAAATAGAAATTTCCTCCTCCAATATCTACTGTTTCGTAATTTGTCCTCAGGGTAGGTAGTGCGTTTTTGCATTTATGAAGTGCACGCCACTGACCAAGAATATCTCTTATTTGGACTATAATTGTTAACAGACGTAGTTTTTAAATCATAATCATGATCAGTTTATCATTTCTCGATATCGCCAGATCGAATCAGCAAACCCGGTCAGTGTATTCATAACGAAAAGTAAACTAAAAGTTCGCTCAGCGTTCGTTCGATTGACTGCGCAACGTAAAGTTTGTAAGTTTGTTTGAGTTTGAGTTGGCGGACGACGGCCAGCGCCAGTATGCAAATGTGAACTTTCCCTCTTCCAGCGACGAGCGCGAGGACTGCACTTTGGTTTACGATTCTCTCGAGCTTTACTTACCTACTATTTTAATTAGTGGTCATTTACTATCCTTCACAGTGTTACTAGTGTTTGTGGTAATTGAGTAGAAATCACCTGTAAACTAAGTAATACTTCGTAGCGTATGCAAGGAACATGTACTGTAAAGTACCAACCTATGTCTAGCTACCTGTTAAGCCCCATTTACAATCACTGATGATGGTAAATGATCAATATTAAGTTATCATTTCATCTCAATACCATCCGATTGCGAATCAGCAAGTCCACTCAGTGTATTCATAACGTAAAGTAAACTTAAAGTTCGCTCCACGCGGTCCGTCCGACTGCGCAAAGTAAAGTTTGTAAGTTTGTTTGAGTTTGAGTTGGCGGACGACGGCCAGCGCCAGTATGCAAATGTGAACTTTCCCTCTTCCAGCGACGAGCGCGAGGATAGAGACTGCACTTGGCCGATTTACGACTCTCCCGGGCGCTAGTATTGAAATTCACGATCGTTTCTATCTTTACGTTGGTGCATCGGATTAGTTCACTTTTCACGTCGCCTGTACCGTCATAGATACCAGGTACTATGATAATCTGCAAATATCTTTTTATATAAGCTGCTGCGATTTAATCCACAAAAAAAATTATACAAAAAATAGGTATATACGGTCATTGTGAAACTCCTTTTTTCAACCGACTTCTAAAACATAAATATACCTACTATCGACACTAAAAATCGAAAAATAATGTCGTATTTAGCATCGGTAGGTGTTAATTTATATAGTTTCTGAATTAATCACATTATAGAACGGGCTAAAGAGCTAAATCTCTATAATATCGACTTATTTATTTCCCCGTTCAACCGTTTCTATAATTATATCTCCGATATTTTGACGACCTTTGTGGCGCAGTGTTACCTATGTGCAGTGGGTTTTTAAGACGGAGGTCCTGGGTTCGATTCCGTACAGATTTTCTTAATTGGTCTTAGTCTGATAAGAGGCTTTGACCTTGTCGTGCCACCCTGCTGGCAAAGACATACCACCAAGCGATTTAGCGCTCGGTAGGATCTCGTGTGGAAACCTAAAGGGCTGTGGATTTCATCTTACTCCTAACAAGTTACCGTTTCCAAGGTCCAACTTGTGATGAATAAAAAAAAGATAGTGAATAGGCTCAGCAAAGAAATACGGCGAGCGAAGTTACTAACAACTACAAACGCGTTTGCAGCACGTTTCCAGTTACCGCTCGCTACATAGGAGCAGCTATAGTACGTAGGTAGGTACATAGGACAGGGTACACAAAGCACATAAGATATTCCGTAGCTCGGAATACGGGCACGGCATTGCAAGCACAAATTAGAGCGGGCCACGTTCCACGCTTTGAGTTGCGCTTGACCAAGCGTTATTCGAATTTCGAACAAGACGCTAGCCGCACTAGTGACGCGCCACGCTATCGATAACACCCGCAAGTATCGATTCGGTGGAGTGGCGAGCGAGCTGAGCTGAGAAGGCGGGGGTCATCGCCGCGGGCGACGCTGAAATGCCACTCATGCGAGTCTGTGCCCCGTCTCTAATTAAATGTGCTGCGATGTTTTTGCAATCTCGACTGTCGATGTTTCGATAAGTTTTTCATAATGGTCAAATATTTATGTTATGATGCAAAGTGATAACATAAGTAGATATATTTTGCGTTATGATAATTGCTGTACATTTTTGAATAAGTTTACATACATATACACAACATACATCATGCCGCATTCCTATAGGGATAAGCAGAGACTCATTTCCTTTGGGGTAGGTACATCCTTCCATTTACCGCGGTCCTTGCATACTTCCTTAGCTTCTTCCACTCTCATTAATCCTTTCATACAAGTTCGTCGGTTTAGGGTACACTTAACCTGGTCATATTTTAAAATATCCTGAATTTAGTCCAGGAATATTCGCCTAGGCCTTCCCCTTCCAACATTTTTATTCACCCTCGCCTCATAAATCTCATTTGTTAGTCTTCTTTCATCCATTCTTTTTAAATGCCCAAATCATCTAAGATTAATATATTTAAATATGTATATTAATCTCAAGCACCCATAACATAAGCTACGCTTGATTTGGGGTTAGTAGGCCATGTGTATTGTTCTAATCTATCATATAAAAATATCGTGTTTGTTATCGAACTCCAAATTCTTTAGAATTTAGTCGCCAAATAGCTCTGCCAAATAGATCTCTGTCAGACGATTTTAGTATACATAAATCTACGTCACACATGAATTATTACCAACGGTATCATCGCTGAGATGCAAAAAATTCTTGCGTATCGAATTTCACAAATATCGATAAAAAAATAAAAAGAACGAACCGCGGCCACAACTCAAAGCGCAATAGGGAGCTCTTGAAGAGCGGCAGTCCGCGCGAGTGATTTGCGCCCGCCGACGCCGCGCGGTCGCGACGCGGATTAGTGATGCGACTCTTACATTCTTTTATTTTTTTTATCGACATCGATATGGGTTTTATTTACTTGTATTATTATTATTAGTATCGTAAGGCGCGCCACAGCGGATGCATTTCGACTCTTTTCTATCTTTATATATCAGTTCAAGCACTCGCTCTGATAGATGGATAGTTGTTTTTAGGTTAGAGGCAAAGTGATCCTCTGCTAGTGGATGTGCTATCCCACACAAGATGTGTTTCATGGATATTTTGTATAGAGTTTCCTGATTTGAGACATACCAACGAAGTTTCCGATTGAGTAGGTATTAGATCGTCAGCTTTATTGCTGTACCTATCAACTTAGTTCTCTTTAGGTGTTCAGATATGATTGCAATAATTACTTTTCTTATTCCACAATTTTTGAACGGAACATACCGCAAACCGTAATCCATCCACGCTGTCCATCGGTGGTTTAGCTCAATCTTTTGTTATAAAAGATCGTTCTACAATGCGCTGCCCTGTGCCCTTCCATATTATGCATAGCGAGATGTGCATCGCATTGTTTGCAACAAAGCATGATGAGGCTTATTTGGAGGTAATTCTTTTCAGGAATCTCTCTTACCAATCTCCTCTAACACTTAAACAAATAAAACAAAGTACAAAAAATTCGTTGTCACTCTCTTTCTTACATTAATGTGTGATGATTTAAATCCGTCAAACGATTTAGATATACTTTTTATAGAGTATACATATATACATACATATGTATACATATGATAGACAAAACCTTATTTTACCTATTTTAGTAGTAGTCGGACGTACTCCGTCAACAGTGACGTGAGTTTCAGCCATTCATATTTTAATAATATATACAATACTCGCTATAGTCTAAATCCTAATACATATACCTCATTTAACGGTCTGGTCAAAAACAAAAACCCAATAAAAAAAATGTTTCGCGGAATCGAATGTGATGGCAGGCGCACATCCCTGCGTCGGGTCGGGTCCAGAGGCTGCCGCGTCTCCAAACAAAGGAGTGTTTTTGCGCCGCGGCGCCACCCCCGAGCGGCCGCGGGTCGATACTCGAGATGTCGGCCTACGTACATTTGCCTACCTCGACGCCTCGGGCTCGTGTGCTGCTCGCCTGCTCGCTCGCCCACCGCCCGATGCCCCCCAGATTACCGCCTACAAAGCAAACTTCGTTGCTACGTGCATGCAATATGCGCAAGGCGCCCGAATTGCGCCGAGGTCCCGATTGCTTCGTGCGCTCGGCTCGCACTCAGCGATGCCTGGCTTGACCTTATCACTGCACTACGACGTAGCTAATTACCTGTAACCATAGTGTTGGGTTGCCATATATCTCTACCAGTCATATTTTCTGAGCTCCCTGTAGCTATCTGTCGGATTAAAAAAAAGCTGTAAATATAATGTTGCCATGTATCCCGATAATTACAGATCCCGCCTCAAACTCGACTGCTTGCTTCCATACACTCGGTCAAATACTCAGCACTACCTGATTTTATCACCGTAGTCTTAGGAGGAATCACCTATAAATTAACTACAGAGCTACAATGCATCTCTATTTGCTATAACTCCAATGCTGCAATTTCGGATCCAACAAGTTGATTTCATACGCTCGCTCCCGTTCTCAGCACCGCCTGGTTTCCTATTCTGTAACTATGTTTTCATTTGTACTATCTGCCATACTTTCAGAGCTCTCTACAGCTTTCCGTCGGATTGAAGTTTCGACATTCTGTCTTGCATTATTTCGTGGCGACCAAATTCTACGCGTCATGCCCTTTCATTTGATACCCATATTCAGGGTAGTTGTAAAGAAATAAGTAATCCGCCATTCTGTAGCGACGTCAAACGTATAACACCCCTCTTTTTGCGTCGGGGTTAAAAATAAAACTTGTAGCGTTTGTTCGTGGGCTAGGATTTCGCATAGATACGCTATACGCTGTCAATAAAGACTTACACTATCATAGTTCTAGTATGTAGACTGTGATCAAGTAACTAATACTTGGGTAGGTTCTTGCAAGCAGCGACCGAATATTTAATATGGGTCGAAAGATCTTCTCGCCTCGCCTCATCTTACGCGCAACAACATTATTTATTGGAGGGGCATAGCGGCGCCCGCGACCTGGTCGACAACTTCAGAGAGCGACAAATTCAACCTCCGTAATTGCAGGGAAAATATAGGCTTGTAACACAAAGACGAGCGCTAGACCAGACGCTGTGTTGTTCTCTCCAGAAGTCCATTAGATGATGCAGTCAGGGGGCGGCATTTTTTATTTCATACTGCACATCCAAACATTTCTAGATCCCGGATTGGCAGAAAAACATCAGAGACGTAGAGTAGACGTAGTGATTTTTTATTATTGATTATTGCCCTTGACTGCTATCTCAATAATATAAGGTAAGTAATAATGTAAGGTAATAATAATAGTAAGTGATGATGCAATCTAAGATGGAAGCGGGCTACTTGTTAGGAGTAGGATGAAATCCATACCCCTTTCGATTTCTGCAGGACACCGTACAAGAACGACAAAAAGCTAGGCGGTACGTCTTAGCCAGGAGGGTAGTAACTAACCACGGCAGAAGCCTCCCACCAGACATAAAGATCCAGTTGGTATCTATGTTCAAACTTGTTCAAGATTTTACGGAGACAGCTGGTTGCATCGATCTTTCTTCAGCTGGTAGCATCGATTTTTCAAATGTGAACGTGTCCTTACACCGTATCTGAACGTGTCCTTACATCCACAATCAAGTTAATGACTCGAGGTGGGTTCTCGCAAGTGGAGACCGAATATCTGATACGGGTCGAGATAGCGCCTCGCCTCGCCTCATCTTGCGCGTGATAGATTCTTAGTTAAATTATAGTAGTCATGAATATCAAATAAGAATATAATTATTTGAAAGTTCTTGTTTTGAGTAAAGGTAAATACAACGATTGTATTTCATTATTAATTGTATAATAATTAAAGCTAATCAAGTTATAGTGTGTTGTAAAATATGGGCAATTATAACTAATTAAAATTATATTAACTTATTTTGAATGTACCTTACATCGTATCTAGTCCTAGTACACATACACAATTAAGTTAATGACATAATTTTGTATATTGCTATTATTCCCAGAGGTGGGTTCTCACGATGTTACGTATCATTGTGCCAGAGTAATTCACCGAATTATCTGTCAGTACTATTGGGTTTAGTTATAATTACTTGGAATAGCGCCATCGCTTAGTGTTGACGCCTCATCTTGCGCGCGTTGAACTCTCAGCGAATTCTGTATTTCCATTTGTATATAATTATTTTGTGTGTTCTCTTTGTGTGCAGTTATGCTGCCAGTTAATTTTGTTAAAAGTTAAAGTGTAATAAAATGTAATGCTAGTTAAGTAAATTATGTGACTACCGTCATATTGTTTCATTTTGATTTGATTTAAGAAAGTTCGTTATTAAAATGTGTTAATATTTTGGTTAATATTGTTTTCCTGCTCGTGCCTTTTAACCCCTTCTGATGATGTATCTAATACGCGCAACTCTCTGGAATTACACCTGCAGTGCATCTAGTAATTTGCAACTACAGTAGCGCAATTTTGCTACAATGTTTTTATAGTAGCTGCTGAGACTCTTACACTTCTGGAAGGCAGTTCCAAACTTGTTGTAGAGTCATAACAACAAGTCAAACTTTTCAAAAGTCCTTTCAAACAAAGCCTAGGTACTTGAAATAATTAATTAACGAATTTCAATTTATAACTATGAATACGCTGTGATTATCGAATTCCTCTCTAATTCGTTTTGTTTAACACTATTCTTTCAACAGATTCCTAAACATTTTATCTCTATGCCTTTGTTAGAAGTAAGCTTCTAACACTTTTACAAGTTTTTAAGTGAGTACCTAGATTCTACATGACATCGTATCGGAACGCTATTTTGCTTGGCGGTACATCTTTGTCGGTATTGTGGTAACTGGCCAAAGACCAAGTACTCGTATGTCCGGTCACGCACAGTGTACAGTTTCGTAGTTATACGAATTAAAATAGTGGAGTTTCTTTTAAACAACTTACATAGATATAATTTACAACAGATTATGTATAAAAATTTCTATTTTAAAGAATATTTCAATATTTGGCCGACTAAAATATGCAATAATTACCATTAATCATCCGAGCGGTCAACACATATAAATAATTTGTAACTAACCAAACAATAACATCAATAAAATATTATTCCCAACTAGTTAGCGAGTCGGAAATTCAGACCGCATAAACTAAAAACACCGAACACCACTTAAACTTTGTAATAGTCAGCAAATCGTACTTCGTAAACAACAAAAAACTTAGAGCAAGAGGGAATTGGGGATCGCGCTGCCAAGGCTCCGGAGGGGCTGACGGGACGAGGCGGGGGGCTAAAAAAGAAGACGGGCGAGCGAAAGTGTTGAAAAGTTTTCAGCGAAAAGTGAAAGCCGTAAGTCGAGAAAGTTTGCGGCCGACGACTTTGTTTTCTCACAACTTAGTATTCAATTTGTAGGCTAAGGGTGGGTTGTGACCCCCTCCGCCCGCCCGCCCTACCGTAACAATGAACCGTTTATGATTTCCGTTTGGAGAGCAAAACTTGTTGTCCGTTCGGTTTGTTTCTGAACTGAAGTTAATGACTTACTTTACTTTATTTATTTTTAAATATAATATGAATGTTTGAATAATTTTATAATGTAGCATACTTTCTTAAAATTAAAAAAAAATAAACAAACAAAAAGAAATGGTTACAAAACAATGAAAAACAATTTGCGTAACTAAGCAGAATTTCGGTCTAAGTAAATTCGATTTCTAAGTCCAGTATTTTAAACTGTTATATTTTTTATAATACAACATTAAAGTGTTTTTTTTAAATTAATTTATATTCTGTTATATGTATTACTGTTTTTATAATTCAGTTACACCTAAAATTACTGAATTTAATATAACTGACTTGTAACGCCATCTATTGCAGAGACATTGTACTTTTACATCCCTCGATAAGAACCCTAGAGAAAATTAAAGACAACATTCGCAGGGCTTATAATTTTTATATTTATAAAGCTAAAGAGTTTGTTTATTTGAAGGCGCTAACCTCATGTATTTTTGTATTGGAGTGTTCAATTATCGAGGAAGGCTTTAGGGTCATATAACTACTAGGTGCAAATAGTAAGAGCGAAGAGTCAGTGGAAATGTGAAAAAAATGGGGAAAATAATTCATCTTAGAAGGCTAATATAATATATAACAAGTTATACATAAGGAGTAACTTGGGCTGTTTTTATTTTCGTAATTTTAATTCGACGCGGACGAAATCGCTGTTTGTAAATATTATAAAGTTTTATCAGTCTAACTATATTGGTGGTGTAAAGTCTATTATAAGAATGTGTCCATGTTGCCTAGTACCTCTTACGAGTTGGCTTGCTCGTGGTTATCATTTATGTGACTTTATAGCACGAGGTGTTGAGTTCGAGTATGAAATAATGAGCTTTACTTTCTTCTAAAAACTTCTAAGTAAAACTAAGCCCGGATTCAAGAGGTTAGTGTCGTTACGCTCCCGGAGAACACGTTAAGGTTCCTAATGTTTTTCATCCCGCAGATTAGTCACACTATATTATAACGACGCCCTACTCTTTGAAAAAGATGCAGTCGAAAATGATAAATAGGTAGGTATTTTTTGACGAGTGAGTGACGGTGACTCGTATGAAGTAAGCAAACTCTTTTTCGATGCAAGCTCACAAACAAGGTTCCTGTAAATATTTTTTGGTTTCGGATAATGATACAGTGGGGCAAGTGCGAGTTTTCACCAAACGACTGCGTAAAAACGTAACCACTCGATTATATAGAAAAAAAAAGCGTTCACTCTCGCTATATCTAGATGGCGCTGCTTCAATTTCATATAAATTTGCGTTACGTTTTTACGCAGTCCATCGGTAACAAACTCACGCTAGGCACACTGGATTGAGTTTCGGCGCCCCTGGTGCTAACATTTCATAGAAAGCGTTACAACAGTATCACCATAACCCCTAAACCCTCATTGGAGGAATGTCATAATGCATTACTTTTCTCCATTTGCTCCATATCCCCTCCTCTAAAGGGCCCTAAACAGGTTAATACTTTTCTTTAAGCTGTTGTTATTTTCAGCCGGAGCGCCTCATGTCTCCTTTCACCGCTATAGTTCGACGAAGCGGCAACCCTTTTGAGCTGGCTCATGTAATGGTATCATGGCTCATCGGCTCAGGGTACGACGCGTACCTGGTGGTGGGGTGCGCCAAGCGTGATGTCTGCATGGCTATCAGATACAGAACTGTTTGCCCTGAACTACCTGATGAAAATGAGGTGCCTACTTAAACTTACAATTGTATCAATTATTAACTTATTTATGCTTTGGTATATCCATAAGTTACTTCACTCGTAAAGTTGGTGGGAGAGGGTCAATGAAGTGTGTCATTGGTTGACAAGGGATGGGAGGGAGTTCTATCTTTGGTGACGTCAACAACCCATCTTGTTCAGCACAAGATAGGTTATTGCTGGATCCATTTTCTTGGTTATGCTACACATCGCAGGGTAGGTACTGTGTACCGGAAAAATTGTGATGCGTGACATTATTTATAAACAAAGATATTTTTCTTTCTATCACCACGAGGTTCTAAGCCTTAAGACCGAAACACAGCAATGCTTCTTAGCAACTTTAATCTGCATCAAGCAGGTACATAGGAAATATTCCTATGATGAGCTCTATCATAAAAACTACTACTATTTTTAAATTATTATTTGATGTTTTTTAACTATTGTTTTTATTCTCTCGTACACGCTCTTTCTCTCACTGTATCTTCTTTTTCAACTTATCTATTTCTTAACGTAAGGTTGTCGAAGAGCCGCCACCGCTAACAGAAGAGCCGAGGTACCGCCTCGTTCCACTACCGGACCTCACATCCAAGTACTGCAGAGACATGGCACAGAAAGAAGCAGACAAAAAGCAAAGAGAACTCGACAAGATTGAAGCGGCGAGACTGCAAAGAATTGAGGTAAGTAAGTAATCTAAATAAAAGTCTAAAGTGCAGCCCAAGCATCGATAGAATAAACGTAAACAAAGGACCGATAATTGATAACGGGCGAGTATTATCTCTGTCCTTATCTCTCCTAAGCAAAAATATATTGTCAGGTTTTCAAGAACCATTCATATGTGTTCTTTCGTTTCGATGGCTCAACTATAGCTAGATTTTTGTGAGAGCAGCAAAATTAAATTGATTAAATTCGTTTTCAAGTTTTAACAAGACTAAAGTTGTCACACATATTTAATAACATTGTCAGGATCAAGAGAAACTGCGTACGGAAAAATAACTTGATGTTACTTAAATAAGTATTGTAAAAATGTATTTTGGACTATTTTGGATTTATTTGCCGGCTATTCTCGACAGAATCTGCTTTTCGAAGTGGTGCTAGAGTCACTACAAATATTTACTTTGCTTGTAGAAAAAATCATATACCTCGATTTCAAATTGAATTTGAATTCGAGGTAAAGGCAAATAATACATATTATGGTAGAGAAGGCGGTTTTAAGCAATCTGAGAAGATTGACTGCTGGCTTATTGTACATATTATGGTAGAGATACCATAATATGTACAATAAGCCAAGCATAATAAACCAAGAGTTCGAAACTATGCTATTTCAGGAGCTTGAGAGACCGCCGCACGACGCCATAGACGGCTGGCGGACACACGCGTGGGTTCTGATGCTGGCAGGGTCCAAGGGTGTCGAGGAGCCGTTCTTCATAGAGCCGAGCGATGGCGCCGCCTACCCACTGAACTCGCCGCAATACCAGCATCTCGATAGCGTTTACAACCACGAGAATTATTACGTGCGTTTCCTGAATTACTATTCTCCGCTGTTATTTGGTCGGTTAAAAAAAACAAAAGATGTGGTTACATAAAATTAGGAACGATCAGCAAATTGGCTTTAATTCCCACTGTGTTCACTTCACTAGCAATAAAAAGGTCAGCCAAATAGTTCACGCTATCTCTGCGATTGCTTTCTTGAAGGATGTGGACGTTTTCAACTGCTATTACGACCGACTTAATGTTTTATTTTCGTTTGGGTCAGTTCCAATTAAAAATTTACTAAAAAGAGAGGAGGAGAGATAAGAGCTGAAAGGTTGTCAGCCTATGCTACTATCAAAAGACAAGTACTTACGGCAAACAAATATGTTATGGTAGGTAGCAGTTACCCTTAAACAACAAGCGAAAACAGCCAAAGACACGTCTTAGCGATTTAACGTTCTGATACCATGTCGTGTAGAAACCGACGGGGTGGAGATATTATCCTACTACTAACAAGTTAGCTCACTTCCATCCTAGATCGCATCATCACTTACCATCAGGTATGATTGCAATCTAATATCATGGAATTAATAAAAAAAGATTGATTTTTTTTCAATGATTTACAATAGGTAAATCTGCAAAGTTGTGACAACGGTCTCGGCACCCTCAACTACGACCTCGGTGATCTATCATGCTGGGAGCACATGCTGGCCGGAGAGCCCTTCCATCGGCGGCAGTTGGTTGGCATCGATCTATCTGAGAAGAAGACCGCCTACGACACCGAGAAGCACCTCGACGTGCCCGCGAGCTGGGTCGAGAAGCTGGACCTCACGGCGAATGGTATGTGTCGACGCGTTTTAGATGTGATGAATTTATTGGCAAGTTTATAGTAACAAAATCGACTCCGATGCCGTGACGATAAAATATGGCGTGACGCTTTTTTTATTGTACTATCATATACATAAGTTCTAAAAGGAATGTCAATTTAATGTCGTGTCATCTTTAAATCTTAACTGTAATTTACTTAAACCTAAATTTTAGGTTATCTGGTCGTTAGCTATAATTAAAGGAATGATCTAAATAAGGAAATTCTATTTATAAACGACTTTAACAAAGATGTTATTATTTACTATATTGAATCTCTCCATATAGATTTTACTACACAGATGGCGTAACATACTGGCATGGCGTAACAACAGTTAAGAGTCACGCCATGGACCGTCATGGCATACAATTTTACTGACACTAACTAGTTGATGACTGATTCACATTGACAAGGATAATGTTTTCAGAATTTGAACAAAGGTACCCGGGAAGCCACAAGGTCATACATTACAAGAAGGTTTTGTTGGAGAAGTTCTCGCCCTACTCGGAGAGAGATGGAGTTATAAAGAGAATTAAAATATTTGACGACTACGCACTCAAGATACCGCTTCTAACGTAAGCAATTAACATCGCAAATGTCTTGTTTATGGTAGAAATATGTAAGCTACGTATGAGTTCTTGAGTTAGCGTCGTGGGTAGTGTTATCTTCTTTAAAGAAAGAGAATTCTTCTTCTTTCAAGAAGGTAAACAATGAAAAAGGAGCACCCTTGGAGTTATGAAGGCGCATTAAATTATTTAAATTATTAATTGTTAAACGAAATGTGTGGTGATTTTCGTTTTCTGAAAGCTCTGAAACTTGTAACCTAATAATAAAAGAGTTCCGAGTTCCACCGGTTGCTTGAGCACTAAAAAACCACGCAAGCGGAGGAGCAAACTTATTATAACATTGTCGAGTTCTTGAAAAGAGAAAGTGTTGCTAGATCAATTGTTAGATTTGGGTGACTTATGCCCAAATACTAAAACGTCACTCAAATCCACCTGCTTGAAGTTATCCTGGACCTCGAAACTCCTCAAACTTAATGTTTGAATTATAACTGAGTATACGAATTTAGAGTTCAGGACATGCTCAGTAATATGAGATGGTGAGGTGATTGTTCATTATTCGGACATAGTCTATTCGTTGGTTTGTCGCGGAAAATAGCAAAATAATGAAACATATTAATTGTAAATCCTCTTACCACCTTACCAGGTACGAATGGTACAAACACCGAGTGGATAAAATGGAGACAGTCAGAATAGATCATATACAGAAGGAGATAAGAGAAACGTTTGCAGTGGGGAGGCGGGATCATCTTATTAGTAAGTAGCATCGATTATATAATCAATAAGTACAATAATTGAAAATGACAAGATTAAATTATACCTAAATTTAAAAAACCACCGACAAAATGTAAATTGCTATTTTTTCATGGAGGCCATGGGTCTTGAAATTTTTCATATTTTAATAGTCAAGCCCTTTCATTTGTCGCCCATATTGAGGGAGATGTAAAAATAAATAATAGTTTAAAAAACTATTAGAAAATAAATTTTAATAAATTTAAATTAAGAATAGGGTTAAAAATTTCATTAACTATAAATTAATAATAGGGTAAATAAAAAAAATTATTTTATTTTAAAAAAGCGTGGGGTGCATGGTGTCAATATAGTTATAAATATTTTATTGACAGATATGAGTAGAGTGATTATCATTTTGACTAATATCTTAAAAAGCACCCCACTAAAATATTTTTTTACACTATTATTAAATTATAGTTTGAAATTTTTAACACTATTCTTAATTTAAATTTATTAAAATTTATTTTCTATTTTTTATTTATAAAAAGCGTGTTTTTAGTTTTTTAAACTATTATTTATTTTTTACTTTTTAGTTTGGTTTATTTATAAAAGCGTGATTTTTTAGTTTTTTAGATTTGTTTTGTAGAGTTAAAAATCTCCTTAGTATTCGAAAATTTGTCAATATTAGAGAAATCGGCTAAAGATAATTATTGGAAATTAAAATTAACATCAAGTCCTGTCTTATCGACTGCAGAGAAAAATTATAAAAAATTTAAATTAAGTTTCTACCTTATCGACTGTAGAGAAAAATTATAAAAATTGAAATTAAGTTTCTACCTTATCGACTATAGATGAAAATTATATAAATTAACAAAAATCATATTTTGTAAATTGAAAAATGGAATAATTTTATCAAATAAGTGTATTGTCATCGGTCCTCGATAAATCCACAAAGTTTAAACGAAATCTGGCCGTTTAAAGTTGGTCAAAATCGCGCCCAAAAAAATCGGTTACAAACATACAAATATACAAACATACAAACATACATACAAGTGAAGCTCGAACCCACGCCTGGCGACTGTTGTACGGGCAGTTTAGCACTTAAACCGCTCGGCCACACAGTCGCTAGTAATTTATTTATTAGTGAGAATAAAATAATTATTTATAAATATTATAAATACGGGGAATCAGAGTTCAATTTCGGAGCCTGAGAAACGGCTACCAGAACCAAGGAAGGCCGCAGGCGCGCAGATTACCCACGGAGAGTTACATACTGACAAACTGACAAACTGACATACAAGTGAAGCTAATAAAAAGCGTGTAAAAATTGTAATCCACCATTATGTAGTGGCGGCCATTTTAAACCGATTTTGATCAAATCCACCAAGGAAACACTGCCAAAAAACTGGTGAACGCCTAATGGAAACAGGACACAAAACATCACTTTGTAAAATGTGTTCTGTATAAAGGTGATGGTTTCCCATTATTTAAAAAAACTTTGCACTATTAACAAAACACATTTGCAACTCCGTCTGTATGAAAATAAGATTAAAGTTTTTTTGGCTACACGCTTTACGAAAAATATATGACGTCACACTCACAAACGTGACCAGCTGTGACGAGGACGAAGGAGGGGTCAAAGTATCATGAAAATCATGTGACGTAACTTACGGATGGCCCTTTACCATCAGGTGATCTGCTTGCTCCGTCAATTATTACAGGACGATTTTTCAGAGCACACATACGACATCGACGCTCCGCCGACGTCGGTGGAAGGCGACCGCACTCTGGAGTTCAACTACTACGCACGGCTCGACCATCTTTCCAAGCTGACTTGCTCGCGCCTCACGTTCGAGGAATACTACACCGACAGGACGGATAGGTAGATATTTATTTTATCATTATCATTATCAGCCTATTAACGATCTACTGCAGGGCCAGGCCTATCTCCTTATAGGAGAGAGGATATAGAGCGTAGATCCACCACGCTGCTCCAATGCGGATTGGCTTTGCGGGCTCAGGGTTGATAATGTTTCATTTATTAATGATCACTGTCAATTGTTGAAGATAGTGACCAGGACCGACGGCTTAACATGATCTCCGAGGCACGGGGGTCTCTTCCACTTCACCAAGTTTCCGACTCCGGGCTTGGATTGAACTGAAATATTTTATAGAAGGATGAAAAACTCAGAATTATTCCGTGAACTAACGATGTAGTCGAGTTTTATTTATTTACTACAAATTAGCCCTCGACTGCAATCACACTTGATGGTAAGTGATGATGCAATCTAAGATGGAAGCGTGCTAACTTGTTAAGTGCAAGATGAAATCCACACCTTTTGGTTTCTTAAACGAAATCGTGCCGGATGATTAATTTCTTGGTGGAACATTTTTTTCGGCTGGGTTGTAACTTGTAACTGGCCACGAAAATATGATGTGAAGGTTTCACACAAACTTTTGCCATTATAATTGTATTAATGTATAGTAACTAAAAAGTAAGTATTTATCTACTACTTGGTTAAAATATAAACGGCTGAAACTAATGTCACTGTTGTCGGAGTGTGCCCCATTAGTTTTGAACCCATACTTAGGCCCTTAGTTCATGTAGCGCGGCGTGAGTTTACTTCAACCCCGTATGGAAGACACATCTTATATTGTAATGTCATAACATCAGGTAATATGGCACCGTTAAAACTGATTTCAGGCTTGAATCCAGATACATAACCTATACAGAAGCCACAAAAGCAGAACCTAAACGTCAAACCAAAGATATAATAGAGACCTTCAGTCGTAACCCCGATGTACCGGCGAAGGATGACGTGTGGAAGAAGATATTCCACGTTCAAGACAACACCATAGAACTGCTGTACCATTACGATTATAACTTTGTGACGAACAACACGCGCACGTTTATTAAGCCAAATTTGGCTGAGAGCGGCGGAAAGATATTGTTCTTTCCAGACAAAACTTCTGGATACATCGTAAGTAATAAACATCATCATTATTCACATCATTATTATTAACATTTTAATTCTGTGCATGCCACAAAATTGTGCTCAAGACCTTTTTTTTGAATACCCAAGAAGATTGAAATTTAACGATATTTTTCGAAGGTTTGCCAAGAAGCAACATTCTTGTCGATTCAAAAAATCATTTCTCATACTATGCCAAAGAACATATGAGAAAATATGCATAATACTTTGAACAATTAGGACCTCGACCTTTGAAACCTCTAAAAGCCAGAACTTGCTTATTGTATTTATCTTTGGTAGCTAGCTATGTTAGCTAAGCTAGTTACGGTAAGTTTGTCTTCTACAAACTTTCAGTGTAATAAACTATAGGTTCCGTGATTTGAAGAACTGATGGATGTTGGGGCCCCAGGTGTTAGAATGGCGAACCCACATTGAAAAGCGCATTCTTGGTCGATCCCCAACCAGATAGACTGACGAGATCAAACGTCTCGCAGAGAGCCGCTGAGCACAGCCGCCTCAGGATCGTTGTGTTTGGAAGTCCCTAAAATGGTCTTTATCCTGCAGTGGAAATCCATGACACTGATAATGATAATGATGAACAGTGCAGGCAATAATGCGCAGTCACGTAATTTAAAAAATAGTTTGATATTTCTTTACTTTACATCCACAAATCGATCTCTTGTGTCAGTTTACTATACATGCAAAGCCAAACCATCTTCCAAAAAACTATGGTACTACAATTTCAGGCAGACCCATGCGCCAAACCACCCCGTGCATTAGACGTATACTACGCGCTTTGCGATAACATGGGCTCTGAGAATGCGTCGCGGAAACACATCCGAGATAGAGAGAGCGACATCACCGGCTATCTGAAACAGAGGCTTAGAGAGCTGACAGAACCGATGCTGCTCGTCTCTCTTTTTGACACTGAGAGGAATGAGGCTGCTAAAAAGGGATGGAAGGAACAGGTACCTATTACCATAGAATATATAATTCTAGTACAAGTAGTACTACTGACTTTAAAAGGCATTTCCGCTATCAAAGCAGCAAAACTAAAGTGGCGAAACGTGCCACGTAGTTTGAAAAGCTGGAATAGCGACCCCGAACCAGAAATTGTCCCAATTTTATGAATAGTACTTTCAGACATTCTTTAATAATTAGGTAGGTTCTCTTTAAACACTTTAGTACAATTATTATCTTTTAATACGAGTGAAAACAAGGTTTAGGAAATTAGACTAGCCAAAATCTTCCACGTTCTTTGAAGCTACATACATTACGTATGTAGCTTCATAGTATATGCATAAATGTTACAAACATTGCGCAGAACGCCTAAAGTCTTTCTGGGCGAGCTAATATCACATATGTGCTTTTTGTCAAGGTAACACAAAAAGCCGCAGTAACCGAGCGTGAGACCGAAGCAGAGATAGACCCGTTAGCGCCGTACCTAGCGCGCATGTTCGGCTCGGCGCTCGGCATGGGCACGCCGCTCACTGTGAAGGAGGCCACGCTTGTTCGCGAGCAGTGCATCAACGATTTCCGAGCCAAGCAGCTGGCGCGGCAGGACCTAGTGCAGAAGAGATTCGAGCAGGTATGATGTGCGCATGTTCGGCTCGGTGCTCGGTTTGGACTCGACACTTACACTGAAGAAGACAACAACAATTTCCGAGCTAAGCAGATCATTGCATAAGAGATGAGATGTGCCACAAGGAACAACATTTTTTTCTATAGATACTAATAATAAAAGCCTAGCTAACTAAAGACACTTAATTCATCTAATGGTGGAAAGAGTTAAAACAATTTATTTTTTATTTATTTCGTTGGGCATGCAAGGAATTATGATTCCATAGTTTATGACAAATTTAGAGATTCCCACGAATCCTTCGACCCAGGGTACTACTGGTGGACTATAGACTTGTTATGTAAGTCGACAGTTCCCTAAAAAGTAAATCAAATAAATACGAATTTAGTATTGCGATCTTCGGGTTAAAGTCGACGTCGAATGTGCTGAAACTTGCAAACAGCAACGCGACGAACTCTAGCCTTGAACCGACTGCAATCGAAATACTTCGCCGTTCTCTGCGTTGCCGTAACGGTCTGGGCTAGCGGTTTTTTCACAAATACCTTCAATTTCGGTTTTTAATCTACCTACCCAGATCAAATCTGTCGAGAATAATTGGAATTAAGTTATCTACGGATACGACTTTAACTTTTCCATACATGATACGTTATTCTTGCAGTTGAATACAGAGTACAAGAACAAAAGGCTGTGGTACTTGGCGAATCAATTTATTCTCTCGCCAGAGAAGGAAAGCGCCTATTTTGCTTTGAGGTTTGTAATCTATAAGTTACAGTTAGAGATTTTAAACGCCCACTGGGTCTTATCTGACAGAGGCTTAAAACTTAGAATTTTGCGGGTAGTACGTTGACAAAACGATCGTTGACAATCTGATGAACAATGCAAAAAAAGTGCATGCAAAATGACCAAAAATCGAACCTTCGCCTATAACTTGGCTCAGAGCAATCCTACGATGTTTGTGCCATATTAACTAATAATTCAAATGGGTTGTTCTAACGATTAATGTCGACGGGTACTTTTAAAAATCAATAAAATAATTATATACAAATTATGAATCTACAACTTTGCTACCATATTGACTATTCCTGGCTAGTACTAAAGATGTGTACCATTTTTTTTAAATATGTATGGAGCCTGAACATTCTCCTTTGTTATTTCCAGTGCGGAGTTGGCATTCCAAGTGCACAATCTAGAAGTTCGTCTCACGAGACACAAGGACTTGTCAGCGCCAAGATTCAAGGCGCTAGAAGATTATTTGGCCAAGCATCCGTTGCTGAAGGAATACATCCGTTTACGACACTACTATCGTATGAAATAATGGATGTAGGCAATTATTTTTTTATAGTTATTTAGTTCATAGTTAGTTTTTGCTGTTTTAAATAAATTTTAACTGTTCTTGTTTGTTTGTTTTAAAGGGTGGAGGTTTATAAAATAACACAATATTTTCAGGATTTTTCTAACATTTATTTTAAAATTTTTTTCAAAAAAAAAAACTAACACGAAGAATTGTTTTATCCTAAAGTATTGAGATCTTATAACTATCACAGTGTAAATTATCTTTAATCACAACAAATCTGGTTAATCACCTTTGGGCAGTATCTACGACTACGAGGGTTTTAGATTGTGCAGGTTGCTGCCACCGTCGTGGGTTACGAGCGCTAACTATTACGCTAATGTTTGGGCAGTATATACGAGGTTTGTCAATGGCGCAACCCACTGTTTCAGTCACCTGTGCCAACAAGCAAATTTCCGCGACCATCGTGGGTTGCGAAGGCTGTTATGCAAATAATTGGGTATTCACGAGGTTTGCCGATGTCGTATCCCACTTTTCCTGTCACCCAAGCATGTTGCCGGGATCGTTGTTGGTTGCGTGCGCTTATTGTTACGTTAAAGTTTGGGCAGTATTCACGAACATTGCCGATAGTATATCCCACTGTTTTAGGGTTAGTCATAGGTTACCACTAGCGTCGGATATTGCGAGGGCTAATTATTGCGCTAATGTTTGGGCAGTATTGTCGATGGTGTATGTATTATTGTCGCAGGTTGCCACTACCGTTGTAGGTAGCAAGCGCTACTTTTTAGCTAATGTTTAGGCAGTATCCACGAGGGTTGTCAATAGTGCATCCCACTGTTCCAGTCCACAGCCCCGCAGAGGAGGTTGCCGCAACCATCGAGGGTTGCGACCGCTAATTGTTACGCTAATGTTTAGGCAATATCCACGAGGGTTGTCGATGGTGCATGCCACTGTTCCAGTCCCCAGCACCGCCGAGCAGGTTGCCGCGACCGTCGTGGGTGGCGAGCGCTAATTGTTACGCTAGTGTTTAAGCAATACCCACGAGGGTTGTCGATGGTGCATGCCACTGTTCCAGTCCCCAGCACCGCCGCGCAGGTTGCCGCGACCGTCGTGGGTGGCGAGCGCTAATTGTTACGCTAGTGTTTAAGCAATACCCACGAGGGTTGTCGATGGTGCATGCCACTGTTCCAGTCCCCAGCACCGCCGCGCAGGTTGCCGCGACCGTCGTGGGTGGCGAGCGCTAATTGTTACGCTAGTGTTTAGGCAATATCCACGAGGGTTGTCGATGGTGCATGCCACTGTTCCAGTCCCCAGCACCGCCGCGCAGGTTGCCGCGACCGTCGTGGGTGGCGAGCGCTAATTGTTACGCTAATGTTTAGGCAATATCCACGAGGGTTGTCGATGGTGCATGCCACTGTTCCAGTCCCCAGCACCGCCGAGCAGGTTGCCGCGACCGTCGTGGGTGGCGAGCGCTAGCCGCGACAACTTGTTGGCTAAACGACGCTGAGGCGAATCTGGTCGAGACAATGGTGGGAGGGATATGCTGCCAGAGTCTGAAAAGGGTATTTAATCGTTAGATTTAGGGTTTAGAATTGAAATATTTTTATCACCAAATAACGTGTTTGTGTGTGAAACTGAGGAAACTGTTACGGGATGTCCTGCGTAAGCGACAAACACGACACGACATTAGGTCGCGTTCCGCCGCTAACTGCTACATAGGACGCAAGTAGGGAATGCCGTTCTTTTGAACGCGTTCGTCATGTAGCGTCGCATTGCGTCACATTCGTCACTTCCGCGAATATCCCCTTAGAAAAGCAAAATCATGTATAAAAATTTTATCATAACGTTTCTAACAAATGGGGTTTAAGTTTTCGATGACTTCCTGTATCACTCTAAACAATTGAACGGTAATTTTTTTTCTCGTTTTTTCTACTGTATCATCGCAATCTGTACGGGAACAATAAGCTACTCTTCTAGCTGAATATCTGAGTTTATTTTTATATCTAGGAGCACATTTTTGCTGTAGATTTGTTAGCAGCAAACTCCCCAGGAAATCTATGTTTGAGATCAGCAATGGTGTATCTCTGAAGTGGAGTATATTGATGTCCACGCTCTAGAAGAATAATCGTAAGAGCTCGGGCAAGGTCATTTACGTGTATGGACAGTTTTTCCTAATACCTATGTCTGCAATTGAACGTTAAAGTTAATTTTTACGTGCAATACACGCATATATTTATAAACATCCATAGCCCAAGCGTCTTTTCAGACAGACAGCCTGTAAAAAGATTAAGACCCGAAGTACCTGTACGTACGTACAGGCCCGAAGTTATTCTAGAAGCGTACCCGAGGTGTACTCGTAGTTGTTGTGCTCGCTCGGCGTGTCCTGTCCCACTCGCTTGCGGTACTCGCCTGCGAAGAACACTATCAGCGTGTCCATCATGATCGCTTGTTTGGAGCGTACCTGAGCTGTACTCGTAGTTGTTGTGCTCGCTCGGCGTGTCCTGTCCCACTCGCTTGCGGTACTCGCCTGCGAAGAACACTATCAGCGTGTCCATCATGATCGCTTGTTTGGAGCATACCTGAGCTGTACTCGTAGTTGTTGTGCTCGCTCGGCGTGTCCTGTCCCACTCGCTTGCGGTACTCGCCTGCGAAGAACACTATCAGCGTGTCCATCATGATCGCTTGTTTGGAGCATACCTGAGCTGTACTCGTAGTTGTTGTGCTCGCTCGGCGTGTCCTGTCCCACTCGCTTGCGGTACTCGCCTGCGAAGAACACTATCAGCGTGTCCATCATGATCGCTTGTTTGGAGCATACCTGAGCTGTACTCGTAGTTGTTGTGCTCGCTCGGCGTGTCCTGTCCCACTCGCTTGCGGTACTCGCCTGCGAAGAACACTATCAGCGTGTCCATCATGATCGCTTGTTTGGAGCATACCTGAGCTGTACTCGTAGTTGTTGTGCTCGCTCGGCGTGTCCTGTCCCACTCGCTTGCGGTACTCGCCTGCGAAGAACACTATCAGCGTGTCCATCATGATCGCTTGTTTGGAGCATACCTGAGCTGTACTCGTAGTTGTTGTGCTCGCTCGGCGTGTCCTGTCCCACTCGCTTGCGGTACTCGCCTGCGAAGAACACTATCAGCGTGTCCATCATGATCGCTTGTTTGGAGCATACCTGAGCTGTACTCGTAGTTGTTGTGCTCGCTCGGCGTGTCCTGTCCCACTCGCTTGCGGTACTCGCCTGCGAAGAACACTATCAGCGTGTCCATCATGATCGCTTGTTTGGAGCATACCTGAGCTGTACTCGTAGTTGTTGTGCTCGCTCGGCGTGTCCTGTCCCACTCGCTTGCGGTACTCGCCTGCGAAGAACACTATCAGCGTGTCCATCATGATCGCTTGTTTGGAGCGTACCTGAGCTGTACTCGTAGTTGTTGTGCTCGCTCGGCGTGTCCTGTCCCACTCGCTTGCGGTACTCGCCTGCGAAGAACACTATCAGCGTGTCCATCATGATCGCTTGTTTGGAGCATACCTGAGCTGTACTCGTAGTTGTTGTGCTCGCTCGGCGTGTCCTGTCCCACTCGCTTGCGGTACTCGCCTGCGAAGAACACTATCAGCGTGTCCATCATGATCGCTTGTTTGGAGAATACCTGAAAGATACAATTTGTGTCATCATCATCATTATCATTATCATCCGATGGTGATTTGAGAATGCTTTAGCTTTAGTAAAATTCAAACGCTACATTAACCAGAATATCAGAGTTTATTTGATTGTCTGTAAAACAAGACCGCTAAGGATAAAAATCTTTCGACGTGCTTTGTGGCTCTTTAACCCCTCACATTCTATGTCATTTGTATTTAATTTATTTAAAAAGACGTGTGGCACTCGGAGACTGCCGCGGTAAAGCTATTGCATAGCATTTTTTATCAACTTATGTTTATAAACATATATAACAACCGGGACCTACCGACGTCATCGGGATCATGGCCTAGCGGTAAGGCGCTCTAAGTGCCCGGATTGCCAGAGAGACGCGGGTTTGAATCCCGTCGGTTCCGCAATTTTTTTTTCAAACGTGATATTTCAAAAAGTCATTAAAAGTTCTGGTATTTATCGATAGATGGAAAAACTAAAAAGTGTCCGTTTAGTTTTTCCATCTATCTATGACTTATAACGTGCCGAACCGTATGGGGATCTATAGAAGCTGAGGGGTTAAGGTTACCGTGTGTCTACATCTCAATCGTTTACAGTATTATTCTTCCATGTCATCTCTAGTACATACTTACTCTAAGTTGACTGCCTAGTCTATCTATCTAATAGCTTTTAACGAGCAATTATTGTATAAACATATTAGTTCAGGTCCGCTCATACATACCTGAAGTATTTTAGAGACTCTCAGTCCGTTCTCCACCACCATAAACTGCAGGAAGAGACAGGGAAGACAGTCCTCGTTATCTTCGGATGGTAGACCGATGTCCCACGACAACTCTTCATACAGTAGACCGAGGAGTACGGTCTAAAATAGTAAGCAGTTATATTTGAAGTAGTTCAACAATATTGGAAGTTGGGAATCACCTATGCCAAGAACTTGCCTAATATAATTTTTACGACCATAAGGGTAGACAGGGTCCGTGCTCAGCGTCCCCTAAAATCCGATAATTTTTCTCACACATTTATCCTCAAAAAATACTTATATACGCCGTCATTGTAACAAAAAACTAGCAGCATATTGTAACGTTGCATTCACAAAAAAATAAAAAAAGCAGGTATTTCATAAAAAAAATACCTGTTATGATCTACGCGTGAGCTGCGAGGAGTCGAGCGCGGGGTGCGCGGGGTGTGCGCGGTGCGCGGTGCGCGGTGACCTATGCGCCGGTCGGACTCGCATCTCGATCATTCATATAATTTCGTGATTGCCGACAACTGTGTCGAATTAATTTAATGCCGGAGTGCTAACTTATTGTGAATATTGTTTAATACGCCTAAATTCCCGTAATATAACGGGTAAGTGTTGAAGCAATCTATACTAGCATTTAGATTTAAGCTTATTGCATTATTGCACAGGATTCACCCACAAACATTTTCATTAGTAGTTACATTTAAATTTTATACGTTAATTGTTCAAATTCTAATTTTTATTTCCAGTATGTACCTAATACTTTTGTTTGAGTTGTGTTTAGATAATTATTAGCGTAATTATAACATAATTACGTTTATTTTCTGAGTAGATTCCTAAATTGTTGTTGTAGCTAGATATAATTATTATTTTTTTTGTAGTAGGTACCTGTTAACACCAATCGTAGATTATTACGTGCATTGTTAATAGGTACATACTTACTCGAACTCATCTCATTTAACATCGATCATTACGCTTATATTCTCTCCTTTTTTTGTAAACTCCGTCTGCCGAAAAGCGCACCGCCATTTTGTTTTACCCTCGTTTGCTTGCGCGTGCGGTTCGGCCAACGGAGAAGGCTTTAATACACACCCTAACATGCTGGATGTAAATTCCAGGAGCCAGGTCTACGGCTACGCCTTACCTCGGACCCACTCAAGTTAAGGGCCCACTTTACCTCGGGGCCCCAACCTCAAGTCCAAGGCCACGCCTGCCGAAACACCGGGTCTACCTACCTACCTACTCCGTGTTTGAGCGCGACCTACTTCTCTCCGCGTGCAACCTACCTACTACGACAGCGTGCCGGCATCTCGACCGACGCGCGCTGTCCTGACCTGGGCCCTTGGTGTTCCGCCCTCCTTGTGCCACGGAACACACCCCAGAGCAAACCAGGGGAGTACCTGACCCTCAACCGTACACGGAAGCAAAAAATAAATGCAGGGCCCACTTTACCCACGGCCCTCTCTCTAGTTAACTTTTTTGTAAAACTTTTGTATTTATTTTTTTTATTAATATATATTTATTCTCGAATCGTGTTGACGTTTCATTCATCTCTCCCGCATGAACGTCACACTGGCGCCTAACGTGGATTCTATAGTCATTTTTTTTTTGCTTCCGAGGTTGAATGGGTAAAATTGGTGAAGGCGTTTTTTTTTTCATTGTAAAACGTTTCATTTTTTTTGGTTGCTAGCAACTGATGAGTACGTGCATAACAAGGAGGTACCTACTCTGTTAAGGTCTCACCTCTAAATATACCTGTGTACTTTAATTGTTAATTCTTAACTTCAATTGTGTCCATATATTTAATTTGTAATTTTTTTTTTTTTGACATACCCTAATTATTAGAAAATTTATTACGTACCTACTCATTAGTTGCATTAATTTTGTTTTTGCTTTTTTGTTTTATTTATTTCATGTTTTCTTATTTTTTTGTTGCATTCATCATCACACTCATTTCATTCATTTAATATTTTTTTATAACCAAAACGTTAAGTAGATTCTTTTATTATTGTAACAGACGGAGTAGTTAGTTAGGTTATAGATTGTTTCACGCTTATCTGTCAGTATTACTTTTATTTATTTAATATTTTGATAATTCTAAATTTCTAATTCTCAATATGGCATACGAAATAAAATTTATGTCGCTTCAAAAGATTGAACTTGAGTATGAGGTAGCTATTAGAGGTGACACTCCAGGGGCTACGGTAATGGAGCTGAGGAAACAAATAGCTAGGAGTAGTCCACTCTATCCCTCAGAGGACATCATAACCAGTCCTTTCGAGCCATCAGAGGATTTAGAAGGAGTTACGACTACCCTCGAAAAAATTAAAAATACTATATCAACTCAGTGCGATAGAAGTACCTTACAAAGGGCTCAAAATTTAATTAGTCATATTTACCATAGATTAAACCGCATAATATATACAGAAAAAACGAAACATATTTATGAGGAATGCGTAAAAAATTTTAAAAGTTATTTGACAACAATCAATTCGATGATGGACTCCGCCTCGGACCCCTTAGCTCTTTCCAATTCTGTCTCCTCAGCTGCTCCATGCACTTCATCTGCACCAATAAACATATCGGTTTCATGCGAGGGCAATAGTTTAGGCTTATTCTCAAAATTGAAATTTGATGGTAAATCTTGCGCTAGAGGTTTCCTACTACGAGTTAGTGAATTCAGCACAGCACGGAATATAGAAACCGATAAAGTTCTAAGAAATGCCACCGAAGTATTTACAGGTGATGCTCTTCATTGGTATCGTAGCATCAAGGACTCAATAACTAGTTGGGATGACTTGACAGTTTTATTGGAGCGTGACTTTAGCCAATCGGACTACGATTATAGACTACTTATGGAAATTCGTTCTCGTACGCAAGGCGAAAAAGAAAACATAATTATTTATCTCTCAATTATGTCTGGTTTATTCTCACGGCTTGCTAAACAACTATCTGAAGAAGAAAAACTTGAAATTATCCTTCACAATATTAGACCGTGTTATGCAAACTCTTTGTCTTCCGTCTCGTCAATAAATAGCATCGATGAATTAAGGACCTTATGTCGTAATTACGAAAATATTCAATCACGCCTTGCCCATTTTAAGGAACCACCAAGAGCAACAGCAGATACTTTAGCACCTGACTTTGCTTATTCCGGTAGTTCAACTTGTAAATTTACGTCTAACTCCTATCATAAATTTAATAACTATAAGTTTAATAGAACACAATCAAATAATAATAACCAAGGACATTCTAGTTGTAAGAATTCTCCATCTGATAATAATTATGTTCATTCCATTAATTCTAATAATAATATTAATACTAGTAAAAGGCCTCAGTACTGCGTGCGATGCCGTAGTGACACACATAGTACTAAACTTTGCACTGCTGACAGATCTAAAATATTTTGTTTTGTTTGTGGCCTTGATAATTTTAAAACACCTGATTGTCCTGAATGTGCTAAAAACAGAGTTACTAAATCAAAAAACTAATTTCGGAGAATTGTGTGACAAACAATTTTGATAAAATAGATTGGCAAGAGTGGCTCAAAACAATAAGTTTTTATTTTAAGACCTATAAGATTCACACAATTCTCGACAAAAATTATACTCAGGATAATAGGCCTTATGCTGTCATCCAAATTAACGGACTATCTTTTTCTGGTCTGTTGGACTCTGGTTCTGCTATTACAATTCTAGGTAACGGCATCCACACTAAACTTGAAAGCCTTGGGTGGCCTCTAAACAGGGACAGTGGTACTTCAGTTACTGCAGCTGGAGGCCAATTGTTACAAACGCTAGGCTATATAAATATTCCAGTAGATTTTGAAGGACAATCTCACATTCTAAAAGCTTTTGTAATACCGGAAATTAAACCAGACCTCATTTTAGGCATAGATTTCTGGCGTAAATTCAAACTGTGCCCAAAATATGTTAGCAGCATTCTTACAACTAATGACAACAATTGTAATGACAATGGTGTAGTTGGTGCTTCTCATCAAACCTTTATACAGGGCTACGCGAAATTGTCAGATACTGAAAAACAGCTGTCTGATAATGTTATTAAACAATATCAAGATATTTCTTTTCAAAACAAAGGTCTTGGTATTACTAATCTTGTTACTCATCATATTGACACTGGTGAGGCTAAACCTATTCGCCAACGTTACTACAGATTATCACCCGAGAAACAACGTATTCTTGTTGAACAGGTTGATGAAATGTTACAACTCGACGTTATAGAACCTTGCGAGAGTGCTTGGTCATCACCTGTCCTAATAGTCACCAAAAAGAACGGCCAGCCACGTTTTTGTCTTGATAGCCGTAAGCTTAACTCAGTCACCAAACGCGATGCTTATAATCTCCCGTATATATCTGAGATTCTTGACAACCTTAGAGATGCACGTTACTTATCAAGTATTGACTTGTCGAAAGCCTTTTGGCAAATACCAATTGCTTCTGAAGATCGCGACAAAACTGCATTCTTTGTTCCTTCTAGAGGCACATTTCGTTTTAAACGGACAGCTTTCGGGTTAACAAATGCTCCAGCGACTCAACAAAGACTCGTCGATCTCTTATTTGCTGAGTTTGATCTTAAAGTATTCGCCTACCTAGACGACATAATCGTAATCTCTAAGGACTTTAATAGTCATGTGACTCTGCTTTTGCGAGTATTTAATAAGTTAAAAGAAGCTAATTTAACTATAAATCTCGAAAAATGTAACTTTTTTGCTTCTAAACTTAAATACTTAGGTTATGTGGTTGACAACCATGGTTTGCGGACCGATCCGAGTAAGGTTGACGCGATACTCAACTTTCCTACACCAACTTGCCGCAAAGATTTAAAACGTTTCCTGGGTACTGCAACTTGGTATAGGCGTTTCGTTCCTAATTTTAGTACTATAGCTGGTCCTTTGAACAAATTAACTTCACTCAAAGGTGGTAAAACTAATTTTAAATGGACTACTGAAGCCGAATCCGCGTTTCAGAAACTTAAGGAGTGTCTCGTCACTGCTCCAGTTTTATCTTGTCCAGATTACAGTAAACCGTTCGAGGTCCATACAGATGCTAGTAACTATGGAATTGGCGCAATGTTAACTCAAACTATAGAAGGTAAAGAACATCCAATTGCTTATATGAGCAAATCACTAACAACAGCTGAAAGAAATTATAGTATAACTGAACGTGAAACCCTAGCTGTCGTTTTGGCCCTCGAACATTGGCGTTGCTACATTGAAAACGGTCAGCCTTTTACCGTCTATACTGACCATAGCGCACTTAAATGGTTCTTATCAATAAGTAACCCTACTGGTCGCTTAGCTCGATGGGGCGTTCGCCTATCTGCATTTAACTTTGTGCTAAAACACAGACGCGGTGTTGATAATGTCATACCTGACGCTCTCTCTAGAAGCATACCAGTTAGTACTATTAACATTTCTAACTCTCACTTAACTACTAAAGACTCGTGGTATAAAAATATCTACAACGGTTGTCTAAACGAACCATTGAAGTTTCCTAACTTTCAAATTAAAAATTTTTCACTATTTAGATTATCTAAAAATAAATGCCAACTCGTAAATGAATTCTCCTGGAAGGAAGTAGTACCCTCAGAACTTCGCGATCAAGTCATTGCGGAAAATCATAGCGAACCAACAGCGGGTCATCTAGGCGTTTTTAAAACTTACCATCGTTTAACGTTAAGATACTACTGGCCAGGAATGCATCAAGACGTTGTCAAATTTATTGGTTCCTGCGACAAGTGTCTTTCATACAAGACTCAAAACCATCGAGTTCTCGGAGAGATGGGTCGACCTAAACAATGTTCGCGTCCGTTCCTGATGATCTCTATCGATCTAATGGGTCCTTTACCTACTACTAAGTCACGTAACAACTATATTCTCGTCGTCACTTGTTGTTTTTCAAAATATTGTTTAATATTTCCAATTAAGCAAGCAACAGCAGAGATCATCACTAAAATCCTAGAGGAAGATGTCTTCCTTGTCCACGGAATCCCACAAACAATCATGATGGACAATGGAACTCAGTTCTGCGGGAAAGTTACAGAGACTCTATTTAAAAAGTACGAAATCCCCAACGTTTACTATACTCCGAAATATACCCCTCAAGTCAATCTAGTTGAGAGATATAATAAAACCATAATAACTTGCATTTCTTCTTTTGTAGACGATAATCACAGGTCCTGGGACTTATTTATCCCTAAGATACAGTTTGCTATCAATAGTTCCGTAAATGAAGCGACTGGTTTCACACCTGCATTCCTAGTTTATGGTCGTGAACTCGTGACTAATGGTTCTCACTATATCGATAACGATCTCGGAGATGAAGTCTTGTTTCTACCACGCGATCACTACGCAGAAAACCTAGGCTGTCTTTCAAAAATTTTTGACTCCGTACAATCTCGGTTGTGGCAGGCACATAAAAAGAATTCATCTCACTATAATTTACGCCGTAAATTTGCAGAATTTAACGTTGGCGACATTGTTATGAAGCGAGCTTATTTTCTTAGTAATAAGGAGAACCAGTTCTCTAAAAAACTGGCTCCGAAATTTATTAAGACTAAGATTATTCAGAAGAAATCTCCGTTAGTATATGTTTTGGAAGATATGTCAGGCAAAAATCTAGGTACCTGGCATATCAAAGACCTAAAATCAATTAAATTGCTTATATAATTTTTTTTTTTTTTTAATTTTTCCCTCTATACTTTACTCTCAGAAATTTTGTTCTCAGTTACGTTTCCTCCAGTGCCTGTTGTTTTGTCACCTGGTAGCTAATCCCGTACAAGAGTCATGGGTTTACTTTTATAACTCTTGACTCTCCTCCCCTAAAAGGATGCGTCAGTATTTCAAACTATAAATACTGCTGCTTTTATTGAATGAGTGAAGTATGGAAGTTTATGGAAGGTTTTGTGAAAGGTTAATTGTACTTGCATCTCAGTTATAGGGTTTTAGCGGATTTTATTTAAAGGTAATAAAATCCTTGGTAGGCGAGGGGGATATGTAACGTTGCATTCACAAAAAAATAAAAAAAGCAGGTATTTCATAAAAAAAATACCTGTTATGATCTACGCGTGAGCTGCGAGGAGTCGAGCGCGGGGTGCGCGGGGTGTGCGCGGTGCGCGGTGCGCGGTGACCTATGCGCCGGTCGGACTCGCATCTCGATCATTCATATAATTTCGTGATTGCCGACAACTGTGTCGAATTAATTTAATGCCGGAGTGCTAACTTATTGTGAATATTGTTTAATACGCCTAAATTCCCGTAATATAACGGGTAAGTGTTGAAGCAATCTATACTAGCATTTAGATTTAAGCTTATTGCATTATTGCACAGGATTCACCCACAAACATTTTCATTAGTAGTTACATTTAAATTTTATACGTTAATTGTTCAAATTCTAATTTTTATTTCCAGTATGTACCTAATACTTTTGTTTGAGTTGTGTTTAGATAATTATTAGCGTAATTATAACATAATTACGTTTATTTTCTGAGTAGATTCCTAAATTGTTGTTGTAGCTAGATATAATTATTATTTTTTTTGTAGTAGGTACCTGTTAACACCAATCGTAGATTATTACGTGCATTGTTAATAGGTACATACTTACTCGAACTCATCTCATTTAACATCGATCATTACGCTTATATTCTCTCCTTTTTTTGTAAACTCCGTCTGCCGAAAAGCGCACCGCCATTTTGTTTTACCCTCGTTTGCTTGCGCGTGCGGTTCGGCCAACGGAGAAGGCTTTAATACACACCCTAACATGCTGGATGTAAATTCCAGGAGCCAGGTCTACGGCTACGCCTTACCTCGGACCCACTCAAGTTAAGGGCCCACTTTACTTCGGGGCCCCAACCTCAAGTCCAAGGCCACGCCTGCCGAAACACCGGGTCTACCTACCTACCTACTCCGTGTTTGAGCGCGACCTACTTCTCTCCGCGTGCAACCTACCTACTACGACAGCGTGCCGGCATCTCGACCGACGCGCGCTGTCCTGACCTGGGCCCTTGGTGTTCCGCCCTCCTTGTGCCACGGAACACACCCCAGAGCAAACCAGGGGAGTACCTGACCCTCAACCGTACACGGAAGCAAAAAATAAATGCAGGGCCCACTTTACCCACGGCCCTCTCTCTAGTTAACTTTTTTGTAAAACTTTTGTATTTATTTTTTTTATTAATATATATTTATTCTCGAATCGTGTTGACGTTTCATTCATCTCTCCCGCATGAACGTCACAATATTAATAACATATTATTAATGACATATTGATCATCATCATCATCATTATCAGTCTATTTATTATTACATTTTATTTATATTATTACAGGGCCAGGCCTCCCTCCTTATAGGAGAGGGGATATGGAGCGTGTACCCACAACGCTGCTCCAATGCGAGTTGGCGGGTTAAGGTTGAAAATGTTTCATTTACGATCACTATCAGATGTTGATGACAGTGACCGGGACCAACGGCTTAACGTGCTCTCCGAGGCACGGGGGTGTTACACCACCAATTTCCAGACTCTGGGCTTGGAATGTACTGAACATTTCGTAGAGGAATAAAAAAACTCAGAATTATTCCGTGACCCGACCCAGGAATCGAACCCGGGACCTCGTGATCGAAGCCACATAGGCTAATCACTAGACTAAACAGGCATGACATAATGAATGAATGAATGAAATATTCTTAATTGTACACCAAAGAAAAGAGCTTACAAAATAGAAAATACATTACAAATAAAAACAATGTACAATTGGCGGTCTTATCGCTAATGAGCGATCTCTTCCAGACAACCAATATTGGAGAGGAAAGTGCATCCATTAGAGAAGGTTCGGGTGTACGTACACACAAATAAAGGAACTATAGTAACAAATTATCAAATAAAAATATACTTACATAAAATACTGAATGCAAACATATATACATACATATTTACATACATACATACATACCATAAATACATACATAACATACATACATATAAAAGTACCTATACGAATTCACATAAAAATATAAATTAATAAATAAAGGAAAATTATAGACAGAGAACAAATAAAGTCTAGACGAGGGAAGTTCAAGGGAGACGGTAACAAAATAGTTAAAATTTAGTATAAAAAGATAAATTAATGTGTAATAATATAATAGTGGTATCATAACGAGGTTATGGGGGATAGAAGTGCACATTCACCAGCCGTTTAAATGAAGCTAACGATTGTGCACGCCGAATTTCGAGAGGCAAGGAATTCCATAGCCGAGCAGCTTTCACAGAGAAGGATTTAGAGTAGAAGGAAGTGTTGTGTGAGGGAATTTTTAGGACTAGGTTATCTTCGGATCTAAGAGAGCGACAATGAATGGAATGGAGGAAGTGAAATATTGGAGCAGTAGGATTGAACAGGACATTGTACAGAAGGGAAAGAATGTGAGTGTTCCTGCGAAGGCGAATCGAAGGCCACTTGAGTCTATCGCGAAACTCGGATATATGGTCATATTTGCGAAGACCAAATATAAACCTAATGCAAATGTTCTGAATGCGCTCAAGTTTATTTAGCAATTCCTTACTCAAATTAAGATAACAAGTATCAGTATCATATAGTTTAAGATGACCGTGTCCTTCTGCATGGTCTAACAAAACAAGTCAGAAGAATATGATTCTTGTTTCCTTACCTGATAACCTCGAAGTAAAAACGCAAACCATAGGCGAAGGCTAAGAAAGCAACTCACACTCTCGGTGTCGTCGATGACGTAGACGCCATTGGAGTTGATGGCCACCAGCACGGGGATGTCCTCGTGAGTCAGCAGGCTGGTGAGGCTCCGCACCGGCTGTTCTATCTGACCTTGGAAGAATGCCGCGCTGAAAAAGGTCAATGTTTAATTTAAAAAAAAAATTGGTTGTCTGTAAAGTCGGTTTACTGACGATAGTTGAACGTGACAAAGTCTTAAGAAAATACTGATGGAATGGTAGCATTGAATTGGTTATTAAAATTTTTAATTTAAGTATATTTTTATAAATATTAATTTAAATTAATAAAATAATTGATTTTGATTTTATAAATTTAAATTTTAAATTTATAATAAATATATTAATTTTTAATTTAAAATTAATATATTTAATAATTATATTTAATAGACGGATGTCGAACGCAGCCGAACGCAAAGGCCGATGGTGCTTCTTTGTCGCTCGTTCTGCGCTCTCGCTTGCACTTCAAGCCTAACATGGAACGCCTCAAAGCGAGGTAACGCGGCATGAGTCATGTTTTTTCGGGTGTGAAGCCGGCTCTATCGAATTATAAGACGTTTTCACGTCAAAAAATACACCAAGCCCGGCGCAAACGAAATTAAATTCACATTGACCCAAGCGTTTCCAGCTGTTGTGACTGAATGTGACTAGTTTAAATTCTAAGCAAGACTTAAATGATCTGCTCAGGGCTCTCTTTCTCAGCCCTGAGCACTATGAACAAGTGCTCAGGGCTTTGAGATCGATGGGGATCCCCCTAGTTCTTGCCAAGTTACCTACCGACAACTAACTGTTTCAAGAAAATGGTTTTTCAAATTTATGGAGCCAAAACTATATGAAGTTCATAAAGGGCCCATGTAGCTTTGCCAGCGCTATCTCCTGAGAGTTTTAGTAGGTTTAGTATTTTTGGCTTTCAATTTGATAATCATGGCCCAAGGGCAGGAGGCAAATACTGGTCTTGTTGCTCTCTACATATATACTTACCCATAAGTAGGCAATGTCCTGGTGTGCGACAAATATTTGTGCCTCAGCTTTCTCGGCGGGGCGGCGGGCGGGCGCTGTGCTTGCTCCAACAGCTTGGCTTCCGGGCTGCCCTTCCGCCCCGCGGGCAGGAGACGCGCCCAGCGACCCGACCGCGCGTGACCAGGCAGGTACTTGTCTTGTTGCTCTCTGGAATATTACACGAATATCTAGGCAATCGCCGTGCGGATGACAGAGAGAAAACCTCCGAACAGAGCTTGAGACTTGTGACACGTGTGTAGATTTAAGAAGCTCCTTTTTGATCTTATCTGTTTGTGTTCTCCCTACCCAGCCAAATTTGGAAGTGTTACAATTATATGGACCATCTCCCACAAAATCCCCACTAGTTGGACTGACGATATTAAACGTGTCGCAAGAAAGCGCTGGCCACAAACGGCTTAGGATCGCTATGTTTGGTTTGGAAGCTCAGTGTTTAGGTGAGATTACCTGAAGAACTTGGCCGTGTGTCAGTGAGGATCATACGGCCCCAGCTGGATCCTCGCCTGCAGCCCGCCCAGCATGACCGCCTGCGCGCTCTCCAGCGGATGCCGCCCCGTCACCACGTTGTGTTGCGCCTCCTCGTACAGCAGCTCAGTGTCTAGGTGAGATTACCTGAAGAACTTGGCCGTGTGTCGGTGAGGATCATACGGCCCCAGCTGGATCCTCGCCTGCAGCCCGCCCAGCATGACCGCCTGCGCGCTCTCCAGCGGATGCCGCCCCGTCACCACGTTGTGTTGCGCCTCCTCGTACAGCAGCTCAGTGTCTAGGTGAGATTACCTGAAGAACTTGGCCGTGTGTCGATGAGGATCGTACGGCCCCAGCTGGATCCTCGCCTGCAGCCCGCCCAGCATGACCGCCTGCGCGCTCTCCAGCGGGTACCGCCCCGTCACCACGTTGTGACGCGCCTCTTCATACAATAGTTCTTGGATTCGGGAATCTCTGGAAAATGATAACTATTTTTAACCGACGAAAAAAAAACGGAGGAGGTTCTCAATTCGACACGTATATATTTTTTTTTTTTATGTATGACCACGCATAACTTTTTACAGAGTTGTCCGATTTTGATTTGATTGATGTTAGGATCTGATGATGATATCCTGGGGAAATTGAAGGAACTCTTCAAATTTTGGAGGCACGCTTACAGCGATTTCGGTTTTTGTCTCGAAATCGGTAGCTTTTTGGCTACTAGTGCCGTATAATGTACTATGACAGTATAGTACGAGTACGAGATACATGGCGATAAATCAATAAAAAGTAAGAAATAAAAATTTTTAAATAAAAATAGAACCGACTCAAAACGCACAAAAAAGTAAAAAATAACTGTGTCATTTAGTTGCTTTAATTTACTTAAGCATATCTAGGAGTCGGCGCCAGCCAAGGTTTCTACTTTCAAGGACGTTATCCAAAATCCACAAACTGCTTTACAACGTAAAATTAATGTTCCTTAAACTTGGCTGGCACCGACTTCATAGATATGCTTAAGTAAATTAAAGCAACTAAATGACACAGTTATTTTTTACTTTTTAGTGCGTTTTGAGTCGGTTCTATTTTTATTTAAAAAATTTTATGTAGACTCTTGTGCCATACTGTCGGACAAATGACGGCGTTTTATAAAGTGTTATTTTACATTCAAAAGACAGATTGGCAATAGCAAGGTGTCCAGTCAGGTATTGACAGGGATTTGTTTGTAAAAGAGAAGGAGCTGCTTGTGCATCAGAGCAAAGCGAGGCAACGTAGCGAAGTGAAAGAGTAGCGTGGTGAAGTTGCGGACTAATCATTCTGGATACGATTGACTACAATTGAAAGTGTACTTTAAATTTTTGTGGTGAACAACTGAATGATGTGTTATCAGAGTCATCGAATGTTCTTAAACCAAGTCACCGAACCCCAGCAACAACACTTTTAAATTAAAATCGTTTTGGCGATAACAGAACCACTATACTATATTGTTGTAATATCATGAAAGTCAAGAAACAAAAGAAAAGACAGAAAACAGTTTTTCGAAATATCTATTGTTTAAAAAATTGCTTGCTACATTTATGTGGGTGCATCCCAGTAGTACCCCCTAATTTTAGTTCTATAGAACTATTGACACACCATATTAGTGCTTAGTGTCCCATTAATTCTATATAGAACTAAAAATTATAGAAATGTCGATATCAACATCTTGTTTGTACGTTACATATAAAATATCTATAGTTTTCATAAGTATTTATAATATGGAATCTCTTTTGATTGTAATAATAAATGTCCACTTAAATTTGAAAGCATCTATAAACATACTATATCGAATACAGCTTTGGTCAAATTGCACAAAACGTCTTTAAAATGGTATCGAGGTTTTAAATATAATTTTTTTCTAAAATGTGTCCCCCCCTGTAATTTCTAAAATAAGAAAATATATTTTTAGACACAACTACTACTTGGTTTTAACAACTTAGCGTTTGTCGCAAGGGACAATTTATTGTTAAAAACAAAATGAAATATCAATCAAAATAATATAAAGTTTATAACTTACATGGTATAAGTAAAGTCAAGAGCAAAAACTATACTACAGTACTATATAGAACTATTGGGATATAATTTGACAGCGCGGAAAATGTCCCAACAGTTTTATAGAACTACGGTATGGGGTACTACTGGGATGCATCCATTTATGTCATTACTATCTCTCTTTCCAGTTTCAAGAAACATATAGCTTCATCACTGAACCAACTAATTAGTTTGTATAAAATATCTTCTCAAAAAGTAGTCTTACTTGATTCCTTCTTCCAGATGTTTGGGAAAGAAGACATTCCTTTGCAGTCGCAGTATGGGCTGGTCGCGCGCTCGCCGCGACTCCGACGCGTGGCCGTACTTCTGCAGCAGCTTCTGCCACACGCCCCATAGGCGCCACGGACAGTGGTGGGGCTTGAGCTGGATCTCTGTAGGATTTCACATCTTTTTCAGAAGTGGGAGAAACAAGTAGGGTTGACAGTGTATGGAAGTTTGTTATTTCAACTTTCAAATATGGCTCGATTCGATCATCTTTACTGATGCCAACAGTCAATTTGCTTTGATGTTGCAGTGGTTTGCCAATGTAGCTTCAGATCATAAGGTCTTGAGCTTGAGTTCTGAGTTAAGCAGTTCTTCGAGGGGTACATTGTTCGAAGAGCCGATGGACGTTGGAGTCCTGACGTTTTAGAATGATGACCCCGCACCAAATAGCACTGTTTTGTTCGACTCTCGACTGGATGGACTGACAATATTAAGGGAGTTGCAAGGAGCTGCTGCTTGCAAGTATTCCTTGCAAAAGGCCTATATTCAGCAGTAGACGTCCATCAGATGATGACTCACCTAACAACGGGCTGCACATCCAAAGAGCAAACACATTCATGGCCAGACTCCTAGCGCTGGGAGTGTTAAACCCCAACTCTTCAGTAGATATGACAGCGTTCAGGAACCTTGCTGAAGTAACACATGCGGGCACCTCATCTGAACTCATCTCCACCATCACAGTGGTTTTGGACATCAGGTAAATGCATGTAACTGGGTTTGACGTGCTGCTGGCTGAAGATGCTGTACTGCCTGATGACCCTGGAATATAAATAATCAAATGATTTTTTACTTTATCTGTGTGTATTTCAGTTTTTTATATAAAGAGGTTTTACCATAATCTTTGTTAATAGTAAGTCAAAGGCAGAATGTGCTTGCCTATGAGTTCTATTCCACCATTAACCATATTGGTCAGGATAACTTACTTCATCCTGACCAATATGGTTTCACTAAAGGTCGCAATACTACTGATGCAGGTGCAAAACTATTAAAACACATCTTTGATGCCTGGGAAAGGTCTAAGAATGCTATTGGCGTATTCTGTGACTTGTCCAAGGCTTTCGATTGTGTTGACCATAAAACTCTTTTGCTTAAGTTAAGCCACTATGGCATTAAAAATGTTGCACTTAATCTCATTGCCTCTTATCTTAGTGATAGAACTCAAACAGTATGCATTAATGATATTAAGTCACGTGGCTCATCTCCTAAACAGAAAAAGAATTTAAACGACCGTCTTCCTAGAAATGGACATAAGTTAGTCATATCAGCTTATCGCCTCCGAAAAGTACAAAAATCTTTCGTAGGATTGGGTGTACTCTTCTACAACAAGATGCCCAATTCAGTTTTAGATCTGCCATTGCATAAGTTTAAACAATGTATTAAAACTCACTTACTGAGTCAGGGTTATTATACTATCGATGAATTTTTAAATGACAAAGATGTTCAAAGGCAATTGGATAGGCTTTCAACTTCACACAGGAAGTAAAATAAATAACTTTATGTAACAACACACTTAATATTGTAAAATTGATAATATTATAAAAAGAGCAACTGTTGAGTTTCTTGCCGGCTCTTCTCAACAGGGCCTGCCTTCCGAGCCGGTGGTAGAGTCACTACAAATAGTCCAATTTGACGTTTCAAAAGTGCTTGTAATAAGCCTACTTGAAATAAACGATTTTGAATTTTGAATTTTTTTTTAATTTTACAACATGGGGTTTTTTAAGGTAAAATTGTGAGGAGTGCATGTAATAATGTAATTAGGAGAGAGAGTTTTTAAAAGAAAATTTGAAAGAAAGAAATATAAAATTTACTAGATACCTAGAAACATCAATGACGAGGATCAGCTCTCTACATAAGTGACTTAACTACATAATTTAATGTTACCTGGTAACGGCGGTGATATAGCACTGGATGAGCTGCCCCCGCTGGTGATGGGTTCCGTGGTGCTGAAGGAGCCAGCCGCGATGCTACTGGAGCCTGTTTGATTGGAGCAACTGCTGAGATTCGACCCTGGAACCGATAAATTCCACAATTATTATTATGAGTATTTTGTTCTATTCATCTGTTATATAAATTGATCTGTTTTTATTTACAAACTCATCAGCGACTCGCCGCAAACTTGCGCATTGTGCGTTTACTCCCACTTTTGGCCTTTTAAGGCTGTAGGAATCGTCACCAATCTACACTTGAGCAGCATGATGGGTATAAATTCCTTATCATCGTTTCCTACAAGGAGGGAGGTCTGGCCCTGTAGTGCGCGGTTATTGGGCTGATAATGATAATGATGATTTAAAAAACAACAGTGAGCATACCCATAACACTTTTATCGAGGGAATCCGAGGAGTTGCTCTCCTTAGAGTCAGGCTGCAGCGGCTTGTGAGGGTCATGTTTGTCCCACTCATTGTGGCGCCCTAGAGGACTGTAGGACAAATGCGGCAGGCGCTGAGATACGGAGTACAAGTGTGCATTGACTTCCGCTTGGAGCTTCTGGCTTTGGAGGCTGTAGTACTCTTCGCGTGATCTGAACTCGCTGAAACCACAGATCAGCAGATGTAATAGTAGTATAGGATACAACAGATGTGCAATTCCGACGACGTTCTACTTAGACCTACTAAAATTTAAAAAAGCAGTTGTAGAGAAGTACATTTCCATTAGATTTTGCGATTTAAATAATATTTTGTAATTAGATAAGTTTTTGCTTCTTTTATTTATTAATAAATGGTATTTTCGGAAAACGCGATTAAAAATAAACAAAAGTCTTTTTAAACTATAACCATGAATAGCACCACCTCGATCTTGTTCGATATACTGTTTCATAATACGTATGGGTTGAAGTGAACAGGAGTTTTATTCAAAAAAAAAAGCTTAGCCAACATTTATTGGTCAAAGGGAGACCTGTGTTGTGTGTCCTATTTCTTTCTTTACTACAACATAATAAATAAACGAAAACACAAGAGACAAGAACAACATAAATATCAACCTAATAATATGTTCATACCTATATTTACACTTACTTATATTGATACTCCGCTTGAATAGGATATCCACGTCTTGAATATTCCACTGGAATTATAGTAATATAATTCCCGCTGTTTTGGACATTGGAGTTCTCTCCATACGCTCCCATGTCCGTTTGGTGTTCCATGTATGCATAAACAAATTAATTTCTGACCATCCTAGTAATTTTACTTTGAAATATTTTATAATACAAAGAAAATATCGGAAAAACTATGCGCAGAATTATCGATCGCATTTCGCGCGTTTTTCAGTGTTGCTATTTTATATAAAGAATTACTCACACTTATTCAGGTCTACTCAGTTTATGTTCATAGAAAGAACAATGGTGTGATATTTGTTGATGGAATTCGTAAGCGTCTACAAATGTAAACTATTACAGTTTACGTAAAATAATTTATTTAATTTTTTCAATCAGTGTTCAAGGTCCAAATAAGTCCTTTAAATAAAATAAGTAATCAATAATTACATTATCATAATTGAGTAACCACGCAATAATGACACAAAGATTCAATATGACATCTGTCGGCCAGCTTTAGACAGTTTCGAAAAGAAAGTATCGATACTGTGCACATAAGTAGTATCAAACCAAATCGATACTTTTTATTAGTTAAGCTAACTCTTTTGTGTACACGTGTCCAATGATTTTAACTTAGTTTGAGTAGAACAAACTTACAAAGTAATAATAATGGAGAACTAATAATTCTTATTTTGAAATGTCAATAAACATTTGATTTTTAAAAGCGTATTGCATTTAAATTCCTAATCATGACAAATGTTCTGCCAAAGTTCACTCTTACTTGGCGGCATTTTATACTATAGTAAAACTAATAATAGTCAAATAATTATAATATCATGTATAAAAAGTACGTTATAATTTTATGGAAAGGAAAAGTCATGATAAGAACAAGCGTTTTAGCTGTATGTTAATTAAGTTTCAAGTAATTTCCTGAAAACTATCGAGTGACTGTATCGAATGTACTCGATACTCCAAAGTATTGATGCTTTTTGTCTACAACTTTAAAAATAAATATCTAAAATTCCAGACTTCGCACAGTACTAAACCTTGAGAAAAAATTGTTCAGAAATAAATTCTCTATAATTTTATATTTTTTTCTTTCATAGACGCAAAAAAAGTCGTCAACAAAAATTTGTAAGGAAATTGACCATTGTTCTTTCCGTACATATCCGTTTAGACTTTCCGCGTCTATTCAGCTTTCACAGCAAACAAGTATAAAATGAGAACAAATGTGTTTTAATCATGCAAGTGATATGGGTACCAGTTTAGCGCTTTTCTACCCAACACGCAACGACTGTTATTCTCATTCTTACGACTCTGTACACGGTAGATACTAGATAGATGCAGAACTGCATCAAATGTGACCAAAATCGTTCAGGAAAACGGGAACGAGACCGAATAAATGTAATGAGTGTGTTAACAATTTGTTACACTATTTATAAATTTGTCTATTGTCATTCTTGAACGTTTTCATTCTGGGTCTGTGATTGTCAACTTTGACATTTCACAAATGAGTTTGACAGTTGATGCCATCATCAACAAATCATCATCAGTTGGCACAAATAAAAGCTAATTTTTATTAATTATAATTTATACACATACAATTTCCCACAACATTAATTACAAATAATTTAATGAGTCTATTAATAAGTATAAAATTTTTACGATAAAGGTATCAACGCTGAAAATTAGAAAAGGTTTTATTTCTAGTTTTTGTTTTGGTATTTTCAGATAAGTTTGATAAAAATAATCAGAATTTGATAACGCTAATTGAATGTCCATGGAGGAGAAACTTAGAGAGTATCGAGCACTCCGACGGCGAAAGGAACTTTTAAATAACGCAAAAGAAAAACTTGAAGAAACTAAAGAGAAAATTATAAATTTCCTCGTACCGGATATATTTAGAGACATGGAAAAAGATAAAACGGAAGAAGTTTTGCTGGTAAATATAAAATGTTGATTTACGTTTACGCACTACATTACTGGACGTTAAATTTTCGTTAAAGTAAATAAGCTTGCACTTGACTACATTTAAGAAGGAAGCATTTAGGTCTAGGTGTGCGCTTGCATGTCACTCTTGTCTTAGTGCACAAATCGTATGTATCAAGAAGCACTGAAGCTGGAAGGGCATTCCTGTCCTGTCAAGGGGTCATTAATATGATAGGGATTTTGATTATTCTATAAACACAGCTGATATTTTACCAGAAAGCTAATATCCTAAGGATATTTTTATGTTAAAGGTAGTGTTGATGTGTGTGTGTGTAAATCAGTTAGAAAGGGCATAGACAGGAATTAATATATGGGGGGAGGGGTCTCTGTTAGTCAAGCCACTCCTATTTATTTCTCTTCCTAGCATTAAGCAAATTAATAGTGACTGACTGCTCTTCCTGGGGGAAGAGCTGTACCTTATGTGGATTTAGTTTCAAACTTTTACTAGTGACCAACTGCTCTTCTAGGGGAAGAGATGTACCTTATGTGGGTTTAGTTTCAAACTTTTATTTGTGACCGACTGCTCTTTTAGGGGGGAGAGCTGTACCTTATGTGGGTTTAATTTTCAAACTTTCTCTTATCTATAATTCCAGCTAGAAGATGAAGAGGAACCAGATAGAAGTGATCTCAAAACAAATCTTATTATGGAAGAATCTGGTCCCGTCTCGGAAACCAGTGAAGTTGAATCAATAGTTGAAGAAAACCAAGAATCGTGGAAATATTTCACATTAAAATGGTCATTATATGCCATCATATGGCTTACATTATATGGGATCTTTTTGAAACTACAATTTGGTGCTGTATTTTTCGTAGTATCAATCCTCATAGGTATATGTTTGAATACTAGAACGAGGCCTAAAAAGAAAGGTGAGGTATCTGCTTACAGTGTTTTTAACGACAACTGTACCAGTATAAAAGGGACTTTAACAGCGGAGCAATTTGAAAAGGAGCTAAGGTTTGGTCCTGGCAGTGTTAGATAATTAATTATTTACCTAATATTGAATCTCTTGAGGTGTATAAAGCAGCCATCATTTATAACTGTTTTATTTATAATATTTTTAGAAATTAAGTATTATATTTGTATACAAATTATTAAAAGACAAAAATTAAAATAAATAATTAACAAACAAAACTGACTTCAATTTTCGTTCACTCTTATATCATTGTCATGGTTTTAATTAATTTCTTGTCTATGAAATATGTGTGTGTCAAAAAGCTATATATTGTTATCGTTTGAGGTCTGACAACATTTTAGAGCTCAAAAACTAGCAGTTTGTCCTGCTTTGTGTAATGAAAGATTAATTCTTATAAAATAAATGGTAAAATATCAGCTTGCTAATGACCCACTAGTGGCAGGGCCTCCTGCAGTGGCGTCCCCTTCATACCTGCATAAAAGCACTGCCTACCCTGACAGAATCCAGCATAATAATAGTTTTTTTCCTTATTAAAATCATTACTTACTAGTTCTGCCCCACAGTTTGATTCTTGCGGTCCCCGTTCCTTTAAATATAAAAGTAGTCTATGTGTTAGTATTAGTACAAAATATAATCTATGTATATTTCAAATTTCAGCCAAATCGGTTCAGTAGTTACGCCGTAAATTAGTGAAACATACGAGGAAACGTGGCAAATAATTATATTATATTCATGCTATAGAGACACTAAGGCAGATGCATTTCTTTAATGTTATGAGATAGAAAGTTCAGTGCCTCCCTGGCACAAAATGTCTGTGCACGCCACTGACCTCTCGCCAAATAGAAAGGAATATTGCGCTTATACTCACTTATACGCACTACTATAATATTGGCTGGTGGGCTATATATTTTACAGAATTTCATGATTATCTGTTAAGTTAATGTACCTAAGTGTAATGTACCTACCTATTTTATGGCACTAAAAAAATCTATACAGTTGAAATACTTTAATTATTCAGTAATGTTCCTGGTTCTTGTACTTAGTTTTTACCTATTCCTATTTATTTTATTGTTTTTTCTTTCTTGATTTAATACTGTAAGGAAAAATAAAAATATTTTACATAGTCATGTCTTTAATTGCAGTCACATTCAAAAATAATAACGACAATAAATTTTATGCAGTGGCAATATATAAGTTAACAGTATTATTAGATATCTCTGCAAACAATTGAGAACCAACATTTATTATTTAGCACAAGTAATTACTTTTTCATTGCAACTTAAAATATATTAGGTATGTATAACAATAATATATATTCCTATCTAAGTTATACATTATAATAATAACAGTATATTTCAACGGGTACATACAATGTTAAACGACGGTTTTTTATTTTGTCAATATGGCCATACTAAAGCCAAACTTGATTGAGAATGCTTGTTAACAAACAAATTAAAAATGAAGGTAGAAATCACTAGTCATTTTACACCTAATTTTTTTATTAACTTGTCAATGACGAATTCATGATAATAAATTAGATAAGTAACTAATTAATATATTCAATATCTTTTAAATATGATTTTATAAAAAACAAAACAATTTTAAATTTATTAGGCATAAAATGTGCTGCATTTTCTACCTTCATTTTAAATTTGTTGACAAGCACTCTCATCAAGTTTGGCTTTAGTAGTACCCGTTTTATTTTTTATTGTGTGTTGAAATATGTTATTATGTCGAACAACCACAAAATTTGTTTTAAATCATTAGCTTATACATTATAACTATTTATTATGTCATAATAGCTATATACATGTAGGACCAACAAAGCTAAGATATGATTATGCCATTAGGAATCTGTATCGAAGTATTCAGGTTACACGAGTATCGATTCACTTTGGTACTGTGGTGTGGCAAGTGTGAGTTTTTCACCGAGCGACTGCGTAAAAACGTAGTCACTAATAATGTCAAATTATATAGCAAAAAAAGCGTTCTGACACTCGCCCATTTGAGTTTTCTCTCACTCCCGCCAGGGGCGCTGCTTCAGTTTCATATAAAATTTGCCCTTAACGCGAATGTGAAGTTTTCGATTGTTTTGAAGTAATCTCACACTAGGCACTCTGGGCGGAAGCTGTGGGGCAAGTGCGAGTTTTTCACCGAGCGACTGCGTAAAAACGTACTGACTCGTAACGTCAAATTATATAGAAAAAAAAAAAGCATTTACTCTCGCTATAACTAGATGGCGCTACGCCAATTCCATATAAAATTTGCGTTTACTGTTCTTGATATCGACGCGGTAAAATCTCACACTAGCCACACAGTATGATAACGAAAACTTCGTGAAGAGGCTACAATTATCGAAAGGCTTCGTGAAGAGGCTAGAATGATATAATGTAAACCACTTTTGAGCGCGCAATGTATTGCGGACATTGCGATAACAACGCTCTGCGTCTGTTTAACTGCTGGCGGCGACGTGGCCGTGCAGCAGGCGCCGGTATGATGGTATAGGTACATAAATGTGAATGGTGTTGAACTGTTAGAATAAGTACGTGAGTTTTAAAATTAGATTGCTAGTTTTGGTTAAAAAATTTGTTGGTTTTTAATTTTAAATCATAATGAAATGGACTACATTTACATAGAATAAATGCTGTAATTAGTTAAAAAACTGCAATTTTTTTTCTAAATTGAGTGACAAATTTCAACCCGTACTCCCAATAGAATGGTAATTTATTCGCAACACATAAAAATGTTAAGTAAGAACCACTGAGCTACGTCGGTTAGTCTCAGCGAGTCGCATAACTGAAGTGGCAATGGGCGGGGCACGTGGTTCGAACAGTTGATGGACGTTGGGGCCTAAGGTGCTAGAACGGAAAAAACCGGAAAGCGCAGTGTTGGTCCAGCCCCCACACCTCCACTAGATGGACTGACAACATCAAACGTGTCGCAGGGAGCTTCTGGCCACAAGCGGCTCAGGATCGTTGTGATTGGAACTGACCGAAGGCATATACATCAGTGGACGTCCATCGGCTGTTAAGGATGATTAAAGAAAAAAATGTGCGTTACTACTGGACCCTCGCAACTTTCTCCGTGTTTAAATCCTGAACCACAATTTTTTTAAACCATTCTTCCATATTAACCATTTTAAATCACAAACAATTTAATTTTGATCTGTGGTAAAAATGTCAAAGTTCTATTGTCTACGATCTGTTGTACCATAATTGTATATAACCATGTAACGCTCCAGACGGTGCATTAAACAATTTAATAATGAAAAATTATTTCATTAACACTCAATGGAAACAACACCATTGTATACCAGGGTGCTAGTTACGCCACAGGATATTAGCGAGTCAATTTGTTAGTACAATGTGCAGTTATTAAATGGGGTATAAAAGGCAACACAAAAAAAATAATTACAATTATAAAATACATCTTTATGTTTTTCTTGTCTAAATTAAATCTATTATACCTACTTATAAATGAGTAATAACTAAGTTGGGTTAGTTACATCATTTATAATTCTAAGAATTTTATAATCTTCATTGTTTTCAATTCCGTATAACAGAATAACTATTTAAAAAAAAATAGGAAGAAACGTCGGTTTTTGTACATTTTTGAAGGACTTTTTGATATCTCGAGAATTTTTTGAAAAGCATCAACTTAAAGTACTGTTATTTTTTAATGAAAAAATATCACTAAAACCAAGTTTTGTCCATGTCTTAATTAAATTCAGGAAACAGTCAAGTCAAAGAAAACTTATGGTCCCGTTAAATTATTTGCGAGTATTGTATACCTAAAGTATTCTAAATCATATAGGCTAATTAAATTAATAATAGCTAACATTAGTTACTAAAGCTATGGGAGAAGCTTTAGCGATAACAATTTGTTACTAAAATAAAAAGAAATATGGCACTAACATAAAACACATAGGAGGGCGACTTCAATGGGATCTGGACCTTCCCCCTTTTAGCACAACATTTACAACCTAGTTACTTGTATTTACACCAAAAACTAGCGTGAACAGAAACGACTTACTCCTAAATATTTATCAATTAAGGAGCTCCGTTTGCGGTGGAAGAGGCTTTACCTTTGAAGTATGTATTGTTATGATCATAGATTAAAGACAAACTAGATGGAGCCCATAGCATGTCCGCTCGTGAGACAACAAGACCGCCTTATTAACATGACATGTCAACATTTAAAGTACATCATGAAACGTTACGTTTTAAAATATCGTAAAATACGAAATATTACTTTAAATAAGATAGTATAGTAAATACATGAAATTTGCTAAAAAAAACAACATGTCTAAGCTTTAAATCATCAATCAATGAAGTTCATGCCTACTTACGTATGGAATGTTATTCCTTCGATTTTCGCAGCAACTTTTGCAGCCAAAAATACTACAACCTACCATAGCACGATAACGTTTCAATTAATATCGTAACCGCAAAGTTATATTATTTATCAGCAAATTTAATAAAAAGCTAATAATTGCTCAGATATGTCCTTTGTTTCTCACAAACTCCACTCTTGACAAACAATAAAAACGAACACGCTGAAAGGGACAAAAAATAATCTTGTGTCACTTTCTAATAAAGGCCGAATGAAATAAGTTTGTCACGCTGTTGAACCCACAGCTGCGTTAGAACTCAATCTAGTTGTCTTTAATCTATGGTTGTGTATAAAGACATGGCTATTATATTTTCTTAAAAATGACGTAACTCTTAAGGCACTGAGAGTGGTAATAAGTGGATCTTATAGTATAGTTAATCTTATATCTCAATTAGTGTCGGACGATATTTCTATACTTATAATAAAACTGTAACAGGTCCAATTCTGTACATTGAAGATATTTTTGAAATTTTTATTGGAGAGCACTATATAATCGATACTGAACCCAAAAATGTAATTTGAAAGATTTTTGTCTGTCTGTCTGTCCGGATTTTTGTCGGCCGCGATTCACGCCGAAACTTCTGAAACAAATGAAACTTGGCACGATTTTAGTTTATTTTGTAAGGTATTACATTCGATACTTTTTGTCGCGAAAATTAAAATAGAAGAATTTATGAAAATTAGTATAAGAACTACTGAAGAAATATAAAATATAACGTGATTAAAGGATTTTAAAAATTTTACCGCTAAAATGTAATACAGGGGTTAAAAGTTTGTATGAAAGGTTCGTAATTTTTCCAGATATGTTTCCACGTGGACGAAGTCGCTGGCATACCCTAGTTATGTAATATAATAGGAAAGATGACTCAAATGTATTTTATTTATTACTTTTTTTTAAAGTAGAATAAAAGTTATGACAAACGGTGAAAATAAAATTAAAAGCCGGCAAAGATATCCAAAGTTGTAAGTGCTTAAATTTTAGTGCAAGGGTCTTCCGTCCATTTCTTGCAAAATAGAAATTTGTATTGAGATACTTTGGCGTTACAAGCTATGACGCCATAGCAGGGTAGTCTCTGTCTAATTGTCAATATTTTAGGTCTTACAACTATTTTTCTTAATTTTATATCCAGTTTTAAAAAATAATATAAAACACAAGTATTTTGATATATAAAAATGCATAAAACAACAAACAATCAAATAATTTACAAACTAAATAACACCAGCAATATCATGTTTAAAATGAAAGAAGATTCTAGTTTTTAAATATAACCTTGTACCATTTTTAGTAAAATATAAATTGTTTTATTGAGGCATTTTGATTTTAAACTAATTATAGTGTGAGTTTTTACTGAGGCACTGTGAAAAAGAGGTATCCAATCGTAATATCAATTTCTACAGCGAATTGATGCGTTTTCTCACGTTATACATAGATGGCACCACTTTAATCTATACTTATGTTATAAATGCAAAAGTAACTCTGTGTGCCTAGTGTGAGTTTTCACCAAAACAAATCGAAAACTTCACATTCGCGTTAAGGGCATATTTATATGGAACTGAAGCAGCGCCCCTGGCGGAACTGAGAGAAAACTCAACACTGACACTCGCCCATTTGAGTTTTCTCTCACTTCCGCCAGGGGCGCTGCTTCAGTTCCATATAAATATGCCCTTAACGCGAATGTGAAGTTTTCGATTTGTTTTGGTGAAAGCTCACACTAGGCACTCTGTTTGGTTACGCATCACGCCGAAACTACTGAACCGATTTAAATGAAATTTGGTACAGAGATAGTACCTGAAAAGACATAGGTTAATTTTTATTGTTGAATTACGTCGTGGGCGTCCGCTAGTTCCATATAAATTGACGTTACGGGCGATTATTTTTTTTGTTCGTTTCATATAACTAGCATAGTAGTATGTAGTATAAATGCATAACAAAGAAACAATGTTTACTTAAAATAAATTATTTAGAAATTTTAAATTAATTTTTGTGGCTTAAAAGGCAAGTGTAGAGAGCATTTTAATTTTTGTGTATCTGAATAACTAATTTTTGTATAACTGAATAATTTTTGTATAACTGAATTGTAAAAATCCGACTAATTGAGAACATTCTCCTTTTTGAAGTCCGTTAAAAACCTTAACAATATAAGTACTGGAATGTTTACAACAAAATAATGCCATTTCTAGGCTTTCTTATTTACTTAGGTTTTCTAAAGACAGTTAGCTTTGGATGTAGTAGCAAGGTAACAGAAAAATGCGTTTGTGTGTGTAAGCCAAAGGTACGTCGACACAGTAGAACAGCACATTAGAGTGATACCAGAGAATGTATGACATCGGACACTGCTTACCAAAAAGTCATTGCTAAGCAACAGACAGATGATAAACACACCTTTTTAACAATTTTAATCTTTTTCTCTTTTATTGTACAATTTTATTTTGCTTTAGACAGTTTTTTTGTGCTTTTTATTATTCAAGGAGGGTGTTAATCACTCAAGGATGAGACGTGACTGAAATGTACGTTCTTTACACGTGTAACCTTTTTTTATTTTTTTTTATCACTGGGAAATGCATTTACGCATCTACGGTATGTGGGACTCCCCGGCTATGAAATACCCACTAAAACCCAGCAGACACGTCTGCGTCATTATGTGGTACGTCACAGGATCGAGAGATACATTCATACTTTGACGTACCGACGCTTCGCGGCATCGTTATTTACGATGGGAGTAAGTGCGCATAGTGGCGCCTTCTTCTGCCCTGTCTACGTCTTCGTATGTAAGGAGCTCTGGATCTGCTTCCCTCGCCTTCTCGTCAGCCTCCTTTAGAGAAATCACTGACTCACAGAAGGTTACTTTCGCCGCCCAACACGTCTCGCTGCTGATCATAGCATTCACTACGTTCGGCAGAGAAACGTTTCCCTCCAGGTTATACACGTGTAAGCTAAGCTAAATAGAGAATTGTATTTATTTAATTTATAGTCGTTTCTGACAGTTCTTCAGTTTCACGTTGTCTGTACTACCCACACTGACACTGTCCTCCTCTGCTTGTCTTACCAAAATAGAATATGTATAAACGAAAGTATTCTGAGAATAATAATGTACTAATTGCAACAAATAACTTAAATATTAATAAACTGACAAATTATATCTACGAGTGTGCATAGTAGGTAGTAGCACTTTGATCATTTTATTTCTATTATAGCGTAATTTACAACTGTTCATATCATTAAGGGTCATTGGTCATTAAAGCCCACTAGCACCACGTCGCCTCGTCTCGCTACTGTAATTTTTATGGTATTTTTTATTGGTTATCACGTCAGGGTCACCACTTTAGGGTTGATTGATTGATGGGGTGTGGCATTAGTCCAATTATAATATCCGATGTTTCTATATAGTTTTATTAATTATCAGAAATTACAAATGTTCTTACAAACGCGACGTAGTGTATTCCCGGAGGTATACGAACTAACTCGCCAACGAGCGACGCTTCGAAATGCCGACTCTGCATTCGGATTATGTTGCAATACGTATGTATGTGTCCATACAAATGTAAGTGGACTACAAATGCTTACTATATTAACTCTAAAACTTCACCGAATCGCCTCGCTTGCATGCTACCACAAGGGAAGGCGCTAGTGGCTCTAATGAGCAGTGACCTGCTTGAAAATCCTATGGTCCCCTACACACATCCCATAATATTGTCAGTAAAATTCGGACCTAAATCGTTATCAATGGCGTTTTGAATATTTATTTTAATGACTACAAGTTGGCCCTTGACTCTCATCACACCTGATATTAAGTGATGATGCAATCTGAGATGGAAGCGGGCTTATTTGTTAGGAGTAGGATGAAAATCCACACCCCTATCGGTTTCTACACGACATCGTACCGGAACGCTAAATCGCTTGGCGGTACGTCTTTGTCGGTAGGGTGGTAACTAGCCACAGCGAAAGCCTCCCACCAGCCAGACCAAGACAAATTAAGAAAAATCTCAATCTGCCCCGCCGGGAATCGAACCCAGGACCTCCGCCTTATATATCCACTGCGCATTTCACTGCGTCATGGTCGTCAAAAATATGCACTATACATACAAAATATACAAAACTATCAGACGCCCGCGATTTTACAACCTTCCAAAAACACAAAAAGCAAATAAAAATACCCTGTTTATGGAAAGACTTAGGCATAGCAAGCTATCCTTAAGAGGATCTATCTTTTGAGGATACCTTGCTATAATCATTATTCTTAAAGCGTTGTATATTTTTTATAATTTTTGGAAACTTGCAACACATTATTCACCCCACGGGCGAAGTTTTAAGCGCTATTACAACAACACAAGTAAAACTGCTCTCCAGTTGTGGTTCTTCTTTCCCCGCCCTCCGAGTCGTAACAAGTTTTATTTTCCATTATATTTTATTGACAATAATATTACATGTGTGCGGCTATCCTATGAGTATTGTCACATAATATAATAATAAACTTATTTAATCTCATAAACCTTCAACATTATCTCTTGTAAATATAAATACAGAGTAAAAATATTTAATGTTCTATATTTGTTCAAGTTTCATATTTTCTCTCGACTAGGAAAACTATATTTAGTGAATAACCATTTTTATCTTAAATACTATAAATTCTTGCGTTTTATATACATGGGTAAAATAAGTTCTTTATAATGCAGTAATAAAATGTTTTGAAACATTATAATTAATAATTGCAATTTTTTTTCGGGTTGGCGGGCTTAGGATGATAATGTTTCATTTATTAACGATCACTAATAGTTGATGATTGTGATCCAGACTGGCTTAACGTGCTCTCCAAGGCACGGGGGTGTAACACCACCAACTTCCCGACTCCGGGCTTGGAATGTACTGAACATTTCATAGAAGAATGAAACACTCTAAATTATTTCGTGATCCGACCCACGGTTCGAACCCAGGACCTCGTGATAGACGCCACATAGGCTAACCACTAGACCATAGAGGCAGTGATGTTTAATTTATTTAGTTCTAATTAGTTTATTTGATTTAACTAATGGTTCGATTATTACCAAGGACGTATAGGAAAAATTTAAAGATTGAATCATCCTGTTGTTATTGAGCATTATATTTGAATTGCCGACAGCGCCAAAATGCACCAAAATACGCTGAAATGCCCCGGATTACACCAAATAGCAATTGCTTGCGCCCGCGCATTTCGAAGCATTTGCGTCTATTTGCTCCGGGACGCGCCATGTGTTAAACTTACAAATTCATCCTTTTAATTAGGATGTAAAATTTCACGGACTCTGCGGTCTACTACGACGGAAGTAACTATAAAATGGCGACTTCAAACATTCCCTATTAGGCACAAAAGGGTTCCCCGCACGCCGCCTCACATCGGGCAATAGAAACACAACGCTCACAGCAATAATCATATGCCATAACGAATGCACTATCTTATAATTCTGTTCCGTTTGCAGAAAAGCGTAACAAATCAACCCTACGGACACTAAAACTAAACCTAAAGGCATGTATATCGAATAATAGGACTTGGGGTACCTAAAAAACTTGGTCCTCCTATAGTCAACATACCAACTGATCAACATAACAACAGCACCAAAAGCGACCGGCAACAGAAACGACACTATGGAATGCATGTTCCATGTCGTCAATAAAGCTACAACTATTGCACCTATTATTTGTAGGAACGATTTCAAGCTTAAACTTATTATGCTCATAGCTAGCAACGTCACCCAGAATGACATGAGTCCGCAGTAGAAGTCACCGAATTGGAGAATGTTGCCCCTCATGATGCAGTAGGCGACTTGGGCGGGCGCGTCGCAGGCGTGGTAGAATGTGGAGAATAACATGGTGAATGTATACATTACGGCTTCTACGTAGTATAGGCGTACTGCGGCTATGTAGATGGAGAAGAAGAAGAGTAAATTGCTGAGTGTTAGTAAGAATACGGATACTAGCATGTACGCGCGGCTGTCGACTCTAGAGTCGTCTGAGCAATCCCAACCTGTAAGCGAATAAATACATTTTTCAGATCAGAGAGGCAAGTGTGAGTTTTTCGCCGAGGGATTGACTTAAAACGTAACTATATTAAAGCCAAACTCGATTGAGAATGCTTGTCAACAAACAAATTTAAAATGAAGGTAAAAATTGCAACACCTTTTATGCCTAATAAATTTAAAATTATGCTTTGTTTTTTTATAAAATCTTATTTAAAAGACATTAATTAGTTTTAGCTTACTAATCTAATTTATTGTCATGTATTAGTTATTAACAAGTTACCTAAAAAAATAAGGTGTAAAATGACTAGTGATTTCTACCTTCATTTTTAATTTGTTTGTTGACAAGCATTCTCAATCGAGTTTGGCTTTAGTATAGTCTTAACGTCAAATTATAAAGAAAAAAAGCGTTTACGGACGCTAGAACTAGATGGCGCTGCTTCAATTCCAAATATACCGACACACAAAGGTAGGAGGTTCTAAATAGCGTATATTTTTTATGCATAACGTTTTACGGAGTAGTCCGATTTTAAAAATTATTTTTTATTAGAAAAGGTACATTTCCAAAAAGGTCCCATAGTCATCATGTTAGGACCTGATTATGTGCTCCTGGCAAAATCGAAGGAAATCTTCAAACTTTATAGGAACGTTTGCAGCGATTTCGGTATTTTAAAGTGGGTGGCGTATAATGTACTTATTAGTTTAGTACGAGTAGCTTTTACCTATGTCCGTTGTCGATAAATCGCTAAAAAGTATAAAAAAATTTAAATAAAAAAAAAAACTTCAAAACACACTAAAAAGTAAAAAAATTTGCGTCTTTTAGTTATTTTCATTTACTTAACCATATATAAGAAGACGGTGCCACCCAAGCTGTCTACTTTAAGAGCGTTACCTAAAGCTCACAAAGTGCTTTGCTACTTTATTAAATAAATTTTCCTTAAACTTGATTGAACCAATTTTATAGATATGATTAAGTAAATTAAAGTAACTTAATGCCGCAATTATTATGTACTTTTTAGTTCGTTTTGAAGTCAGTTTTATTTATACGTTAATTTATTTTTATTTTTATTTTTTTATTTTTTTATTTTTATTTCATTGTAATCAACAGCGTACAGTTAGAAATACATACAGTTACAAATAGGTAGAAAAATAAATTTACACATAGATAATTGAATACAGTATAACAAGTTAAATTATGTGAATAAAATTGAAAAAAATCTAATCAGAAATACACAACTGAAATACTTTTGTGCGAGTGTGTGTGTTTGTATGTGGGTAATTATGTGTATATATATGTGTGTGAGTGTGTGTGTGTATGTGTGTGTCTGTGTGTGTGCATGTGTGCTTAGTGCTTGCTTCTGGTTGTAGATTCAATTAATGTTCTTTTTTCAACTGCGTTTTGTAAGGTTTTGTGCGTAATTTTTGTTATAGCTCCGTGCTAAACGTATCAAGACAGAGTTCTGGGCATAAAATGTGTTGGTTTTAGTTTTTATGTTAAAGTGGAACTGCGCTGTCGATGTTGGTAAAATCAGCTGTACAAGCTCATCGCTAATGACTAGACTTTGTATAGATGACCAGGCACAAATGGGTCAGTGAACTTATTAACATCAGACATACAATAAATACAAAAAAAACAATGAACAATAATACAATTTGAATAAGATAAATCTCACCTCCATATCCTGCGGAACACGAACAAAACGACATCACAAGCCCACTGAACGTATTCAACCCGCAGTTGCCATGGTTACTGCACTTCCCGCTCACACACGACCCGGAAGACAGAGACAGCACAACAGTAGTATTACAATCCGTCACACCATCGCGCGTCACATTCGAAAACGTACTCGTGTCTTTAATATCCTTCTCTGTCGCGCCAACGTAATACTTCTTCCCGTCCGTAGATGTGGGACAGGGACAGACGACTTTGTCGCAGAATAAACGCATCGTCAGATACCACATACCTCCTTCTGGGTAAGGTATGATCATTTTATCGTATATAGATTCAGAATCTGTGCTGTTTAATACAAATAGCGCCGGAGTAAGTTTATCGTTGAAACGACAAAAACCAGATTGTAATGGCACACTCGCGTGACCTATATTCAAACATATGACGGCCTTGAAAAACTGGTTGTCCTCTGTAAAACCGAGTAGAGTTCCTTTTACCCTCTCTCTCTTATAATAACCACCATAGTATTCGCTGCTCATTAGTAGACTAGATTCAATTACTAAGCTCCCACCTATATCGACAAATTGGTTAACTTCGAACCTCAAAACCCTAATCTCACTAGACGTTAAATTGACCAAACTAGTGACATCTTGTAGATCAGTTGTCGGCAAGCCAAAAGAGTACGTGAAAAATCTATCCTGATCGTCCCTCATTAAAGCTGTTAAGGATCGATTTTCGTCTTCATCGAAGTTGTCTTCATCATACGATTCGCAATCCTTAACATTGGTAGCATTTCCTTTAAGGATATCTACGTGTATGAAGTGAGGTGAATTTGGATGGGTATGGAACATTACCACCTGATTGGTATTTTGCGATTCAAACTTGCAGTAAAGTATGAAGTCATTCTCTGTTGGAGGTGAATTGGACTGTACTCTGACTGTTATGTATGTACTGCTAATTGTATTGTTAATAACGTTTACATCTAGTTTAATTGGCGTTAATCCATCTTGAGCCAAACACTTGTATTGAACTGGTAGTTCATTGTAGTCAATGGTTAAGCTTTTGTAGCAGTTTAAATATGTAGGTGTGTCGACTGGTTTTATTTGCAGATCTGTGTATAAGATCGTATGACAGTCAGCGACCAAACCTGTAAAGAAAAATATATCTTATACAGTAAACAAATACATATATGTACTAATTTCTTTAAAATTACTATTCCTTTAAAATGTACCATCATCATGACCAGCGAATTTGAACGGCACAGTACAAGGCCAGACCTTGGGTTCGAGTCCCAGATCTGGCTATGAAATATTAAGCTTTCTTCTACAAAAATATCAAGTAGCTTTTGCTTTAATGCAAATATTAAAGTTGCAATGCGCGAAAGATGTTTAATATTTTGTCTAATATCCGATGAATTTTTTGACATGCATTTTGTGCTAAGTGGGATTCAGACCCCTTCCCTCCCCCCTTTATACTGGCAGGTATTACATGGTTATTATCTGTTTGTTGTTGTTTTTTTATCGACTACAAGTTGACACCGTACCGCAACGCTTGGCGTTACGTCTTTGTTGGTAGAGTGGTAACTAGCCACACCGAAAGCCTCCTACTAGCCAGACCAAGAATCTCAATCTGCCTCGCCGGGAATCGAACCAAGAACCTCCGTTTTATAAATCCACCGCACATACCACTGCGTCTTGGAGATCGTCAAAATTGTAATAGAATGAATGATTGAATTGTAATAGAATGAAAATATTATTACACTAATTCCGCCAAGCCGCAGTGGAGGAGGATGGTGAGTTTTAAATCACTACTCCTATTAAGTCATACGCTGACTAAAATAGGCTTAGATATAAGTATGGTGACTAAAGTAAAACAAGTTTCCAAACAGATCGGCTAGAGAGAAACGGTAAGTTTTTCATTAACCGATGAAAAAAAAACGGAGGAGGTTCTCAATTCGACACGTATATTTTTTTTTATGTATGACCACGCATAACTTTTTACAAAGTTGTCCGATTTTGATAATTCTTTTTTTATTAGAAAGGGCATACATTCAAGGTGGTCCCATTGTCATCATGTTAGGATCTGATGATGATATCCTGGGGAAATTGAAGGAAATCTTCAAATTTTGGAGGCACGCTTACAGCGATTTCGGTTTTTGCCTCGGTATCTTTTTGGCTACTAGTGCCGTATAAAATACTATGACAGTATAGTACGAGTACGTTACGTGGCGATAAATCACTAAAAAGTAAGAAATAAAAATTTTTAACAATAAATAGAACCGACTCAAAACGCACTAAAAAATAAAAAAACTGTGTCATTTAGTTGCTTTAATTCACTTAAGCATATCTAGGAGTCGGTGCAGTAACGGAGACGATAAATTACTTGATACTGGTTTCCCGCAATTACCAATTAAGTAACTAGCTCTGCTACTTATGTACCTACTATTTCAATTTTCATCGCTAAATCGCTTATTATTTGTACAAAGATTTCAAAAGCCGACGCGTGGGAACATTGTCATCATGTTAAGATCCCTAATCATTTTAATCTGACATGTAGATAACCTACCTACACGAGCAGATCACATTATTACGGAGCTATTGATAATATAAATAAATAAATATTATAGGACAATTACACACATCACTATATAACCCCAAAGTAAGCGTACTCGTAAGTAGCTTGTGTTATGCGTGCTATGATAACTGATGAATATTTTATATATATTATACATAAATACTTATAATAATTATATAGATAAGCACCCAGACACTGGAAAACATCTCATCACACAAACATTTTTTCCAGACGTGGGAATTGAACTTACAGCCTAGGACGCAGAAGCAGAGACACTACCCACTGCGCCACTCGGCCGTCAATATGCTAATATACTTGCTATAAGTAAATAATATCTAGTAATCCAGTTATTTTAGCTATTTTAAACCCCAATCTGCAACAAAATTTCTAGTGAGCTGAATTTTTGTATACACCTTAGCGGCAGTAGACAATTGTAGACAATTTTACGACAAACAATTTTTATAATGACCTTTATTGACCTCTGAGCAATAGATCGCGAGATATTTGCGAAAAACTGATTTTCGTGACCTTTTGACCTTTATAACTTTTTTAGCCGGCACGATATCAATGTCGATTTTTCACATCTTCATTATAATGCCGGAATAAAGGTGTATACAAAAATTCTTATACTAGGAATTTTTCCGCAGATAAAACCTAAAATGACTGGACTATAGATACATTACTAATTTCAGCACTCGAATTCTTACGATAGAACTAAAACCAGTGATTCTCAACCTTTTTTTGTTGTTGTTAATGATTTCAAAATTTGGCGGCACACAAAGAAAAAGATAAAAATTATTTACTTACTACAACTAAACACTGCATAAATAGGTTATGACAAAAATTTTAAATACACCAAGACCCCGCTTTGCGTCGCTAATGTGTTCCTGAAAAATGCGACGCAAAGTGAATCACAAATTTGGAAAGCAAATAATAAAATAATTTATTTTTTTGTGGATGTAAGTATATATTCATGTTAAAAATATTTTTCTTTTTAAATGATATAATTTAATAATTAACATTATTATATATTTGCAAAATTTGGCGGCACACTTTTGAAATTTGGCGGCACACAAAAGTGCCGCGGCACAGTGGTTGAGAATCACTGACTTAAACGTAAGAGTTTATTATGATCTAAAGGACGCTCGCGGTTTCAGCTGCGTAGTTCTCGTTCCCGTGGAAATTGCGGGATAAAATGTGGCCTATGTGTTATTCGTTAAACAAGCTATATTGTTGTGAAGTTTCAACAAAATCGATTCGTTTTTGTGTAAGTATCGGCAGCTTTTTGGCTACTAGGGCGTATAATATACTATGAGAGTATAGTACGAGTACGTTACGTGGCGATAAATCACTAAAAAGTAAGAAAAAATAATTTTTAACAATAAATAGAACCGACTCAAAACGCTCTAAAAAGTAAAAAAAAAACTGTGTCATTTAGTTGTTTTAATTTACTTAAGCATATCTATCAGTCGGTGCCACCTAAGGTTTCTACTCTAAGAACATAAAACCCACAAACTCCTTTATTATGTTAAATAAATGTTCCTTAAACTTGCTGGCACCGACTTCATAGATATGCTTAAGTAAATGAAAGCAACTAAATGACACAGTATTTTTTTACTTTTTAGTGCGTTTGGAGTCGGTTCTATTTTTTGTTAAAAACCACAATGCTCTCTTTACACTATTATTGATTGCGTGACTCCTGTCATACTCCTCAATATTCCCTTATATTTTACTTTTACTAACTGGTTTTTCACTTTGTATGGCAGGATATCGCTTACCGGGTCACAGTGAAGCAAGGACTATAACATTGAACTATAAATCACAATGCCCTAAGTGGCCTCGCAGCGCGCCGCCGTGATTGTTACAGCTTCCGACCCACTTGATGCTGCTCTACTATATGTCACTGTTATATGTTTTACTAGCAGACGCCCGCGACTTCACCCGCATGGTAAATAGTGTTTTGACGACCCCCGTGGCGCAGTGGTATGTGCGGTGGATTTATAAGACGTATGTCCTAGGTTCGATTCCTGGCGGGGCAGATTGAGATTTTTCTTAATTTGTTCTGGTCTGGCTGGTGCGAGGCTTTCTCCGTGGTTAATTACCACCCTACCGACAAAGACATCCCGTCAAGCGATTTAGCGTTCCGGTACGATGTCGTGTAGAAACCGAAACGTGTGTGGATTTTCGTCCCACTCCTAAAAAGTTAGCCCGCTTCCATCCTAGACTGCATCATCACTTAACATCAGATGTGATAGCAGTCAAGGGCCAACTTGTAGTCAATAAAAAAACCTTCCAAAAATTTACCAAAAAACAGGGAAAGAAAATAATTAGTAGAAGGTCTCCTTAAAAGATCGATATATATCACGGACTTTTTTGTAGTCTTAAAGAGGAACAATCCTTCCATACATTGTTTTGTTATATCTCAAATAGATTAGGCAGCGTTTTCAATTAAAGTTCCCGGGCTGTGCGACTTTTCCAACGATTACAAATTTTTTTTTGTTTATTGTAAGCCACACAAACTACACTCAAAGTTGCTTTTACAATACTGAACAAACACACTAATATTATAAAAGCCAGTTTGAGTGTAGTGTATGGCTCACAATAAACACTCAAACATACACCAAATTTTGTATGTATTATACATACAAAATTTGGCGAATTTCTCGAGGATGGAGTCGCGGGCAGTCTGTTAGTATATTACATAATCAGAAAAATAAAAACTTGACATATACCCAGAAAAACTTAATGAATGCAAGAAATCAGTTATAAAATATTTATTGTCTTCTTAATTAAGAATTATGAGGAAGTTGAATCTTTGCATAAATTTATAACTTGAGAAACACACAGACACACACGAACACACACGTACTTACACAACCACACTATAAATTATAAGTTTATTTAAAGGAAAGGAATTTTAATTCATAATTGATTTATTTCACTTTTTAACTACTAGTTATGGAAGAGCGGAGTGTTCTAGTACAGAGGTAGTTCATATTACTCCTAAAAAAAAAATTTAACAAAAAATAAAAACGCCTTCAAAACGCTACTTAATTGTGATTAAGTAAATTAAAGTAAGTAAATGACGTAGTTATTTTTTACTTTTTAGTGCGTTTTGAAGGCGTTTTTATTTTTTGTTAAATTTTTTTTATTTCATACTTTTTAGTGATTTATCAACAACGAAAATACTAAAGAACCTACTCGAACTAAACCAAAAGTACCAATATTCACTAGCTAGTTATAACATTCCAACATCCCAACAAATGTGCCTATAAAGTTTGAAGAGTTTCCTCGAGTTTTCGTAGATCTCATCATCAGATCATGACTTAGTTAACATTAAACCAACTGGAATCTATAACCTTACAAACTTCTCATTGAGACATATTAATCGAGCCCAATCACAAGGTAACTACCGTAAACCGTTAAAGAGCTCCCTGAGCTGTCCTTCTTCTTCATCACCAGACCCTCAATGACAGTCACAGCCCATCTAAATGCAAAGTTCTCATTGAGACTAATTAATCGGGCCTAAACATAAGGTAGTTACTGTAAACCGTTAAAGAGCAGCTCCCTTAACTGTCCTTCGTCTTCATCGCCAGACCCTTGATGACAGTCATAGTCCATGTAAATGTAAATTTCTCATCGAGACAAATTAATCGAGCCCAAACACAAGGTAAATGCAGTAAATCGTCAAAGAGTTCTCTTATATGTAGATCGGCTCCATCATCAGATCGACTCCAGACCTTCATCAAATTGTAGTGCTTTTAAATACCTATCGGAAAAATTAAAAAACGTACTTATTGTCCCTACAATTTTTGAAAGTTCCTCTGGGTTTCTCCAGGATCCTATCATCAGATCCCGGTTTTCTTATCATGTTACCACCACCGGACTATCTACTTTCCCACAAAAAAGAATTATCAAAATCGGTTCATAAACGACGAAGTTATGCGCGAACACACATAAAAATATATATATATATACGGTCGAATTGAGAAACTCCTTTTTTTTGAAGTCGTTTAAAAAGGTTCCTAACTCGCATGTGTTTATGTAATGTAGAAGCTGAAATAAACAAAATTTTATTTTTATATTATTTATCTAGGCGCTCAATAGATGGCGCTGTATAGAATAAACTCGCGGTAACGTTATGCGTTTCTCAAAACGTTTAAGCACGAGTTGATATCGTAGCGTTTGCGTTGCGTGTGTAAATTTTCTTACGACTAATTTTTGAAGTCGGACAGTTCTGTAATTCTGTTCGATAAGAGTTGCGCGATTAGAAAAGGTGCTCGTGTTACGAGTATTTTGAACATTTTTCGTGTTTCCGTTGAATTTGAAGTTGAAAATGATGCAGATTTTTCGAGAATTTCTTTTTTAAATAGATTGATTTTGTCATTATAAATATGTTTTTACTATCACAGCAATGCTGTGAAACCTATTCTTTCGTTGATTTTGAATTTTAAATGCAAAACGATACTTTTAATGCTCAAATGATTTTGTTATATTAAACACTTTTACTATGACAGCAATGAAACATTTACTTAATTTTTTATATATTTTATATAATTTTTTTTTTTGCAAATCCATCTGTTTGAACATAAAATACGAACGAGTGTATTATACATAGATTTATATACTTTAGTATTTAAATATATATAACAAAGTGATAGTTTATTTCAAGTTTTAAAACTTAATTATCATCAGTCAATTTCCTGTCAACTTGTCATTTTTCAACAATTCATTTTCTCTGCCACATTAGTTGAAGTTTGATTTAGGTATTTTATGATCAGGAGTGTTTAAAAATTCAAATTTATATATCATTTGCGAAATTTGTCTCTCCTTATGTAATTTGGAATTTTAATCGTCGTTTGGTAGGATGAAATACTTCAATTAAAGCGTTAAGTATTAAAGAATTAGCAGCATGATATGCGGAAATATTATCTATACTAATATTATAAAGAGGTAAAGTTTGTATGTTTGTAAGTTTGTAAATAAAGTTCTGTCGGGGCTAATCTTCGGAACTACTGATCCGATTTTAAAAATTCTTTCACCAGTAGAATGCTACGTTATCGGTGAGTGTCATAGGCTATATTTTATATTTGTATTGTATATATTACCCAAGTTATCATAGTTTTTATCGCGCGATTCGGACCGTGAAATTTATTAAATCGGCATTATTTCGCATACGCTGCCTTAGCTATTGGATATATGTAATTGAAAACATTGTATGAAAACTTTATGCATCTTAAAAAGTTCTACAAAAAAGTCCGCGATAGCATATATCTATCTTTTATATTTTGCCAGATATATAACTTTTTGAGCTTAAAAAAATCATTTAATTCATATGCTTACGTTTACGTCATTATTTATACTACTAAACTTAAATCTTTATCAAAGTGAATTATTTACTAATCACAAGGATATTATAGAGATAAGATTTGCCTTTTACAGTATGTTAATTAGTTATATAGTTTCGGAGATATTACGAAATTTCTATAAAGCGCGACTCTGTAATAAATCATTTAATTCATATGCTTAATTTTACGTCATTATTTATACAACTAAACTTATATCCTTATCAAAATAAATTATTTAATAATTACAAGGATATTATAGAGGTAAGATTTGCCTTTTACAGTATGTTAATTAGTTATATATAGTTTCGGAGATATTACAAAATTTCTAAAAAACAACATTGCCGCTATATTGTCCAAATTAAGTTGACCTCCTTCGTGTTATGTTATACGTACTGAATAGGGGTCAAAATTTTGGTACTGATATTCATTGAGAATTCGATCTTTGATCTTTTCTTTCAATTTGTTTGGCATGGCAGACCATATTTATATAATATACGAAAAAGTTTGGTCGTTTGTTTAAACGGGCTAATCTCTAAGGGCTAACGCTAAAACACGGGCGGGCGAACGCGGCGGCCGGCCGCCGCGGGCCACAAATCCGCGAGCGGGCACCCGTCGCGTGCGCCCGTCTCAGTTAGTGCTGCTAGTATCATTTTGATGTCGAGCGTGTACAGTTGTATCGAGTAGATTACCATGGATTATTTACTAATTTATTATTTGGCAAAAAGACGTCAACGGGAAAAACGTCGACTGCATAACCCGTTCTTGACAAGCAGGTTACTCAGAGGAGAATTCGATAATTCATTCGCCATATCCCATAATACTGGTCGAATACTATCGATGTTCATGATTTTACCTAAACTCCGACGCGTGTGACCGTAGCATCTAGCGGCACTCGACTGATTTGTAGAAACAAACCCGCTCGCGAGTGCCCGTCACGGGCGCCCGCCGCGTGCGCCCGCCACCCGCCGCGCGGGTAACAATCCGCCACACGCGCCCGCGCTCCGTCGCACGCGCCTGCGCTGTCCATACTATTTTTCAATATACACCCGCGAGCGTGCACCCGCGCGAGTTTTAGCGTTAGCCCTAAATCTGCGTGTTGGGTTGTAAATTATTTTATTTATTATGAAAGCTAGACTCAAAAGTGAAATAGACTATTTAATACAAGCTATACACATCAGCTTGCCATAAATATATATTGTTAATGTTAATGTTCTGTAATATCGTACAATGTTTAACAAAAATAGATCTTTACGGGACGGGACAGAGGATATTGCTTGACGGGAAACTATATAAAAATTGAATTGAAAGGGGTAGCTTTATATGAAAGTCTGTCTTTTAAATTAAAGGGTACCTAAGAGGTTTTCACGCGGACGAAGTCGCGGGCGACTGCTAGTATTATATATTTTTAAATGCACAGTTTTTTCAATTTTATTTATCGTCATATTTGCACCAATTTTTACAAAACTTAAAAAATTATTCATTTAACCTTTGCCAGGAATCACCCTATCAATTTATGAAAACCGCAAGAAAATCCGTTTAGTATAGCCTTTGACTTTCTGGCAGGGTTGCGGAAGATTCTTGATGCTCCCGGGATTCAGTCATCAAGCGATGAGATGGGACATCGCTGGGTTTTAGTGGGTACTGCTCAGCCGGGGAGTCCCACATACCCCCCCGGAAATAGCGCAGCTGAGACTGCTTTGTTTCGGATTCGGGGGATGCGAAAAAGCCTTTGACTTTATCGCTAACAGACTAACAGAGAGACGCCCAAATTTAATGAAAAAAGGGCATATTTCATTTTATTCTGACATTTAAGCTATACTACTGTAAACTTTCATCAAAATCCTTTCAGCAGTTTTTGCGTTGCGTTACTATTATTAAACAAGCGAAAGCTTGTATGGATGGGTTTTTGTTACTTTTTCACGCTCAAAGTTCTGAGTGGATTTTGATGAAACTTCACAATAATATAGCTTACATATCGGAATAACACATAGGCCACATTTTATCCAGAAATTTTCACGGGAACAAGAACTACGCGGGTGAAACTGCGGGCCTCACCTAGTACAATTACATTTATTGAGTCCGAAATATGATGCCTATAAAGGATCGAATTGGCGCGTCATGATTCGTCAAGCTTAGATAAATTATATAAATAACTAGCGAACGCCTGCGACTTAGTCCGCGTGAAATTCTGTTTAGTGAAAGTTCGCCTAGATATGTCTTTTCTCAGGTTTTAGACTTTGTACCCCATTTAAATCGGTTAGTAGTTCAGGCGTGATTGCGTAACAAACAGAGTTACTTTTACGTTTATACTTTAGTATAGACTAGCAGTGCTCAGCAGTTTCACCTGCTTAGATCCCAATCCCATGGGAATATTGGGAAGTCCGTTGTTAGTGAGCGTCCACATCGCAAAATGAGTAACTGTGCTAAATTTCAAATCGCGAGTGACTGAGGCTTAATACAAGTTATCGATGTAGGCGAATAAACAAATATCTAAAAGGCCGGCAATGCATCAGTGACTCCTCTGGTGTCATGGCAGATGTTCATGGGCGGCGGCAATCCCTTAACATCAGGTGATCGCTTGCTCGTTTGCTCGCTATTTTTATAAATAAAAAAATCATCATCAGCATCATTATCAGCCTATTAACGGCCCACTACAGGGCCAGGCCTCCCTCAGTATAGGAGTGGGTATAGGAGCGTAGACACACCACGCTGCTCCAATGCGGGTTGGCGGGCTTAGGGTGATACTGTTTTTATTATAAACGATCACTATCAGATGCTGATGACAGTGACTGACATGAATAAAAAAAATAGATGTGTTTATTACCTTGCTGTTCAACCTTTTGCGCTCTCGGGTCCTGCCATTTTATGAACGCCAGTGCGTACCACACTCCTGGCTTTGGGTTCTGTATGGAATATGTCGTGTTGGTCCCGTCGGAGAGCAGCTCTAATGTGTGGATCGTCTCCTCTCTCAATGCAGGGTTCAGGAAGCTCTTGGGGAAATCGTACCCATCTGGGTTCACCGCTGGGTATGATCCATGTTTGAGATGGATCACCACCTCCTGGGGGCTGCATGATCCTGGAATAAATAAAGAAAGAAATATGAGAAAGGAGATTATGTTTATATGGCGAAGAAGATCTAAAGGTCTGGGGTTAGGGGTGTAATGATTTTTGATATAATCCTGATATGAAAACCTAAGGGCTAACGCTAAAACTCGCGCGGGTGCACGCTCGCGGGTGTATAATGAAAAATAGTATGGACAGCGCAGGCGCGTGCGACGGAGCGCGGGCGCGGTTGGCGGATTGTCATCCGCGCGGCGGGCGGCGGGTACACGGCGCGGGCGCCCGCGACGGGCACATGCGAGCGGGTTTGTTTCTACAAATCAGACAACCGCCGCTAGATGCTACGGTCACACGCGTCGGAAGCTAGGTACAATCATGAACATCGATACAAAAATTGAGGTGCAATTTCGGCCAGTATTATGGCGAATGAATTATCAAATTCTCCGCTGAGTAACCTACTTGTCAAGAACGGGTTATGCAGTCTACGTTTTTTCCGTTGACATCTTTTTGCCAAATAATAAATTAGTAAATAATCCATGGTAATCTACTCGTCACAACTGTGCACGCTCGACATCAAAGTTATACTAGCAGCGCTAACTGAGACGGGCGCACGCGACGGGTGCCCGCTCGCGGATTTGTGGCCCGCGGCGGTCGCCCGCCGCATACGAGATAAAGTTCGTAAAAACTGACTAGTAGTTCCATTAAAAATTCAGCTTTGGGAAATCAAGTATGTGTGGTGAGATTTGTCTGGACTCTGGAGTGACTTCAATACTGCTTTGGAAGGCATATTCTACAGAGGCCAGTAGATACAATGAAATCCAAGGTAGAATGTTCAATTCGACCCTTTGGTGCTTCACTCACGATGCTGAGGGCAGCGCTGGGTTCCAGTTGATATTGTGGCCGCTTCCCGGTCAGCGAGTCTCACTTACCCTCCGGGATGCGTAAATGCATTTCAAAAGGGATCCCTTAGTCAACGCGGGTGCATCCCAGTAGTACCCCATACCGTAGTTCTATAGAACTGTTGGGATATTTTCCGGGCTGTCATATTATATCCCAATAGTTCTATATAGTACTGTAGTATAGTTTTTCCTCTTGACTTTACATATATAGCATATATAAGTTATAAACTTTATATTATTTTAATTGATATTTCATTTTGTTTATAACAAAAAAATGTCCCTTGCGACAAAAGCTAAGTTGTTAAAACCAAGTAGTAGTCATGTCTAAAAAAATATTATCTTATTTTAGAAGTTACAGGGGGGGACATTTTACCACTTTGGAAGTATCTGTCGCGCAAAGTATTCAGTTTAGAAAAAAATTATGTTAGAAACCTCAATATCATTTTTACAGACCTATCCATAAATACCACACACCTATGAGTTTAATGAAAAAATAATTTTGAGTTCCACTTCTAGGTACGGGGTACCCCCAAAATTTATTGTTTTTTTTTCTATTTTTGTATGAAATGTGGTGTGTAGATACTCTCAAATTTAAGTGAACATTTATTATTGCAATCAAAAGAGATTTCATATTATACTTATAAAAACTATGTAATTTATACGTAACGTACAGACAAGATGTTGATATCGACATTTCTTTAATTTTGTAAACACTAAACTCTAATATGGTGTATCAACAGTTCTATAGAACTAAAATTAGGGGGTACTACTGGGATGCACCCGTCAACGCGCGTCAACTCTCACTTCCTCTGTTCATGTTATTCTCCCTGTCCAGCAAAATTTGTCTTAATCTATTCTTTCATAGAGTTTGCGAAATTGCAGAAGTTGCTCATTTTGAAAATTTATTATCTCAACTTTTTATACCACGAAGTTTTAACTATAGGTACCCAAGCTGAAAAATCGAGGCCCTTATCATCATCATGATTATATCATAGGCTGATGGACTTCCAGTAGGCAGTGGGCCTTTTTAGGAACTTCCAATCACAACGATCCTGAGCCGGCTGCTGTCTTTTTTTATTGACCCCAAGTTGGCCCTTGACTGCTATCACACCTGATGTTAAGTGATGATGCAATTTAAGATGGACGGACTAGCTAACTTGTTTCTACACGACATCGTACCGGAACGCTAAATCGCTTGGCGGTAGGTCTTTGTCGGTATGGTGATAACTAACCACGAAAGCCCACCAGCCAGACCAAGACAAATTGTGAAAAGCTCAATCTGCCCCGCCGGGAAGCCAACCCAGGACCTCCATCTTATAAATCCACCGTATATCAGCGCCACGGAGGCCGTCAAAAGCCGTATTTACTCGTATTAAGCAAAGTGTACACAAACAACTATGAACTATGCAAGTGAGTTCAATAAAAGGCTAGTTTAAATTCATCAGATAGAATTGGGCGCGAGATGATTCAATGGGGTTTTACAACCTTCAGTTAGATTATGCAGATAACGAGTGTTTCCTGTCGTTTAGTTATGAACTATGTATGTGGGTTAACATGCAATCAAGGATTTCTTGCAACTCCGTTTATTTAATCAAACTGGATTACTTCAGAGATGCCAATTTACAATGTTGCCCACACGATAGATATACCTAGGTCATATAATAGTGCCTATCCGTATCCAATGACGGCCTCCATCGCGCAGTGGATTTAAAAGGCAGAGGTGCTGGATTCGATTATTTGATTAACATTTTTTAATTGGTCCAAGGCTGGTGGGAAGAGTTGGTCGTGACTAGCTATTGCTCTACTTAGACGTACCACCAAACAATTTAGCGTTATGGTACGATGTCGTGTAGAAACCGCAAGGGGTGTAGGTTTTAGATATCTTTAGCAGTTATATTAGATGATTGCCATCAAAGACCAATTTGTTGTAAATGAAAAATTGGCCCAGTGATAAATCGTCGCGACAGTTTTGTACCTACGTGTTACAACATATTGAAATCTATCTCAAACTCGTAAAATATAATCTTCAAATACTATGAGATTAATCATAGTATTTGAAGATTATATTTTACGAAAATTTTTAAATAAAAATAGAACCGCACTAAAAAGCAAAAAATAACTGTGTCATTTAATTTACTTAAGCATATCTATGAAGTCGGTACCAGCAAGTTTAAGGAATATTTATTTAACATAGTAAAGCAGTTTGTGGGTTCTAGGTAATGTCCTTAAAGTAGAAACCTTGGCTGGCACCGACTCCTGCTTCCTCCATGCTTAAGTAAATTAAAGCAACTAAATGACACAGTTATTTTTTACTTTTTAGTGCATTTTAAGTCGGTTCTATTGTTATTTCTTACTTTTTAGTGATTTATCGCCATGTATCGAACTCGTACTATACTCTCATAATATATTATACGGCACTAGTAGCCAAAAAACTACAGATACCGAGACAAAATTTGAAGAGTTCCTTCAATTTCCCCAGGATATTATCATCAGATCCTAACATGATGACAATGAGACCACCTTGGAAGTATGCTCTTTCTAATAAAAAGAATTATCAAAATTGGACAACTCAGTAAAAAGTTATGCGTGGTCATTATATATATATGTGTGTGTGTGTGTTTTTTTTCGTCGGTTCAAAATCATGTTGTAGTTTGAAACTTGTCTGTAGAAGAGATGATGGTCGCAGAAATTAGAGTGGACCAGGACAGAGAGTGCCGCACAATTGATTCACCTCGAGAAAAGATGGAGGAGTTTAGGAAGTTGACTGCCAACCTTCACTCAGTGAAAATTTCTATCTCTGAGACATATCTAAATACATAGATAGAGAAGGTTCTACTAAATAGATAGGTATCTATACCTAGATAATCACAAAATAGAGAGTCAGAACAAACAGACCGACAGATTTGACTCTAATATTATTTTAAAATATTTATAATTAGTTTTTACTATATAAAAACTTATCAATAAAATGCCTGGTTATGAAAATTGGACAAGTTCAATAATGCTTATCTATAGGATAATATTTATTTAAGTGATAAAACATTTAACAAACAAACAAAGATAGCCTTAGTGAGTTTGTATCAATCATGAAGTCTGCTATGAACAAGAGGCCTGCACAGTATACAAATTGATTACTAAATAGTAAATACATTAATAGCTCTTGTGCAATTCAATGTGATGCAACTTCAGAGGGGACTTGATGATAGGGACAAATTATGATAGGTACACATTATGGGGAAAGATTACATTGTCGTATATAAATAAATTGTTCTTTTCAAACTTTACTTCTTGGCCAAGTATATGAGGTATACCAACAAAATCTCTTTACAACTTGCGCAAAGACCTTGGCCTGACTAGAACTGCAGTAAACTCCATTCTAGAACGAGTGCCTGCTGCTCTAGCAATTTTCTACTGGATTTGGTTGGGCAGGAAAAGTAATTCAAGCCGAGAAGGTAAGCATTGACAGTGTCACAAAGGCTATCAAGCAGACATCCGCACCTCAAGTCTTAGACTCTGTTTTCTCTCTGCCACACAATGAACCTGGCTCCCCACAGTGAATCCATAGAATACTCTATATTATTAGCGTAGATTGCTAAATAAGTTCAACCCATAAGATTGCTTTGATATGACAATAATCCTGCACAGTTCCAGTTCCTGTAAACATTTCAGGATAAAAAGTAGTCTATGTGTTAATCTGATGTCTAACCTTTTTTTTTTCTTTGCAGTTTTATCAAAATACATTCAGTAGTTTTTGTGAAAGAGTAACAAACAACCATCCATCCATCCATACATACATAATTTCGCCTTTATAATATTAGTAAAGATATGATAACCAGTCTCATAAGGCTAGAAACTACGCGGGTGTAACCGCGTGCGTCCTCAAGATTAAAATAAAAAAAACGATAACACAAACCTATGTTATTCAAATGGAGTTCTTCACACTGGAACGTGAAGCGCGCATTACTCAAGTCACTCGCAACAGGATAAAACACCACTGCAACTGTGCGATAAGTTCTGTACATGAACACATCGATCCCCACATGTCTGGTCACCAGCTGGTACCCTGGTAGTATAACAGGCCGCGTGTTAGCCAACTGATCGATTATCCTTCGCTTTCTGTACTCAATTTCGTCCTCATTATCACCATTGGTAGCCACATAACAAATACAAAAGAATAAAAAACAAACATATCTCATTTCGCGGGAAAACCTTCTGTTTAAACTTTAGCAACCGATACTCACAACACACTAATTTAGTCACTTAAAAATATATTAATACTGATTATAATCTAATGAATCATGTTGAATTTTCCTTATTATTTATTTCTACGAAACAAACGTGTGGCATCGATCGTATTGGTTTGTTTGTGACACAGATTTTTGTAGATAACGAGCCCAACAACCCACAACGTCCATTGAATGTCACATGACATGTGACACTGACAAATATGACAATAATCGGTGACCGACAGTTGAAAGTTATATAAATGTTACCATTACTAAAAAAGGAAAGAATAATTAGGTATACTTCACAGCTCGTAACTAAACGTTTCAGTAGTAACATTTAAAGTATTAGATAAAATACAAAAGTGGTGAAAATAATAATTTGTAAAATTATTACAAAACACAAAATTCTAGTCGGAAAAAAGTATGGTAGCGATTTCTATTATGATTACCAAATCAAAACTCATATTGACAAATAAGGTAAATATTTAAGTATGGTATTACCGTAAAGTGCAACTCAGAACTTCGAAGTCGAACAAAAAATTCTTTTTCGGTGTTTGGAATCTGCGCGCGCATGTCTCGTTCACTCGCATACAATTTCGAAGTTATTGTGCGAAGTGAATAATGGCTTCGATTACAATTGCGAAGCCCGCCGAAGTAAACGGCGACTGCCCGCGCTTAAATAAAAATTATAAAATGGAATCTAACAAAGTGACTGTTGTTCTGGGCGCTCAGTGGGGTGATGAAGGCAAAGGAAAAGTGGTGGATCTCCTCGCCATAAACTCGGACATCGTGTGCCGCTGTCAGGTTAGTTATTATAAAATAAATACACATATTCTCATGGATTTAACATTATTAACTGTAACGCTAACTACAATGTTTCTATACAAACAATATTTTAACAATATATTCGTCAATGCCAGGGCTGTGTCCCTCGAACAATATTTGAGGTTATTTTTCTACCCAAATGTTTTCAATTAAAGTTTTTGTTGTAAAACAATTGGCGCACCTTGATAATGAGCATACAGGCGCCTCATTTTTGTATTTCAAGTTCACTTTTCTTATAAGAAACTGTAATACTGGCGTCGAGCCAAATTGTTGGGTCGAGATCTGTTTTCGTATGAACGCGATGTTTAGAAAACTTGCGTAGTCTGATAGTATAATAACGCATTGTGTAGACTGGAGTTGTTCGGTTACGTAACTGTTGCGCGCATTTCCCGCGGATTGTGCATTTTTTTTAATCATGTGACTGTGATTGATTCGTTCAGCGAATCGTAAAACGGGTAAAGCCAAACGCACACTTGCATACTATCTAAATGTTTACGTAAATAATATGAATAATAAACTTTTGATAGCAGGAATTTTTCATTAAAATATAATTGTTGGTACAGTTTTAATTTATATTACACTTTGGTTTTTAATTTGTTTAGTTGCTGCTACTTTTATTCACATTTGAAGTGTACACACTAATATGTACTAAGCATGATGTAAATAAGCCAACAATGAGTGACAGGATTTGACAAGACTTATACTGCTATATTTATTTATCAGTTCTAGTTTCCTGTTTTACAACTCTATTTAATTTGTCTATTTACTGGCAGTGAAGTTTCTGATGATTTGGTTTTCAACGCTTTATTTTTGTTTTGAAAGTTAAGTTTTACTTAAAAACTAATAGAATTTTTAAAGAAGATAGGATTGGTAGGATATATTACAATATAATCAATGTATGCCTTAATTTAATCCTTGGAGTTGAACCTAATTATTTTCCATCAAATTTAACAAACACTAGAGCTACTTAACAATAGATAGCATTATTATGTATCTACTTAAATATAATTTCCAAAAAAAACCAGGTACTATCAGTGTAAATTAGCAAAGTTTTTCACACATGGTTCCTGTTCCTGTGAGAATATTAGTATAACAAGTAGCCTATACCTAATACAAGATATATACTGTCAATATTCAGCCAAGTCGGGTCAATAGTTATTGCATAAAGCTGTAACGAACAAACACACACACTTTCACTTTTATATATATTGTGTTATAAGAAATGCGTAGTGTGTGTGCACCCTAAATAGTTAATGTGTATAATGGCTGTGTAATTGTGGATTATTGCCAAGGTCTGGGGCATTTATTGTCAAGCTTGCTTTTGCCTGTGTTCATATCATTTCACCGTACATTTCAAAATAAAGCTACAATGCAGCTGTTTGGATATTCTAAATGTATAATAAACTAGTAATTTCCAGTGGCTTTGCTTACAAGTGCGGGTGCTGGGTCCATTTTGTGACAGATCGAAAAACTCAAACAGAGTCTGAGACTTGCAGCAAAGATGTAGGCTTAAGGGGAACCTTTTGTGACTGGTCAAAGCTCACCTTCTGTTTTCTCGAATTGCTCTCCCAGCCAAATCTGATAGGATCCTGCTAGAACAGAACTACCTTTTAGCAAGTTACTCTTCTGAATAGTTTAGAATTATAATAATTATATAATAAGGTTAGAATTTTTATAATATAAGAATTAGTTTATGTACTTTATACTATTTATACTTTATTCGCTATAGTTAAAATTGGTTTGTCTTGCTTATAATTATAATTGTGTTTGCTTTTTGTTTGTCTTTTCTACTGTAGTATTTTTAAGTTAGCATGTTGTGTTTACTAATAAGTAGGTTTACAATTAAACATTTAGTTTTTAAGATCTTACTATTGTTATACTTATGAGAATTGTAACCTGTTGGTAACCTTAAATAAATAAATAAAAAAAAAATAAACAGCTTTGGACACTCATTCTAAAATGAAATTCTAGTCAGGCCAAGGTCTTCGAGCAGGTTGTAGAGAGATTATTTTTCAGTCAGTTTCAATCAGTTAAACAAAAATGAATAAATTAATCAAAAACTTTATCTTGATTACTAGATTCCAGAATATTGTTTTTGCACTTTTAATAATGTTAAATGTTATTTCATTTAAATAAAAAATGTTTATTGAAATTCAATTTTTAACTGAAGAAAAAAATGGAGGGGGTTCTCAATTCGACACTCGACTTGATGCCAGCCAAGATTTCTACTTTAAGAACATTACCCAGAACCCACAAACTGCCTTACTATGTTAAATAAATGATCCTTAAACTTGCTAGCACCAACTTTATAGATAAGATAAGTAAAAGATAAGTAAATTAAAGCAACTAAATGACACAGTTATTTTTTACTTTTTAATGTATCTTTAGTCGGTTCTATTTTTTTGTTAAAAATTTTTATTTAAACAATACATGATTTTTTTATATTATAAGCTAGAGCTTGACTACACCTGATAGTAAGAGAAGATACAAATATTTTTTCAACCTCACCACACAATGGACCCAGCACTGTCACTGTGTCTGTTTGTCTGTCACCCAGTAGTAGATCTATATAATGCAATAATATTTATCTCTGCCTCCTTATGTAACACTAACACATGTGTTGCAATAGATAAAATAGTTATAATATATAGCACATTATCATAATCAGAACATACACAATGTTGTGTGTATCAATAAATTATGATGAAGTCATAATACACAATGTGTTTCCCGATGAAACTGCTTTGTGCCAGCGTTCATTTGTATTAATTTACAATGTTGATTAGTGACAAAATGTGAACTATGACCACTGGGTGTAACTGGTATTTACAGATAAATGGAGAACATATAGAACATATAGCAGCAGAAGCTCTGCCTCGTTGGTCTAGTGGTTAGAGGCTCTGGGTTCGAATCCTGGGTCGCATCGCCGGAATAATTCAGAGTTTTCATTTTAATATGAAATTTTCAATACATTCCATAGAGTGAGTGAGTGAGTGACTGAGTAAGGAACTTGGTGGTGTTATACCCCTGTGCCTTGGGGAGCATGTTAAGCTGTCAGTCCCAATGATTCTAGCACTTTGGAGAAGTTCAAGGACATGGTGAAGCATCAGAAATAGACCAATGCAGATAATTTTTAAAACAAAAAAAAATCGCAGTAGGCTGAATCCCATTGAAAAACGAGTAGAATATTACAAAAACCGGCCAAGTGCGAGTATTTATTTAAAGCAGTTTTCAACTATATAGTATTAAGTACCCCAGTAGGGACATGACTCACTGTTGGACACATGATATGTTTCAAGGTCTAAGCATAATATAACAATTATGTACGAAGGTACTTCTTTATTCATAGTGACTATAAAACTACATGTTATAATAAAAAGACATCTGCCGCGTCTCTCTATTAACGAAATAAGCGATAGCTACTGTTAATGAAGTTGTTAAGCTATCATTATCATTATATAGTATATAAAATTTTTTAACAAAAAATAGAACCGACTCAAAACGCACTAAAAAGTAAAAAATAACTGTGTCATTTAGTTGCTTTAATTTACTTAAGCATATCTATGAAGTCGGTGCCAGCCAAGTTTAAGGAACATTTATTTTACGTAGTAAAGCAGTTTGTGGGTTCTAGGTAACCTCCTTGAAAGTAGAAACCTTGGCTGGCACCGACTCCAAGATATGCTTAAGTAAATTAAAGCAACTAAATGACACAGTTATTTTTTACTTTTTAGTGCGTTTTGAGTCGGTTCTATTTTTTGTTAAAAAATTTTATTTCTTACTTTTTAGTGATTTATCGCCACGTACCGTACTCGTACTATACTGTCATAGTATATTATATGGCACTAGTAGCCAAAAAGCTACCGATACCGAGACAAAAACCGAAATCGCTGGAAGCGTGCCTCCAAAATTTGAAGAGTTCCTTCAATTTCCCCAGGATATCTTCATCAGATCCTAACATGAGCACAATGGGACCACCTTGGATGTATGCCCTTTCTATTAAAAAAACAATTATCAAAATCGGACAACACTGTAAAAAGTTATGCGTGGTCATACATAAAAAAAAAAAAAAAAAAAAAAAAAAAAAAAACTATACGTGTCGAATTGAGAACCTCCTCCGTTTTTTTTCGTCGGTTAAAAACAAAGTCGCTTTCTTCTATCTGTCCCTGTTTGTTTTTATCTGTGCAGTTTTTTTATTAGATAAAGTGATTCACAAAGAAGGTTTATGTGTATAATACATGCATAAATATAGTACTTAAGTAGGGAAACTCTGATAATTTTAGAGGTTTCTGATGTGATGTCGTATATTAACGCATTTTTGCGCTTACATTGCAAACGCTGTCTAAACCCTAGGAGATATGTCAAAGTAATGTACTGCAGTATTACACACCTTAAAAAGGTCTACAAAAAAATCCACGATGGTACATGTCTATCTCTTAGGGATAACCCACAATAACCATTTTCTATCTTTTATTTTCAAACAAAAGTAATGGCTTATTTACGAAGCAATTTTAAGCAATACTGCATTATTCCTTATCCAATTAAGAATCTTAAATACTTTGTGCATTTAATATAGATGACTATTGCCGTTTAGTGCATGTAATTTAAGTGAATATTTTCCAAGGTATGTAAGATTCAAAATAATAGTAATAATAATTGTCGATTTTGAGATGCCTTACTATAGGTACGACCCAGCGCCAGTTCTTGAAAATAACAGTGCATTGCTCTACTGGGATCGAACGATTATCACTGATAGGTATGTTGTAGCCAATAGACCTGATATAGTGATAGTCGATCGATCAGTGCACCGTGCAATAATTGTTGATATTACTGTTCCTCATGACGATAACCTCGTACAGGGGCAGTAGTCCTTGAAACGGCGCGTATTGTGAGGAGGTTCCTCACTCTGGAGCCCTGACCACCGGTTGCTTGGACCCGCAAAGGCCCCGCAAACGGAGGAGAAGATTTTTTAATAAATTTTATATATATTTTTGTATTACTTATAACATTGTTAAAAATTTAAAAAAAAATATGTAAATAAAGATAAATGAGAGAATAAATAATAATAATAACCAGCCAGTGCTAGAACGCGACGGACAGGACTATTCTAGCGAATAAGCCTGATATCGTGGTGTTAGACCGGGCACAGTCGAGGGTGTTTTGGTGGACATCACAATTCCATATGACGAGAACCTTGTGAGAGCTGAAACGGAGAAAACGTCTTGATCTGGCTCACGAGGTTACCGCCATGTGGCATGTGGAGTCCACTGAAATCATCCCGATCGTTATATCTGCCAATGGGTTGGTCCCAGTCAGCCACCACCATCTGAGGCGACTGGGGTTCCGTGGCGGTTCGCTCGCAGCAAGGATGCAGAAAGCGGTCTTGCTGGATTCGGCTAGGATGGTCCGCCGGTTTCTCCACCTGTCGCCCTGACCCCCGGCCGTCTGGTCTCCCTGCCGGGGTGAATCCTCCGCCCGGAGCATATATGTATTTATGTAACGTATATTTAAGTTTATTTATATTAAGTATTTAAGTAAGTTTATTATAACAGTTTAAGTTTTTTATATGTATTTATTGTGTATCCGGGCGTGAGAGTATATTTAATGTATAATAATAATCATTTATTTCAGACTAGATTGATCCATAAATTTATTAGTGCGTTAGTAACAATTTTTCCTTACATTCTAAGTTAGCGTTGTTAGTTTACATGGTTAACATTTACATTTTAATATTATGAGAGCCCAATCGTTACCTGCACACAATGGGCTATTATGGGGCAATCGGGCCGGGCAGCAAATACCCTTAGTATTTAGCCATAGTATTAATAATGCTGTTGCTGCTAGTGCGTAATCGCTGCACGAGGGATGTTGCTTTGTTGGGAAAATGCAGGGACATACCAGCATTGCACCCGTGCGAAGCTGGGCCGGGTCGCTAGTACTATTATAAATTCGAAAATAACTCTGTCTGTTTGTTACTCAATCACACCTAAACTACTGAACCGATTGAAATTAAATAAAAATGTATTGTATAGAGCCTGAGAAAGGACATTCTCTATGCCGCATTATCACAAAACGTATTTTCTTGCGAATCGCGTCGCGGGCATCCGTTGCTAACAAATAAACGATAACTGACAAAGAAAACCCCACAACAGAAAAACCTTAACTTATGCTCCGAAACTGGAGAATCGTCATGTTAACTCTACAATGATTTACTCTCGAATGTCGCATAGATGCTGTGATCCTCCGCAAAGTAACGCCTGGTTCAATTCAAAACTGAAACACTAGCAAACAGATTTTCATGCTGTTTTGGACTCCTGGCGATGAAATCATCTATGAGGAGAAGAAGGTTTTAGTATATTTCATGTAGTTTTTTTGTAGTTTGGTTCTACCATGAAAATAATTGTTTGAAGTGTCGGAAAACCGCACGAACGTAACGAAAAACGATAAAAACTATCCTCGTAAACGCCTTCTTCCTAATTCTTTTCAAATATAGTATAACAATAGCAATTTGGCTGGTGGGAGGCTTTCGCCGTGGCTAGTTACCAACCCTACCGACAAAGACGTATCGCCAAGCGATTTAGCGTTCCGGTACGATGTCGTGTAGAAACCGAAATGGGTGTGGATTTTCGTCCCACTCCTAACTTTGCCCGCTTCCATCTAAGACTGCATCATCACTTAACATCAGGTGTGATAGCAGTCAAGGGCCAATTCGTAGTCGATAAAAAAAAACATTGTAGACTATTATTGCTTATCTTTATCAGGACCACGTAAGTCTACGATGGCATAATATATCTTCCTTTTAAAAATAGCTCGTTTCTTCCTTAAAAAAAGGGTAACGTACGATTTTGGTTTTGTTAGAAGGTTACAATTAGTAGGTACCTACACAGATTTTCTCGCAAACGAAGCCGCAGGCATTCGTTAGTTTAATGTAATTATAGTTCCTGTACACGATGGGCCATCGCTGGCTCATTAAGTATTTCGTAAGATAACTATGCGATGGTTGGTACACATATACATGATGGCGACGTTCAGTGTATATCTACTACTGTGTATTATTAGCGCAAACTATTTTTTTAATAACACAAGACAGAAAAGTATGAAACTGTTACAAAACACGACCTTATCTCGTACAACCAAACAGTGAGCAGTGGGCCACATGTAGAGGCTTATCGCTATACCATTACATGCCATCCATTGGCCGAAAATCTGACAAAGATGCCATCCCAAAGGCCACCAGACGCCGCTACGTCTCCTACACACGACCCATCCATCATCTACGCGATTGGCCATTGTATAGAAGAGCTATTATTATTTAAGAACTGTTGAATATTCTATACTTAATGTATATTTCGTAGATAAATACTTATACATAATAGACCGTGCCCATACTGTGTTAATATACAGGAAAAGATGAAAGGAACTCATTGTTAAGTAGTGTAGTTATAAAGTTATTAGCACTGGTAATCTTAACACTCAACTGTGATAATGAGTGCTTGGTTTTTGTAATATTAGAGATATATCAGAGATAAAATGTACTCGACTTTTAATAGTGTGGGTAATTCCAGCTATCACTAAACTGATAGTCTCTGATAGTCTTCGCTAGACTTGCAATTTGCGAATAGGGTTGCCTACGATGCGTCAAAAGACTTGACATATAGATAAAGACATTGTTGGGATGAAAATGTCTCTCGTCTTTTTGTCAATAATCATCATAGTATCCTCAAAAGGCCAAGATTTTTAATTTTTTTAAGATATAATTTTTTAGTAAACATTGCCCTCTATTTCGTTCATACTGAAATACTGAGTAGTGGTCCACGTAGAGGCGTTGGCCATCACTGGCCCACTGATGGCCCCTTTGATGTGTGACAGAACCCGTCCGAAAGTATAAGGATTCAAACTGTAACCTATTTAAAGTCGTCATTATGTGCCTGTCAACGCTAGGCCTCCTTTGTAGAAGAAGGGATGTGGAGCGTAGACCTACCATACTGTTCCAATGCGGGTTGGCAGACATAGGGTGATAATGTTTGAATTCATTCAAACTATCAGATGTTGATGATACTGTCCGATTCCGACGGCTTTACGTGTTCTTCGGTTCACGGAGGTGTCAAACCATCAACTTCCAGACTCCAGATACTCAGAATTATTCCACGAGTCGACCCAGGATTCGAAGCCAGGTCCTCGTGATCAAAGAAAGAAACATCTTTATTAATGCAATTATGTCACACATCACAATTTGTTTATTTGTCGCCAGGACAATACCCTGCGATGTGTGGCACAACACAGAACAAGGACCCAGCTCAGTATATAGCTGCATGCTCTTAAAAAAACATGCAACACTGATTTTCAGCTGGGCCCTAGTCAAGGTGCCGCCAACCTAGACAACCTTGTCGTCTTAAATTTAATAAATTAAGAAAAAAACAAAAATAAATATATAAGTTTATAACTAAAAAAAAAGCTAAATTAATTATGACCTAAAATATTATTAAAATAAAAATAAAAACACACATTTCTACATATACCAAATATATACATTTATTACATATGCATAAATATATACAAATTATCACTGCCTATAAGAAAGAAAAAGCTCACTGTACCAGTGAGGCAGTCGGTTACTGATAATCACTCGCACGTTCTCGTCTCTATAGTTCTATGTATAATGAACTGCTGTAGCCTTGATATTAGATATCAGTGATCTGTTTGCGATTTCTACTCGCCATTGTTGTGACACGTTGCGAAATTGTTGTGATAATGTACTTAATAAACTGACTGATTGCGTTAGGGCGCGTTCCCACTATTTGTTTACAACAAATTGCCGCGAAGTTTTTACCCGACTGCGTCAGAAGGAGGGTTATGTTTTTCAAGCGTATGTATGTATGTATGTATGTATGTATATGTGTCCATTTCTTCGGCACGCGCTACAGCCTAAACGACTGAACGGATTTTGACATGTGAGGTGTTGTTGAATTTGTCAAAATTGTGGTAGTGACATAGGCTATATAAATTTCCAAAATGGCGGCTGTAAATGTATTTTTTTCTCTTATCTTAGCAATATGGGTACCAATTGAAAGGTCGTTTATTTATATTACAAAAATATAAATATTGTATCATGTTGATACGAATATCTTAGCATTCCATGGATTCACCGTGCGGGTGCCGGGTCCATCGCGTGGCTGAGAGAAAAACTCCGAACAGAGCCCGAGACTTGTGACACGGGTGTAGGTTTAAGGGTACCCTTTGTGACGCGCGTCAACACTCACCTCCTCTGCTCAAGTTATTCTCCCTGCCCAAGTCAATTTAACAAAAATATTACTTTTTTAACAAAAATGACAAAAAGTGTACTAAGTGTACCGTCTCATTTCTATACCATAAACTAAAACTAAAAAGTCTCAAATAAAATTATTATTATAAAAACAAAAAACCCGACTGCTTAGAAGTTATGAACTGAAATGAGAAAAACAAGGATCACTATATCTGTATAAACCTCTAAATACTTTATGGTGCTGCAGGCGGGGACAAACGTAGTTTTGGTAGATCTTTCTTTCCCCGCAGGTTAAAATATTTTGTCCCTGTTTGCAGCACCGTAAAGTATTTAGAGTTTTATACAGATATAGTGATCCTTGTTTTTCTCTTTTCAGTTCATAACTTCTAAGCAGTCGTGTTTTTTGTTTTTATAATAATAATTTTTTGGCATGTATACTTAAGTGAAGGTGTTCACATATAGCACGGCACTACACTGTCATCCACGTCTAGTTTTTGGCCGTGACGTTAGGTTATCGTGAACCCAAGGGGACGGAACTGCGCGGGCGGCGGGCTACCTCTAGTAAAAATATATTTTTCACTACTCTTGCTCAAAAACGCTGTCATTTTAACGTTCCACAACGGAGCAAAAGTAATATTTTTTTACGAGTACCAGGCCAAGAAATAAAATACAAAAGTTTAATTAGTAAATAGGATAATCACGCTAAAATAATGTCCACTAAGAAACGAAAGAATTATTTTATTTTCTTGCAATCGTATAGTGAAAAGTAGAGTGTACGGCGCTAAGAACTATTATAATTCGGTTTGTATATAACGTCCCCGCCTAAACGCCTCACTCTCGTATGGGTTGTTTTAGCTCCTTGTTTAACTATCTATTATTTAAAATGATGTTTTGATTTTATTTTCACGCCACCGTAGTGAAAATTAAAATTTAACGTGGCTAAAACTAATAGCGAAATGCGTGGCTTATATATTTTTTATTGGTTTTGCAGGGCGGCAACAACGCCGGACACACGGTGGTAGTCGACGGCAAGGAGTTTGACTTCCACCTGCTGCCCAGCGGCATCATCAACTCGAAATGCACTTCCGTTATAGGTAATTATAATAACCAGGCTATTACTGGCTGAGGCCTCCTTCCGTTTAAATTGGAAAAAGTGGAAGGAAAAAGACCGCGTGGCCGCAGCCCTATGGTTTGGTAGGATCAGATCTGCATCACACTGAACTCCACGATGTTTATGGCTACGATGTTTTCCGGGTAGCAAAGATATAACAAAGTGGCGTCACATGTCTAATCAAAGATGGAGTCGGTCACGGCCCTGATAAAACAGGAAATGGACTGGAGGAGGAGGAAGAACCAAAGACCCATCACACTGCCCCAATGCGGAATAGCAAGATTTGGGTGTTAACAATAGTGACTGAAACCGACGGCTTAACGTGCTCTCTGAGGGGTGTAGTCAACTTCCAATCTTTATCATTTACTGAAATATTTAAAGAAAGAAAAGTCAGTATATACCATAGCCAAGCCAAGGACTCGAACTCAGAACTTCGTGATTCGGAGCCACACACAGGCCAGCACTAGAACGTGACCTTACTATTGGGGTCCTTTTGGATTATTATCTTACCCCTTCCCAACACAATCATAACGGTTAGGTTGTAGACGAATTAAGAATAATTCTCGTGCTAATAATTTTTTAATGAGGTCGAATTTTTTTTTATACTCCGTACCGGTCTCTCGCGGTACCGCGTTAAAGATCGTGAAAGATATAAAAATGAAATGCTAATAGCTTAATAACAATAAACAATGTTAATGCAGGCAGGCCGGAAACCTCCCCGCAATGCTTACCGTCAACTCTGTACCTATGCACGCCAGGCACGATCCGTTTAATGGAACCAATCATGCTTTCCAAATTGTTGGCCAAGGTTTTATTGCTTTCATGCTATTCGAAATTCCGTTGGTTTGAGATTTGACCGAAATCCAAAATGTCCTAAATTCAAATAATTTTATGGTTTTGGGCTTTTTTTACCTTTTTTTATTGCTAGTTAGTCCATGACAGCAATCACGCCAAATAATGTAAGTGATAATGCAATCTCAGCTGAAAGCGGGCTAAATTGTTAAGAGTTGAATAGGGGTACCTTTTTCGGTTTCTACACGACATCGAGCCGGAACACTAAATCCTTGGCATTACTCTTTGTTGTTAGGGTGGGAACTACCACAGCCGGGGTCTTCCGCCAGCCACCGCGCATACCACTGCAGAAAATCTCAAACTAGGCTCCTTGTAATGAGTTATATAACTGCTCCACATAGACTGAATTACCAAAATAAAATTATAACTTTCAAGAATGACTGAACTATGATTAAATCGGGTACATGGGGTATTTTCTGATTAAGGTAAGAATAGGGTAGGAACGAATGACGAATTAACGAACATTGCAAACACGCCTGTGCCTTCGAAAGTCCTCAAAGAAATTGCCAACAAATGGCACTTTAACAGACTCGTTGACTTAACACTTTGGTTCTTTTGCGGATCTCCTCATTCCTGATGTGATCATGCAGAAATACTCCGCTCCTCCCCCCGCTGAAGAAAACTATTATCAAAATATAAGTACTTTGACTTCGGATTAAATTTGCTGTTGCATTTTGACGACATCCGTGGCGCAATGGTATGCGCAGTGGATTTATAAGACAGAGGTCCTGGGTTCAATTCCCGGTGGGACAGATTGAGATTATTATTAATATAGTTTTGGTCTCGCTAGTAGTAAGCTTTCGCCGTGATTAGTTACCATCCTACCGACAAAAACGTACCGCCAAGCGAGTTAGCGTTTCGGTACCATGTCGTGTAGAAACCGAAAGGGGTATGGATTTCATCCTACTCTTAATAAGTTCAATCTTAGATTGCATGATCACTTAACATCAAATGTGATAGCCGTCAAGGGCCAACTTGTCGATAAAAAAACACTGTGTTTGCAGTTTTTCTTTCAGTGACATATTTTCAATTGTATAAAATTTATTGTCATAGCAAGAATATCATAAATTCAGCGAATAACAAACGTTTGAAATCATCGTCATCAATCTGAAGTTACGTAACATGACCCTGATTAACGAAGTTTCATTCTCATTGCTGTATTATTGCCGTCAAATCGCGAATGTTCGTGCCAATTTTGTCTTTTTAAATTTTCAATGTCACGCGATTATTATGACAGTGATTTTCCGTTTACCGAAACTAAAAATGTTAAATTAGTCCACCTGTTGTTGATAAAAAAAATCTGTCTGATAGAGTTATGATATTATTATTTTCATTTAAAAAATTGAATTTCTTATGATCGCATTCAAAGATTGTAACAAGATTTTGTTTAGTTTGAAAATCACGAAAAGTTTTATTTTATAACGTGAGTCAAATTTGAAAAGATAAAAATTTTAAATTTTTAAATTAGCACCACTCTATGATTTAATTCATTTTTGGTCTTTCGTGCTAATAAATAATTAATTTGGAAACACGTTAAGCCGTTGGTCTCCAGGGCAGTATATCAAATTTGATAGTAATTAAATTACACAAAACAAGTAAGCGTTTATGAAACATTGCCTCGTTGGTCTATCACCCTAAGCCCACCTGCATTGGAGCAGCGTGTACGCGCCATATCCCCTCTCCTGTAAAGAGGGAGGGCCGTTAATAGGCTGATAATGATGAATTATACCTATTATACCACAAGTTCGAGGTGACGCTATAATGATTACCTATGTAGATACATTCAAGAAGCAGAAAACTAATCTATACAGAAAATCTTATCAAAATACGTTTACACTTACTAAAGAGACAAATTAAAAACATTCCATGGATTTACTGCGGGTATCGGGTTCAACCTGTGGCAGAGAGAAGCCCAAAACAGAGCACAGCGTGTAGGTCTATAGATCTTTTTTGATGCTTTAACTCACCTTCTCTACTCGTTTTATAGTTAAATATGTATTAATTTACATAAATACATGTGTAAAAAATATTTTTCAGGAAATGGAGTAGTCATTCACCTTCCGGGGCTCTTCGAAGAGCTGAAAAAAAACGAACTGAAAGGCATGGAGGGGTGGCAGCAGAGGCTCATCATATCCGACCGAGCCCACCTCGTGTTCGACATACATCAGCAGGTCATTTTTACTATACACCAACATAATAACAGATGGGGGTTTTAAACATTTCGCCCAGGGTAAGCATTAAATAGGCAGATGAAATGGGATAATAGTTTTAATACAAGAATTTCTATCAACACTTTATACAATTAAAAATCTGAGCATTCCGACAACACGTATTTTAATATGTCATAATAATAAATTTCTGCAACAAGCAACTGAAGCTCAATTGCTGGGTTAGGTACAAAGTTTCTTAAAATTAAAGAATTTAAACTAGGTATTACACAGCACCAAAACAGATATAAAGGACATAGGTAAAAAATGTATGGAAATCTGCCCCTGAGATGCCCAGAGATTTTTTTTTTTATTGACTACGAGTCGGCCTTTGACTGCTATCTCACCTGATGTTAAGTGATGATGCAGTCTAAGATGGAAGCGAGCTAACTTGTTAGGAGTGGAACGAAAATCCCCACCCCTATCGGTTTCTACACGACATCGTACCGGAACACTAAATTGCTTAGCGGTACGTCTTTGTCGGTAGGGTGGTAACTAGCCACGGCGAAAGCCTCCCACCAGCCAGACCAAGACAAATTAAGAAAAATCTAATCTGCCCCGCCGGGAATCGAACCCAGGATCTCCGTCTTATAAATCCACCGCGCATACCACTGCGCCACGAAGGTCGTCAATGATGAGATGATATATATGTCATTAAATAGTACAGATCTTCTAATAGTAATAAAGTTGTAGCTAAGCAGTGGCTGATAAAAGTTATGAAGGTTGATAAAAGTTGACTTTTCATACTACGATGATGGTCACGTGATTCTAAACACAAGATATCGATTGAAATTCTTATATTTTTGATATATTTCCAAGTGATTGCTATGAAACATGGGTGGTTGTCTAAAATTCATTGTGTATTTCAATAAAATAGTTAAATAGGAGCATACCTTTGGACAGCCTGGGGCAAATTTTGGCAATGTCCTTTCCGTTGGATTGACGAATCTCGCTGCTAACATGTTCAGGATACTGTTGGTGCTTGAGTGCAGTCTTGCCACTTTTTTAATGTGACTACGAGTACACCAAAAGACTCGCTCCGCCGACCCTTTATTTAGCTTCTCCTACTGGACCGTTTCGCTACCAAATCGCTCCAGTCCGGCTCGTAGATTTAATACCTTCTACGCGAGCTTCTGACTTTTTAGGGGTAGGGTTAGTCAAGTCTGTGTGGAATCAGGGTGCTCAGATTTTAAATTAATTAAAATGATTTATTGTTCATATTTTATTTTTTATTACTACAAGCTAATTTAGTAATATAAGTTATATTTAGTAATATTATATCATTGAATTGGAGCCTGAACTTAGTCATATTATAAGTATTTCACTACCTCCGTGGCGCAGTGGTATGCGCGGTGGATTTATAAGGCGCAGGTCCTGGGTTCGATTCCCGGCGGGGCAGATTGAGATTTTTCTTAATTTGTCTTGGTCTGGCTGGTGGGAGGCTTTCGCCGTGGCTAGTTACAACCCTACCGACAAAGACGTACCGCCAAGCGATTTAGCGTTCATGTAGAAACCGAAAGGGGTGTGGATTTCATCCTACCCCTAACAAGTTAGCTCGCTTCCATCTTAGATTGCATCATCACTTAACATCAGGTGTGATAGTAGTCAAGGGCCAACTTGTAGTTGATAAAAAAAAGGATGTGTGTTAGTATGTTTGTTGCCCTTTCTTTTTCTTTTTCTTTCATTATTTTTGATGACACTTCACAATAATACAGCCTATACATCGAAATAACACATTCTACTTTTTATCGGGACGGAAAATACGCGGGCGAAACCACGGGCGTCCTCAATATAGCATACTATATTGTTGTTATATCAATCTAAACTGCAAATTTTTGATAACGATTGTCATATTCTATGCATAAAAAATAACCGATTACTTCTGAATTGATGATTACAGTTTGAAAATGATTTATTTTTCAGGTTGATGGTCTTCAAGAGGCTGAAAAGGGAAAGAACTCTCTGGGAACCACGAAAAAGGGTATTGGTCCAACATACTCGTCGAAGGCAACGAGGAACGGTATTAGGATAGGTGATCTACTCGGTGACTTCAATATATTTGAGGAAAAGTGAGTAAAATGGCCTAAAGACTCTCGCTTTGTAAATACTTCAATATATCTCTTAACATGAAAACCACCTGCAGACATTGTGGGTTGACATCTAAGCTTACAACGAATATTCGGTTACCATTCGGTATTCGGCCTATTCGGCTATATTATATTCGGCCGAATATCAAATATGTAACTACATATTATACGGCCGAATACCGAATACTAATATAGAGTAATATATTTTGTTATAGGTAGATAATTCGTTAAATCAAACGAATATTCGATTCATTCGGTAACTTAAGTAGTTATTGGTACATAACACTGGTAAATGTGTTAGCAAACATGGCTGATGCTCGGCACTGCAGCGCATCAGCCATGTTTGCTTACGCATTACTGACAGTTTTACTACTGTCATACGCAAACGAACTGCGTCACTGATGAGCAGGGTGAGGGGGAGTACCAACGTCATGCTGAGGGTGATTGCTAAGAAGCCTGACTGCCCTGTGTGTGTATACACATATGAGTGTTTACCCAGTTGCGATAGCACGAGCAGGCAGATATTTAAATTAATTTAATATTTTCTAAGTATGTAGTAACACTAACATAGATTTTTAAGTTTTGTTGATTTTATACTAACATTATAGGTCATGGCCTGTAATAAATGAATTTTATTTCTTATTTATTTTCAAATAATCATTTTCTGTAATAGAAATGTTAAGAATTTTTCTATGCATTTAAATTATTTTCATATTCAAAAATTTGGCCGAATAGTTTTGCGTAATATTCGGCTATTCAGTCAGGGGGCTCGCCGAATATTCGGTATTCCGTATACTGCTGAATTTACTATTTGTTGCAAGTCTAATAAATACACAACGGCTGAAAATTAGTTTTTCCCACAGATTCAGAACGCTAGCGGCGAACTACAAGCGCATGTTCCCGTCGCTCGAGGTGGAGATCGACAGCGAGCTGGTCCGGTACCGCGAGTACGCGGAGAGGGTCCGCCCGCTGGTGCGGGACACTGTGGCGTACCTGCACACGCAGATAGGGGAGGGGAAGAGGGTGCTGGTGGAGGGGGCCAATGCCGCCATGTTAGATATTGACTTTGGTAAGACATAGGACTTATGTAGAGAAACTTGGCTCCTCTTGTAGAAATCGATGTCGAAGGTAATGACAGACTCATAACATGTTTCTTGTTCTTTGTGCAAATAGACAGAGCCGATAGCTTTCAAGATTGTTTTGTTAATAACTTTTTATATAACTACATATTATAAAATGAACTATCCCGCTTCGACTCTATTCGCGATCTTCTTCAAATTGGCTAAAATATGATAATGATAATTGTTAGAAAAGTCGGAAAATTTTAAGCAGCCTTAGAGCTTTCATTGAAAACGCTATGCTATGCATATGCTATGCTATGTTAAATCTCGTTCAGATATAACTGAACTATGCATGGAAGAATTTTGTTTTTTTTATAATAATAATAGAAATGTTTTTAATTTCAATCTTTCAATTTTTTGGCAGAGTAGTCATGGTTGCATGTAGATGTTGGTCCCCTTATTTTACTCTATACTTTTTTTTGTTTTCACTAGGTGCGTGGAGAATCTCAACCAAAATGATTTTGTTTCAGGTACATATCCCTACGTGACGTCATCAAACTGCAGTATCGGCGGTGTGTGCACCGGCCTCGGCCTACCCCCCAAGCTAATAGGGGAGGTTTTGGGCGTGGTCAAGGCTTACACTACGAGAGTCGGCGACGGACCCTTCCCTACAGAGTTGCACGACGTAAGTCTACAAAGGTTGCTATTTTTAGCACGATTAAAAAAAGGTGTTATAAGTTTACTTGTTTGTCTGTATTCCTTAATCGGAAGCAAAGCAGTGTTTATATTGCAGTGAGACTTATTTATATTGCAGTAAAGCTTATTAACATATTTCTGTAAAGCTTATTTAAATAGCAGTAAAGTTTATTTATATTGCAATAAAGCCTATTTATATTGCAGTGAAATTTATTTACATTGCAGAAATACTTATTTATGTTGCAGTAAAGTGTAATATTATATAACATTAAAGTATATAATATATTACAGAAAAGCTTATTTATATTGCAGTAAAGCTTATTTAAATAGCAGTAAAGTTTATTTATATTGCAATAAAGCCTATTTATATTGCAGTGAAATTTATTTACATTGCAGAAATGCTTATTTATGTTGCAGTAAAGTGTAATATTATATAACATTAAAGCATATAATATATTACAGAAAAGCTTATTTATATTGCATTGAAATTTATTTATATTACAGTGAAGCTTATTTATATTGCAGTAAAGCTTATTTATATAACAGTAAAGCTTATTTATATAACAGTAAAGCTTACTTATATTGCAGTAAAGCTTATTTATATTGCAGTAAAGTGCATTTATATTGCAGTATAGCTAATTTATATTTTAGTCAAGTTCAGTTTGTCGTAATTTCATTCGCAGGAGACGGGTCGCATGCTGCAGGAGCGCGGGCACGAGGTGGGCGTCACCACGCGGCGCGTGCGGCGCTGCGGCTGGCTCGACCTGGTCGTCGTGCGGTACACCGCCATGGTCAACGGCTATACTTCGTGAGTTATGTCTTGAGTAATCAAGCGTAAAACTAGTAGACTGGTTGACGAGTGTTGAAATTTTGACAAACTTCAGTCGTGAAATATAATAAGTGAGACAGAGTGACAGGTAATATTTCGATGGTCTCAAGAAGTAACTTAAAAACATTTTTTTTTAAAATAAAATTGTTGTTAAGCTAAACTGTTTGTTACAGGTTATGTCTAACGAAGCTGGACATTTTGGACACGTTAAAAGAAATCAAAGTTGGCGTGGCTTATAAATCGAACGGGAAGAAAATCGACTATTTCCCATCTTCAATGCCAGAACTAAGCAATGTTGAGGTCAGTTTGATGATCAATGATGATTAATGATCATTTTGGTTTTTTAATACTAAGTTTTGTTACCTAGTCTTCGATTGGACTAATAGTCCATTTATACAAATTTGTCTAGAAAAGTGAAGGACAGGACAATGTTCTGCATGCACGGTCGCACACACACACGTACGGTCGCACACACACGCACGTGCGCACACATGCGTACTCGGGCGCACACACGTACTCACGCACACGCACGCCGCAAGTACACGTACTCACGCGCATGCACATTCACGCACGCACGCACTCACGCATGCACGCGTTCGCACACACGCGTTCGCACACACGCACGTATTCGCCCGCACACACGCACATGCGAGTGTTACGTTCGCTTTTATTAGTAAGATAAATATAACTGAAGAGTTGTCCGCTTCCCTATTCCAGGTGGAGTACATCACGCTGCCGGGCTGGGCGTGCAGCACGGAGGACGTGCGCGAGCTGAGCAAGCTGCCGCCCGCCGCGCAACAGTACGTGAAAGTCATCGAGGACTTCTTGCAAGTGCCAGGTAAATTGCCATTCGGGGTCACGCCCCTTATTGTGATAATTTTTTTAATTACTACAATTTGGCTGATACTAGGTGATTTTTTTATTATTTACAAGTTGACTGCGATCACACTTGATTGTATGTGATGATGCAATCTAAGATGATAAGGGCTAATTTGAACAGGAAAGCGAGTTAACGACGTCTTTGTCGGTGAATGAACATCCACACACATGTTAAAGAAAATAAGGCGGGTTAACTTGTTAGATGTGTAAATTTCTAAATTTTTAATTAAACCCATAAAATTAGTGATTAAAAACAATTTCATTTGAATTGCAGTAATTACGAGTTAAATTACCTATTTTATTGAATGTAATCTTTGGGGTATAACAAACCCCACTTTGTATGGTATGAAAGTATTTATTGACCTAGTACACGGATGATTCCAACAGACTGCCTCGTTGGTCTAGTGGTTAACCTATCTGGCTCGATCACGAGGTCCTGGGTTCGAATCCTAGATTGGATCACGGAATAATTCTGAGTTTTTTCATTCTTCTATGAAATTCTCAGTACATTCCAAGCTCGGAGTTGGAAAGTTGGTGATGTAACAACCCGCGTGCCTCGGAAAGCACGTTAAGCCGTCGGTCCCGGTCACTATCATCAACATCTGATAGTGATCGTTAATAAATGAAACATTATCACCCTAAGCCCGCCAACCCGCATTGGAGCAGCGTGGTGGGTCTACGCACCATATCCCTCTCCTATAAGGAAGAAGGCCTGGCCCTGTAGTGGGCCGTTAATAGGCAGATAATGATGATGATGATGAATGGTTAATTAAATCTGAAATTTTTGAGAAAACAGTTTTTTTATATGAAAAACCTAGAGTACACGGAGGGTTAATTATAATTAAATCTAAAATTAAAAAAAATAAATTTCCACGAAGTTAGTTTTTCTTAGTAGTTTTGTTTTTTCTTTTCAGTGAAGTACATCGGCGTGGGTCAAGGTCGGGAGTCTATAATCAGCGCGCATTAACGCTCCGCCCCGCGACTGTTAGTGAAATGTATGTCATAATGTAATTGTACGCTAAATATATTATTGTGTAGGGACGGCTACTAGCGGTGAGGTACCTACTATTTCTGTACTATCATGACTTTAACTACGAGGGTATTATTATTATTTCTAGAGGGGACGTCTGTAAAGGCCAGGGGGGTGATCTGTCCATTAGAACCAGTTCACCCAATTCCCGTGAGATACAGGTTCACTGGTGTCTCGACAGTGACCCCCCCCCCCCCCAAGTCTAACTGTACCTGTAGCCTTGGTTATGGTACATGGGACACTCAGCTATGAAGTGATAACTGGTCTCCTTTTGGCCAAGTTGTCGCTGCCTACCACAGTATGTCCTTTCTGACAGGAAAAGTCACCCGTTTCTGCAATGTGTACCTTTTTGTATTTCTAATAAAGAGGAACAATCCTGTTGTACATTGTCTTGTTCGGCAAAGGCAGTTCTGGCACACATTAGTGTCATAAATATACAGAAATAGTAAAAATTCCTCATAATTATATACAATCGTCAATTTCCCGTGTTATGGGTGACGCATATAGTTAAAAACGGCTGGGTATAGTTGATCGTACACGTGTCTATCCGAAACTTGTGTTAATGTAATTAAGAGTAGCATAAAAATATCTGTGTAAAGCAGGGGCAGTCAACTATATAGGTATATTCAACTTTGTAGGCTATTCACTAGATCATCTACAGATTTTGTTCATCAGTGTGTTTAATAAAAAGCCAAAAATTTTCGTTTTATTAACACATATATATAAAACCGTTCACTCGTTCTTGAGATAACTATACATATGTCCAACAAGGGTCAGACATAGTGAATAAAATAATAGGGTAAACCTTTGTATTTAGAGTAATTATAACTAAACCACAAATAGATAACTGAAAGAAAAATTAACAGCAACCTAATTAACAGTGAATTACTACTGGGAAATTATGGTATTACAATGATACGTAACGCCTCGTGTTAATTAATGCAACCCCAAGACACCGCGACTCAAGCTGAGAATAATAATTAATTCGTTTGCACAAATTAATTAACCGAGTTGTCTAGGTTAAGCTATTAGCAAAGTACAACGTGTGCACCGCGACAAGCCAGAGCCAAGATTGCCCACCAGTATTTTTTCTTTCTGATTGAGTAGTTGCTGTAGGCTCCATACGGGACCACAGCGGCGTCACCGGGGGGTTGGGCGAGCGCAGAAGCATCGCCGGAGAGTGCCCGAAGGCGAAGAAAAATAAGAGGGCGTAACGACTCTGAGGCGTCTCCTGTGAGACTCGGGCCTCGGCTTAGAGGGACGTTTGGGTGCCCACCAGTTGTAGACCCGCTCCTTTAACACAAGTTAGAATGACTCAAGTAGTGGGGTGAGTGGAAGTATCGAACGATGCGCAACCGCGAGGGGGCGTGGCTGGTGCACGTGCAGTTCACAGACTTCTTTCTAGTCGCGTACGGTGACGCAGGCACCGTCACATACATATAAATATACAAGATTTCTCTCTTACTTATTCATCGAGTTCATTATAAAATGTGATTTTAAAGCTTGGCTAACCCTAGTATGGTATCAACCTTTACTATGTGCGATCAACTCATACCTAATAATGTTATAAAAACTATCATAAGCAAGCCGATATATGTATGTATATATAATAAAATTATTAGCAACAGTATTTTACCCGACTCCAGCAATGGAGAGTAATGTTTCATTTCATATCTGCAAATGAACAGACATTGCGTGGTTATTTTTTTATACAAACATTTTAGGCAATAAAATTTATAAAGCGCCACATCCACGACGATGCTGGTATTTCGTTAGGAAAATATCGTTTTTATCCAGTACAATTTGTCTTTATGTTAAAGTCCCTTTTCTTGTCTCCTTTGGTCAATATACTGTGTTTTGATGTTTAAAAGTTTCTACTTTCTCCCGTAAGCCTTAAGACAAATAGAAAAGAGAGTAAACAATATGTTGTGGCCCTATAGCGTCGAAATAAAAATATGGCTTTCTTTTATTGCAATTTTTGAAAGCCTCCATGGCGCAGTGGTATGCGTAGCGTATTTATAAGATGGAGGGTTCGATACCTGGCTGGTCCAATTGAAATTTTTTAAATTAGTCCAGGTTTGGCTGGTGGGAGGCTGCACTGGCTAGTCACCACCCTAGTGGCAAAGACGTACCGCCAAGCATTTTAGCGTTCCGAAAAGTGCAGAAACTGAAGAGTTTTCTACCTTCGGTTTCTACACTAATTAGTGGACGTCTCATCATCCATGCGTGCTCTGAACAGAAGTTACGAATCTTATTTTATACAACTATTGGGAAAATAAAAATTTTAGGAAAATGTTTTTTAATAAAGATTCCTTTTTTAAACATGATCGATAATTCTTCGTGGTGAATCTAGCCCCTAACTGTGGAGATTATATGAATGGAACATTATTTTTTTCTGTACTGTCGTGGAAGCGGCGCTTAAGGGCCTTGTCCAGTCTGTTGTATTTTAAAAGGTTAAGCTCTTTATAGTTATATTTATAGCTTTTGATAACATTTTTGTGTATTCTCGCATTACAAGTATATATAGTAAGTAATACTGGGTTCTTCAAATGATACCAGCATGTTGAAATATTTGGTTTATATTACAGTAATAATGACTGGCATGGTTCCTATTAACAAAACCAAATAAAAATTACTTTTAATTTTGAGGTTTCTATATTAAAATTTAAATTAATCTCCAGCGATTATATTCAAGCATTTTTAACCAAGTTATAATAAATAACTCCAAACACCATAATAACCAAGTAATAATTGTATGTAGCACACACATTAAGGCACAAACACAGATAAACATAAAAAATAATGTTTGTGCTATATATATAAATAAATAAAAGATACTTTTTTCGTCCAACACCCTAGCTAGCCAGAAACAATTACACGAATGCGTAGGCGAAACTGCACGATAAAACGAACTAACAAATTAGCGCGCTTCTATCTTTAATTGCATCATCACTTAACACCAAGTGTGATTGCAGTCAAGGGCTAACCTGTAATAAATAAATAAAACCCCATTAACTCTTTTGTCGTTTGGGGTTGTCCTTGTCGTCACATCCTGTATGGCGCGGGCGAAGTACCCGCTGTATAGTTCAGTACACTTACCGCTAGGTGTAATTGCAGTCAAGAGCTAACTTGTAATGAATAAAAAAACCCCCATCATCCCTGTTGTCGTTTGGGGTTGTTCTTATGTCGTCACATCCTGTATCGTCGCTGAAAGTTATAACGCAACATACGTGCAATAATAATCAATCAATCATTATTTACTATGCAAATGCAATGCAATGTTTGCTTGCCTGGTGAATTATGGCATGCCAGTTATTTTAATTCTTTAGCCATAATTTTTGAAACATTTCATACCTATTATATGCATGTATATATTTGAAATATATTTATATATTTTTTAACGAAAGCAAGAATATTTTAAAACAGATCAGCTGTACTTATATCATTCGTATTGTAATTTTATTTTTTTAAATGTTATTTTTATTGTAAACACGTTTTATCCGACTGCGGCACGGAAGGTTTCATTACATTGTTATGTTTAACGTTGTATGTATTGTTACAACAATAAACAATAGGACGTACCGCCAAGCGATTCAGCGTTCCAGTACGATGTCTAGAAACCGAAAGGGGTGTGTGGGATTTCATCCTACTCCTAACAAGTTAGCCTGCTTCCATCTTAGATTGCATCATCACTTAACACCAGGTGTGAAAGGCAAAGTTGTAATAAGTAAAAATAAACAATAGTTAAGTCATGGAAACGAAACAAAACAAATGAATCATTCTGGAATAACTGACATTTTTGCGTACGCGAGATAAGGACAGAGATGATAATAGACCGCTTTCACATACCGGTTCTTCATTTACGTTTATCGATGCCTGGACTTTGCGGCTTGAAAAATCGAAAATTTTTGACTAAAGCAAGCAGAAGCGGTCCAAATTCTTATATAACCAATTTACAGGGGATTACAATTGATTATTTCTTGTACCATGGATCGCTGTAGTAGTGTTAGACATGCGATGACGTCATTCACTATTCAATATGGCGGAAATAAAACCTTTCGTGACGTTGTCTCTTATAATTACTTAGTTACTATTGTAAGACATTTCATTATTTTCGATATCGGTATTTTTAATTTTCATTTTGAATTAATTTGTACTTATTAAAAACCAATCGCAAATTTTCTTGTTGTGTGTTTTTATGTGATATCTGTAATTTTTAATGTAAATACTTTATGGTTATTATTATGCCAATAAATAACGTTTTATTCTTTTATGTGTATGGATTTCTTTTGGGCTTATTTTAATATAATCTCAATCTCGTTCTACCAAGCGGACAAGAGAGTCTAGAAATAGAAATGAACGTTCTGGGCAGAATCCTGAGGGAGAAATGAGGACTTCAGGAATTTGCTTAAAGCTTTGAGGCGGCGACCCTAGCTAGACTAAACGAAAGTAACCGACCGGGCTTACGCCCTCTTTTTGTTTTTAAGTAGGCAGTTAGTTGGGATCATACAATTAATTTTTAAAATAATAATTTTAAAAATGTATGGATTTTCTTAATAAAAATAAATATTTTATACACAGAATTGTGTAAACAAGATAGAAATATATTTGTGTGTTTTAGGATGTTATGCCATTTACCTAATACATTATATAATTTTGTGAATACACAGTGAGATTATAATGGAATAAGCCTCTTTACCATTTTGATCTTCTACCGCAAAAGAACTGCTTCGTTGGGCCTGAAGTTAACCCACGTGGCTTCGAATCCCGATGTCCTGGGTTCGAGTCATCAGTTTTCTAAATTGCCACTGGTACTAATAACACCTCCGTGGTGCAGTGGTATGTGCGGTAGATTTATAAGAGGGAGGTCTTGGGCTCGATCCCGGCGGGACTGACTGAGATTTCCTTAATTGACCCCGGTCTGGCTGGTGGGGGGCCTCAAGCCGTGGCTAGTTACCACCCTACCATCAAAGACGTACCGCAAAGCGATTTAGCGTTCCGGTACGTTGTCGTGTAGAAACCGAAAGGGGTAAAATTAAAGAAATGTCGATATCAACATCTTGTTTGTATGTTACATATAAATTACTTAGTTTTTATAAGTATAATATGGAATCTCTTTTGATTGCAATAACAAATGTCCACTTAAATTTGAGAGTATCCACATAAACTGAAATGCATTATGGTGAAGTATCTAAACATACAGCTTTGCTTAAATTGCATAAAACGTCAGCAACAATTTATTTCTTTAATTGCTTTGGGAAAGATTACTTTGGGAATAACGAAAGATTAAAATAAGAATTCAAAAAAGCTTTGGGCGACATGCTAAATATAATAAAAATCTTTCTTTATCATTTTTTTCTAAGCTGAATAGTTTGCGCGAAATGTGTGTGTGTAACTCCTAAAATAAGAGAATATTTTTTAGACACAACTACTTGGTTTTAAAAACTTACCTTTTGTCGCAAGGGACATTTTTTTGTTAAAAACAAAATAAAATATCAATTAAAATAATATAAAGTATAACTTATATGGTATAAGTAAAGTCAAGAGCAAAAACTATGCTACAGTTCCATATAGAACTATTGGGATATAATTTGACAGCTCGGAAAGTATCCCAACCATTGACATAATACTAATAGACGTAGCCATAAAGTAATGCTGGATGTAGAAGTGAGACGGGTATATACGAATTTCATGCGAATATTGAGACAAAAAATATCATCTTTTGTCTCATTCACCGTGGCGGTTTTCCTCGTTTGGCCTATTTTAAAAGCTGGCCAAATAAGGTGCTGTCAAAGTGTATTTTGTGTCAACTTTTTTTAATGTTCATTGTCTTAATTAGTTTTATGTCTTTAATAGTTTTATAAACAGTCTACTTTTGAGAAAAAGACTCCTGTAGTTAAGTGCAGTGTGATCATTATTAGTTATAATGGGAGGATGCAGTATTTTAGGCTGTAAAAGCCGAACAGAAACAAAGGCAGATGAAGTCACTTTTCACTCGTAAGTATGCAATAACTTATTGTTCTATTATATAAAACAGATACAAATATACCTTAACAAATGTATCAACAAAGAATTTACGTTAAATATCGTAGATTTTAACTAAATATGGTGTTTATTTTAAAACATAAGCTCTTGACAAGAACTTTTAGTGTTGTCATGCCCTTGTTTAATTTTTCCACTAAATCAATTTTTATTTAATCGAATGTGTACTTTTCTTACTTGTAAATAAAAAACTGTTGAATTATCACTTCAGCTCTTTAGATATCAGCTTAAAATACACATATATCTATAACCAATAAAAACTATAATCACTTCTCCAAACTCTTAGGTGCTTGTAAAATTTCATAATAATACTATTCTCTCTCTGTTTTTTGCAGGCTTGAAGAAGCCTCACATATTGATTTAATAGAATCGAAGGATTCTATTAAATCAATATGTGAATCCATCCAGCTCATCAACTTACCCAGATAATATAAACTTTCCACAAACAAGTGAACTTATAACACCTGCGAGGAAAAGAAAAGAAAAGTCAAAAAGTCCAGAAATTCCACACAAAAGGCCTCCAATCATTTGTTGGACTGAGTATACCATTCTATAATCTCATTCCAAAGGAAGTACTGGACTTGCCTTTTCAAAAGTTAAAAAATATGTAAAAAAAACCATTTACTATGTAAAAGTTATAAAATTAATGACCTTATTAACGATAAAGATTCTTGGAACCAAGCTTTTCTTTCTTCACACAAGACGGGATAACCAAAATTGTAATTTATGGAGTATAAATTATAACATTGATTTTTAGAATTATCTTTGATCTGAGTGGTCACTGACATACTTAAAGTTTCAAAAGTTTGAACTTGATAAACAGCCTATTTGAAATTTATGATTTTGAATTTGATTTATATACATAATAAACCTTGATTTTTCCGAAACTAAGAGAACTATAATTATATAAACGTTAGATCCCTAAACTACTCCTAGCACAAGCTTTTTATTTTGTGGAAGGGGACGATACACAGTGATTTTTCTTCAAAATCGGAAACTCGGACTTTTTACGTTTTATTATGTTTATTTTAACAAAACACCATTATCATTATAGTATAGGACTGTTAAACATTTAATTTTAGAAGTAGTTATTACATACCTGTTATGATACTGTTAATTTAAATTGGTTTATTTTTTATGTTAGGTTAATTTCTTTTATTTAAAAGTGTTCTAGGTATGTTATCCTTTCTGTCTTTTTCTAACTTTAATTTGTGAATAAATGGCTAATTATTATTTTTTTCTCTCAGTTATTTTTATCTAGTGTTGTTTACTTTTTAAAATTTTTAAAAATATTATGTGCTATAAAATGTATATTAAAAATATACACTATTAATAATTTATAAAAAAAATATTAAATAATAAAAAAATTCTATTTCATAAACGAAATATACTCCTCATATTTAATCACGTAATTAACATGTAACAGTAGCAATTAGGAATGCGCGCACGGGTTTACCTAAATTCGCGGAACATTTTTTGCAAAATTACTATGAAATAATATCCAGCTTATCTATTCATGTTTTCAAAGCGATATTTGCTTTTTAAATACTTTATCTTTATGAAATTGTAGAATATGTCAGTTTCCCAAATGTAGGGAATTTTCTTAATAATAGCAACACTTCAGTTAAGTACTGCTGTTTCATGTGCGGCCACGCGGTGTCTACATCTATAGGTATTTTATCTAAGATCCCAACAGTTCTATAGAACTACGGTATGGGGTACTATTGGGATGCATCCAAATAAAACGAATTGAGGTCTAATAAAAACGCAGATAAATTACACTGATAAACTTATTTATTTCCTTTATTAGTTATCGACAGTTATAATCATGAATGGCACCAAAACCATATTTGCTAAAAATACAATTTTATTAGATAATCATAAATTTTAAAAATAATAAATACACGGACAGTATTAATCTATTTTTTTTTGTTCTTAACTCTAGACATCGATAAACATTAAACATCAATATCATTTATTCATTGGATTCACGAGTGTGTACGAGTACCTAAGCGTATTATAACAATAGTCAGAAACTAGTTATTCTGTACAGTTTTTACAACTCGACAGTGCGAGTCTCGAATTGTCTCAACTCAATTTACTGTGTTAGGGACATGATAATAAAAACAAACTAGTGATTCAGTACATGATACTGAGTCCCTTAGAGACGCTCATTTCATGATTTTAAAAAATCTGCCTTTTTAGGAAAAAATCAAATGGCATAAACATTGACATATTAATACTATGGACTTCGGGTCAGCGATAAAAAGTGTCCGAACCAAAAGTAAGCCAAAACGCGAAATGTATTCCAATCGCAATTCAGTCTCATATTAGCTGACTGACAGAATACACGTCAATAATGCCGTAATGTGTTATAAAAAACTTGTAAGAACTACCCGAGTAAGGTGAGAAAAGAAGACCGTGTACCATATTTTCAGTAAGTAAATATTTACTGATGATTTTAAAGTATTATTTTGCTTAGAAACAGGCTATTATATTAAAATTTTAATAAACTATAGAAACGAATTGCATAACCAACCAAAATGAACAAAAGTATCTATCTGTCCTTTTCCCATACGCTACCCGCGTATAGGATAGAAGGAGTGCAATATGTTTATCTAATTAACCACATTTAGTTCGGATCTGCCGTGAGCAATAGAATGTTTAAGAACAACAACTGCATAGAGTTATTTTGTTGTTTAACATTTGAATTATTTAATTACTTAATTTTTGAATGAAAATAATTTTATTATTTTCAATTCAAAAATTTTTATTTTTTATGTCAACTTTTATTTTTTATGTCATGAATATTAATCAAATAACTTTTACCATAATGGTATATTAATTTGATAACTATAAGAATTATCTACATGAAATTAGCAACAGTTATTTAAAAAAGTGATCTAACGTCATTGAAGTAAAAAAATATATTTTCAGTTTAATTAAAAAGAGGAAAATATCGAGAACTTAAAATTTCAAAGTAAAGAACTATGTCGAGTGGCATATCATTTTGTACATTAGTGGATTTGGTTTGTAATTAATTATTATTATAACTAATTATTATTTTATACAAGATAATTACAACAATTATTATTTGGTACAAGATTTATCCCAGCATATAGAGGTCAGGGATATGTAAATATAAATTAAAATTTGCTGTAAATATAATATATAAATATAAGATGCCAAAAAAATTTGAAAGCTACCGACTCCACACCATTTATGTTGTCCTATTTTCACGAGAAGCTGTCATGTCAAAAAAAGGCTGCCATGGTAACCGTCAATCGAAGCTGCATGCAATTAGACCGTTGCAAATTAGACTGTATAACAATGCGATAAGACATACATTACAATGTTATTTTGTGTAGAAAAACATAAATACATCCTAGTGTGTATAAAATATCTTGGGACACTTTTGACGTAAATTTTGCATTAGACCCGAAGTCCATAGTATTAATATGTCAATGGGCATAAAACTGAACTCTTATAGATTCGTCATATCTGTCTGTCTGTCTGTATGTCACAGCTACTTTTTTTCGAAACTAAGACTTATACTATTGAAACTTGGTAAGTAGATGTATTCTGTGAATCACATTAAAATTTTCTTCAAGAATAGAAAAAAAAACTAACTAAAACTTGAAAATTTTTTGTCATCAAACTTTACGTGTGGGGTATCTATGGATAGGTCGTAGGCTATCTTTTTTTCTCAACTGAATACTTTGCGCGGGAGACACTTCCAAAGTGGTGAAATGACCCCCCTCCCCTGTAACACTTCTAAAGTAAGAGTTATCATAATATTCTTCTACACGAAGTAGAGACAGAATAAGAGATAAATTCGAAACTAAAAACACTAAAACATTAAAACATTCGACTTGTTCAGTTACAGACTATCAACTATTAGAAATGATACAGATATTCTTAAAACTGTTCGACCGATTTAATGCTTTTTATTATTTTTTTCCAATACAGATGGATCATAACTATCAGCCGATAGACCCACTTCAGGGTCAGGCCTCCCTCCTTATAGGAGAGGGGATAGATGGATGTATGGTACAAAGTATTGGTATGAAAATTTTAGATGTTAGATATATAGTCCACCAGGTCAACTATTTTAAAAAAAATCATAAAATTTAAAAAAATGAAAAAACTTGGGAATTCAAATTGAAATAAAATCTTAAAGCAATCACCGGACTAATTTAATATATTAAAAATCTTTTATTTGGTTTGTATGGTAGAACCTTGATTTTTACACTAGGTAATTGTCCGGCATGCATTGGCATTCCACTAAGAATATAATGCTTCTCGTAAAATAGTTCTGTAATACTATAACGACAATAAAGAAAAATTAAGTATTATTTAATTTGTCAATTTAAAACTAATAATAAAATAGTAAAAGAATCTCGATATGTTTGTCTTGTAGCACAATTTGAGATATAAAAGCATATAATAAAATAAAAAAATGTGCCTTTTTTAATGCCTGTCTAAATTAGTTAACAGTGACGTCACGGTCCATACGCCAAACTGTATCTATGTACCCGGCGTGGCCAATCAACTAAAGGCCTATAATTAAGAGCTTATCGAAGTGCTCGTAATACGATAGGAATATGTAGACATTTAGACACACAAAAATATTAATTTATACATAACACATATTAGCCAAATATTATCTAGGCTCAATCCCTCCCATTGAGGGGGGACAATTTCTCCCTCTTGTTCTTCATTTTAGGCACAGCGCGGTGTCTGTCGCGTTTCCGACTTGACGACGAGCATGACGATGACGGGCTGGAGTCGGGGGGCGACCCAGCGTCCTCTGCAGTGAGACCCATAGACTGGGACTCGGGCGTGGAAGGTTCTAGAACGCTGTTCCTTAACGCGCGACGTTGCTCCTCTGTATGTTGAGGACAGCGGGTAGATCTAGGAAATTTAAAACGGTAAAGTCCTAGCGCTAAAAATGTCTCTAATTGGTTTTGGCCTAAGCGGTTAATCTGATTTAAACACTAGGCTATATGCCTAGTGTTTAGCAAAAGCATAATTATGGGCATTCATAGATGTAGTGGGTTCTATTACTTTTATAATATCATGGGATGGCACACGAATTTTTTGTGACAACTCATCTGAGATAGTGCTACCACAATGCTTTTTGGAATAGTTGAAGGTGTACAAGCACACGAGGCTAAACACCAATTTCTCTGATCAAAGGCGTAGCGCGGCACTGTGTAGGACTTGTTGCTTGTATGGATTGCGAATTGTAGCTCTTTTTAACCGACGAAAAAAAACGGAGGAGGTGCTCAATTCGACACCTATATTTTTTTCATGTATGACCACGCATAACTTTTTACAGAGTTGTCCAATTTTGATAATTCTTTTTTTATTAGAAAGGGCACACTTCCAATATGGTCCCATTGTCATCATGTTAGGATCTGATAATGATATTCTGAGAAAATTGAAGGAACTCTTCAAATTTTATAGACACACTTACAGCGATTTCGGTTTTTGTGTAAGTATCGGTAGCATTTTGGCTACTAGTGCCGTATAACTACTAATACTATGAGAGTAGGCTACGTTTCGATAAATCACTAAAAAGTAAGAAATAAAAATTAACTACTTTAAGGACATTACCCCACAAACTGCTTTACTGTGTCAAATAAATCTTCTGTCATTATCGTTACCATTTGTGAAAGACATTCTCATTGGAGCAGCATGGGTCTATGCTCCATTATCAATTCCCTTATCATCATTCATTCATGTAATATCCATGGAAAATATTTACACTCATTGCTAATTTATCCAGAAGTGGGAATTGAAATTTTGGACACAGAACCCACTGTATATTATAACAGTGGCACTGTTATAATACCAGATGTTGGTACCAACAACAAACTCACCGCGTACACAATTTCTTGGTATGCTCAGAGACAACCCCGCATATCTGCAGCAGGAGGTTCTTCTTCTCGTTGGCTGACATGGTCTCGTAGGTGGCACCATCGTTGGAGTCAGAGTTGTGGTTGCCGTTGTTACTCCTATTGCCGCTGAAAATTTAACTGAAGGAAGGACGTGCAAGAATCTATATGTTACAATGTACGCGATTCTGCATCTTGGAGATCATCTAAGGTATTTGTTGCAGTAATGCAATCAGTTTCTACTAAAAAAAAAAATCCTAGCACGTTAGCTGTATAGTCTGCGTCAAACTTCTACCCTGGCTGAAGTTGAGATGAGTAAAAAGTTGTAAATAAGATATTATTTAGAAATGTGAGTTTCAAATAAATGAATTCTTTCTTAAACCGAAATAAATCTCTTAAACCAAAACACACCAAACAGAGCTGGTATAATCATTGCATTTGAAAACTATTTACAAAATCACTGTACAGTTTATTGCTTTGTATTCATGTACATCTTCTCTCAAAGCAGACTAGAATTCGGGCGAGACATACAAATGTGTGTAGTTTCTACTTTTCATTCTACAAACTTTTTTTTTCCAGTGGTTAGTTTGGGCTATGAAATTGAGTTTTACTTTCTCGTTACAGTTATGTTATTAAATGTTAGCTTGGCTGGCTAGGTGTTATCTATCTTCCAAATCCTGTATCCTACAAGACCCTTTATGCGATTCACAATGGATTGCTCATGACTATAAAAATTCATTTTAGAAAATCACTTCCATGGATTATTTATCTACCATAATGAGTGTTAATCAAACTAGACAAAAAAATTTATGCTAGATCCACAAGTTCAAGATCTTATAACATTTCTCTACATACCAACCATAGACAAACTAAAATTCCTAATGCCACTGGAACTTAACTGAATTATGTTCTAATGTATCTAGCTGGATTTTCAGGGATCATGGTCTGAATTTACAAGTATTCAACCTGTATGTATAATTATATGTTTGTGAGTTACTAAAAAACTACTTGATCTTTTAGTAGTAGATCTTTCAGTGTTTAATCTAGCAGGCGGATGTCCTTGAATAAAATTATTGTTGTCTCTATAGTTACACTAGGCTAGCAATTTTTCTCACTTATCTTTGGTAACTAACATCAGAGACAGCCTTTGAAGATCTAGAGTTTCAAAATTAAAAGGTACTTGCTTTTGCTGATTTTCAATGTTCATTTTAAAGATGTCTGTGTGAGACTAAAAACTCTGCAATTTGTAAAGTAATATTAATTAATCATACTTGTGTATTTTGCTGTTCCTCTTGTTATTCTTCATCCTGCGCTTGCGTCGCTCGCTGTGCAAAGTCCCAGACCAGTCTACATCATCTTCATCGTCACTTGGGAGCCCTGCGTAGGATGTAGGCTCTCGGCTGTTGGAAGCGATCCGGCGGGACGCTATGCGAGAGCTGTTGCGACCCATACCTTGTGTTACAAATGATAGGCATATTTTAATAAATAGCACTCACAAACAGATAGTATCTAAGTCTAAAACAAAAAGTTTCATCATAAGTTTATTTACTGTTGTTTAGTTTGATAGATTGTATATTAAAATATTTTTTTAATCTAAACTTCAAAACTATACTAACTATAAAAAGCAAAAAAAGAGAGAATAATTAAAATGTGAATTCAATAGAAATATCAGACGACGAGGCTACTTCTCTAAAACCTCACCTCATTCGCAAATGAATGGTGGATCAATACTTTCGACAAAACGTCTCTCGACCTTCATTTATATTGGTGCATATGTAATAAATAATATACCAATCTTAGTATAAAGAACTAATTGTACGCACCCATGCATTTTTCAAGATGAGGCGCAAACCTAGTCGCTGACACAGGCCTCTCGCAATTTGGACAGGAACAGTTCGCATCAGGCGTTTTTTTCAGGATGGAAAACCCAAAGACGTCGCACTCCGGCGAATTCACAATCTTGTAGGGCTCCTCATCCTCCTTTTCCCCTTCTAAAAGCTCCGTAAGACCAGTTTTTATTCCATGATGGACCTCAAAAAGTACACCCAAAGTCACATCCTCACAAACACTGTCGAATATAAAGTTGGCAGCATCCTCAGCGTTGGTTTCGTTTTGAATTATATCGAAAAATTTATTGTTCAAATCGTTCATACTCAATTCACTGACTATAGTATTCATTTTATATAATAAATAATCAAAAATGGATAGTGGGTAATATAGAAAATTCCGAAAACAACAGCTGACTGATAGGGATCCGCAAAAAGTATCGATGCTTGAGTAGTATCGATACTTGCGTTGCGATACCTAGTATTTTCGTACTCGATACTTTTGTTGCGATACTTTACTAGGTATCGATACTTTCTGATGTACTCGATACTTTTACACTTGACTATTATTTATCCAGATTCTATGTTAGGGGAGTCCCCGAATCTCCTAATCAGCAATCAAGTGTGGCTAGAACAAATACTTTAATCGGATTTTGGATATGATTTATAAAACTCTGGGTACAACATACTATTTGAACGCATATTATTATGACAATAACTTGTACATGCATTTTATTATGTATAAATTTGTATAAACTTCAAGTAATTTAATTACAAATTAAATTAATTTTCTGGTAACATTAAATAGGACTCTGACTGAGTAGTGACTGAGCAGCTGGTTAGCTCGGAAGATAAATTAAATTAGTTTAGTTTGTTTAGTCATTAGTGAATTGAACTGAAAGTGAAAGTCTAGAAACAAAAATGCCACCTCCTGGTGGGAGCAGTGATGTATGGCTAAGTTTCAGAAAGGTTGACCAAACTACTGCAGCTTGTAAAATCTGTTTTAAAGTGCTTAAAACTAGTGGAAACACATCAAATTTGAAAAAGCATTTAAATACTCACAGTCAACAGAGGTAAGTACCAACAATCATTCTAAGTGGTTACCTAGGTATTAATCATTATTTATTTGATTATATCACTAGGAATGTATGTGATGTTAAGGGATAATATCTCAATGTATGGAATTTAAATGCACTTCTTATTACCTACGACGGAACGGAGCAAGTATATGCGTTTGGGTGGGGTGAGAGGTTGTTTGTGTGTGCACTCGAATGTTGCTCGATTGTCTAGATAACTAATGGATTAATTCAGATGAGGTTTTCTATTTGGAAATAATCTATTTATGCGTGTCTTGTAAGAAACCTTCAAAAAGTTTAAAATAAAAAGAAATGAAAAAATTTGAAAAACTCACAATGGATAAAAATGTTTATAGGAAAAATGAACAAAATGGTATATTTTATACCGATCCTACTAAAAAGATCTCAGCAATCGAAGAAATCCGTTACCTGGGGCTGCAATTCCCTTATCAGAAAATACGAAAATGAATTACAAACTTGATATTCTCTTTTTTAGGGCTCCGTAGTAACCAACAAGGAACCCTTAGAGTTTCGTAATATACGTGCTCGCAATATTGATACATACTACAATCTGTAATCTCATAATATTTTTAATAATATTAAAAATATTGTGAGATTAATAATACCTAGTTCTTTTCTGAAGCACTAACAAATGTTATTTTAGCTTAGTGTGTTTATGTGTATAATAGGTATTTATGTGTATAATGCTTTGCTTTATGCCTATATTTTGGACAACTACGAAACCGTACACTCTGAGCGTCGTCCGATACACTCTTGTTTTAATTCAGGACAGAAAATGGCAGCTTCGACAAATTTTCTTTGGTCATCTATTATATACTAATATTGTAATACTAACCTGCATTTCATAAATAGATAATTCTGATTCTGATTTTGAGTCCTTCTAAGGGGGCTTTAAAATATTATTTTGTCTTTTTACCACATTTTTTTTTCAACATTAATTATTTTGATTTTTACAGGATTGACATAATTTATTAAGACATTAATTTGTTTTTTTTTAGTTTGAAAAAGAAAGCTACAACATCAATTAAAGGTCTGATCCAGTCCAAGCTTACAAGCGGTAATGATAGAACAAGTACGTCCAAAGACGACACAGAGTCTGAAACAGATGCAGAAATAGAAATTATAACAACTGCTCAGAATCAAGATGACAATATGTCTATTACAGCTGCAAGTACTAGTAGAAAAGGTGAATGTGAGCAAATACTTTCTTCTCGGTCATCATCATTTCAGTTAACTCTAGCTGAGACTTTACAAAGGGCTGCATCATATTCAGATGGAGGCATTCAATATGAAGGACTGATTAAGCATCTGCTATATTTTATATCTGTAGACAATAGGCCTTTTCATATAATACAAGGTGAAGGATTTCAGCGTTTATTTAAAATGTTATCACCAAATATGAAGCTGCCCTCTGAAGACACTCTGAAAAGAAGACTGGACGATATTTACGATGTTACATTGCCGAAGTATATAAAACAATTTGTTGGAATCGCTGAAAAAAATTACTACGCTTTAACATTTGATATCTGGTCTGAAATGATGAGCACGCGAAGTTTTCTAGGAATAACCATTCATTTTTTAGAAAACGATGCAATTCAGTCAAAGATTTTAATGACAAAACCACTGCATGAGCGTCACACAGCTCAAAATATTGTACAGCATTTAGAAGATTGTATTAACACATTCCACTTAAAAAAAGAAAATATTGCAGCTGCCGTTACTGACAATGGTGCAAATGTAGTTGCCGCCGTCAACTCATTCCTAGAACCATCAAAACACCTACCGTGCTTTGCACACACGATAAATAGGGTGGTTGAAAATATGCTTAAATTAGAAAGCATCGAGAAACTTGTTTCAAAAGTCCATGAAATAGTGAAATTTTTTAAAGGCAGCGTCATCAATAGCGATTTGTTAAGAAACAAACAAGGCCTCAATCCTAAAAAACTACTATTAGACGTAAAAACCCGATGGAATTCCACATATTACATGATTGAGCGCTATATGCAAATGAGAAGCGTTATAAATGAAATTTTGTTAGAAAATCCAAATGCACCTGACATTTTGACTGCTTTTGAAAACAATGTTCTTCAAAAAGTAATGTTGGTTTTGCAACCATTTGAATATGTTACCAAAGAAATATGCGGAGATAAATATGCAACAACTAGCAAAATTATACCTACAGTGAACTGTTTAAGGACACAAATCAAAGAAATTAGATCACAAGGCGACGAAAACGATATTATTGTTCCACTGAAAGATTTAGCTATTAAGGAACTGAATAGCCGTTTTGGTCAAATTGAAAATAACCTTATATTGGCAGTCTCGACCTTATTAGATCCAAGGTTCAAGAACATTCATTTCACTGACGCAAATACCTGTGCTCGAACAATATCATTTATTAGAAGAACAGTAAATGCTGATGATGCTTCCCCGCCCACAGTCCCGTTTTCGGAATCTGAAAATGAATCAGAGAAGTATGACTTTTGGAGTCTTCATAAAAAATTAGCTCATAGTCGAACAAATAGGCGCCGTGACATTGATAGAGATGAAACTGGACTTTACCTTGCAAGTCCGGTGTCTTCTTTGAAGTCGGACCCATTCAAACAGTGGAGCGAGATGAAAACGGTGTACCCTAAATTATATACCATCGCCACCAAATACCTTATAATACCCGGAACTTCAGTGCCATCTGAAAGACTTTTTTCAAAGGCAGGGGCCTTGATAACGTCTACAAGAAACCGTCTCACCGGGTCACGCGTCAACAAATTGTTATTTATGTCTGATTGTAACGAAAAAGACTGGGGGTTTACAAAATAAATTAGTATTTAGTTGTTAAATATAGTTATGTTAGTATTCTTAGTACAGAATGTAGATTTTTCATTTTTGAATAAAGATTTAATTTAATGTACTTTTTGAGATTTTTAACATGTTTCCCAAGGCAAAAAAAAAAGTACTCGATACCGAGTAGTATCGATACTTCTGATCCGATACTCTCATTGGTATCGATACTTTTGATGCGATACTTGGTATCGAGTAGGTATCGATACTTTTGAAAATTTGCGGAACCCTACTGACTGAGCTTTTGTTTTTTATAAACTGGATTTACTGGGTTCTAGCCTTTTTGGGCATCATTCTCTTTCTCTGAACAATTGTCAAATGTGTCAAACAAATTACAGATAACCACCAGGGGCTAATTTCTCAGAGATAATAGACTTTGCTACTGTAAGTAAAAAACCGCGAGAATTGAAACCGCCTGGCAAATTCATTTTGGCCTTTTCTGAAAATGCCGGCCAACGAAAAAAGAAGTACATCTCGTTAGAACTATCCATTCGCAGCAATAGTTAATATGGCAGCAAAGTTGTAGGCGTATACCGAGCCAAGTTGTGCAGGTTTGAAGATTCGTAATTTTCATTCATTTTTCGATTTTTAAAAGTATCCGTCGACAATAATGAATGGTACGTATCGTTAAAAAGCCCATTTGAATCTATAGTTAATATAGCATCAACATGGTAGGACTGCTCTAAGCCAAGTTATAGGCAAAAGTTCGATTTTTGGTTATTTTCATTCATTTTATTGATGATGATTAATACAAACAAATGGTATGTATAGTTAGAGCTAGCTATTTGGAGCAATAGCTAATATGATACTAATGATGTAGGATTGTAGTGAGCCAAGTTACGATGAAAAGTTTTATAATTCGTCGCTTATACATTTTATTTATATTCGAAAGTAGGCTTTAACACAAAAAGATGGTACGTATACTTAGAACGACCCATTTGGAGCAATAGTTAATATGGCATAAACGTCGTAGGATTGTTCAGAGCCAAGTTATAGAAACTTTGTTTTAACACTGTTATTGTTTTAAAAACATCTACTTAAATTCTACTTGTATATTTTCTCGATGTTATAAAAAATTGCTTGACGCAAAATAAAACAAAATTACTCGTCCTTTGCATCGTTTGTTTTACCTTGGAAGTTGGTTTCTTGGCTAGGTAGGTACTTGAAAATTCAATCTTAATCTTTCTCGGCTATGTCAATGATTGCATCTACGCAGATGCAATCTATAGAAATGGAACTAATATTAGTCCCCAGCTCTACTTCACGAAATTTCAAACTAGCGTCTCATACATTAGTAAAGTTTAGCTGCTATAAGTAGAGACTTAGAGTTTTTGTAAAAACGCATATGCTACCTGTATAACAAAAAATTAAATGCGAGTATCAAACTGCAATATTTTCTGTATAATTTTGGGAATTCCCCTTCGAATTTATATTAAGTCAGGCGATTACAGTAGGTATCCACTTAGACAAACTCTCTTTTTTTATCTTTTCCAAAATTGGATAAATAATATTATATCATCAATTAAACGCAAAGTTTTAGGGTTCGGAATTTAATGTTTTTTACAAAACATTAATTTTCTGAGGTAACAGACGCAGTTCCGTAGGTATATTTTTTGTATATGAGTAACTCTTATCATGTTCATGCCAAAAGTCTTGTTATTTATCAACATCAAAACTGATCAATCAAATGTAGACTCTCTATTCAGGCAAATAAAGATCATTTTAACATTTACTATTAACAGTTGCTTGTAATGATATGTTTGTATATTAATGATAAAGATACTTTATTGAGATACATAATAATCAAAATAACTATACCTACCCACTTATGACAGAACAGAAAACATGCATCAGCATTCACTTTGACATTTTTATCGGGAACAACAACTTGTCCCATAAACACTTTGGTGTTGATTAATTTTAAAGGATCACATACCAAGAATCATGGTAAGTAAAGTACCAAACTCTACAATAAGTAACTGGGTAGTTTAAATATGTTATTGTGCTTACATAATAATGAATAGGGAATTGTATTTTTTAATAATATTGTCATGGTTCATTCTGATAACATCCTAATGTCGGCTTTTGTATTCTACATCTTGTGTCCTGTTCTTCTGTCATTTTATTGTTTTTATTTCTTACTTTATTGAGATGTATAAATAAATAAATAAATAATATTTTTTATCGACTAGGTACAAGTTTGCCCTTGACTGCTAATTCACAGCTGATGTTAAGTGATGATGCAATCTAAGAAGGAAGCGGGCTAACTTGTTAGCAGTAGGACGAAATCCACACCCCTTTTCGATTTCTACACTACATCGTACCGGAACGCTAAATCGCTTGGCGGTACGTCTTTTTCGATAGGATGGTAATTAGCCACGGCGAAACTGGAAAGCCACCAGCCAGACCAAGACAAATTAAGAAAAATCTCAATCTGCCCCGCCGGGAATCGAATTCAGGACCCCCGTCTTATAAATCCACCGCACATACCACTGCGCCACGAAAGTCTTTCAAATTCCAATTTTCTAATTATAAGAACCTCTACATTATTTTTTTTTAGGTTATCTTCAATGCCAAAGGATTGATGCCGCCAGTCTTTACTCCTTTAAATGATGATCTAAGTATTAACTTTAACATCATTCCTTCATATGCTAAATATTTTGCTGACAGAGGGATTAAATCCGTACTAGGTAAGAGATTTTTTATCTGTATTTTAAGTTGTGAACCGATGCGTTCAAAAACGAAGAGATTCTTCCTTTTATGTAAGAAAGTGAATGTTTTGTTCCATCAACTCAAATTTTTTCACCAATCTATCGCATGTTGCATTAAAAGTGAAATACGCTCGGCAAAGCAGCCAAGACCAATATGGAAGCACCCATGGCATATATCAGCTGCCTGTTTAGCATTTATATTCTCACACTAGAGGACGCCCGTGGCTTCACCCACGTATTTCTCGTTCTCGTGGGAATTTTGGGACAAAATATTTTTTATTCTGATAGTAAGCTACCTATATTATTGTGAAGTTTCATCAAAATCCATTAAGATTTTTTTGCGTAAAAGAGTACCAAACATCCATCCATATATACAATTTTATAATATTAGTAGTAGTTTTCGTAACATTTATTGTTTCAAAAACCACACAACGTTTTCTTTTTGCTTTCAGTTGGAGGTACGACGGGGGAGAATATGTGTTTCTCTGTAGCAGATAGAAAAAAAATTGCAGACGTGTGGGTAGAAAACGGTAAAATCTACGGACTTCACATTATGGTACAAGTTGGGGGAGCTCCGCTTTCTGATGTTTTGGAATTGGTAAGTAACAAGTTTGCAACCTAACAGATTAAAGCGAGAAACTTTCGACTATAACGACATTATCTCGGAGGATTCTTCTTACAAAGGAAACAGTAAAGGTTTTTGTAATGGCGTGGGTAAATAATATTTGCACTAACGTTCAATAATGTCCCAATTCTGAGATTTTTCTTTCTTCAATGAAATTTCCAGGACATTCTAAGTCCGGAGTCAGGTAATTGGTGATATTACATCCCCGTCTCTCGGAGAACACATTAAGCCGTCGGTCCCCGTCAATATCATAAACATCTACTCTAGATCGTTAAAAAAATTAAACATTAACACCTTAAGCCCGCCAACCCGCATTAGAGCAGTGTGGTGGGTCTATGCTCCATATCTCCTCTCCTCTAAGGAGGGAAGCTTGGCCCTGTAGACTATAGCGGCCTATTAATTGGCCGATAATGAATGTACAATAATATGACGTGGTACCTTTTTTATAGATTTAACTCTTTTTAGCGATATTTTTGTGATGGCTGAAATATTTATAACTATAGGTACTAAAGCCAAACTCGATTGAGAATGCTTGTCTACAAACAAATTTAAAATGAAGGTAGACAATGTGACATTTTATGTCTAATAAATTTAAAATTATGTTTTGTTTTTTTTTATAAACTCCTATTTAAAATATAATGAAAATATTAATTAGTTTTAAGCTTACCTAATTTACTATCATGAATTCGTCATTAACAAGTTAATTAAAAAAATTAGGTGTAAAATAACTGATGTAACGCGACGTTCTATTACGCGGTATTCGGTCGCGTCGCTCGCATGAATTCCTGGAAACGTAAGCTCCGCCCAACGCCGAATATTTTCGGGTGTAAAGACTGGATGACCGTTGACCGTCCGCGCCAGTGCGCCTACGACCCTAAACGCGATAGCCCGCGCTTCCTTGAGCGCCTTCCGCCTATGTACGCGTTACCGTATGTTACGTAATTAAGGTTTTTGACAATACATCTTCGTTCACCATAAACTTTTGTATTATTTTCTTTTATTAGTGAGTGTGGGTACGCATCAGCGTACCTCCCTTACAAGTGGCGCCCAACGTGGGGCATGTTAAAAGTTAAAAACTATAGTGACGTAAATAACGCGAACTAGCTGTTTATATCGGGCGTTACTCATACGACATACCTGGCGTGAATACCTACTTTCTGGACTGTCGCGACGTCGTGTTCACTAACGTACCTACCTATCGATTCCCGTGATGCCACCGCGAAAAGATAGAGGAAGGAAGAGCGACGAAGACAGTGCCGACGAGTCAGTTCCAGCGGTTACCACCGGTATGACGATGACGCAGCAACAGTTGGAGGCCATCATAATGAATATCACCAAGAGTCAAGCGGAGACGAGCCGACTTATATTAGAGAACGTTTTGGCGGCGCAACACCCCTACTCTGGCGCTGGTACACCTATACCAGCGACGGGGAAACTAGGGAGCTTCGCTAAGTGCACCGCGCGCTTCGGCGGCACTACTACGGGTTCATCAGACGTGGCCGACGTGTTAGAAGCCTTCATCGACGCCGTCCAGACCTACAAAGAGTGCACGAGCGTTAGCGATGAGCATGCACTTAAAGGACTACCAATGCTTCTCACCGGCGACGCGGCGATATGGTGGCGAGGTGTTAAGGCCGACACTCCTACGTGGGACGACGCGCTCCGACGACTTCGGGGCATGTACGGTGTCCCGCGACCCGCGTACAAAATATTTCGCGAAGTGTTTTCACAAGTGCATACAAGTGAACGCGCGGATATTTTTGTTTCTCGTGTTAGGGCGTTATTGTGTAAGCTACCGTATGTATTACAAGATAATGTAAAGATAGACATTGTATTCGGTTTATTAGATCGGCGTATAAGGAAGCGCGTGCCTCGCGAATCCGTGGAGAGTATAGACCAGTTAATGGAAAAGACCAGGTTAGTCGAGGAATCGTTGGCGGAGGTGAGTACAGTTTCCAACCATTTTTCCAGTCCCAATAATACACTTAACCCTTCAAACAGCCACGAGCCTAAAGTTAACCCTTCCACAGTCGACGCGACCGAAAATACATGCGATATGAGTTTGAAAGACACGAATAACGTTTCAAAATTAAATTTAACGGAAAAATCTAGTGATATTACTAAAATTAAACGCGTCAGGTCTAGGTGCGGATTTTGTAAAATTTTTGGTCACACTACAATTAATTGTCGAAACCGGTCGAAAAACGGTAGTAAATCGGACGACCACACCCCGGATGGGCCGGAGAAGATCGAGAAGACCGAATTGCACTGCTACGGCTGCGGTCAGCTCGGGACGATCAGGTCAAAATGCAACAGGTGTAGGAACGCGTCAACTAGTAATGTTGAGTTTCACAGTCTAGAGGTAGGCGACACTGATATTACGCGACCTGTAGTTACTGTAGAGATCGCTACACACACCGGAACGGCCATTTTAGATACTGGCGCTACGCATTCTATTGCTAATCCCGGGTTATATAAATTGTTAGTGCAGGAAGGAGTGGAGTTTACCAAAACTCACCGCGCCGTGGGATTGGCCAACGGCTCACAACAGGTGAGGACAGCGTTAACTTGTGACACCGTCGTAAGCCTAGGAACACGGGATATACCTACATCGTTTATTGTGTTCCCAGATGCGGACAATAGAACCTTGCTTGGTAGAGACTTTATCGTAAAAGCTAACCTAATCCTAGATTTGTCTCAAGGTACCTGGAGTTTTACTGACAGACCCCAAGAGAAGTACCCCTTTACGAAGGTCAACGACTTGCAGCCTGCTGACGATGCAGAGCTGATGAAGGTCGACACTTCGCAACTTGTTTTACGTGATGATGAAGGTACGAAGTTGACATCTGATCAGAAGGTGCAGCTGAACGCATTGCTGATACGGTACGCTGGTAGATTCGCTACCGATGGTCCACCGACTGATTATGCTGAACATCATATTAAGGTGAGCGAGAAGCAAGAGCCTATTGCTTCACCTCCGTACCGGCTCTCGCAGAACAAGAAGGTTATTTTAGAGCAGGAGTTCAACCTTCGTATAGAATATACTCCTGGAAGAGCTAACGCCGTTGCTGATACTCTATCTCGTCCGCCGTGCGCAGAGCCATCCGTTGGATGTGACCTTTGTCTCGCCGAAGTTGACTTACCGTCGAGAAGTCCTCGTGATATTCGGGAGAACCAACTCAAAAACCCTACGCTTCGAAAGATCATAGAAGATCTTGAGGAAGCCGACGAACCGTTAAGGGGGAGATGCTGGTCTGACCGAGGATATGTCATGTCTGATGGCATTCTTTACAGATATGGCCCCGAAGCAGATGATGAAGAGAGTGCTTGTTTAGTGGTACCGGAACAGGAACGAGAAAAAGTCCTCGCCGACTACCACGACGCTCCCACTGCTGGTCACCACGGAGTAGACCGAACATTACATCGCTTGTGTGCGAAATATTATTGGCCAGGGATGCGCCAATTCGTCACAGAGTACATAAAGAAGTGTGTACCGTGCCAGCGCTACAAGATTGACACGAGGAAGCCCGCTGGTCTGTTACAAACGCCAGCAACAACCCGGCGACTCAAAGTTATCGCCGTTGACCTATTCGGACCTTTGCCAGAGATTCGTAATCATAATAAGTGGATCTTGATTTTAGAGGATATTTGCACCAAGTGGGTGGAACTCTTCGCCATGCAGGATGCTACCAGTCAAGAATGTGCTAAGGTACTGATAAGTGAAGTATTCCTCAGATACGGCACGCCACGTCGAATCGTGAGTGATAATGGTGTCCAATTCATTAGCGCGGTTATGCAACAGGTTTGCTTATCATTCGGGATCTCACAATCGCTTACTCCTAGGTACCACCCAGAGGCAAATCCTGTGGAAAGAAAAAACCGGGTCATGAAGCAGCAGTTGGCGATTCTAGTCAAACAAGATCATACAACCTGGGATGTTCATATGGCTGCCATTAGGTTTGCCATGAATTCGGCCGTCACAAGTAGTACTGGATTTTCACCGGCTTACCTGACCTTTGGACGTGAGTTGCGCGCCCCTGCCGATGTCGTGGCAGATATGAGGGCGATCGTGGAAAGCGACAATACCGTGACCTGTCTCACACCTTATCTGAGAGAATTGTCGATGGTTCTTTCGGAAGCTAGAGACATACACGAGAAGAGACAGTCGGTACAGAAGAAGAGCGCCGATGAGGGTCGACGTCCAGACCCAGGGTATGCAGTTGGTGACCTGGTGTTGTTGAAGACCCAAGGAGCCAATGACGCCGGAAAAGGGCAAACACCGAAGCTTTTACCCCGAAGAGACGGCCCTTATAAAATTAAAAAAATCATGAGTCCCACGACTTATCAACTCGAAACAGTGAGGAACTCCACACCCGTAGGTAGATACCATACGTCCCAGTTGACCGCATTCGTAGGAGAGGCGCTACCGCCTCTTAAGGAAAAGAAGGGAAGGGGTAGGCCAAGAAAAGAGAAAATTCAGACGCAGGGACGCTTGTAGTGAATTTTAGGGGGAGGATGTAACGCGACGTTCTATTACGCGGTATTCGGTCGCGTCGCTCGCATGAATTCCTGGAAACGTAAGCTCCGCCCAACGCCGAATATTTTCGGGTGTAAAGACTGGATGACCGTTGACCGTCCGCGCCAGTGCGCCTACGACCCCAAACGCGATAGCCCGCGCTTCCTTGAGCGCCTTCCGCCTATGTACGCGTTACCGTATGTTACGTAATTAAGGTTTTTGACAATACATCTTCGTTCACCATAAACTTTTGTATTATTTTCTTTTATTAGTGAGTGTGGGTACGCATCAGCGTACCTCCCTTACACTAGTAATTTCTACCTTCATTTTCAATTTGTTTGTTGATAAGCATTCTCAATCGAGTTTGGCTTTAGTAGGTATATGTACATAATTATTAATTGATTTCATATAGTATAAATATTAGGTATTTGTGTGTAGTAGCTACTGCTGTAATCATTATGTAAATAATGATTTATGATCATAACGTCATGAATCTTATGCTACTGTTTAAAATGACGTAATTCACGTGGGCCATCTATTTTTTGCGTTTTTCTAACGTAACGTACAACCTGCCTATAATAATAATAACTTTTTTTCCTTCTAGACAAAACATTGCTCAAAAATAGGAGTAAATTCATTGCTTACTCTACCAGAGTTGTATTTCAAGCCCGCTTCAGTATCGGATCTGGTTGGATACGTAAAAACAGTAGCAAATGCAGCGCCTAACCTACCCGTGTTATACTACCACATACCCAGCATGAGTAAAGTTGAAAGTAAGTTGTTACCTACTTTACAAAGTATTTATATTAAATAAAAATAGAACCGACACAAAACGCACTAAAAAGTAAAAAATAACTATGTAATTTAGTTGCTTTAATTTACTTAAGCATATCTATGAAGTCGGTGCCAGCAAGTTTAAGGAATATTTATTTAACGTATTAAAGCAGTTTGTAGGTTCTAGGTGTCCTTAAAGTAGAAACTTTGGTGGAACCGACTCCTAGATATGCTTAAGTAAATTAAAGCAACTAAATGACACAGTTATTTTTTACATTTTAGAGCGTTTTGAGTCGGTTCTATTATTTGTTAAAAAATTTTTTAGTTTTTACGCATAAGAAGGCTGTTGAGGATAAATAAAAAATCAATAACATTTATTACATTTTTTTTTCATGTATGTTCCAGTCAACATGCCGTCATTCGTCACTGAAGCGACACGAAACATTCCTAACTTCAGAGGGATCAAGTTTACGTCGAACGATTTAAGCGAATGCGCACAAGTTCTACGAGCACTAAAGGAAGGACAGGAGGTGTTCCTTGGAGCTGACACTGTTAGTGGCCTTATGTTGCTTATCTTTACATTAAAATTATTGTCAGTATTAATTAGAGCAGTACCTATTTATTTACAGTGAATACTAAAAAATGCTTTCGGAAGTTACATATTGCGGAAGCGACGGGAATCGAACATGTCTCAGATGATCTATAGCAGTAACTAACAATTGGATTAATAAAACATTTACTGTAAGACACGGTAGACAAAAACGCAACATACCTACTATATAAGTACTTTATTTATTTATTTTTATTTAGGACAGCAAACATTTACATATTGGAATGTTAAATCTAAGATACATACACAAAGAGGGTTAAATATGTAAACAAAAACACTATCCACGAATACACAGGAAAATTATGACGTCACAAAACATGGATTTATTATGTTGGATACCTGAGCCTGACATCTTCGGTCTAATGGTTGACTTCGATTACGAGGTCCTGGGTTCGATGCCTTGATCGGTTCGGGGAATATTTAAGACTTTTTCATTGTTCTATAAAATGTTCGGCGTCCAAGCCGGGGACTGGCAGTTGCTGGTGTTACATCCCTATGCCGAAAAGCACATTAAGCCGTCAGTTCCCGGTCACTGTTATCAACATCTGATAGTGATCGTTAATAAATGAAACATTGTCACCCTAAGCCCGCCAACCTGCATTGGAACAGCGTGGTGGGTGTACGCTCCATATCCCCTCTCCTATTAGGAGGGAGGCCTGGCCTTGAAGTGGGTCGTTAATAGGCTGATAATTATGATGAAATACCTATTAACTGATTTATAACATTCTCGAATGTTGTATTTGTATAAGCTACTTGAACATAATCTTAATTTATTATCCTAAATCTTTTAACGAGCACTATGGCACGCGGTTTTAGGCCTTTGATATCAAATAAATTGGCATTTTAAAGACTCAATGATGGTGATCAATTCGTAATGTTACTTACTAGAAGTCGCCCGCGGTTTCACCCGCGTAGTTCTAGTTCCCGTGGGAAGTTCGGGATAAAGTGTGGCCTATGTGTCATTCTAATATATAAGCTATATTATTATGAAGTTTTATCAAAATCTATTTAGTACTTTTTGCGTGAAAGAGTGACAAACTTCCACCCACAAATACAAACTTTCGCCTTTATAAAGGCAAAGGCCCTATTTTAGTAAGGATTACTATTTAAAACACTTTTTTACTGGTTATTACAGTTGCTGGCGCCAGCGGCTCTGATGGGCGTAAGATCCAGTATCGGAACTACATACAATTTGTTCCCTGTGATGGCTCAAGATATACTGAACGCTGTCGCCAAGGGTGACATTGATCAAGCGAGAGTCTTACAAGAGAAATTGAGTTTGGCTGTAGAGGCTCATACTGCTGAAGGTAAAGAGAGCATATTAACAACTATTAGGATAGTAGAGAAAACCTACATTTGTATGGTAGAGTCAAGAACAGATTCTTACTCTCTACTCTCATATTCATTATCAGTTAGCCCTTGGCTATAATCACATTTGCTGGTAAGTGATGATGCAATCTAAGATGGAAGCGAACTAACTTGTTAGAAGGTAGGTAGTATTCCTTCAGTTTCTACACGACATCGTACCGGAACGCTAAATCGCTTGGCAGTACGTTTTTGTTGGTAGGGTGGCACGGTCGAGGTCTCCAATCAGGCAGATCCGGACCAATTTAGAAAATCTCCATCGGCCTTGTCAAGAATCAAACCTGGGACCTCCTCCTGTGAGATGCATAAATTCAATATATATCCATATTGTAAGACGTTTTTGGTGCAATTCCTGGTTGGGCCAATAAAGATTTTCTAAATTGGTCTGGTTCAGGCTTCGGTCGTATCTAGTTACCACCATACCGGCAAAGACGTGCCGCCAAGTGATTTAGCGTTCCGGTATGATGTCGTATAGAAACCGAGAGGGGTGTGGATTACTTCTAATAAGCCCGCTTTCTTCTTGGATTGAATCTTCACTTGCCATCAGGTGTGATTGCAGTCAAGGGTTCACTTCATAAATGCATAAACGGACTACCTACTCTGAGGACACATTACGAACCAGTATTGGAGAAGGAATTTTCCATTTCTTGTAGTTAGTAACTATAGTGCCTATCCTAGTTATAAACCTTGTGCACGCCACTGCTTGTGATGAATAATAAATACTTCTTATGTTATAGGTGCATGGGTTCCTATAATGAAAGCTGGCATGGAGATCGTGAGTGGCATCAAGATGGGACCTCCTGCGTTGCCGCAAAGACCGCTCTCCGAAGAGGCTAAGAAACGAATTGCTGGCAAACTGAGAACCTTGAAACTAATTCAATGATTTATTAAAGTCAAATGTGAATGTCTCTATACATACTTGTTTATTCTCGAAATTTGTTGATATTTGTTAGCATATTGTAAAAAATCGTAATCATTAAAGTTGGAATAGATTAGATTTTTTTTTTAATAACTACAAGTTGGCCCTTGACTGCTATCACACCTGATGTTAAGTGCTGATGCAACCTAAGATGGAAGCGGGCTAACTTGTCAGGAGTAGGACGAAATCCACACCCCTTTCGGTTTCTACACGACATCGTACCGGAACGCTTAATCGCTTGGCGGTATGTCTTTGTCGGTAGGGTGATAACTAGCCATGGCGAAAGCGTCCCACCAGCCAGACCAAGACAAATTAAGAAAAATCTCAATCTGCCCCGCCGGGAATCGGGCCCAGGACCTCCGTGTCATAAATCCACCGCGCTTACCACTGCGCCACGGAGGTCGTCGTCGTCGAAGATAGAAGTTTCATTTAGTAAAAAAGTCGAGTCGAAGTCTGGACTGCAACGTGCAGAAACTAATTCCTTGCTAATATTCTAAAGGGGAAGGTTTGTATGTATGGACGAATGTTGTTACTCTTACACACAAAAACTACTGAATGGATTTTAATGAAATTTCACAATAATATAGCTTCAGAAGAATACTTACATAGGCAACATTTTATCCCGGAATTCCAACGGGAACGAGAACTATACGGGTGAAATCGTGGGCGTCCTTTTTAACCGACGAAAAAAAAGCAGTTTTCAATTCGATACGTATATATATTTTTTTATGTATGACCACGCATAACTTTTTACAGAGTTGTCCGATTTTGATAAGTCTTTTTTTATTAGAAAGGGCACACTTCCAAGGTGGTCCTATTGTCATTATGTTAGGATCTGATGATGATATCCTGGGAAAATTGAAGAAACTCTTCAAATTTTATAGGCAAATTTGCAGCGATTTAAGTTTTTGTGTAATGTGCCGTATGACTATGACAGTATAGTACGAATATGTTATGTGGCGATAAATCACTAAAAAGTAAGAAATAAATTTTTTTAACAAAAAACAGAACCGACTCAAAAGGCACTAAAAAGTAGAAAATAACTATCTCATTTAGGTTGCTTTAATTTTCTTAAGCATAATACCTAGGAGTCGGTGCCAGCCGTTATTTTTTACTTTTTAGTGCGTTTTGAGTCGGTTCTATTTTTTGTTAAAAAATTTTTAGTATCAACAGAAGTATATTACGTCGATGACGTTCTTTATTACATTTTCAAGATCTGAGAAGTCAATCAATCAGCTAATCCTATCCTATGCCTGACTCTTCTCCGTCTCCATTCATAGACTCTTGCTAAGAAGAGAGCCTATGTTGAGTTCAGCAGTTGTAGGTAATCAACCCCCTATGTAACCACATACCTACGGGGTTAATAACCTACTTAAGGAGGTGTCTGTAAATGTGCTGTTTAACAGATACCCAACTAAAACGTATATTTTCAAAATACATACATAACATCATGTCTTATGACCGTAAGCAGAGACACCGCACCCATCTACTTGCCACGGCCCTGGAACATTCCCCTCAATTTGAAATGAAATGAAAATGTCTTTCACTATCATTAATCACTTTTTCGTACAATACCCTGGGTGTGGGGCTAACCTACTCTTGACTTGGCCATTATTTAAAATGTCCTGAATTTGGTCCAGGAACATTCCCCTTCCAACATTTCCACTCAACCTTTCCATTAATCTTCTTTTATCCATTTTCTCTACATGTCCAAACCATCTAAGCATCCCTTTCTCAATTTTGGTCACTACATCTTCTATTACATCACACTTTTCTCTTATCATACTTTTTTTAACTCTGTCATATAGTTTTAACCCGCACATACATACTCCTCCTCTTATCTTTAACGCATTTATTTTATCCACTTTTGTGCTTCTTCTACCATACACAACTTTAACTGCCATAATATATAAGTATAGGCATAGAGGTGTGCTTTATGCCTATACTTATCAGCCAGCCAGTCTTGCCTTTTGGCCACTTTCTGGCTATTCATAAATGCATGCAGAGCACCATATTTTCAAAGTCAAAAAATTTACAGAGTCGAATCCCCAACCATTAATTGAAAGTCGAAATCTAACCAACACTATCACAATTCACAATCGTCTTTGATGAATAAAATTAACGTAAGAATGTAAATAACACTCAACCACGTGCTAGATAACAGAGAAAATTATGAGATAGATAAAAACTACTGAGAACTACGTGCTGTATATATACATTGGTTCTTAAGTACAATAAATCTAAAGTAATGTTTATTGAATACTACGCAATGGTTGGTGTGCATTAGGTTATATTATGTTAGGATTATTAATAGTTCGGTAAGCTTGCATAATAAGATCGTTACAATATGCTATAGAGAATAGAGCATCGGTTTAGTTTGCCTCGACGCGTGATTGTGGCGTGACGTTTCTTAAATTACAATAATTTTATAGTGTTTATTAATTATTTATTCATAAAAATGCAAAACGATAACGTTTTTGAACGCATCAGTGAATCGGAAGCGCGGGAAAGTCAAAACGTAGACTCGAATCATTCGAGAAATGGTTACGAAAAATGTGTAAATACGAAAATTGAGACAAAAGTGAAGAAAGCTAGGAGTTATGTGGAGTTATCCTTGTTAAATATGGCTAATTCGGTAAAAAGCTTTGGTGTCAATCAGAGAAGAGTTTTGGTCCTTTACACAGGAGGAACTATCGGCATGGTGAAAAATAAAGATGGAGGTAAGTTATCGATATAGCTTAGTAATAATAATAATTATTTTATGGTTATTCTAAATCTATCTTATATTTATTCAAAATATTTGCAAGTAAACATATTGTTTGTTAATATGAAATATTCATTACAATAATTATAGTACAAAATAGGCTGAAGTCAGTGATCTTGGTCTGTGCGTTGTGGGTTCAAGCTCCATATCACCTCTCGTTCAAAGAGTTGGGCTTGGCTCTTTAGTGTACAACCGTATAGGTTAATGATGATGAACAAATCTTATGAAATTCTTGTTAGACAATAATTTAACTAAAGACGATATTAATGTAATCAGAATTGGGGCGTTTAATATTAAATTTAAACGTTATGAACACCTGCAAAAAAGAGTTGTAATAATATATTGAAAGTAGAGAGTGTGATACGACGAGTCACGAGTTTTTGAAATTTTCTAATCTGCTTGTGCAATACTAATTTGTTTCTAAGGCCTGTGTGCACCAAGATTTCGGTTATCATAACCAACGGTTAACATAAGCTAAACGTAATACTTACTGTTCACGACAACCGGTACACCGGTAAAGAATGTAAACCGGGCGGTTATCTTAACCCAGTTGGTTATGATAACCGAAATCTTGGTGCACACAGGCCCAATAGTCTGCACCATCTTCAAACCGACTACAAAGATATTTATTTTTCTTTAGTGTAGGAGTAATAAATACATCTTTGAAACAAAATTGAAGCAATGAAACAAACTTGTTGGTACTTTTTCAAGAATTATTCATTTGTTTTATTTCGTTTCGATGGTTCAACTATAGAACACCTAGTCGATATAAACTATGATTGAAAAGTACAAAACTACAGGGGAGACTGAATTAAAGAAAGTTGCTTATTGATATACCTATGCTATAAAGTAACTCGAATGCACTGTTGTATTAGTTACGAAAAACAGGGAAATAATTGTGGAATTAATTACTTAAAAAATAATAGTTAAAAAAAACTAAAAACACGCTTTTTATAGAAACCCAAACTAAAAAATAGAAAATAATTTTAATAAATTTAAATTAAGAATAGTGTTAAAATTTTCATTAACTATAAATTAATAATAGTGTAAATAAAAAGAAATTATTTTATTTTAAAAAAGCGTGGGGTGCATGGTGTCAATATAGTTATAAATATTTTATTGACAGATATGAGTAGAGTGATTATCATTTTGATAATATCTTAAAAAGCACCCCACGCTTTTTTTAAAATAAAATAATTTTTTTTTATTTACACTATTATTAATTTATAGTTAATGAAAATTTTAACACTATTCTTAATTTAAATTTATTAAAATTATTTTCTATTTTTTAGTTTGGGTTTCTATAAAAAGCGTGTTTTTAGTTTTTTTAAACTATTATTTATTTTTTACTTTTTAGTTTGGTTTATTTATAAAAGCGTGATTTTTAGTTTTTTTAAACTATTATTTGTTGATTATCAAAAATATTCATACTATGTTTCATAGTAAGCGTCGACATCGAATTCACATTCGATGTTTACAATTCTTATTTTTACTTACAATCTGTACCCGCATTTGCCTGTGCCCCACCCTTAGCACAGTGACCAAGGAAATCACAGAAACCTGGCCAGAGTACAGTCGGCACGGGAGCGAGCCTTGGAAGTCGCAGAAAAACTGAGACTGCCAGGGCTCGAACCCACGCCTGAGCGACTGTTGTACGGGCACTAAATCCGCTCGGCCACACAGTCGCTAGTAATTTATTTATTAGTGAGAATAAAATAATTATTTAATAAATATTATAAATACGGGGAATCAGAGTTCAATTTCGGAGAGGGAGCCTGAGAAACGGCTACCAGAACCAAGGAAGGCCGCAGGCGCGCAGATTACCCACGGAGAGTTACATACTGACATACTGACAAACTGACATACAAGTGAAGCTAATAAAAAGCGTGTAAAAATAAAGTTTGAAGAGTTTCCTCGAGTTTTCGTAGATCTCATCATCAGATCATGACTTAGTTAACATTAAACCAACTGGAATCTTTCAAACTTCTCATTGAGACATATTAATCGAGCCCAATCACAAGGTAGCTACTGTAAACCGTTAAAGAGCTCCCTCAGCTGTCCTTCTTCTTCATCGCCAGACACTCAATGATAGTCACAGCCCATCTAGATGTAAAGTTCTAATTGAGACAAATCAATCGAGCCCAAACACAAGGTAGTTACTGTAAACCGTTAAAGAGCTCCTTCAGCTGTCCTTCGTCTTCATCGCCAGACCTTCAATGACAGTCACAGTCCATCTAAATGTAAATTTCTCATCGAGACAAATTAATCAAGCCCAAACACACGGTAGCTACTGTAAGCCGTTACGGAGCACCCTTAACTGTACTTCGTCTTCATCACCAGACCCTAAATGACAGTCACAGTCCATCTAAATGTAAATTTCTCATCGAGACAAATTAATCAAGCCCAAACACAAGGTAGCTACTGTAAGCTGTTACGGAGCTCCCTTAACTGTACTTTGTCTTCATCACCAGACCCTCAATGACAGTCACAGCCCATCTAAATGTAAAGTTCTTATCAAAACAAATTAATCGAGCCCAAACACAAGGTAAATACAGTAAATCGTCAAGGAATTCTCTTATATGTAGATCGGCTCCATCATCAGATCGACTCCAGACCTTCATCGAATTGTAGTGCTTTTAAATACTTATCGGAAAAACTAACAAACGTACTTGTTGTCCCTACAATTTTTGAAAGTTCCCCTCGGTTTCTCCAGGATCCCCTCATCAGATCCTGGTTTCCTTGTCATGGTACCACCACCGGACTATCTACTTTCCAACAAAAAAAGAATTATCAAAATCGGTTCATAAACGACGAAGTTATGCGCGAACACACATACAAGTTACATACTGACATACAAGTGAAGCTAATATAAAGCGTGTAATGAACGAAATGTGGGAATTACATTGACATCCTGGCTCCGTGTTAGGAAGGCAGGATCAAGACCGGGAGTCGCAGCAGAAAAGGTTGAAACCTGCAAGTGGCACAGGCATGCCTCTCTGACGAAGAGAAACATATTTTTTTCTTTTGCCGTGGAGATCCTTGGGTCTTGGACTTCCTGTGCTAAAAAATTCTTCCGTAACATTTGACCGCCCAACTGCCTTAACTGGTGACAGAAGAGCTGGCAAATTTTTGCGCAATGGATTAGTCTGACAATCCAATGCGGGAATGCAGCAAGTATTTTAGCCGCCATTCTGCGTGGGCATGTATAATTATGAAGATAAGTTAGATTAATCTCGTTATTATATTGCTTAAATGCGAATAAAACATGACTGTTAATTCCTACTCTCACAAGCAGAATTGATTGTGATAATAATCGTTATTCATTCGCGAAATAATGCGTTGTTTAAACTGAGTTGCGTATTAAGCGCAGGGTCAACAGTTTATTGATCTTAGTTTGTTTGATTGAATTGTATCGACTTTTGTTGAGTAGAGGCCGTCAGCTAGAGGTCTGATAGATGTATCAAAACACAACGCAAAATATTGACGTTTTATTAAAATTACTATTCCCAAGTACCTCAAGAAAATTCAAGATTTGCGGCTGCTGAACTTGGAACCGCAACGTTTTTATAATTACGTGACTAGCAAATTGCGCTTTCATCTTAAGCAAATAATCGTTAAGCCATATGATACTCGTAACTTTAGTACTTTTATTATCCCGTCTCAATTTCTAAATCGATCACATAAAGATTCCGAGTTCTACATGATTATCTGTTGAGATATACTAATTTAGCGTTTTCAATATTATTATGATATTCTCATTTCCCAGTACTGATACCACAGAAAGGAGCTTTTGAGAATCTTATCAGAGGATACCCACAGTTGCACGACAACATGTTTTGGAGGCAAAGATTAAGTGAAGCTGATTTTGACACATCGTTTTTAGTACTACCAGGTAATATGCTACGAGTTACATTTAATACACTGGTAGATGACTGATAGTTAAAATTCCTCTGAACATAGTACATGTTAGTAGCCAAGTGTTACAAATTTTTTAGAATTCTAGTAGATTGGATCTGATGGTAAACTCCCTACAAACAGAAATTGAGTTTTCAAAAGTGCCTGTAACCTACGTGATATAAACGAATTTTAAGTTTTGTATCAACCTTCTAGTTTTTTAATGCGCATTAGGTATAGCTTATGCGCCCTGTTTCAAGTCAAAAGATTCTGGCCCAAAGTGTTCTCGACTGCACAACATTTGTGTGTTTGATTATCAGCTCTGACTTTACAATCTCTACATTTTAGAAACAAAAAATAAAGCAAACATTGCGTTGATAAAATAAAACAAATGCCCTCAAATTTGCAGAAGTCAAAGAGTTGGACGTGAGGATTTTCTACAAGATAGTGGAATATGAGACGCTTTTGGACTCGTCCAACATGACCGAAGTGGAGTGGATTAAAATCTCAGAAGATATTATGGTGAATTGAACTACAATTTTTTTAAAATATCAGGAAAATATAATAATTAATGCGCACAAATTAATTAATGCAAATTATCTTGCCCAGCGTTATAAGATAATTTAGGCTTGGATAAATTAGGTCTAGCACCTACACATAAAATAATTTCTTAAGTACTTTACGAAAAATAGTATAAATCAGCAGCTAATTGTTTATTTTGCATCTTACTTTAAAAAATCCTTCTCTAAAATTTTTCTTCTTCTAAGATTTTTTTGAACATAGGTACATACCTCAAGTTTTAAAAATTTTACTTGTTTTCAGAAATACTATGAACAGTACGACGGTTTTGTGGTCCTGCATGGTACGGATACTCTGTCGTACACGGCGTCAGCAATCTCATTTATGTTTGAAAATATTGGAAAGGCAGTTGTTTTTACTGGATCACAGGTACATTACTGCATCGGACTACTTCAGTTACTTACCTGTTTTACTGTTAAGAACTTAGTAGTATTTACTTACCTTCAGCTAGTTTATCGCATATTGCTCTCATGCTATACTTACTATTGGATATTGTTAAATCTACACCTTTCTTGCTTTTAAGATGATGCATGCCTTCAATGCTACCAATTTTGTCGGATCTGATTGTCATCTCCATAATTTCGAGAAACAGCAGTAATCTATTGTTGATTTTAATATATTACTCGTTTATTTTTGCCTTTTTGGCCATGCAGGTGCCCTCATCTCCCATGAAAGTGAAATTATAGTGTTAAGAGTAGAAATTATAGCCTAATAGGAAAATTAAAATAACCTGGCGCCACAAGATTTGCTTTTTAACGTTACTATGCACAGATTACTTGTAGAAGATATCAGTCCCTTTTTCCGCAATCTGGCGAGATTGTTCGTTTCAAGCTATACCTGATAAGGAAATGTTTCTTGTCTTCAGATTCCAATATTCGAGCCACGGAGCGATGGAGCGGACAATTTTGTATCTTCCTTGATCATCGCTGGTGCCTTGAATATTCCAGAAGTTACTGTATATTTTGGAAGCAAACTTTTTAGAGGAAATAGGTAAGTTTCTAGGCGCAAGTATACCAATTTCTCAACATTTTTCTGTCGTGACCTCTAATACTGTCCTTTTCGGTGCATATCTTTTCTTGGCATATCACTATGAATGGTAGTTACATGCTAGATGCACTTAACGTGCAATATATACGAACGATACCCATTTGGATTTCCCCACTTGATATTCTCTCTGATAGCTGGGTCGAGGGCATTTAGATGTCCTGATCCATGTGGAACTTAGGTAAACACATTATTACGCGTAGGTATATACATACTATATATTTGTAGCTCAATGATATCTCAACAATTTTTTTTGTTGTATTGTATAATTTTTTAATTTTGATCTCTATTTTGAAGTACCACATCTTTGTATGATGTATCATCACCATGAGTCGATGTATATCCACTACTGGGCATAAGCCTACTAAAAGAACTCTCAAACACCATTGTCCTAAATCGCCAGTATCCAGCGGCTCCCTGCAGTCCGTTTTATGTCATTTGTCCACCTAGTCTGGAGTCGACCAACACTGCCCTTTCAGTACGGCCATTCCCACTCCTTGAGATCATCATCTGCATCATTAACAGTCGATGGAGGTCCACTGCTAGACAGAGGCATTTTTGACTGACTTCCAAACAAGACGATTCTGAGACGCCTGTGGCCAGCGGCTCCCTGCAACCCGTCGCCCAACACTCACTGCACTTTGCGGTGCGGGGTCGCCATTCTAGCACCTTGGGTCGCCCAGTTGGTTTTGTAGTAATAAAGTAATACAATTACAATTCATTTTTAATATAAAACTTCTTTCCAGTTTATTTACAAAGTAAAATTACCGTACAATTACGAATAGTAGCATACCTAATAGGTACAGAATCATTCTATTAGTTACTACTTTTCATGGCGTCACGGCGTGTTGAAGTTTCCAATTTACAGATAACAAATAAATATACAAGTATGGCTAAGTGAGTACACTTACTGGTAGATTCATATAATTATATTCAAGTAGGTGGCATCAACGAGTAAATACATATGGCTTTATCCAAAGACATACTCGATACGCTAGGGTAAACGTTTTGTCCTTATCTGGATCATCGGTAATTTGCCAAAAATACTCACACCAACTTCGCCAAGCCGCATTGGATCAGCTTCAAAGGTCTGAGTTCCAAATGTCTGTAATATAAAAAAAACAACTAGTGATGCAGTGGAACATTGAAAATAGGCTGATGTTGATAATGATGACGATGATGATGACTTACGTTTATTTAATTCGTAGAACCAGAAAAGTATCAGTGAACAATCTATACGCTTTCGACTCTCCCAACTGCGTGCCACTCGTAGAAGTTGGTATAGATTTTGAAGTGAACAAAAAAGCCATATTCAAACCCAACGTGATAGAGAAGTGCCATCTTCACGCTAAAATGTCGAAGAATGTTGGCCTTCTGAGAATATTTCCAAGCATCAGCTCTTCTGTTATCAAGGCATTTTGTCAGCCGCCGATAGAAGGTAATTTAACTCAATTTCTTACATTCTTGATAACTTGATGCTATTTTTATTCTTACAATCCTAACGCTATTTCGTGTAATTTAAACTCTAACAAATACTTCAAGAATGAGAAGAGCTGTATTTTAATGTTATAGCGATGTTTTATCTTAGATACTTTGGATATTTTTTGATAGGCCAAGCTATACAATAGTTATGCCCTCTCCTTGTTGCGCCAATCATCCGATTTTTTCTGTAAACATTTTACGATTTTCGTGGTAAAAGTCGTGGTAACGATTTACGTGGAAACATTCAATGTTGATATACTAAATGATTTATTTCCATCAGGTGTAGTGCTAGAGAGCTACGGTGCTGGTAACATTCCTTCGAATAGAGAGGACGTTTTTAAGGAGATAGCGGCAGCAGTCGCGCGTGGAGTCATCGTCATCAACATCACCCAGTGCGCCACCGGCAGTGTCGTCACACCCATGTATGAGACTGGGAGAGTGAGTTTCAATACTATCTTTGTTAAAGCATTGTTAGAGTCAATAAAAACAGAGTCATCAATATCACCCAGTGTCTCACACCCATGTATGGGACCGGAATAGTCAATACCAAATTTTTTCCAACGACTTCATTGTAAATCAATGATTTCTCTTTAGGGCAAACAGTCATTAACATCACCCAGTTGCACTGCGATACTTTCCTCTTTTGAAATTTGAAAAGAAATATATAATATATATTCCCTCTATATAATGTCTCAGTTGAGTCAATGCAAACAGACTAATAATCAATATCTGGCGCTTAAACCATCAGTGACAGTTTTAATCAATGCAAACAGACTAATAATCAATACCAGGCGCTTGAACCATCAGTGACAGTTTTAATCAACGGACTGGATTTTTTTTATTAATTTTTAATAGTGTTATTTTTAAATGTCATATACTTGCCACAAGTTTTGCACCAAAAAGATTGAGCCCATAGTTGTCCACTCGTGAGACAGAAATCAGCCTTATTGACTTGACATGGCAATATTTAAAGTACATCATAAAACGTTATGTTTTAAAATATCGTAAAATACGAAATATTACTTTATATAAGATAGTTTAGTAAACGCATAATACATGAAATTTGCTAAAAAATAACATATCTAAGCTTTAAATCATCAATCAATGAAGTTTATGCCTACTTACGTATGAAACGTAATTCCTTCGATTTTCCGTTCGCTGCGACTTTTGCAGCCGAAAGTACTACAACCCACCATAGCACGATAACGTTTAAATTAATATCGTAACCGCAAAGTTGTATTATTTTTTTTATTAATTTTTAATAGTGTTATTTTTAAATGTCATATACTTTACCACGAATGTTGTTGTCACGTCTATGCGCCCTTATGTGAAACCGGGAAAGTGTCATTTCCTTCTAAACCAGTGATAAGTTACCATAAACGGATTTCTTTTTAATATGGTTTTCATGTATACGAAACATATTTTACGAAACGCTTTGTGATCTGTATTTTTAGCTTCTTTAAAAAGGCTATAATTACTACTTAAAATATAGTTTGCTAAGAACCAGCATCTATTAAATAATAATTTATTAAAATGAATATATTTATTTTCAGTTGATAGCTGAATGTGGCGTAATTTCAGGGTACGACATGACCCCTGAGGCTGCTCTCACCAAACTCTCTTATGTGCTGTCCAAAACAGAACTCACGTACCAACAGAAAGTGGAGGTAGGTGATATATGATTGTTCAATAGAAATGGGTCCTTTGGGGTAGTATTGTTGGACCAATTTTCTAAATATTCCATAAAAATCTTAATATTCGACTTGAATTAAACTACATTCTATAACTACTCTAATATTAATAACAATAGGTATAAGCTAAACAGTATGTTTACTGTTGCTACAATATTCAAACGTCCTAAAATTGTTATTATCACAAATAAGGGCAAAAATCTTACATTAAATAAATATTATTTAACATTTTCAGATGATGGTTACAAATATAAGAGGAGAATTGACAAACACATCATCAATAGCTATAGAGGTAAAGGCTTGAAAGAGAGAAGAAATTTTGTATTGCAAAATCATATATTTTTGCAATATAAAATTTCAATAAATATTTAGTGCTTTAAAATTATCACGAAGTTTTAGAAATGTTTAGCGAAAGTACGTAATATTTTTTAACACATTGTAAAAGCCCGAGAATTAAAATGATGGACAATCTTTAAATTTTAGTAATTACCTATACTAAAGCCAAATTCGATTGAGAAAGCTTGTCAACAAAAAAAATAAAAATGAAGGTAGAAATCACTAGTCAGTTTACACCTATTTTTTTAATTAATTAATTAATGACGAATTCATGACAATAAATTTGATTAGTAAGCTTAAAACTAATTAATATATTCAATATCTTTAAAATACATTTTTTTAAAATAACAGAACATAATTTTAAATTTATTAGGCATAAAATGTGTTGCATTTTTTTCGTCGGTTAAAAATGCAACACATTTATGTATGACCACGCATAACTTTTTACAGAGTTGTCCGATTTTAATAATTCTTTTTATTAGAAAGGGCATACCTCTAAGGTGGTCCATTGTCATCATGTTAGGATCTGATGATGATATCCTGGGGAAATTGAAGGAACTCTTCAAATTTTGGAGGCACGCTTACAGCGATTTCGGTTTTTGTCTCGGTATCGGTAGCTTTTTGGCTACTAGTGCCGTATAATATACTATGACAGTATACAGTACGTTACGTGGCGATAAATCACTAAAAAGTAAGAAATAAAATTTTTTAACAAAAAAAATAGAATCGACTTAAAACGCACTAAAAAGTAAAAAATAACTGTGTCATTTAGTTGTTTTAATTTACTTAAGCATAGATATGCTTAAGTAAATTACTAAATGCCGCATTATTTTTTACTTTTTAGTGAGTTTTGAGTCGGTTCTATTTTTTGTTAAAAAATTTCTACCTTAATTTTAAATTTGTTTGTTGACAAGCATTCTCAATCGTGTTTGGCTTTAGTATAGTTATGAACTTGAATAATGCTGTAAAGGTATTTAATGTGGCTATAATCAAAAAAGTAATTTTTTAAGTGCGTTGTAGTCTGTAAGGTTTAGCATTTTGCAGGATAACATTCTAGTAGACGCTCTAGCGACCAGTCTAAATATACAGTCACCTAAGAAGTTAATAGAAGTGACAGATAAAGTATTCAGCGCATTGTTACTGTACGCAATAGAACATGACGATGCGAGAGCGGTTAAGAAAATGTTAGGTGAGTTCATCTACATTATATATGTTCTTTAAAGAGATTTAATTAAACAAATAATAAAATGTGTGGCTTTGTCTTGGACAGAAACATGATAGAGTTTGATTAGAGCTGGCGAGTTATTTAAAAGAATGCTGTAGCTTCTCCGAATGTAAAGTTATACTAAGTGACAATTTTGAAATGCAACAAAAATACTTCAATATATATATATATATATAATAAGTGGATACATATTATGACCTTACTAATGTACTAACTAAAAATGGCTATGTGGTTAGTTTACGCGGTAGAAGTGGTTGCGAGAGGTATACCAGCGAAGTCTCTCTATAACCTGCTAAAAGACCTTGGCCTTACTAGAAGTGCAAGGAGTGTCCAAAGCTGCTCTAGTAGGGTCCTTCTGAATTTGTCTTGGCAGGGAGAATAACTTGAACAGAGGAGGTGAGTGTTGACGCGCGACACACTAAGAGATGAATAAGTTCTTTGATCCTTTGGCTATCTATAATATGGGGGGGGGGGGGGTGTAAGGCGGTTTAAGAAAGTAAGTAACAAAAATCGCGGATTATTCTACGTCTCACTTAATTCGGACACTAAAGCAAAAGCTACCTAATTTATTATTTTTGGACCCTACAACCCTCAAAGCTATAGATCATTTGTAGGCTCTTGGGGGGGTCCCCATGAGAAAACTATAGCTACGCCCGTGTCCCTGTACCTACACGTTTTCAATACCAATTCAGAATTCACCCACGTCTGCTGTCTGGGTGATTAAAGACATTTACGTCATTGATGAAGGTTTTATTGTAGATATGGGTGCCGATGTAAATGCTGAAAATTCAGAAGGCAAAACTGTTTTACACGAAGCAATACTGAAGGGCAATGTGCCGATAATAGAATATTTATTGAAGAATGGCGCCAACGTACATTTGAAGACAAGGCAAGATACCAATAAAAAATATATTCAATTTGAATAATTAATAAAATATTTGAATTAAATACTTTTATGTTAACGCTTTATAATATGCTAAATGTGATAATATATAATGTAAAATTTGGATCTTGTGATATTAAATATTATGCTGTGATAGAATGTGATATATTGATAAGAAATCAGTTACATAGATTAATACCTTTTTTGGTCATTTTTATACATTTTTTTTATTATTTAATTCTTTATTGCTTTATCTATGAATAATTGTTCCTGACAAAAGTTTAAATATATGTACAGATAAACAATATATTTAAAATAAAAAAAATACTTATCCGGAATTTATCACTTGGTACTTGGTCAATTATTACTTGAGCAAATATTTGTGTGTATTACATAATGAACCAAATAAGACATAATTAAGATTTTTTGAACTAGTTCATCAACATTAATGATATTTTAATGTAAAAATAATTGTGAATATAGCTACGTTGTCTTGTTTAATTGATGTTTATACTTGTTTATAATGGTTAGTTTCAGGTTTATTATATTATGTTAATTATAGTAAGTATGGAATAAAATATAAATACACATACAAGTATTATATTAATACTTATTTAATTTTTACTTTTGATAATATTTAATTATCTATGTAAGTATGTATAAATTATAAATATATTTTCCATTTATTTACATCGTCACTTCATTTTATACTTGCATGCGTATTATTATATTAATATCTTTTGTTAGACTTAGACTGCCTCGTTGGTCTAGTGGTTGGCCTATCTAACTTCGATCACGAGGTCCTGGGTTCGAATCCTGGGTCGGATCACGGAATAATTCTGAGTTTTTCATTTTTGTATGAAATTCTCAGTAAATTCTAAGCCCGGCGTCGGGAAGTTGGCGGTGTTACACCCCCGTGCCTCGGAGAGCACGTTATGCCGTCGGTCCCGGTCACTGTCATCAACATCTGATAGTGATCGTTCATAAATGAAACATTATCACCCTAAGCCCGCCAACTCGCATTAGGGCAGCGTGGTGGGAGGCCTGGCCCTGTAGTGGGCCGTTAATAGGCTGATGATGATGATGATGATGACCTTTTGTTTTTCCAATGTCTTACTCGCTTTCATTTTAATTATTATTGACTATGGAGTATGATTGCATGAGCTACCTAACTGGTTCAAGTAGCTATTACATAACAAATATTAAAATGCTCACTAGAAAACGTTTATCTTTATGACCATATCTTAATACAATTAGTTATTAACAACACGGGACATTTAATAACTAGCAGATGCCCGCCACTTCGTCTGTGTGGAAAATAATGTGTTGCAACATTCCAAATACAATAAAATAAAAAAATTACGTAAAAGGGTATAGCAAATTGTCCTCAAAATATAGATTACCATCGCGGATTTTTGTATTCCAAATGAGAAACAACTCTTTCATACATTTTTTCGTAATATCTCAAATAGATAAAGCAGCGTTTTCGATAAAAGCTCCCAGGTGGCATAAATTTCTCCGACTTTTCCAACAATTGACGGCCTTTGACTGCCTCCGTGGCGCAGTTGTATGCGCGGTGGATTTATAAGACGAAGGTCCTGGGTTCGATTCCCGGCGGGGCAGATTGAAATTTTTTTTAATTTGTCTTGGTCTGGCTGGTGGGAGGCTTTCGCCGTGACTAGTTACCACCCCACCGACAAAGGCGTACCGCCAAGCGATTTAGCGTTAGGGATGTAGATTTCGTTCTACTCCTAACAAGTTAGTCCGCTTCCATCTTAGATTGCATCATCACTTAACATCAGGTGTGATAGCAGTCAAGAGCCAACTTGTAGTAGATAAAAAAAAATAAAAATTATCGTCATATTTCATCCAATTCACATAAAACATTAACAAATTATATACCAAAAACTTACTCAGGAACCACTCCATCTATTGGTGAAAAGTGCATGACAGTCCGTTCAACAGTCTCTGAATTGATCGCGATCAGACAAACAGACGAGGCTGGTGTTTTTGTTTTATAATATGTAAGGATAATTAATTTTTATTTGAATGCAATTAATATAAACAGGTGCGGCGAAACACCGCTACTGACAGCCATACACAAAGACGATCACGCAGTTATCAACTTGCTCAAACAATGCGGCGCCCACCTCACGAACGCCGACAACAAATCTGTCGCCGAAATGTTGTCCTTGGCAGCGAGAAGCGGCATCGTCACTAGGATCGAGTCTTTGAGGACAGCTGGCGCCGACCTCAATGCCACTGATGAGATCAAACATACTCCATTGCATAAGGTAAGTTATCAGAGTCCAAAATCATGAACCAAAATAAAAAAATTAGCTTTTGTCAGCTTGATTATTTGGTTTGCTTCTTAGTTTTTCTGATATCCATCCTTTTTCAATTTATTAGAATAAACCAATGAACTTGTAGAAAGGATTAAGGAGTATGAAAGGACAGTGGAAGAAGGAAGGAGTGTGCACGGACCGTAGGGAATAAGGGGTGTGGTCTCTGTATATATAATTTAAAAGCATAATAATGGAAATATTATGCGGAGTATCTAATAATATTATTTTTACAAAAACATTGAATTTGCGAGTGGAAGGGAAGAGGAAGAGCCAAAGAAGAGGTTGGAGTGTGTGAAAGAAGATGTGTAAAAGGAGTAGGTGAGAAGTTGACACATGAAAGCGGTGAATGGAAAATATTGACAAATTGTGTCAGTCCTTAAGCTGACTGTGGACAAAGAGAAGATGATGAATTAACAGCTTATTTTAACGTCAAATTACAACACTAGGCAATACGTGTCGTTTAGATAATATTAATAAAAAAATAAACAGACTTCAAAACCCACTGAAAAGTATAAAATAAATGCGTTATTTAGTTACTTTAGTTTACTTAACCAGATGAAAATTATAGTAACAGTAAAGTTAAACAATACCTTTTTTTTTTTTTTTTTTTTTCGTGGGGAAATCCTCATGGATACCCTCTCGCTAAGCTGGGGAAGCGAGAGGGTTATGTCGGACTCTTACCGACTAAAACCCCACGGTGTTCCTACACGCCGCCTGATAAACTGAGGTACGGGAACGAATGCACTCTACCGTAAGTTAAACAATACAACAAAATAAATCGGACTTGTAGTTCCGGAGATATGCCTCCACAAACATAAATACATACATACATACACTTATGAAAGGACATGGCCGGATTCTGCCCCCAAATTGAATAGAATTTGCAATATTTATTAATATGCTAAAAAAAATAAAGCAATATTTAAGGTAAAAATTATATTTTTCTATAACATTCGAGAAATACGTATTTTTTTGTTTATTTTGGATATTTCTTTGACTCGCATTAGCTTATTAGTTTGGATACACATATAATACATATTCTATCTGTATTTAGGACTTCAGTTTGTAATTAAATATAAAAATACGACTAACAAAACACTGTAAACTAAAGTAAATATTATAAACATATTTATTTATTTATTATTGTATAAATGTGTTACGATTGTTGATGCGGCAGCACACAACCACGCGACATGCAAAAGAGTGTACAAGTATCCGATCGTATTTTGACAGAATTGAAATGTTTTTTAAATGATTTTTTTTTATATGAAACACTCATATGTTATGTAATAATAATGACCGGGATTAAGTAATTAATTTGCTTTGATAAAATAGAATAAATGTTTAGTACCAACTCAATCTCCTTATATACCAACGATCTTAACCCATATAATCTAACTATTGGACCACTGAGGTATTATTTGCTACTAACTATATAACAGTGTACAAGTATCCGATCGTAAAATCGATCCGATCGACCGATCGTTAAATAAGATATACGTTTTGGATTCCAGGCGGTGTTGTGCAATAACCTTGATACGGTACGATATCTCCTAGCACAGGAGGGAATACAGAAGGAGTTGCCGGATGTTCTCGGCTTCACCCCATTGGACTGCGCACTCAAACTTGGCAACCAAAATATTATCGATATGCTGAATCAATAAAGATTATGTTTGAATCAGATGTTTTATTCCTATATCCTTCTATATATATATTGTTTCCATTTAGTGTCAAACAGTAAAACTGAAAATAAAATAAGTAGAAGATCATTTTTAAAAACAGAGGAGGTTCTGAATTCGACACGTATATTTTTTTTTATGTATGACCATGCATAACTTTTTACAGAGTTGTCCGATTTTGATAATTCTTTTTTTATTAGAAAGGGCACATTTTTAAGGGTCCCATACTCATCAAATTACGATCTAATGATGATATCCTGGGAAATTTGAAGGAACTATTCAAATTTTATAGGCACATTTGCAGCGATTTTGGTTTTTGTGTAAGTATCGGTAGCTTTTTGGCTACAAGTGCCGTATAATATACTATAAGAGTATAATACGAGTAGGTTACGTGTCAAAAAATGAATAAAAAGCAAGAAATAAAATTTTTTAACAAAAAATAGAACCGACTCAAAACGCTCTGGCACCGATTTCATAGATATGCTTAAGTAAATTAAAGCAACTAAATGACGCAGTTATTTTTTACTTTTTAGAGCATTTTGGTCGGTTCTATTTTTTTATCCGACTGCGTTAGAAGGAGGATAATTTTGTTGAAAACTTAGAAAAAAGAGGAATCTCTTGAAAGTTAGTATTTTGTTGTGTTAATTCACTGCATTAAGAAATAAATCTGACTAAATTGATAGATGGCGTGGTGGGTCTACCCTCCATATCCCCTCTCCTATAAGGAGGGACCCTGACCCTGTAGTTGGCCGTTAATAGGCTGATAATGATGTTGATGAGGTTTAAGTAGAAACAACATCTTTTGTCATCAGATCTATAATGGTAAATGTTAAACTCTAAAGAATAATAACAAAGAACTTTTGGCTGGTGGGATGCTTTTCGCCGTGGCTAGTTACCACCCTGCCGACAAAGATGTATCTACCGCCAAGCGATTTAGCGTTCCGGTACGATGTAGTGTAGAAACCGAAAGGGGTGTGGATTTCAACCTACTCCTAACAAGTTAGCCCGCTTCCATCTTAGATTGCATCATCACTTAATATCAGGTGTGATAGCAGTCAAAGGGTAACTTATAGTCAATAAAAAAAAACTTAATTTAAATCGTTTATTTATTTTTAATTTTAAAGTAGGTATTTGTATAAATCTCTACAGTTCCTTTGGATCACTTCTATCCTCGTGCATTCAAGTTAGTTAAAATCGTCAAACTGTCGATTAATTTGGGCAAAGTCTTTTCTTCTATTGGACATGGAATGTAGAGTTCGCAGTTATGGCCACTACGACCCCTGGCTGTTGCTATTTCAAGCGCTGTTGTATTGACCATTGATGTTAGAAGTTTGTTGCTGAAAAAAAATGAATTTAAGCAAATTAGATGGATAGATAAACTCTTTATTGCATATATAAAAAGATACAGAGACACAAAAAAACAAAATTTGAATGTACAAAGGCGGTTTTATCGCTAAAAGCGATCTCCTCCAGACATCCCGCATTAAAGTATTTTCAGTTAAGGAAAACGGATAGTGCAATACTATATATAATATTATAATTTATAATATATATATATATATATATATATATATATATATATAATATATATATATATATATATATTATATATATATATAATATATATATAAAATACACCTACATATACATTATATTAGTCATATGTTTCAGCTCCGTTTCCCGGAGAGTCCCGGTATCGGCCATATGAGTTAAAATTATTTTAAATAAAAATAGAACCGTCTCAAAACACACTAAAAAGTAAAAAATAACTGTGTCATTTAGTTGCTTTAATTTACTAAAGCATATCTATGAAGTCGGTGCCACTGCCAGCCAAGTTTAAGGAACCTTTATTTTACGTAGTAAAGCAGTTTGTGGGTTCCAGGTAACGTCCTTAAAGTAGAAACCTTGGCTGGCACCGATAACTTGACGAGTTAAAATATGCTGACAAGACGAAGTCACAAGTAGTTACCTCATTATGTGTTTCAGTGCTTTTATCACTTCAGGATTTTTAGTTCTTTGGCTGGACCAACAGGCTATTCGTTCCGGACATCCTCGGCTATTCGACAAGAACTTCTCAGCTATGTACAAACTAGGATCGGTTTCATTTCCGAAGACACCTGTAATATATCGAGTATATCTTTATGTTCATTGCTGGATCAAGCAATGTGACAGTAGATACAAAAAAATTTAATTTGTTTTTAAATCCAAAGTTTCGGATATGTTTTTGATTTTTTGTAATATTTTTTTAATTCATCGAATCTGAATATATTTTTGGATATTTGTAAAATATTTCTAAGTTTAGTGTGCATTCTTTGTGCACCAAATTACGAGCGTACACAATTCCCACGATTCCGCACAATGTACTGAGGTTCATCATTCAATGAACACTCGGTTCTTGGCTAATCCCGCATGTCTATTCAGACATTCGCCTTAACACTAAAAGATGCCCCAGTTGTAAAAGTTAAGAACCATGTAGGTCAGTTTGATACTCTTTTAGTTAAATTCCATTTGATAGGCACATGAATGAAGAAATGTCACGAGAAATTAAAAATCTGCCTGGTTACGACATTCTCATTTCAAATGAGTGCACTGAACAGTAACATGGCAGTTGTGTAGAGGACGTCAAAACAACCAAACTTTCGGGTTACAAAATAAAATTTTTAGTGTCCGATTATGTCTTAATATAGGACAGGGAGTTGATTTCCAATAGCTGTAAGTATCTATACCGATATTAGCTTAAAATTAACACTACAACTTAGAAAACAGAACGCAAGCAAAAATATTGTTTTTTTTTTAAATTCTAATTCATTATTTCGAGTAAGCTTAGCTTACAAGCATGTTTAATTATAGAATTAAAATATAAACGGCTGTAAACCACGTCACTGATTTGCTTCACGCGGCACGCCACGTTGATCGCCATGTACAAGCAAGCTTATGACTATGGACCCCGTATGGGTTTGAAACTAGTCGGGCATACTCCGACAACCGTTTCCAGTGAGTTTCAGCCGTTTAAATTTTAATATGTAATACAAAAAATATTTGCAATAGTTTAAAGTTATATTTAACTGCTTGTAGCGACTCCAGTACCGTCTGGATTGGTAGGTTTTATTCTTTCAATACTCAGTATGAAGATTAATCTCTTCATGTGTCAATTTATTACCGACCAATTTATGGTTGTTTCATCGATAATTTTAAAATTAATTCAATTTTGTAATTTCGAAATTCCGTTGCGTTAATAAGAATCTTGTTACAAAGAGCTATTGGTATTGGTGCTAGTGTCAATAAAAGTGAAGAAAAGTGAATGAATGTTCTCATAGAAACTATTGAACTTGACAGGTCATGGAGCAATTGTACCTGATTGAAATATTCATTGACAAGGTGACAGTATTTCCTACTGAGGAAGACGAAAAGAGCGGTGCAAACAAAAATCTAATAATAAAAATAAAGTTTGGCCCAAAAGTACAGTTTATCATCAAAGAGGGCCAGCTGGCTGTGGCCGACTACAAGAAAGATGATGTCATAGAAACTGATGAAACTGGAAAAAGAAAATGGACCAGGACTATCAGAGTTGGGAAATCATATTTATTTCCGTCCTATCCTGACACTGTGCTTATGACTTTAAGCAAGTTTCCACTTGAGATTGAAGTTTGGAACGACGATGAAAACGAAGTGGAAATATTTGTGGGTATCGGCACAATGTATTGGGAGACTGAATTCTTCCACATGTTGAAAGAAACAGCTGAACCATGTAAAGTTCATCAACCACTGTCAATAAAACAGAATACACCTCTCTACGCTGAGTGTTGCTGTAAACGGGTGGGCGATATATCATTTATCCTCAGAATAAGCCCTTTAGGGGAAACTATCACGACGGAGTTCCAACAACTTATGAAAGATCCCCATAACTTTGTTTTTAGAACTGATAAAGCACCAAGTATGTTTCAGTGCAAAAGAATTGAAGGCGATGACCCGAATTTCTGTATGGTAGGTAGTCTGTATGAAACTACTACTCTAGAGGATCCTACTATAATAAATCAAGCAAAGCAAAAAATTGAAGTTTGCACGAACTTACAGAGCTGTGGCATTCAACACAATAGTGATGATTATATGTGCAAGCACGACACTGAAGACACACCCACTAAAAAGAAATATCCTATTGATAAGATTAAAATGGGTGATATTGTAGGACCATGTGGTAACACAAATTGTCCATTAGCTCATAAAATTAAAACATATATTAGGAATCTGGACACCTATAAAAAAGAAGCCGAGGGAAAAGTAAAGGGCGAAAAGGGCGATAGGACAAGAAAGATTTGTGGTTCTTGTGATTGCAAGGACGACCGATGGCATCGTGATGAATGTCCTGAGAACATGGTAGATAATAATTTCGTTAAGATCGAGTGTAAAGGCTGCGGTGGTCATACTCAAGCAGGTAAAACTTGTGAAGATACTAAAAATAAAGCCTATGGGACTAGTAAAAATACAGTTGCATATGTTTATAGTGTAACCAAAGTACCATGTTTCAAAGAATCCATGTTCGGAAAAAATTACGTAGTAGAGAACATGACCGACATTAAATTGGACGGCGATGAATTTTTAGCTTCTTACAGTAAAGGATGTGCATGCGGTAAACCAGGATGCACTTGGACTCTAGAACAGGAAGAGACAAAAAGCATTCACAGCGCGAAACCATTCCCACAGAAAACAAGCACATCTTGTTTAAAACCACCAGAAAACAAAGTGCCTGGCCGAGATGTTGATACGAATCTAACCCAGCCGTTGGTTTACACTGTTGATGTTAAAGATACAGACACAAAACGAAAAACGGCTGTTTACAACTGCACCGTTGTAACCGATGATAAAGACTGCAAATGTAATCCTCCCAAGCCTGCGCCACCATGCAAGACATTCGACTGCGAATGCATAACAGAATCTGTTAACATCCAAACTCGAAAGCAACATAAACCGTACTGTCCATCTTACAAACACAAAGATACCTGTCCTGTCACAATTAAGCACGAAGAAGATGGTAAGAAAGTTGAGGAAGATGAGGATGAAACGGAACCACTACCATACGGTTTACCTCCAATTCAACTCGGACCCTGTCCTGTAATGGGAAGACCTTGTTCGATACCCGATGGATTTGCTAGAATGTACAAAACCGCAGCACTACCTGCCTTGCCACCAAGTTACAGTGACGCAGGTAAGGTATGCTGTTCTAAGGAATACGAAAGAATAAAGAAGGCATTAAAAGAATACATGAAATACGAGAAAGACGACGATTACAGATGCGTCAATAGATTCAATGTTGACACTGAAAGGAGATGTTGTGATAAAGAAGACATACTTTTAGCATTAACTGGAAAAAGTTGTTGCGGTACTCACAAGATGGCTATACAAGATAAGTTCAAAATGAAAGATCAAAAGTAAACTTAGAACACGAAAAACTATAAACAAACATTGACATTTTATTTTGTAACCCCCAAGTTTAATTATAAGATCAAATAAAACTTATACAACTGATAAGTGTTTTAATTAATACTGTATTAAAATTATCTGGTAGGTAGGAATTTTTAATTCATCTATCTATTCTATAGTAAAAGAGAAGAACTCGAGATTTGCGTGTCATTGCGTGAAGCTCGTCATCGGAACTATTGAACGGATTTTTATGTTATTCCAACTGGTAGTGTAAATCTTATCTTATGGCATCACTGTAGGTATTGCAACTTTTGAACATTTTTCTTAATATCAAGAGCAGTTCGGAAAACTAATGAGGAAAAACGAATCCCAGGCCTAAGTTGCAAGAAGTAAAAAATGAAAAATATATAATAATTTTAATACAACACCTTTAGATTTAATATAGAATTATCGAAATGGCTGAAGATGAAGAAGGCGACAAGAAGAAAAAAAAGAAAAACGCTTCCAAATATAATTACAGTTTTGGAGATGTTCATCCAGGTATGAAAGAAAATAAGTGTTTTTTATATATACTAGTATAAGTATTATAAATGCAAAAGTAACTTAATCACGTCTAAACTACTAAACCGATTTAAATTATTTTGTACAAAGATAGTTTAGAATCTAAGAATGGACATAGGCTTCTTTTTTGAACTAGCACAAAAACATATATCTGTTAGAATATTGGGTAATTCTTCAAACAAAAGTAGTTACCTACTGATAAAACTAAGTTTCCAATTATCTAAAAGATTTCAAGTAGACCTATTACGCTTTATCAATATAACCTGCCTAGTCAAGTGATGAAATATTTCACAATTTCAGGAAACACGATTGGCCATAAGGGATGTCACCCGTTTCTCAAATCGGGTTACGCAGTACCCGCTTCGATGGGCTGGCTATGGACTACTCCAGATGTGCCTGGGTTGAAGGTAGGATCTAATTGTTCAATAAACTCTGTAAGGTCAAGGCAAAATTCTTTTATGTAAGTTATCTACATAATATAGAATAGATAAGAACAAAAAATAGACAATGACAAAATATTTGAGCCTACGATTGTTATTTTTAGTTTATCACTTATCAGTTTAACTGTTTCTGATGTAATGTCAGTATGACGATTTATTAGAGTGACGTTGCCATAATTACTGTATTTACGAATAAAAAGTAGTGAATAACATATACAAGTTATAATTGTTAATCATTCACGATATAGTTACATAATAAATTAGTAATCTAGGATACCTAATAGCTACGAGTATTAGAAAAGATAGAAAATTTTGATTGAATTTACACATAAATTACAATAGATGCATTTACAGATGAAATCACTTCCAGGCTTTTGTAGAAAATTCAGACTGGTTTGAACTGCATATATCTATTGATGTAGTTACGTAGTCCACTTAGTGAAAAAGTAATTTGGAGAACACTACGCTTACCTTCAAAAGTTTCTTAAACGATATAAAAGATAAACTTTTGCAGCCTCGCCGAGGTTGGCAACCTGGTGTGATTGGTAAAAGCGTGGCCAAAATTATGACTTTCAAATGCGCACGTGGCGGCCCGGATAAGGATAAGAGTAAGAAGAAAAGAAAGAGAGGTCGCACTGCTGGAGCCGATATGGGAGGAGGTGACTCGGAGCCAGAGGAACCTTTGGAGCCTAAACCTGCCCTGAAAGTTCAGAGGAAGGGAGACGTATTTACGATACAGGTAAATTAGTACAATAAGAATAATTTATCTAAGGAAATAATAAAGGTTAATAGTAAAACCTAAACAGGTATTCGCTAGCCTATTAAAGTACCTAATTTGACGCTATTAATCGGCTCAGATTTTGTTAATTTTTGATCAAACGCTCATCAAATTAACTTAATTTAATGATACAGGTTAAGATAACGGGTTACCTAAGTGAGAAGAGGTGTAAGTTCATTCTGTCCATATGTCTGAAAATTTCTACACGGGATCATATCGGAATATATACTTTTTACCGCTATGATGGTGACTAACCGTAGCCACCTCGGCCATCATAAATTGACTGAAGTTAGTAATCAAACTCAGGGCCACTTTATTGAAAAATAAAGCCCCTCTCCGTGTGTATCTGCAGTGGACATCTAAATAATCTGCAACGGAGATGGTCCAAAATTGTATGGAGCACAGACTCACTTTCTGTACATAAGTTGAAAAAAACTACATGTATTAATAATCTAGTTTTGTTTAGCCAAATCTCTGAATTCACTTTTATTTGGGCGAAATATTATTTATTCTCTCCAAAACAATGCAACACTTAACGTATACTCATACTCATGGCGATAAGTTATATTATCTATGGTAGACATTCTCCTGCTGGCGGATGGATGTTGTTTTGACTTTTGCTGTCAGTGTTTAGTGAGGTATGGTCCATTTGATTTGATGGTTACTGGTTAGGTATAGGTATCTAACGGATTACTGAATAATCAGATTAAAATATTGAATTTTGCTCTTATTATAGCTAAGATGTCAATGTCTAAAATGTATTTATTATAGCTAAAAACAAAGCCCAGAACACGGAAGAAAAGACTTGTCAAAAATGACATCTTTTGAGTTTGACAAATTAATGTCACTGCATCTTTATCACCTACAGACTAATATTAGAAAGACGCCATCTTTTAATACCTCAAAAACTAGGAATTTCATTTTTAACCAACGTTTTATATAGTTCGTTTCGTTCACTTATTTTATTTTTGATAAAATCCTTGTATTTTTTCCTATTCATTGGTATGTGGTACATGAGTGACGCTGAAATGGACCATCTCCTTTTCTAGGTAAACCCATTGAAAGATCTGACAGAAATCAGCCCATACGAAGATCCATACGTGGACTGCGATCCAATGGTGTTTAAGATCATCAAGAAACGGAGTCCAGAGGAGCAGGCCAAAGTTGAAGCGAGGAAGATGGTTAAAGTAAAAAAACAACGAGACGCCGAGATCCGCAAAGCGCTTTCCGAAGCAGTTGAGGACATCTGCAAATGTGCTTACATGGACGTATTCTGCAACGACCTAAGTGCTATCGACAAGGTCATAGACAATTGTCCAGCTTTCAAAGAACCAGATTGTGTTTGTAAGACCGAGTCTCTTAGTTCTCTATCCAGTAATGCGACTTGGGATATAGAGTACACGCCGCCTTTCGGCTGTTTCGATTTGACGCCTAAAAAACCGAAAAACTTCATCCATGTCGAGACGCAGTATATTCCAGCTGATGCAGGGATAGTTGAAGTGCCGAAGATTAGATGTAAAATGTCATGCTCTTCTATAAGAAAAAAGAAAAATAAGGTAAAAAAGCCGTGCAGCCCTTGCTGAGCGGTCATGTTTTAGGATTTACAAATTTCCTTGTGTCGTGATTAAGTAGTAATTATTTGGATATTTCATGTAAGTAGAAAATATTTTAAATTTTAGAGTTGATTTTACGTAAAAAAAAATTAAACAGATGTATTCTTTCATATTTTCTAAAATACTTGTAATTAAATATATACCTAAATAAATATTTTTGTTACTTTTACATGTTAAATAGATAGTTTTTAAGAGATATGACGAGATCAAGCATATATTTTATAGTACTCATTGCGCGAGTTCATTAAGGACGGATTTCTCAATATTCCCACCTAATATTTTTACATAAGATTAAAACATGAACAGGTAAATTTCGTACCAATAATCATGTCCCTCATGATTCATCACGATTGCCTCGTTGGTCCAGTGGTTAGTCTATGTGGCTTGGATCACGAGGTCCTGGGTTCGATTCCTGGGTCGGGTCATGGAATAATTCTGAGCTTTTTCATTCTTTTATGAAATGTTCAGTATATCCCAAGCCCGGAGTTTGGAAGTTGGTAGTGTTACAACACCGTGCCTCGGAGAACGCGTTAAGCTATTGGTCCCGGTCACTATCATCAACATCTGATAGTGATCGTTAATAAATGAAACATTGTCACCCTTTGCCGGGCAACCCGCATTGGAGCAGCGTGGTAGGTGTACCTACGCTCCATATCCCCTCTCCCTATAAGGAGGGACGCCTGGCCCTGTTGTGGGCCGTTAATAGGCTGATAATGATGATGATGATGAACCATGTCCCTTCTGAAGTTGCAACATGCAGAGCTACCCAGGTATTATGAAGGAGATGGTGACTGTTTAATACTACAAAAATAATTTCTATAGTGCGCAGATATATGATTGGTTCGAACATATGATTATTATATGACGGCGTATATATAATTATATGACGGCGTATATATGATTGGTACGAACTATAAAATACATACTTCGTGAAGAGCGGTCCAAATAATGAAGCGACGTGGCTTTATGCAGAAGCGGTGCAAAAATACTCGTCGTCGCTATTAAGAAGCCGCCCAGTATTAAAGCTGATGGGTCTATGTTGATCTTTGGCCAACTCTGAAATAGATAAATTTTTTACGTGCAGTGGTCTAAGTCGGAAGTAATATTAAATTAAAAATTTAAAAAAGCCCCGACCCAAAATAGAAACCTGAAAAGAACCAGTCAAGACAAATTCAACGAGCCCAAACTCGATGGGTTTACTAAAAAGGTAGACCAGGGTTACACCTTCTACCTTCGAGCCTTATCATAAGACCAGCTCAGTGGTTCCAGAAGACATTAGTGTTTCAAATTTCAGATCACACACATGCTTTCAAGCAAACTGAGCGTGTAACATTTCTATCAGACCTAACAAACGACCTGATGACCTTGAAGACCTGAACCGATTTCCACCAAACATAGCTAAAACATTCTCGACTGATATACCTTAAAAAAACCGCATTAAAATCGGATCATCCGTTTGGGAGTTACGATGCCACTGACTGACACATACACATACATTCACACAGACTTACATACTTACAGATTTATTATTTATAAATATAATAAATCTGTAAGTATAGTTGATGCTCGCGTGTATTTATAATTTTACTAATCCGCAAAAAAAAATATTTTCCGGGATAAAGCGAAGGTCTACTATACTAAAGCCAAACTCGATTGAGAATGCTTGTCAACAAACAAAATTAATATGAAGGTAGAAATCACTAGTCATTTTACACCTATTTTTTAAATTAATTAGTTAATGACGAATTCATGACAATAAATTAGATTAGTAAGCTTAAAACTAATTAATATATTCAATATCTTTTAAATAAGTTTTATTAAAATAACAAAACATAGTTTTAAATTTATTAGGCATAAAATGTGTTGTATTTTCTACCTTCATTTAAAATTTGTTTGTTGACAAGCATTCTCAATCGAGTTTGGCTTTAGTATAGGTAAAAATCTATCTAAATTCAAAATTTAACCTAAATCGGTTCAGTAGTTGCGACGTGTAGAAGTAACAAACGTAGACACAAACAGACACACACACTTTCGTATTTACCTACTATTATTTTTTCTGTGATTACACATATAATAAAGAAGTTCTTACTATGCCTGGAAATCCAAATTGTCCAACAGCATTAATTGTTTTCTTCAACGGTATTTTTAAAAAAGGTATTGAAAAATCTAATCCGACCTGAAATCATAAAAAAACATAAAACAAAATTCCCATTAAAAGTAACAAAACACATTTAAATAACAATATCTCCACCTGAGTTAGAAGAAATTAAAAATTTTGAGAAAACCCCTGACATATAAACTTATGTAAGTTATGCCTGTAATCTATCACAAACCGCTTCCACCTTAAATTTCATCATCACTTGACATCAGGTATGATAGCAGTCAAGGGCCAACTTGTAGTCGATAAAAAAAACCAATCTGGTAAAATAAAATTTTGAAAAGTAGGAAAGGGCGCATTTATAAAACGAACATTTCTTTTATCCGACGCGACAATCGAACTTATGATATCGCAAAAATGGTCAAAAATTGGCAAGTGCCAAGTTATAATGAACTACAAGAACTTTTATATTATGTTTCATGCTGCTATGGAACCCTTCATGGGCGAGTCCGACTCACACTTGGCCGTTTTTTTCTCTACTATGGACGATATACGCTATGGACCGGCACCCGCGCGGTGAATGCATTTGCTATGATATCTCTAAAAATAATGTTATTATGCACCTACGTTGTACATACCTCAACGTCCTCAGAATCTTTGTTAAAAGTAAAAAATTTCGGCTGCCTCGATACACTTTTGATATCTTCATTTGATACTAAACCCAATAACATTCCAACGACCAAACACTTGAGGGAATATCGGAACATAATTCCAATTATTTTTTAAACTTCAAAACCTAAATGCCACTCCTCTGCTTCGATTAAAAAAAACACACACAAAAAAATCTTATTACGAACTATAAGTAAAATTATTTATTTGAATATTTTTAGTAACGTTTCACTTAGAATTTAAATAAAATATTTAAATTCATTTATAATATTACGTGAAGAAGAAGTGTTATAGTTTTGAATATGATTTTATTTAAGCAGTCATGTTTATTCCGCTATAACTTTAGTTGAATTGGCGCCACTTTACGGCGGATTTACAGAAATAAGTTTAGAAAGGAAGCACAGACATACGGCTTCCGTCTTATTGTTGCGATAAATTATAACACTTTATAACGTAGATAGGAATCTGTGGGACACGTTACCTAGGAGTATAATAGACACGGCGTTTATTTTTTTAGTTATTGTTTCCCTTAGGGAAATAGCAAAGGTTTTGCACCGTATAACCGACACACAGGGTGTTTATTGTAATCTATCGCAGGGTTTTACTGCCTTTTTCTGGGTTCAAATCATGAACCTTTTTTTTGAAGCAGCGTTCGAACCTTTGTCAGGATAGGGAATAATTCTGAACTATGTTTCTGCTAAGGAATTATCAGTAAATTCTAAGCCATTCTCTCTTTATAAATATAACTAGCGGACGCTTACAACGCCTCAACTTGTATGAAACGTGTAATGAAATTTGAAGCAGCGAGAGTAATTATGCAATGATATGCAAGTAGAAGCACGTGGTCTCTGTTTACCCCTATGGAAATTAAGCGTGATGATATCTATGTATTGGCGAGTCCCGTCAAAATCGGTCCATATTTTTCAGACAAAAAGGCAGAACAAACAGGTAGAAAGAATTTTAAAAATAAATTTTTTGATGATGTGTTTTATATACTTTCATATTTTTTTTTATGGACTACAAGTTGGCCCTTGACTGCTGTCACATCTGATGTTAAGTGAAGATGGAAGCGGGCTAACTTATTAGGAGTGGGACGAAAATCCACACCCCTTTCGGTATCTACACAACATCGTACCGGAACGCTAAATCGCTTAGCGATACGTCTTTGTCGGTAGGGTGGTAACTAGCCACTACCTTTCATACGGTCTAAGACCATATGAAAGTTTTTTTGAAATTGCAAACAGACATTTCGTTTTCATTTTTGCATGCCCTGTCTAGTAGATTCTTTACCCTGGAACGTTTGCATACAAGACAATTTGTAACATTGTTTACGGTACATGAACGACTGATGACTTCTTTTAAATTGTCTCTTAATATACAAAATCGGCCTTATTTGTCAAGAGCGATTTTTAAGTAAGAGCCAAAGCCTAAGTAAGTGGTAAGTAGGTACGAACAAAATAAGTGGTAAGTTGTTATGTTTTATTTATCTACATTGTTTGTGATTTTTTTACTATCGTTTAAAAATTTTTCGTCCATCTATCGCACGTCGCACTATAGCTGCCGAAGTAGAGCTAGACTTTTTTTAACCGAAGAAAAAAAATGGAGGAGGTTCTCTATTCGACACGTATATTTTTTGTTATGTATGACCACGCATAACTTTTCACAGAGTTGTCCGATTTTGATAATTCTTTTAGAAAGGGCATACTTCCAAGGTAGTCCTATTGTCATCATGTTAGGATCTGATAATGATATCCTGGGAAAATTGACGGAACTCTTCAAATTTTGGAGGTACGCTTACAGCGATTTCGGTCTTTGTCTCGGTGTCGGTAGCTTTTTGGCTACTAGTGCCGTATAATAAATATAAAAAAAATAATAACTAAAAAGTAAGAAATAAAATTTTTTAGCAAAAATAGAACCGACTCGCAACGCACTAAAAAGTAAAAAATAACTGTGTCATTTAGTTGCTTAAATTTACTTAAGCATATCTAGGAGTTGGTGCCAGCCAAGGTTTCTACTTTAAGGACGTTACCTAGAACCCTACCAGCTAGACCATCAGAAAATCTTAATCGGCACAGCCGGCAATCAAATCCAAGACCTCCTCTCTCTCACATTCCACTGCGCATACGATTGCGCCACGGAGGCCGTCAAAATTAATTTATGTATGCTCTTTTCACATGGCTCGACCTATACCGCACATTACATTTTTCGTTTGTCTCTCTCTACATAATTAAGTCTATTTCGTTGCATATGTAACTGAATAAAATACTTCCTGTTGGGTAAAATAATATTTGGTTTTACATCTTGTACTTACATGGAAAGGTAACCAACTAATCGACTGACATATTATTTTAACTTTTTTTTTCTTTTTATAGTGTATAGGCTAGCGCTTGGCTACGATCACGCCTGATGGGAAGCGAAGATGCAGCCTACGTTGGAAACGTTGCCTTGAAGGCCTATTCACCCTTGACTTGAAGATACCCATATTGTAGGTGGTAGGGAAAACGTGAGCTGCAAGGGCATTCCATAGTTTTCGCAGTTCGAATCAGGAACGAGAAACGAAAGGTTTTGTACGCGTCCATGGAATATCGACTACGTATGAGGGCAGACTACTACGATGCCTAGCAGTTCTATGGTGAAAGGGCGAGGGGGGACTAGATCAAAAAGTTCCTGTGCACACTCTCCAAAATATATTCTGTAGAAAACCGACAGACAGACAACTTTTCGGCGATGATCAAGTGTTTGCAGTTTTGCATTGCATAACGCCTCGTTACCAATGATTCTTTTAGCGCGGTGGTCCACCGAATCCAACGCAGCAAGCTGATATTTAGCTGATCCATCCCATAAGTGGGAGCAGTACTCCATGCACGGGCGAACCTGAGCTTGATATAGAGTCAGAAGCTGTTCCGGTGAGAAGTACCGCTTCACCTTATTAAGGATACCGAGCTTCTTACCAGCTGTTTCTGTCTTGGATTCAATGCGTTGCCCGAAGTTGAGCTTGGACGATATGGTACTTCCAAGAAGCTCAATGCTGTCGGTGATCGGAACAGATATATTCTGTAAAGTATGAGTCAGATGGAAAAGAATTCTTTTTGCAGTGAATAAGCACGCCTGTGTTTTTGTAGCATTGAATTTGACCATGTTGGTGTCACCCCAGTCAGACACTGCGTTGAGCCTTGAGTTAAGCCTCTCTTTGCTCAATGGTCTGAGCCCCGCTAGCACGGGGACTGAACAAATAGGCAAATTAACTAACTTTCATCTACAGTTGCTAACATTTCTTCAGCAAAATATAGATAGGAAGAAGGTAGAAGAAATAGGAATTTCGGGATAAAATGTGGCCTATGTGTTATACTGATATGTAAGCTATATTATTGTGAAGTTTCAACAAAATCAGTAATTTTTTATTATTTTTTCAGTATTTGTTACATACCTACTTATATGTAAAAAAAATTAAAAAAAATATTCAACCGACTTCAAAAATCACTTCACTGGCAAGTGATCTTTATCATTAACCCTTTCAGTTGCACAACTGAAAGTCATTAAGTCACTGGGCAGATTTTTCAGGTATTTTGAATTAAAATCTTAGATATCGGTGTCGAAAATGTAGTACCTAGGTATTTTTCCGTACTATATATTATATTTCTTGAACAGTATATAAGGTGAGTTTGAATTATCAGCCAGCGCTGAAACTGAAGTAAGTGTAATGCATACTGATTACAACCGCAGAATAAAAATATTTCCATAAAAATAGACACAAAAAAAAGTAACAAAAAACTTAAAAATTACCTACAAAATATCTACTCACTTAGGACATTTTGCATAGCACCATCCATTGCATTCATAAATTAACCATAGAGTCACACTAGGTACCGAACGAAGGTATATCTTAAACATTCTATTGCTACCAATTAAAATACGGAAAGAAAAGCCAAACGGCCAAAATCTCCCACTAGACTAGACCAGAAGTAATAAAAAAGAATAAAAATCGGCTGTCAGAAATCGAACATCTTCGAAGGACTAAGTAGGTAGATATGTCCACATATGCACACTTAAGAACTTGCAAAAAATAAACGAAATAAACTTTTAAATAAGCACTTAGAACTAAATCAGCTGATATCAGTACCAAGTTCAATAAACTTTCCTGTTAAATTACCTACTGTAAAACGCGGGCGGCAAGTGTTTAAATGTGCGTGTTTTTCGGCGTCCGCGGTAGCGATCAGAAAAGCGCCGCGGTGCCGTTGTCGGTCTTTTAAAAGGCCGACAATCGCCGCGCCTGTTTGTACGCTCGCCGCCGGCATTTCAAACAAAGTTTCTACATATTATTGGAAAGTTCATTGACCTTGGTAGTCGATCAGCTGTTACGTTTGTTATTTTGATCAATTCTATTGTGTACGTAGGTACCTGCCTTGGGGTCAATGGCTGGCTGGCTTTGGGGTTAATTTATGGATGTATTGGATGGTGTTATGCGTACGGTCGTAAGTGAATAGATATTTTGTAATGTTTTTTATTTCTTTTTTTATTGGTTCTGGGAACAATTTTTTTTCTTTAATGCGGTTCTATTTTTTGTTAAAAAAATTTTATTACTTACTTTTTAGTGATTTATCGCCACGTAACGTACTCCTACTATACTGTCATAGACTATGTTTACGGCCCGGTTCAGTAGCCAAGAGAAAAAGTAAATACAGAGCTAGGACAGACAGGAATTGAGGGTTGAAAGCCTAACTCAGAGCATGCTAGTTTCAAGCGAGAAATGGGAGCTGATTGTGGACTATTTAGAAAATATAATTAGGATAAAAAATTTTAACAAAAAATAGACCCGATTAAAACCGAAATCGCTGTAAGCGTGCCTCCAAATTTTGAAGAGTTCCTTCAATTTCCCCAGGATATCATCATCAGATCCTAAGATAATGACAATGGGACCACCTTGGAAGAATGCACTTTCTAATAAAAAAAGAATTATCGAAATCAGACAACTCTGAAAAAGTTATGCGTGGTCATACATAAAAAATATATACGTGTCGAATTGAGAACCTCCTCCGTTATTTTTCGTCGGTTAATAAAGGAGAAGGATGATAGGTGAAAGAGATTGCGACGTTGGTGGTAGGCCGAAGGGCAGGTACACCAACATTTTGAAGGTAGGTGGAGTTTTTAGCCGGTAGGAGTCCGGCACTACCCAGGAAGGGTGTCCATGAGGATTTTCCCTCCTACGGAAAAATAAGTAGGTTGTTGTTGGTTAAAAGCTCTTTTCATACGTTAAGTCTGTCAGAACGTAGTGACTCTACCACCGGTTCAGAAGGCAGATTGGTGACACTAGTTTCATTTGACTAAAAAAAATTTAATAAAAATAAATGCGTCATTTAGTTACTTTAATTTACTTAACCATATCTATAAACTCGGTGCCATCCAAGTTTAAGGAAAGTTTATTCAACAAAGTAGCAAAGCACTTTGTTAAATAAACTTTTCGAATGTGAATTAGGTATCGTCTTTAAAGTAGAAAGCTTACAGGTGGCACCGACTTCATAGATATGGTTTTGGATTTTGATGAATCCTTACAATAATGCAGTTTATACATCAGAATAACACATAGGCTATGTCGAACATCGCGAGTCGTTATCTAAATACCTAATAATAATGTAAATAAGATTAAAAATGGTCTCAAAACTCTTCCCGCTTCGATGGCATCTCAAACCGTGACAGTAAAAGTGTTGTTATGCAAGAACATACGACAATAGTGTTTCCACACACGATTGTTCTGGGGCAGGCTTCGGAACGATTTGTATAAAGTATTCATACGGACACGGCATGGGGCAGTGACGTCTGCGGTGCGCTCGAGATGGGTCCCAAGATAACTGCTGCGCTCGTCGTCGCGTGCCTGGCGTACGTCGCTGCAGATTATAGGAACGATGGGTGAGACTGCATAATTGTCATTTTTATAAAGTACGGGTTCACGTAGCTCCCTCCTGTTCCCGTGTCAATATCTGGATAGAAATTACCCTATGTCACTCCTCATGAGTCTATCATATACAAAAGGTTTTTTTACCCGATTACGTCAGAAGGAGGGTTATGTTTTTTGAGCGTATGCATGTATGGCCATTTCTTTGGCGCACGCTACAGCCTAAACGGTTGGACGGATATTGACAGATGAGGTGGCGTTGAATTTGTTAGAATTTTGGTAGTGACATAAGCTATATAAATTTTCAAAATGGCGGCTATAAATAGGGGAAAAAGTGGGGGATGTGTAAATATTGTTTTATCTTAGCAATATGGATATCAAATGAAAGGTCATAAAAAGACAGGATTTCAAATATTTATATATATCATGTTTATATTACTGTTTTAACAAAAATGTCAAAAAGAGTACCTATCAAGTGTACTGTCTCATTTCTATACCTACGTTTCAAATAAAATTATTATTATAAAAACAAAAACCCGACTTACTTAGAAGTAAGGAACTGTAAACGGAATATCAATTATCACTATTTCTAGATGAAATGGTGCTGCAGGCAGGGACAAACAATACTTTACTACATGCAAATAAAGATCTACTAAAACTACGTTTGATACTTGCTTTTCTCTTTTCAGTTCATTACTTTTAAGCAGTCGGGTTTTCTGTTTTATAATAATGTTTTTTTTTAAATCGGTTAATATTTGCGTTAATCGGATATCATTAAGTTTAATTTTTAATACATTTGTCGTATACTAAGTCTAGGTAGGCAGAAAAGTTTTTAACCGGCTTCAAAAAAAGGAGGAAGTTCTCAATTCGACTGTATGTTTTTTTATGTATGTAACGCGATTACTCGAAGAGGGCTGGACCGATTTCAAAAATTCTTTTTATGTTCGAAAGGGTATACCTACTTCTGAGGTGGTCCCATATTCATCGTGTGAGGATCTGATGATAGGAACTTGGAAAAATCGAGGGGAACTTTAAAAAATTGTTGGGACAACTAGTACGTTTCTTTCCGTGAAGTAGGAGTTGATTTGATGATGGGGCCGAACTACAGATGAGGAAACTCCTCAATGATTTACTGCAGTTACCTTAAAATATTAACAAGGATTATTTTTATTTATGTACCTCCAAGTTCGTAAGCTGTAGTTTCCAATGGTTTTTTATTTCTCACAAATGCATCGAAAAGTATACCTACCAAGTAAAAACATTTAATGTTCTAAGGGTAGACGTATACAATCGGTTTACAAAAAACATTGGTATTATTTTGGAAACATTACGCTATGCTATATTCATCAGAGGCATCGAGCATCAGGACTGAGACCACAAACCCTTTTCGTCTCTACAACTAACGTCTGTACTAGCCGAGGTCCTAAATTCACAAGACAGACGGGCAACGGACCTCTGGCCTGTTTTCTTTTTTTTTTTTGGTAAAAAAAGGCGTTTTGCTATCATTTAAAATTTTAATACCGTTCTAGTTCTCTAATGAATTTTAAATGAGGATAACATATCTCACTCATTTACTTTTACATGTATAATGTAATCAAGATATTTTTTTGCTTGGTTCTGGAACTTTTGTAAAGTTACAGAACCCAGCGAATATACATGGCGTTATAATATATTATGTGGGCCGATCCCGGCGGCACTGCAATGCCGGGCCGACCCGTGACGGGAGTGGAGCGAGCCCCGAACATCCCGTCGGTTTACAAAAATCAGTTTAATATACTGGTCCCGCAGTGCGGGAACTTTCAGATATTAAGCTGAAAAGAACAGATACTACACTTTGATCTTAGCCAAAAGGCCGAGAAGTAGAGATGAAGCGTATATACTAGAACAGATCCAGAGACTAGGTATTTGACAATACTAGGTTGCACCTATTCCAACATTTAAAATACTCTATGGTACTTGATACCACAGACTATGAAATACGCGGCGACGTCCGAGTCCGACACTAGAAGCAATGACTAATTTTCTATAGGTAATCAAAGGACAGAAGTCGCCCGCCAAGAATAGTGAGTGCACGTCGCATTTATTTCTGTAGACATATGGTTCAAATTCAAATGACTGATTCCGCATGGTTCAGGCAAATACAATTGCACGTTGTGTTGGTTTCAATTGCGTTGAAATATGATTCAAATTCAAATGACAATTTTTAAGCCGTCCGCGCTGCCGTGTTGTACAAAAATATATTCTGTGCTTTTCAAACCCCGACGCAAAAACGACAGGGTTTAAGTTAAATGCAATGGCCACAAAGTGTCTCTTGTGAGAGATTATTTTCCTCTTGTGGCTTATTATTAAATGACAAGAGAACGAGGCTGGGGATTCGAAAAGTCCAACAACTGATGTTTTTAACTCAAAATTCTATAGGATGACATGCGTTCGTGTGCTTCTTTATTGTTAATTATAAAAAATATTCTAGATATGTATGTGATAAGGAAAATAAAAAAAAATTAAAAATAACCATAAATTGGATTACCATGAAAAAACCTTTAAAAAAGGCAAGAATCGGATTACTTACTTTAAAAAATGAATTGAAATCTTTTAAATACGCCAACAATATACATAAATGTTTACGTTGACAGTCCTAAGCCTGTATAAATATGAAGGAAAGTTTACAGTTCAGTACTACTAGTATACCATAGTACGTACGTAACTCTATGGTACGTACGTACTATGATACTTATATTACTAGGTGGAACAGGTATTTGGACGAAGTATTTGTACGGAACTGGACTAGGTACACCTAGTATAGAATTTACCTAGTACGACTCATCTCTACCGAGAAGCGATGTCGAAACCCAGCCATACCGCGGTAGTCATGCTGCGAGCGAACATCTCGCTAGCGCGATGTAAAAAAGCGCACACAACTTGCAGCGACATCTATTGGAAGTTGCTCGTTCTAGCGTGTGGGACTGTGGGTGCTTCACAAGTTCCGAAACTTTTCACATTTGTGAGCAGCGTTAGTGTGCTCATAATAATGAAGAAAAAATTATTATTATAAAAACAAAAAACCCGACTACTTAGAAGTACCTAATGAACTGAAAAACAAGGATCACTATATCTATATTAAATTCTAAATACTTTATGGTGCTGCAAGCAGGGAACATACGTAGCTTTGGTAGATTTGGTTTTACCGGCAGATAACAAAGTATTGTTTGTGCCCACCTGCAGCAACATAAAGTATTTAAAATTAAATATAGATATAGTGATACTTGTTTTTCTCTTTTCAGTTCATTAATTTTAAGTAGTCGGGTTTTTGTTTTAAGCTATTGCATATATATTCTATCGCGGGTCCTGAGCGTGGAGACCGAATCCAGAAATTCCATAACGAAAAACCTAACACCCCCCACTCCGACCGGCACAGCGGTGATACTTTTTAGTTTTTCCATCTATCGATAAATACCAGAACTTTTAATAATAAATGAAATAAATATATAATTATAATTGCATAAGTTGATAAAAAATGTCATGCAATTGCTTTACCGCGGCAGTCGCCGAGTGCCACACGTCTTTTTTATAATAATAATAGTATATGTTCCTTATATTTATATTCATATTATGCATGTAGTAATAAAACTATTGTTATATAACAAAAACCCGACTGCTTAGAAGTAATAAACTGAAAGAAGAAAAAAGAGAAAAACAAGAGTCACATTACAGCCGCCATTTTGAAAATTAATAAAGCCTGTGCCACTACTACAATTTAAACAAACTCAATGACACCTCACATGTCAAAATCAGCTGTTCAGCCGTTTAGGGCGTGCCAAAGAAATGGGCATACATACTTACATACTTATGCTTGAAAAACATTACCTCCTCCTGACGCAGTTGGGTAAAAAATGGTTATTTAAATATTACAGACACTCCAATTTTATTTATATGTATAGACTAGAGAATACCCGCGGTTTGCCGCGCGTAGTTATCTTTCCCGTGGGAATTTCACGATAAAATGTGACCTAGGTGTTAGTCTGATATGTAAGCTATATTATTGTGAAGCTTCACTATAGGTATTTCATTTTGACGACCTCCGTGGCACAGTGGTATGCGCGGTGGATTTATAAGACGGAGGTCCTGGGTTCGATTCCTGGCGGGGCAGATTGAGATTTTACATTTGTCTTGGTCTGGCTGGTGGGAGGCTTTCGCCGTGGCTAGTTACCACCCTACCGACAAAGACGTACCGCCAAGCGATTTAGCGTTCCGGTACGATGTCTTGTAGAAACCGAAAGGGGTGTGGATTTCATCCTACTACTAACAAATTAGCCCGCTTCCATCTTAGATTGCATCATCACTTAACATCAGGTGTGATAGCAGTCAAGGGCTAACTTGTAGTCGATAAAATAAAAAAGTAAAAAAGTGAAAATTCGCGCGAAAATGTTAGTTACTCTTTCAGGCCGCTATAATTGGGAATTGAAAATGGAAAATGAGATTGAATTAAAATAGCAACAGCAAGCTCATCAACACCTGATAGTTATAGTGACCGTAAGCCCGACTACCTGCGATGGAGCAGCGTGGTGATACTACGCTCCATATCCTCAGGCTTGGCATAATAGTTGCCCGATACTATGACGATAGTATTGCCTTCATCAGATTTATTTGCAATAGGAAAAGCTTAATTATTTTTTACAAGGTTTCTACCGAGCAGTTTCCAGCACACAGAGGATCAGCTGGCGCAGCCTTCCGCCAGAGTCGACAAGAGCAGAGACGAGAGAGATAACCAGCAAGACAGGACGCAGAGATTTGGCGTGACGGACTATGGGAGCACGGTAATAAAATATCACTACATTTTATAAAAAAAATTAACAAAAAATAGAACCGGCTCAAAACGCACTAAAAAGTAAAAAATAATTGTGTCATTTAGTTGCTTTAATTTACTTAAGCATATCGGTGCCAACAAGTTTAGGGGGCATTTATTTAACGTAGTATAGCAGTTTGTGGGTTCTAGATAATGTCCTTAAAGTAAAAACCTTGGCTGGCACCGACTCCTAGATATGCTTAAGTAAATTAAAGCAACTAAATGACGCAATTATTTTTTACTTTTTAGTGCGTTTTGAGTCGGTTCTATTTTTTGTTAAAAATTTGTATTTCTCACTTTTTAGTGATTTATCGTCACGTAACATACTCGTACTATATTGTCATAGTATACTATACGGCACTCGTAGCCAAAAAGCTAGCCGATACTTACACTAAAACCGAAATCGCTGCAAGTGTGGCTATAAAATTTGGAGAGTTCCTTCAATTTTTCCAGGATATCATCATCAGATCCCAACATGATGACAATGGGACCACCTAGTGTGCCCTTTCTAATAAAAAAAGAATTATCAAAATCGGACAACTCTGTAAAAAGTTATGCGTGGTCATACATAAAAAAAATATACGTGTCGAATTGAGAACCTCCTCCGTTTTTTTTGTCGCTTAAAAATAAAGTCCTCCACTCGTCTGTTTACGATAAACTCAAAGAACGAATTTGAATGCGGTTTTCACAAAAAGATAGAGGAGGATATAACGACTATACCTTGATTGAACTCCTCCAAAGCAACGGTACCGGATCTTTAAGCTTATAACTTATTCAATTGCAGGGTCCGTATGGCAGCACCGCGCCGGGTATCTACGGCCCCCTGAAGATCGACCTCGGTGGAGTTCTTCTGGGGTCTATCTTGGGCTTTGGAGCTGTTGTTATCCTGCCTAAAATCATCCACGCCTTCTCCTATGGTTACGGAGGCTACGGTCGCAGTATGTAAAGATTTTTTATACCCTAAAGATATACTCGTATTTCCTTTTTTTTTTGTAACAACAAAAGCTAATTTATAATTTAGCTTTTAATTTAATTCTAGTAATAACAGTCGTGGATTACTCGGATTGATAAAAAACAAAATTTTATATAACATTCACGTATCGCAACTATAATATTAAAAGCAATATTTTTATTATTTATCATTTTTGGGCCTTTACCACACCCCCCTCCCCCACATGAGAAAGCTATGGCTACTCCCTTATTGTCTAGGTATGTTGGAAACATTGACAACAACAATTGGTTCCACAGATTTATGATTCCATATCCATATCTTCAGGTGTGGAAACTGATCTCGGCTCTGTATCCGACATGGTGAATCGACTCGACGAGATGCTGACTCGATACAACATCGACTCGTCGTCATGCATGCAACGCCTCGCATGCTCCTACGTGCAGCTGGCAAACGAGAACATGCTGACTGGGAACGCAACTGACTTCGATGCCATGCTTACTAATCTATCCAGGTAAGAACATATAATACTTATTTATGCTGAAAGGACTCTGCGAGATATTGACTCGTTGCGACATCGACTCGTCGTAATGCATGCAACGCCTCGCATGTTCTTACGTATGTCATACGATGCACTTTGCATTTTTTATGTGATCATTTCTTATGGAAAGGTAAACGACCGTTTCGTCAGTTTAGGGTACAATTGACCTGGCGTTTTATTAGAATGTCCTACCCTTAGGTACCTTCCCAACATTCCCATTATAAATCGCTTTTGTAAGTCTCCTTTTATTCATATTATCTACATGTTAAAACCATCTGAGCACTTGCATAAACAAGTATTAAAAACTAACTGGATGTCTATCTTGTCCACAGTAACTCGTTAGTCCGGCGCATGTTAGAAGGCACCTCGATATATGAAGCGATGTCGACAGGACGTTCTCTGGACGCAGACTGTCAGCAACTGTATCCCAAGTGCAAACTGGACAGGAAAACTGTTGTTAAAATTATATCGCAGCTTGTACCTTCTTGATTGAATATATTTGTTAGATAAATCACATGCACGCAATATTGTTACTGTAGTAAAGTTTTACGTACCTCTACTCTATTGAACTCTAAGACAATAATCTGGTGAAAGCTGAAAAGGATAATAAAATATTTGGATTTTGCTACGAGATGACTGCCATGTGGAATGTTGAGTCGACGATTTTTGTTTCTATAGTCGTTTCAGTTGATAATCTGAAAAGAGAAAAGCTTCGGCCAACAGCTTAAGAAGCTTTCACTTGGTTGTTGGATCAATGGTCGGAAATTTTCGAGACAGCGCGTGTTGTGAGGTTGCTCACTCTGGAGCCCTGATGTCAACCGATTGTATGGGCCTCCGAGCCCCGCAACAGGCGGACTGATATATATAAGATATAAATTTTAAATATAGTTTTTATAAACATTGTTGTAAAATAAAAAAAAACACTGCACAAAAGGAAACTACTTTTTCTTTTAAGATACCATGCAGTCCTATCTATTGGTAGCGCCACTATTACAGGTTTCTTATTTTCCGGTCTGGCAAGTTACTCTGCAGTTGATACCACCACAACCTTACCGTACTTTTTTTGAAAATATTATTGTGTCTGTATGCCTTACATACTTCGAACTATGTTGTATAATAAGTACCTTGTAATAAAAAGACAAAAGTCTGACCATCAGTCTCTTAGGGACAAAACACACCAAAATGGCAGCAGTTGGCAGCGGCTACGCAGGTATGCCCAATCCAGCTTATACACTCAAGAAAAAAAATCGTATGTAAGACTGAAAATTTGGTCTTATAGCTGTAAAAGAGGAAAACTATTCTAATATGTAACGCTGGAGTCATCAACAAGTGCGGATAAAGACAAGAAGCGAAGTGATACTATATATTTTATGAATAAAAATAAAGTTTGAAGAGAAATGCTTTGAAACTGAATTTTGCTGGCCCGATCTTTCGGTGTGTTTTGGAAATGTACCCTATAAAGTAATGCTAACTACCTAGGTACCCTATAAAGGTTACACTTTTCAATGTACTACATTTCTTCTTGTGTCTTAATTGTTTATTTTTCTTTTTTCCTTATTATTGCAAAACCTAGCGTAAGTAAGTAACATAATTATCCTGTACCTATAAGGAAGGAAGTGAGTTCCATGACACAGGGAATCCTAGTGAGGGAGTCACTGCTACTATAATTGTATTTTACATGTAATATACTTGCCAATAAAGATATTATTATTATTATTATATATGCAATATAATACTATGTTAAAAATAAAAAGAAGTTTACAAAATTTAACAATTTTATTACTTTTAAGTCAACACCAAATCCTATCTACACCTGATATGCTCGGCAACTCAATACTCGATACATTACAATACATTGTTCGCTTCACTGTAGCCGCGATTCGTTCCCATTTCCGTGCCTCTATTGAATTCCCGATTATACAGCTTATTATGGAGAATACTAAATTATGTCGTGATTAGATTGAGCTTTTATGAAAACACCTACTTTCCCGTAATATTCCTTTTGCCTTTCTAAATTTAAAGGCAACTTAATGACATCAGAAATCGAACAAAGGATGTCGGTAGATGATATGGACCTCATAGAATATAATATGCCCAAATACTGAAGTCTCTTAATATTTAAGAATCTCACATTACTGAGCAGCTTAAGTACAATTGCTTCTACTCAATCGTAACTCAAATACCAAGTGGTAAAAAAATTAAGAAGTTTTCAAGCGAGTAGCTTTAAATTTGAATACCATTTCAGTATTGAGTCATTTCATTCAGATGGATAGAGCAATGCTCAGAGTATCTCTGGGTCAACAAAGATGAGAATCGCAGAAAGCAAAGGATATTTACTACTCAATAAGCGCCGATGGACGTAAGGGTCCATAATGCTGGAATGGCGACCCACGGGAAGCCCTGTGTTAGACCTCACCCAAGGCTTCACCTTTCTTCATATGGGTAAATGGCTGTGGAATAGTTTTTAAAATCCCGTTATGCAACTTCGTGAGGCCAAAGTATGTCATCTTTTGCTACTTCCAAAATCAATCCAAGCACGACATTTATGTACTTTTAAAATAAACACATTATTATCATCTAGATAGTTTAAATATAAATGCTTTTGAGCATTATTTTTGGCAACTTTATTTTGGTGCAACTACACTATTCATTGGCAAATGCTTGTTTTATCTGTCATTTTGCGTATACTTATTTGTGGTGACAAAAATACTTGGTCCTTACCTAAATTTTATTTATAGAGCTTTACACCAAAATAAAGATACTGGGCAGAATGTTTATTGATTACAAGCCTCAAAACGTCATGTAAAATCAAATTTCACCATTGTTTTGTGCACCAAGTATATATGGTGTGCCTTATATTATTATAACAAATTTGATTCGTTTGGAAACATATATGTTTGGGTTGTTCTAAAGGTAGGTATTTAATTTTTTTTCTTAACCTTTTTCAATGCTAAGATCTGATTTTTGTTGAACATTACGGATTATGATATCATTTTTGAAAATGTTTTGTCTTAGATTTTTTTTGACGGATTTAATTACTTTTCTTTCAGTTGGGTGGTTTTTGGTGGTGGTTTGGAAAACGTTAAAAGAATTCTGACAAATCCGTAGTCTATATTGTCTATAGTCGTCGGAACAGGGTTGTTTCATATAGACGAAAGTGAATGCAACGGAAAACCATAGTTCAAGTTTCTTGAAAGTTACATTAGGTTTGCTAAACAATGGATAAATTTAATTGTACCTGCACGTTTGAATGAAACTTAAAACAATAATCAAGTATTGGAATCAAAGTTACCACAATTATTATTAATTTTATATATTACCACTGACTTACTCGCTTATATTCTTATTCGCTAACACAGAATAAAAGTAAGTTTATTAAGGTAAAGAAAATGTTACATAATCAAAATTTAATTAGGCATGTGGGGTACTTGCATGACGCCATTTTGTTTACCCCATTCTACCCTCAGTTTGCCAAATATTTCAGATACAGTCATTGACATAAATATTGAGACCTACCGTGCACCATTAAACGATACTCGTCTTGACTTATACAATAGCTGAGTACAATGCGTAAGTATACATCTTATTATAATCGTAAAGCTAAGTTCAAGAATTTCGGTAGAAATTCATTACAAATACGTTTAGAATTCGTACAGTGTATACGCCAATAAAGACAAAATAACAGTTTGAGCATATTATGTATTCAAAAACTTTAACCCATTCAATGCACGTTACAACTACAGAATAAGCTTAAAAGTCAAGGTCCAAAAATATCTTACTGACTTATCATATTCATTATATAATCTAAGGTTAGGAGGTCTACGAGGGTAGTTTTCAAAATAGGCAACTACCTAAAAGCGATGACAAATACCTGCCATGTAGATTTAAGGCAGCCTCTAATATATTGCGGCCAATACAATAAAGATCGCAATGAATGGGTTAATATATTAAAATAAATATACGGCAAACAGATATTATAAAAACCCTAGCTCCGAGCATATTACATCATTCAGTGTCAACCATTCATTCATTCGTTCTTACCCTTCAACACAGCATCTGTGTATTTTCCCTATACTACCAAGGCAGTTCAGTTAGTATGGCTAATCCATGTCTCCGTTTCACGATATAAAACGTAGATTAAAGTTAATACAGGAACATAAATTGTGAAGATAATTCATATAAAACTTAATAAGAATGGTAACTAAGATTGCATGAAAAATATATTCGGGCAATGAATAATCGACTGATTGTCATAATAAATTTAGGACTTCATTATATGCTTATTATATTAAGTAGACATACATTATATAAATTATCATTACATTTAATAAGAGCACATAGTCACATACTCTTTTAAAAAGTAATAGTGACATAGTGAATAAGGATCTCAATATTGACAATTCTTTTTATTATTTTTTTTTTAAATTGCAAGTTGGGCTAACTGCTATCATATCTGAAGTAATGTTGCAATCTAAGATGGAAGCGGACTAATTTGTTAGGAGTAGGATGAAATCCACACCCCTTTCGGTTTTTAGACATCGTGCTGGAACTCTAAATCGCTTGGCGGTAAGTCTTTGTCAGTTGGGTTGTATTAGACCGAAGCCTCCCAACCAAAAATGATTGTCAAGAATGAGGCAAAGTTGATTCAAACACGCGATGGACGAACAGAGTTACTCTCGAATCCATATCACATATTTTATCTAAAAAGTTTGCATATACCTCACAAACATGTCATTGCATTTATTCATCATATTTATATATAATTTTAATTAAAAATATAGTAATTTAAATATGAAATCAAATGTTTTGTGATGATAATAATAAATGTTGTTTTTTCTTGCAAAAAATATTTTTAAAATAGAATTTTTTATCTAATTAATTATGAAAAAGTATCAAATCGTTTCTTTTTTAATTAAGGGGATCAAATCACACCAACGAATCAAAAATTTTAAAGAGCTTCAGTGCATTAAAAGAAAATGTATACGAAAAATAAATTTCAACAGTTTATTGCAACAGAAAAATTATAAAACTAAGAAATGGCAACACTAGATTACAAATACAGAGTAAAAATGCCTTCATGTAGAGTATAAAAAAGGATATAGTTGGAATTCAGAAGTCACTTTTTTATTGCGTATTTTCTGACAATTATTCGTAATTACATTAAATTCCGTTTTGCATTTTAGAATAATATAAAGTATAATGGTATTTCGATACAAAAAGTTTTTGTATTACTGGAAATATTTAACTAATTAATTATTATAATTATAGACAAAATATTTTTTTAATAACATAAAATATACATTGTACTTGTAAATAATTCCCAAACTTTGCATTTTCAATTATACAGTGTTGCCTACAAATTATATATTTTAATGTTTTTTGGAAAATACATAATAATAAAAATTCGGAGAACTAGGATTGATTTTAGTTATTATGTATTTTTCAAAAATTTAGAAAGCAGTATCGATCAACATTGGTATTTCATGAAAATTCTGTATTTCTAGAATCTTCGATTATGGAAATCATGATTTTAGTGTACATTAGCGATTTTGTTGTGATTTGAAACCTATCGCTATTTTGCTATAAAGTTATAAGCAAGAAGCGCTAAAGTTAGTAACTTTCAATCGCTAATTTTATATCATCGGATATTTCATTCAAACTTGTTGAACTTTTAACTTGATATGTTTGAGCTGCTGCTGCTGAGACATTTGTATCGGTGGAAAACAATCTTGATTTTTGTCAATCGGAAGTCTTTTGACGAATTGTTATTTTCGATCCGTCAAATTAATCTTTTGCCAATTTTATATGTTAAGATTCAAATTCATTTTTGAAATTTTCCATCAATACAAAAACAATACATGTTTTTGTACTGACGGAAATTGATTTTTCCATTTAATTTTTCTTTGATTTTTTTATATTGTGAATCATTAAATAAATGCTAATTGATTATTTACGATATTTTTGGATTATTGGAAAAAAATATTATACAGCAATCCAATCAACCGGACTAACTGTAAAATGAGACTTTGTTGCTAATAAATGTTAAAAAATATACGTTTATACATTGGATCAGCGTTATGGATTTAATAACGCCCGAATATTCAAACGCATATCATATTAAGTACGTCTCAAACCGAAATCAATTCAATTTTAGTTTTATGCCTGTAACGATTAAGTACAATTTACTCCGCCAATGTCACGTATCCCTTTCCTAGCGATTTATTTAATTATATAGTTAAGTCCGTTTGAAATGTATTTCTCTTGAAGAACACAAAACTTCAATTATATCAAAATACTGGTGTTTTAGAAGCTTTATAAAACTTAAATTAATAACAAATAAAATTATGCAATAACTAATTACAATACAAGTCCTTAAGTCATTTTATAGCTTTTAACATATTTTGATAGCACAACATATTGCAATAGAAATCTGTCAAAACAAGTTGACATGACACTTACTTAAATTTGATTTTCGTTTGAGTATTCGGATCCCTTATAAGAAAGAAGATGAAATATACTTTTAAAATAGTCTTATTGCGATAAAAAAAACTTGATTTTTAACTAAAAGTGACTGAAAGAAGTTGTACGACGCACAATTTTACAGTTTCTCCAGGTGATCTTAATTTTGAACCACAGATATTAATTAACTCTTATTCATAATACTGAAAAAAATAATAGCTGAAACTGAATTTGTAACCAATACTTTTATAGAAAGCTCATCAAAATCGATTCAGCAAAATGCGAGATAGTAGCAGACAAATAAACATACAACTATTCTCGACTCGAGACGTACTATAATTTGATTTGCGTATGAATATTCGGACATATAAACAGCCTAATGTGGGTTTGAAACTATATTTCGTTCGCTTTAAGAATGCAGTGACTCATCATTGTCTGCCGGTAAACCCCACCCCCTAACCAATCAAATCTTTTCAAATTACAAGGTCAAGTCCGCAGTAACCAATAGAAACGCGACGCGCGTAATTTGACAGGATTTGATTGGTTAGGGGGGGGGGCTTAACAACGATAAGTCACTGCATTCTTAACGCGAACGAACTATAGTCGGGTATATTCCAACAAAATAACATAAGCTTCACCTATTTATTTATTTCAGTATTATAGGAAACACTCAATACAGTTTGTTTCAGCCGTTGCTATATAGTTTAATCCGGGTTTAGTCTCGGTCACACTTTGCCGGCGGTCGGATTCACTCTTGGAAGAGCTCCGAGTCGGGGCTGGCCGGCAAGTTGGGCTCGTATCATTGACACAACATGCTCAGAAACGAATTCGCATAGGCCATGGGTTTGACGTCCGGGTGGGGCTGGAAAAATATCAAAATTATAAATTCTTAATTTTAAGGGCTCTGCTGTTAATTTATTAAAATCTGCCTTTATAAACAATCATTAACGACTAACTGTTTCGTTGGTGTAGTAGTGAACTTGTGGCTTTGTGGTGAGGTCCGGGGTTTAAATCCTCATGGCAGGAGAAATAATCGATTTAGCTACATTTAATTTTTAGAAAACATTTTCAAAAAATAAAACCAAGCCTAAACTCGACTAGGACTTCCCCTTCCAATATTTATTTAGAAACATAGATGTCAAGGATGCTGTAAGATTTTAAATATAATAAGCTCGGGTCGGAGTACGGCTTCCAGTCGTTCAAACCCCAATGTTGACTAACTTTACTTGGTGTTTTCTCTTTTGGGTTTAAAAATTTGAACCGGAAGTGCATATTCTAAACAATTTTATGTCTAGAAACATTTTCCTTTTAAAAATACCATCAAAATTTGTTTGGTTTTGCACAACTCGCACTCACTTCCGGTAGAGGTTCCATTTTTTCTTTTTTTTTCTTGGGGAAATCCTCATGGATACCCCCTCGCTACGGGGAGGCGAGGTTATGTCGGACTCTTACCGACTAAAACCCCACGGTGTTCCTACACTTCGCGTGAAACATTGGACCACGGGAACGAAAGGCCGCTTCCGAGACCGGTAGAGGTTCCTATGTATATAACTAGAAGTAGCTAAGAACACTCCTCAGATTTTTTGCCATAAGGATATATCATCATATCGGAGTTCGACCAAGCTGTTTGCCAGTCGTAAGGGAACATCTAAACAGTGCGAAGAGACAGACAACAATAATTTAAAGCATTCCGCAGAAATGCAAAAACAAACTCAACAAACTCTGGAATCGACTTCCTGCTGCGACATTTCCTGTTAATTTTAACATGGGGGTATTTAAGGCCAGCAACGCATTGGCGCTGCATCTGCTGTTGCAAATTTACATGGGCGGCGATGATCACTTAACATCAGGTGACCCGCTCGTTTGCCCGGTTTAATAGCGATAAAATAAAACAAATGTAAACAAGTACAACTCACCACAGCACTGTAGCACCTGAAGTTCGGTTTAAGATCTTTTCCGTTCATTGTGATGAAGGCGCCCAAGTTCCCCATGGTGTCACTGAGACAAGTCAAAATAAATAAATATTAAACAAGATTAAATTGAAAATTTAAAAATTATTTCGAGGTAGCCTTCGTATCGACGACCTCTGTGGCGCAGTGGTATGCGCGGTGGATTTATAAGACGGAGGTCCTGGGTTCGATTCCCCGCGGAGCAGATTGAGATTTTTCTTAATTTGTCTTGGTCCGGCTGGTGGGAGGCTTTCGCTGTGGCTAGTTATCACCCTACCGACAAAGAAGTATCGCCAAGATTCAGCTTTCCGGTACGATGTCGTGTAGAAACCGAAACGGGTGTGGATTTTCGTTCCACTCCTAACAAGTTAGCCCGCTTCCATCTTAGACTGCATCATCACTTAACATCAGGTGTGATAGTAGTCAAGGGCCAACTTGTAGTCGATAAAAAAAAAGTATCATTTCATAGTGTATTCTTCAAGTCAAACCCTTTCATTTGATACCCATATCGAGGAAGTTATAAAAAAATATGTAATGAACCATTTTGCCCTGGAACCTGGGACCTCTTATAAATCCACCGCGCATACCACTGCGCCACGGAGGTCGTCAATCTTCTACAGGAAGTGAACAGTCATACAGTCTAAGAGGAAACTAAAAGCTTGTGAAACTAATATGTCTTACCAATAATTAGGCGCGGAGAACACAGTAATACACTTCCCGTCGTGAGCCACCTCGTAGCCCTCGTTCTTGACCTCGTGGCTGCGTATGATGTAGTCGAGGCCGTTCTTCTCCAGGAAGTGCGCGGTGACGTCGGGCCCGAACTGGCAGCCTACGCCGCGTTTCGACGGCGCTCTGCCGGCCATGAATTGTGGATCCGACCATAGCAGCTCGCACATTATACCTGGGGAAAAATGATATTATTTAATGTTAGAAATAAATAATAAATAATAATGTTAGAAATGAAAATGAAGGTAGAAAATTCAACATGTTTTATGCCTAATTACTTTAAAATTATGTTTTGTTATTTTAAATAATCTTATTTAAATGCTATTGAATATATTAATTTGTTTTAAGCTTACTAATCTAATTTATTGTCATGAATTCGTCATTAACTAGTTAATTAAAAAATAATAGGTGCAAAATGACTAGTGATTTCTATCTTCATTTTTAATTTGTTTGGTGACAAGCATTCTCAATCGAGTTTGGCTTTAGTATAGGTTTGCTCGTTTTTTTAAAAACCATTTCGATACAAATTACATAACAACGCCATCTATTATTAAATAGTCTATTCTCGTTTCTGTCTGTGAGTTTGTGAGTATAAGCCCCGCGCGTTGATATTGTGGAACCTTGTCCCAATAACAGCTGCGTGACGTCATCCGTCGCAAATAAGTACAGATAGCAACAAAAATTGTAATAAAGAGTAAATATACTAGAGTTATAGGTTTATTTGTAACAGCGACGGCTGTTTATGACGATATATATATTTCTAAAACTAACTTTCTTCGGCACTATATAACATTAATTTTATATGCTGCTTATAAAAAAACATTGACTACACCCATAAGTACATAATAATTATATTGTTGATGTGTAAATATGAAAATATTTTTTAATTAATGTCTGGGTTATGTGGTAAATAATTATAAATAAAACCAGGTTGGTATGTAAAAAATTTAAATTTAAAATTTAAATTGCGAACGGTACTGACATGACGGTGCGACGTCGACTACGTTACCAAGATGGCCGCCAATCGCAATATCAACATGCGGGGCTAGTAAATTAAAGTAACAATAATAAGCTGGGGCCTGTTTAATAGTAGCAAGCCAAGGTTACAATCTTCCATAACAACATATTGTGTGTGTATGTGTGCTTGTCTGTGCGTGCGTGCGCGTCTGCATGCGGGTTGTCATTGCGTGCGTGCGCGTCTACGCATGCGGGTTGTCTGTGCGTGCGTGCGCGTCTACGCCAGCGTGTTGTCTGTGCGTGCGTGCGCGTCTACGCATGCGTGTTGTCTGTGCGTGCGTGCGCGTCTACGCATGCGTTTTGTCTGTGCGTGCGTGCGCGTCTACGCATGAGGGTTGTCTGTGCGTGCGTGCGCGTCTACGCATGAGGGTTGTATGTGCGTGCTGCGCGTCTACACATGCGTGTTGTCTGTGCGTGCGTGCGCGTCTACGCATGCGGGTTGTCTGTGCGTACGCGCGTGCGTGTGTGCATAAATCAAAATTGACGCCGAAAACTTTTTTCATCCATATTATATTCATATCAAGGCAGGACATGTTTGAACAACGGAACGTACGCGAGTTGCGATTGGTCCACGTACCTACAACATCTACGTATAAAGACTACTTGGAGTTTTATACACATTTATTGTGAAAAAATTAACGTCTCAGTATGGAATGTCATTTTTGAAAAATTATATTTGGTTCCATTGTAAAAAAAGTCACGAATTACAATGTTTAAGTACGTACAATGCACTGCTTTTTATTTTATCACAAATCGAAAACCTTAAAGCATCTCCAACATAATTTTGGTCCTTGAAGATTTTTCTTACAAAAATTGTCGTCATTTCGCCATAAATGAATGGGTATTATATTTTCCACATTCACGAGCTGTACCGAGCTAGACACCACGGTGATTGCATATTAGTCTTTGGTAACTATAGTGGATAGTGTCACTTACCATCTTCGGGCGGCTGTTTATTCCGATCGACCGCGCGTATGTCATCGAGAGTGACGTCATCGGAGGAGAACAGTCCGCCGTGCATGACTAGCACGCGGCTGTTGATGCAGTGTGCGAGAGGCAGCCAGTTGTACACCTCGGTGAACAGGTCGGCCATTTGCGACGTGTACTTCGACGTCACCTCGCCTCGGAAGCCGTACATGCGGTTCATGTCCAGTGTCTCGTGGTTACCTGGAATGGCGATGTAATACTTTTATTGAAATAATGGTAGATTTTTATACAAGAGGCTAAGATCACCCATTATGAGGTATTTCAAGTCCCAAGCTATAAGACGAAGGTGCTAGATAGAAACAGTTATAACACTCATTATTTCTGTTTTTATCTAGTTTTTAGCCCCATGTTACTCTACTTTTTACTACAATTGCTAGAAAATATAATAATTCAGCTTCCTGTAGACACAATGCATTAAAAAAAATGCACGAATTTCACAGAAAAAACATTTACTTTATTTTTATTTATTTATTTATAAAATACTTTAGTATAATTATTCTAATTACGAATTAAAACTTTTTCGATTTATAGTGGACTGATACTATAAAGGCAGACATTAAGAAAATTGCGCATATTTTTCTGAGAATTTTATGGAGGTTAAAATACAATCGCGGCTCAACAGTTAAAAGAATGTGTATGAGATCTGGCACCGAGATAGATTATAGTCAGTAAAGCACATTACTTGACTTCCTTTTTTTATTATTTACCACAAGTAACTTCTGGACTGCAATCACACCTAATGGTATGTAATGATGCAATCTAAGCTGCATGTAGGCTAACTTTTTGTGCATGTAGGATTTCTTCACGACATCGTATCAGAACGTTAAATCGCTTGGAGATACAGCTTTGTAGGTATGGTGGTAACTAGTCATACCTAGACCAATTTAGAAAATCTCAAACGGCCCTGCCAGGCCTAGAAACCAGGACGTCTTGCGAGTTCAACGCGCCCACCACTGCGCTTCGGAGATTATCAATCCACGATGTGGATACAATCGCAGAGCACACATAATATATTGATAAAACTCACCTCGCGACATATAAAAGTGATCAGGATATAGCAACTTGAAACTGAACAGAGTGAAAATGCATTCAACACTGAACGAGCCTCGATCCACAAAATCTCCATTGAACAAGTAGGGGTTGGCTTCAGACGGCAGGCCGTTGAGGTCAAAGATGTTCATCAGGTCGTAGAACTGGCCATGTATGTCCCCACATACTGTGAACTTCTGATCATCTGGCACCTTTATATCTACTAGAGAAGGCTGCTTCTGTAGATATGCTTTTACATCTATTAATATCTGAAATTTTTTAATTTATTTAAATCTATACTAATATTACAAATGCGATACTAACTCTGTTTATTATTCTATCATGCTTAAACTACTGAACCTTTTTAAATGAACTTTGGTGTAGATATAGTCTACAGAGACTGAGAAAGGAGATTATACTCTCTACTATATACAAGACAACGCCCGCGATTTCACCTGCACAGTTTTTTTTCCTTGTTGTATGTACTATGTACTTACTTTGTAAGCATATTTTTTGTGTAGCTTCTTCTGTTCCTTGTAGTACTCCATTAGTTGAGTGACAAACTTGAGGGTCACTTTACCATCCTCCAGGCTTGGGCCCTCGTATTCATCTTCAATTGCTATAATGAGAGGAGGAACAGCAAAAATGTTAAAATTTGGTTCACCAGTTCAATCAGAAATATGAGTATATTGATTTTGAATTAAAAGTGAAGAAGTATTATGTATACAAATTAACTAACAAAAAATGGCTATTTAGTTACTTTATATGCAGTAGAACTAGGTGCGAGAGGTATACCAGCAAAGTCTCTCTACAACCTGCTCATAGACCTTGGCTTGACTAGAACTGCAATTTTTGACGACCTCCGTGGCGCAGTGGTATGCGCGGTAGATTTACAAGACGGAGGTCCTGGGTTCGATTCCCGGTGGGGCAGGTTAAGATTTTTCTTAATTTGTCTTGGTCTGACTGGTGGGTGGCGTTCGCCGTGGCTAGTTACCACCCTACCGTCAAAGACGTACCGCCAAGCGATTTAGCGTTCCGGTACGATGTCGTGATGTCGTCGTGAAACCGATAGGGATTTGGATTTCATTCTACTCCTAACAAGTTAGCCCACTTCCATTTTAGATTACATCATCGCTTAACATCAGGTGTGATAGCAGTCAAGGGCCAACTTATAGTCGATAAAAAAGAAGTAAAAAAAAAGCTCAATTCTAGAACGAGTGTCCTAAGCTGCTCTAGCTGGATCCTACCAGATTTGGTTGGGCAGAGAGAATAATTCGAACAGAGACGGCAAGAGTTGACCAATCACAAAGGGTCATAAAGGACCCTTACATCTGTGCCACAAGTACATCCATCTGTTCGGTGTTTATCTCTGTGCCACGTGATAGACAGAGTAGGCGAAATCCATAGAATGCTAAAATATTCATCTCATAATCAATATGATTGACCAAAAATAGTATGTTTTCCTTGCAAAAATTTAAGTTTGTAATTAACAAACAGGAAATGTTTACAGCAGGAAACGTCATAGCTATAAAATAACTAAAACAATTCTTACTCATAGCATCCAGGTTGATGGTGTCTGCTATGTTGACTTCCTTCTTATCCACCGAGATGGCTTTTTCAAAAGCTATTTTTTTCACTATCTTATTGCATTCATTGTATTTCATTTTCGCATCTTGATCATTTGGCCTTACTTTGGTAACCTGAAATAATTAAAACATAGTTTTAATGTTAAGCTGCTGTTATCACTTCCATTAACATCAGATGGTGATTATCACATGAATTAAACTTTATCTCCTCTAAGCTCAACAAGGAGCATAGTGGGTCGTAACTCGATATCTCTTCTGCTATAAGAAGGCCTGTCTGTTATAGTAAGCTATTAAAATAGCCTGGTCTTCAAAAAATTAAAATCATTTATATATGAAGAAGGCTGTTATTCAAGCACTTTTGAAATGTTAAGTCTGTCAGTATATAGTTACTATTATTTTAAAATAATGGTGATAATGTAAGGTCAGAAATTAAAAAATATGAGGGTTTCATGTGCCTTGGCATGAAAAGAGCCCACAATAAACTTAGCCAGGATTTTATATTTTGTTATCACCATTTTACAATATTGTTTATACCTAGTCATATAGAACTTTTTAAATCCTTACTATTATTATTATTAAGGCCAAAGTTTGTATGTATGGATGGATGTTTGTTACTCACACAAAAACTATTGAATGGATTTTGATAAAACTTCACAATAATATAGCTTACATATCAGAATAGCACATAGGCCACATTTTATCCCAAAATTCCCATGGGAACGAGAACTGCACGATTGGAACCGGCAACATCCTTTAGTGTTAACATAATTTTTTATTTTATAAGCTTTTTCTATGAATTTTAGTTTAATAAAGAACTTCTTGAAAGACATACTTGTATTTCATCTGGCAGTTTTTATATAAAAATGTATGCAAAAGAGGAAGACCAGCACCATTTAAGGAGTCATAACAATTAAGCTTATGATTAGTGTGGTGTAAAAGATGTAGTGACTAAAATTGAGAAAGGGATGCTTAGATGGTTTGGACATGTAGAGAGAATGGATGAAAGAAGATTAACAAAAGAGATTTACAAGGTGAGGGTGAATGGAAATGTTGGAAGGGGAAGGCCTAGGCGAATGTTCCTGGACCAAATTCAGGACATTTTAAATAATGGCCAGGTCAAGAGTACCCTAAACCGACGAACTTATATGAAAGGATTAATGAGAGCAGAAGAAGCTAAGGAAGTATGCAAGGACCATCGCAAATGGAGGGGTGTGGTTTCTGCCTACCCCTACAGGAATAAGGTGTAATGTTATGTATGTATGTATTAGTGTGAATTAAAGTTTCAGTTACAGTTCAAACACTAGGCATGCAAGTCTAGTTAATGTTGCAGATAATATTATGTAAAGTATCCAAGTACATTCGCAGTGAGCTATACATTCAGCAGGAGGTTATTATTAAAATATAAATGACTGAAACTGGATCCTTACTCATGAGCTTGCTTTTTCATGTAACACAGCATGAGGCAATGAGTTTGCAGTAACATGAGTTTCAGCTGTTTATAATTAAATAAATAAGAAAAATAGTCACAATAATTTAAATTGTTATATAGGCTTATGTACATAGTATGAAAAAATCAATTTTGTTATCACTTCAAGTATTTTAGATTTATTATCAGACTAGATAGTATTACATCTACTAATTGTTACTTAGCTGGTTAATAAGATTCAGTTCATTAAATATTTCTAGTACATACGCCTGCCTTGTTGGTCCAGTGGTTAGCCTGTGGCTTCAAATATGAGGTCCTGGGTTGGGTCACAGAATAATTCTGAGTTTTTTTCAGGACATTTCAAGCCTGCATTCATAGAAATGATGATCATAGCTATTTCTTTTAGGGCTATGACCATGATACAATTTATTTTAGTTATTTTCTGTACCTCTACCAACATGTATGGAATTATTTGAGTGGTTAGTAAAGCATGCCACATGTGTTGGAACACAACTGAATGGAATCACCAGATGCTGTTCACTGTTATAGAAGTAAATGTGTGCATGCATAGTGGACAAACAAGCTCACTTATAATGTTACACATTAAATTGTGTTAATTTCATGTCACAATGTTTCCCAATAACCCAACTGTCTATGATAAGTTAGAAAATTTTTATACTTACATATTCAAAATCTTTCAGCGCTAACTTGTACTTCCCTAGTGACATATACGACGCCGCTCGCCTGTAGTACGCCTTAGTGTACGATTTGTCTAGATCGATAGACATCGATGCATCGCTCAGTGCATAGCCGAAATTTTCCAGTCTTAAATTAGCAATACTCCTATTCGCATAATACACAGCATTATTTGGGTTCTTCTCTATAGCTTTGGAATAAAATTCAATTGCGCGGTCGTAGTTTTGTTCTGAAAATTAGGTTATCGATCATTTAATTTTAATCACTAAAAAAACAACCTCAATGCAATTTCGAAAGAAATACAATAGAAAGGCTGTCCATAGTTCATAATTATGAAATATATAACAATATATTGGTATTTAAAAAGAAAACTTACTTTTAAAATATTCATTCGCTTCATTTTTTAATCTCTCTGCTGCATCAATATCTTCTTGAGATTTGGGACCCGGCACATCATCGCTTCCAGCCATGGCTACGCTTTGGAACTTATCACGGTGTGAATTAAAACGTTTATAAATGCGATTTTGGCTTACTTATGACATAAAAGTGTGATTTTCTCACATCCATTTACTTGGGATTCGCAAATCACGAAAAATTAATTCGGAATTGATGGATTGATGAATGAACAAATAAGTGAATGACTTTTTATGAAATGTTGCTATTTATCAATGAAATTATTTCAAAATTCAATCAATCGTCCAAAGTCTCTGTTGTCTATGTTCTTCACAATGCATCTTAGAGTAAGCAAGTACTAGAGTTGCTACTGGGAGTCTCTGGTTAGAGACTCCAACTAAGTAGTATGTAATCGAACTTAGTGTGCATAATTATGGTGCATACGTAAGTGGCCATTTTAAATCATTTAACATACCTTCTTAATTTTGGTGGTTATGCCCTACAAAATGTAACATTACGTTTTCACAAGACTAAATTACTATTTATATCTGCAAGAAATACTTAACATGATTATTAGCTATCGCATAAAATAGTTTTGTAGTCAAAACTCCTTAAGGGTAACGTGTATCTACATCTCATTCGTCCACTGTATTATTCTTCCATTTTAAAAGCCTATAGAATATTTAGTCTATAGTTTCGAACCTATACTGAGTCATGAGATTACTTGTACATGTAACGCGAAGAGAAGCAAGCAGTTTGCTTTTAATAACATATGTATTATTCGTAGGTACTGTGACCCCATTATGATAATGTTTACGCCTATTCCAGGGGCTCGCACAGGAGCGATCCTATTATACCTATAAATATATTATTGTGTATGCCTTGAGCCAACGGCTGTATGTATATTCCTTATTCCAAATGCCTTTAAAAGTGCTTTTTCTGCATAGTTTCTCTGTATGAGACAGACAATATAGGACTGGAGTTGATTATTTTGTTAGTATGACCATGTTTTTCTAGGTGTTTGGCTAAATAGGATTTTAATCCATTTAACCAGAGGTACCTAATAATCATTACATGCGGTCACATTATTTTTATATTATATACCTAAATTTGTTACTGTTACTTATAAGTTTCATGCATTCTGTTAAAATAATGAAATGAGTACGACAAAAGGTGGTTTGATAAAGTTATTTATTTTTAATTAGTTTCCTTACAAAATATTTATTTCATCACAGATTATCAAACACTTACATGATACATTTTGTAATAATAATACTTTATTGTTGTATAGGATTCGCGACGAAATTTACAGTTACTTATAAATTAAAGTCAGTTTAAGCAACTAAAGTACCAATTTTAAAAGTACATTGTTCCATTCTTTTAAGATTAAAGTTTGGAAAAGCGTGGCACTATTTGATCTTCAGTTGCTTAACATAAAAAAAAGCAGCATTGGTAATAAAGAAACATGAACTATGTCATAGTTGTTAATAAATAATAAAACCTAGTTTACCAATTGACTATAGTAATAAATTAATAATACTACATGCTAACATAATTATAATACTGCTTTTAACTAAGATTGCTGAACTGGGTTCAGCGCAGTCGTCATTTTGTTCAACCAGATCGAAGTAGGGGTGGTGTAGCTCTGGCCTTGTAGCTATGATGTTGTCAATAGCTGATTTACTATCTTCAGTTAACACACGGGTTCGACTCAGCTTCCATACTCCAACTGTATATGAATACAAATTAATTAACATTTATTACAATATTCGATTAAATGTACATCCTAGATAATGGTTATTATCTATGATATAGAGCATAATGGATAACGAGGCCCGTGAGGATACTTTTTCTAAAGGCCCGGGAAATATGAGTTAGGCAGTCGGTAGTGTTATAGTTGGATCAAATAACTATATGGTTTGAGGGCGCCACATGTACAATAATTAACTGCCTACGTTAGTCTAGTTTTTGCCTCGTTCGTTTTACGTAACGTGGTGAGTTTTCTAATTTTATAATTTACTTCGGAGAGCATGTTAAGTCATCAAATTCATTCGATCATTGACAACTAATAGTGATCGTCAGCGTAATTAATGTCCTTTGAATGGTTATTAAATAACCTAAGCCCGCTGCAACGTAACAACGTGGTTAGTCCACTTCAATCGAAATATCCATTTCATAAATGAGCGGCAACGCTTGTTTTGTAAGTTGGTATTAAAATTAGGCGGGTGACTGTACAATGATGATAATGATGATGATGATGATGATGATGATGATCATGACTATGATATTGATGATAAAAATGATGATTTTCATAAATACGTACCAGCCCGTCGGTATGGCCCGACGTTAACGCAGCTATACGCCAAAGAGTGTGATGAGTAATCTGTCGTCAGGACGTATAGTTCCGTCGATACCATAGTTGGTTCAGCTTCTGGAAATTTATTAATTTATTAAATTCGATAGCTTTCCCGTTATTATTAGGTATCTATTGTTAAGTATCCGACCTGTCAGTTTTGCTCGTGTTAACTTTAGCTAACAAATAGTATTTATGGACTCATGATTTTAAAAATATGGAGGGTTACATGGAAGCTGAATTTTTAGAGTTATCAAATGTGCCATAGGTTTATAAAAATTGTGAAGAAACAATGAAATTTCTAGGACCTGATCGCAACGCCATCTACCGGGGCCGATTATTGTAAATCCAAACAATGCAATTATACAATCTATCACACGGGAATTGACTTTTATTATTGTAATCATTAAAAAGCAACATTGTGTGGTTTTTTTAAAACGATTCAAGCAAAACTTTTTGCCGTTATAATATTGCTCTTGGTTGCTCTACCGAGCACCTTTCCCCTTGCCTCTATTCCGCAACTGTAATGAAACATGCGATAGATGGACGAAAGAGGGGATATAAAAATAATTTCACATAAAAACAATTACCTTCCGTAAATCGAATTGGCAGGTTGACAATAAGTTTAGCGCTACCATCGGTCGAGTTTAGCGTTGCAGTTCCTTCAACAGTGTCCAATACTCCGCCAACCACTTGCCAGTTTAGTACGGTAACAATTCCCGTGTTTTGGTCTAAGGTGTACCTTGCGCCTATACAGGTTCCGTTTTCGTGTATTTGTGGGTATCTTTCTACTTGGTACCACGTTCCTGAGTACTGTAAAGGACATCATCTGATATTGTAAGAATTAAAGAGTTAGAAGTTAAGAATCCGAATGTAGTCTTCATTTAGTTTTTTAATATACGTTGCTACAGATTGTTGGACGAATGAAAAGAGAAAATAATAGTTTATCGTAAAAAAACATCAAATAAGGAAGTAGGTATAAAAGAAGATAAATTTAAAGATAAAGTTGGAATGAAAATATAAAAAAATAGTTGATTATGAGACTGTTAAAAAAACTTAGAGTGCATTTTTATAGATATAGTAGAGTATAAAAGAGTGTATAACTTGGCCTTGAGACGCTCGTCATGTCTCTATCATAAAGCTCACTTCGATCGTTTTATTAAACGCGCTCAAGTTTTAACAATTCCTATTTTTAAACCGCATCTACAAAACGGGCAATCACCTCGGGTACGTCAAAGTTCTGGACCACAGGTATATTCAGATCGCACTGTCCAGGTATTATGATTTGGTTTCCTGTTGGCTCCGGATAGTGGAAGCAGACGCCGTCGCTTTGGTCCACTGCCTGATAGAACTGTGACTCCAATGTTCTTGTGGACGCGATGTATTGGTCGATAGCTTCTCGACCAGCTGGCGTCAGTTGGCGAGATTTGCTGTGCTTGGCACTCCATACTGTTATCAAAAATTGATATTATATCAGAGGAAGGATAAATGTGGATTGTCTGACTTAACGAAGTTATGAAGCAGAATTGGATCGTCCAAGAATGTTGATGACACTGACAGAGACAAAACTATAATAGTAGAACTCTAGAAAGGCAGCTGAAATTGAAGAAGGTATTGAGTAGAATAATATATTGTAGAAGATCTAAACAGGGTTCTATTGATATATCAGTACTATACAATTGCCTAGAGTATGTCTAGAAATCTTAGCTCGTGATTAGTAGTTGGTTAGTTAAAAATCAGATCACGCAAGAATGTAGACTAACAGAGACCAAAATATTAAGGCAAGGAATGCTTGCAAGGAAATTAATGGCCTTCCCCTGAAGGTTTGAGGAGTGTGATTTCGTAGAAGCTTTAGATAATCTCTATAGAATCATAGGTACCATATACTTCGTGCACTAGAAATCTCATTTGAAGATCTTTATCAGTAGATGTTAGTTGAAATACTTACCTCGCATATATTGAGTGTCAATGTTTTCACAAGAGTAAAGAAGAGAATATGTTTCGTAATCTGTCGCTAGCACCCAAATGTCTGAAACAAAATCATTAACAAAAGTTAAAAACGCAAAAATTACCAGTTATAAGCATTCCTAATATTTTATATTTACATGCAGTTGTAAAGGTCACTAAAGATTTGAAAAACTTCGGAGACAGCAAAAATTCCTAGTCGTTGTTTTTTTAGTGCAATCTCCTGCCTGAAAGAGTGAGCTTTTTAAGCCAGTAAGTTATTGAGCCAGGAGCAACGATAAGGACTTCTTTTCCCTATTAAATTGCCCTGGTTATTAAGCCGGAGTAGGTCATATTTCGAAATTCGTAATACATGGCCCAGGTATTCGAGGTACCTCATTGCTGAATCTTGTTGGGCTTTCCCATTCTTTGCAGTACAGTAGTTTGAATGCGAAACCTCAATAATATTCGCAGCTTTTACTTACATACCCAATTATTCCGTTATAATTAACTAAGGGAAAGGAACTATTTAAAACTCTTACCAATGAATCCTCCATTGCTATAAGTCTTCCTCAATCTTCCGTCGTTAGTAACTGTGACTGTACTGGAATTCACTTGGGCGACGTTATCAAAGACATTTGTATCTACTATTTGATATTCATTGTTCACTTGGCTGAATTCAGAGCTAATACATGCTCCTTTATTGTTGTCTGTGGGGTAGCTCTCGATTTCGTGCCACCAGCCGATGTACTAGAATTTAAGGTAGTTACGTTATATTTAGTAGACATAGCTCAAAGGTTAAGCACGTTGAAGTGGCAATAGGCAGTCATATAATTCGCAGAACAGATGGTCGCTTGGGCCGGCGTGTTCTGGAGTGGAGACCACGGACCACTGCGCAGTGTAGAACGCCCTCCAGCCCTATGGTCCGACGACTTCAAATAGGTAGTGGGAAGTGGCTGGATGGGAAAGGCAGAGGATCGTGTGTGGTGGCGCACTCTCGGAAAGGCCTATGTCCAGCAGTGGACTAATACAGGCTGATGATGATGATGATGAACGTTATATTTTAATGAATTTACGGTACATATTACTGTAGATTTAGAGAGATAGAGACAAATTCGAAACTCACACTGTCGAGTTATAAAAATATTGTTAAAGAACGCTACAGATCCCAATTATTATGAATAAGAACTAACCTCATTAATTTTTAGGAAATTATAAACACGTTCAATTATAAGAATTTTTTCGAGATATTGTTATAAGTGTAAATCTGCGGGTAGTCTGAATTTAACGGGTTTTTGCATAAATGTATTTCAATTAACTTCTAAGTCGACTTTACGCAAAAATAGAGCAGTCAAACTTTAACTAATCTTTAATACAATCTGTCCGTATCTTTAACATTCTTATATATTATACAAAAATTCAAACTGTAGCCTTATGTGCGAAAATATTGGCAATTTAACAAGTGCTCTTAGCACACTATCTTGAAAAATAGTTTGTGTTTGTTAAACTAAGTTTTTATTTCATCATTATCATCATCATTACTAGCCTGTAGACGTCCACTGTTGGACATAGGCCTTTTTTAGGGACTTCCAAGCACAACGATCCCGAGCCGCCTGTTGCCAGCGGCTCCCTGCGACACGTGTGATGTCGTCAGTCCACCTGGTTTGGGGTCGACCGACGCTGCACTTTCGGGGTCGCCAATCTACCACCTTGGGCCCCCAAGGTGGTAGATTAGATGAAACGAGCAATGCTCGGAGTATCTCTGCGTGATCGAATCAGGAATGAGGAGATCCGCAGAAGAACCAAAGTAACTAGCTCAGCGAGTCGCAGAACTGAAGTGGCAATGGGCGGGGCATGTGGTTCGAACAGCTGGTGGACGTTGGGGGCCCAGGGTGGTAGTTTTTATTCAATGTTGATTAAATAAAAACTTAGTTAATAAAAAATAAAAATATAAGATTTAAGTAAGCGGTAAAATAAAGATATACGTGAAAAGATTAGTTAATAAATTAGACTGAAGCAAAAGTAATAAGTAAAAGTACATGAAATATTTTTTTATCTCACTTTCTGAACATCAAATCCTTGAACACCAGTTATATTTCCGCATTGCCCCCTAAACAATGGTGCCTCGTTTTTATTAACTTCCGGTATATAGAAGCAGGCTTCTTCTGTCTGACTGGTTGGTTGGTAGTAGCTCTGTCTCAGACCCTGAGTGCTATTGATGACTTCATCCATGATCAACAGAGCTTCATCAGATAAAGTTGTTTCACGACTTAGTTTCCAACTGGTGACTGAAAGTTTAGTTTTAATTTATATCAAGAATATAAAATCAGCTTATTTAGCACCGGCCTATCTATTGATAAAGGGCAACCCTCTTTTTAACCGACGAAAAAAACGGAGGAGGTTCTCAATTCGATACGTATATATATTTTTTATGTATGACCACGCATAACTTTTTACAGAGTTGTCCGATTTTGATAATTCTTTTTTTATTAGAAAGGGCATACAAGGTAGTCCCATTGTCATCATGTTAGAATCTGATGATGATATCCTGGGCAAATTGAAGGAACTTTTGGAGGCACGCTTACAGCGATTTCGGTTTTTGTCTCGGTATCGGTAGCTTTTTGGCTACTAGTGCCGTATAATATACCATGACAGTATAGTACGAGTACGTTACGTGGCGATAAATCACTAAAAAGTAAGAAAAAAAAATTTTTAACAAAAAATAGAACCGACTCAAAACGCACTAAAAAGTAAAAAATAACTGTGTCATTTAGTTGCTTTAATTTAGTATTTAAGCGATGCATACGCTTAGTTTTGTCAAGTATCAGTCGAATGTGGCGGCCTCAGTGGTGCAGTGGATGTATGAGAGAGAGGTCCCAGGTTCGATTCCCAGCGGGGTCAATCGTGATTTTTATTGTTGGTACAGACGTGGTTGGTGAGAGACTTTGACTGTGGCTAGATAACACCCTGCTGGCATAAACGACCGAAAGGGATGTGGATCCTACTCCTACGAATTACCCTGCTTCCATCTTAGACTGCATCATCAATTACCAAGTAAAATTGCAGTCAACAGCTAAAATTAAGCTTGAATACAAAAAAACCATCAGTTCTCTTTTATGTTTTCGTAAATTTGCCACGGTATCGATGACTTTGGTGCCGAAATTGTGCTTTTGATAATATGTTTTTGATAACCACCGGGTGTTGGGTTTTTTCGTTACGGAATTTCTGGATTCGGTCTCCACGCTCAAGGCCAGCGATAGAAGCTATGCAATAGCTTAAAAACGTTGTTTTGTGGTCTGTATTGAGTATGTAATACATACCATTTACTTTTTCAAACAATATTTAATGTACATAATTGACTTCGTTACTGTTTTATACTATGTATAGATATTACCTTGTCTCCAGCCATTTGTCAAGTTACGGCAACTGTAGACTAGAGCGAAGTGGTTATAGTCTGTTTCGAGTACGTAGTAGTTTACAATGTTTATCGCTGTAAATAAAAAAAACATTTCTTTATCAATCAATGGCGCCTTCGTAACTCTGTGGTACAAATTATATTTTATTAGGATGAACTTTAGATTTAGTTATTACAAGCTGACCCGGCAAACGTTGCTTTGCATTAAAAATTAAAAAAAAAAATAGATGAAAATTAGATAGTAGCCGATCCTTAGGCCTGCTGAATACGCATACAAAATTTGGTAAAAATCGGTAAAGCCGTTTCGGATTAGTACAGTAACTAACATTGTGGCAGAGAAAATTTATATATTAGATTATAAATCGGTAATAAGCCTCGTGACGTCGTAGCAAGACTTATAATTAAAAGATAATTACAAAGAAAATACATTAGGTATTATTAACGTAATCTCTAATAAAAAAAAAATAGGTTTAAATCTTTTTATTTTATTCAGCTTTTAATTTGAATGAAAGGAAAGGAGTATATAATGTCTACCTGATATAAAAAATAAAGGAAGCTTTCCTTTATTTTGATTTTTTCATAAGAATATAGTTTATTTATAAACTACTTACCTCCGTTAGGTAAATTAAAGGTCACATGCAATAGACCGCTGCCATCGTCTGAACCGACTACAGCGGTAGCCATTTGTACATCCAGTGTTTTGTTCACGACTTGAGTATTGATCACATTGACCACTCCGTTACCGAGACTGTACTGAGCGCGCGCGCAGTCGCCATCTTGGAACGGTTGAGGGTAGCTGGCGATTTCGTTCCATTTTCCGAGATACTGCAATAGAAATTACCTTTTGATGTAAAGTATACACTTAAAACTATATTTTATTTTTTTATTTTTATTTTATTTTTATTTATACACTTAAAATGTTTTTAATGGCCACCGTTTGGTGGTATGTGCGTTGGATTTGTAAGACGGAGGTCCTGGGTTCGATTCCCGGCGGGGCTGGTTGAGATTTTTTTAATTTGTCTTTGTCTGGCTGGAAGGCTTTCGCCGTGGCTAGTTAATGGTGGTGATTTATGGTAATTGATAGTGAAATCTAAGATGAAAGCAGGCTAACTTGGTAGGAGTAAGATAATATCCATACTTCTACGGGTTTATACACGACAAGCTCGGTAGGGTGGCAACTAGCCACGGTCGAAGCCTCCCACCAATCAGCCTTGCCGGGAATCGAACCCGGGACTTACTTGTTTACTTGTAATATGAACTTTGGAATGTCATAAAAACTTGTATACTCACAGCTTCCACGTTGAAGTTGGCTTTTCCACGAATGCTTGTATCGCAATGTCCGAGCAGTTCTATGACTGATGGCAACTCGTCGAACTCTGGATAATGGAAACAGCCATTGGTACTTTGATCCGTTTCTTCAAAGTACCGTGCAAAGAGCGGTCTAGTGTCTCTGACAATTTGATCAATCCTTGCAACTGCTGCGTCTGACAATTTGGTCTGTGACCTGCTGAGTTTCCAGCTGTAAACTGAAATTATTCAAAATAATGTTAATATTAGTAGAAGATATTGAGTAGTTAATATGAGTAGCAATAATAGTAGATCAAATTCAGAAAAGTGGATAAATGTTTAAAGATTGTCAATTTTATTATTCACTTCGAAGCTTTTTTCGAACGAATGTCCAAACTATCTAAAATTTTGCTTCATAATATCAAAAATGTCATACTAACTCTGTTTTTGCGCATTGTCGACGTTTCTGCAACCGTATAACAACGCGAAGTCAGTGTATTCAACTTCCAGCACATGGAAGGTCATTTGGAAAATTCCTGCAAGGAAATAATGTCATGTGTAAAATCTCGAATCTTTTTTATTATTACCAACTTGGGGAAACTTCCCATCTCATCAGATTAGTAGTACAGACAATAACCCAGGCGTGGACCAACTCCGTGACCTTTTGGTTCCAAGTCTTGCCAGTTTGGGTACCCGCTTTAATATACGAATTTGCTGCATGTCTATTCGGGCCAAGGTTATAGAGAGCTTTTGCCTCTCTTACTCTTCTTTTAGCGCATGTAATATTTGGTTAGATCATAATTTAATATAATCATTACCATGATTTACAGCTGATGTCCATCTGCCGTTACTGCTGGACATAGGCCTTATATACTTAGTAACATTTTTGAACTTTTTAGCTCAAAAGCTCAGCGAGCTCGGCTGGCTGGAGTGAGTCAGCGGGAGCCTACACCAGGGGACCCACGCACAACGGCCAACTTACTGGCCAAGTGCGGAAAAGATCCACGAAGAAGAAGAAGATGTTAAGTTTTTTTGCTTACCTCCAGCTACGGGATCAGTAAGCGTAACTGTCATAACTCCTCTTCCATCAGGAGACATGTTGACAGGTCCAGCGAAAGAAGACTTTAGGTCGTTAGTTACAATGGTTTTACGCATTTCTACCGTATTATTGAATGATACGATGAACTCATTGGAGACACATTCGCCATCTTGTAGTTCTGACGGGAAGCGTGACATTTCGTACCAAGGTCCTGAAAACTGAACGAAAAATTCTATAATGTTAAATTGCTCTTGAGGAATAAAATAAATACTTTCTCCAGGATATTCGTAAGTATAAGAAATAACTTTAGGTAACTCTGACTAAATATAGGTTTAATAATTAAAAAAAAATGGAATATTGAATATAGCTTATCGATACCGCCTATACTAAAGCCAAACTCGATTGAGAATGCTTGTCAACAAACAAATTAAAAATGAAGGTAGAAATCACCAGTCATTTTACACCTATTTTTTTAATTAACTAGTTAATGACGAATTTATGACAATAAGTTAGATTAGTAAGCTTAAAACTAATTAATATATTCCATATCTTTTAAATAAGATTTTTTAAAATAACAAAACATAATTTTTAATTTATTAGGTAAAAAACGTGTTGCATTTTCTACCTTCATTTAAAAATTTGTTTGTTGACAAGCATTCTCAATCGAGTTTGGCTTTAGTATAGACTATGTTCCGGGATAATCGGGAAATTTGTTCTTAGTGATCCTACACATCATGAACTATGCACACATCCCTACGTTAAATATTAAGCAACTAGATGACGCCCGCGGTTTCACCCGCGTAGTTTTGGTTCGCGTGGGAATTTGGGGATAAAATGTAGCCTTTGTGTTATACTGATATGTAAGAAATATTATTGTGAAGTTTCACCAAAATCCATTCAGTAGTTTTTGCGTGAAAATGTCAAACATACATACTTACAACCTTTTGCCTATATAATATTAATCAGGGTGAGACAGTCAGTGATATTGTTTACTTCATCAATTTCGCACGATGCGAATAAAGTGATATGTTGAGTGAAAGTGACTAATTAAACGTACCGCCAAGCGATTTACCGTTCCGGTACGATGTCGTGTAGAAACCGAAAGGGGTGTGGATTTTCATCCTACTCCTAACAAGTTAGCCCGCTTCCATCTTAGATTGCATCATCACTTAACATCAGGTGTGATAGCAGTCAAGGGCCAACTTGTAGTTGATAAAAAAAAAAAAAAATTAATTGATTTAACAAGTTAATGGTAGCACATTACATTCGGCATACTTACCAAGGAGATGTCAAATTTTTCGACAATATTTATTTCACTCAAATCACACTGTCCATTCTGTATAACTGGCCCTCCATAGTTGTCCGGGTAGTAGAAGCAATCTTCTTCAGAGTGCCCTCTTGTGACGTAGTAGTCTTGTTTGAGGACTGGGACGGTGCTGATGACTTGATCGATTGCTGCTTTTGATGCCGCAGTGAGTGTCTTAGTTCTGCTGAGCTTCCAGCTGGCAACTATAAATGTAGGGAGAACGAAAATTTAATAAAGTTTTTTTGACTATTAATCATTTTAAAATATACAAAAATTGGAATATATGGGATGTCATTCCCGTCGATCCGGTCGTGTCATTACATGATGATCCTACCATATATTCCATTATTAACATTGTTAAAAATGTATCATTTTCCATTGAAAACGATGACATTGATGGTATGACTAGATTAGTGCTGCAATAAGGAAAAGTCTTTCCACTTCACTTGATAAAGATGCGGTAGAAGATTCAGTAGCGAGGGAGCGTGTTCTAAAAAGTGATCAGTTGTTACAGACAATGGTTTTAGCATAAGCATGGGGCATCTGCTTGTTTTACAATTTATTAATATAATAAATAATCTTACCTCTACGGTGTTCCGAATCAACGTTATAGCAAGAGTACACCAGAGCGTAGTTATTGTAATCAGTGCTTAACACCCAGTAAGGTGACGTAGTTGTGACTGAAATTAAATTAGTTAAATATTAGAATTACAATAGTATAGGTATTTTCAAAGAGTTTTATATCAGGGACGCAAAGCTAAAGTAGTAGTTGTGGGGTACATGAAAATCGGATGGACCTAAAGTGGTGAAAAGGCAACCCTAATCTGGAAAGCGTGGTGTCAGTTTAGTGGACAGACGGAATCATACCGACCGATACAAGTGGCTGAAGACCGCGTTAAAAGTCCCTTCATGAGGCCTTTGTTCATGTTGGAGGCGACCATCAGCTGTTAAAGATGAATTCAATGGAGGATGTGTTCAATATTTGTGGAAGATATACTCACAATTAGTTCCAGCAATAGGGAATGAGACCGTAAGTTTCGCCGATCCGTCGTTAGCGGCCAACACAGCTGTTCCACGCATAGTGTCGAGCTCCTGGGCCACGACTTGCGTGTTGAAGACATCCACACCAGTTGCGCTAAGAGAATATGTAGCAGTGGGACAGGTGCCGTCTTGGAACTGTACTGGGTAGCCTTCGATGTCGTACCAAGTGTCCATGTACTGTAAAAAGGGATAATCGCTAAAGCTCGAGGATCTATTTAATAAAAGTTAAGCTGCTGTAATAGCCGCAGCTTTTTGATTTGCTTGCTAAAATTCGGAAAATGAACACATCATTAAATCAATGGTGTTCTGGGCCGGCTAAAAGACGGCTTTTTTTTCTATAATTTTATGTTTAGAAAAAAGGCCCCATTATTTATAAACTGTCTTTTATTACCAGTGAATCATTGGACAAAATGAGTCTTAGTTTTAGGTTTTAGGTTTTACCCCTGAAAAACAGGTGGGCTGTCAGAAAGGAAATCTATAACAAAAATATTTGCCAAATGTGTCTAGACTTTTATAAAGGTCTTTCAAAATTATTGAACATAATAATACGAGTATTTAGGAAGTTAATAGTTACCGCAGTGGCATTAAATCCTGTGACAACTGGTATGCTCTCATCGCACTGGCCTCTGAACACCACAGGGTTACCGTCAGGGATCGGGTAATAGAAGCAGGCTGCATCGGAATGATTTATTTTCAAATAAAATCGCTCGTTCAGTACGTCAACAGCGTCGATCCTTTGGTTGATTTTAGTCTTTGCGTTATCTGTCAGCTCTCTGGTACGACTGAGTTTCCAAGACCATACTGAAATACAGGTAATTTGTTGTTGAATATTGGTTTGGTGATATTAATAATGAATTTGAGATTGTTGAACACGCCAGGTGACTTAGGTAGATTCGAGTAGTATTGTGGCGTTAACAATCCTGGCAACATGAAATTCAACATTAAGAATAATATTTTGGTTGAGTTGAACACGCATCACGTCGGGGTCACCAATTTGTGAAAGGTTTTAAAGCGTCGGGGGTCACCAATTTGTAGAAAGTGTGATTGAGTTTAGCTGGTGGGAGGCTTTCGCTGTGGCTAGTTACCACTCTACCGACAAAGACGTACCGCCAAGTGATTTAGCGTTCCGGTACGATGTCGTGTAGAAATCGAAAGGGGTGTGGATTTCATCCTACTCCTAACAAGTTAGCCCGCTTCCATCTTAGACTGCATCATCACTTAACATCAGTTGTGATAGCAGTCATGGGCTAACTTGTAGTCGATAACAAAAAGTAGACTTAGGTAGATTTCGATCGTGTTAAAAGGAAAACTGCCGAGAACCTTTACGGTTTTTTTTCAGTAGGAATCTGGCTTATGGGTGGTAGAGTCATTACAAACAGTCAAAATTGATGTTTCAAAAGTATTACTTAATAAAAAAGATAATGAGCTTATTGACATGGATTATTAAAATACAATATTAATTTTACCTCTTCGTGTTGTAGCGTCAATGTTGCGGCAGCTATATACGAGAGCATATGACGTATAATCTGTGTCAAGGACCCAGTAAGAAGCTGGTTCTATACCTGAAAAGGCGATATAAATCATAATATTTATTACCTACTTATTTTTTATTTACTTGCTTTATTTTCATTGTCAATTGTCATTCAATTGGTAGTATTACATACATCCTCGTGCCTTAAATATGCTTTGATATCTTTAATTTTTTTTATTGTTAATCATAAGTCGTTAGGAAGTTACACCTTTGTGATTCAGAGTAGCCTTCTGTCACTCGGTCATTGCCATTGGAGCAGCGTTATTAATATAAGCCACCTACCCCTCTCCTATAAGGAAGAGAGTCTTTGAGTTGTTAATATTAGGCTTATAATTATGACGATAATGATAAATTGAACTTACTGCCTGGGAAAGTGACATTAAGCTTAGCGCTACCATCTGTAGTAGCCAAAACTGCTGTCCCGTTAATAGTGTCGAGTTGTTGATTTAATACTTGGGTATTGTACACATCGACGACAGCGCCGGGTTTCAGTGTGTATGTAGCTTCATTGCAACCAGCTAGCATACTTTGGAAATCGGATGCGTAGGTCTCTATCATGCGCCATCGACCTTCGTACTAATTAACAAACGAAATAATCATAGATTAAACATTGATTTAATTCTACAGCGAAACTTATCAATTATCAGGACTAAAGATTTAAAGACGTAAAGGATTTGAAATTGAACATGATCCAGCTTGCAGCCGAAGCTACTGTACTGTAAAATGCGTATTTTATTCAAACTTATTATACTATTATAATAAGTTTGAGTAAAATACGCATTTGAAAACAATGCTGTTTAGAAAAAGTAAATCTAAAATATAAATTACAAACATGACTTGAACATAAAGGCCAAAGTTTATTAGAATTTTAAGAGTTAGCCAATGAATGATTGATAAGAAGTAATGAGATAAGTTTCAAGTAAATAAACACTTTGACACATTCTACAACAACCTAACTGTACTTTATACTCCAACATTTTAAATGTTGTTACCACAATGTAGAACACTCTACCACCAAATTTTAGAGTCCCCTCTGAAGTTGTAGTCGAATTCTGAAAACTATTCCGCCCTACAAATCAACTTCTATGTGCGTAGGGCTCGTGTACAGAGCGAACTTAAAGTTTGATGAGACCGATACTTTTGTCAGATTTACGAGAAAAAATTACAAAATTAAATACTTAAATGTTCAATATATTTATACGTTTCTCATCAAATAACTTGTGCAAAGTAGTTTTAAAAATGTCAAATGGAAGGCAACTAACCGCAGATGCATTGAAGTTCTGTACGACTGCTAAGTTTTCATCACACTGGCCTAAGAATTCAACCGGTGCACCGGGAGGTATGTCAGGTAGATAGAAGCAAGCCTTGTCCGATTGGTCGACCTTTTCATAATATTTATTATCCAGGACGTCTATCTCTTTAATCTTATTATCGATAGCAGTATTAGCAGCGGGTGAAAGTTGTTGCGATCTGCTCAGCTTCCAACTGAAAACTACAATTGACAATAAAGCAAGATGCCATTAAAGTTAGATAAAAAATTTATGGAATTTTTGATAAATTGTATTTACCTCCTCTTGAATTTGCATCTAAATTGACACAGCTGTAAGCTAATGCGTAGTTTACGTAATCTGTGCTTAGCACCCAGAATGGAATGGTGATAGCTGAAAGAAATTATTTTTAATATGGCATAAAAATAAACGTTTATATTTCTACATATTAATGTACAAGTAATGATAGATAACAATAAAATTGAACCACTTGATCAATGATTAATTTATTGAGTTGGAAACCAAAAAATACAGTAGAATTTTAGGACCAAGAATTCCTTAGTTTCTACATTCAGATTTTAGTTGGAAGGTTTTATTGCTTTCTCACTGATCAAGGCATGTTAAATAAAACTTAGTTTTGGGGAATTCAATAGTTTGAGGAATAAGAGATCAGTACTTTAAACGACTTACTAGATCCCCCAGAAGTAAGAGTGATAGTCAATCTTCCGCTAGTATCTTGGGCGGATGTGAATGTCACTCTGCTGTTTGTGATGTTTCGTATTTGGTTAATAATATTAGATGATACAAGATCCAAGGCATTGCCAGGTTCCAAAGTGTACTTGTGGTTGATACACTGGCCAGTCTGTTGCTCTTTTGGATAGGCTTCTATTTCATGCCATATTCCTTGGAACTGTAATTATTTTAATTTGTTTATACTAACTATTTTTATTAATACAATACTAATTACTTCACAGTTCTAAATTTAATTAATGTTCACGCGTTTTAGTAAGAATGTCAAAAAAAAAACTCAGTCAATACGATTGTCTTCTTGCACTATGTTATTAGAAATGTTTTTCAAACTATTTTGCTTGATGACAGTCATTTATATGTTTCATTAATTGATTGACTGCAACGTTAGTAAGTATAGTGGTTAGATTATATGGCTTTGATTACGAGGTCCTAGATTCAAATCCTGGGTCGAATCAAGGAATAACTCTGAGCTTTTCATTCTTCTATTAAATTTTAAGTACATTCCAAGCCCGGAGTCGGGGAGTTGGTGGTATCACACCCCTGTGCCTCGGAGAGCACGTTTAACTATCGGTCCTGGTCACTCATCAACATCTAATAGTTATTGTTAATGAATAGACTATTATCACCCTAAACCCAACAACCCGCTTTGAAGCAGCGGGGTGGATCCACGCTTCATATCTCTTCTCCTATAAAGAGAGAGGCCTGGCCCTGCAGTGGACCGTTAACAGGCTGATAATTATGATTAATTGATTATTATAATTTAATTTGACGACCTCCGTGGCGCACTGGTATGCGCAGTGGATTTGTAAGACGGAGGTCCTGGGTTCGATTCCCGGCGGGGCAGATTGAGATTTTTCTTACTTTGTCTTGGTCTGGCCGGTGGGAGGTTTTCGCTGTGGCTAGTTACCACCCTACCGACAAAGACGTATCGCCAAGCAATTTTAGCGTTCCGGTACGATGTCGTGTAGAAACCGAAAAGGGTGTGGATTTTCGTCCCACTCCTAACAAGTTAGCCCGCTTCCATCTTAGACTGCATCATCACTTAACAATATCAAGGTGTGATAGCAGTCAAGGGCCAACTTGTAGTCAATAAAAAAAAAATTCAAGTCATGTAAAATAAATTGCATAATATTTCTATCGAAAAAATATAAATATTGAAAAATCCGTGTAGCTTTTCTAAAAATATCTGTCGATTAATATAATTCACCAATATTAAGTAAAGAAGTAAGTGTGCACTTCACTTACAGCGTTCATATTAAAGTTAGGCACAGCCTGAATGGTATCATCGCATTGGCCGCGGAACACAACAGGTACTCCTGGCTGTGGATCAGGGTAGTAGAAACACTTGGCGTCACTTTGGTCAGACTTCACATAGTAGCGAGCGTCCAGCACGGGCACTTTGCCTATAGCCACGTCTATTTCTCTAGCAGCGTCGGCTGTCAATTGTCTTGATCTACTTAGCTTCCACGATGACACTGTGACGTTAAACATTGGTATAGACACGACTTGTAGGATGTTTGTTACTCTTTCACGCAATTACAGATTGATTTTGATGAAACTTTACAATAATATAGCTTACATAACAGAATAACACATGGCCACATTTTATCCCAAAATTCCCACGGTAACGAAAACTACGCGGGTGAAATTGCGGGCTTCCTCTAGTACTTATTGAATCTTTCAATTCCCGATTGGGCCGATGACAGTGGCATAGCGTGCCTTGTCCCCGTATAAAAAATTTGTTTGGAGGCCCTTATATGGGGGTAGTAAAGATTTTTCACAAAAGAAAAAAAATTTGTGAAAAGAAATATTTATTTATCATAATGTAATTTAACCATTTTACAAATAAAAATAAATTTTAAATATTCACTCTCCTTGCCTTTTTTCGGCAAACTGATTTATTAAATCATTTATTGCTGATTTTAGTTTTTCTAAAGTTTCTGCCTCTATGGAAAATATTTTGTCATTTGTAAAATAAAATAAATTAGAAAGTTTTTATTTTTTTTTCCTTACACACTTTGGGGACCCCCTTGGCCCGGGGGCCTTGTATAATTGATACCTACGGCAGATACGACAGTAGATACGCCCCTGGCCGATTGAGATTTTCTTCATTAGTCTATGGTTAAGGCTGGTACCTTTTACCTTTTTTGGTAGCTTTTTACCACCTTGTCGGCAAAGAAACCGAATAATGTATTTGGATTTCATTGCAGTTATGGCCAAAGTGAATAAAAAAAAAGATAACCAAACAATGCAGAATAATGGTAAATCAAAAATAATATAAATTTTAAATTTTTTTTTATAACAGAATATTTGGCTATTTACCTCGTCGTCGTTCTGTGCTGATATTGATACACGTGTAAACAAGGGAATATGACTTGTAATCCGTCGCCAGGACCCAGTACGGTGCTTCATCTACAAAATAAAACATAAATCATGAATAAAAACAAAAGCTGTGTTTCTAAGGATGTTAAAACTGTAAACTTCATGTCTCATTCGGTCTGTCAAGATCTGACTTAGGTATGTCGTAACTAAAATCTAATGCATATGAGTATCAATGTCGAACATATTTTGTTTGAATGTGACGGATTGGCTAGAAAATGAATGGATCTCCTGGGGGTGGCATACCCACTACCAGAGGATTACTGTGCCTCCAACCTGAAAGCAACCACCCAACTGTTAGAGTGGGTGTTTGAACTGATATAGGAGAGGTAAGGGTGAGGCGAGTACAAAAAATCCAAAAGGGTCGAAGTGCATCCGTTATGGCGGGCCTCACCAGTATAATAATAATCAATAATTGATTCAACAATGATTGTTCCTATAGTCGTTTCAGTCAATGGTCTTATAGCGAAAAGCTTTGACGAACATCTTAAAAAGCTTTCGCTTAATTGTTGGATCAAGGGTCGGGTACAGAAGGCAGTAATTCTTGAAACGCCGCGTATTGTGAGGAGGTTCCTCACTCTGGAGCCCTGATCACCGGTTGCTTGGACCCCCGGGCCCCGCAGCAGGCGGAATGAATTTTTTTATAAATTTTTAATAGTGTTTTTTTTTATAATTTTATAAGCATTGTTAAAAATTTTTAAAATAATTGTAAATACATAAATGAGTGTCTTAAATAATAATAAAACGATGTCGATTTTATTTATGTTATTCTTAATTTATAAAAGATATCGTTTACATTGTTTTTAACATTAAACAATATATAAACATGTATTTCCTTTCTGGAAATTGTGATAGCCACAAAGGTAATTCTTCGACCATTTGGGCTTAGTAAAAGATACAGGCGCCATTTTAAATTGATCTAACTAGCAGGCTGGAGACATCTTAGATACCTTATTTTATATCTACTTCTCCTTTCCTTCATTTTTGTCTTTAACTTATAGTATCCTATAAAATATCATTTAAACGAATAGAACTTACTAATGCTTCCTCCAACGGGGAACCTTACAATAAGCTTAGCGGACGTGTCGTTGGTTGGTACCAGTGTCGCAGTACCACTAATCGTATCAAGTCTCTGATCAATCACTTGTGTGTTAAACACTTCTACTACACCGTCTTTCAAGGTATATTGAGCATTACCGCAAGTGCCTTGTGCGTTTAATGTGGGATATGATTCTATGTTATGCCATAAACCAGTATACTGTAAACGAAAAAAATAACTATAATACTACATAATAGATACTATACTAAAGCCAAAATCGATGTCATAACAAGCATATCTACGAGTGTATCTATAGTACTTACTTTAGTCGATGCATTTTAAACTGAGTCGTCTATCGGTTATATTAATAGGAGGCAGTCTTATCACTTCGTAATATTTTTCATACGCCAAGTGATACACGCGGGGTTGACCGATAGATAACTCAATTTAAAATGCGTCGACTATAGATTGTATCATAGCTATAAAAAAACGTGGTTGGCGCCTTCAAAAGGGCTTCTTTGTAGAATCGCCATGGTTTTAACTGTGTTCGTTTTTACGGGTTTTGTAAAAAAAATGTGCGTGTCTGCGTCGAAGCCTTCTTACAAGGATTCAATTTTTGCTATTTTCGATGTATGAGTCTTTTTCGGGTCTATCAATCTAAATTTTAGTTATTTAAATAATATAACAACTTACTTCAACAGCATCAAACCCGGTGACAACAGCTACATTTTCATCGCACTGTCCTCTGAATTCCACGGGATTGCCATCAGGAGTGGGATAATAGAAGCAAGCCTCGTCAGTTTGACTAATCTTCGTATAGAAACGATTGTTGAGGACGTTGACGGAGTTAACAATGTTGTCGATTTGTGTTTGGGCAAAGGGAGGTAGTTCCTCCGTTCGGCTGAGTTTCCAACTCCATACTAAAAACAATTAAAAATTTAAAGTTACAATTATCAAGGATTAGGACGATGATTTTTCTTTGTAAGATAATGAACTTTCTTTGCAAGGTGAAAAAACAAATGTTACCTTGACGCTGTTGTTCATTAATGTTCCGGCAGCTATATACCAAAGCATAGTTGTCATAGTCAGTGCCCAAAATCCAGTATTCCGAAGGAGTGGGAGCTGAAAATAGTACATGAACTTAAAATACCAGGGCAGTAAAATTCACTAAGTGCAAGCTATTAATCTGATTAATAATAATATGAGTTTACGTAAAGTACATTAAAACAAGTTTCCGACAGCCTCCATGACGAAGTGGTATGCACGGTGGATTTATAAGACGTAGGTCCTGGGTTCAATTCCCGGCGGGGCAGATTGAGATTTTTCTTAATTTGTCTTGGTCTGTCACTGTGGCTAGTTTCCACCGACAAAGTCGTACCGCCAAGCGATTTAGCGTTCCGGTACGATGTCGTATAGAAACCGAAAGGGCTGTGGATTTAATCCTACTTCCTAACAAGTTAGCCCGCTTCTATCTTTGATTGCATTATCACTTAACATCAGATGTGATATCAGTCAAGGGCCAACATGTAGTCGATAAAAAAAAGTTTTTGAATATGTTGTCATAAGAATCACAGAAGGATAAACTTTTCACAGGTGATCCATGTTTGGATGGCATTACTGAAATATAAAGCAAATGGTACATTAACGAATTACCACCAGGGAACGTCACCAGAAGTCTTCCACTGCCGTCGGTGCCATCTAATACTGCAGTACCATTTATACTTAACAGATTCTGATTGACTACTTCAGTGTTATAGACGTTAACAACGTTGTTTGCACCCAGCGCATAGTTAGCTTCTAGACAACCGGCATTGAGACTTTGGAATTCAGATGCGTAGGTCTCGATCATACGCCAACGCCCAAGATACTGTAACATAAGGAAAGTTTTCAACAATACTTAACGTTATAACAGAGTTTGAATAAAGCCATCTAAATCACTTTAAAGGCTATGGTCAGATTTCCTTCGATTTGATAGATTCTAGGATTTGCATTGTGGAAAAAATAGGTTAAATTCGTATCTATTAAAATAAATAATTAATAATGATCTTCGCCGATGTTTAACGAATAATACAATACTATCCTAGTGTAAATACATTTTTGACGGCCTTTATAGCACAAATTATATAGGTACGGTGGATCTATAAGACGCCTTGCTGGGCAGATCAAGATTTGCTAGATTGGTCCAGGTTTGGCTGGTGGGTGGCTTGGGCTGTGGGTATTTACCACCCTAACGGCAAAGATGCGCAGCCAAACGATTTAGCGTTTCAGCACAACGTCGGGTAGAAACCGAAAGGGGTGTGGATTTCATTCTAGTCCTAGTCAAGTTAGCCCGCTGCCATCCTAGATTACATCATAGATAAAAAATAAAAAAATGTGATGCAAGAACGCCACGCAACTCTTTCGGGTAGTTATATATTTGATAAGGCCCTGTAAGAGATGAAAATGTTGTGACATCACCATTTAGTTGAAACACTCACTCTTATGGCATTGAAATTCGTGACGACTGGAATATTCCTATCGCATTGTCCGTCGAATACGACCGGTTGTCCAGGGTATAGGTCGGGTAGATAGAAGCAAGCGTTCTCGGATTGATCGATTGTTTCATAATACTGCTCGTGCAACACGTCGACCTGTGATATTTTCTCATTAATTGATGCCAACGCGGCTGGTGATAGTTGTTTCGATCTGCTTAGCTTCCAACTGTAAACTGTAAAGGAAGGTTTTGTATAATTACTAGTTGACACTCCAAACGTTGTTTTTATTTCTAGCGGTTGAGGGTAAAATGGTGAAAATTTAGGGGTGTATATGTTGTATCCTAAAAGAATAAAAAAAAGACGGTGTGGCACTCGAAGACTGCCGCGGTAACGCTATTGCATAGCATTTTTTATCAACTTATATTTACCATCCGACGTCATCGGGACCGTGGCCGAGCGCTAAGGTGCTCTAAGTGCCCGGATTGCCAGAGAGACGTGGGTTCGAATCCCGTCGGTTCAGCAATTTTTTCGGCACCGAAATTATGCTTTTTATATTATGTTTTTGATATCCAGCGGGTGTTAGGTTTTTTCGTTACGGAATTTCTGAATTTGGTCTCCACGTTCAAGGCCCGCGATAGAAGCTATACAATAGCTTAACAAAAAAAAAATATCTATGAAATAAAAGGATTTAGGAGTGGACACCCCTAACATTCAGGGGGATGAAAAATAGATGTTATCCGATTTGCAGAACTAACCGATATGTACACAAAATCGGTCGAGATCTACAGATTATGTACATTGTGCTCTTTTTATTGGGTTCCTATAATAGCAGATCGTTGTATACGATTAGAATGTAAAGAGTCACAAGAAGTTGACAGGTGTTTCGACCCTCAGTAATAAGGAACATGATGCAAGGAGGAGGAGATAATTTACTAAGATATCAAAGGTAACTAACCAATTTGTGAGGGGTGTGTAAGTTAAACTTTTCCTTATTATGGTTTTCATTATAATTTCCTATTAAATTTCATAATTCAGAATATAGATACGTACAGAATGTGGCACCTATTAGTGTGAGTTAAAAAAAATGTAATAAAAAATAAAAACTAATTCAAAAAGCACTCAAGAATAAAAAAGAATTGCATCATTTATTTACTTTAATTTACTTAACCATATCTACAAAGTCGTTGCCAAGGTTTTAGGTAAAGTGTTTAAAGTGCAAAGCTTGGATGGCACCAGCATACCACCACCGGACTATTTGTTTCCAACAAAAAATAATCATCAAAGTGAACCCATAAAAGACGAAGTTATCCGCGAACACACATAAATAATATATACGGTCGAATTGAGAAATTCCTTTTTTTGAAGTCGTCAAAAAATAATAATTACCTGCTCGCTGTCTCTCGTTAATGTTGACGCAGCTGTAGGCTAAAGCATAATCATTGTAATTGATGCCTAATATCCAGAATGGGATAGTAATTGCTGAAAAAAGAAGGGTTTTATAAGTTAAATGTGCTTTTATGCTACTTTAGTTTAATTATTCACAGTTCATTTAATATTATTTGCAATAACTATGCCAGTAAAATACTAATAACTTTTATGTCAAAAAGGTTCCGAAAAACAAGCTTTTGTAGAAGTACTCATTAAGACAAATCAAACGATCCTAAACTCGATGACGTTGTGTCGTATTATTTATTAGTCCCTTTGGCCACTTTCCAGGTAATCAGTTAAGTTTTATGTTATCTTAATATTGTATGTCTATATCTATGTCCAGAAGTAGACAAAAATCTCAAAAAAAATTGGTTGTATGTAAAGTCGGTTTACTGACGATAGTTGAACGTGACAATGTCTTAAGAAAATACTGATGGAATTGGCATTTAATTGGGTATTAAAATTTTTAATTTAAGTATATTTTTATAAATATTAATTTAAATTAATAAAATAATTGATTTTGATTTTATAAATTTATATTTGTAATAAATATATTAATTTTTAATTTAAAATTAATATATTTAATAATTATATTTAATAGACGGATGTCGAACGCTGCCGAACGCAAAGGCCGATTGTGTCTTTGTCGCTCGTTCCGCGCTCTCGCTTGCACTTCAAGCCTTACGTGGAACGCCTCAAAGCGAGGTAACGACGCATGACATCATGTTTTTTCGTGCGTGCAGCCGGCTCTATCGAATTACAAGACGTTGTCACGTCAAAAAGTCTATGCCTATATTCTGAGCCGACTGTGGCTAGTGTCTCCCTGCGCAATGTTTGATGTCGTCAGTCCACCTAGTGGCGGATCGAATAAAACTGCGCTTTCCGGTGCGGGATCACCATTCTAGCACCTTGAGCCCCCAATGTCCAAAAGCTGTCGGGCAATATTGTCTCCATTTTTGACGCATGATGGATAGAATGCAATCATCATCATCATCATCATTACCAGCCCGTAGACGTCCACTGCTGGACATAGGCCTTTTTTAGGGACTTCCAAACACAACGATCCCGAGCCGCCTGTTGCCAGCGGCTCCCTGCGACACGTTTGATGTCGTCAGTCCACCTGGTTGGGGGTCGACCAACGTTGCGCTTTCCGGTGAATGAATAATTAGGTTTAAATAGAATGCAATAATTAGGTTTAAATGGAACGCCCTTGGCTAGTAGATACATATTTTATTTATAGCTCCTATTAACTTGACGTATTTTTACTCACTCGTCCCTCCTGAAGTGAGGGTAATTACAAGCCTTCCAGATGAGTCTTGTACTGACGCAAACGTGACTCTACTGTTTGTGACTCCGCGTATTTCATCGATAACATTAGACGATACAAGATCCAGATAGTTTGTTCCCCAAGTATATTCGTGGTTAATACATTGTCCGGTTTGTTGTTCTTTTGGATAGGCTTCGATTTCATGCCAGATTCCTTGGAACTGGAATGGATAGAAACAAGGTATTAAGTATTTATTTTATTTTAGTTAATGTTACTATTTATCTTGAAATGTCATGTTCGACTATTTGTTTTGAATCTACACTGGCTCTGAAAATGGTTTTGCCGAGGATAATAAAAGCAAAAACTCAACAGTTACTCAAATATGCATTCTTTGCAATATTATTTATGTTATTATTATTACATATAATTATTACTTCTTCTTTTTTTTTATCGACCACAAGTTGGCCCTTGACTGCTATCACACCTGATGTTAAGTGATGATGAACAAGTTTGCCCGCATCCATCTTAGAGATGGATGCGGGCAAACTTGTTAGCAGAGGGACGAAAATCCACTCCCTTTCGGTTTCTACACGACATCATACCGGAACGCTAAATCACTTGGAGAAACGTCTTTGTCGGTAGGGCGGTAACTAGCCACGGCGAAAGCCTCCTACTAGCCAGACTAAGACAAATCAAGAAAAATCTCAATCTGCCCCGCCGGGAATCGAACCCAGGACCTCCGTCTTATAAATCCACCGCGCATACCACTGCGCCACGGAGGTTGTCGAAATTACTAACAGGTATTCTTCTTTTTCTCCATTAAGAACGCTAAATCGCTTAGGAGAAACGTCTTTGTCGGTAGGGTGGTAACTAGCCACGGCGAAAGCCTCAATCTGCCCCGCCGGGAATCGAACCCAGGACCTCCGTCTTATAAATCCACCGCGCATACCACTGCGCCACGGAGATCGTCACTTTTTGTGTAAAGACGAACCCTTTTTAACCTAGAATCCTAATGAGTATTTTTTAAATCAATATAATAATAACGATAGTGATGGTGCTAATCCTGAAATATTTGTCTTACCGCGCTCATATTAAAGTTGGCTACAGCTGGTATCGTATTATCACACTGTCCAGGAAACACAACAGGTTTGCCTGGCTCAGGCTCAGGGTAGTAGAAGCATCCTTGGTCGCTATGGTCCCTTGTAACGTAGTACCGGTCATCCAGAACTGGTATGGTAGCGACCACACTGTTGATTGCTGTCACCGCAGCATTTGACAGCGTGTTCGACCTGCTCAGCTTCCAAGACCAGACTGTGAACGATAATTAAGCCATGAAAATCTTTACTGGACACAATCAAAGTTAAAATTAGACCTTAAATGGTTATAATAGATAATTGACTGTTTCGATGGTCTAGTGGTTAGCCTATGGGGCTTCGATCACGAGATCCTGGGTTCGAATCCTGGGTCAGGTTATGGAATAATTCTGTCTTTTTCATGAAATTTTCAGTACATCCCAAACCTGATGGTGACACAACCCCGTACCTCAGAGAGCACGTTAAGCCGTCGGTGCGCATTTCAGCAGCGCGGTGGGTCAATGCTTTAAATCCCCTCTCCTATAAGGAGGGAGGCCTGGCTCTGTAGAAAGTCGTTAATAGGCAAATAATTAAATAGTGGAATATACCTTGACTTCTCTCGGAATCGATGTCCACACAAGTATATACGAGGGAATATGAAGTATAATCCGTCGCAAGAACCCAATATGGTGTTGTGACAGTGACTGTAAACAAACAAAATTAAAATTAATAAAAACAAGGGTTTCATTCGATTTAGCACAGCGGCTGACATCAATAAGTATAAATCATATTATTTATTAATCAATATAAGTCATATTATCATCTAAAATCGCCGTTTGAGACTCTCAAGCGGCGCAAGTACAGTAACCTCAGCGGAGATTATGTATTTGAGCCCTTTGGAGTTGAAACGCTGGGACCGTGGGGTCCGAGTATTCGCTTTTTTTATAAAGAAATCTGGTCTCTTTTCAGGATCATCCCATTCAACGTGGCAATGCTGCCAGCCTTTTGGGCACTTTACCACTCGACACCAATTTGGAGGAATACTATGACGCCTAAGTTTTTTTTACTGTTTTTTTCATGTATAGTTTAGTTTATTGTAGTGTTTAAGCTTTTACTTCTTATTTATTTAATTGTAAATATTTAATTTAGCTGTAAAGCTGTAACATATTTAGCTGTAAATCGTTAACAATTTACGTGGCTTATTATGGTAGTTTCTAATCATGCCATAATTCTTTTGAACATTTCAAAAAGCAGCTGACTATGGTGACCTTGTAACAATATTTTGACTTTGGCTCGAATCAAACTTTTCTTTTTCTGATTCTGATATCTCTCTAGGACATCATAAAATGCACAGTCCTTTCAGTGTCTTTAAAAAGAATTTGGACTGTAGGTAATTATAATTTGTTGCGTTATACAGCTAAAATCTATTACTGTACGGTTTGGTTGATTTTTGCAGGTCCAGTATAAAGGATCAGCAATCTTCTGTTAATTTGGGTTCATTACTGTATTACTTTTTTTTTTATTGACTACAAGTTGGCCCTTGACTGCTGTCACACCTGATGTTAAGTAATGATGCAATCTAAGATGGAAGCGGGCTAACTTGTTAAGAGTGGGACGAATATCCACACCCCTTTCAGTTTCTACACGACATCATACCGGAACGCTAAATCGCTTGGCGATACGTCTTTGTCGGTAGTGTGGAAACTAGCCACGGCGAAAGCCTCCCCTAGCCAGACAAAGACAAATTAAGAAAAATCTCAATCTGCCCCGCCGGGAATCGAACCCAGGACCTCCGTCTTATAAATCGACCGCGCATAACACTGCGCCATGGAGGCTGTCGAAATTACTAACAGGTATTCTTCTCTTTCTCCATTAAGGTCTCTTCTTAGTTTCCTTATGTTTGTCGTCTTTGCTATACTTACTATTAGTTCCTGCAACAGGGAATGTAACTGCTAACTTGGCACTGCCGTCGGTACTGTTTACTACAGCAAGTCCACTCATAGTATCGAGTCTTTGGTTCACGACTTCAGTATTGTAAACATCGACGCCATCATTCCCCGAGCTATAGTAAGCGCTGTTACACGTGCCTTGCTGGAATACTGTGGGATATGAAGCTACATCGTACCATTGGCCCAAATACTGCAATTAAAAATTTCATATTAAAGGTTAAGAAGCATTCTAATAGTAAGCAAATGTTCATTATTTCTAGTCCTGGAGGAAGTTTTAGTAACACATTTTGATACTAACTGCAATGCAACGCATTGGCACACCGTTGATATTCCTTACTTTATATGAAAGATGCTATGGAGTTTTGAATCATCACCATCATCATCATTATCAGCCTATTAACGGCCCACTACAGGGCCAGGCCTCCCTCCTTATAGGAGAGGGGATATAGAGCGTAGACCCACCACTCTGTTTCACTGCGGGTTGGCGGGCTTAGGGTGATAATGTTTCATTTATTAACGATCATTATCAGATGTTGACGATAGTGACCGGTACCGATGGTTTCACGTGCTCTCCGAGGCACGGGGGTGTAACACCGCCAACTTCCCGACTCCGCACTTGGAATGTACTGAGAATTTCATAGTAGAATGTAAAAACTCAGAAATATTCCGTGACCTGCCCAGGATTCGAACTCAGGATCTCGTGATCGAAGCCAGATAGGCTAACCACTAGACCAACGAGGCAGTCGAGTTTTGAATAGCTATGATGTATTCTTCAGCGATTACGCGTGTATATCTGAATAGGTATCACGTTTCTCTAGTACGGCATTTTTGATAGTAGAACTTTAAATCCCAAAATGTCCTTATTTTTATGAAATAATTTATCAAACATTGTGCTGGTAGTGTTAGCATAATATAATGCCTATAAAATATTACTTAGGATTTGCATTGTACAAACATACATACCATCATGCCTTATTCCCATAGGGAGGTGGCCACGTCCTTCCACTTGCCAGGATCTATGCATATCTCTCTCGCTTCTTCCAATTTCATCAAACCTTTCATACAAGTACGTTAGCTTAGGGTACGTTAGGCCTGGCCTTTAATCAGAATGCCCTGGATTTGGTCCAGGAACGTTCGCCTTGGTCTTCCCCTTCCAACATTCCCAATCACACTCGCCCTTTCGTATTTGGATTGGACAGAAATAATATTACTTACAGCTGTAGCATTGAAATTGATAACCACAGGAATTGTTACATCGCATAGGCCTCGGAAGATGGGTGTGCTGGGCCCAGGAGGCGGTAAGTAAAAGCAACCCTGGTCAGATTGGTCATCTGCTTCGAAGTATTGTTCATTTAGAACGTTGATACTATTGACTACTTGGTTTATCCTCGCTACTGCATCCGTAGTTAGTTGAGCTGTTCTACTGAGCTTCCAACTGGTAACTGAAATGTAAAGAAAGAGTATTAAATAAAGTCTACAGTAAATAAAAATCATTTTCAAGTTATTATTTAATTGCACATGGGTATGTGTTTTTTATTGTACCTCTCGTAACATTTTGGCCACACTTAAAATTCATTATAATTATTATCATAAAGAGGGAAAATCTGCAGTAAATCATTAAAGGTAGAGGCTTACGGTTACATAACTTTAGGAGGAAATATTAAATCCTTCCTTCTTTATCCTTACACTAGATGCATAAAGTTTTCATACAATGTTTTTAAGTAATTACATCCACTAGCTAAGGCAGCGTACGTGCAAAAAGCCGATTGAATAAATTTCACGGCCCGCGACAAAAACTGTGATAATATACACAATAAAAATATAAAATATTGCCTATGTTACTCAGTGATAATGTAGCTTTCTAATGAAAAAAGAATTATTAAAATCGGTCCAGTACTTTTTGAGTTTATTCGTTAAATACAAAAATACAAATCTTTCCTCTTTATAATATTAGTGTAGATAATATAACAGAAAGTCCCCCGCCGCGTTAGTCCGTTCGCGATAAACAGAAAGACTATTGAACGGATTGTCGTGTGGTTTTCACCAATAAATAGGGTGGTTCCCCAGGGTTTTAGTATTAAGGTTTTATGTAAATTGAATGAAATAATGATACATGTTAAAAGAGTCGAGTCGGTAAAGATAACGCTGTTTTGTATATTTGAGATATAACAAAACAATGCATAGGAGAATTGTAAAAAGCCCACGATGGTATATAAATAAATACTATAGGACAATTACACACATCGCTATATAGCCCCAAAGTAAGCATACTCGTAAGTAGCTTGTGTTATGGGTACTATACTAACTGTTATTTTATATATATTATACATAAATACTTATAATATATGTATAGATAAACACCCAGACACTGGAAAATATCCATGCTCATTACCCAAACATTTTCCAGACGTGGGGATCGAACCCACAGCCTAGGACGCAGAAGCAGGGTCACTACCCACTGCGCCACTCGGCCGTCATAAATACCTATCTTTTGAGTATAACTTGCAATACCGATTTATCTTAAAAAATGTTCCATGCATTACTTTATTTTTGGTGTTTTTTGGAAGTTAGCAAAACACTATTTACCACGCCGGCGCGCAGGAGTCTGCTAGTATTGTACAAATAAAATATCAAATAAGGTTAGATATAAAAGCAATAGCTACCTCGTCGTTGATTATTGGGTAAATTTCTGCAACTGTAGACCAAAGCAAATGTGTCGTAATCCGTGTCGAGAATCCAATATGGCGCTGGTTCTTGTGCTAAAGGTAACGGGGAAACAAAAATTACTTTAAAACTTACACAAAAGTATCCCAGGTCATACCCCAGGTATAGACAAGATTTAGTTTCCTTATACAGACAATAAAACAACAACAAATTCTTAAAGTTATTAAAAAAGTTTATTCAACAGCAAGTAATCTCGCACTACTGGCATAACAAGCTTTTGCATGCTATTCTTGAAAAAAAAAAAAATCAGTAGTGATGCTATTGTACAACTGTTGCAAGGCGTAATAAAAATTCGGAATTCTCCAATGACATTTTATCATATTGGACTGGCAGAGGAACTAAAGGTGGGATGATCGACGAGATATTCGTACGATTTTTTTCGAAAAATTAACAGACAGAATATTAACGTTTTTACCCAACTGCGTCAGGAGGGAATTTTTATTCGAGCATATGTATGTATATCCATTTCTTTGGCACGCGCTACAGCCTAAACGGCTGGACGTTCATTCGTCAGAATTGTGGTAGTGACATAGACTATATAAATTTTCAAAATGGCGGCTGTAGGTAGGGAAAAAAGAGGGGGATGTGTATATTTTTTTCTTATTTTAACAATATGGGTATCATATGAAAGGTCGTAAAAAGACCATTTCAAATATGTATATATCATATATATCATGTTTATATTACTGTTTTAACAAAAAATCTCATTTCTATACCACAAACTAAAAAGTCTCAAAAAAAATATTATTATAAAAACAAAAAACCCGACTGCTTAGAATTAATGAACTGAAAAGAGAAAAACAAGTATCACTCTATCTATATAACATTTTATATACTTTATGGTGCTGCAGGCGGGAAAAAATGTTTGTCCGTAGTAAAAAGTATTGTTTGTCTCCGCCTGCAGCACCATAAAGTATATAAAATGTTATATAGATAGAATGATACTTGTTTTTCTCTTTTCAGTTCATTAATTCTAAGCAGTCGGGTTTTTGTTTTTATAATAATATTCTTTTTGTCATTAACGTCTGGTAATAATGATCGCTATGGACCCGTATTGAAACAGCATGGTGGTTTGAAAGAAAAATGTCCGGCTCTGTAGTAGGCCGTTAAAATAGGTTGATAATAATTATGATGAGGTAAAAACTTACTGTTTGGGAAAGTAACCCAGAGTTTAGCACTGCCGTTGTTCGCAGCAAGAACTGCTGAGCCGTTTATGGTATCAAGTTCCCTATTTATCACTTGCGTATTATAGACTTCGATTGTGGACCCATCTGAGCTGAGCGAATATGTAGCTTGATTGCATTTGCCGATTTGCGAAGGTGCTGGGTAGCTTGAAATTCTTCGCCAGCGACCAAGATACTGTAGAATTTAAGTCATTACATCATCAAGGTTGAATTTTTCATTTATTATTAACTTATTCCTAGTATCAGTTTCTATTTTCTCTGATTGTTTGTCTAACGGAATGAATATGGTCGTTTAGTTTACTGCTTTCAATAACTATGGTCGTCTGACTTCCAGTGATAAACAATACCTACTAGTAGGTATATTACTGGATAAGTAAGCTCCAATAATTTAAGATTGTTGAACATATAATTTATTTAATAGGAAGTGTAGCATGTTATCAATAACATATTAAATATTTTTACTTAACAACAGCCACACTACAAATCCAGGGACTTACAACAGTGGTCTAAAAGTAGTATGTTGAATTCATTTTAGACCCCTGCTGTAGGACACTGTTGTGGGTAGCAGCAGACAAAGTTAAATTAGCAATCTATAGCCTTTGTTACAAAAATAGCACCAGAAGAAGAAAGCAGTCTCATACTTACTCTAGATGCATTGAAATTCTGTACTACAGATATACTCTCATCACATTGTCCGCGGAATGTCACGGGTACTCCGGGCACTGGCTGTGGTAAGTAGAAGCAAGCTTCGTCTGTTTGTTTGATCGGCTCAAAGTATTTCTGCTGAAGTACGTCTATACCTTGCATGGCGGTGTTTATTGCTGTGTTTGCTTCCGCCGTTAATTGTTGAGTTCTGCTTAGTTTCCAGCTGAAAACTGTAGATCAATTGTTATTATTATGGTTATTGAAAATTACTTCACCGTCATCAGTATCGTTCACGTCAATAATGATAATAGTGACGTTCACATCTAAATTTATGCCTCTTGTTAGGATGTCCAAACACTATGGACTGGAACTTTCTGTATCTTTATTTTTATTTGATACAAGTTAGCCCTTGACTGCAATCACACCTGACGGTAAGTGATGATGTAATCTAAGATAGAAGCGGGCTAACTTTTTAAAATCCACACCCCGTTTTGTTGCAGGGTGGAACTAGCTAGACCAGGGCCAATTAAGAGAGTCTCAATTAGCTCCGCCGGGGATCGATTCCAGGACTTCCATCTTATAAATCCATCGCGCATACCACTGTGCCACGGAAGCCGTCAAAAATAAATATTAAATTTTATCTTTTTAAATGTACTTAATCAAACTCTTTAAGCTCACCTCTTCTGTAATCATCATTGATGTTGACACAGCTGTAGGCCAATGCGTAGCCGATATAGTCTGTCTGTATAACCCAGAACGGTATGGTGATAACTGGAACAATCAATAAGTAAATATATCTATTCTGCCATCTTGTATAGTCCGCCATATTGAATTTAGAATAACGTCACACACTATATCATGCATTGTCATCCAAAGTAAACGTGTATACAAAATTTCAGCTCAATCGGTTAAAGGTATCTACTTCAAAATTGAGCTCAAAGATTCCACCCCAACTTACATACTTACAATGCAAGTTAAATAAAAGTCTTTAGTAAGTAAAACATTTTCAGCCAATGCTTAAAAATAGGTTGTCCAGGAATGCTTAAATTAAGTTACGATCAGTTTTCTATAAATTAGCAATCTATTAGGTATGCAACGTGTTAGGTAAAAAACCAGAAGTTTGGGAGAGAGAAAACGTGCCTAGATAAAATTTTTTAACAAAAAATAGAACCGACTCAAAGCGCACTAAAAAGTAAAAAATAACTGTGTCATTTAGTTGCTTTAATTTACTTAAGCATATCTATGAAGTCGGTGCCAGCAAGTTTAAGGAACATTTATTTTACGTAGTAAAGAAGTTTGTGGGTTCTAGGTAACGTCCTTGAAAGTAGAAACCTTGGCTGGCACCGACTCCTAGATATGCTTAAGTATCGATATATTTAGTTAAAAAATCGATTGATATATATAGTTAAAAAATTTTATTTCTTACTTTATCGCCACGTAACGTACTGGTGCTATACTGTCATAGCATATTATACGGCACTAGTAGCCAAAAAGCTACTGATACCGAGACAAAAACCGAAATCGCTGTAAGCGTGCCTCCAAAATTTGAAGAGTTCCTTCAATTTCCCCAGGATATCGTCATCAGATCCTAACATGCGGACAATGGGACCACCTTGGATGTATGCCCTTTCTAATAAAAAAAGAATTATCAAAATCGGACAACACTATAAAAAGTTATGCGTGGTCATACATATAAAAAAAAAAAAAAATATACGTGTCGAATTGAGAACCTCCTCCGTTTTTTTTCGTCGGTTAAAAAAAAGCTTACTAGACAGAATCTTTAAGGAGATATGTGGAAAAGATTTGTTAAAAAAAATGGAAGGAGTAAAAATTAAATGTATAGCCATTGACATATTAATACTATGGACTTCGGGTCTAATGCAAAATTTACGTCAAAAGTGTCCCAAGATATTTTATACACACTAGGATGTATTTATGTTTTTATACACAAAATAACATTGTAATGTATGTCTTATCGTATTGTTATACAGTCTAATTTGCAACGGTCTAATTGCATGCAATAAGTAATTAGCTTCGATTGACGGTTGCCATGGCAACCTTTTTTTGACATGACAGCTTCTCGTGAAAATAGGACAACATAAATGGTGTGGAGTCGGTAGCTTTCAAATTTTTTTGGCATCTTATATTTATATATTATATTTACAGCAAATTTTAATTTATATTTACATATCCCTGACCTCTATATGCTGGGATAAATCTTGTACCAAATAATAATTGTTGTAATTATCTGGTATAAAATAATAATTACTCCAATAAAATAATAATTAAACCAAATCCACTAATGTACAAAATGATAAGCCACTCGACATAGTTCTTTACTTTGAAATTTTAAGTTCTCGATATTTTCCTCTTTTTAATTAAACTGAAAATATATTTTTTTACTTCAATGACGTTAGATCACTTTTTAAATAACTGTTCCTAATTTCATGTAGATAATTCTTATAGTTATCAAATTAATATACCATTATGGTAAAAGTTATTTGATTAATATTCATGGCATAAAAAATAAAAGTTGACATAAAAAATAAAAATTTTTGAATTGATAATAATTAAATTATTTACATTCAAAAATTAAGTAATTAAATAATTCAAATGTTAAACAACAAAATAACTCTATGCAGTCGTTGTTCTAAAACATTCTATTGCTCACGGCAGATCCGAACTAAATGTGGTTAATTAGATAAACATATTGCACTCCCTCTATCCTATACGCGGGTAGCGTATGGGAAAAGGACAGATAGATACTTTTGTTCATTTTGGTTGGTTATGCAATTCGTTTCTATAGTTTATTAAAATTTTAATAAAATTGCCTGTTTCTAAGCAAAATAATACTTTAAAATCATCAGTAAATATTTACTTACTGAAAATATGGTACACCGTCTTCTTTTCTCACTTTGCTCGGGCAGTTCTTACAAGTTTTTTATAACACATTACGGCATTATTGACGTGTATTCTGTCAGTCAGCTAATATGAGACTGAATTGCGATTGGAAATCATTTCGCGTTTTGGCATTCTTTTGGTTCGGACACTTTTTATCGCTGACCCGAAGTCCATAGTATTAATATGTCAATGTGTATAGCAATCTAATACAAGACTAAATTGAGGTTGACAATCAATCATGCATACGTTTTCCAGTTATGTACATTTCCGTAGTGTGTGTGTCTGACGGAGCGATCAGTTGGGACCGAAACGTCGCAATAATCACTTGTTTCCACGACGCTTATTGTTACAAAGTACTGTCAATATAACCTACTACTGTTAATATAGCCTTCATGAATTGCAAATAAGTATAAAAATACTATTGTTGAAGAATACTTACCAGAACCACCGGAGATAAGTGTGATGACTAATCTTCCACTTGTTTCTTGGGTTGAAGCGAATGTCACTTGACTGTTAGTGGTGCTGAGAGTCTGGTCCTGGACGTTGGTTGATATAAGACTCATTGTGGTGCTGACGCCGACCTGGGTGTACTCGTGGATCACACACTGACCCGTCTGTTGTTCCTTCGGATAAGCTTCTATTTCATGCCAGATTCCTTGGAACTAAAGAATAAAATATTTCCATTTAATTTCAATTTATTTAAATATAAAAACAAGGTCTTTTTATGGTATATAGGCTTGCACTTGGCTACAATTACGCCTGATGGAAAGTAGTGATGAGGTCTATAGTTCGTTGTGTTAAGAACGCAGTGACTTATCATTGTTCACCAGCTTAGCACCGCCGCCTAACCAATCAATTTTTTTCAAATTACAAGGTCAAGTTCACAGTGACCAGTTGAAATGCGACGCGTGTAATTTGTAAAGATTGATTTGGGGGCGGGGTTAGGCCGGTGAACACTGATGGTCACTGCATTCTTAACTCGAGTGAACTATAAGTTGGAACGTGCTTAGAATGTGCATATTCACTCTTGCCTTGAAGATGTTTAGATTGTAGGTGATGCAGTTTTTGATTCATTTCAGATAAATGCTTAATGCTTTTATAAACGTCATGACCTGTTACCATCAGGAAATATATCATATTATCAATCGTCTTTGTAAACAGATTTTGTCATATTTTTACTTACTGCAGTCATATTGAAGAAAGGAACAGCTTGTATATTCATGTCACACTGTCCCGGAAATTCAACGGGAACTCCTGGTTGCGGTTCCGGGAAGTAGAAACAACCTTCTGCGGTGTGATCTCTTTCTATGTAGTAGCGGTTATCCAGGACTGGAACGGTAGCTATGGCTTGGTTTATTTCCGTTATTGCCCCTTGGGTTAATTGTTTTGATCTACTAAGTTTCCAGGACCACACTGCAAAGCATTTAGTAATATATAATTTTTATAAGCATATAATAATGTAGTTTTTAGATTATACAAGATCACATAACGTAAACAATCTTAAATAACAATTTTAAAACTTCTAATCAAGTTAATGTGTAAATTGTTACAAATCGTTTTCTAACTGCAAAAAAGCTATAGTTATAAAGAAAGCGATGATGAATGATACCGAAATGCTGGTGCTTTATATTATTTTTAAGAATTGTATTTAAAAACTAATAAAATTATAAAAAGAGGATTTATTTGATAAAATAATAAATAAAATAGGACTTTAAACAATAAAGTAGAGAAAGAGACGGATGTACACTGCTATGACGTCAAAGCTTGTGACGCTTTTGTTTTTGTTCTATACTGTTTCGATTAAGTATCTTTAACTTAGTTACTTAGTTTTTTTAACTGAAGCCAAAATAACTTACCTTGACGTCGTTCTGTATCAAGATTACGACAGGTGTACACCAGGGAGTATGAGGTATAGTCTGTACGCAGCACCCAGTATGTGGACTCATCGAACTCTGAAAATTGCGTTATTTCAGTATAAATTATAAAATCCTTATCATTTTTAACCGACGAAAAAAACGGAGGAGGTTCTCAATTCGACATGTACATTTCTTTTTTTTTTATGTATGACCACGCATAGCTTTTTACAGAGTTGTCCGACTTTGATAATTCTTTTTTTATTAGAAAGGGCTTACTTCCAAGGTGGTCCCATTGTCATCATGTTAGGATCTGATGATGATATCCTGGGGAAATCGAAGGAACTCTTCAAATTTTGGAGGCACGCTTACAGCGATTTCGGTTTTTATCTCGGTATCGGCTGGCACCGACTTCATAGATATGCTTAAGTAAATTAAAGCAATTAAATGACAGTTATTTTTTACTTTTTAGTGCATTTTCAGTCAGTTCTATTTTTTCATATTTTCAACTCACCCATACTTAGTTCTGTTAAGTTTCAGTTTTAAATTCAAAATCTATTCTATTTTATTTCAAAATTTTTTAAGATAGTTCTTTTGGTATGAGCACCTTTTTGAAAGCAATGATTTTTACTAAATTGTAGAGAAAAGGCTAGGTCCTATATTTTTAAAGACGTATTACTTGTACTCTTATGTATTCTGTGTTAGAAGTACCTACTAATAAAATTACGGTTAGAATTAACGTACACATATTCAATAATGTTATTTAATACAATAATAATTCAAAAGTTAGTGTTGGGTTTTAGTTTTGCATGTTTCCTATTGCTCTATCATTATTATAATCCTTAGTGTTACTTACGATTTGTTCCAGGAATGGGAAACCTAACAATAAGTTTAGCAGATCCGTCAGCGTAGGCCGTCCTAGCTTCTCCCTCAATCGCAAACAGGGTTTGGTTGATCACTTGTGTATTTCGTACTGTTACATAGTTTGTGACTAGAGTGTAGTAAGCATTGTTGCACGTGCCTTCTTGGAATCCATTGTAGTACGACGCAACGTCGTGCCACAAGCCAGTATACTACAAAATAATTTATACTCGTTAATTGATAGAAAATTAACTTGTACACAAGATAAAAATAACGTAAAATAGAACGAGAAGTCTAAAGTAAACTTATATCTATTAAAGCGAATCATTAATAATTTATTTATTGATTTTAAAACGAATATAAGTAATCATTAATAGATGTTAAAAGGCGATAGAAAATGATAAAGAAGTACATTTTATTACACCCAAGTAGCCCCAAGAGACACAAAAATGTCTGATCTAAGATCAAAAGAAACAATTGGTGGATTGAACCCATTACTATTATAAAAATAATCCAGAGGAGATTTTTTTCAGTCGGAAAATAAATAATTGAATCGCCATGGCATATTAAATTGTAGGCACTACTTACAGCTGTTACATTAAAGTTAGTCACTACAGGTATATTAAGGTCACATTGTCCGCGGAATATGACAGGATTAGGGCCGGGTACAGGATAGTAGAAACAACCGTTATCTGATTGGTCGATAGAGTTAAAGTATTTATCGTTAAGAACATTGATCTTGTTAACGATGACGTTTATCCTTTCCACAGCAAGCGGAGTTAGTTGAGACGTACGGCTTAATTTCCAACTTGTAACTAAAATCATTAAGAAATTAATAATATGACACTTTTAAAGAAGAAACAGCGCAATGTATTTAAAAATAAGTATAGATAGAACAAAAAACAGTGTCAAAAGACGTAGTTCGTAGGACGAGTGTTCGATAGTTTAGGTATTTATAGATGTTGATAATGCATAGTAGAGTTGCTAAAGCATTTTGGATGATTTACCTTGTCGTCTGTCGGAATCTAAGTTACGGCAGCTATATACCAATGCGAACGAAACATAATCCGTATCCAATACCCAGTATGGAGCTGGTTCAGGACCTGAAAACACCATAAATGTTTTTCAGATTAAAAATTGTTTATTTTAAGAAAGGAGAGAAGAGAAGAAATTTTAAAATCTGCTTTTTTCATAGCAAAGAAGAGAAGGTGCCGAAATTATCTCTTTTCTCTTGGTTATTTCATTTCTAAGCTATAAAAGTAATAAAAAATTATATAACTTAGAAAGACGATTAGATTGGAACAATAAGAGTTCTATCAAACAAAAAATGCACTTTATAAAATAGCGAAATAATCACTGTACAAAAACAAAAGAAAGTATAAAGAGGCTCCGAAATTATTTTTCAAAAATTATTTGGTTTTATGAGCGTTTATGATTACTTTCGGAAATATTACTCGCCACGATATGTAGTGGCTTGTGCCTTCCTATATTGAGTTTTTAAATGCAATATCAGCTCAGTGACAGAAGTATAAAATGAAGAACTTCAACTTACTGACGGGAAAAGATACAAGAAGTTTTGCGCTCCCGTCATTGCTGGCGACAACTGCGTTGCCGTTTATGAAATTAAGTTCTTGGTTTATCACTTGTGTGTTGTACACGTCCACTGTAGATCCATCGGGGTTCAATGAATAGTTAGCTTCGTTACATGTGCCGGTTTGCGAATTTTGCGGGTAGCTTTGTATTAGGCGCCAACGACCTAGATACTGTAAATTAATGTCTTTTGTGAAATGAATCATATTGTATCGACAGAAATTTTATTTATTGCTTTTTTATTGTCTACGCAATAGTCAAGTAATTTAATTTAAAAACACAAGGTTTTCTTATAAGTCTGTTTATCTTTGTTTACATTTTTTTAAATTTATATCAAAACTCCCAGGCGGTGCGACACTTACTAAAATTATCCTCATATTATATTTGAATCAATTTATACAAAACCTAAAAATCTAAAACCTTCTGTTAGTTAGAGTGCTGAAGAATCTATTAGTGAAAATCGCAAGAACATCCGTTCAGTAGTCTTTGAGTTTATAGAGAACTAACAGACACGCTGTGGGGGACTTCATTTTTAACCGACGAAAAAAAACGGAGGAGATTCTCAATTCGACACGGATGTATTTTTTTATGTATGACCACGCATAACTTTTAAGAGTTGTCCGATTTTGATAATCCTTTTATTTATTAGAAAGGGCACACTTTCAAGGTAGTCCCATTGTCATCATGTTAGGATCTGATGATGATATCCTGGGAAAATTGAAGGACCTCTTCAAATTTTATAGGCACACTTGCAGCGATTTCGGTTTTAGTGTAAGTATCGGTAGCTTTTTGGCTACAATTGCCGTATAATATACTATGACAGTATAGTACGAGTACGTTACGTGGCGATAAATCACTAAAAAGTAAGAAATAAAAATTTTTAACAAAAAATAGAACCGACTCAAAATGCACTAAAAAGTAAAAAAATAACTGTGTCATTTAGTTACTTTCATTTACTTAAGCATATCTAGGAGTCGGTGCCAGACAAAGTTTCTACTTTAAGGACATTAACTATAACCCACAAACTGTTTTACTACTTTAAATAAATGTTCCTTAAACTTGGCTGGCACCGACTTCATAGATAGGCTCAAGTAAATTAAAGCAACTAAATGACACAGTTATTTTTTTACTTTTTAGTGCATTTTGAGTCGGTTCTATTTTTTGTTAAAAATTTTTGTACTATGTAGTGATTAAGTGTAGATGTGTATCTGTATACACATGAATTTAACGAGTTTGATGAGTTTTTTGAAAGTCTGTGTGCATCTTAGCTTGTATGCTGCTTTAACTTATAAAGATCAGATCAGATCAGTCAATCTAAGGTTATCTGCAATTTTCTGACATAAAAAAATAATGTTGTGCATAATCTATATAACAGTGACGATTTATACGATTTTTACGATTGAAAATAATTTTACGGTTATAAGTGTTATCATCATTGGCTGCTTACTGCAGAAGCGTTGAAGTTTTGTACGACATCAATACTCGTGTCACACTGGCCTGGAAACACTACAGGTTGGTTTGGTATTGGAGTGGGTAGGTAGAAACACGCAGCATCCGATTGGTCAATTTTCTCATAGTATTTATTGTCTAATACATCTATTGTGGCTATTTTGTTGTTAATCGCTGTATTAGCGGCAGAGTTCAGTTCTCTAGTTCTGCTGAGTTTCCAACTGTACACTGAAACGAACATGGCGCAGTCCTATATTAGTACTGTTATGTAATTACTTATGTGATATTATAATAATGTTATGTAGAAAGCTTATACTTATTTTATTACTCACTACCATTCTTACGAAAGGTTCTTAAGGTAATAAAATGCTAAAGTTGAAACGTTAAACGAAAACGTCCAGGCTAGTCTCGATTAAGTCTTTGGCATGTGAATGGCAAGTCTAGGTCTAGTCATGTTTGACGAACAAATGTTCATTAGAGTGGGAAGACTCCGCAAGCGCAGTGTAAAGCCAAACTCGATTGAGAATGCTTTTCAACAAACAAATTAAAAATGAAGGTAGAAATCAATAGTCATTTTTTTAGTTAACTTGTAAATGTTGATGACAATAGGTAAATTAGATTAGTAAGCTTAAAACTAGTTAATATATTCAATTTCTCTTGAATAAGATTTTATAAAAAACAAAACATAATTTTAAATTTTTTAGACATAAAATATGTTGCATTTTCTACCTTTTGTTTGTTGACAAGCATTCTCAATCGAGTTTGGTTTTAGTATAGACGATACGACGACACCCGGAGGGTTGCTGGCACCGATTGGATGCAAACTACCAGTAAAGGTCGGCGCTTCTTAAAGGAGGTTAACGTCCAGCAGTGGATGCTAATTATGATGAATTTTCAAAAAACATTTTGTATTGAGCGCGATAATAATGATGCTGGTGATGATAGTGTTGATAATAATTTTGAACTTAAACGACGCAATATTTATACATTTACCTCCCCTGTAGTCATCATCTATGTTAACGCAGCTGTAGGCCAGTGCATAGTTTCCATAGTCGGTATCCAATACCCAAAATGGTATGGTAATCACTGAAATGAAACATATTGTTATTAGTGTTACTACAGGCGCACTAAGTGTAGTAAAAGGGGTCAAATAAAGGAAATCGGATTTCCTTAAAAGGAAAAGGGGTACATTATCTATCTTAATTCAGCAATGGGTTGGGCAATCACACCTGTTTGTAAGTGATGATACAGTCTAAGATAAAAGCGAGCTAAATTGTTCGGAGTTGGATGAAATTCATATCCCCCTTCGTTTTCTGAACTATGTCATACTGGAACGTTACATCGTTTGGACGGTGTGTCTTTGATGCCAGAATTATCATCCTGACCATCTACTAGCCACGGCCGTAGCCTCCTAACAGACTTAAAGGAAGCAGTTAAGGAAATCTCAATCGAACCAGCCGAGAATCAAGCTCAGGACATTTGACTTATAAATCCACCGCGCATATTGGTGTGCCTCAGATGCTAACAAAAATCTGCTTCTATAGTTCGTTCGCTTTAAGAATGCAGTGAGTCATCGTTCGCCGGCCGAGCTCCGCTTCCTACAACTGCTATACCTACAACTGGTGAACTTTACCTTGTAATTTGAAAAGATTTGATTGGTTGGAGGCGGAGTAAGGCCGGCGCTCACTGCATTCTTAACGCGAACGAACTATTATAACTAACCTTGTCCGTTGGATAAGAGCGTTATGACCAATCGTCCACTGGTATCTGTTGCTGATTCGAATGATACAACACTGTTGGTAACGCCGAGGTTTTGGTTCTGCACATTAGTGGATACGAGGTTCAAGTTGCTGTTGTTGCCCAGTGAGTATGTGTGGCTGATGCATTGCCCTGTCTGCTGTTCTTTTGGATAAGCTTCAATCTCGTGCCATTGACCTTGGAACTGAAATTTAGTTTTTTGAAATGAATGAAGTGTTCTCGATATTTTTTTTGCGAGTTGCTTAATCGGTCGTAGACTAAGTAAATAATCAGGCTAGAAAAAGTTGATCCAGATATTAGTAAAAAGCAAAAGTCGTCCATCGGCTCGGATTAAATAAAGGAAGAATTCTACATACTTGTAATACAATCATTAGGTTAATTTGCTCATTTGAAAATTAGGTATATTTTCCACTAGTCATTCTTTCATCTGCTTGGGGGGTAAAATCTATCGAAAACCAGAGTTGTTGCTCTCAAAAATTAAAATTTTTACGAACGATCTTGCGTTTCATATAAAATGTTTAATTTTTAAACGGAAAATCTTGCTTTTATACGAACGGTGACGTTATTAAATAATACAACGCCTTTAAGGCAACACAATACGGCTAAAGCCTGTGTGCACCAAGATTTCGGTTATCATAACCAACGGTTAACATAAGCTAAACGTCAAATAAACTGTTCACAGCAACCCGTACGCCGCTTAAGGCCTGTGTGCACCAAGATTTCGGTTATCATAACCAACGGTTAACATAACTTTACTATAAATTTACTGTTCACGACAACCCGTATTATATTAACCGAGCTTACGTTCTTAACCGGCGTACGGGTTCTCGTGAAAAGTAAATTTTTAGTAAAGTTATGTTAACCGTTGGTTATGATAACTCAAAAAAAATCTTGGTGTACACAGGCCTAAGACAAATATGATAAAGTGAAAACATAGATTTGTAGATATCAGGAGTGGTCTCAATGAGACCACAAATTAGTAGGTGGGCAGTGCTTTAGTCTCATTAAGGGGCCCACATCAAATACACAAAGAGAAAAAAAACTCGAGCTACTTACCGCTGACATGTTGAATGCAACTATAGCTTGAATAGTCGTGTCGCATTGTCCTGGGAAGACAACTGGTTCGCTGGGTACCGGTTCAGGGAAATAGAAGCATCCTTCCCTGCTCTGATCTTTCTTAACGAAGTATTCATCTCTGAGTACGGGAATGGTGCTTGTGACCTTGCTTATTTCTGTTATCGCAGTCTGTGATAACTGCTTGGTTCTGCTCAGCTTCCAGGACCATACTGTGGAATATAATAAACTTTACATTTGCTTTATTTACTGTATTTAATTTTTCTAAAAGTGCTTATTTTTTGAATAGGTAGTGTATAATATCTTTTGCAAGCATTTTTTAATCATCATCGTTATTGTCAGCCTATTAACAAACCACTACAGGCTAGCCTTTCGTCCTTATACGAGAGGGGATATAGAGCGTGGACCTACCACGCTGTTCCAGTGGGGATTGGCAAGCTTAGGGTCATAATGTTTCATTTATTAACGATCATATCATATGTTGATGATAGTGAACGGGGCCGACGGCTTAGCGTGCTTTCTGAGGCACGAGGTGTAACACCGTCAACTTTCCGACTGGAATATACTGGAAAATTCATAAAAGAATGAAAAACTCAGAATTATTCTGTGACCCAGTATTCGAACCCAAGACCTCGTGATCGAAGGAACGAGGCAGTCATTTTTTATTACTAAGGAGCAAAATATAATCGTACATCCAAAACTGAAAATATAGGTACCTTGACGTTGCTCCGTGTTTATGTTGAAACAACTGTATACAAGAGCGTAATTGTTGTAGTCGGTTGCGAGGACCCAGTATGGCGCTGTGCTAAAATCTGAAATATAACGAGACCATAAACTTGACTATGCTAAAGCAAATATATTAAAACTCTTGATTTCAACTTGTAATGCTCAGCGAGAGTAAAATAGAGTTCAGGTGGTCAGATTATCACTCATTTAAAATGTGCAATCTGAAATGAGGTAACCAAGACTGGTCTATATGTTGCTAGGCTACATTCAGACACTTCGGGAGCCGGTTCGTTGCCTTGCTATCTAAGTTTTGAGTGTATAATAACTTTGTTGTTCTGATAGTTATTTCTGTCCATGGCCTCATAAAGAAAAGCTTCGACCAACTGCATAACAAGCTTTCGTTTTTCTGAAGGATCAAGACTTAAGGCGGTGCGTATTGTGAGTTCTTTATTCTGGAGCCCAGACCGCCCTGTTTGGGTACTTAAAACCCCACAAGCAGCGCAGGTTGTTTGGGTGAGTAATACAATTCGAAATTAAAAACAATGTCACACTAACATTATAAAAGCAAAAGATTTTGAGTGTGTAGATCCAATCTGGCTGAAATTCGGGGAGAGATTATTACCTGCATTAAAACATAGGCTTACTTTTATTACGATATTCACACAGGCACTGCAACTACATGGGCGAGACCGCGGACATATGTTAGTATGTTAGTAAATAGGTAATAATTATCCTTACCTGTCGATCCTGCGATAGGGAAACGGACGGACAGTTGAGCGCTTCCGTCGGTAGATGCTACCTCCCCTAAGCCTCTTAACGTGTCCAGTCGTTGGTTAATCACTTCACTGTTAAGCACGTCCACGGTTCCGTTGTTGTTTAGAGTGTAAAAGGCATTGGCACATGTTCCCTTTTGGAATGCATTTGGGTAGGATTCGATGTCGTGCCAAAGATTCATGTACTGTAAAGAAAAATGTTCAATTTAAGTTTAAAGCGAATCATTAATAATTTATTTATTGATTTTAAAACGAATATAAGAAATCATTAATAGATGTTAAAAGGCGATAGAAAATGATAAAGAAGTACATTTTATTACACCCAAGTAGCCCCAAGAGACACAAAACTGTCTGATCTAAGATCAAAAGAAACAATTGGTGGATTGAACCCATTACTATTATAAAAATAATCCAAAGAGTTTAAATTTCAGTCGGACAATAAATAATTGAATCACCATGGCATATTAAATTGTAGGTACTACTTACAGCTGTTACATTAAAGTTGGTCACTACAGGTATATTAAGGTCACATTGTCCGCGGAATATGACAGGATTAGGGCCGGGTACAGGATAGTAGAAACAACCGTTGTCTGATTGGTCGATAGAGTTAAAGTATTTATCGTTAAGAACATTGATCTTGTTAACGATGACGTTTATCCTTTCCACAGCAAGCGGAGTTAGTTGAGACGTACGGCTTAGTTTCCAACTTGTAACTAAAATTATTCAAAAATTAATAATATGACACTTTTAAATAAGAAACAGCGCAATGTATTTAAAAATATTATAAGTATAGATAGAACAAAAAACAGTGTCAAAAGACGTAGTACGTAGGACGAGTGTTCGATAGTTTAGGTATTTATAGATGTTGATAATGCATAGTAGAGTTGCTAAATCATTTTGGATGATTTACCTTGTCGTCTGTCGGAATCTAAGTTACGGCAGCTATATACCAATGCGAACGAAACATAATCTGTGTCCAATACCCAGTATGGAGCTGGTTCAGGACCTGAAAACACCATAAATGTTTTTCAGATTAAAAATTGTTTATTTTAAGAAAGGAGAGAAGACAAGAAATTTTAAAATCTGCTTTTTTAATAGTAAAGAGAAGGTGCCGAAATTATCTCTTTTCTCTTGGTCATTTCATTTCTAAGCTATAAAAGTAATAAAAAATAATATAACTCAGAAAGACGATTAGCAATTATTGGAACAATAAGAGTTCTATCAAACAAAAAATGCACTTTATAAAATAGCGAAATAATCACTGTACAAAAACAAAAGAAAGCTCCGAACTTATTTTTCAAAAATTATTTGGTTTTATGAGCGTTTATGATTACTTTCGGAAATATTACTCGCCACGATATGTAGTGGCTTGTGCCTTCCTATATTGAGTTTTTAAACGCAATATCAGCTCAGTGACAGAAGTATAAAATGAAGAACTTCAACTTACTGACGGGGAAAGTTACAAGAAGTTTTGCGCTCCTGTCATTGCTGGCGACAACTGCGTTGCCGTTTATGAAATTAAGTTCTTGGTTTATCACTTGTGTGTTGTACACGTCCACTGTAGATCCATCGGGGTTCAATGAATAGTTAGCTTCGTTACATGTGCCGGTTTGCGAATTTTGCGGGTAGCTTTGTATTAGGCGCCAACGACCTAGATACTGTAATATTTATTTTATTAAAAGCTTTTATTTAACTTACATTGTATGTATGTCTGTTATGTATATTCGGGTGGAATCTTTGAGCTCAATTTTGAAGTAGATACCTTCAACCGAATGAGCTGAAATTTTGTATACACGTTTATTTTGGATGACAATGCATGGTATAGTGTGTGACATTATTCTAAATTTAATATGGCGGACCATACAAGATGGCAGAATAGATATTTTTAATGCATTCTTACAATCAATACCAAAATTATAAGGAGGTAATCTTTGTACGTTTGTAAGTTTGTATGGTTATAAATGGATCTGTTTGAGTTTATCTTCGAAACTACTGATTTTATTTAAGAAATTATTTCGCCAGTAGAACGTTACATTATTTGGAAGTGCTATAAGCTATATTTTATATTTGTAATATATAAAGTAGCCGAATTATCGAAAATTTATTTATTGTTTAAGAAAAAGTTTAGTAATTTAATTTAAAAACACAACGTTTTCTTATATGTTTGTTTATCTTTTTGAAAAATTTTATTTTGTCATTATTTTGTTTACATTTTTTTAATTTTTAACAATGTTACAAGCTCATATTTATATCAAAACTCCCAGGCGGTGCCATACTTTTTACAATTATAATCATATTATATTTGAATCAATTTATACAAAACTTTAAAATCTAAAACCTTCTGTTAGCTAGAGTGCTGAAGAATCTATTAGTGAAAATCGCAAGAACATCCGTTCAGCAGTCTTTGAGTTTCGCGAACAAACAGAGAGACGCTGTGAGGGACTTCATTTTGTACTATGTAGTGATTAAGTGTAGATGAGTATCTGTATACACATGAATTTAACGAGTTTGATGAGTTTTTTGAAAGTCTGTGTGCAATTTAGCTTGTATGCTGCTTTAACTTATAAAGATCAGATAAGATCAGTGAATCTAAGGATATCTGCAATTATCTGACATAAAAAATTATGTTGTGCATAATCTATATAACAGTGAAGATTTATACGATTTTTACGATTGAAAATAATTTTACGGTTATAAGTTATCATCCTTGGCTGTACTTACTGCAGAAGCGTTGAAATTTTGTACGACGTCAATACTAGTGTCACACTGTCCTAGAAACACTACAGGTTGGTTTGGTATTGGAGTGGGTAGGTAGAAACACGCAGCATCCGATTGGTCAATTTTCTCATAGTATTTATTGTCTAATACATCTATTGTGGCTATTTTGTTGTTAATCGCTGTATTAGCGGCAGAGTTCAGTTCTCTAGTTCTGCTGAGTTTCCAACTGTACACTGAAACGAACATGGCGCAGTCCTATATTAGTACTGTTATGTAATTACTTATGTGATATTATAATAATGTTATGTAGAAAGCTTATACTTATTTTATTACTCACTACCATTCTTACGAAAGGTTCTTAAGGTAATAAAATGCTAAAGTTGAAACGTTAAACGAAAACGTCCAGGCTAGTCTCGATTAAGTCTTTGGCATGTGAATGGCAAGTCTAGGTCTAGTCATGTTTGACGAACAAATGTTCATTAGAGTGGGAAGACTCCGCAAGCGCAGTGTAAAGCCAAACTCGATTGAGAATGCTTTTCAACAAACAAATTAAAAATGAAGGTAGAAATCAATAGTCATTTTTTTAGTTAACTTGTAAATGTTGATGACAATAGGTAAATTAGATTAGTAAGCTTAAAACTAGTTAATATATTCAATTTCTCTTGAATAAGATTTTATAAAAAACAAAACATAATTTTAAATTTTTTAGACATAAAATGTGTTGCATTTTCTACCTTCTGTTTGTTGACAAGCATTCTTAATCGAGTTTGGTTTTAGTATAGACGGAGCGACGACACCCGGAGGGTTGCTGGCACCGATTGGATGCAAACTAACAGTAAAGGTCGGCGTTGCTTAAAGGAGGTTAACGTCCAGCAGTGCATGCTAATTATGATGAATTTTCAAAAAACATTTTGTATTGAGTGCGATAATAATGATGCTGGTGATGATAGTGTTGATAATAATTTTGAACTTAATAGACGCAATATTTATACATTTACCTCCTCTGTAGTCATCATCTAAATTAACGCAGCTGTAGGCCAGTGCATAGTTTCCATAGTCGGTATCCAATACCCAAAATGGTATGGTAATCACTGAAAAGAAACATATTGTTATTAGTGTTACTACAGGCGCACTAAGTGTAGTGAAAGGGGTCAAATAAAGGAAATCGGATTTCCCTAAAAGGAATGTATGATGTACGCCTTACATTATCTATATTAATTCAGCAATGGGTTGGGCAATCACACCTCTTTGTAAGTGATGATACAGCCTAAGATAAAAGCGAGCTAAATTGTTCGGAGTTGGATGAAATTCATATTCCCCTTCGCTTTCTGAACTATGTCATACCGGAACGTTACATCGTTTGGACGGTGTGTCTTTGATGCCAGAATTATCATCCTGACCATCTACTAGCCACGGCCGTAGCCTCCTAACAGACTTAAAGGAAGCAATTAAGGAAATCTCAATCGAACCAGCCGAGAATCAAGCTCAGGATATTTGACTTATAAATACACCGCACATACTGGTACGCCCCAGATGCTAACAAAAATCTGCTTCTATAGTTCGTTCGCGTTAAGAATGCAGTGAGTCATCATCGTTCGCCAGCCGAGCTCTGCTTCCTACAACTGCTATACCTACAACTGGTCACTGTGAACTTTACCTTGTAATTTGAAAAGATTTGATTGGTCGGGAGGCGGAGTTAGGCCGGAGCTCACTGCATTCTTAACGCGAACGAACTATTATAACTAACCTTGTCCGTTGGATAAGAGCGTTATGACCAATCGTCCACTGGTATCTGTTGCTGATGCGAATGTCACAACACTGTTGGTAACGCCGAGGTTTTGGTTCTGCACATTATTGGATACGAGGTTCAAGTTGCTGTTGCTGCCCAGTGAGTATGTGTGGCTGATGCATTGACCTGTCTGCTGTTCTTTTGGATAGGCTTCAATCTCGTGCCATTGACCTTGGAACTGAAATTAAGTTTTTTTTAAATGAATGAAGTGTTCTCGATATTTTTTTTGCGAGTTGCTTGATCGGTCGTTGACTACGTAAGTAAATAATTAGGGCAATAAAAAAAGAAATATCCAGATATTAGTAAAAAGTAAAAGTCGTCCGTCGGCTGGGATTACAATAAAGAAAGTATTCTACATACTTGTAATACAATCATTAGGTTCATTTGCTCATTTGAATATTTATCAGTAGTCATTATTTCATCTGCTTGGAAAGTAGTATCTATGGAAACCCAGAGTTGTTGCTCTCAAAAATAAAAATTTTTACGAACGATCTTGCGTTTCATATAAAATGTTTCATTTTTAAACGAAAAATCTTGCTTTTATACGAACGGTGACGTTATTAAATAATACAACGCCTTTAGGGCAACACAATATGGCTAAGACTAAGATTTCGGTTATCATAACCAACGGTTAACATAAGCTAAACGTAAAATTAACTGTTCACGGCAACCCGTACGCGGTTAAGGACGTAAACCGGGCGGTTATGTTAACCGAGCTTACATTCTTAACCGGCGTACGGGTTGTCGTGAAAAGTAAATTTTTAATAAAGTTATGTTAACCGTTGGTTATGATAACCGAAACCTTGGTGCACACAGGCCTAAGACAAATATGATAAAGTGAAAACATAGATTTGTAGATATCAAGAGTGGTCTCAATGAGACCACAAATTAGTAGGTGGGTAGTACTTTAGTCCCATTAAGGGACCTACATCAAATACACAAAGAGAAAAAAAACTCGAGCTACTTACCGCTGACATGTTGAATGCAGCTATAGCTTGAATAGTCGTGTCACATTGTCCTGGGAAGACAACTGGTTCGCCGGGAACCGGTTCAGGGAAATAGAAGCATCCTTCCCTGCTCTGGTCTTTCTTAACGAAGTATTCATCTCTGAGTACGGGAATGGTGCTTGTGACCTTGCTTATTTCTGTTATCGCAGTCTGTGATAACTGCTTGGTTCTGCTCAGCTTCCAGGACCATACTGTGAAATATAATAAACTTTACATTTGCTTTATTTACTGTATTTAATTTTTCTAAAAGTGCTTATTTTTTGAATAGGTAGTGTATAATATCTTTTGCAGGCATTTTTTAATCATTATCGTTATTGTCAGCCTATTAACAAACCACTACAGGCTAGCCTTTCGTCCTTATACGAGAGGGGATATAGAGCGTGGACCTACCACGCTGTTCCAGTGGGGATTGGCAAGCTTAGGGTCATAATGTTTCATTTATTAACGATCATATCATATGATAGTGACCGGGGCTGATGGCTTAGCGTGCTTTCTGTGGCACGAGGTATAACACGATCAACTTTCCGATTGGAATATACTAGAAAATAAATAAAAGAATGAAAAACTCAGAATTATTCTGTGACCCAGTATTCAAACCCAAGACCTCGTGATCGCAGGAACGAGGCAGTCATTTTTTATTACTGAGGAGCAAAATATAATCGTACATCCAAAACTGAAAATATAGGTACCTTGACGTTGCTCTGTGTTTATGTTGAAACAACTATATACAAGAGCGTAATTATTGTAGTCGGTTGCGAGGACCCAATATGGCGCTGTGCTAAAATCTGAAATATAACGAGAGCATAAACTTTCATTACTTTACTATGCTAAAGCAAAGATATTAAAACTATTGTTTTCAACTTTTAACGCTAAGCGAGAATAAAATAGAGTTCAGGTGGTCAGATTATCACTCATTTAAAATGTGCAATCTGAAATGAGGTAACCGAGACTGGTCTATATGTTGCTAGGCTACATTCAGACACTTTGCCAGCCGGTTCGTTGCCTTGCTATCTAAGTTTTGAGTGTATAATAACTTTGTTGTTCTGATAGTTATTTCTGTCCATGGCCTCATAAAGAAAAGCTTCGACCAACTGGATAACAAGCTTTCGTTTGTCTGAGTTCTTTATTCTGGAGCCCAGACCGCCCTGTTTGGGTACTTAAAACCCCACAAGCAGCGCAGATTGTTTGGATGAGTAATATAATTCGAAATTAAAAACAATGTCACACTAACATTATAAAAGCAAAAGATTTTGAGTGTGTAGATCCAATCTGGCTGAAATTCGGGGATAGATTATTACCTGGATTAAAACATAGGCTTACTTTTATTACGATATTCACACAGGCACTGCAACTACACGGGCGAGACCGCGGACATATGCTAGAATGTTAGTAAATGGAGAAATAAATAGGTAATAATTATCGTTACCTGTCGATCCTGCGATAGGGAAACGGACGGACAGTTGAGCGCTTCCGTCGGTAGATGCTACCTCCCCTAAGCCTCTTAACGTGTCCAGTCGTTGGTTAATCACTTCACTGTTAAGCACGTCCACGGTTCCGTTGTTGTTTAGAGTGTAAAAGGCATTGGCACATGTTCCCTTTTGGAATACATTTGGGTAGGATTCGATGTCGTGCCAAAGATTCATGTACTGTAAAGAATAATGTTCAATTTAAGTTTAGTTGCATTTCTGCGGAATGTTTTAAAGTCTTGCTGTTGCTGTCTGTCTGTGCGCACTATTTATACGTTCCCTTAAAACTCCCAAACGATTTGGCCGATCCCCGATATGATGAAATACCTATCCTTAAAGGAAAAAAACTGACAAGTGTTCTTAACTACTTTTTGACGACCTCCGTGGTGCAGTGGTATGCGCGGTGGATTTGCGGAGGTCCTGGGTTCGATTCCTGGCGGGGCAGATTGAGATATTTCTTAATTTGTCTTGGTCTGGCTGGTGGAAGGCTTTCGCCGTGGCTAGTTACCACTCTACCGACAAAAACGTACCGCCAAGCGAGTTAGCGTTCCGGTACGATGTCGTGTAGAAACCGAAAGAGCTGTGGATTTCATCCTACTCTTCACAAATTAGCCCGCTTCCATCTTAGATTGCATCATCACTTAACATCAGGTGTGATAGCAGTCAAGGGCTAACTTGAAATCGATATCAAAAAAACTTGCGGTTCCGAGAAGCCCACGAGTAAAAAAAAATTAGTTTAGGCTCATCATTTGAATAAAAATTAAGTTTTAAAATTAAAAATCATGCACTAAAAAATTTTCTTAGGAGGCTTTGGCCGTGGCTAGTTACCACCCTACCGACAAAGTTAGTCATCTTCCATCTTAGATTGTATTGTAACACATCAGGGCTAACTTGCAATAAAAAAAATCTCATCTGAAACTGTTTTTAGATAATACACTAAAATATTTAATGTCTAGATACCATTATTTTAATATACTTACAGCAGCAACATTAAAGCTAGCGACTGCTTTGATGTTGGTATCGCATTGGCCTCTGAAAACGACTGGAGTCCCAGGGCTGGGCGTGGGGTAGTAGAAGCAACCAGTGTCCGAGTGATCCACAGGGTGGAAGTAGCGGTTGTTGAGAACATCGATCCGGTTGATGATGGGATTCATACGCTGATGGGCCTCGGAAGACAAAGCCGTTGTTCGACTTAGTTTCCAACTCCAAACTAAAAAGTTATAGCATTAAAGAAGTTTTGCACAGCGAATGGGTCTGAAAGGCAACTCTGGCATGGCGCGAGTTATTGTAAATAACTCTGTTTTATTAAAAATATATTTTACATATTTTTAAATATAACTAATATTTAGGTCTAAAAGACTTATTGGAGGGGAGACTTAATGTGTATAGGTATTACTCTACTCCCTGAGTAAAAATAAGGCATCGCGCGATATTTTTTGAAAATATCGCGCGGTATATTTTGATGGCCGAGTGGCGCGGTGGGTAGTGACCTTGCTTCTGCGTCCTAGGCTGTGGGTTCGATTCCCACATCATAAAAATATTTGTGTGATGGGCATGGCTGTTTTCCATTGTCTGAGTGTTGGTCTATATATTATAAGTCTGTATTATTTATATAAAAATATTCCACAGTTATCGTAGTACAAGCTACCTAGGTTAACTTTGGGGCTATATAGCGATGTGTGTTGTCCCCTAAGCTATGCTGCTGGCCATGCGGATGTTTAGGTTGGATAAATAACTTGTGATCTAAGCAAATAATCACCGCCTGACGTCTCTCGACGATTTTAGAAACCTGCCAGAAGAATGGTTAGAATTCAAATTAAAAATTAAAGAAATAGATACCTCTTCTTTGGTTTGAACTAATGTTAATACAAGTGTACAGTAGTGCGAACGATGTGTAGTCCGTATCCAGGATCCAAAGTTCCCTTGATTGAGCTGAAAAGAAAAGAATCATCAAAATAGGTTTATAAATGACGAAATGCAAAAAAAAAATTAAAACCTAATCCTGCTAAACTATAAGAGTATCCAAAAGTGGCCAAAAAATTTTTAACAAAAAGTTTAACTGACTCTAAACGCACTAAAAAGTAAAAATAACTGTGTTATTTAGTTGCTTTAATTTACTTAAGCATATCAATGTAGTCGGTGCTAGCAAGTTTATGGAACATTTATTTAACGTAGTAAAGCAGTTTGTGGGTTCAAGGTAATGTCCTTAAAGTAGAAACCTTGGCTGGCACCGATTCCTAGATGTGTTTAAGTAAATTAAAGCAATTAAATGACACAGTTATTTTTTACTTTTAAGTCCGTTTTGAAAAATTTATTTCTAACTTTTTAATGATTTATCGACACGTAACTTACTCGTACTATACTTCCATAGTATATTATACGGCACTAGTAACCAAAATCCACCGATACCGAGACAAAAACCGAAATCTTTCCAAGTGTGCCTATAAAATTTGAAGAGTTCCTTCAATTTTCCCAGGATATCATCATCAGATCCTAACATGATGACAATGGGACCACTTTGGAAGTGTGCCCTTTCTAATAAAAAAAGAATTATTAAAATCGGTCAACTCTGTAAAAAGTTATCCGTGCTCATACATAAAAAAAATATATGTGTCGAATTGAGAACCTCCTCCGTTTTTGTTTCGTCGCTTAAAAATTTTAATTAATATCAGACCTATGTAAATTGTATTAATTTCGCCAATTACAAAAACAGTGCGTAATATGTGCTACGTATTTTAACAAATGAATATTAATGTCAAGAATTGGAGATTATCAAAATATGAAATTTTTGGTGGAAGCTCCATAGAAAGAAATATGAAGTTATAATCAGTGATGTGCACTTCATAGATGCAAAAATGCACTACCTACCCAAAGAACTCATTATGTACCGTTAAATTTTTAAAGAAATTAAACATAATGGAAAAGGAATTTTCCATTATGTTTAATTTCTTAGTATAGTGCCTACCCTAATCAAAAAACCTAGTGCACGCTACTGGTTATATGTATATACATACCTACTTATAAGTAAATGGAAGATAATGCATTGTAATCTCTGCCTACGAGAATAAGGCGTAACTTTAAATAGAAAAATATTGTATTTACCAGCAGGTTCAGTCACCATAAACAACAGTTTCCCATCAGAGGTAGGGAGGAAAGCATTTCCGGAAGTGACGTCTAATCTTTGGTCGATCACTTGAGTGTTTTGTATCACGACAGTATTTGTGCTACTGCCAATAGAGTATGTAGAATCTTTGCATGTTCCTCTTTGGAAGTCGCTGGCGTAGCTCTCGATTAGACGCCAACGTCCGGAATACTGAAAAACATAATGATAGTTAATTTATCCATCATCATTATCATTATCAGCCTACTAACGGCCCACTATAGGGCCAGGCCTTACGCGAGAGGTGATATGGAGCGTACACCCACCACGCTGCTCTAATGCAGGTTGGCGGGGTTAGGGTGATAATGTTTCATTTATTAACGATCACTCTCAGATGTTGATGACAGTGACCGGGACGACGGTTTAACGTGCTCTCCGAGGCACGGCGGTGTAACACCGCCAACTTCCAGACCCCGGGCATGGAATGTACTGAACAGTTCATAGAAGAATTAAAAAGCTCAGAATTAGTCCATGACCCGACCCAGGTATCGAACCCAGGATCTCCTGATTGAAGCCACATAGGCTAACCACTACACCAACGAGGCAGCAATTTATCCATAATGTGTAGAAATTTATTTGTATTTCTTTTTTAAATTTTTATTATTGAAGATGGTGACGGTTACTAAAATAAGTATTAGCCTATGGAAATAATCAATTACATAAAAAATGTGAAAAAAAGCAGCCAAGTTCAATAATTTCAAGTTATGAGTGTGAAACACATATACCATCACCCTAATCCTAAGGTAGCCTGGAAGATGCCACTACTTAGCGATAAGGCCGCCTTTTGTATTCTACTTCTTCCGACCTGTTCTATATTTCAATGTTTTTATTTCTTACATTCGTATTGTGGTGTGTACAAACGAAGTGTAAGTAAATATATCATACTACTATTCTAAAGGCGTAAGTTTGTTAGTGTTTTTTTTATCGACTAAAAGTTGGCCCTTGACTGCTATCACACCTGATGTTAAGTGATGATGCAATCTAAAATGGGAGCGGGCTAACTTGTTAGGAGTTGGATGAAATCCACACCCCTGTCGGTTCCTACACGATATCGTACCAGAACGCTAAATCGCTTGGCGGTACGTCTTTGTCGGTAGGGTGGTAACTAGCCACGGCGAAAGACTCCCACTAGCCAGACCAAGACAAATTAAGAAAAATCTCAATCTGCCCCGCCGGGAATCGAACCCAGGACCTCCGTCTTATAAATCCACCGCGCATACCACTGCGCCACGGAGGTCATAAAAAGAGTGTATATATTTGTTAGGTATTTCTTCACGACTAAACGGCTGGAGCGATTTTAGTAAAATTTTGTATGGAGTTAGCTGACATCCTGGATTAACACATAGGCTACGTTTTATCTTGAAACTTTTATATAAACTGGAACTATGCGGCTATAACCGCGGGCGTCCTCTAGAGTATATATAATATTAAAAATATTTACCGCAGTAACATTAAAGTTCTGTACGACTTGAATAGTTGAATCACACTGTCCGTTCAATATAACTGGGTCTCCTGGGTTCAGCTCAGGTAGATAGAAGCATCCTGCATCCGTTTGGTCTACTGTCTCGAAGTACCTCTCTTGTAACACGTTGATATTTTGCATGACACCGTTGATAGAGTTGGATGCATCTGATGATAGCTGTCTCGTTCTGCTGAGTTTCCAACTGTAAACTAATAGAGATTTTATAGTAATTATAAATTCACCATGATTTTCTAATATGAATAAATAAAACACATTGCCAAAATTTGCCCCAGGCTGTCCAAGCTTATGCTCATATTTAACTGTTTTATTTAAATGCACAATGAATTTTAAACAACTACCCATGTTTCATATCAATCACTTGAAAATATATCATAAAAATAAAAAATTCAATCGATTTTTTGTGTTCTGAATCACGTGACCGTCGTCGTAGTATGTAAAGTCAACTTTTTCACCCTTCATAACTTTTTCCTGCTACTGAATAGCTACATACAACTTTGTTTTTCTGTAAATAGAAAATCTGCACTATTTAATGACATATATATCATTACTGGGCAGCCTGGGGTACACTTCCATACAATTTTTGGCAATGTCCTTTAAACAGTTTGCCCTTGACTGCAATTACACCTGTGGTTATTTACATTCATAATGGAATATAAGATGGTAGTGAGCAAACTGTGAACATGTTTATAGTGGGATTAATATTTACCAGCTCTGTAATCTTGGTTGAGATTCACGCAACTGTATGCCAAGGCATAGTTAGAGTAGTCGGTATCCAGGATCCAATATGGAATAGTTATATCTGAAAATTAAAAATATAATAAAATTAATATTTTAGATGTGAAAGTAATATATTATGAAATGGTTGGATATGTGTAATTAAAATTCGGGCTTAGAATATAAATGACAGTATTGTTACAAAAGATTTTATCGCCTAATGTATAGATGTAAGGTAAGGAATAAAGAATAAAGTCTGATCAGAGTCATCAGGTGTTTTCATTCCAAATAACCTAATCCCAGCACGTAACAGTATAATAGATCATCCCGCTCGGTGTGACATGCTTTATGTATAAAAATAATACACAACTCAATAAATTATGCTCCGTCGCCGTCACGTTTGGTCTGTCATAGTATTGTGGTAGCCATTCCTTTTTTATTTCCGTAGAACGAAAGGGTGCATCACAGTACTACCCCCTAATTTTAGTTCTATAGAACTGTTGATACATCATATTAGTGCTTAGTGTGTTCTATATAGAACTAATGGGACAAAATTAAAGAAATGACGATATCAACATCTTGTTTGTACGTTACATATAAAATATCTATAGTTTTTATAAGTATAATAATTATGGAATCTCTTTTGATTGCAATAATAAATGTCCACTTAAATTTGAGAGTATCTATAAACATACTATATCGAAATCGGCTTTGCTTAAATTGCAAAAAACGTCTTTAAAATGGTATTGAGGTTTTTAACATAATTTTTTTCTAAACTGAATAGTTTGCGCGAAAGATAATAAAAATGGTAAAGTGGTAAAATGTGTCCCCCCTGTAACTTCTAAAATAAGAGAAATTTTTTTTAGATAACTACTACTTGGTTTTAACAACTTAGCTTTTGTCGCAAGGGACATTTTTTGTTAAAAACAAAATGAAATATCAATCAAAATAATATAAAGTTTATCGACGGCCGAGTGGCGCAGTGGTTTGTGACCCTGCTTCTGCGTCCTAGGCTGTGGGTTCGATTCCCACATCTGGAAAATGTTTGTGTGATGAGCATGGATGTTTTCCAGTGTCTGGGTGTTATCTATATATTATAAGTATTTGTGTATAATATATATATATAAAAATATTCATCAGTTATCATAGCACCCATAACACAAGCTACATACGAGTACGCTTACTTTGGGGCTATAATTATAGCGATGTGTGTAATTGTCCTATAATATTTATTTATTTATTTTATTTATAACTTATATGGTATAAGTAAAGTCAAGAGCAAAAACTATACTACAGTACTATATAGAACTATTGGGACATTATTTGACAGCACGGAAAATATCCCAACAGTTCTATAGAACTACGGTATGGGGTACTACTGGGATGCACCCGAACGAAAAAGTTTGGTCTTGTTGAAAAAAACATTAATTAACATCACTTTTTTAATGCAAAGCTATAGCAAAATGTGGTTTTAGAGGACTTTAACCTTTGTTATGCCATGTAGCATACTAACCTTCATTAACGCCTTTGAAAGTTATAGTGAACTTAGCAGTTCCGTCAGTGGTGGTCTGAACAACAACGCTGTTGGATGTCCCGAGGAATTGGTCCTCCACGCTTGAAGTGATCAGATTGAAGCCGGTGGTGGTCGCAGTGAAAGCGTGTGACACGCACTGGCCGGGCTGCTGCTCTTTGGGGTACGCGCGGATTTCATTCCATGTTCCTTCGAACTATAGAAAAGAACTCTTGAGATCTATCACAATGAAAAGTGAGACTATGGTATGCTTTTATGCACTCCAATACTTCGCAAACAACAGGTTATGATAATTAACACTCTATTGTGCAGAAGACTATATCCGTTGGCATTAAAATTAGGAATTATAACATTGTCGAAAGATGAATGTTTTATGTATTAGTAAAGATTATCTCATATTTGAAATAAAGATATTAAAGTTTAAAAGAAGCCGTACCAACAAGTTAACGCCGCTCCGCATTAGTCCGTTCCTCGGCTCCGCTGCCTCACTCCGCTTTGGTGGACTGGCAGCCTGAGCTCGAATTTATTTTATATTAAAACTTACCCCTGTAAAATTAAAATTCGTTGCCACTTGTACATCTGTATCGCTGCACTGTCCCGGGAAAACTACGGGAACTCCTGGTTGAGGCGTAGGGAAGTAGAAGCATCCCTTCCTACTCTGGTCATGCTTTTCGAAAAATTGTTGGTCAAGAACTGGTATCGTCTGGACAATTTTATCTATAGCTTCTGCACCAACATTGGATAGCTCTTTAGTTCTGCTTAGCTTCCAACTTGTGACTGAAAATAAAATATTTAATGTGATTGGATGGCTTGATAGGTTGTTGAGAAAAATCTATCGCTATGGGCACGCCTGAACTGACGTTGTTTACTTTGGGCTAGGGCACTGCCCTGCCCTCAGATGCGTAATATAAAATCGTAAGATTTAATTTTTTTAAGTAAGTGGTAAGTATGAGAGACATAAATAACATTAAATATAAAATATTGATCGGAAGACTTGCTTTTGAAACTTTTTGTTTCTATGGCTAGCTTTAAAAAATTATTGTGTTAATTTTCTTTCGGATTTATAAAGGGCAAAAAGCAAGTAAACGGAAAAAGTTCATCCACTCTGAGCTCTGAGTTCTACGCTAAGTTTTGCTCCATCCTCTTTGTAACGTTTTTAAGTTTATAGCACCGCAGTCAGTAGGCGGTTAGACCACCCTGCTATCTGCTATATAAAATTGTAGCGGCGTAGGACGCAGAGCTCAGAATCTCTGAAATTCTTTCTGTATTTGCGAAAGTTATTAGAAAAATAATAAATTAAACGCAAATGCAATTCTATTAGACCTACTCTTGATAATGACTAAAGCTAATGGAGGTATTTTACCTGAAATGTGAACATTGAAAGAAACTTACCCTGTCGATATTGATCGTCGATATTTTCACAGCTGTAGACTAATGCGAACGACTCGTAATCAGTCTCTAGAACCCAGTAACTTGCTGTGGAATATGCTGTGAAAGAAAACCATAATTATTGACTATCATCTTGATTTCTGCCTATTATTAGCTTATGCTGGCCCCGAAACTATGTAAGCCCATATCTTAGGGGCCAGTGTTCTAAAATATAAAACAAACATAGTGAGAATAATTAAAAAAAGAAAAAAATGTGTTTAGAATATGTACTCATATGTGTGTAATTTTTGTTTTTTGTTCTAGCTAATGACTTCGGCTTTAATAATTCCATGGTTAAGACGCCGCATATATTTCGGCCTCTATAGCTAAAATCAAAGCCGAGGCAATAAAATCGGAGAGGACCTGAGTTTGTTACCAGTCGGACTGTTTGGACTGTTGCTATATCCTCTTCTAGCAAAAGTTTGTGGCTTAATTTGATTGATATAAAGACATATCTAAATTTTTTTAAATTGAAAAACAAGTTAACTATGAGCTTCTACATTCGAACTGTAAGACGAGCTGCTAAACATTGAGAATTTCTTCGTAGTAAAATGTTTTCTGTGGATACCCTATATGGATTACTTGGTGATGTTTTTCCCGTCAGCACGTTCAGCGGAATGTACCGGTCTTATTGTAGTCGTAATACATACAAATATTATCACGCCAAAGCAAGTGTTGAATGAATGAAAAAATGATTCAAAATCTTCCTCTCCTATTCAAGAGCTCTGTAGTGAGCCAATAAAGGACCCATGATGGACGCTGAAGTCCAAAAGTGCTGGAATGGTGACCTCGCGACGGAAAGAGCAGGGTTGACGCAACCCCCATCAGGTGCAATGACGACATCGAGGCTTTTTGGGAACCATTAGATACAGGCGGCTCAAGACTGTGGTGTTAGGAAGTCCTAAAGAAACTATGTGTAATGGAGTCCATCGGCTGATGATGATAATATAAATGATGTTGACTTACAGTTAGTGCCGGCAATGGGAAAGTTGACAGTGAGTTTGGCACTTCCATCCGTTGATGCAACCCTGGCTTCGCCGTTGATGCTCAAGAGCTCCTCGTTGACGACTTGAGTGTTGAAAACATCGACGTATTCATCCTTCAGTGTGTAGCGGGCGTTATTACAGGTGCCCGTTTGAGATTTAGATGGGTAGGATTCGATGTTGTGCCATAAACCCATGTACTAAAAAAGAAATTTACAAGTAAATAAAAATCGGAAATGGCATCTTTATGTAAAAACCACAGATTACATACCTACCAGTCAAATCACCAATTCCAGGAAGGTTAACTGCCCCCTCCTGGTGGTCGAGAGTATTCCCTTTAAAGAGTATAGGGTGTATTCTTGCCAGGTACTTATATATGTAATGCCAATGTTAGTATGCCTTAAATGACCAGGGACCTTTTTCGTGGTTAGTTTGGAATACTTTATTAATAACCTTACGAGATAGATTTAAAATGGATCTTCTAAAAACATGTCTTTCTTTTATTTATCCGGTTTTACGATGTGACGATATTGCGAAATATGCTTTAAAGGATAGTTTAAATATTATATTGGCTAGTAATTATTTAACCTTACCGCTGTAGCATTAAAATTCATCTTAACAGGTATGCTAAGGTCACATTGTCCACGGAAGATCACAGGCTGTCCTGCCACAGGCTTTGGATAGTAGAAGCAAGCCTCGTCAGATTGATCAGCGTCGAGGAAGAAACGCTTATTGAGGTCGACTTCCCTGTTTATTACCCCGTTCACGGCGATTTGAGCCTCGGGTGGTAATTCGCGAGTTCTGCTTATGATCCAGGCGTTTACTGCAAATATTTAACTTAAGAAATAAGCTATATTCAAGTTAATCCTATATTCAAGTTGTCATCATCTGCGCGGGTATATCTTGATAAATTATTTTGGTGTAATTTCCCATCCGAATTAGGTTAGTTATTCTTGAAAGCCACGACAACTTTTCTATCTACCCCATAACCTGCATTCTAGTGTCCTAATTTTTCCTAAACCTAAGGTTGCTTGGAAGAAATTGCTGTTAACAGATAAGGCTGCCTTTTGTAACAGCTCTACTTATTATATTTTATGTCTTTGTTCTGTTTTTCTTCGTTATGGTGTGCAAATATCGAATAAATAACCCTATAACATATTTAGTGTACCTTTAAAGTACAAATGTATCAAGACCCTAATTCGTAACTGATTTTTACTTTAACATGGTATAGTATAATGGGTTGACACATAGTCAAAGCTCTCGAAACCTGGTACTCATCGCATCAGCACCTACCTACACCTGTGCTGCTAGTGACCATACCTTTTACTTGAACCGCAGAGTAAATTCAGACAATGTGTTTCTATTAATTTTATCCAGATTATAATAAAATAACCCACCTTGTTTCTGATTGTTGGGCAGATCAACGCAAGTATAAGAGACTGCATAACTGTCATAGTCTGTTGCTAAGATCCAGAGCGGAGAGTCGACGAAAACTGGAACAAAATATTACCTTAATGTATATAAAGAAAATATTAAAAAAAAAAGTGAAAGAATGTTTGTTGGCAACAGAGAAAAACATAAAAAAACCTTATTGCCCTAGAGTTATTAGTTAACTGTGTTATTTTATCGCCTTGTGACACTGAAAGAAATATGTATTTCCCCTTAGCTATTTTATCTCCCTACTCTGACACGGTACACTAACAAAATGTTAGTGGAAGAGAAAAGTAAAAAATGTTACCTTGAGGTCGAATCTCCAATGTCACCAGAAGCCTGGCACTATTGTCCGTGGTATTGACCACGGCACGGCCTGGTATAGTCTCTAGGGTCTGATTGACCACTTGGCTGTTTTCCACGGCGACCCCATCAGCAGTCAGGGTGTATTTCGCTCGATTGCACTGACCAAGCTGGTTGGCAGTGAAGTAACTGGATATTTCGAACCATTCTCCCATAAACTGCAATCAATTTTTAACTACGAGTTTACTGACTGCCTTGTTGTGTGGCAGTTTAAGAAAACTTACATCGAATCGAGTGATTAGCACAGAAACGAACATTATTACCCTAATCCCGCCTACCCACAGAGTTGTAGAGAGCGTATAACTATGAACTTCCTATCATTCTTCTTGAGAATTACTCGGAAGAAAGAAAAGCTCGACATTTTTTAGTGTGGGCCAAGACTCGGGTCTCGTGATAGGAGGCTACATATGTTATCTCTTGGACGAAGGACACAGGTGTTTTTGTTAGAAGTAAAAATATGTTGGCCTTACCCCGGAAACATTGAAGTTTTGAACAACCGCCATATTTGGATCACATTGACCAGGAAATACGACATTTTGTCCAGGGGGTAATTCGGGCAAAGTTTTACACGCATCTTCTGAGTGATCTACAGGTGTTAGGTTGTCTCTTGTGATGCCGAAATTGACGAACAGTGTTTGGTTCATGAGAGCTTCCATCATGCTGTTGGGGAAGGATGTCTGCCTTCCCAATTGCCATATGGTTACTAGAAACGAGAATTAAATATTTTGATTATATTTCGTTCGTATCAAGAATGTAGTGAGTCATCATTCTACGCCGGCCTAGCCGCGTTCGATGCTATTGCCTTCAACTGGTCACCGTGAACTTGACCATGTAACTTGAAAAGATTTGATTAGATAGGGAGCGGCGCTCACTGCATTCTTAACGCGAACGAACTATTGGTACTACAAATACAATTTGTGTTGCCATATTGTGCTAAGGTGATTAATTTGCTCATCGCACGATACTTAAGGGTTAATTTCTATCTTTTTGCTTTTCTTACCTGTGCTCGTTGAGCCATTGTCCTCACATGCGTAGGCTAAGGCGAAGTTACTATAATCCGTGTGCAAAATCCACAAGTCAGAAGCTGGAAATGCAATAAAACCATTATGGATAACGATTCTAGTACCAATTCATAATTTACTCTTGCACGTCCAACCATAACACACACCCGCAGGCAGGGTAACAACCAACTATAGATAGTCAACAAGGCGTTACATCACATGCGGTTATTGTCCGTAATCGGCTTTTGCCGGTGTAAACGACTAATGAAATCCATCGGTCGGTATAAAACATGCGCGGTGTGAGAATGCATATAAAGGGTTTTCAAATAAGGACTTGATAACTTTTTTTCAAAATAAAATGAAAACCATTTGAGATATTTCAAAAACTTTACTATCGAGTTGAAGTACATTCAATACATTTATGAATGGAGCTCGACTTTGTTCTTATGGCTACCACGGGCACGTTTGCGGAGGTTGGACCCAATTTTACATGTCTCGGCCACACACTTCAGCAGAAACGGCTGCTATTTCGCGTTTAATGTTGGCTTTAAGCTTTTCCAACATCTTCGGCTTATTAGCATAGACCAATGACTTGACGAAGTTCCAAAGAAAAAAATCTAGAGGTGATAAATCGCATGAACGAGGCGGCCAATCGACTGATCCATTTCTTGAGATAACACGCTCATCAAACTTGTTCTTCACTAAATCGTTTGTAACGTGTGCTGTGTGGCTTGTGGCGCCGTCCTATTGAAACCACATGCTGTGCGAATATGTAGAATCAAACTTTTTAGCTAAACTAGTCACTGCCTGTCTATTGGGCGAGAATTACGACCAAAAATCGGAGTTAACGCTGTTAAAGTACCGGCCACCGACTGTATTACGACTATTTCTGTAGTAAATTTTTAAGATTTGCAGACATTGTTCATTCGTGTACTTCACCATGATGAAAATTTTATGTTTACTGAATAAACTGACATTGACATTCGATGTTAAGTGAAAAGGTGCGTTCTCAAACTAAATTTAAAATTGTCAAGTCCCTATTGGAAAATCCCTTAAATCTCGCATTTTAGGACGAAATGAATGCAGCGTGTGGGCGACAACGCCTAATGAAAACTGTTCCCGCTTACGGGTTCTACGGTGGAAATCTCCCGCACGTAGCATGCGGGCTCTATCGACCAATGAAAACGATCCCCGTTCGTGCATGATTTAAGCCAAATCTTCCGCTTACCGCATGCGGACCCTAACGACCAGTAAGAATGAACAAAGGGTGCTAGTTCGGAGCTGACCACAGACGGCGTGTCGCAGCGACATTACTGGTTTGTATGCACTTGCTGCAACACGTCCTTTGCTATTGTCGTCTGCAGTCGGCTACGAACTTGTATCTTTACTTTGAATAGCAAATCTTTATGCTAATTACTTATCCCAATTGCTTCAACTGGTGACCGAAGGGCTGGCTCGTTTTTTGCGCAAAGGATTAGCCTGGCTATCCAACGCGGAAATGCAGCCAGTATTCTTGCCACTATTGTACGTGGGCATGATTTGTATAGTTATTAGGATAAGTTAGCTTAAGTTCCTTATTGTATTTTTTCTCAATAAAAACAAAATACTTATGCAAAATAAACAAAATCGAATACTCACGTTCATACGGATCTGTCCTGCTTATATTAAACTTTGCTGTCCCTTGCAAGTGCTTTGCAGGGCTCTTCACTTCTTCTAAGAAGTTTTGGTTGACAACTCTTTCGTGCAGTAAGATCTCATCGTTTTCCTCAACTAGTTCTAAGTGTGAACAATCTATGGGCCCCCCAGGCTTTTCGGTTCGACGTACCACGTGCCATTTTCCAAGGAACTGTGAATCAGAGAAAAACTAATGTTAACTTTTTTTATGTACGACGGATGTAGATATGAAGATTAGTGGACAACGATGGCCTGTAAATGGGACAGTATTTTGTATGTTAGTAGTGCTCTTCAGTGTTATGTAACAATGTTTTTACGTCCTGCGTAGCGCAGTGGTATGCGCAGAGTATTTATATGACGGAGGTCTTGGGTTCGATTCCTGGCGGGGCCGATTGTGGTTTCTCAATTGATCCATGTCTGAAATGTCGGTATAAGCGTTCTACTTTGTTAGGATAGGATAAAAATGAATTCATCCTACTCCTAACAACGCTTAGTCCGCTTCCATCTTAGATTGCATCATCACTTAACATCAGGTGTGATAGTAATCATGGCTAACTTCTAATGAATAAAGAAAAATATATAACTCGAATTTGACTTCATCTCTCTCTCTCTGTCTAACCCGATACTATGAGAAATAAAGAAAAATTCGAGACTCGCACTGTCGAGTTATAAAAAAATCGTTACAGAATATTGTCGTCGTCTGGTTATGATTGTTATTAATATTCGATAGAGGTTGCTAGGCCAGACAACATGAGTTGAAGCACTGTTGTCTATTGTCATTAGTTGCCTGTCCTATACAGAACGAGACTGGTCTATTGGGCCATCAAAAATTATAACGCTGTGTCGTTGTTTGGTATAAAAGAAGATGTAGTAACTATAATTTAGAAAGATTTGCTTAGATGGTTTTGGTAGAGAGAATGAATGAAAGAAGATCAATAAAAGAGATATATAAGGCAAGTTTGAGTGTAAATGTTGGAAGGACATAAGGACATTTTAAGTAATGGCCAACTCAAAAAAACAGGAAATCGACAGAATAGTATGAAAGGATTGATGAGTTAAGTGAATAAATATTATCCAATATAATATTTACCGGCACGAGGCGTGATGTTATGTATTCATGAAATTGTAAGCAATATTAACTCCAGCTTCTAGTTATCCAATTTTATTATTTATACTAATATTATTAGATATATATATTATAAAGTGGTAAAGTTTGTTAATAAAGTTCTGTCGGGGCTAATGTTCGGAACTACTGATCCGATTTTAAAAATTCTTTCACCAGTAGAATACTACGTTATCGGTGAGTGTTATAGGCTATATTTTATATTTGGATTGTATATATTACCCGAGTTAACACAGTTTTTTTCGCGCGAGTCGGACCGTGAAATTTATTTAATTTAGCTTTATGCGCGTACGCTGTCTTAGATTTTGGATATAATTGAAAACATTGTATGAAAACTTTATGCATCTTAAAAAGTTCTACAACAAGTCTGCGATAGCATGTATCTATGTTTTATATTTTGGCAAATATATAACTTTTTGTATTTTAAAAAATCATTTAATTCATATGCTTACGTTTACGTGATTATTTATAGAACTAAAATTAAATCCTTATCAAAATAAATTATTTAATAATCACAAGGACATTATAGAGATAAGATTTGCCTTTTACAGTATGTTAATTAGTTATATAGTTTCGGAGATATAACAAAATTTCTAAAAAACAACTCTGCCGCTATATCGTCCAAATTAAGTTGACCTCCTCCGTGTTATGTTATACGTACTGAATAGGGGTCAACATTTTGGTACTGATATTTTTTGAGAATTCGATCTTTGATCTTTTCTTTCAATTTATTTGGCATGGCAGACCATATTTATATAAGATACGAAAAAGTTTGTTCGTTTGTTTAAACGGGCTTATCTCTAAATCTTCATGTCAGATTGTAAATTATTTTGTTTATTATGAAAGCTAGACTCAAAAGTAAAATAAACTATTAAAAGCTATAGACATTAGCTTGCCATAAATATATATTGTTAATGTTAATGTACTGTAATATCGTACAATGTTTTACAAAAATGTAGATCTTTAGTACACGGGACGGGACGGAGGATATTGCTTCACGGGAAACTATAAAAAAATTAATTTGAGAGGGGTAGCGGGAAAAGAGGACCCTTTATATGAAAGTCTGTCTTTAAAATCAAAAGGGTACCTAAGAGGTTTTCACGCGGACATAGTCGCGGGCGACTGCTAGTTAAAGGTACAAATTGACAATCTCTTTCCATTTAGACGTTGCTAGCTAATCTTTCTCAAATTGGCGCGGCAAAGAGTCACGTTGCGTCATGGTTATTGTCAATAACGTTGTCCTATTAATAAAGTACAAAGTTTTGTTGCATATACAAGTATGGAATCAAGCGTTGCCACCCCTTCGATGCAAAAACGAAGCATGATTGCATATTTGAATGACACAAATTTACACTTCAATTATGGGAAAACATGACGCATCACTTCGCTGCCAATCTGATTTAAGCCTTATAAGACTTTGTTCATATTATCATCATAAATGTTTTACGCAGGTGCCTTATCATTTACTCACTTGCATTGCTCATTGATAAAAACATTAAAAAGTAAATTAAGTGACTGATCTACGATTCATTATTACCAACACCAACGTGATAATAATTAACCTTTTATTAAAAACAATTTCATATCTCTGAAAAATATATTGACAGAGATTTTTAACATATACAACGTGTACGGTAAATGTCCTATCAAGCCGTGAACCAGGAGTTAGGGAGAGGGAATACATGCCTAAAAATTCCTATTTTGAGGGAGATATGTGGACAAGAATTGGCTTAAATCTTCAATGAGTCAACCGTTTTAGTTTCGTTAGTATGGATTTTCATTTTAATTTAAAATAATTATTTTATACACAGAATTGCGTTAAAAAGATGTTTCAGGATGTTATAACATTTAACTAACACATTGTATTATATGTCTATTGTGAGACAAGATATATAATACTAATTTACGTTATGTTCGTAACGTAGTTAAAATAAGTATAAAAAGAACAGGGTGTAGCACTAGGAATCCTCTATACACCACATCTCTTTATAAATTATACGTGCAATGGTATTAGCGATAGTAGGCATATTATACCTGACCTTAAACCGTGGTTCAAACGGAATCACAAAAAGGTGGCTAACACAAGGGCTCTCTGAACACGGGGTGTTTAACATCGCCTTCGCCACAGGAAACGCACCAAGATAATTGTTACTCCAGCGGAGAGGAAGACACTCCGAGTTTGAATGCCTCGGCAGTGCTGACATCAGAGCAGTGGCTCAGGGAGCGAGGGAACTTAATGCGCAAAACCGCATGATAAAAACGTTTCTCACATATTAAAAAGCTAAGATATAAATATGCTCACATGCGAGACAGAGAGCAAAGAGAGGAAAAGAAAGTGCGGGAGAAATAAAATCAGGAAGGTCAACACGAAGTAATGGCACAGGCGGTATTGTGCTAACCAAGGTAGGTTGTCTACCTTCCCGAGGAAAAAAGTATTAATATTTTTTTTTATTATAAGGGCAAAGTTGTTATGGAAACATATTGTGATGTTACAAATGATGCGAATCGTACACAAGTAGTAACAAGATAAGAATGTCAATTCGCTATCTATAAAATAAGAATTCTTAAAAATCACTAAACAAAGAAAAACCTACGGAACGTACTCATATCTTGTTATGCTTACAATTTATCAAAAATATAATAATTATGTTATTACTAACACGGTAATTAATATTAAAACAGTAGGAGACATGCTTGTAAGATTAGGAATATTATTAAGCATTATTATTTAGAACATTTCTGATTATTTTCTGCTATGCATGTTGGTATTTAAATCCAACCAGGAAAAAGTATATCCCCGTAATCTCGTACTCTTGTACAAAAAAATCTCTTTCTCGTGTCTCATTTAGTTTGTCATAACTTATAACTTTAAATTTTTGGTTATGGTTATCAACTGGCGGCTTAACAAGGTCTCTGAGGCACGGGAGTTTGACGACCAACAAGGCAGGCTTTTCATTAAGATGTAACTTTTGACCAATATGACGAGAACTTGGGCTTTGTGTACGACAGCTGATACTTAACCTTTGCAGATAAGGTTATCAGAATGTGCATGTTTTCAATATAAAATAAACAAAAAGAAGTCATACTCATGCAATTATTATATTTTTTTTAATTCTAGAAGGGTCAACGCCCACATATAATTAATGAATTTTTTATTGTTATGAGCTGTTCATTGTAATAATATTTTGACTGGTGTATTTATAGTTACCGTTTTGTTTATATATTACTACCCTTTTTTGTAGAATATTGAGTATTTATCATTTGCGGTGTATATTGCAGGTTTGATTATATATATTTCCTGCTTGCTGGAATTAGGTTCATAGTGAGCTTCGTAACTAGGTGCATGTTTATTAGGAAATAGGTCCTTACAAAATGAAATTGGCATTTTGTCGTACTGGCTACTTTGATCTCAAATATCTCCTCTTTGGTCTGGAATTCTAATTTCTTTATACCTACAGCTATTTAGTCATGCTTTTGTGTTTTGAAAACCCTAATTCATTTGATGTTTCATATTTTGGTTTTTCTTTTTAAAAATAAATAGGTATGGTATTATTGCTCCTGGTGGGTTACATTTAGTCTAAAACATTCAGCCATGGCCCAGTATAGTTCATTAAATAATAACAATAATAATAATCTTTGTAATGTTTCATTTCCTAATAAATAGTGGCGTACTAGATTATTTAATAACTTGACGGCCGAGTGGCGCAGTGGGTAGTGATCCTACTTCTGCGTCCTAGGCTGTGGGTTCGATTCCTACATCTGGAAAATGTTTGTATGATGAGCATGGATACTTTCCATTGTGTGGGTGTTTATGTATTATAAGTATCTATTTATGTACAATATATATAAAAATATTCATCAGTTATCATAATACCCATAACACAGGCTACTTACGCTTACTTTGGGGCGATATAGCGATGTGTGTAATTGTTGTTTAATATTTATTTATTATTTATTTACATTATAGACTTAACATCATATAGGCTTATTTTTATGCTGATAGCAAGAGTAAAATGCGGTTAAAATTGCAGAACATACCTAATTTATACTAACATTATAAACTGGACCGATTTAAATGAGACAGTCTAGAGCTTGTATATAGGATCTTTATGGCAAACTATCACAAAACAGAATTTTTTGCGGACGGATTCGCAGGCTACGCTAGTTTTAAATAAGAAAGTTATTATATCTAATACTAGATAACGCCCGCGGTTTCACCCGCTTAGTACTCGGTTTCGTGGAAATTTCGTTTATTTAATATGTGAGCTATATTATTGTAACGTTTCATCAAAATCCATTCAGTAATTTATACATACATAAACTGCCTCGTTGGTGTAGTGGTTAGCCTATGTGGCGTTGAGGTCACGAGATCCTGAGTTCGATCCCTGGGTCGGGTCATGGAATAATTCTGAGCTTTTCCATTCGGAGTCTGGAAGTTGGTGGTGTTACACCCGCGTGCCTCGGAGAGCACGTTAAGCCGTCGGTCCCGGTCACTATCATCAACATCAGATAGTGATCGTTAATAAATGAAACAGTATCACCCTAAGCCCGCCAACCCGCATTGGAGCAGCGTGTTGGGTGTACGCTCCATATCCCCTCTCCTGTAAGGAGGGAGGCCTGGCCCTGTAGTAATGATGATGATGATACATAATTACAAACCTTCGCCTTATAATATTAGTAAGAATGATCAATGTATTGACACTTTGATCGTACCTACTTAGTTTGATCCACTTTGATTTAGTTACCTACTTACTAAGCCAGGCATAAATTACGAAAAGTAGGTGAATATATTTTGATTCATCCAAGTCATAAAAAATTCGAGAAAACATTGTTAAGATAGCAAAAGAAATATTTGGTATCGCTGGCGATAAGATAGTATTGTGGACATACTTACTTAAAAGAACATGATAGTACCACGAAACTAAAAATTTTAGGCATTAGGAATAAACCTTATTAAAGGCGATAGTTTGTATGTATGGATGGATGTTACTCTTTCACGCAAAAACTACTGAATGGATTTTGGTGAAACTTCACAATAATATAGTTTACACATAGGCTACATTTTATCCCGAAATTCCTACGGGAACGAGAACTACGCGGGTGAAACTGCGAGCGTCCTCTAGTGGTTTCTACTTTAAGGACGTTACCTAGAACCGACAAACTGCTTTACTACGTTAAATAAATGTTCCTTAAACTTGCTGGCACCGACTTCATAGATATGCTTAAGTAAATTACAAGCAACTAAATGGCACAGTTATTTTTGACTTTTTAGTGTGTTTTGAGTTGGTTCCATTTTTTGTTGAAAATTTTTATTTCTTACTTTTTAGTGATTTATCGCCACGTAACGTACTCGTACTATACTGTCACAGTATAATTATACGGCACTTGTAGCCAAAAACCTACCAATACTTACAATAAATATATATATATATATATATTTGTGTAATTGGCTGTGTCAGTGCAGTGATTATCATAATGAAATTGGCTTACCTGTTATTACAGACTAATATATCTACTTTATCTAATAAATGTTATCAGATTTGTTTAGCTGTCCTGAAGTTAGGCATGATTTAATTTATGTGACTGTGTTGTACACTAATATAATATAGATTAATGTTAGAATAGTCAAATGCAACTCGTAGAAGAATATCTACGGAAAAGTGAACAACGCGCGTGGAATTGTGGGTTTTTATTTTATACAAATTATTATACAATACAAATTACCCCTTGATTGCAGTCACACTTGATGGTAAGTGATAATGCAATTTAAGATGGATGCCGGCTAAATTGTTTTGAGTAGGATAAAATCTACACCACTTTTGGTTTCTACACTTCATACAGGAACGCTAAATCGCTTGGAGTTACGTCTTTGGCTTATGGTGTAGGGTCGAAGTCTCCCACCAGCCAGACTTAGACCAATTTAGAAAATCTTACTCCCACTGGAAATCGAACCCAGGACCATCCATCTTATAAATCTACTGCGCATGCGCACGCTTCGGAGATAGTCTCACTATTAAATCAGTTTATTATCTAATAAATAATAATAGAGATAGTATAGAAAAACAAGTATATTAATATGTTACTAGAACAAACTCGGTTGATTTTATAAATATTCTAATGAAAACAATTTGATTTAGGTATTATAAGATTTCGCGATAAGAATTCTTTTGCTTTAGCATTTTTATCAGCTAATCTAATAGGACGAATGTAATCAAAGATAATTTTCAAATTAACATAATGTGACGACGTTTGACGCAAAGGAGTATTTCAATTCATTTATTAAAGATTGACTATTTTGTTAATAATTATTTATTTATTTTGCTATTTTCTTACAACGATGAATACAAGCAGCCTGGATTTATAAGACAGAGGCCTTGGGTGTAATTCCCGGCAGGGCCGATTCTGGCTGGCGGGAGGCGTGGCTAGTAACCACCCTACCGACAAATACGTACTGCCAAGCGATTTAGCGTTCCAGTGCGTTGTGTAGAAACCGAGTGGATTTTATCCTACTTCTAACAAGTTAGTTCGCTTCAATCTTACATTGCTCCATCATTTACCATCAGGTGTGATTGCAACAAAGGGCTAACTTGTAAGGATTAAAGAAACGTCATGAGGCGGGAGGAATGCAGTTTGGAAAAGCTGGTAATACCGTGCAACACGGATGGAAAAAGATCTCGAGGCCGTTCACCTACACGATGGGCTGACCAGCTGAGAGCGAGTTCAACAGTGCCATGTCCTATACGCTAGCGAAGATGGCCACCAACAGGAGCAGGGGGAAAGCATGGACTTGGTTCGAGACTTGCATCCTACCAGGACCACGATCGTCAGGCATGAAGGAACGACTATAGAGAGATATCTATATATTAATCATTTATTTATTATGCTAAATTTATTTATTAACCGTTATATTTAGCAAAAAGTGTAGAGTCCAAGCAACAAAGTCACCCAGATCTGCAATGTTCAATTCCTAAGATTTTTTTTTATCGACTACAAGTTGGCCTTTGACTACTATCACACCTGATTTTTTAAGTGATAATGCAGTCTAAGGTGGAAGCGGGCTAACTTGTAGGACGAAAATCCACACCCCTTTCGGTTCCTACACGACATCGTACCGGAACGCTAAATCGCTTGGCGATACGTCTTTGACGTTAGGGTGGTAACTAGCTACGGCGAAAGCCTCCCACCAGCCAGACCAAGACAAATTAAGAAAAATCTCAATCTGCCCCGCCGGAAATCGAACCCAGAACCTCCGTCTTATAAATCCACCGCGCATACCACTGCGCCACGGAGGTCGTCAAATTTAAAATTATTTTATTGCTGTTAATAAACTAATTAAATTCAAATGCAGTTATATGAATATAACATAAGCACAGTTTAAATGTATAATGCCAACTAAATTAATTATTAATGTAGGTCCACATCACAGATTAGACTTTGGCTACCCAAGAGCAGAAAGACCAATCGTTACTCTATGATACACAGTTTCTCATATTCTGTAGCTTAAAATTATACAGATTTTATAAGAAGTTACGCAATTATTTTTTACTTTTTAGTCTGTTTTAATTTTTCGTTTTATAGGGGGCTGGTGACATGTAAAAACAACAAAAATAAAAAAATACTTTAGTCCCTACAGCTTGTTTGTGCTATTCTGCTGTGAAATGATAAAATGCGTTTTTGAGCAAGAGTAGTGATAAATCTATATTTAAGTAGCAAATATTAATTAACCTAAGCATATGGTCCAGTGGTAAAACCAAAGCCTATGAACAGAGCAACAATGAGTAGGAGTCTGCAGGATATTCACACGACCTACAATGTGCAGCCCTGTGTCAAAACCATACATAATCATAGTACTGAGTATCCTATTTCAATATCTTATAATTAAACCGGGTGTATAGGTATAAAAAGAAAACAATTATCTTTAAATCCGTTTGATCGATCATTATTTGTCGCAGATATAAATGAAAATCAATTTCTATCACTCTTTTAGATTTTCTTATAGCTAAGCACATAATATAATGCATTATAAAAAATTCCTTGAAAAGCCGATTATTCCATACTAGTTGACGACCGCGATTTTGTCTGCGTGGAAATAAAAGAAAAAAAAAGACGTGTGGCACTCGGAGACTGCCGCGGTAAAGATTCATAGCATTTTTTATCAACTTATGTAATTATAATTATATATTTATTTTATTTATGCAGTATTTTTTTTTCTTTTTATTTTACAAGCGTGATATTTAAAAAAGTCATTAAAAGTTCTGGTATTTATCGATAGATGGAAAAACTAAAAAGTATCACCGCTGTGCCGGACGGAGTGGATATCTATATATTAATCATTTATTTATTATGCTAAATTTATTTATTAACCGTTCTATTTTGCAAAAAGTGTAGAGTCCAAGCAACAAAGTCACCCAGATCTGCAATGTTCAATTCCTAAGATTTTTTTTTATCGACTACAAGTTGGCCCTTGACTGCTATCACACCTGATGTTAAGTGATGATGCAATCTAAGATGGAAGTGGAGTAACTTGTTAGGAGTAGGATGAAATCCACACCCCTTTCGGTTTCTACACGACAGCGTACCGGAACGCTAAATTGGCGGTATGTCTTTGTCGGTAGGGCGGATGATAAATATGATAATGAATGATAAATATAATATGTAGCGATTATACTCCTAAACTAAACAAAGCTAGTTCAATATTACTATATCGTATCTCATGTAGAAGAGGATGATAGTATAGTGGAAATCCACTTCAAAAGATAAAATAAAAAAGTAAATCGCACAATCACCATGATATTTCAGGGAATAATTATTACTTAACTTTATATATTTATAGGTTATTACTTAACTTACTATAAAGGCAAAAGATTGTATGCATGGATGGATGGATGTTTGTTACTCTTTCATTCAAATACCACTGAATGGATTTTGATGAAACTTCACAATAAAATTTTTAACAAAAAATAGAACCGACTCAAAACGCACTAAAAAGTAAAAATTAACTGTGTCATTTAGTATTTACTTAAGCATATCTATGATGTCGGTGCCAGCAAGTTTCATGAATAATTAATTTAACGTAGTAAAGCAGTTTGTGTGTTCTAACTTCTAGGTAATGTTCTTAAAGTAGAAACCTTGGCTGGCACTGACTCCTAGATATGCTTAAGTAAATTAAAGCAACTAAATGACACAGTTATTTTTTTTCTTTTTAATTTCAAGTTGGTTAAATTTTTGTTAAAAATTTTTATTTCTTACTTTTTAGTGATTTATCGCCATATATTATACGGCACTTGTAGCCAAAAAGCTACCGATACAAGAACCGAAATCGCTGCAAGTGTTCCTATAAAATTTGAAGAGTTCCTTTAATATGCCCAGGATATCATCATCAGATCCTAACATGATGACAATGGGACCATCTTGGAAGCTCTTTCTAATAAAAAGAGAATTGTCAAAATCGGACAACTCTGTAAAAAGCGTAGCGTGGACATACATAAAAAAATATACGCGTCGAATTGAGTATACCTCCTCCGTTTTTTTCGTCGGTTAAAAATAGCTTACATATCTGAATAACACATAGGCCACATTTTACCCCGAAATTTGCACGAGAACGAGAATTGCTCGGGTGAACCCCGGGCGTTCCCTCCGCCAATATGATGTTAAGCAACGTTTGGAACTACAGATTCATTAAGGTCATAGCTCATAAGACTCAATTAACTCCTAATCAACTAAATGAAAAGATGAGTAATTTGTAGTGTTAAACACTCGCGGGTAGCTCTCCATCTATTTACTCGAGACCAGTGCGTGGTTGGCCACGCACTGGTCTCGAGTAGAGTCATTGAGTATTTCACTTGTAACTTGCGGGTATGGAGTCCCGGATTGGAGTATGCGTAATTCCATAGTACGCCATATAATTGCTCGAGATTAAGTGGTGATCGGGTGCCAGGTGGCTCCAATGAGCAATGACCTTAATTTCAGCCTCATTACTATAAAACTGTTGACTCTGCACCAGCGGCGTGCACTCCGTATATCCAAAAATGCACTGCCTACCCTTAAGATGGATTACAAGCTCTTATTAAAGAACAAAATTTCCAGTTTATATAACTTGCCTTGCCTACCCAGTTAAAAATATTGTGCACGCCACTGGTCTACACTTGTACGATACAAAAGCAAAGCCTTGAGGAAACTTTTTGTTGTTACACTTCCCTCAATTTATTATTAGCTCTGAAATATTAAAAAAAATCTTACAAGTGTCACGTTGAAATCGGCCACTAAACTAATATTTGGATCACAATTTGAGTTCTGAATCAACTGCGCACCACTTAAACCTATAAAACATATACTAAGCACTAATATAATCATTTTGGATATCACCAGATCATATTGTACACTGCACTTAAGATATCCGAACAAAATGGCGATATGTCTCTATATATACCATTTTTATACAAAAATCTTATCAATAAATCTATAGCCGAAATACTCGCTAATCATTATCTATCATAGATACCAATAATTCATCAATACTGACTCAATTACTTATATTGGCAATTATCTTTAAGTTACGTACTTACTCATACTGTTTCCAAGTCTAAAAAAACTGTTTTTTAAATAGCCTGCTAACGAAGAAATACCGCCAAGCGATTTAGCGTTCCGGTACGATATCGGTAGAGATCGAAAGAGATATCGGTAGAGATTTCATTCTACTCCTAACAAGTTAGGCGGGGAGTAATTACAGTCAAAGGCTAAGATGTATTAATTCAAAAAAAACACGCCTCGCTCGATTTCCGAATTTCCTATATTTTATTAATACTTTGTACCATATTAGTTTGATAATGGAAATGAATTTGGCATAGGCAAAAATCATGTCGCTCCCAGTCTCAGTTAAGCCAAAAAACCCTACCCTAAATCCGCTTACCCGCATTAAAGCAGCGCGTCGAAACTTAAAAGCCTCCCTTCTTATATAGAAAAAGAAGGCTGCTGCCCGAATAGGGAACAAATGGGAATAAATAATTGTAATAATATCTGTCTGCCTCGTTGGTCTAGTGGTTAGCCTATGTGGCTTCGATCACGAGGTCATGGGTTCGATTCGTGGGTCGGGTCAAGGAATAATTCTGAGCTTTTTCATTCTTCTATGAAATGTTCAGTACATTCGTTCTGGAAGTTGGTGGTGTTACACCCCCGTGCCTCGAAGAGCACGTTAAACCGTCGGTCCCGGTCACTATTATCAACAACACATAGTGATAATAAATGAAACATTGTCACCCTAAGCCCGCCAACCCGTATTGGAGCAGCGTGGTGGGTCTACGCTCTATATCCCCTCTCCTATAAGGAGAGAGGCCTGGCCCTGTAGTGGGCTGTCAATAGGCTGATAATGATGATGATGATGATGAATAATATACAACAAAGTTGTATTAGAATGGCTAATATGATATTGATGAAATTTGAAACAGAGATAATTCCAAACTGTAGCCCAATTTGGAAAAAAAAGATATGCTCATAGGCGGCTTTATATTAACACGGGAATAGGTATGAGGCGGATGAAAACTTAGCAACAGCTAACAGTGTTTAAAAAAATGTAAGGTGACGTGACTAAATTTTTATGAAACAAAAAAGAAAAAAATAAGATAATTTCTATTTTTTATTTATAATTAGATAACTCTAATGAACTATAACAAAATTATTTGTTTTGATATTGAAAAGGTAAAAAAAAGTTGATAACAGCGCGGTCTTAGAATATGGAAGATTTGCTGTTGCTAGGCTTGGCTGATAAAATTCAGTAGGCATTCTAACTCGCAAAATTTATATAACACTAGCTGACCCGGCAAACGTTGTTTTGCATTAAAAATTAAAAAAAAAATTAGATAAAAATTAGATAGTAGCCGATTCTCAGACCTGCTGAATACGCATACAATCGTAAAAATATATGGTAATAACAATTTGGTAAAAATCGGTAAAGCCGTTTCGGAGGAGTATGGCAACGAAAACTGTGACACGAGAATTTTATATATTAGATTATCGGTAGAATTTAGTGCGAGCGCTTTAAGAGCAGAATCTGTAGTAATATTTTTTCCTATACTAATATTTTGACAGATTAATACAGATCGTTAGGACATGTACAGAGAATGAATGAAAGGAGATTTATGAAAGTGATTTATAGGATGAGAGTGAATGGGAATGTTGGAAGAGGAAGACCAAAACGGGACAAATTTAGGACACCCTAGCAAAAGACCAGGTCAAGGCTTAAGAGTATCCTAAACCGATCAACTTATATGAAAGGATTTATGAAATTGGATGAAGCGAGAGAGATATGCATGCATCGCGGTAAGTGGAAGTACATGGTTTTTGCCTACTCCTATTGGAACGATGCGTGATGCTATGCATTAAGGTATGTACCAAGCAGACACCCTATACTATGGATAGCTGAAAATCATTGCCTATAAGCAGAGCAGCAATTCGTAGGACATTCTAAGAACACGTCCTATAAAGTTACGCCCTGTGTAATCGTAGGTCTTAAGCCTCATGTGTCTTTAACCAGCAACTAGGCCTTTGAGACCGGAATAAACTGCTGCTTGCTGGCAGGAATAAGCATGGGGGTAATATTCCCCCTGACGAGCTGTCACAAAAAGCTACTACTTTTATAGTCTCTCTATGATCTGCTTAAAGATTTTGACCAGCAGGAAGTTCAAACTGCAGAAAGAAACGAAAGGGACAGTAACATGAGCAGTGCAGATAATAACAGGATGTCCTACGCAAACGACAAACGCGAAGCTACGCGACAAGACACAGGTGTCCATTACGTGGCGTCCACCGCAAACTGTTAACATAGGACGCAAGCAGGGAACGCCGTCGTTTTGATCGTCGCGTTGACAGCTTTGGTTCGGTTAATTTGAAAGGCAGTTTCCAAATGGCGGATGACATATTTTAAAACAACTCCCTCATTATAGGTATCAAATGAAAGGGCTTGACGAGTATAATACTATGTTCTTCTTCTTCGAGTGCCTCTCCGACTAGCGGAGGTTGGCAGTCAGCTTCACAAATTCCTCTCTATTGTCGCGAGGCGAAATAATTGTGCGGCACTTGCGATTCCGGTCCACTGATATTCTTCAACCAAGACTTAGACTGTCTGTGTTGCCTCTTCTACAGGCATTTTTCTCATACTATGCATTATGACAAGTTTCAAATTCAAGATAGACGCCACGAAAAAATGGCGGATTACAATTTTGTCGTGGGTTTTTAAAATTTTCAATTTAATCTTGTTACATTTGAATTTGTTGATGTTTCTACTTCAATAATATATCTATATGTCGTAGCCACATCGTAGATTTGCTCATTTCATGAAATGCTTGAATAGTTCATGAAATGGTCGCGTTTCATGATTTGGCCAACTCAATTTAACCAGATCGTTAAATCGTCTACGTTTCATGATTTTGTAATCCACGTTGGGCCGAATCATATAAACAGGGGATTGGTAATGTTTGCCCAAAGATTATATGCCATAGTCATCATATTCCCGAATTTCATTTGCCCGAAGTTTATTTGGTCAAATGTTTTGTTTGCCATTAAAGACATATGACATACTTTTAATTGCCGGAAACTTAGATGCCATAAGATACAAGTGTCATACGTATTGATTTTCATAATTTTATTTACCATGACAATTATTAGACAATATTTAAAAGCCATAATGGTTATTAGACACAATTTATAAATGCCATAATAATAATTAAACATAATATTTTAACGCCCCACCTCGTCCGCTTCGCGGGGCTCCTATTTATGGGTGGTTTACAAAAATGTTGGTGTAACTAGTTTACGATATGAAAAAATAATTTTGACCACTTCATGAAGTAATGAAGTAGTCGCGCGTTAAGTTGGCCACATCGAAAAACGATTTTGTATCATTGATCTGCCCAAACCATATCATGATGTTGCCAACAGGTAGGCAAACATTTCATGAAACGTGACCATTTCATGAACTACTCAAGCATTTCATGAAATGAGCAAATCTACGATGTGGCTACGACATATACACTGCCTAAATAATTTTATCATTAAAAACAATTTAACTTCCTATAAACTCTTTCGGTTCAAGTTTATGACGGTATAAAAATCCTTCTTTTAATCTTTGTACCTGATATGACTGACAAATCTAAAAGTTATGCTGCGGTCGGAACTGATAAGATATAATATAACAATGATTATACCTCTATACCACTCATTGCGTCTGTGATAACTGGCAAGGTTAAATATTACCAGAAAACTGTAATGTTTCTGTAATAGTTATAGTCATTAGGTAATGATTAGATACTTTTTTCAATATTAAAATTTAATATCGGAAGATTACGAGAGATTTTATTGAATTAATTGTAGAGTTTCTTCTAAAATCTCTATAGTAGAATCTGCCTTCTAATGTACTAGACCTAGTACAAAAAATATTTGAAAACTAAGTGTGCTAAAAATAAACGAATTAATTTAAGTCTTTAAGGTCTTGGTTAAGTTTACAAAATTAGGTATTTTTTTCCTGGGAGTGAATAGCTTACCATGAAACTCTTACAGTGATTGTTACAAGCCGAAAACCGTAATGATGGCGGTGTTCTGCGACTCCTGCGTAAACAACGGACACAAAGCGACGCGAAGCTGCCAACGCAACGGACGCGATGAAAAAAACGGCATTCCCTACTTGCGTTCTACAGCAGTCAGCGGCGGGATGCCACGTTGTTGGGCACCTGTGTCGCGTCGCGTCTGTCGCTTACACAGGACGCCCCGTAAACTCCACTCTTACCTCTCCTCCTATCCCATAAGGACGGGGGCATGGCCGGTCGGGGTCATGGGGGTCGTTAAAATAGACTGAAATTTATCATGATTATGATGATGTTGATGACGAAGAAAAATATAAATATTTAAAGCGAATAGTCGGTCATCGATCTATGATTTGAAACATGCAAGAACATGAATTAATGAATTCTTAAATTTCCAATATCAAAATTATTATAAAGTAGAGGACACCCGCGCTTTTACCCGTGTAGTTCCCGTTACTGTGAGAATTTCGGGATAGAATGTAGCCTAAGAAGGTCTAGGTCTATATGGGGAAAGACCTAGGTGAACGGTTTGGTCCAAATTTTGGAAATTTTAAATAATGGCCAGGTCAATAGTACCCTACATCGGCGAACTTGTGTAAAAGGAATAATGAGAGTGGAAGAAGCTAAGAAAGTAGGTATGCAAAAACCGTGTCAAATGGAAGGATGTAGTCTCTACTTACCCCTACCGATAGGGATGAGGCGTGCCGCGTGATGTAATGTATGTATGTGAACAAACATCCATCTATACAAAAGCCATGTGTCAAATGGAAGGATGTAATGTATGTATGTGAACAAACATCCATCTATACAAAAGCCATGTCAAATGGAAGGATGTAGTCTCTACTTACCCCTACCGATAGGGATGAGGCGTGCCGCGTGATGTAATGTATGTATGTGAACAAACATCCATCTATACAAAAGCCATGTCAAATGGAAGGATGTAGTCTCTACTTACCCCTACCGATAGGGATGAGGCGTGCCGCGTGATGTAATGTATGTATGTGAACAAACATCCATCTATACAAAAGCCATGTCAAATGGAAGGATGTAGTCTCTACTTACCCCTACCGATAGGGATGAGGTCTGCCGCGTGATGTAATGTATGTATGTGAACAAACATCCATCTATACAAAAGCCATGTCAAATGGAAGGATGTAGTCTCTACTTACCGCTACCGATAGGGATGAGGCGTGCCGCGTGATGTAATGTATGTATGTGAACAAACATCCATCTATACGAAAGCCATGTCAAATGGAAGGATGTAGTCTCTACTTACCCCTACCGATAGGGATGAGGCGTGTCGCGTGATGTAATGTATGTATGTTAACAAACATCCATCTATACATAAAAATTTTCGCCTTTAGAATATTAGTAAGGATTATAATAATTTTGGATATGGATATGCAAAAAGTTAGATATACAATCTAACTTTTTGCATGTAAATTTGCAATACTTATGCTTGCAATATCTTCATAGATACGTACCGCCTATTTAATTAAAATTAAATAAGATAAGATTTTAAAACTTGTAAAGTGCATTAGTAATGTATTATCTATATGTTAGATAAGAAAAATATATATTTATAAAAAAATATTATTATAATAAAAATTTTCAGCAAAAAATAGAACCGACTCAAAACGCACTAAACAGTAAAAAAAAATTAACAAAACTTAGAACCGACTTAAAACGCACTACAAAGTAAAAAATAACTTAATTGTTGCTTTAATTTCCTTAAGCATATCTAGGAGTCGATGAGAGAGGTCAAAGGTATTGATGATAGTGACCAGGACCGACGGATTAACGTGCTCTCCGAGGCACAGGGGCTTAACACCATCAACCTTCCTACTCCGGATAACTAATGTTCATATTTATATACAATAATTAATGCACATACTTATAAGTTTTTACTTCTATACTCAAATAACATATATTAGAAAACAGGCAAACAGATAAGGTGTTACTACAAAACATCGATAGTGTCTGTATCTACAATTATCTTCACGTGTACTGCAATGTGCTCTGTAGGTTTGTTATGTATGTCTAGTAGACGAGATAATACGAGTCCTCGCCACGTTGCTTTATAGCGGGTGGGTGTGTTAAGCCACTAGGAATAGATAAATAAAATAAATAAATATTATAGGACAATACACACAAGATTAGAGAGTGGAGTGGTATAAAAGAAGATGTTGTGACTAAAATTGAGAAAGGTCTGCTGAGAAGGTTTGGTGATGTAAAGAGAATGAATGAAAGGAGTTATACGAAAGGGATTTAGAAGGAGAGTGAATGGGAATGTTAGAAAATTATATACAACGATCGTGACCAGTAGAAGGACGTGATCTCTGCCTACCCCTATGGGATTATACAGACATCGCTATCTAGCCTTAAAGTAAGCTTGTGTTATGGGTACAGATAACTGATGAGTATTTATACATGTCGGAGAAAGCACCGTTCTCCTGACATCGTCTTTATTGTTTGTAAGTTTTGTGAACGATCAGGGTTAAAGCAAGCACAAAGTATTTGTCTTCACGAACAGGTTTATTGTAAGTTTACAATATTATGATACATGAAATAAATTATTCATGCGCCATTTTTAATATCAGAGAAGGGTATTCGCGAAATCAATCTTTACTTAACTTCTTACAGCACTTACACAAAGGTAGCCCGCCAACCCAAAACTGCCTTATGTAATCGAGATGGTGCCACGATCTCAATATAGGGTTTAGAGAACCGTTTTGTCTGATTGGACAATACAAAGAAACTTTGATAGGTAGCGACAGATTCAACTTAGTCAAAGTAACGACTCTTAAATCATTTGATGAAATATTACGCAATATTTACACGCAATAAAACAGATTGAATTTAGTTAAATGTTGCGCAATTTTTAAGTAAGCATCTATTTCGTATCTCTCATTAAATGACCAACAAATAATAATTAATAATAACAATTAATAACTAATTAGTTCTGTTTCGATTATTCCTTATATTTTCCTAAGCCCAAGGTTTCCTGGGAGAAATCACTGCTAAGCGATAAGGCCGCCTTTTGTACCTCATAAAATTATTCCTGTATGTTTTTATTTTATTTCATGTAGTGTAGAAATAAAATATAAATAAATACTTACATGATTAGATAAATACCCAGAGACTGGAAAATATTCCTGCTTACTACACAAACATTTTTCCGTATGTGGGAACCGAACCGACGGCCTTGGATGCAGAAGCAGGATCTTTACCCACTGCGCCACTCGCCTGTCGAAGGAATAAAAATGGGTGATGGAGTGTTTTTTTTTCTTTTTTTTATCGGCTACAAGTTGGCCCTTGACTGCTATCATACCTGATGTTAAGTGATGATGGAATCTAAGATGGAAGCGGGCTAACTTGTTAGGAGTGGGACGAAGAACCACATCCTCTTTCGGTTTCTAACGCCAAATCGCTTGGCGATACATCTTTGTCGGTAGGGTGCTAACTAGCCACGGCGAAAACCTCCCACCAGCCAGACGAAGACAAATGTATGTACTTTTTTATAGTAATAAAAGCTGATGACGTACGTGCTCTCCAAGGCACCAGGTTGTAACAACACCAACTAAGGTACATCAACTTCTCGACTTATTGGAATTTACTAAAAATTGATTAGAAGAAAGAAACACTCCGAATTAATCGAACTATTCCTGATCGAAGGCTAATCATAACACCAACGGAGCAGTCACATAATTAAGTAAGAAGTAACTATATGAACGACTTGCGGTATCTGGCTATACACATGTCCGTGAACTACACCCAAATAAGTCTATTTATCGATGACTAATAGGCAACTGTGTTTGTCGGAACGCAAAGCTAGGCGGAAGGAGAGTTGTTTGCGAATTTGGCGAACAATTGAATAATCGGAGCCGCCGAGAGAATCAAACGAAAGAAGAATCTAGAATTGGTTTGGAGTTTTATTTTTTTTCAAAAGCAATCATGTCATTTACGTTATTAGCAAATTGGTCGCGATGTTGTTTGTCCTTCAATTTGGTTCAATGGATCGAGAAATCGAGTGTTATAACTAGCGGCATGTAAGTCTAGCGCTGAACGTAACGTAGAAGGGATGGCTGCGCATCGGTACCGTCGCGTACGCAATACAATATTTACTTTAATTACCTAATTAATAGCCAAATCATGTTACAATTCTTGTTATCTTGTTGTCTGCCTACACGTGTATTTATGTGTTTGTGTACTTCCCTAACTGTTTGTGCTTATATATGATATATCTTATAGTTCAATTTCCAAAGATTTTGTATTACGTAAGACCTTATTATATAGCTTAGATAGTTACCTAAGAAAAAAAAATTAAATTCAAAATCGGTGAGTTGAAAAATAAACTTATTATAAGCAATTTTGATTTGTAAAACTGGACTATTTGTAGTGAATCTAACACCGGCTCGCAAAAGGTATTTCTTCTAGGTATATTATTCCCTGTTCAGAAAAACCTGAAAAAAACAACAAAACATATAATTATTTTAACAAACCAACTGAAAATTATCAATTTTAACAATACTTAAGTGTGTTGTACATAAAGTTATGTATTTTCCGTCCGGGGTGAAGTTGAAAGCCTAGCCAATTGCCGCTGCACGATCTTTTCTCAAGCTCCCCCATGATACTAAATTTTTACTTCTGCGCAAAACAGCCTAACATGCCTACTTGTACATTATGTTTATGACCCATTAGCTTTTGTTGCATTTCTGCGGAATGCTTTAAATCCTTGTTATCTTGCTGTCTGCCCACACTATTTATTTATGTGTTCCCTTAAAACTCCTAAACATTTGGCAAGAAATGAGACAGTCCGTGTCGAAAGTTTTGTCCTTAGTATGTGACCTTAGCTGCTTTCAGTTGACCTAAGTTAACCGGAAGTGGGTGCAAATTGCGAAAAACACCCTAACAATGCATATTTTTGATGGTATTTTTGAAACGAAAACGTAGAATATGCATTCAAGTATACTTAATACTTAACATTGGGTTAAATATCGGGCAGAAATTTTCAAAAGGCCCGAGCTTATTCTTTATCATAATCAGCTTATTTATCCGATTGCGCGACGCAAAGGAGTGGTAATGTGTTTAACAATCTATGTATGTATGTAGGTATGTATGCATATATAAATACTGGGACAAACAATACTTTGGTAGCTAAAGAAATATCTACATTTGTTCCCGCCTGCAACACCATAAAGTATTTAGAATTTAATATAGATATAATGATCCTTGTTTTTCTCTTTTAAGTTTATGATTAGCTTCTGTTTTTATAGAAGGTGAACACGTTAGCCTACTTGTTAGAAGTAGGACAAAACTACACCTTATTCGGTTTCTACACGACATCGTACCGAAACAATAAATCACTTAGCGGTACGATTTTGCCGGTAAGGTGGCAGCAAGTCGTGGCCGAAGCCTACATCCAAATAAACTTTGTTGCTATGACACCACGTAACTTATTGTACATAACATCAGATATCGTCCCCTGTTCTAAAATCGACACAATAAATATTAAAAATGCAAATTAGTAAATTATTTTTGCAAATACAAATTATGCTAATGTCCCAAAATCGAAATTTAGAGACGAGTTTTTAACAAAAAAAACCGTTTATGCTTTTTTGTTAATTTGAAAAATTTGCGTATTCATTACCAGCTGGCCCCGCAACTTCGTCTACGTTAGATTATATTTTATATTCCCCTTAAAAAATCAAATATTTTTCAAGAGAAGTCGCCCGCGGTTTCACCCGCGTAGTTCTAGTTCCCGTGGGAAGTTTGGGATAAAATGTGGCCTATATGTCATTCTGATATATAAGCTATATTATTGTAAAGTTTCATCAAAATTCATTTAGTAGTTTTTGCGTGAAAGAGTAACAAAAATCCATCCATACATACAAATATAATATTAGAAAGAATTACTAAGAAGATTTTATGTTTGAGAAACAAAAACGACTATTGTCACTACATATTCTTTAATTGTAAAACTTTTATCACTCGAAAACTATTGAGAGAGAAAAGATTGACAAAAATTTAATTTCAATTTACGATTAGCCCTCCTACTAATAATGTGGTACTATAGATAATTATAGAGATAGAATATAATTACCATTATCTCTATTATCTACAGAGGTTAGTCGGAGATACATAGAGACTACAGCAGTCACATGAATTGTATATTTTTATTATTCACGGGCTCTCATGCCAAAGGAGTGGCGGCATGGCTCTCTTAATGATATAATAAAAAGGGCTCTTGCCACCATAAACGTTCCTGCGCTAATCGAGCCGTCAGGAATAAGCCGGGATGATGGCAAGAGACCTGATGGATTGACGCTGGTTCCTTGGGTAGTGGGATGGGCCCTAATGTGGGACGCTACTTGCGTTGACACATTGGCACTGTGTAATATCAGGGAGACAGTAGCAGAAAAGGCTAAAACCGGTAAGTGGCACAAGTATGCCTGTCTGACAGAGAGTTACATATTAGTTCCTTTTGCCGTGGAGACCTTTGGGCCAAGAAGTCGCATTGCTAAAAAATTTTTCCGTAATATTTCACCGAGCCTAATTGCCTCGACTGGTGATCGAAGGGCTGGCTCATTTTTTACGCAAAGGGTTAGCCTGGCTATCCAACGCGGAAATGCAGCCAGTATTCTTGCCACCATTCTACGTGGGCATGATTTGTATAGTTATTAGGATAAGTTAGCTTAAGTTCCTTATTGTATTCTTTCTCATAGTCACATGTTAACTAATAAAAACATACAGAATAGGGAGGCTGGAGTGATAGACGAACTTTTATTCGCATTTATAATATTGTTATATATTTTTTTATTAATACTTCAGATTCAAAAATTCTAAAAGGTTTTTATAGGTACAGCGCACTCCTAACAAGACTATAAATTAATTATTTTTATTACTCTAAGATTACCCGTCGCAAATTACTTTTTTATTTGAATGCATTCGGACGACTTGAAACAGCGAGAGTCTGGGTTACATCTTCGCCAATTTATAAAAGCTGAAACTTTGTCAACTTTAGTTATAACCTTAGAGAAATAGCAAGAAGCAATGGCAAGATTGAGATGATTTTATCATTTTTATTTCGGAGAAAATTTATAATAAACAGTTTATTAAATCTAATAAATTGATATGATAGGTATAGTTAAAACGAATAATAACATTAACTAAAACAATAAAAGCTTACATGCTACAATAATCTAAACTATATACAATATAAAATAATATAAATAAAAAAAGTTAAAAATTGTGTCGGGTGGTAAAGTATAAATATAAGTATGGTTGACAGCATTGCCACGTTAAATGATAGAGCTGAAACTCTGACCGCTTGGTGATTTCTTTAAAGAAAAAGCTAGTACAGGGACCTCACGGTCCCAGCGGCAGCGTTTCAATTCCAAACGGCTCAAACATGTAATCTCTGACGAGGCTATCGTATTTGCACTGCTTGAGAGTCTCAGCTGATGCAACAGCAGCGCCCGCACAGCCAATCATGATAGGGAGATGTGAAGGCGCAAGGGTGTTCACGCAAGTTGCGTACCACGTCAAAGGCCTTCCCATCTTCCATGGCATCGATGACATGCCGTAGGATCTCTTGCAGTCTGCTATCTCCCACCATTATGGCGATTATAGGCAAGTGTGGATATTGCCTGTCACTACACTGTCACGGCAATGACCAACTAATTTCAAAATAATATAAATGGCTAAAGTCTGACCGTTACATTATCTTAGGCCATTATATGGACACGTGCCATTTTATGTGTATAAAATTGAAAGGATTGTTTGTTTTTACTAACTAATTAATACAACCTAGGTATCAAACTTTGTTAACTAGTTTCTTGCGTCGGCTTTTCTTAGGATTATTGTGTTAACATTCAACTGTCTGAAATTGGTAACTTTTACGTTGCATTTGTTAATTTATTTTTAATTTACGTAATACATAAACAGATGGCCTACATGTCTTTTTATGTGAAAAATTACTTGGTCGAGATGTTTAATAGCTTCTTTTATAATCAAAAAATAATTTCTGTAACAAATATGTAATACCAGCTAAATAGTCTTTACTAATATTATAACTGCCTCGTTGTTCTGACTGCCTCGTTGGTTTAGTGGTAGCCTGGGTTCGATTCCTGGGTCGGGTTACGGAATATTTCGGAGCTTTTTCATTAATCTATGAAATGTTCAGTGCATTCCAAGCTCGGAGTCTGGAAGTTGGTGGTGTTACACCCCCGTGCCTCGGAGAGCACGTTAAGCCGCCCCGGTTACTATCATCAACATCTGATAGTGATCATTAATAAATAAAACATTATCCTAACCCTAACCCTAAGCCCGCCAACCCGCATTGGACAGCGTGGTGGGTGTACGCTCAATATCCCCTCTTCTATAAGGAGGGAGGCGTGGCCCTGTAGTGGGCCGTTAATAGGCTGATAATGATGATGATGAATATTATAAAGGCGAAAGTTTGTGTGTATGGATTTTTTTTTGATGCCTACAAGTTGGCCCTTGACTGCTATCACACCTGATGTTAAGTGATGATGCAATCTAAGATGGAAACGGGCTAACTTGTTAGGAGTCTACACGACATCGTACCGAAACGCTAAATCGCTTGGATGTTTGTTACTCTTTAACGCAAATTCCATACCCCTATCCGTTTCTACACGACATTTTACGTTCTCACCGGAACGAGACTGCGCAGATGAGACCGCGGGCTAAATAGAAAATTCGTAACTGTAGGGGGATTTACAACATTTTAAATTGTAATCTGATGAAATATAAAATCGCTTGGCAGTACGTCTTTGTGAGTAGGATGCCAGCCAGGCCAAGACAAATTAAGAAAATCTCAGTCTGCCCCACTGGGAATCGAACCCAGGACCTCCGTCTTATTAATCCACTGCGCCACAGAGGCCGTCAAAATGTAAAATTAACTAACGCAAATATAATTTATCAATTATATCTATATATAAGTGCGAATCTATGTTTTGTGTAAGTGGAAATTATCCGATAACACAAACGATCATACAGTTATAATTGCATTTAGTTATCTGTCTGATTTATGTGTTCTGCTGAATGGTAGTATTCGTTACTTTGTAGTTTACTATCACATTAACCTATTCACTCTGATTATTACCAACAAATCCGGTTACGTTATCCAGTAGCGGTATTTTATACACACATTGTATTAAAATATATATGTAACACTCGTATTAAAAATATAAACGGCTGAAATTCACGTCAGTTTGCATCGAGCCTCTTGGCATGTACCAGCAAGCACATGACTGAGGAAACTATACTAAAGCCAAACTCGATTGAGAATGCTTGTCAACAAACAAATTTAAAATGAAGGTAGAAATTGCAACAAATTTTATGTCTCATAATTTTAAAATTATGTTTTGTTCTTTTATAAGATCTTATTTGAAAGATATTGAATATATTAATTAGTTTTAAGCATTTGTACTATTTTATTTATTTATTATTTTTTTTTTATTAGGAAAGAATACAATAAGGAACTTAAGCTAACTTATCCTAATAACTATACAAATCATGCCCACGTGGAATGGTGGCAAGAATACTGGCTGCATTTCCGCGTTGGATAGCCAGGCTAATCCTTTGCGCAAAAAATGAGACAGCCCTTCGGTCACCAGTTGACGCAATCAGGCGCGGTGAAATGTTATGGAAGATTTTTTTGGCACTGCGACTCCATAGCTCCCCTTTTAAACTTACTTATCTAATTTATTGTCATAAATTTGTCATTAACAAGTAAACTAATAAATTAGGTGTAAAGTGATTTCTACCTCCATTTTTAATTTGCTTGTTGACAAGCATTCTCAATCGAGTTTGGCTTTAGTATAGTCGAGCATACTCCGACAACAGTGACGTGAGTTTCAGCCGTTTATACTTTTAATATCACTCGATAGTTTCCTGCGTTTCAAGTTCGACTATATTTCTTTCTAGGTATCTACAATATTTTTTGACGTGACAACGTCTTATAATTCGATAGAGCCGGCTGCACGCACGAAAAAACATGACGTCATGCGTCGTTACCTCGCTTTGAGGCGTTCCATGTAAGGCTTGAAGTGCAAACGAGAGCGCGGAACGAGCGACAAAGAATTGCGTTCGGCAGCGTTCGACATCCGTCTATTAAATATAATAATTTAAAATTAAAAATTAATATATTTATTATAAATTTAAAATATAAATTTATAAAATCAAAATCAATTATTTTATTAATTTAAATTAATATTTATAAAAATATACTTAAATTAAAAAAATTTAATCATCAATTAAATGCTACCATTCCATCAGTATTTTCTTAAGACATTGTCACGTTCAACTATCGTCAGTAAACCGACTTTACAGACAACCAATTTTTTTTTTATCGACTACAAGTTGGCCCTTGACTGTGCTATCACAACTGATGTTAAGTGATAATGCAGTTTAAGATGGAAGCGGGCTTACTTGTTAGGAGTGGGACGAAAATCCACATCCCTTTTGGTTTCTACACGACATCGTACCGGAACGCTAAATCGCTTGGCGATACGTCTTTGTCGGTAGGATGGGTGTAACCAGCCACGGCGAAAGCCTCCCACCAGCCAGACCAAGACAAATTAAGAAAAATCTCAATCTGCCCCGTGGGGAATCGAATTCAGGACCTCCGTCTTATAAATCCATCGCGCATATCACTCCACGCGCCACGGAGGTCGTAAAATCGTAAAGTAGATAGATTTATGTAACACTAGAGGACGCCCGCGGTTTCACCCGCGTAGTTCTCGTTCCCGTGGGAATTTCGGTATAAAATGTAGCCTATGTGTTATTCTGATATGTAACCTATATTATTGTGAAGTTTCATCAAAATCCATTCAGTAGTTTTTGAAAAAGTAACAAACATCCATACATCCATACAAACTTTCCCTTTTATAATATTAGTAAGGATATCAGTTTATATTCTAAAAATGGATGATTTTAAAAGAGCAACTGTTGTTTCTTGCCGGCTCTTCTCAGCAGAACCTGCCTTCCGAGCTGGTGGTAGAGTCACTACAAATAGTCTAATTTGATGTTACAAGTGCTTGTTATTAGCCTACTTGAAGTAAATGAATTTGAATTTGAAATTTAGAGAGAAATAGAGACGTTAACAAATGACACTGTTGAGTTCCGTTACAGATTTACAGAATAGCGGCCCACATATGACAAAATTTTTTAAATAAAAATAGAACTGACTCAAAACGCACTAAAAAGTAAAACATAACTGTGTCATTTAGTTGCTTTACTTAAGCATATCTATGAAGTCGGTGCCCGTCATACACACTTTTGTCCTGAATTTTGCATTACAACCGAAGTCCATAGTTCTATAAATATGTCAATGCACTTAGTCGTAAAATGTTTATAAATTTTATAACATTTCATTTTATTTGTTGGTTTCAGAGAGAAGTAGCTTTTTTATAAATTTAATTTGAAGGTATATATAAAATTATTTAATTTAATTATGGGCGGGTTCGTTTTTTGCGCAAAGGATTAGCCTGGCCATCCAACGCGGAAATGCAGCCAGTATTCTTGCTACCATTCCACGTGGGCATGAATTCTATAGTTATTAGGATAAGTTAGCTTAAGTATTGTATATATATACGTATGGTATATTGTATTATATATATATTTATATATCTAATATATAAAATTTCCCTGTCACAATATTAGTTACTGTACTTCTCCGAAACGGCTTTACCGATTTTTACCAAATTTTGTATGCATATTCAGCAGGTCTAAGAATCGGCTACTATCTAATTTTCATCTACATTTTTTTAAAATTTTTTAATGCGAAACAACGTTTGCCGGATCAGCTAGCATATATTTATAGAAATAGCGAAAAAATATATGCTTCGTTCTTGAATTTTTCAGCGGATCCCTAAAAGCTGGTCAAATTTTCGTTTTATACGTTTATGATTATGCGACTTAAGACTTTCGTAGGAGGAATATATAATTAAACACAAATTAACATAAAATTAAAATTATAGATATTTCAAATACCGTGACCCCTGTTATTATTGTTTTTGAATTTTGGTTCGGGTGGTTTATAAGTAATGATTTTTGAGATCCGCGCATCAGTTGTTTCCAAGTTTTTGTGGAAAGCTATCGCTAAGCTAATAAGCTATTTCAAAATGTACAGCTTGATCCTTTTTGCGTTGGTGGCTACGGCTTCTGCCAATGTCTACCACAACGCGCAGTGCCCTCTCGTGAAACCCGTGGAGAACTTCAATTTGGAAGCTGTAAGTTGCTTATTTTTTTTGAAGATTAATCAAAACATCTGGTCTAGAGGTTAACCTTTTTTCCAGGATTCCTTTTTAGCAGGATCCAGGATATGATATAATCATCATCATTATCAGCCTATTAACGACCTACTACAGGGCCAGGCCTCCCTCCTTACAGGAGAGGGGATATGGAGCGTACACCAACCACGCTGCTCCAATACGGGTTTTTGGGATGATAATGTTTAATTTATTCACGATCATTATCAGATGTTGATGATTGTGACCGGGATCGACACGAGCTCTCCGAGGAACGGGAATGTAACACCGCCATCTTCCCGATTCCGGGCTTGAAATGTACTGAAAATATCATAGAAGAATGAAAATATTATTCAGTGACCCGACCCAGGATTTGAACCCAGAACCTCGTGCTCGAAGCTATATAGGCTAAGCTAGAACCTATGGTTGGGAGGTAGGTAGCGGTGGTATTATACCCCCATGCCTCGGAGATCACGTCTTAACTTGATCTTAAAATAGGCAGGCTTAAAGGTAGGCAGAGACTACATGCTTGCATTCTCCACGGTCCTTATCTTCTTCCACTCTCATTAATCCTTTCATACAAGTTCGTCGGCTAGGATACTCTTGACGTGGTCATTACTTAAAATGTCCTTTATTTGGTCCAGGAAAATTCGGCTAGGACTTCCCCTTCCAACATTTATGAATCTTTTTTGTAAATTTTCTTTCATCCATTCTCTCCACATGCTCATAATCTTCTCATGGTAATATTTTACATATTAAACAAATTCCTTATATTTCCGTGGATTAGTTTATTTTAAAATGTTTTTTTCAGTATGGTAATGGAGTCTGGTTTGAAATCGCGAAGTACCCCAACGATGCAGAGAAGGGAGGTCAATGTGGCTCCACTGAATACAAGCTGCAGGCAGACACAATCCACGTGAGGAGTTTCCATGTGTCCAACGGCAGGCTGGCATCTATCGAGGGCACCGCCAGGCTCGCACCTAATACCGTCAGCGAAGGAAAACTTCTATTCTCGCTCCCTTATGGTGGTAAAGATCTCGATTAATATTAACTGAACTATTTAACAGTAATTTTTAACCGTGTCTTTGAGTAATCTAGAAAATATTTTCAATAACGAGCAATTGACATTACATAAATTCTAACCAATACTTAATATAATATCACCAAAGGTCGAAAAATTTTCTTTAGGCATTAGGAAAATCTACATCTGAGTACAATTACTCAGATTTTCAAAATTATTAGTACCTCAAAATCAGCCTTAGAAGATTAAAATAATTTTTAAACACAAAAAAGTTGTTTCTGTTTAGTTAAAAAGCAAGCAAAAGCAAAAAAGGAGCAAAAAAATTTTTGATCAAGACTGGTATTGAAATATTTTTGTTAATTTTTGCAAGCAAAACCCGTTTTTATTAATACTATAATCAAATAAATGATATATAAAGATTATCTTTTATATTATTCATATATCTTTGTCTAAAATACTGCTCAGTGAACTATTTCAAAATAAAAGATCTTAAACATTACATATTTCTGATTTTTTTATTAATTAATTTTTAAGCACCTTAGCTCAGCTTTTTAGATAAGTTCTTACAATTACAAGATCGACAGGAAACGCTTTCAGAGAAACTTAATCAGGGAACCAAAAGTTTATCTAGAGGATTGCTAAAATTTCATCGCGATAGTATTTTGAAAACAATTTTTACTTTAAAAAAAAACCCTGTTATAAAGTTTTTTTTTAATATATAAATTATATATCTTAAATAGATCAAGCAGCGTTTCTGATCACAGCTTAATTTATACGAGTATGTCAGAGGTTTCCAACAATTATTACCGTCATATTTCATCCAATTCACATAAAATCTTAACAAATTATGTTCTAAAACCTTTCTAAGGCACCACTATCGATTGGTGAAAACCGCATGACAATCCGTTCAGTAATCCTTGTGTTTATCGCGGGCAGACAGACAGATAGATACAGCGGATAGGATTTGCTAGATAGGTATGTAGATATTTTTTGATATCGATATATTTAACCCTACAAGGCTCAATTTTTTTTTAGTGCGTGACAAAAATATATATGTTGTAATAAGTGATCAGAAGCTAGGGAAAATTCATAAAAATATTAATAAAACCATATTTTACGAAAAAATCAACTTTTTATTTTAGTTCCACATATGGTACACTGAGCCTTAAATGTACCTTTTGGTATTAAACTTGACAAAGAGGAAAATGCTCAAACCCATCACATCTGACATCACGAGGAAGTACTATTGATGTGTTTCACTTCTGCCTTTTATTTATTATCAATCTTTTTATCAGATAAACTTGGTATACCTCTCTTTTTGCTTATCGCTGGCCCAAACATTTCCCTACTTCAAATTTGAAGTCCTTCTCCATCATCATGGTTGGTGTATGCTGCTGCTCCCAGACTCTTCTGTACAATAACCAGCTATTAATAAGAGTTACATCAAGAAGATGATAAAATAACTTCAAGCACCATTTTTGGTCCTAATTTTTATTTTATATTTCCCTGGAAAGGAATCTAGGGCATATGGGTGGTGTGGATCCTCCATCACCCATATGATGATTATTTGTTTTGAAAATTTGGAGACAGTCCACTTGTATGTATTTCTTTTGTTTCTTGTAGTATCTTCTTGCCTTTCCTATTGGCTCTTAACACACAAGATGATAATAGAACAAGGTTTATAGTCGTACTGACTGAAACTGTGACAAAATCTATATTATCTCAGATTGCTACCAATTGTTCTGAATATCCTCTTTGAACTTTTTCATATTTTAGGTCTTTTAGGAAACATATTTTGAGGTCTTTTACTGAACGACCATTGTTCACCGTTCCCATCGACTGTATTCCCTCTTTACCCGCGAGATTCAATGTATACTATAGGTGTCTGTAAGTTTGTTTCCAGTAAATGTAAAAGAAGGTGGATAAAAAGATGATTCTTTTTGACTTTGGGTGACCAGTCACAGAGCCAAGGATTCGAGATTGTGTTACTCAACGTCCATAATCGTATAGGTGTTTCCTGATGTACTAGGCTAAGGGTCTGATATTTCTGGCTGAAAATATTCGAGGAGGAGATGTAGACTGATGTCTATGCGCAGATAAGGAACCCTTCACTTCGCTAAGTAACTCGGATAAAAAGTTTTCAATGGACTGAATTTTTTCGATGTTATCATCACTTTCAAGATCAGAAAAATCTTCTGCGTCTTTACTCCCAGAAGGAATATTCATGAAACCCACAATATCTTGATAACACAATCTTCTTACCAGCATAATTTGCAATCAAATCAAAGTAAGTTATCATAAATATGAAGAAATAAAAATGGACACTAAAGCTCTACGTACCGTATGTGGAACATACATAAAAATATGATTTACTAATGCATTTATTATTGTAATATCAAAAACAATTTACCTCGGCAAAATATACACTTCGTTATAACAAACAAAATTTTTTTGGAGTCCAAACTGTTCAATAAGTATTATTTTTTTATTTTTGAATTCATACAAATGACTAACGCATCACTTTCAACCGAATTTCACGCTGAATGCACTATAAAAAAAGCACGAACGACTTCTTTAGGTAAAGATTCGAATTACTTTGTTGCTAAATGTTTGTAGCTTCTATCAAGATGTCAAAAATGAGGCTACCAATAATCTAATAGCTATAGGAACTATTTAATTCGGTGTTCCACATATGGAACTAGGTGCCTTGTAGGGTTAACAAGAATATTATAATATTATAATTATAATTAATATATTATAATTATAATTAATAGCTCGCGGATATACATTTGGCTAGACGCAACTTCTTCATTAATTTGAATCTTTTTTGTCGTAATTCTTTAGGTTCTCTCAATAACTTTATCTAATTTCATAGTTCAAGTTTCAAGTTTAGATATGTAACACTTCAGCTATATTATTTTACAGAGGGCGGTTCCTATAAAGAATACACGGCCTGGGTACTGGACACAGACTATGATAACTACGCCATTGTCTACTACTGCAAGTACGACTCGGAGAAGAAGATCCGACAAGGTAATTACATTTTTTTTTAATTTTAATAGTTTACGAATCTATACTAAAGCCAAACTCGATTGAGAATGATTGTCAACAAAGAAATTAAAAATGAAGGTACAAATCACTAGTCATTTTACACCTTTTTTTTTTAAGTAACCAAATAGTTAATGACGAATTCATGACAATAAATTAGATTAGTAAGCTTAAAACTAATTAATATATTCAATATCTTTTTATAAATGAAATTTTATAAAACAACAAAACATAATTTTACATTAATTAGGCATAAAATGTGTTGCATTTTCTACCTTCATTTTAAATTTGTTTGTTAACAAGCATTCTCAATCGAGTTTGGCTTTAGTATAGATCTACTTGATTCGTAAAGCTGCTCACAAGAGTAGCTTGGCATGAAAGAAATAAGCACAGTGCTAATTTTTTTTAGTTATCACAAGTTAGTCCTTGACTGCAATCTCACTTGATTGTAAGTGATAGTGCAATCCAAGATGGAAGCGAGCTCACTTGTTAGGAGTAGGATGCTGCACATACCTCTGCGCCAGAGAAGCCGTCAAAGTTTATTACTACTTATAAAAGTATATAGGTGTAGGTATAGAGATTAATGACCGCCTCGTTGGTCTAGTGGTTAACCTATGTGGCTTCAGTCACGAGGTCCTGGTTTCAAATCCTGCGTCGGGTCACGGAATAATTCTGAGCATCTCATGTTCCTATAAAATTTTTATAACGGAGTCGGGAAGTTGGTGGTTAAACCCCGTTCCTCGGAGAGAACATCTGATAGTGATCGTTAATAAATTACACATTGTCACCCTAATTATTAGTACTTATTTAGTAACTATTAGTTTGTACTAATAATTATTAAATAAGTGACTATTACTACTTATTAGTTATTTAGGTACGAAGGTATTTTCGTCACCAGCATCTTTAACAACCGATTGACGTTTAGGGACTTCAAACACAACGATCCTGAGCCACCTGTGACCAACGGCTCCCAGCGACATGTTTGATGTCGTCAGTCCACCTAGTAGGGGTTGATGAACACTGTGCTTTCCAGGGCGGGACTATTCTAGCACCTTGGGCTCCCAGTTAATCAGCTCTTCGAACCACTATTCGTATCATACTGTATAATAATTTAATTTGTAATTTTATCATATTTTTTATATAAACTTGACAATTTTTTCAGACTTCGCTTGGATCCTCTCAAGGACCAAGACTTTGGACTTCCAGACCAAGGCGAAGATCGACAAATTCATCAAGGACTCCAAATTCCTCGACAGCTCCAAATTCAAATACACGGACTTTTCCGAAGCAGCCTGCAGAGTCCTGTACTAACTTAACTTATAAGAAAATTAGAACTCTACGATGCTGATAATAGGGTTCAAAATTGATTAAGTTTTCGAAACCTAACTTAACAACACCGACTATTGGAATGTTTTGAATGACCTTTATTTCAAAAAAACATTTTATTCTGAGACATCCTGACTTGCTATACATATTAAATATCACTTAAGTTCATTAACCTTTGATGTATTATTCTTATAGTCAAGTTGTTAGTAGGTAATAAATAACTAGTATCTACAAAGTTTGCGGTAATGTGGAACCTTGTTTACACTAAAGCGATTTATGTTTATCGATAACCTTAATAGCAATACGTTTGAGCGACTCTTACACACACACCGTTAAACGTCATGTTAAAAAATATTAAAAAAAATATGCATTGGCGTAAGATTGGCTTTAGTAAATAAACTGATGGTGTTAAACTCATTTAATAAAGTATGAATTTAAAAAATGTTTGTTGTTTTTACCCTTTCTGGATTTTACTGGCTTAGTAAAATAAACTACCACCCATTTGGTGGACTGACGACGTCAAACGTGTCGCAGGGACCTGCTGGCCACAGGTGGCTCAGGATCGATATGTCACAAAGTCTATGTCCAACTGTGGACGTCCATCGGCTGTTGAGTAAAATATAATCTGCATTGTGGACTTTAGCGTCACTAGTTACCCACTACTTCTATTCTGACGGGTTTCTTATGTAGCTGTGTTAGTAGGGGAATTTTATGAAGTATTTTTATTTGTATTTATTACCAGTTTTGACGGCCGAGTGGCGCAGTGGGTAGTGACCCTGCTTCTGCGTCCTAGGCTGTGGGTTCGATTCCTACATCTGGGAAATGTTTGTGTGATGAGCATGGATGTTTTCCAGTGTCTGGGTGTTTATCTATATATTATAAGTATTTATGTATAATATATATAAAAATATTTGCCTGAAGCGAATCCTGGAGTACTTCGGACACATTGCCAGGAAACATGGAGATAACCTCGAGAAACTAATAGTTACTGGCAAAGTGGAAAGAAAAAGGCCGCGTGGCCGCAGCCCCATGCGTTGGTCTGATCAGATCCGCACCACACTCGACACCACGGTCTACGATGCTCTTCGGACAGCGGAGGACAGAGCAAAGTGGCGTCACATCTCTAATAAGATCAAAGATGGAGGTGGTCACGACCCTCATCAATGAGGAAACGACTAGAGGAGGAGGATACAAAAATATTCATCAGTTATCATAGCACCCATAACACAAGCTACTTACGAGTACGCTTACTTTGGGGCTATATAGCGATGTGTGTAATTGTCGTATAATATTTATTTATTTCTTTATTTATTTAAGTTAGGCTTTGATTACAATCACACCTGATGGTAAGTCATGCTTTATTCTAAGATGGAAGCGGACTCACTTGTTAGGAGTACAACTGTACAAACCCGTGCTTTGGAGAGCACGTACTTTTTTCACTATTTCACTATCATCATAATATTTGTCTGATTTCGCGTTTGACGGCCTCCGTGGCGCAGTGGTAGCTATGCTCGGAGGTTTTATAAGACGTAGGTCCCGGGTTCAATTCCCAGCGGGGCAGATTAACTGGCTGGTGAAGGGCTTTCGCCGTGGCTAGTTACCACCCTACCGACAAAGACGTACTGCCAAGCGATTTAACCTAACAAGTTAGCCCGCTTCCATCTTAGATTGCATCATCACTTAACATCAGCGATATCAATCAACTTATAGTTGATAAAAAAGAAAAAAAAAATTAAATATGATTACCCTAAATCCGCCTACCCGCATTGAAGCAGCGTGATGGGTATAAGCTCTATATTTCGTCTCCTATAAGAAGGGACGCCTGGTATTGTATTGGGCCTGATAATGACTATGATATCATCATCATCATCATTATCAGCCTATTATCAGCGTATAACGAGGGGATATGGCGCGTAGACCCACCACGCTGCTCCAATGCGGGTAGGCGGGCTTAGGTTGATAATGTTTCATTTATTAACGATTACTATCAGGTGTTGATGATAGTAACCGGGACCGACGGCTTAACGTGCTGTCCGAGGCACAGAGGTGTATCACCACCAACTTCCAGGCTCTGGGCTTGGAATGTACTGAACATTTCATACAAGAATGACAAAGCTCAGAATTATTCCATGACCCGACCCAGGAATCGAACCCAGGACTTCGTGATCGAAGCCACATAGGTTAACCACTAGACCGTCGAGGCAGTCAATCAGAGACCATGATATACGCGAGTATAATATAAAGTTTATTTTTATAATTATCTATGGTTATAAAGGACAAAGGTACCTACTTATTCATTAAAGTTTATGAACTTGTTTATATCTTACCAATGAAGGAAAACAATTGATAATAGCGTTCAACTCTTGGAAAAATACTCACCTACTTACTCAAGAGCTTCTTTTTTATAAGTTTTTATTAGCTGTTACTTTGATAGGCATGAAATATATGGATTTGATATTAGATTGGCCGGGTTTCGAAGAACATCATTATCATTATTGTAATGAGATTATTAACGGCTCACTAATGGGCCAGGCCTCCTTCCATATTGGAGAAGGGATATTAAGCGTTGACCCAACATGCTACTGGCGAGCTTAGGGTGATAATATTTCATTTATTAAGGATCACTACCAGATCTTGATGATAGTGACCACCAATTGCTTACCGTGCTCTCACACCAGAGCAACGATGCAGTCGAAGAACGATGATCGAATCATCTTTGTATACAAAATTTGCTGTTGCACTACGTTGGCAGATTACTAGAAGGAGTCAGTCATCTCTTAGATTTGACAACTCTTAGGTGATGCCTTGGCCTACAATACTAAGGTCCTGGGCTCAATAGTAAACAAGCTTCGACATTCCAGTCAAGTGCTAACTTGTAATAAATTAAAATAGCTTAACTATTGCATATCTTCTATCTTGGGCCTTGAGTGTGGAGTCCGAATTCAGAAATTCCGTAACGAAAAAAACCTAACACTCCCTGGATATCTAAAACATAATATCAAAAGCACAATTTCGGCATCGACGTCATCGGGACCGTTGGAAAAACTAAAAAGTTCTTTTTAGTTGCAATAGCAATAGCCTAAAAAGTTCTTTTTAGTTTTTCCATCTATCGATAAATAACAGAACTTTTAATGACTTTTCGTAATATCACGCCTGTAAAAAAAATGACTTTTTGGAATATCACGCTTGAAAAAAAAAATTGCGGAACCGACGGGATTCGAACCCGCGTCTCTCTGGCAATCCGGGCACTTAGAGCGCCTTACCGATAGGCCACGGTCCCGATGGCATCGGTAGGTAAACATAACTTGATAAAAAATGCTATGCAATAGCTTTACCGCGGCTGTCTCCGAGTGCAACACGTCTTTTTTTTAACCGACGAAAAAAACGGAGGAGGTTCTCAATTCGACACGTATTTTTTTTTTTTTTTTTTTTTTTTTTTTTTTTATGTATGACCACGCATAACTTTTTACAGTGTTGTCCGATTTTGATAATTCTTTTTTTATTAGAAAGGGCATACATCCAAGGTGGTCCCATTGTCCTCATGTTAGGATCTGATGATGATATCCTGGGGAACTTGAAGGAACTCTTCAAATTTTGGAGGCACGCTTACAGCGATTTCGGTATTTGACTCGGTATCGGTAGCTTTTTGGCTACTAGTGCAGTATAATATACTATGACAGTATAGTACGAGTAGGTGATGTGGCGATAAATCACTAAAAAGTAAGAAATAAAAATTTTTAACAAAAATGGAACCGACTCAAAACGCACTAAAAAGTAAAAAATAACTGTGTCATTTAGTTGCTTTAATTTACTTAAGCATATCTAGGAGTCGGTGCCAGCCAAGGTTTCTACTTTCAAGGACGTTACCTAGAACCTACAAACTTCTTTACTACGTAAAATAAATGTTCCTTAAACTTGGCTGGCACCGACTTCATAGATATGCTTAAGTAAATTAAAGCAACTAAATGACACAGTTATTTTTTACTTTTTAGTGCGTTTTGAGTCGGTTCCATTTTTGTTAAAAATTTTTATTATATTTCTTAATTTAGATCTAGTAGGCTTCGGTCGTAACTAGTTATGAACCTAACTGTAAAGACGTAACTCTAAGCGGTCTGTTTCGCTGTGAAGCCGCGTAAAAAACACACCGCTTCCAAGTTAGTTCGATACCATGTTAGACCGCTTCGCCCCACTAAACATCAAGTGAGATTGCAGTTAATTGCCAACTTGCCATTGAATAGAAACAGCTAGGCATGGTGCTCTTGGCAAATGCTTTCTAGCCTTGTCATGTCATAGATAAAAGTTTACTCTGATAAGGATTCATCATAATCCGCATGCGTATTTATCAACGTATTTTAACAGTCTACAAGGTGGAGGACAACCCACCATATCAAGGGTACGAGCGGCGAACTTCCTCTTTGTGTATATCTCAGATCGCCTTCTTGGCTCCCTCCAAATTATTTCTCGTCATCAGTCACTGAAACAAGTTGCAGGCTTTTTTTGGCTGGTAGTAGGCATTCAGCTAAGCGATTTAGCGTTCCGGTACGATGTCGTGTAGAAACCAAAAGCGGCGTGGATTTCATTCTACTTACTCCTAAGATGTTTGCTCGCTTCCATCTTAGATTGCATCATCACTTAACATCAGGTGTGATAGCAGTCAAGGGACACAAATAAACAAAGCGTACTTTGACTTTTACTACTATTTATATTTTATAGGAGGAAGAGCTCTCGTTATACCAAGGATTGGTAAATTTCGCAGTACGGACCGAATCGTGGAAGGCCAAATCCGGTACTTGTGGTAAAAACCGCCTCCTTGGCCTCCTTCAAATTATTTCTCGTCTTCAATCACTCAAGCAGCTCGAAGGGTGTAATCTTCGAATCCTCTTTCATGTAAAGACGATGGTCTAGACGGTGAGAAAAATATTACTCCATGGATTCACCGTGCGGGTGCCGGGTCCATCGTGTGGCAGAGTGAAAAACGACGAACTGAGTCCGAGACTTGCGACACAAATGTCGACTGAAGCTAACTTTTTGTGAAAAGTTAACGCTCACCTTCTCTGCTCGAATCATTCTCCCTGCCCAACCAAATCTGGTAGGATCCATTTTAGAATAAAGCGTTTGCAGTTCCAGTCAGGCCCAGGTCTTTGAGCAGGTTGTAGAGAGATATTTTACTCGACACGTATATTTTTTTTTAATGTATGACCACGTTTAATTTTTTACAGAGTTGTCCGATTTTGATAATAATTTTTTTTTAGAAAGGGCACACTTCCAAGATGGTCCCATTGTCATCATGTTAGGATCTGATGATGATATCCTGGGAAAATTGAAGGAACTCTTCAAATTTTATAGGCACACTTGCAGCAATTTCGGTTTTAGTGTAAGTAGGTATCGGTAGCTTTTTGGCTACAAGTGCCGTATAATATACTATGAAAGTATAATACGCGTACGTTATGTAGCGATAAATCACTAAAAAATAAGAAATAAACATTTTTAACAAAAATAGAACCGACTCATAACGCACTAAAAAGTAAAATATAACTGTGTCATTTAGTTGCTTTAATTTTTTAAGCATATCTAGGAGTCGGTGCCATCCAAGGTTTCTACTTTAAGGACATTACCTAGAACCCACAAACTGCTTTACTATGTTAAATAAATGTTCCTTAAACTTGCTGGCATCGACTTCATAGATATGCTTAAGTAAATTAAAGCAACTAAATGAGACAATTATTTTTTACTTTTTAGTGCGTTTAGAATCGGTTCTATTTTTTGTTAAAAATATTTTAATGTATGGTCTTTAGGGATATTTGATTCCCATGGCACTGTAAGCATAACATAGGTTATTAAAAATGATGATCTAAATCTTGTAATATTTATGTTAAGTTGGAATCTTTATATTGGAGTCGACCGGACATGCACTTTGCACTTTCTTTACTTTATCGTATTGTTGTATTGATAAACGCATTTATATCTTTGTTTATAATTTTGCAACTCCGAATTTATAAGAGATGACTTTGAGATTAATAGCTTTATGTAACGCAGTTCGTCGGAGGACGGCGGCTATACTTATTTTAGTTGCGAAGTATTAAATGCAAGGTATTAAAAAAATTAATATTCAAAAATATTTAAGTCAAGTAGGCTTTGAAACGTCAAGTTGGACTATTTGTAGTGATTCTCGACCACTCGGAAGGCAGCTTCTCTCAAACAGGTTCAGGCAGGTGTAACTACAGGACAAGAAGCTTACACCATACTTGAGGGTGATGGGCGCAGGACACCGGGAACTTTCTTCTGGTTTTAATATTACGTTACGAGTTAAATAGTGAATTGTCGACGTAACCAGGCGTTGTAACTAGCTGGTGCTTTTGCTTAGTAAGAAAGTGGAGTATTCGTCCTGTGAATATCTGATCTAATATTGTGTTGACTAATAGTAATACAATATTAAGGGTCGTAATGAATCCTTGAAACGGCGCGCATTGTGAGGAGGTTCTCTCTGGACCCTCGATCACCGCTTGCCTGTGCAATCAAAAGCCCCAAAACTGGAAGTGCGAATTTTCCCAAACAATTGTAATAGTGTTTTTAAATTTTTTTTAAATAAAAAAATTATAAATTGTAATTAAATAAATGCGAGTAAAATATGTAAAATTTTTAAAAATTAAAAAGGTTAAGCAAATTTGTTTATATTCACAGTTTAGATACATACGAGTTTTTTTCCGATATACTCAATGATTTCGAGCAAGAATTTTTAATTAAGACTTACTCTACCTACTCGTAATTTAATAATTACCATTATTAAAGAGTACGTACTTATTGCTATTATTCGCTGATAATGTTACCTTTGACCGAGCTCCAAACAGTAAGTATATAAGGAGTACAACTGGCCGTAATTCATCAGTTACTGTCAGGCATTACAGACACACAGACACAATGATCGGTATTGTTCTATTCGCCCTCGCGGCTTCGGCCTCGGCTACTGTCTTCAACGACGGTGCCTGTCCAGAAGTGACCACTGTTGACAACTTCAACATTAAAACTGTAAGTATTGTTTTATTGTTATTGTTGTACTTATTTTATTGTTCCGCGTCGGAAGTAAAGTAGCATTTCGAGTTTTAGGGGTTAAAGTATAAAGGTTTATAATTGGTAAATCGAATAATTATACTAAAATAATGTCCCTTTAAAAACGAAAAGCATTTTATTTGTCAATTAAATCATTATTGCATAAGGTCCTAACTGTTTGATATTTTTTTAAAGTGGAACCAAAATTGGCGTTTGCGTTGTCTGTGGAATGTGTTAATTTTTTATTTGATTTTAATTACGTCGCGAGTTATGTCCATAAAAATAAAAAAAATTTGGAGTCTTTTTTAATTTTATAAGAAATGCAAATTACTGAATTATTTTACTTTCTTGCAATAGTAGTGACGTAAATGTACCACGTAGGTTAAATTATTACTCGGTTTCTATTATTGTCCTCGGATTCGGTTCGGGACTAAAAATCATATTTTTATTTTTATTAATTACAAGTTTGCCCTTGGCTGCCTTAATCACGCCTGTTGTAAGCGGACCAACTTGTTAGGAGTAGGATCAAATCCACACCCCTTTCGGCTTCTACACGACATCTATTAGATACATCGCTTGGCGGTACGTTGGGAGGGCGTAGCCTCCTAGCAGCTAGATCTGGACTAATAAAAATATCCAGGACTTCCTTCTCATAAATCCACCGTGCATAACCTGCGTGCAAGGAGGCCGTCGATTGTTAACCTAAGCTACTGTGATTCTCATCACTGGAGGCGGCTTTAAAATGATCTCAATTAACCGCCTGAACCAAAAATGTTTGATCTCGTAGTTATTCGTATAATCTGATTTTTCCACAGTTTGGAACAGGCAAATGGTACGAAGTGGCCAAGTACTCTAACAACTTAGAAGCTGGAGCCAAATGCGGCTGGGCAGAGTACGTGTTGGACGGCGATTCGTACTCGATCAAGAACTACGATGTCCTCAATGGCAAGCTCCGTTTTGTCAGCGGATCGGGCAGACTTGCTGATGGTGCTGGCACGTCCGGAAAATTGATCTACACCTATCCTTATGGACGTAAGTCAATGGGTTTAATATGTAAAATCTTGTCATCATCATTATCAGCCTATTAATGGCCCACTACAGGGCCTTTCTCCTTACAGGGTTCTAGTGATTAAATAAGTATCTACTGCTAACTTTGTCCCAAAATGCTTACTCTTACGCTCTTTCTGGATGTAAATTCAGGAGTAACACTAGAGATTTACGCCGAACTAACCCTTTTTGGACAATTTCTAAGTAAGCTTGCAGTAAGCGAAAGTTCCTTGGAAATTTCCTAGCCTAATAGAGTAATACTTCGCAGGGCATGCAAGGAATACATCGTACAATGTAGTCCATTAACCCAACAAACAGGTATTGCCTCCTGTGTCTGCAATTATAGCGGTCCATGCCCTGCAGACCGGTTCATAGCAATGGTGACTGGCAGCAGAAACGAACATGGCATTCGTACTCTAGGTTTAATGCTAGAAACTCATGATCAATATCTCGAATGTATTGTATTGTATCCTAGTATTTTCTGATCATGAAACATACATAAAACATTTTGACTATGACAACAAATCTAACAACAGTTTCTATCGCCCATATTTAAATGATTTATCATTCATCCAATATTCATCGCTATCAAACGATTAACCGACCACTACAGGGCCAGGCCCTTCTTATAAAGGAGGATTCATCCGACATTAATTTTATAAAATTTCAGCCGGCGGCGCTAACTCTGAGCACAGACTGAACATCCTGTACAATGACGGCCAGACCGCCGTGCTTTACTACTGCAAACAAGGCGAAAAGAACCACCAAGGTAAATCTACATCTATTAATAATGTTCTAGTGGAATCGTCATTACTGTCAGCCTATTTTAAAGGCCCTCCACAGGGCCAGGCTTTCCTTGATAAGTGATAAGGGGACTAAGAGCGGATATTTGAAGCTTATGTATAACTCTGCTCCAATTTGGGTTGGCATGTTCAAAGTGATAATTTTTGAGTCTATATTTAGCAATCGTCCGAGTATAGTTAGTATTAAAGACGAGGACTGGCGATTCAATGTGTGTAAATATCCAACTGCAGGTATTTATAAGTTTCTACAAAAATATAGCTCAAGTGACGCTGAAGTCAAAGGACCTTGTGATAGCTTGCCAAATAGTTCCATGATTTTTGTTCCTGCTTCCCCCTTTTACTACAGGACGGTAAGACGCCAAGAACATTAGCATCCATACGTAGTAGTATTCAGGCGATCTGCACTAAATGTGTATCCTCAACGTTTCTGATGCGGCCGAAGTGCGGAATGCTCATCCGGCGCCCGTACTTCATGCCACCAACAATTTACACAACTTCACGGCAAGGGTTTATACTAGGCACATACCATCTTAGACATCATCAGTTTTTTTTTATCGACTACAAGTTAGCCCTTGACTGCTATCACACCTGAGTGTAATTTAAATGAATCTGAGATGGAAGTGGGTTAATTTGTTAGGAGGAGGATGAAATCTTCTTGCGCCACGGAGGTCGTCGTGCTTACCATCAGGTATGATTGTGGTCAAGTGAAAGCCAATCATCCATAAAAGAAGAGTATAATTTAAGAACCATATACATCGTACAAGTAATTAACCTTTTATAAATTTTCAGACTTCTCCTGGATCTTCTCCCGCTCCAAGAACTTCGAGGGCAATTCCAAGACCAATGTTGAGAAGTTCATCAACGATAACGAGATCCTGAACTTCAGCCAATACGTCTTCACTGACTTCTCAGAAGAAGCTTGCAAAGTTGAAGCTTAAGGAATGCAAAATTTCTCAACTTCTTATAAGCTCGTTTTCTCACTTGCTTTAATATCAGAAAGTGCTAGAAATTATGTTATTATAGATGTAAAATAAAATTTTGAATCTCGTGAAATATACGAAGGAGATTTAAAAAGTATTTTATTTTCTAACATATCGTATATCGTCGTAATTTTTTTCATAACTGTTGAAATCTCAATAACTAAATACTGAGTAATAATTGATGTTGAAAATGCTTGACGGCCTCTGGTTTGTTCGTAAATTAGTAACACAGAGGTCCTGGGTTAAATTCCCGGCTAAGCCGATTAAAATTTCCTTAATTGGTCCAGGTTTGGTTGTTGGGAGGCTTTGGCCATGGTTTTACTACCCTGCCGAAAAAGACGTACCGCCAAGCGATTTTGCGTTCCTGTACGATGTGGTGTAGAAACCGGAAGGAGTGTGGATTTCATCCTACTTCTTTCAAGTTAGCCCGCTTCAGTCTTAGATCATGACTTATCATTATCTCACATCTCAGATGCATCAACATCAGGTGTGATTGCAGTCAAGGGCTAACTTGTAATGAATAAAATAATTAATTGACAATTAACAGAAAAACACTTTGCACGTAATGAATGGAACAAACAACACATTCTATAATGTGCAGCCCTGTGATCATTCAATAGAGATGTATGTAAAACCTTACATACATGAAAACATAACGCCTCATTTCCATAGGGCTAGACGAGATTACGTCCTTTCATTTGCCACGGTCCTTGTACACTTTCTTAGCTACTTCATACAAGTTTGTCGGTTTAGAGTACTCACTTGTTCTGGTCATTCTTTGATTTCATTAAAATGCCCTGAACTTGTTCCAGGAACATTTCCCTAGGCCTTAGAGGTACTGATCCTATTTAATAAATTCTTTCACCAGTAGAATGCTACGTTATCGGTGAGTGTCATAGGTTATAATTATATTATTTTTGTATTGTATATATTAATCGAGTTATCATAGTTTTTGTCGCGCAAGTCGGATCAAAAAGTCTTTAAGCGCGTACGCTGCCTTAACTATTGAGAATAATTGAAAGCAATGTATGGGGACTTTATGTATCTTAAAAAGTTCTATAAAAAAGTCCGCAACAGCATATATCTATATTCTTCTCTCTCTCGTAGCGGCTTAGAAGTCTCTTTAGCGGCACGCGCATGCCGTAACAGCCGCGCGGAGTGCTATTTTCAACGTCTAATTAAAATTATAAATAATGGAGATAGAGTTCCGGGAGTTAGACATTTTTATTGGAAATTTCCTCCTCTTTAACAAGCTTTTTTTTTTAAATTGCTTTAATGTTAATATTTTTTAAGTTATTAACAAAAAAACGAAATATAATTTTTTTTCATCTTATTTCGTTAATTAATAACAATTGCAATTTTTAACCCGCACCAAAATCCTTCAAAAACATTTTTCTAGAGGTGATTCCGAATCGAATGAGCCATAGCTCATATTTTTAGGACCTTTATCTTTATTTTTCGCGTTCTTGAACTTGTTGACAGAGTAACGGGAAACTATAAAAAATTTAATTGAGAGGGAGAGCGGGCAATGAGCAGCACACTTTATATGAAAGTCTGTCTTTAAAATTAGTACCTATAAGGTTTTCACGCGGACGAAGTCGCGGGCGACTGCTAGTCTAAATATAAAGCCTTATGTGGTTGAAATTACACCGGTAGCAAAGCCTTGAGACTAGAATTTATCAGTACTGGTAGTAAAAATAAGCATAGCTGAGCTACTGAGTTTTATTGAGTTTCTTGCTGAATCTTTCCAGTAGAGCCTTCCAAGCCGATGGTAGTGTACATAACGTTTTGACGGTCTCCGTCATTTCCTAAATTGGTCCAGGTCTAGCTGGTGGGAGGCTTCGGCCGTGGTTCGTTACAACACTACAGACAAAGACGTACCGCCAAATTATTTTGCGTTCCGGTACGATGTCCTGTAGGAACCGAAGGCGGTGTGGATTTCATCAAACTCCCAAAAAGTTAGCACGTTTCTATCTTAGATTGCATCATCACTTAACATCAGATGTGATTGCAGTCAAGGGATAACTTATTAAATATATAAAAAAATTCAAAAGTGTTTATAAACCAAGCCTGCATAAAATAAATATTTTATTAACTAAATATAATCGAGGTAATCACGTTCAGCTCAAATAAAACTTAAAGTTGTATGTTAACTTCCTGGTGTTTTTCGAAAATATAAATGTGGTTCTTAAGGTCAACGAGTGTATTATTTTCTACATACGTGGTCAGCATACCTTTTATAGAGTGGAAGAATTTTGATAATATTTTTCATTTTTATATTAGTCGTATAAAAATGAAATAGAGGATAATGGAATTCATTCATCGGTAAACCTATTTACTGCCTAGTTGGTGTAGTGGTTAGCTTATGTGGCTTCGATGACGGTCCTGGGTTCGAATCCTGGATTGGGTCACGAAATCATTTTGAATTTCACACGACGAAGTCACGGACGACTGTTAGTATAAAATTTGTCGATGTGTGGCATAACGCAATAATAAAGACACATAATTTCTGGCTTCTTTCTCTTGTCATTTCTAACTCTTGAACGGCAGAATGCGTCTGGATAAAATCAATAATTATAAATATTTAATTTAAAATTAAAAATTAATATATTTATTATAAATTTAAAATATAAATTTATAAAATCAAAATCATTATTTTATTAATTTAAATTAATATTATAAAAATATACTGAAATTAAAAATTTTAATAACCAATTAAATGCTACCATTCCATCAGTATTTTCTTAAGACATTGTCACGATCAACTATCGTCAGTAAACCGACTTTACAGACAACCAATTTTTTTTTGTGTGAAAGAGTATCCATCCATCTATACGCACAAACTTCCTCCTATATTCACTAGTCTGATCAAGTGCCAATTGTGAATTCTCAATCTACCCAGCCGGGAAAAACGAACCCAAGGACCTTTGCGCCTTATATAGCCACCGCTGCATATCATTGCGTTATGGTAAATACGTTTTTACGCAGGTCAAAAAAAAAAACACAAAGCAGCGAAAAAACGTTCACGCGTAAACGGCTTCCAAAGACAATGGGAGCCGCTGGGCACAGCGGCTCAGGATCAGTTTATGCTTTATAAGGCGAAGTCCCTATGTGCTGCAGTGAACGTTTTTCGGCATTTGTCTTGGGCAAGTGTGAGGTTTTCACCGTGCGATTGCTAAAAACATTCACTCTAACGACAAATACATACCACCAAAGCGTTTACTCTCGCTATACAGATGTCGTATAAAATTCCATAGGAATTTGGCGTTACATTTTTCCGTCAGTTGCTCGCTTCCAACTCACATTGCATCATCATAACAGTGTATATAACATAGGCCAAAGTTTTAACAAAAAATTGGTTACTCTTTCACACAAAAAAAAAATTGGTTGACGATAGTTGAACGTGACAATGTCTTAAGAAAATACTGATGGAATGGTAGCATTTAATTGGTTATTACAATTTTTAATTTAAGTATATTTTTATAAATATTAATTTAAATTAATAAAATAATTGATTTTGAATTTATAAATTTATATTTTAAATTTTAATAAATATATTATTTAAAATTTTTAATTTAAAATTAATATATTTAATAGACGGATATCGAACGCTGCCGAACGCAAAGGCCGATTGTGCTTCTTTGTCGCTCGTTCCGCGCTCTCGCTTGCACTTCAAGCCTTACATGGAACGCCTCAAAGTAACGCCGCATGAGTCATGTTTTTCGTGCGTGCAGCCGGTTCTATCGAATTATAAGACGTTGTCACGTCAAAACTAGGTACTGAATGGATTTTGATCAAACTCTACAATAATGTAGTTCACATATCAGAATAAAAGGTAGGTCACATTTTTTTTCCCACGGGCACGAGAACAATGCGGGTGAAGCCGCTCTCCTCTGGTTATTTATAATAATAAACTTACATACATGTTACCTACATACGTACCATCACGCCTCATTCCCATAGGGGTAGGCAGAGACAAAGTCCTTCCACTTGGCACGATCACTGCATATCTCTCTCGCTGCTTTCAATTTCGTTAAACCTTTCGTAAAAGTACGTCAGTTAAAGGTACTTCAGACCTGGCTTTTTGGCTCAAGTTGGTACAATTTCCAACATTCTCATTCACTCTCGCCTTATAAATTTTTTTTGTAAGTCTCCTTTAAGTCATTTTCTCTACATGACCAAACCATCAAATCATACTGATGTCGATTTTAGTCACTATATGTTCTTTTATACCACACTGCTCTCTTATCACGTTAATTTTAATTCTGTCAGTCAGTTTTACTCCACTCATAATTCTCAATGCTCCCATTTCTACTATTAAGCGAGTTCATAGCTTCTATCGCGGGCGTTCAGCGTGGAGACCGAATCCAGAAAATCCGTAACGAAAAAAACCTAATGACCCTCACTCCGGTGATACTTTTTAGTTTTTTGAGATTATCTTATTTGCGTCTTTGTTCGTCAACGTCCATACCATGTTGAATACACCGGTTCTCGTCCGATCACCGAAGTTAAGCAACATCGGGTGCGGTTGGTACTTGGATGGGTGACCACCTGGGACCACCGCGTGATTTTGCACCGCCCGATGTTGCTTAACATCTATGCAATAGCTTAGCTTAGCAATAGCCACACGTCTTTTTTATTTTAATTTCATGCTTCCTCTGCCATACCCAACTTTCACTACCGTACCAAGTGTTGGCACTGCAGCCAGTCTACCTTTCTAGGACACCTTTTGGCTTTTAACATACGTGACCAGTTTTTAAAGAAATATGGTTATAGCAAGCTATCCTTAACTTTAATGTATGTTAGTGTATGAAATAAAACTAACAGTAACTTTATAATATTTTCATCAATAACAATACTATTCACCAAAAGTTGCTGGTGAAGAAATCGACTTCGTATTTATTAGTATAGCTGCAGGTGGCTTCTGAAAAGTCCTTCAGCACGAAGGACTGTCTATGCTCAGCCAACTCGGAGTACTTGGACAGAGCATCTTCGATATTCTTCAGTTTGTCTCCTTCCAGCTTCTCTTTACTTCTTGACAGCACCCAGGTGAAGACTGAAATTTAGTTTTTTTAAATGGAAAGTTGACGTCTGCCTTGTTGGTCAGGCTGGTTTGTTGGTAATCGAAACCACATAGGCTAACCTAGTGGATTGCTTACGTAGCTTCGATCGCGAGGTTCTGGGTCGGACCTTGACTTTTTCATTCTTCGATGAAATTCTCAGTACATTCCAAGCCTGAAGTCAGGAAGCTGGCCGTGTTACACTCCCGTGACACGGAGATCCCATTAAGCTACATTAAGCCGTTGGTCCCGGTCAATAACGTCAACATCTGTGATCATTAATAAATGAAATCTTATCATCCTAAGCACGCCATCCAGTATTGGAGCAGCGTGATAGGGTTACGTTTCATATATCCTCTCATTTCTGGAGGGAGGCCTTGCCCTGTAGTGGGCCATTAATAGGCTGATAATGATGATGGTATGATGAGCAATACTACCATGCATAACTTATGGGTGTCAAACATGGTCGCTAAGAAAAGAAGAGGAAGATAAGTTAGCAATCTACCAGACGAAAATAGAAAGGAGTATATTGGGTGTCAAATTATAAGATAGAGTAAGTAATAAAAGTATAAGGAAAGCACCAAACTAACAGATGTAATTAAAAGGATTAGATTGTTAAAATGGAAATAGGTTGGTCATATTTGTAGACTGGAAAACGAACGATGGACTAAAAGAGTTACAGAATGGATACCTAGAGACCATAAAAGAAAGAAGGGACGAGAAAGAGATGGAGAGACATCTTCTCACAAGTAAACGGACCGATCTGGTTGCGCACAGCGCGTAGCAGGAAATTTTGAAAAGATTTGGGGGAGGCCTACACCAAAGAGGCGACTTGTATTTAATTTAAATTTAATGTTTTTAAAATTCATAGTATTTAAGGAAGTTTGTAATACTAGTAATAAAGGATTTATTATTTTATTTATTTATAATGATGATGGTGATGAAGTTCACGTTTGACCGATATCGCACCTGTGTGTCAATTCTTAAAGAAATGCATCATACAAACATCTCGTCGATCGTCCCATCTGTTCAACTGCTAATTGTTATTCCAATACGACAAATGTCGTTGGAGAATACCAATTTCTGTTACATTCGTTTTGAGATTAGAGGAGAGAAGAGGTAGGTTTTATTAGAGGGTTTTTTTAAATTAGTACTAGTTAGTCTTTGACTCTATCGATATCGAGTTCCGATAGAGAAATGCTTTATGTCCGGCTTACACGATCTGCGAGTGGTGGCACAGGGTAAAAACAGCGATGTTAACTCTGAAAACCTTATACCGAAATTGTTAAGCAGCGACGAAGAGTGGCAAAGATATGCGAAGATGTTGCGAGAAATAATGCGAAGAAGGGAAGAGATGGAAAAATCTGAAAGGAGAAGATAGAATACGGCAGCTGACATGCAGAAATCCGAAAGCATTTTTTCCTCCTCACATTAAAAACAAAAAAAAAAATATCTTTGACTGCAATCGCACCAGATGGTAATCGAAGATTAGGGCGAGCTAATTCGGAGTAGGATGAAAGTGATGAATGAGTCTCGACTTCTACACTACATGGTATCGAAGCGCTTGGCTATACGTCTTTGCTGGCAGAGTTGTAACTAGTAATAATAGTTGTAATTTGTCACAAAAAAAAAATAAGAATAAAGTTCTCAAAATTTGCAGTAAGTGCCTCATATACCAAGGAAGTGAAGCAATTTGATGATGTAATTTAACCTTAAATAACCTACTTAGAATAGTCAAGTTAGATCTAATTTCATTAATTTATGTTTTGCAATAATTAAGTTTGTTCAAAAATTATTATAATAAACATGCTACCTTCACATTTTATGTAAGCTATTTTGAACAATAAATAAAAAATTGTATTCGCGATTCCATAAAAAAATTTTATTGTTGGTAAACTGGCTACGAATAATCTCGATGTTTTCCAAAAGACCTTCAGAAACCTACTACGCGAATTCTACTCGCTATAGTCCGGTTTTTTAACTTTAGACGACGCTCCTGGTCACGTAAACGTAAACATCAGACGGAAAGCCTGCTATATATTTATTGTCAGCCAAATAAAATGGTCCACTACAGAGCATTCTCTCACTTGGGAGAGGGGATTTAGAGTTTAATTCCACCACGCAGCTGTAATGCAATTTAGTGTTTTACTGTTTTGGCTTTGTTATCGTCAAATTATATAAAAAGCCCTTAAAAATTAAAGAATAAAAAAAAGCCGTCAAATTATGACAATGATCGAGAGAGATGGCTTAAAGTGCTTTCCAAGTGCACGGGGTTGTTATTGAGAATGACTCTGTAAAATATTATGCTCGGTCATAAATAAAAAATATACACATATAACACTGAAAAATACAGTAACTGCTGCACGACTTGAAACTTTTTCCGTTTTTTCATATCCTAACACGATGACTATTCGACAATCTTGCAAGTGTGCCCTTTCTAATAATAGAAAGAAAGACAATATTTAAAACATATGTTGGCATAAATCACACTCTTTTTCGGTTTCTACACGACATCAATATTAAAAAAACGGTATCCCATCTAGAATAGCCTCCCAACCAGACAGACACACACGACTGTCTCACAGGTGTAAGTAAAGTAAAATCATAACTCGGAGTTAGCCCACGATCATCTTAAACTGTGTAAGTAGTTACTTACCATCTGGTGACAACGTAGTCATTGGCATATTTGTCGTTTTATTAATTGAATATTCATATTATCAGTGCCGCAGAGACATGCGTGGTGGATTTATAAATCACTGCGCATACCACTGCGGCCATGGGAGGTTTCACCCGTGGCTAGTGGCCACCTTACAAAAATCGAACGGTCATGTAGAAATCGAACGGGTGTGGTTAATATCCTACTCCTAACAAGTTAGCCCACTTCCATCGTAGATTGCATCATTATTGATCAAGTGTAATTGAAATCAAGAGCTTACTTGTAATTAATAAAAAAACATATTACCATAGTGAGTCCTTAATTTCTTTTTCAAAGTCTTGCAAGTGTATGCAATGGCGTAGCCGTCGTAGTCCGTGGATAGAATGAAGAACGGGAACTGCAGCACTTTATCTGTAATTTTATAATAATTGTATTTTAATTAAAGTAATTTTATGTCTTATTAATTGTGTCCTGTAAGGAAATAATAAGTACTAGAGGACGCCCGCGGTTTCACCCGCTTAGTTCTCCTTCCTGTGGGAATTTCGATATGAATATGGTATATTTGTTATTCCGATATGTAGGCTATATTATTGTGAAGTTTCATCAAAATCCATTCAGTAGTTTTTGCGTGAAAGATTAACAAAGATCGATACAAACTTTCGCCTTTATAATGTTAGTTTTTTTTTATCAACTAAAAGTTGACTTGACTGCTATCACACCTGATGTTAAGCGATGATGCAATCTAAGGTGGAAGCGGGCTAACTTGTTAGGAGTAGGATGAAATCCACACTCCTTTCGGTTTCTACACGACATTGTACCGGAACGCTAAATCGCTTGGCGGTAAGTCTTTGTCGGTAGGGTAGTAACTAGCCACGGCGAAAGCCTCCCACCAGCCAGACTAAGTCAAATTAAGAAAAATCTCAATCTGCCCCGCCAGGAATTGAACCCAGGACTAGTAAGGATAGTAATATTTTCAAGGTATAACTTAAGCCGAGGTACAAAAATAGGCAATCTCATCCTGCCTTATTAATAAATTTCGTTTCACTTTGGGCCACATCTATATTATTTTTATATATACCTTTCGGTGATTAGATAGGTATATTATATTATGTCAATCCAAGCAAAACTGCGAGTATTTAGCCAAATTATCAAATGTACAAAAAGCCGTGTTATAAAGTACAAGTGGCTCCATGCGCGAGAAATTCTAACTTGTAATAATTCGAAAAAAGGCGGTCTATGTCCCTTTGCATGCTCACTATCTCTGTACCAAATTTTAATGAATTCGGTTCAGTAGTTATGATGTGATTGTATTCAAAATATCGTCTTTTAACCTTTTTCAATATAAACTAAAATTAGCGCTTTTTATCTGGACTCATCTTGCGAAACGGATACCGAATGTCCCAGATGAAACAAAAGCAGCGCATTGTAGGACGAGTTTTACGACAAATATTGCTTTATTTCAGGTGATGATTTTCCACTTCATCGATTCCATCAGATGATCCTTAGGTACATTACATACAAATAAAAAATCAAATGCTACTGCTCTGAAAATACCGCGTATAATTCATAATAAATATACGAACCTCCATCTTCATGACTGACGATAAACTGGGCCTTGTTCCCAGCATCAAAAGTGGGATCAACTCTTGCGAAGTAAGACTTCTGCGTCCTGTTCCCTTGGTCTACATCCACATACGTCTCTCGCAGAGTGTACCCGAGATTGTCCTCTTGGAACTCTAACGAAGCGCAGTCGTAGATACCTCGGCCGTCGCTAGCGTAGCTGGCTAAGTTGTACCATAATCCTGAAAACTGCACAAAATACATACATTACGTTACTGTCTCTCTACAGGGCCAGGCCTCCTTTGATATAGTAGAGAAGATATGGGGCGTAGACCCACCACGCTGCTATATTGCGGGTTGGCGGTCTGAAATGGGCGGCACCAAATACACCGATCCTATTGAAAGTCACTTGCGCACATCTAGAACGTTTTTTTATACTCTAAATAGATTTGTTAATACTACTTGCAAATGCCCGCGACTTTGCCTGCGAGAAAAATAAAGTATTGCTACCTGCCAGGAATATAAAAAAATGCACAATTTCAAAGAAATGTGTAAAGCAAGTTTAAGGTTTTCAATGAAAGCTTCCAGAGGCAAGACACGTTCAACAATTATGGTCGAAACCTTCACAAAATATATACTTAAGCCTTCTTCAAGAATCACTCTATCTCTTGGTGGAAACCGTATGATAATCCGTTTAGTAATATTCAAGTGTATTACAGACAGACAGACGTGGCGAGGGACTTTATTTTGTAATATATAGCGATGGGTCAAATCTGGATAACTAAAACAGATATACTTCTTGACGTTTCATTGAACTCAAAGGATTTCTTCCGTACACAATTGTATAAATGATTGATGTTTATAAAATGATTGTATAATGGTTATGGTCTTGGTATATATATAATACAGTAGCATGACGATCGTAAACTAAAACATTACCCTCCTACTGACACAGTCGGGTAAAAAGATATATAGAAATTGAGGGCGCCACAAACTATTGGGTTGCGTGGCAAAGTTTCTAGTATTGAATATCGAATAAAATATTATGATATGGGGTAATACCTATGTTGGTAAGTGCTTGTTCAGCTTTCTTCAAAAACTAAAAAGTAGCCATCTGTAGCTGACGGCCTCCGTGGTGCAGTTGTAATGTGGATTTATAAGACGGAGGTCCCGGGTTTGTATCCCGGCGGGGCAGATTAAGATTTTTCTTAATTTGTCTTGGACTGGCTGGTGGGAGGCTTTTCGCCGTGGCTAGTAACCACCCTACCGACAAAGACGTTCCGCCAAGCTGGTACGGGAGCCCAAGCGGGGATTTTGGGATTTACTAAAGCGCGGCAGATTAATATACAGGGGGATACCTTGTACCCGGTTAAGTACCTCCACGAAACATGAGGCCCATATCTAAGGCCGCCCGTGAAGGATACAGGATCAGATTAGTAAAAAAAAATTGGCCATCAGAAATTCTCGAGCGCGTCAGATTAAGGTAGGGTGAGTTAATTACATCCTAAAAAGTGTATATTCCACTAATCTGACAATTTGAGAGCGACGTAAAGAAAGGGGAGGGCAGCAAAGTTGTAAAAAAAAACGTCAAGTCGACATTCTCGAGCGTAGCTAAATTTTTTTTATTTCGAAGGAAATAATTCAAGAATAATGAAAAATATATAATCTGACGATTTCCGCAAGCCGAAATAGCGAAAATTCGTCGATAAAGTTAAATGCGTGCAGCTCGCTTATAACTTTTGAACGACTAAACCGATCGGAATCTACTAAACGGCGTTCTAAAGATTATTCTCAAAATTAGATTTCCTGTGAATTTGAACCGATTCGGACCGATAGATTTTGAGAAATTTTGAAAAATCTCAAAACAATTTTTTTTACAAAGTGGTTTTTTTGGAATAACTTTTGAACGGCTTTATCGATCAACTTCTAAAACTAATCCGCCTTTGAGCTTAATAAACCACGTCGATCGCCACCAAGTTGGTTAAAATCGGTTGATTTGTTCAAGAGATATTGTGTTTTTTCGGGATTACTCCGAAATTTGTGATTCGATCAATAAAAATTGCAAAATTACTTATAAGGATAATAAAATTGCGTCGAATGCCGTCAACCGCGTGAAAATTGCTTGATCCATTCAAAAGTTATTGCGATTTATTGAAACTTCTATCAGACTTTCAAGCTGGGAGAGCTCATATGCAAATAATATTTCTATATATTATTTCTTTGAACTCAAAAATGTCATAAGTACAATTTTAAGCGCCCAGGAATGGAATTAGCGGGAAGTTGCAGGAATGGCCTTTGAGAGGAACCGTTTTTCTAATTTTCTTTTGGTCAGATTAAGCGAATCCCTCTAGATAATCGTCAGATTATGAGACAGTACGTTAAGAACATAAAGATGAACCATATATATCTTAATCTGACGCGCTTGAGTATTTCAAAATGGCGAATTTTTTTTGCACATTATGATAATGGCCGCGAGTTTGCGTCCCATCGAAATCGTCAGATTAGTGAATGAGAGCTTTTTTGTGGTGCACTTAACACTCCCTTAGAAAATCTGACGCGCTCGATTAAATTTTTTATTTTTTCATTTTCAACCCTTACATACAACCACCCACATCATGCAAACGATCAGATTATTATACGTACATTAACACAAATACGTAGGGCATTGATGCTATCAATATCTGACGCGCTCGAGAATGTCCATGCAACAGTTTTTTTTTACATATTTAAAAATTTATAGCCGCTTCCCCCACCGATGTAAAGGTATATATCATATAACATTTTTTTCTTCTTATCACCTAAGCTTTGCAACCCAATAGGTCTCTACGACGCTCGAGTAAATCCCCATTTAGCATCCTGGGCTCCCCTACTAAGCGATTTAGCGTTCCGGTATGATGTCGTGTAGAGACCGCAATGGGTGTGGATTTCCATCCTACTCCTAACAAGTTAGTCCGTTTCCATCGTAGATTGCATTATCACTTAACATCAGGTGTGATAGCAGTCAAGGGCCAACTTGTAGTCATAAAAAAAAGTTGAAAAAAGGTTTATCCGCCTATATCTCAACGGATTTAACCTCGAGGTGATTTATTATCTAGTATCACTCTCACATATAAAACGCAATTGCAATTTTCAATACATTGCGATGTAAATTAATAAAAAACATTACCCTTCTTCTTTCGGGTAAAAAGTAGCTGCCTTTAGGACCGCCATTTTTGTGACAATGATTATTTTGTTGATAAACTTATAGTATTAGTCTTTTTCTAATTACTTTCTGCTAATTTGGTTATATAAAGTACATCTTGTCTAGCATTTTTTATTTTTATATCTATCATTTATTTACATTTTTTTTTAATTTCTATCAATGCTTATAAAAAATATTATTAAGGCAAGACCCGCCATAGAGGATGCACTTCGTTCGTTTCAGATTTTTCCTCCTCTATATTAGTTCAAACACTCTAAGAGTTGAATAGTTGCTTTTAGGTTCGACTAACTATCTTCTGGTTGTCGATAGCGCTTCACTGCATTCACGCCTGATGTTAAGCGAAGAAGCAGCCTTTTTTTTTCGCTGGGAAATTCATTTACGCATCTCGGGCACAGAATGCGCAGGAAGAGCTATGCAGTCTGCGATCGGGTATGTGAGACTCGCTGGCTGAGCAGCCATAATACCCACTAAAACCCAGCGGTAGGAGATGCGCATATCGGCGTTTCCTACCATCTGTTAGCCTACGGTGGGATGCGCTTACTTAGAAGTTGTCTATTCACTCTAGATTTGAAGATACTCAAATTGTAGGTGGTAGGGAAAACGAAAGCTGGAAAGGCATACCATATCTTTGCAGTGCGTAGAAGGAACGAGGAATCAAACCGCTTTGTGCACGCCCAAGGGATATCAACTACGTAGCGGTGTAATAGAACGGAGATGGAGGAACGAGATCAAACAGTTCCTGATCACACTCTTGTAGAACACTGACAGACAGGCAACATTCGGCAGTGCTCCAAACTTTGAAATTTGGTACTTGTTAGCGCTTCATTGCCTATGAGCCAGCCATCTTCTTCTTCTTCCTGGGTGTTTTCCGCACTTGGCCAGCAAGGTGGCCGTTGTACGCGAGTCCCCTGGTGTAGGCTCCTGCTGACTCACTCCAGCCAGTCAAATTTGCTCCAGAAGCATAGCAGGCCGCCCAGGTCGTCGATTGCCTCTTGGAGTGTCGCTTTGGAGCCAAATGTATGAATTACGTTGTTATGAGCCAGCCATAATCCATTTGTTTTCTAGCCAGTACTATTATGGCCTGTGTACGCTGCTTTGGCATACCGTTGCTGTTTCCTGCTCTTAAATAGCAAGTAAATTTTCTTTAGTCGAGTTCAAAATATTATTAGGTTTCTAAACATTTAAAGTAACTCAGCTGTCCCCCGGTGCATCACACTTTGGTACATCGACTCCCGCTCATCCGCTCCGCAGAAGAAGAACGCGTGGTAGGAGACGGCGTTATGCGCATCTCCTGCCACCCCTGTAGACACCACTGAGTGCACTGACGAGCGCGCCGGGCTATCAAATTAAGTGGTTCAACGATCCTTTCACATTTGACAACTAAGACGCAGGCGGGTCCGCTGGGTTTTCGTGGATATTATGACTGTTTCACAGCCAGCCACATACCCGGGCGGAGACTGTGCAGATCAGAACTGTGCAGCCTCCAACCGGGATGCGTAAATGCAATCTCCAGCGTCAAAACTCTGTGATCAAGAAATACTTAGATCGGTATTTAAACAATAATTAAATTGACTACAGATACCTATTTGATTATTTAAATTTGACACGTTGGACCTCCACAATCATGCAAGGTCAATATTTAGATGTTTATCTTATGTCAGCGCTATATAAAACAAAAATATCTTACCTTAGTATAATCGAGGTTTTCATGTATCTTCACATCCGGACACTCACCAACCAGGGTGAATTCAGCCCCCAGTGTTGAAGCGATGGTCATAAAAAAACAAAAACTAAACAACATCATTCTGACATGCAACCAGTCCAAGCGTCTTATATGTAATGTCCGTCATCCCACGCGATAATTATACGGATGATACGGCTCCGTTTATATGCGTGATTGCTGTTAAATTGGATTCAAGGGTTTATTTACGAAGTTACGACGTACTCGGTTCGTGTTTAATACTACGGAGAATGATAATGATACTAAGAAAACTCTACTGATACTTCTACGTAAAGGCGAAAGTTTGTGAGTACATATGTATGTTTGTTACTTCGTCACGACTAAACGGCTCGATGGAATTTAATAAAAGGACATAGGTAAAAATATATGGAAGTCTGCCCCAGAGATGTACAGAGTAGATATATATGTCATTAAATAATATAGGTCTTTTATTTGAAAATAGTAATAAAGTTACTTGTAGCTAAGCAGTCGCTGATAAAAGTAATGAAGATTTATAAAAGTTGACTTTTCATACTATGACGACGGTCACGTGATTCAGAACACAAAAAATCGATTGAAATTGTTATATTTTTGATATATTTTCGAGTGGTTGCTATGAAACATGGGTTTAAAATTCATTGTGTATTTAAATAAAATAGTTAAATATGAGCGTAAGTTTGGACAGCCTGGGGCAAATTATGGCAATGTCCTTTGATATCGAGTTAGCTGACACTCTGGATTAACACATAAGCTCGAAATTTTATCCCGAAATTCTCACGTCAATGAGAACTACGCGGGGAAACCGCGAGCAACCTCTAGTCCATACTCGTACATTCATACTCAAAATAAAATTGGCGTCTGTTTGTAATTTTTAAATAACCGTTTTTACTATATCTACGTCTCAGTCTCTGTCTGTTTGTTTGCGAGAAACTCGAATTGGCTATTATATGATGATAATTATTGTTGAAAGAGTCACAACACCTATACTAAAGCCAAACTCGATTGAGAATGATTGTCAACAAACAAATTTAAAATGAGGGTAGAAAATACAACACATTTTAATGCATAAAAAAATTTAAAATCATGTTTTGTTGTTTTATAAAATCTTATTTAAAAGATATTGAATATATGAATTAGTTTTAAGCTTACTTATCTAATTTATTGTCATGAATTCGTCATTAACAAGTTAATTAAAAAAATTAGGTGTAAAATGACTAGTAATTTCTACCTTCGTTTTTAATTTGTTTGTTGACAAGCATTCTCAATCGAGTTTGGCTTTAGTATGGGAGCTTTTTTTTATTTATTCTGTATAGGCTAGCGCCGCTTGGGTACAAACAAGAAGCCATGCCTACCAGCCTACAATGGAACGATGGATGCTTTCATTGGATAGCACCGATTTTATAGAAATGCTTAAGTAAATTGAAGCAACTGAATGATGCAATTATTTTTTACCCGACTGCGCCAGAAGGAGGGTAATGTTTTTCGAGCGTATGTATGTATGTATGTATGTATGTATGTATGTATGTGTGCCCATTTCTTCGGCACGCGCTACAGCCTAAACGTCGTCAGTCGTCGCTCGCGACCGTAAGCGAGTGCATGTGCGCGACTACATTGTATTAATCGTATGGAAGTGAGTAGCTAATTATAATAGTTACCGGCTCCGCGTGAAGTATGGCTAATCAACTAGTCATTAACGAGTTCTTGGCATTTTGCCAGAACAAAATTGATATTATGGACGAACTTAGTATAGTTCAAATATGTAACTCGAATTTTACTGACGAGGAAGTCGAAGGTGGCAAGGCGAATCTTTTCAACGCTCTCTCTAGTGAAGGAATTAAATTCATTCAAAGGAAGGGTGAAGATAAGAGAAAGAAAAACATTCGCGACGTTTTGAAGGTGCTTCATGAGACCAAGCCGGAGCAGCAGCCTACGTACGTTGCAAAGGATCTAAACCGACTCCCACCCGTGTCCTTTGATCATGTGGATGTGACACGTTTGTTGAAGGACATCGTCATTTTGAAGACTGAGCTACAACAACTCCGTAATGAGTCAATTTCCAAGCCCGAGATTGATATTTTAAAGAGGAGTATTGTTTCGGAGGTATGCGCTCAAATCGAATCGTCTTCGCGTATACAAAAAGAACTCTCGCGCCCGCGCAATACGGTTGAGAATGCAAGACAAAGAACGAAACAGCCTATCGCTAACAATAAACGCGAGGCACCCACTTCGCCGCCGCCGCGTCGCAAGCGCGCGGACTCACTTGTCACTATTGCGTCGCCTCCGTCGTATCGCGACATCGCCGGGCGCTCAGTGACACAACTCGATACGGGCGATAGGGTTGTCGATGAACATGATCATGACGGGTTCACGCTTTATGTTAATAAAAGGAAGAAGCGGCGACTACGTAACAGCAACAAATGCGGTACGGCGACCGATCCCAGTAAATTAAAAGTGGCGCAGTTGCCCGAAGCTATCTATTTGTCGAGATTGGAGACTACGTGTACCGTTGAGCAGGTCAAGGAGCACATAGAATCCAAGGGGGCACATGCTATTGATGTTCAGATGCTACCCCAGAGAAAAGAATTGGACTTCAGGTCTTTTAAGATCATCGTCGCTAGACAGAATCTAGACATATTTTTGTCCACGGATTTCTGGCCCACTGACTTGGTTTTTAGAAGGTTTAAAGAACGTTACACTGCCGTAAACAAACCCAATTAATATGGATAGTACACTTACTAATATAAAAATGACGACGTTTAATTGTAAGAATGTTAAAACATCTTTGCAACATGTTCAGGACTTGTGTGATACGGCGGACCTGGTCGCCCTACAAGAGACTTGGCTCTTGCCGCACGACCTCGGCATGTTAGACTCTATCCATAGCGACTTCAGCTGTGTGGCTAGGTCCTCGGTGGACCTCTCTGCGGGCGTACTGAGAGGCCGTCCTTACGGTGGACTCGCATTGCTTTGGAGAAAATCTAAGTTCCCGAACGTATCAATTGTGAACTGCTCTAGTGATAGGATTATAGGTATCAGAGTTGTCAATGGTGTTCAGTCTTTTATGGTGTTCAGTGTTTACCTACCGACGGATAAACAAGAGAATATTCCCGAATTTACAGACTGCCTTGCCCAGTTAAGTGCTATTATTGAAGAAAATGACATATCACTGGTTTACCTCTTAGGTGATTATAATGCACACCCTAGTGCCAACTTCGGAACTGAATTATTGACTTTTTGTGTGGAGCATGAGCTTCAATGCGCGGATATTGATATGTTAGATATTAATTCTGACACCTATACATTTGTAAGTGACGCGCACGGCTCTCGTCGGTGGTTAGACCATTGCGTGGCGACCCAGGCGGCGCGCGACACTATTGTGTCTGTCAGTGTTTTATACGGTGTGTACACGTCGGACCACCTGCCACTACAAGTTGAGTGCAAGATTGATCTCTGTTCTGGTCTACACACGGGCGAGACCAGGGCGCTGTCTATTGATGATAAGATACGTTGGGGTAGTAGAGATGCTAGTCAAATAGATAGTTATTACGAATATTGTAAGCGCGAGCTTGAAAATGTAAGTTTGTCTGTAAGTTGTATAGGTAGCGATTGTGACGACTGTTTTAAAGTTATTGACGAATATTATGATAGGATTATTAATATTTTACAAGCTGGTGCAGTCGAGTGTTCGAACGTGCGCCTTTCTAGAAAGGGAAAACGTGGGCCTGTGATTGGATGGAATCTCCATGTCAAGGAGAGCCACCAACTTGCTCGTCTCGAATACAAGTGCTGGTTGATGGCCGGCAAGCCGTCCACAGGTGCTATTTATGACAGTATGGTAGGCAGTAGAAAAGTATTTAAAAATAAAGTTAAATGGTGTATTCTTAATGAAGAAATGATTAAAATGGATATATTAGCTATGTACAGAAAAGAGAAAAATTTTGTAAAATTTTGGAACGCAACAAAAAAGTTGCAATATAAACAAAGTCAGCCTGTATCTGTGGATGGCTTGCAGGAGCCCAGGGAAATAGCAGAATTGTTTGCATCGAAATTCAAAACGAATTCTATGCCAACAATTAATTCTGAGTATATAAAGCGCCCCCGGGAGACGGATGCCGTGCAACCAAAGGTAGCTTTCACAATTGACGATGTGTCCAAGGCAGTGCGCAATGTTAGGCGAGGCAAGTCTCCTGGACATGACAATCTTAGTATTGAACACCTATTATATGCAGGTGAAGTCTTGTGGTCCAAGTTGTGTGTGTTTTACAATTTATGTGTGAAACACGCATACCTTCCTGATCGGCTGATGAAAACAATAGTTGTTCCTATTGTCAAGTGTAAAACAGGGGACTTGGGCTCGTCTAGTAACTATAGGCCTATTTCTCTGGGCACCGTAGTGGGAAAGGTGTTTGAGCGGCTGTTGCAACCTGAGTTACTGAAGAATGTGTGTATAGATGATGCACAGTTTGGCTTCCGTACCGGTGTCTCAACTGATTCGGCCATCGTCAGCCTTAAGCATGCGGTTGACTATTATGTTAACCGTAACACTTCAGTTTATGCTTGCTTCCTGGATCTGAGCCGCGCATTTGATCTAGTGAATTATGAAATACTCTGGAACAAACTGCGCGGCTCAGGAGTTCCTGAAGCAGTGGTAAAGATGTTGAGTTTCTGGTACGGCGGCCAAACAAATCATGTAAGGTGGGTCGACACGACATCTGACGCGTATAGGTCAGAGTGCGGAGTTCGTCAAGGTGGACTAACTTCTCCTGACCTTTTCAACGTGTACATCAATGACTTGATCGGCGAGCTCAGGAGCACCGGAGTCGGCTGTCATATAGATGGGGTTTGCTTTAATAACCTCAGCTATGCGGACGATATGGTGCTCCTCAGCCCATCGGTCAAGGGCCTCAGGAAGTTACTGTCAGTTTGTGAGAGTTATGCCAACTCCAACGGGCTGAAGTACAATGTCCTGAAGACAGAGATGCTTGTTTTTAAAGCGGGAAAGGGTCCGGAGAGGGTTCCCGAAGTGCACTTGAATGGAACAGCAGTCCGGGTTGTAAAGCAGTTCAAATACCTTGGTCACATTGTCACCGATGACCGCAGGGACGACCTCGACATGGAGCGCGAAAGGCGGGCATTGTCGGTCCGTTGTAATATGCTCGCGCGCAGATTTGCCAAATGCAGCAAAGAAGTCAAGGGCACTCTCTTCAGGGCTTACTGTCAGTGTTTCTACACCTGTCAGTTATGGTACCGATACAAGAGGGTGTCCTTCAATACCATAAGGGTGCAGTACAATGATGCCTACCGCATCCTTATGAAGTTACCTCGATACTGCAGCGCATCGAGTATGTTCGCCGAAGCGGCAATGCCTGATTTATTTGCTGTTATCAGGGCGCGGATATCTTCCTTCTGGGAAAGGTTGCGTAACTCTGGTAACAGCATCCTCCAGATAGTCAGTCAGGACATATGTAGCCCTATAATGACGCATTGGATCTCAGTACATCGAGATCCAAATAGGAAGTAGTTTTAGTACGACATAATTAAGATGTTCCAAGAATGTGTATTTACTCGTATTTTATTTATATTTTTATATTATACATTTGTAATTTAACTTTGTACATAATGGGTTTTTTGCCTCAATAAACAATTATATTATTATTATTATTATTTTTATATATTAAATATACTCTCACGCCCGGATACACAATAAATACATATAAAAAAAACTGAAACTGTTATAATAAACTTACTTAAATACTAAATATAAATAAACTTAAATATACGTTACATAAATACATATATGCTCCGGGCGGAGGATTCGCCCCGGCAGGGAGACCAGACGGCCGGGGGTCAGGGCGACAGGTGGAGAAACCGGCGGACTATCCTAGCCGAATCCAGCAAGACCGCTCTCTGCATCCTTGCTGCGAGCGAACTGCCACGGAACCCCAGCCGCCTCAGATGGTGAGCGAGGCTGACTGGGACCAACCCATTGGCAGATATAACGATCGGGATGATTTCAGTGGACTCCACATGCCACATGGCGGTAACCTCGTGAGCCAGATCAAGATACTTTCGTTTTTTCTCCGTCTCAGCTCTCACAAGGTTCTCGTCATATGGAATTGTGATGTCCACCAAAAACACCCTCGACTGTGCCCGGTCTAACACCACGATGTCAGGCTTATTCGCTAGAATAGTCCTGTCCGTGATGATAGACCGGTCCCAATAGAGCCGGATTCCGTCGCGTTCTAGCACTGGCACCGGTGTATACTGGTAATAAGGCAGCCGCTGATCCAAGAGACCGTACATCAGAGCAAGCTCTTGGTGAAGGATTTTGGCTGCTTGGTTGTGTCTGTGCAAATACTCAGTGTTGGCAAGAGCCGAACAGCCCGAAAGCACATGTCTGAGTGACTCTCCGGGATGGCGACAGGCTCGACAAATGTCGTGAGTGCCATCCTTCAGAATGTACTTTCGGTAGTTCCGCGTCTTAACCACCTGATCTTGTATCGCACAGACAAACCCTTCGGTTTCCCCAAAGAGGTCTCCGAAGCGCAACCACTGCACGGACGCTTTTCTATCAATATGGGGCTCATGAAGAGCCTTAAAAAAGCGTCCGTGCAGCTCCTTCCCCTTCCATACGGTCTCTCGGTCAGAGGTGCTCAGTACCACCGGTTTCTGCCAATCGCTCTTGGCCAAGGATAGGGGGGTGAGTCCTTTATCACATTCTATGACTTCCACATGCATCGGAGATTATTATTATTATTATTATAAACGGCTGAACGGATTTTGACATGTGAGGTGTCGTTGAATTCAGCTAAATTGTGGAAGTGACATAGGCTATATGAATTTTCAAAATGGCGGCTGTAAATGGGGGAAAAAAAGGAGGGACGTGTGCATTTTTTCTTTTATCCTAGCAATATGATATGATATGGCGGGGACAAACGTTGTTTTGGTAAGTCTTTCTTTCCCAAGTAGTAAACTATTTTTTCCACATCTGCAGCACCATAAAGTATTTAGAATTTTATATAGATATAGTGATCCTTGTTTTTCTCTTTTCAGTCCATTATTTCTAAGCAATTGGGTTTTTGTTTTTATAATAATAATTTTTTACTTATTTTGAAGTCGATTCAACGGTTCTATTAAAAATTTTGTTTTTATTAAAAACTACGCGGGTAAAACTGCGGCGATTCCTCTAGTTGTATTTAAATTCTTGACTTTAAAATGTTAATTTAAGAAAATTTGCGGTCTTTGATAACCATATCGCCATATTTCTATTCCTTTTCCTTCCATTCTTAGAAATCGTTGAGTGTGAAAAACAAAAATAAGAAATTACTGGGAAACTGTAATTGTTTTTCTGTATAATAATGTATTTATCTAAAATACTATCATCACAATTATAGGGAAAATATATAAAGTCTGATAACGATAAACAGTAATAATAATTAGATATTATTCATATGTGTATGTTAATGTAAATAATAATAAGTTGTGATTAGCTTCCTTTTTAGGGTTCCGTACATGAGAATAAAACAGAACCCTATTAATAAGACTTCACTGTCTGTCGAAATATTGTCATGAAAAGTCTTAATAAAACTAGGCTGTATCTAATAAACCGTGATAACTGACAGTAGAATATCGATATTTATATAATCATTTATTTCTGTTACCATTTTTTATACTACTACAAGTTGTCCCTTGACTGCTATCATACTTGATGTTAAGTGATGATGCAGTCTAAGATGGAAGCGGGCTTACTTGTTAGGAGTAGAATGAAATGCACACCCCTTTCAGTTTCTACACGACATCGTACCGGAACGCTAAACCGCTTGGCGGTACGAGTACGTCCTTGTCGGTAGGGTGATAACTAGCTACAGCGAAAGCCTCCCACTAGACAGGCCAAGACAAGTGAACAAAATCTCAATCTGCGCCGCCAGGAATCGAACCCAGGACCTCTGTCTAATAAATCCACCACACAGGCCACTGCACCACGGAGGCCGTCATTATAACAACAAATACTAAAAACAGAAGAAAATAAGTATTTAAGGGAGCTCCATACAGCAAACGTGATTTTTTTCATCGTTTTTTGCTCGGTAGCAATAACCGCAACAGCAACAGAATACTTCGTGCACGAGTCCGACTCGCACTTGGCCGTTTTTGTACGTGAAACATCATGGCATGAATCTGGATCTGCCTTCGGAGCCGGTGGTGCAATCTCTACAAGTAGTCAAACTTAACGTTTTAAGAGTACTTGTAAATTAAGCCTACTTGAAATAAACGTACTTACTTGAATTTGAATTTGACGGTCAATGAGAACTGCTTTATAGGAAAGGCATGTAGCCTTGTAATGTGTTGCTCTGAAATTTTCTTCTTCTTAACCGTGGACTTTTGTCAGAGTATTCGTGGATGCTTCTTCATTTCTGACGGTTAGTTGCGTTGCGTGAACACTCGGCTTTGCTTTTTTGAGTTGCCGCCTTCTTACTGAGGTCTGTCCATCAAGTAGGAGATCTCCCTTTTGACCTTTTCCCTTCAAACTAGCCCCTCTGAGATGTGGCCTGAGATGTGGCCAAAGGCTTAAAAATTCGTATTAAAAAATTGGTGCTTTTGACGAAAGTCTTTAAGGATGAAATTATCTGTTCTGAAGGCTCTCCAAGGTATCTTTAATAGACGCCTTCCACATCTCTAGCGCGTCGATCTTTCGATGATCGTGTAGTCGCAGATACCGGTATTTACCAGATCAGCGGTGGAGAAATCAAACAAGATATGGAAAGATAAGAGAATTACCAAAACTGCTAAAGTTTGACTAATATGGTGTCTTGACTTTCCAATATTTTCCACCCAAGACAGGACGTATCATCTCCATATTCCGTGATGTTAAATCTAAATCTGAGGTGAGTTTATGGAAATGCTACTACATGTAAAGTAACGATTCAGACCTAGTCATACTAACAAGAAAACATTCAAGAGAAACAACTGAACTGATTTATTCTTAGAACACATTCAATTATTTATACTCGTTACAGATAACCTATGACATGTATACAGTTATAATCATCTGCACTAGTGCGTTTTGTGTTGTTCGACGCCACGTAGCCGCCATGTTGAAGATACTTTCTTTATTTATTTGTTTTAACTGTGTGTTCGCTTACTTTACGTTGCCGGGAGGCTGTCCTGATGACGTCACTTTGCAAGAGGATTTCAGGTTGTCCGAGGTACATTTTTGTTTCTACTATTATCATATACTTAATTGGTACTTTCGTTGCTAATTACAAAGTGTAGGTCCGACCCAGAGGTCAAAACTTTTTTTATACAAAAGCATGTAGTAGGTATGGCCAGGCGATTTTTGCACGTCAGCATTGGAATCCTATAGTCACTTCATACGTTCACTACAAGATGCAAACTGCAGTTCTGACGTACAGGCCAATACATTGTACAAAAGCTAGTAAGGTACGGCGACGCACCGGTGGGTTTTCTGAACCGGGCTGAAGCATTGGACCACTCCCCGGTCTTCCCTGATCTTCCCAGCCTGACAGTAAAAATGTTGTCATATCTTACCATCGACAATTTGGCTTTCAGAAAATAAAGAATTGTAATAAGAGGACGTTGTAAAATCAAGCTATGCTTAAATCGTTTGGCACGTAAAGAGGATTAATGAAAGGAGACTAACAAAATATATAAAGCGAGGATGAACGGCTATATTGAAAGTGGAAGGCCAAGGTGATCATACTGGACCTAATCTAGATAATCTAAATAAAGGCCAGGTCAAGAATAACCTAAACTGACGAACTTGTATAAAAAGATTGATAAGAATGGAAGAAGCGAGGCTGAGGAGGAAGGATTGTGGCGATTTAAAAAAAGTAAATTTTCAATTCTGAACCTTTGTTACGTCCCAAAATCACAATGATCCAAACTCCATAGGTACATACCGAACATACCTACATGTTATGGGCTAATAAACTTTTAGCTTCACAGACTGTCGCTGTATTATGGCATCTTCGTTGTCCTAGTTTAACTTCAATTATGTTTAAGTTTTAATTTCTACCCTTACATGATCTAGACTTTGACGACCTCCATGGCGCAGTGGTATACGCATTCGATTTATAAGACGGAGGTCCTGGGTTCGATTCCCGGCGGGGCAGATTGAGATTTTTTCTTGATTTGTCTTAGTCTGGCTGGTGGAAAGCTTTCGCCGTGGCTAGTTACCACCCTACTGACATAGACGCACCGCCAAGGGATTTAGCGTTCCGATACTTTGTCGTGTAGAAACCGAAAGGGGTTTGGATTTAATCCAACTCCTAACAAGTTTCCATTTTCCATCTTAGATTGCATCATCACTTAACATCAGGTGTGATAGCAGTCAAGGGCCAACTTGTAATCGATAAAAAAAAACCTTACACGAGTATATGTGTAAAGCTTAGGCCATGAAGGTACCAATTTATAATCTAAAATTTTCAGTTTTTCGGAAAATGGTACGAGTCTTACCACTATTCCAGCGATGGTCAGAATCAAAATAACTGCTCGACCTTGGAGCTGCTCACCAGACCTTCAGGGATTTATCTGAACCAGTCGAGAGTGGACCGTGGCTTGTTCCATAGATTCAGTGTTGGGAAGCTGGATATAAGCCCAAGAGTTGAGGATGCTGCACGTTTGGACCTCATTTTTGCCTTTAAAAATGCTCCTAGGCGAAGTAAGTTTTTATTTTTGTGTACTTATATTCATCTGTTTGTTTATTCATTATTAGCCCTTGACCTTACCGCAAATGATACACATGTCCTATCAATAGGTTGCCTGTAAGAGATTGCTTCTAGCAATAAGGCCGCCTTTGCATGTTTAATGTAATCCTTTTGGAACGAAGTTCCTTATCGCGCGTTGTGAAAGGGGGCTAGACGGAAAAAATTCGTACGAAAAGTTGTCACGACACTTTTTGATCAAAGGATCTTGCCGCCGCCTTTGATTTGTGTGCGCGTGAGCGGCGGGGGCGCCCGCGCTGTATGCTGTCTCGCGCTCTCGTGGCGCCCTCTGGTGTTTCGGTGTACAACAATAAATAAAATTTTATTAATTAGTGAAGGAATTGCCTTCACTAATTAATCGAAAGGAACTTCGTTCCATCCGGGTGTCCCTTGACACCTATCATTTTTTTTTTATTTTTCTCATGTATCTCTGTTATCACTATTTTATGTGCAATATATTCATTGACATATTAATACTATGGACTTCGGGTCTAATGCAAAATTTACGTCAAAAGTGTCCCAAGATATTTTATACACACTAGGATGTATTTATGTTTTTAGACACAAAATAACATTGTAATGTATGTCTTATCGTATTGTTATACAGTCTAATTTGCAACGGTCTAATTGCATGCAATAAGTAATCAGCTTCGATTGACGGTTACCATGGCAGCCTTTTTTTGACATGACAGCTTCTCGTGAAAATAGGACAACATAAATGGTGTGGAGTCGGTAGCTTTCAAATTTTTTTGGCATCTTATATTTATATATTATATTTACAGCAAATTTTAATTTATATTTACATATCCCTGACCTCTATATGCTGGGATAAATCTTGTAGATAATTACAAAAATAATAATTGTTGTAATTATCTTGTATAATATAATAATTAATTACAAATCAAATCCACTAATGTACAAAAAGATATGCCACTCGACATAGTTCTTTACTTTGAAATTTTAAGTTCTCGACATTTTCCTCTTTTGAATTAAACTGAAAATATATTTTTTTACTTCAATGACGTTAGATCACTTTTTTAAATAACTGTTCCTAATTTCATGTAGATAATTCTTATAGTTATCAAATTAATATACCATTATGAATATTAATCAAAAGTTATTTGATTAATATTCATGACATAAAAAATAAAAGTTTACATAAAAAATAAAAATTTTTGAATTGAAAATAATCAAATTATTTTCTTTCAAAAATTAAGTAATTAAATAATTCAAATGTTAAACAACAAAATAACTCTATGCAGTCGTTGTTCTAAAACATTCTGTTGCTCACGGCAGATCCGAACTAAATGTGGTTAATTAGATAAACATATTGCACTCCTTCTATCCTATACGCGGGTAGCGTATGCGAAAAGGACAGATAAATACTTTTGTTCATTTTGGTTAGTTATGCAATTCGTTTCTATAGTTTATTAAAATTTTAATAAAATAGCCTGTTTCTAAGCAAAATAATACTTTAAAATCATCAGTAAATATTTACTTACTGAAAATATGGTTCTACACCGTCTTCTTTTCTCACCTTACTCGGGTAGTTCTTACAAGTTTTTTATAATAAATTACAGCATTATTGACGTGTATTCTGTCAGTCAGCTAATATGAGACTGAATTGCGATTGGAAATCATTTCGCGTTTTGGCTCACTTTTGGTTCGGACACTTTTTATCGCTGACCCGAAGTCCATAGTATTAATATGTCAATGAATATATTGTTTCTTCTTCTTGACTGTAATCACTCTGGTCTAAAGGTCTAATCCTAAGTCATGATGCAATCAAAGATAGAAGCGGGCTAACATTATAGGAGTAGAATGAAATCCCCACCCTTTCGGTTTCTATACGACATCGTACCGGAACGCTAACTCGCTCCCACCAGCTAGACCTGGACCAATTTAGAAAATCGTAATCGGCCTAGCCGGGAATCGAACCCAGGACCTTCGCTTTATAAATTTACTGCGCATGCCACTGCGCCACGGAACGCCACTGCGTCAAAAATCGTTTAGTTTTAGTATTTTTAAAGTATTTAATCGCATAAAAAATACCTTCTCGAAAACCTTTACTCGTAATTAAGACCTACTTGATGTTAATGGAGAACTATTCATAAATAATAGAACACGCCTTTTGTCGGCCGATAAAATAAGCAGATATTGTTGATAAAATTTTTAACAAAACATAGAACCGACTCAAAACGCACTAAAAAGTAAAATATAACTGTGTCATTTAGTTGCTTTAATTTACTTAAGCACTTGTAGCCAAAAAGCAAAAAGCTAGAAATCGCTGCAAGTGTGCCTATAAAATTTGAAGAGTTCCTTCAATTTTCCCAGGATTTCATCATCAGATCCTAACATGATGACAATGGGCCCTCCTGGACAACCTCCTCCGTTTTTTTTTGTCGGTCAAAAATATGTAATTAATTATACATAACATAACCTGTTTAATAGTTCAATTGCTTTTCAGTAAAAACAAGAAGGTACCCGTTCCACGTGTTGGCAACTAACTACAATTATTACGCCACCATCTACACTTGCCAGTACAGCCCGCTTATTGACAAACATTTCAGTAAGTTCTGCTAACGTTTAAGCTCTTTCAACTGCTTTTATAATAAAAATAATCGAATCCAGCATAGCACAGCTGAAAAAGTGAAAAGTCACTGTCTATAAATAGAGAAACACCTCGCTAGGACATTCAAGGAGCACGTGTTATAGGTAAGTGATCCCTTGTGTCTATATCTCTCTGAGTCTCTCTGGCTTTGGCTGTCCAAGTATTGTTAACATGTGCCTGCCACACAACCACATCTCAAACGCGTCTAGTGTTTGCATGTCTCTTGCTTTTATGGTCCAAGTTTGTACTGCATACATAAAAATAGAGAAGATCAAGGCACGGACAAGTTGGCCCTTGGTCTTGGTCGATATACCTCGATTCTTCCAGATTTTGTTCCTGTTGTATCCATATAATAGCTACATAATTACCCAGCAATCATAACATTTGAACTGAAGCACAGGATTGGTACTTTGCCGCAAAAATTAGGATGTCAGTGGCACTTCTTCTGTTAGAAAAAGGTCAAGCACACCTGACACGTCATCATCCTTACTAATATTATATAGGCGAAAGTTTGTTGTATTGATTGGCCAAAGTTTATTTCTCTTTCACGCAAAAACTAAGTACCGAATCGATTTTGATGAAACTTCACAATAATATAGCTGACATTCCCACTTTCTCTTACAATCAAGTCACCAGTGCACCTTACTATTACCACCTTAGGGAAGACCAATTTGCGAGTATAAGTTACTCGCAAATTGGTCTTCCCTAAATAGAATATTACTTAGTATAGTAAAGAAGAATATTTGTTATTATTAACTGATTTTTTGACGACCTCTGTGGCGCAGTTGTATGCGCGGTGGATTTATAAGACGGAGGTCCTGGGTTCGATTCCCGGCGGGGCAGATTGAGATTTTTCTTAATTTGTCTTGGTCTGGCTGGTGGGAGGCTTTCACCGTGGCTAGTTACCACCCTACCGACAAAGACGTATCGCCAAGCGATATAGCGTTCCGGTACGATGTCGTGTAGAAACCGAAAGGGGTGTGGATTTTCGTCCCACTCCTAACAAGTTAGCCCGCTTCCATCTTAGACTGGTAGGATCAGTTGTTAGTGACAAGTTCGAGCTATTTTACGTGCTTTGCAAGGAACGTGTGTTACACACTATAAATTTTCCAGCATCGGGCTGCTACCGACATTTTTTAAGAGTAAACCTCAATATTTGGCGAAAACATTTGAAGTCGAAATACAAGTAATCTCTGTATTGCTATTTTAAGTAAAATTGCAAAATTGTGACGTCTCACTAAGGACGGGTGTTTCCAATTGTGACAAGAGCAAGCTGTAACATGAGGTGTCAAAAAATTGATTTGTGACATGTGACGAACTTTACAAATTGCCCGTCAATCGGCATTGGAATAGTTTGATGGGTCTATGATTTATAAACCCTTTAAAATAAGAGTGAAAGAAAAGAGAAGAATGAAAAAGACATGACGAATTTACAAATCTCTCCTCACAAAAAGCATGTGAGATTAAATAAAAAAGCAACTAAACGTCAAGGATTTATATCAGTATCGTTATAGTAGTTAGCCTGCACATGCGCCGTCCAGTGGTAGGTGCAGGCTTCCGGGGAGTGGTTCACAGGCTCCAAGTAACCGCGACCCACGGGTAGTGAGTTCAATTCCGCGTAGATTGTGTCTAGTATGTCGGGAGGTAATGTCGTACTTCGTGATAGTATCCACGCTAGAACTGAAATAAAAACATAATTTTATTATAATGAGCGTATCCTAACGGATCAAACCAGACCTCCCTCGTTTAAGTTAGTGTCTATGTTTGTTACTCGTCCACGCAAAAACTACTGAGTAAAATTACTGGGTAAAACTACTGGGTAAAACTACTGGGTAAAACTACTGGGTAAAACTACTGGGTAAAACTACTGGTAAAACTACCTACTGGGTAAAACTACTGGGTAAAACTACTGGGTAAAAAAATGGGTTCTGATGAAACTTCATAATATACATACATATTTTTTTACAACACGTAGGCCGTATTTTGTCCCGAAATTTCCACGGGAACGTGAACTACGCTGATGAAACCGCGGGCGCCCTCTAATGATGAATAAAAAACATACCATATTTAATATTTAAGAGCTGATTGTGTTTGCAGCCGTATACTATCGCGTAGTTTGTGTAATCTGTCCTTATTATTGACAGCGGGATACCAAATGGATCTGGAATAAAGAAAAATGTATCTTTTTAATATTGGAAACCGAAATGTATGATAATTAATAAAGATATACAAAAATTATACATCGTTTATAACTTTAGAATGCTAAAAGGGCTACAAAGAATAATATGTAGTTATAATTAGACTGCCTCGTTGGTCTAGTGGTTAGCCTATCTGGCTTTGATCATGAGGTCCTGGGTTCGAATCCTGGGTCGGGTCACGGAATTATTTTGTGTTTTTCATTCTTCTATGAAATTCGCAGTACATTCCAAGCCCTGAGTGGAAGTTGGTGGTGTTACACCTCTGTGCCTCGGAGAGCACGTTAAGCCGTCCCGGTCACCGTCATCAACATCTGATAGTGATCGTTAATAAATGACATATTATCACCCTACGCCCGTCAACCCGCATTGGAGCAGCGTGGTGGATCTACGCTCCATATCCAATTTACTGTTCACGACAACCCATACGCCAGTTAAGGACGTAAAGCTCGGTTAAGATAACCGCCCGGTTTACGTCCTTAACCGGCGTATCGTGAACAGTAAATTTTATGTTTAGCTTATTTTAACCGTTGGTTATGATAATCCGAAATCATGGTGCACAAAGGTCTTAGTAGTAAATAAATATACAAAACAGTGTAGTGCAATTTATAATCATTGCATTCAAGTAGAGTCAATTTACAACTAAAGGACACTTATTGATGACTTTACAAATCTTCGGAACCTGTCGGCTTTACAACGCTCAATAGTGAAGTCGCTTAACAATTGATTTTGTCGGATCAGTATGTCGGAAACAGCAGGTAGGCAACTGATTGTAACAATACATGCCGATTTGCCGAGTTAATGTATTTGGAATGAAATAATGTCGACCAAATCGGAAACGATTTTAAAGATGGATTTCTTTATCTTTGATAATATGCACTTAATGCAAAGATAATTTGTATTCTTGTGATATCGGTAACGGAACTCGTATAATAAAATTTTTATTTATCCATATCTATGCTATAATAAAAGAATAGAAACTGAGTTGCTATGCATGAAAAGTGATAAATATTATTGGCGTATTTTAAAGGGCTGCCACAGAGTTAGACCTTCTTCTTCTCTTACAAAAGAAGAATCATATTATAGAGTTAGCGGTGCTCTAATGTGGTTTGCGGCTTTGTCGTGTCGATGTCATGTAGAAACCGAAAGGGATGTGGAAATCTTCCCACTCCTAATAGCCCGCTTTCATTTTAGATTGCATCATCACTTCCATCAAGTGTGAATGCAGTCGAGGGCTAACTAATAAAAAAAATGTGTGCGTGTACTAGCGTACACTCGTGTGAAACTTTTTTATGACGTTATTTTTCAAAAAATAATTTACTATATGCAACTTTACAGAAATTGGTTAAATAAAGTTGAATTAGATAATGTTTAATAAAAGGTTTTTATTATCATACACATAAATACAAATTCTACAATTATTTTATTTTAGCTTATTACTACAAAGATTATTATTGAATTTCATTAATTGTAATAGAATTATTACTCTAATTGATGTTGTAATTACTTACTTTTTTAGAAATTCACTGGAATTAGAATTAAAATAAACCCTTTGATTTTGCTGATCACTTCAATATAACATATATATATATATATATATATATATATATATATATATATATATATATATATGTATATTTATCGCGTCACTTCCATAAGTCAAAGATGGCGCGTAATGAAAAAAATGTTACACTAAATTTTTTTCCAACCCCGATAAAGAAGTTTCACTTCAATAATTAAAAAAATAGAATCAACGGTGGTAGATATACAAACTATTAGAGTATAACAAAAATCCAAGTCTATCGTATGGTTTCAAAGTCTGTGAAGAAGAAGTTGTCTGTGAACATATTCGTTCCGAACATATTTTATTCTCTGTTCACTTATGATCAGCATATATAGTTATACATACACACTACTGCACATTACGTTTAGGAAGATAGGTATGATACCTACCTAAAAGTTAGATGTGACAGGAATTCCGAGCGCTGAACGATGTGTGCCGGTGGACGGACAAACTCGGTTGATTTTTTGTTGTACCGTTTTTAATGTTGTATTTTAAAAAATAATAATAAAAAATATTTTGTAGGTATAGTGCTACAAGCTTATTTAACCCTGTGGCCAAATTTGGAACTAACGTCGCAGCTGTCACTTTTGGTTTCTATTTTTTAAATTTATTTAACGGCCTGTAATCTTTTGCTTTCTGTCAAACATCGACCACAGCGACACCCTCGCTGGGCCAGACAAGTTTCTAGCAATATATTTTAATAAATCATTCAGTCCAGCAGTGCAGACGTTTTTTCTTTGACTTGCGACCTACTTAAAACAACACAAACTAACCTATATTATTCTTGGGTATAACAAACACAGCGGCATCTCCCGGAGCGTAAGTACTGTTGATGTGCAGCACGTATTCCACTCCGCTTCTGATGGATCGGTGCTGGAACACGATGGACCGCCCGCACTGTTGGACCAACTTGTAGGAACACTGGCCGTACTCCTCGTACCAGGATGGGTAACGTTGGATCGTGTACCATTGGCCCAAGAACTGAAATGTGTCGTCATCATCATTATCAGCCTATTGATGGCTCATTGCAGGGCCAAACCTCTATCTAGGAGGGGGATATGGAGCTCAGGCCCAACACGCTTCTCCAATGCGGGTTGGTGGGCTTAGGGTGATAATATTTTATTTATTAACGATTGTTATCAGATGTTCATGATATCGATCGGGACGGACGGCTTAACGTTTTCTCATAGGTAGGTTAAAACACCACCATCTTCCCAACTCCGGGCTTGGTATGTATTGAAATTTTAATAAAAGAATGAAAAACCCAAAATTATTCCGAGACCCGACCCAGGAATCGAACCCAGGACCTAGTGATCGAAGCCACATAGTCTATCCACTAGACCAACAGGTAGTCACTTTGAGAAGAAAAATATAGTTATATTTTGGATCTGTACACATTTTTCCACATCACATTAATATTCTAAAAGCGATAATTTGTATGTATGTGTAATTGTGCATGTATGTTATTCATTACAAGTTAGCTCTTGACTGGAATCACACTTGATAGTAAGTGACGATGCAATCTTAGATAGAAGCGAAGCTAACTTGTTAGGAGTAGCATGAAATCCACACCCATTTCGATTTCTACACGACATCGTGCTGGAACGCTAAATCGTTTGGCGGTACATCTTTGTCGGTCACCAGCTATGAGTTTTTATATCCCGATTGCTTAACAACATTAAACTCGAGTGTTAAATCAAAGTATTTACAGAACAATAAATGATTCATTAATAGAATGGCCCAAATAAATACTTGAGATAGTTTACTATCAAACGCATTATCACCTAACGCAATCAAGATTAAATTTAGCTGATTCATGCTCTACGTTTAGGTGATTTAAATGTTATAAAAGAGGAAATTGTCAAATACAATCCTAATGTTAATAATATTGCATAAATAAATTAGATTAATAATTAATATTATAAAACTTAATCTTCATATTCCTAAACTATATTATTTATCGAATTAACAAATAAAAGCAGCAATGGAGCAGTGTGGTGTAAAAGATGTAGTGACTAAAATTTTTTAACAAAAAATAGAACCCACAAACTGCTTTACTACATTAAATAAATGTTCCATAAACTTTCTGGCACCGACTTCATAGATATACTTAAGTAAATTTAAGCAACTAAATGACACAGTTATTTTTTACTTTTTAGTGCGTCTTGAGTCGGTTCTATTTTTTGTTATAAATTTTTATATCTTACTTTACTTAGTACAATTATTATACGGCACTAGTAGCCAAAAAGCAACCGGTACCGAGACAAAAACCGAAATCGCTGTAAGCGTGCCTCCAAAATTTGAAGATTTCCTTTAATTTCCCCAGGTTATCATCATTAGATCCTAACATGATGACAATGGGACCACCTTGGATGTTATGTCCTTTCTAATAAAAAAAGATCTATCAAAATCGGACAACTCTGTAAAAAGTTATGCGTGGTCATACATAAAAAAAAATAATTATACGTGTCGAGTTGAGAACCTCCTCCGTTTTTTCCGTCGGTTAAAAAACCGTGTGATTCAAGAAGCATTGCATATATGTACTAGGAATAAATAAAACTCACCCTTTCAATTTCGAAATATTCCATAGTTGTCACTGCTGTACAATCACCGAATAAAATCACTTGTCCAAAACATACGTGCAGATTTAGAATTACAAAACTAATATATAATTTAAACATTTTACAACTACTAAGTGTTATTGAGTATCAAATATTTGTACGCGTGGTGTTTCTCCCGTGATATTACAACTATCTGAGATTAGTTTATCAGATAAATATCTCCTATTGATATCTTATTGAGATTTACGTTGCACATTGTAACCTGGTTTATCAGATGTAGTCACTAGGCGCTTCCTCAACCCAAATGTTTTATTTATTTGTTTTTATATCGGTAGAGCGAAAACACAACAATTACACAGTCTTTTTATTTTTTTTAATATTTTTTTTATAGTAATTGATAATGTGATGTAAGATGGAAGCGGGCTAACTTGTTACGAATAGGGTAAAATCCACAACCCTTTGGTTTTTACACCACATCATATCGGAACGATAAATTGTCTGGCCATTCGTTTTTATGAGCAGGGTAGAAAACGCAGTTTACCTGAAGCATAAGTCTAGCTTCAGGTGCTCAATACCCGCAATTATACGCACAGTTTGACTGAGGCACAGCAATGCTTTTAGACAAAAGCATTAAAAATGGGTTTAGAATTTCAATAATTGTACTATAATTTCGTAGAATTTTAAATTTTGTATCAATAATTGTACTTTTTATTACAATATAAATAGTAACAGTATGTTTAGCAATCATAATAAAATATAATAATAAAAAAAACTACAAATTAGAAGAAATGCTCAATTATTGCTGGTTCGGTGGCGCTTACTTACCATACTTTCGAAAAATAAGCAAATCCAACAAGCGCTTTAGCGTTGCGGTGCGATGTCGTTTAGAAACCGATAGAAGTTTACATTTTATCCTACGCCTAACGAGTTATTCCGTTTCCATTAACGGCTAAATTATAGTGAATAAAAAAATATATAAAAAAAATCTATTAGAAAGTGACAAGACTTTAATGAATACATAATTGCATCATAACTTACTTATGTCAGAGCTACAAACAATTCAAAAATCCACTGTTTTCTAGTAATGTAAGTAAGATCACCTTTTTTGCTCGATCGCAAACAAATAAATTACAATAGGAATGGAAAATTCGCTGCACTTTTTATCTACGGAAGTTCCTAATTGTTTGCCTGTAAAAAATGTTATAAATGCTACCACTTTTTTCCCGCCATCTTAGTTTCTTGGTTGACTTGTGACTGTTACGTTGTTGGAAAATCCAAAATGTTCTACTTCTTGCTGTTTCTTTCGCTTTCTGTTTTTGGAGTCGAAAGTGTCAGGCAGAATGTTAGCTGCCCAAAAACTAGACCTATGGAACTGGATTTGTTTGAGGTGAGATTTGGTTTACCTACTAGGAATTTAAATACTTACATGCAATAGTTAGCTGACGACCGCGACTTTGTCTGCTTGAGATGAGAATTTTTACTATCCTATAGGAATAACCTTATAACTAAGATTACGTAAAAAAGGGGTTTAAAAAGGACAAAATAAGAAAATAATATGGATAGAAATTCCGAAATACATAAGTACTAAAACGGTTTAGGTAGGGCCATATGTTATGTCATGTCATGTCATGTCTACCCACATAATCTATCTCGATTACACAGACACATACATACGAATTAGATAGGTACAACGAATTTCCGCATTTATAATTGTAATGAAAAAAAAATCTATACAATAACCATAGCGTAAGCCCGCCAACCCGCATTGAAACAGCGTGGAAGCTCCAAGCTCCATATTCCCTCTCCTACATGGAGACAGTCCTGGCCCTGTATTGGATCGTTAATAGGCTGATAATAATGAACCACAGCGTAGTAATACGAATAAATAGCTTAAATAACACGCAAAATAATGACAATACAGATCTTTAATTCAAGATAATAGGAAAAGCCAAAAGTTAATGTAGATCATTATTACACAAATTGTATTACACGACCCGTTTAGAAGTAATATTTTAGATGACCTTAACGCAAAACGGCACCTTCGGAAGACCAACCCAAAGTGACTTTATGCCTATCTTATACAACAGCGTTGGTCAGTTGTTCTGCGAGTCGTGCAATAGGATTTTCAAAACCAAGTTGTTTTTTAAATACTGTATAGGCTATTCACTCTTGACTTGAAGATATGCACATTGTAGGTGGTAGGGAAAACGAGAGTTGGTAGGACATTCCATAATTTCGCCGTTCGAATCTGGAACGAGGAACCAAAACAATTTGGGATATCAACTACGTTTGGATGCAGACCCATACGATGCCTCGCAATCCTATGATAGAAAGGTGAGGGCGAAACTAGATCGATTAGTTCCTAAGAAAGTTTAGATTCGCCAGACACATCCGGCCGTACCCCGATATTAGACCCAAAGTGTCGCCTTTGGCGAACACGTCAAGCAGAACATGTCAATCATCATTACACAGACTAAAAATTATAAAACAATAAATATAGAATAACATTAATGCTAAATTAATACATTTTTGTAACTATTTCAAGAGATACTTTGCCTATTATGTTCTTAAATAAACTTCTTAATTTTTTAGCTGGATGGGAAATGGTACCTCGCAGCAGTCGCTACAGAGATCAACATTCAAGGCGACTGTGCTACTGTGGTGTTCAGCCACAAGAACACAAACACAACAGACGTTTCCATCAGTTGGATAGTCAACAACACCGCCAGCTACTTCAATGGTTCCGTAGCTCTGACTAGTGATAGTACTGGGGCGGATTTCTTGATGATCACTTATACCGGTAATATTTAGTTGTTTCTTAATATAACATACTCTCTTGCTATAGACGAACCGCATAACTCAGTCCTCGCCTGCGCGATACAGTAGTACTCAGTGTAGTAGTGCAGGCGAGGACTGAGTTATGTCGATTGTCTATACATTTATAATATAATTAACTTAAAAAAATATTTAACCGATTTCGTAAAACACAAACATGTATTATGAAGTTCCTACATATCGTTCTTATAACATTCTTATAATGTTTATTGGGTCTAATTAGTGACATATTCTATACATCCTAGAAGTTGTCGAAATGTTTTTAAGCTATTGCATGGCTTGTATCGTGGGCCTTGAGCGTGGAGACCTAATCCAGAAATTCCGTAACGAAAAAAACCTAACACCCCCTGAATATCAAAAACATAATATCAAAAGAACAATTTCGGCACCGACGTTATCGGGACCGTGGCCTAGCGGTAAGGCGCGCTCTAGGTTTTTTAATTTTTTTTTTCAAGTGTGATATTTCAGATTATTGGCAATCCGGGCACTTAGAGCGCCTTACCGCTAGGCCACGGTCCCGATGACGTCGGTAGGTAAACATAAGTTGATAAAAAATGCTATGCAATAGCTTTGCCGCGGCAGTCTCCGAGTGCCACACGTTTTTTTATTCAGATTTTAAAAACCGTGAGATTTTATTTTCAATATAGAGAACGGTCTGCCTCTCCTGCCAAGAAATTTTTTCTATGAATAGGGCGGAGAGGGCCGTTAATAAACTGAAAAGGATGATAAATATAATTGTAACAGAAACGAAAAGCATATCAACAACAACAATACCATTTATTTCAGATAAAAAGACAGAAACGTATACAGTGCTGGACGTAGATTATGAACACTACGCTGTGATGTTTGTATGCTATGACGATCCTGATAGCAACAGCAGCAGTTGTGAGTACATTTGTTTCATTATTGATTTAAAGAAAGCATTCGACAATGTCGCGTCTCATCGTAAACAGCTACATAGGTCGCAAGTAGGGCATGCCGTTGTTTTGATCGCGTTCGTCGCGTTGATACCTTCGGCTCTCGTCGTGTTCTTCGCTTAGTGCTCAGGATATCCAGTAAAATGTCAATGATAAAATTTCATTTTTCCATCTACTTGTACCAAAGTTTTTATTAACATAATGAATTTTGGAAGAATGTGCCATCAATAAGTTATTATACAGTGTACAGTGTAAATTAAACATTACTATAAAGTTGATATAAAACCTGACCAAGTGTACGGAAGTATATATTTTGCAGTATGAATAAAAGTTGCTTTCTAAATCAGCTCCTCTGCGTTCTTGCAGCATTCTAAAGAATTTCAGGATTAACTAATTAGTTCTCAAAAATTTAAGTAATGATAAATAACTAGAATTTTTATTTAAATGTTTTGGACATAATGATAAGTAGTAGAAAAAGTGACGGATTGCGATTTATTGTCAGCATTCCAATTTTATGCATCGATGGAGGTCAAGCGCATTGAGACGCGTAAATTACTTTAATCAAAGTATTCATATAAAAAATAAATACATTACACTGTAGGTACTTATGGTGGTTTGGTTACATTAAAAAATTCAAGTTCACTAAAGATTAGTTGATTAAATATTAGTTTTATGACTAATGACAATCGTTGGTTGAAAAAAAACGGTACATTTTAATGAAATCAATGATTATGCATCAAAATAATTATGTATAATTTTACGTTCGATTACCATAAAAAAATTATTGCTTTCTATTTTTATTAACACACTTAAGTATAATATAATTTTTGAAAATGAACGTTCTTGATTTATAATAATGTTACAAGCTCTACTTCATGCCTTATTTTTTAATCCATGCACCCTTGGCAGATTGTTTGGCAAGCTGTTACGATATAATCTACGATTTCATGTAATCTAAGTAAAATTACTTTCTTTATAGATGAATTATGGAAATTAACTCGATCTCCGCACCTAAAAAAGACAGATGCGATGAAGCTGGACCAAGCAGTAGGCAACTACAGCCTTCAGTCCACCCCGTTCATGTACTTCAACAACACAGAGGACTCTTGCAGGATCAACGCTGGGAGTCATTTGAACCCTGCGACATTGGTGATGACGTCAGCTGCTGCTATGACTCTATTTAGACGGCTTTACTGATCACCACTTGGATACATCGTTAGGTACGAATTCGCAGCCGATCACAGACGACTAATGGAGAAGACGTGTCGCCGAGACATTATTGATTTATATATCTAAGAAGCTGTATATGTTTTTCTATAAATAAATGTGTCGCTATGTATTCAATATAACGGCTGCTGCTGCTGTTTGCAGTCAGCCGCGAATTCATGCTTATATTTAACATCCAGTAGCGTCAACGTTAGGTCACTCGGAATTGAATTATTGAGAATATGCCAATGGTAATTTATTTATTTTAATTATTCAATATTTGATATACAAGCAGAAATGATAGTAAGTGAATAAATAGTAGGGGCAAATAAAGAAATACCTTAAGTGCCAGCAACGCATCAGTGGTGCTTCTGGTGTCGCAGATGTTTACCTATAGGTGGCGGTAAGCAATTACCATCAGGTGACCCGCTTGATCGTTTGTACGCTATTTGTATATAAAGTCAAAAACCATAAAACAGTAACACTTCGCAGAACATGCAATAACGAAATTGCCCTCCTAACTTCTATGTCCTGAGGCATAGGTGTTAAGTTACATTAACACGTTTACTTTCAACTAGAAAAGCTGGTTTTCTGGACATGGCCAAATTGTTATATTCCTTTATTTAATACAACAATCACGCGACATTGCGTGGACGGCCACTGGCTGGCGGCCCTGATCACGCGATATCGCCTGATTGGCATTGAACGTGTTAAGCATGGGGGTAGTACATCCCCAGACGAGCTTCGTTAAAGAGAGCTCTGCTATTACTAATAAGTCTTACCAAAGATAATTTAATCGCACAACGTAGGTTCTATAATTTTCTAAGTTTTATTACATTGTAATTTTATAAATTTGTCGTTTCATTCTAGAAGCTACAAAATATAGTAGGTATTTTTTGTTTTCGAAATTTTTATCTTATAAACATGAACCACAACTATTTTTAACCAATAAATTATCTTCTTAATTTTTTGTATTTTGTAAGTTTGTATAAATACGGGTTACTTAAATAAAACTAGTGATAAGTTAAATATGTAGTTTTATTTGTAAAAATTAAATTTGCCAGTTTTTATTTAATGTTATTTTAAATATATTTATTTCTTTCTACATAGTAGGTATTGTTATACATACATTTACTTTTTTACATAATTATTCATCCTTCTTTAAACATGTCCACAGTTATTTTTTTTAAATGACGCTCGGTCTTGACTTAAGTTTGTAACTACTAGGTATAAATAAAAGAATATAATAAACCCATAACATTAAGGGTTGGGTTTATTTCTAATTGAAGTTGATAATACGCCATCTAGTTTTTAATTGAAGAACTTTCTGATCACTCCGAACAGCGTGGAGCCTCCACGCTGTTTGAGGTGAGGAAGACTTCAAAGTATTGCAAAATAGCAACAGATGACGTAACCACTCAAAAATTGAGCAATAATAATTATACATTACATTAGTAGTATCATAGAATATATAAAAGTATAATATGAAAGGAAGATTTTTTTTACCTAAGTTTATTTCGCAATAGGCCGATTTAGGACAAGACCATCTACTCAGCAAGATAAATCAAACGAGCCCAAACTCAACAGAGTTGTGTCGTGTGTACTGTAGAGGAATTTATGGCCACCATCAGTTCAGTTCCATGTCCTCACGACATTTAATTATGTACATTATGTAAGCAAAAATTCAGTTCAATTGGAAACTGGGAAGTAGGTCAAATTAAACTTACAATATTTCTTTAACCCTAGAAAGATAACGTGCGCCCCAAAGGCACCCGCGAGACAGTTATATCGCTGTATCTTTTCATCCAACGCGTGTACACGCTTGTGCTTTCAAGCCAACTCAGCCGTAGGTCAACACTGCCGAGGGACGACCGCTGCTGTTCGGTAAGTACCTTAGTTTCGTTTCTATGACAACGCGTTGCGCTCGAGAGGCGCATGTTTATCTTCTGTGTAACTTTTATGTTTTTCTGTGTGATTTAGTTTTTGTTACTTTTTCTTTATTTACACATAAATAAAGTATGTGTACAATCAGGTTATTGTTATTAATTAGTTTTATTGTTTTTAGAAACACCTTTACTGTCCAAAATTTTGGTCAAAAGATAAATAAGTTCCTTTATGACCTGTACGTCTATGTTCTGTTTTGATGGACCTTTGACTCTACTATTATATAAGCCGAAGCCGTCGAAGATGGTGTATATGTTCTCCTCGTGCAATTAAGACGCTGTTATGCCTAAATCCTACAACTGATAAACCTGAAATCATTACGTTCTTCAACAAAACATAAAGCGGCGTTGATACCTTTGAACAGATGTGTTCTTCGATGTCTTGTTATGGAAAGTCTAACAGATAGCCAACTAATACATAACTCACACATACAATGTTTTGTCTAAGCAAGAAAAATAACTAAACCGAAGAAAATATATGAAATAACTAAGTACTGAACTGTCTACACCATGGATGACATCGAAATTGGAAATCCCCACTTTGTCAAGGCGTTTAAGAGAAAATTTTGTGAATATGCTGCCACAAACAAACAAAGAAGCTTCTCAAGAAGCTGAAGAGGAACCTCCTGCCAAAGTTCGCCGTTACTGTAGTCTACGTACAACCAAAAAGAAAACAATGTCTAAGTTGACATGTACAAAATGCAAAAAGACTGTGTGTGGTGAACATAAAAAAGATGTTTGCACCTACTGTCTATAATCTAATTTTTTTTCAGTATTATTTGTAATTTGAGACTGAATATATAGTGAATTATTAGTTAGTAAGAACAAAAACCACAAATGTTACTTATTTTTGTAAAAATTGTACTTTAGTATAAACACTTCTAATTTTTGTTACTTTTTGTTAAGCCTTTATAAAACACTGTATAATTTTCTTAATACTAAAAATAATAATAAAAATTTGTGTTTTATTAACTTCATATTAATCTAAGAACTCATTGAAATTATAATGAAAAGAATTCACTTTCAGTTTGTTAAAAAATAGTCTATATTTCTGTACGGCGCCTCTGAGGCGTATGTTTATCTTTTCAGTACAAAAAAATAACGTTATCTCTTTAGGGTTAAGGACAAACACTGGGACTGCCGGTGAAACTAAGAAGCTTTTAAAAAAATCACAGCATTTTACATTAAAATTTTTAATTTTTAACTACTTGGCGAAATAGCCTGTTTTCGTCATTCTCTCTGAACTACCTTAAAACTCTTTGCGGATGGTGGCATTCTTTTGTTTTTAATAGGTACAATGAAAAACGAAAGTTCCTAAAGATGTTTGGATGGAAAAGGACATAGGTAAAAAATGTATGTAAGTCTGCCCCAGAGATGCCCAGAGATGATATACATGTCAATAAATAGTTCAGATCTTCTATTTAAATAGTAATAAAGTTACTTGTAGCTAAGCAGTCGCTGATAAAAGTTATGAAGGTTGATAAAAGTTGATTTTTCATGCTACGACGACGGTCACGTGATTCAGAACACAAAAAATCTATTGAAATTCTTATATTTTTGATATATTTTCAACTGATTGCTATGAAACATGGACAGTTGTTTAAAATTCATTGTGTATTTAAATAAAATAGTTAAATATGAGCATACGTTTGAACAGCCTGGGGCAAATTTTGGCAATGTCCTTTGCGCTGTAAGACCATTGTCTATAACGACTAGCACTAACGGTTGAACAGTTAATAATTTAATTAGGTACTTCGGTATTTTCCGCGGAAAACCGACTAACTCGCCAATATCCGACGGAAAATCCCCTACATGGGGACGTTATACTTCGAAGCCGGAGATGATTTAGGAGGTTAGGAGATGTTGACTCTTCAAAGTTCAATTCGAATAAATATTGTAGACTATTGAGGAATATTGTAGAGTCCGCATCTCTAGGATACTCCGGTTTTGAAGTGACACGTACGTTGAGGGTTATTATACGTACGTAGGGATTTGAGTGACTTTGTCGCTAGTATTAGTGGGTATTTCACGGGAAATAGCAAAAGAGTGTTTGTGGGTTGAAACTGAGTAACAAAGTTAAGAACATTATGATAAAAGCACGGTGTGGTGTGAAAGAAGATGTAGTGACTAATACCAAGAAAGAGATGCTTAGATGGCTTGGGCATGTGGAGAGAATGTATGATAGAAACAAAAATGATTTATGAGGCGAGGGTAAATGGAAATGTTATATAGGGAAGACCTAGGTGAATGTTCCTGAACCAGATTCAGGATATTTTAAAATAAGGCCAGGTCATGAGTATCCGAAACCGACTAACATACATGGAAGGATTAATGAGAGTGGAAGTAGCTAAGCATTTCCCATAGGGGTAGGCTTTCTACCCCTATGGGAAATAAATGTATGTATGTAAAATACCGTCAAAATAAAGACCGTCAATGTAACGATCACATCCGCAGCAGGCTCGACGTCAGGAACATTGGAGATAAGCTACAGGAGGCACGTCTTAGATGGAATGGCCATGTTGCACGACGTCCGCAGAGTTACGTCGGAAACAGTCCCTTAACATCACAGTCCCTGGCGATAAACCCCGAGGCCGCCCCAAAAAGCGCTGGATTGAGTACTGACATGAGCTAACAAACTTAACAAATCTGAGACAAAAGAGCGGGCAAAGTGGGCTAGATTATGTCGGAAAGTGGACCTCAACTAGTGGGATAACGCTTGGATGAAGAAGTAAGTAATAGTTTATGTGATTATACTTGGCGGTATCTCATCTGCGGTCCATACGTTTGAATCATAATTGGATTCATTAAGTAGTAATTGATAAGAAAGTAGGGTATCGAATAATGTTTTTACGATCTTTGGTATCAAACCATAAACATGCATCATTCATTTGTTATTATCTGTTATTTATCTTGACTATAAAAAATGTGAGTGCTTCAGTGCCATAGTCTATAATTCCTCAAACAAACCAATATATTTTAGGTAGTTAGTTTGTTACACTGTAGGTAATAATTACAAAATGGCGCGGACCGTCCGAATTTCAATTACGCGAGCATATTAGAGCTGGTATTGTGTCGTACAACTACCTCGTTGGTCTAGTGGTTAGTTTATGTGCCTTCGATCACGAGGTCCTGGATTCAAATCTTGGTTTGGTCAAGGAATAATTCTGAGTTTTTTATTTTTCTACAAAATTTTCAGAATCTACCAAGCCCGGAGTCGGGAAGTTGGTTGTTGCTACATCACGCAAAAAGCACGTTAAGCATTTGCGAGGTAATATATAGGTATCTATACATGTAGGAGGTAAGTACATAATCACGGTTATCTAATATCGCGGAAGATCATAACACTCGATCCTACCTGTATATGTTACGGAATCCGTTAAAGTGAGCATTATCAGACCTTACCATTAATTCTCAAGGATATTACAATCCAATCGCTGGCTCCCTTTACTTATTATGATTACAAACGGTTGGTAGTTTACTACCAAGAGCCAACTTCGGAGTAAGGAGCTCGTTGACTTTTATAGCACTTTTTACACCCGCGAGTAGAGTTCGGTTGCTCTGAAACAAACTGTGCAAACATACTTTCGTAACCCGCAAACATATAGCTACAAAACTGTATCCTTACCACAATGGCATAAGCACCAATTTGGAGTATAAAGCTTTTCTATAGCTGCAAATTCATTTGTGTTCCGAAGAGTTGATTACAGTAATGTCTGAGGTGAAATAGTGGGTGGGAGTTTTCTTTGGTGGTTCTCAGGATAAACGATATGTGAAGTCGGTAAGCGTTCTAACGAATTAGCTCTTCGTACAAGGTTCAGTTGAAGATAGTTTGGAGATTTAAGCGTGTATTTGTGTAAATCTTCTTAGTAGGCGTGGATTAAATTTTTTATTAGTCGGTTCTATTTTTTGTTAAAAAATTTGATTTCTTACTTTTTAGTGATTTATCGCTACGTAACGTACACGTTCTATACAGTCATAGTATATTATGCGGCACTTGTAGCCAAAAAGCTACCGATACTTGCACAAAAACCGAAATCGCTGCAAGTGTGCCTATAAAATTTGAAAAGTTCCTTCGATTTTCCCAGGATATCATCATCAGATCCTAACATGATGACAATAGGACCATCTTGGAAGTAGGCCCTTTCTAATAAAAAAAGAATTATCAAAATCGGACAACTCTGTAAAAAGTTATGCGGTCATACATAAAAAAAAATATACGTGTCGAATTGTAAACTCCTCCGTTTTTTATTGTCGGTTAAAATAGAACCTTTCTGATGTTTAACAAAGGTATGCTCAACTGAGTCATCGTAACCGGCTTCACGGAAGACCAGCGCGTTATCCTGACGAGTTAAATGTTGAGTGAGGAATCACATCACTGTAAAACTTATACCTTCGGATATTGATGAAAATGATGAATTGAGAATTCTTTATTCTCATTCATCATTATTATGATTATCAGCCCATTGAAGGCCTACTAGAGGGGCTACACTACTGTATTTATTTATTTAATATTATTAGATTGTGGGATAATTTAATATCCCAACTAATATTATAAATGCGAAAGTAACTCTGTCTGTCTGTCTGTCTTGCTTTCACGCTTCAACTACTGAACCGATTTGAATGAAATTTGGTACACAGTAAGTCTAGAGCCTGAAAAAGGACATAGGCTACTTTTAATTGCGAAAAAACGGTTGTAACGGGTTGAAGGGGGGATGAAATGTTGTATGAAAGTATCGTCATTTTGAAAGCTTAAGACCTATTTCTTAAGCAGTTGATTAGATATTAATAAATATGACATTCAAAGCTTAGAAAAATTAGGCTGCCGTAATAACTAATTCCACGCGGACAGAGTCGCGGGCAAAAGCTAGTATAGATTATTAGATATTTGGAAAAAAACTATTTAGAGCGCTTTAATTTATGAATCTTTTTCCGCAACTGAGTTACTAACTATAATAGCGCTTCCATTTGCTTTTAACGGCCAGTTATTATGAAACTTCTTAATTTAAAGTACTTACCGGGCGAGAGGAATTTATCAGGACAGTCCATAAAAACTTGCCAGCTTCAAAAATATTTTACCCGCCAGCAGTTCTGTGTTCGAAACAAAGTAGAAAAGTGAATTTATTCACTCCGGTAGACCAGTTAAATAAATAATTTTTAAAAGAGATCAACCAACGATTGAATCTAAATAATTGGAGCAGCGATATACTAGGCGGTTAAACGTAGGTATTTGAACTCGATTGAACTTTTCGTATGAAACGAATTATTGGTTCAGCCTATTTTGTAACAAAGTTTGTATTAGTTGACATTGCAATTTGTGACATTGTGCATTGTTTCCAATTTGCCTCTTTAGAGACGAATTCGTCAATTACACAGTCGAGTTATAATAATCCTTAAAAAATAGGCCCTCTGGTGTTACTCATGCGTTTGTACATGCAACACGGCGTAAAACAAACTGCAGTTTTCTATTTTAATATTATGGAAAATACATTTTTAAGGGTAATTTATATTACTTTACTTTGGCTGGGGGCCAGTTTGGTAACTTTGGGACCTTCGGAAAAAAAACGAATATACGAAGGAAGTACCCCTGATTAGCTCAAAAATAATGTGCCTAGCGACAAAAGTATTTAATAATGGCAAGTTTAAACTTCAATATCAAGTTAATAAAAGCTTAAAAGCTTTGCTGTCATAGTAGAAAATGTTTAGGATAACAATATATACCTATTTAGTAATAAGATTTTCCTTTCAAAATGATAAAAATCCACATTTTAAACTTCAATATCAACTAAACTACAGATTTCACAGCAATGCTGTCATAGTAAGTGTATTATTATGTTTGAAATAATACCTTCAATCCAAGTAATTACTTTTTCCTTTGGCTCTCCTTGAAATTTTGGAAGTATGTTTCCTTAAACAAAATAAAATCCGGAAAAAAATAAAAGAAGTGAACCAAAACTTGAAACATCTGGTGTAAACGCTGTGAATATTTTGCTCTGGGGTACACCATTCCAGTGGAACACTGCACGGCAGAACACAGTTGTTAACATCGCTGCCGGGTGTTGCAATTTTCTCTTACGGCTAATTGGATTCAGTCTGGTGTGTCTGAAAAACTTGTATTGATATTAATGGCGGCTTGCAGATGTTTTTCTCTATCACTGAAGGAGGGTAGTTTGACGAATGATGAATTTGAAAGTATAAATGCCTCAATGGTCTAGTGGTTAGTCTTCTTTCTTGCAAGAAGTACAGTTTTTTCAAAAAGTAAATACGGTTTTTTCAAAAATTTAAGTCCATATGGACGAAGTCGCAGATAAATATCCTAATGATGTGCAGAGAGACGATGAAATTGAGGGCAAGTAGTTTTATTTTCATCACCGAAGTAAAGACCAATAAAAGATTTTCATTTAGAGACGCATTTCTAAGCTCATTCGTAAGCACACCCCTATTTGTATTTAATTAAACATTTATAAGACGGAGGTTCTATATGGGTTCGAAAACCGGCCATATTGGATTTTCTTAAAATGTGTTGGTTGTGGTCGGAAGCTAAACGTTCCGATACAGTTCCATCCTAACAACAAAGACGTGTACCAAAGAAATATTTTCAAGTAAAAACTCCTTAGTAACCGAAAAGGGTTGAATTTTGAAAATTTAAGAAATTAACCCGCTTGATCCACATTGATCTGGACTTGAATCAGGTGTGATAGCAGTCAAAGGGCCAACTTTTTTTCCCTAAAAAAATGTACTCTTTGCATTTTTCCCTACTCCTACTGCTTATTAATATTTATATAACACGTATATTTACATGGAAAGGCACTGCAAACTGAGTTCAATTTCCTTTGTCAGCGTAACATAGCGCACATTTGTAGCGATCTGGGTCTAACAAGGAGTTAGGTTGTGGTAGGTAAAACCAAAACGTTCCGATCTTATTAACACAAGTCTGTGTATAAAATAAATATTTTAAATTAAAAACATCCATATTAACCAAAAAGGGTTGACAGCTTGAAAATTTAAGCAAATTCTTGTCCACATATCTGGATTTGGACAGGATTCTGCCTAGAAAGTTTTTTTTCCTAGGAATGTACTCTCTTCCTAACTCCTGGTCGCAGCATCATAAAGTATTTATATTAACAGATATAGTTACCTTGATTTTCTCTGTAACTCAGTTCATTCTTCCGCAGTCGGGTTTTTGTTTTTATAATAATAATTTTTTTAAAAATATTGTTATAATTTAAAAAAATTATTGGGAGTCACATTTTTTTAGTGTTTTTCAGTCTGTGCGCAAACAATCATGTGGGTAAAAAAACAAAATCGAACTTATTACGGACGAAAGCTGAGCACGGCTCGCAAGCTTTCGATGAGGTTTCGTATACGTACACTATCCGTTGCCTACACACTTGCTCTTGCTGTAGTGGACACGAGGGGTCTTATTTTAGATTTTTTTTGCCTCTTATTTTATAGAATTCCAGAATGTTTTGGTGAAAGTTCGTGCGCATCATTTTAATTGGTCTGACTAAAGTTACGAGTATTGGGGGATTTGAAGTACGAAAAGGCATATAGTTTGCCCATTTTTAAGACCCACTGTAGGATAAAGCCCATGGGCATAGATGATAAGGAGGAGGGTTTATGGGGAATAGAAAAATTTTTATTTAATATTTTGGGGTTGAGAATTTATAACCCGAGCTATGTTGTAACCTGCGTTGCAGCCACAATAGCTAACCATTCGAGCAACTTTTCAGCTGTTTTATATTACTAGAGGATGCCCGCGGTTTCTCCCGCGTAGTTCTCGTTCCCGTGAGACATTTTGGGATAAATGTGACCTGTGTGTTAATCCTGGGCGTTGTTTCCTCCTACAGCCGTTTAATCGTGAAGTAACAAACATACACACTTACAAACTATCGCGTTTATAATAGTAGTATGATTTTATTATTATTATTATACTTTATTTGTACACCACAAGACAAGTAATTGGTACGAAAAGTTGTCACACACTTTTTGATCAAGGATCTTGCCGCTTCTAAATGGTGGCCGTATCGCGTGGGGCGCCCGCGCTGTTTTCCGGGGCGCCCTTGGGTTTCGGTGTACAACAAAAAATATTATTATTACTTAAAAAAATAAAATTTTATTACAATTCCTTCACTAATTAATCGAAAGGAACTTCGTTCCATCCGGGTGTCCCTTACATCCTATATACACAAAAAAATGAGAATAAATAAAACAAAAATAATAAAATAAGGAAGTAGAAGTAAAATTATCGTTATAGCATTTCTTCAAAAACCGTCGGCTTAGAAATTATCAGGACCAACTGAAAAGAGAATAAATAAGATATTATATTTATTTATATTAAGACATACATTCAAATAATTACATACTAATACACAAAAAAATTACATAAATAACACAATAAATAATAAAATAAATATAATAAGATAAACTAATAGATACGTAATATGACAGAGGAAATACAAACGAATAAGTCATCGATATTACGTTCTTAAGATTGACTTTACAGCCTTTTTGTAAAGAAACAGTGATTTTGACTGTTGTATGGCTACTGGGAGGTGCATGCCCGTTTGAATATTTTTGTCGAACAAACAAGAAATTAGTTTAAAATATTGATAAAAAAATATATCGTTTGTTCGACTGTTGGGTCTAGCTATAGTGTTGAGCTTATCTTCATCCAAGAAATTTTGATTTTATCTACCTTGGTCGGATTTTTATTAATAGTTGACAAAACAAACACCCACCTGATGATATTCAGGCACATTGCAGTTTTTATTTTGCAGGTGAAAAATATAACGATTCAAAAGCATAAATGTAAATATTTGAATTCTTTTTGAACTTTGAACTAAACAATGTTAAAAATACAGTTCTGTTTTGTGTATTTGCATAACTATTTATCTATCTATAAATTCTCGTGTACAAATGGCTGTGACAACAATCATAATAGTCTACGCCCATCGGATGAATGGCTTTTCCTTTGAAAAATTCAACGCGACGCCATTTTTTCATGCGAATATTTACAAAAATTGATATAAAAATGTTTGGCTTATGTGTACACTTCCGTTTATTCTTGATGGTGTAGGGATTTTTTTTTGGTTTCGTAAAGCTTTGAACAAGGTATGGGTATGTAGGTATTATATTGACAAATTTGGAATCTTTTTGCAGATGAATTAATTTTACTCTCTGTTTATCTCAAATCATTAAAAAAGAAATTTTAATAAAAAATAAAATCTATGAAATCTGTGATGGTTTTATTTTTTATTAAATTTTTTTTTCTCCCCATTTTTCAGTAATTTATCGACAACGAACAAACATAAAACCTGTTCTTATTTATTTTTTCCGATTTTTCGATTCAGTTACATGGACCGTGGTCACGGTGGGACTGAAGATACCCGCAAGGTGCGAAACTGAAAACGTCATAGGCAGAATCGGTCTACCTTCTTCCTAGTTCTTTTAGCAAAACGCATTCCAGTTTGACTGTCGCAGCAAAGGACACAATGTAGCTTTTGCTATTGGGTTTTATGCGGCTGATAAATTCCACAACCGGTTTTCACTCACTAGCCAGCGATGGATTTTAAGCTGGCTAGTAAATGGCACCCGGTTGTGCCCGTAACCCCGTTGTACTAGTTGAAATATATTATTATGTCGAACAACCACGAATTTAGTTTAAAATCACGATGTCGTTTGTTCGACTACTGGGCTATACTTTACTATAAACTCGTAGCGTTGAGTTTTTCTTCATCCAATAGATTTTCAGCAATAATTTATTAAATTAAGAATTTTTTTATTCATTACAGGTTGACCCTTGACTGCAATCACATCTTACGTTAAGTGATGATGCAATCTAAGATGGAAGCGAGCCAGCTTATTAGGGATAGGATAACATCTATACCCCTTCGGTTTCTACACAATATCGTGCCGGAACGCTAAATCGCTTGACGGTAAGTCTTTCTCGGTAAAGTGGTAGTTAGCAACGACAGAAGCCTACCACCATCGAAAATATAATAAGAATGTAATATGTTATGACTGCCTTGTAAGTTTTTTTCACAATGTGTTACTTACTTTACTTAGGCTTACTATTGTTTTACAATAATATAACATCAACTTTTGATCCTTCAGCTAAAAGTGGCAGGACGAAAACTTCTATTTTCCATAGTTAAGCTGCGTTTAAATGCGCGGTATTCAAATACCAATGCCAATTTCTAATGTTCGTCGTGTCGCGAGCATTATGAATGGATGCTCTTAGTTCAGCAATTATGTATAAATCACTAGCTGACCCGGCAAACGTTGTTTTGCTTTAAAAATAAAAAAAAAATATTTATATGAAAATTAGATAGTAGCCGATTCTCAGACCTGCTGAATACGCATACAAAATTTGGTAAAAAAAGGTAAAAACGGCTTTACCGGAGGAGTACGGTAACTAACATTGTAACAGGGAAATTTTATACATTAGATATAAGTGTGTTTGTAAGAGCTTCTTGCTATTTATTTCGCCAATAACCACCTGAGGAAAGGACTCGGTATTCGCCAAAAGCCGGGTTTTTGCATTTGTGGATGTTTTTTATTTAGCATTCGTTGCTTTACCTCCACTGACTATGAGCATCAACCCAAACTACTGTGATTCAATTACTTGCGAATCATTTAATATTTGGCAAATGTCTGTATGCGGTTTAAAACAAAAAAAGGAAAGGTTAGTTTAGACGCTCTCCTAAAATGTTTGCAATAATAAAACTAGTCTCGCGGATAAAAGTGGTAAAGTACGAACCGCAGATTGTTTTGCTCGTTCCTTTGGCGGTTGAATTGGTTCCACAGAAGCGGGAAACTTTTCCGCGCTCCACCAACTATTGTGAAGAAAATGTGATACATACGGCTATGACTGGTGGCGGATTTGTAGGACAACTTAGACCCCTTAGGCATAGAATACGTACAAAGGTATAATAGTTCTAGGTCTAAAGAAGAAGACAAAAAGACGTCGCCCAACAGCGTCGTACATCGGAAATATAGCAGTCGTCGCTTCAGCGGAACAAAAATATTAGAATTAAACGAGCGATATTTTTGATTCCACGCTATTGGGCGACTGTATACTGTTTTGACGTGGGTTCGGGTGGCGTCGGTTTTGACGGATTTTGGTGGTAAAAAATAAGTAAATCATTTGTATAAGTACATCGATCATTTATTTATTTGACAATGTATTTTAAATTTTCAACAATGCTTATAAAAAGGATAAAAAAACTAATAAATTTAAACAAAAATCAGTAGCGGTGCTCGCGAGCCCAAGCAACCGGTGGTCAGGGCTCCTGAGTGAGAAACCTCCTCACAATACGCGCCGTCTCAAGAATTACCGCCTTCTGTCCCTTGATCCAACAACTAAGCAAAAGCATCTTAATATGTTGGTCACAGCTTTTCGCTATATGACCATTAGCTTAAACAACTGTAGGAACAATAATCGTCGACTCAACAAGTACATTATTTATTTATTATTTTTAATCTATTGTTTATCAGCATTTCTCTTATCCATTTTATTTTTAACAATGCTTATAAAAGAAAAATATAGGTACAAAACTTGAAAAAACAATTAAAACCAACTCCGGTCCTTCCCGAACCCAAGTAACCAGAGATCAGGGTAGGTATTAGCCATCTCAAGAATTAGCTAAGCCTTTTGTAGCCGACTCTTATTTTAACAGGCAAGCAAAATGACTTATGAATCTACATTCAATTATCTTTACCGTACGAGTTTCGAGATAAAATTTGGTCTACGAGTATATGTTATTCTTATATGTAAACGATATTATTGGGAAGTTTCATTAAAATCCATTCAGTAGTTTTAGCGTGACAAAGTAACAAACAAATGGATTTTCTCATTGCTCAGCTAACTTGACGGCCGTGAGTATCAAAGTTAAACTACATCTAAAATAAAGAAAAACGCAATCTTCAAATTGGTCGCGACGTTACGTTGGGACCGCGGCTTCAAAGAATGCTGTCGGTATTATCAGGCTGTGGAAGAGGAAATGAAAATTATAAGTATTTACTTTTTGCGAGTTTTAAAGTAAAGTTACTTTGGCTCGCAATTTTATAAGTAGAATAGAATCCACTAAACATACATGAGAAGATAATAAATAACAACAGTTGTTACATAAGAGTTTTTGACGGCCTCCTGAGGCCGACCGGAAAGGAGGTCCTGGGTTCGATTTCTGGCGGTGCCGATTAAAATTTTTTAATTTGGACTAGATCTGGCTAGTGGGAAGCTGCGGCCGTGTTACCACCCTACACACAAAGAGGTACCGTTAGGAGATTAAGTGTACTGGTACGATGTCGTGTAGAAACCAAAAGGGGTGTGTATCTTGATTGCACCCTATCGTGTATCACCCTCTCTTTAACTATTAATTGTAGCGTCTTAACTAAGTTGCCTGGAAAAATTCGCCTGTTCGAGATAAGGCCGCCTATTGTGCTACTGTAAATTCTTGTGTCTATTGTATCTTGTTTTGTATCTTTCCTGTCTTAGTGTGTGTAATAGTGTATATTTTCATTTTATTTCACTGCATCATCACTTACCATCAGGTGTGATTGCAGTCAAGGGCTAACTTGTAATGAATAAAAATAGCTGCACGTTATGTAGATAAAACCACAAATCAATAACATTATAACTTTCAAACAAAAAAATTGGTACGTCTTGGTCGGTAGGGTGGTAACTAGCGACGGCCGAAACTTCCCACCAGCCAGATCTGGTTCAAATTAGAAAATCTTAATCGGCCCAGCCGGGAATCGAACCCATACTAAAGCCAAACTCGATTGAGAATGCTTGTCAACAAACACATTAAAAATGAAGGTAGAAATCACTAGTCATTTTACACCTATTTTTTTTTAGTTAACTAGTTAATGACGAATAACATAACAAGAAATTAGATTAGTAAGCTTAAAACTAATTAATATATTCAATATCTTTTAAATAAGACTTTTAAATTCAATATCTTAAAAAAAAACAAAACATAATTTTAAATTTATTAGGCATAAAATATGTTGCATTTTCTACCTTCATTTTAAATTTGTTTGTTGACAAGCATTCTCAATCGAGTTTGACTTTAGTATAGGTTCTCCGTGTTATATTATATCCACTGCGTATTGCGTATACCACACATATAGATATCACCGTTTTTATTGAATTTGTAGACAGCAAACGAACATGCGAAAGACTAGATCACTAGATGTTAAGTGACTATCATCATAATTTTTAATTTAATTTTCTGTAATTGTTTTAAATATAGCACTAAATACAACACCTACTGTATACCTGCTGATGGTTACCTAAGGGGTCTTTTGTTTCAAGGGTTTGGGCAGGGGAGCTGGAATTACAACATCGTTTATCTTTTATGGCCTCCACAATCTGAGGGGACTGCAACACTTGCCGCTTGTTTTATTTTTAAAAATTCGAGGGTATTCTGCAAAGGTCAATGACCACCAAAGTTTACAATGTTGATTCGAAATTAAACCACGCGCTTCTGTGCCGGTGGTAGCCTATTAACATTATAAATGCGAAAGTTAGTAAGTATGGATGGATGTTTGTTCATCTTTCACGCATAAACTACAGTAAGAAGTAATTAGTAACACATAGGCAACTTTTACGCGGGTGAAACCAGCTGTAGTAAAGTCCATTAATATGTCATTTAAATAAATAAATAAAAATCTTTTATTTCAACCGTATTAACGTTCATAGCAATGTTAGTAAATACATTGATAAACTTAAAAACTAGGTGTTAGTGATACATTTATAATTACTTAAATCTATTTCCGGTCCGAATTGTCAGTACATGAACCAATGAGCAGTGGTTCAAATACTGACAGTCGAGCCTGGCCGCAAAAGCACTCAAGACACTGTTGGAACTGGCCCGGACTCTTCGCAACAGAGATGTGTACCGCTTACGCATGGTTGCATAGAAGCAATTCACAGGAGCCTCGGCGAACATACCTGAAGCACAGCAGAATCGGGGCAGTCCCATAAGCATCCTAAATGCATTATTGTATTGCACGCGTAGAGCGCTATATTTTTGAGTGTAATCGACCCACAGGCTACTCGTGTAGAATGAGGTGCAGTAAGCTTTAAGAAGCGACATTTTAACGGACACTGTACACCGAGCAAACCTGCGGACGATCATATTTGCCCTCACTGATAAAGCCCTACGCTCGCGTTCCATGTCAGCATCGTTCAGATTAGGAGTCAGTATGTGACCCAGATATCTAAAATGTTCCACCCTTTGCAAAGGAATCCTATAAAGCTTAATAGGGGGAACCGTGGAGGGCAGCGACTTCCCCATGGCCTGAAAAACCATGCATTCACTCTTTTTTACATTATATGCTAGGCCATGACGGTGACGGATAGGGCTTTCAAAAATATTGTGACCTGCACATCATCATCATCATCATCATCATTATCAGCCTATTAACGGCGTGCAGTGCTAAGCCTCCCTTCTTAAAGGAGAGGGGATATGGAGCTTAGACCCACCGCGCTGCTCCAGTGTGAGTTGGCGGGCTAAAGGTGATAATGTTTCATTCATTAACGATCACTATCAGATGTTGATGACAATGACCGGGATCAACTTCCTGAATGGAATGTGTAAGAAAATTTCATAGAAGAACGAAAAATTCAGATTCGAACTCAGAACTTCGTGAAGCCATATATGCTAACCACTTTACCCACGAGGCAGTTGCACTAGACAGTAAAGAGTAACTACGAAACCCTACAATGTACGGCTACTACAGTTTTTTCAAAGTAATAAACGATTCTTCAGTTAGTTTTTCCAGTCTTGCATAATAAATGGCGTCAGCTATGAGTTTTTGAGCAATAGTTTGTTGATGTTGGCTTAAATCTCTTAATTGTAGACCAATGCTCTTTCCTATGACTTCCCAGTCATCGGAATTTGAAGCGAGAAATGATTTTTCCTTCTGTTGTTGTAAAGACTTTCGCCTTTTTCGAGATGACGTTGATTCATCTTCTGTTTTGTATATCCTGCTTGATGTTTCTTGATCACTACCAGATGTTTCATCATCGAAATTTTGTGAAGTCTGAAATAGTAAATTTCGTGTTAGTTTGTTTTTTAAATGGCCTTGGGAAGGTGACCGAGTAGGCTTAAATGTTTAAAGATAAATGTGAAGTTCCGATGGCTTGGGGAAATGGCGGATAAGCGCATAGAAAAGGAATTCAACCTGGCAGTCATCATCATCAACGTAATATGAAAATTAGAACAGTGAGAAAGTGCGTGCATAGTTTGATATAATTAGTTTTAAGCTTAATAATATGAAAATTAGAAGTGTGCGCTTTGCAAAAGAAAGATGGTGGAATACCACCATCTTTCTTTTGCAAAGGGACGAATACGTCCCATTGTCGTCGGCTGTACTTTTAGGCGTATGGTAGCGAAAATGTGTTGCAAAAAATACAGTGATATCTTAATAGATAAATTTCAACCAACACAACTGGGTTTCGGCTCCAAAGGAGGCTGTGAAGCTGCCATACACGCCTTATCTACGTACCTTGGCTGTGGCGAAGGTGATGTGATCCTAAAGGTTGACCTCAGGAATGCTTTTAATTCAGTCAACAGGGACACCTTGCTAACGCAGGCTAAATTAGAAACACCCAAAATTTTTAAATTTATTTGGCAATGTTACAGGTACCCTACCAAATTACTTTACAAGGACAATCTTTTGGCTTCTGCAGTTGGATGTCAGCAAGGTGACCCCCTTGGACCACTTATTTTCAGCCTGGCAATTCATCCTATTATTCGAAAATTAAATTCAAAATTAAATATGTGGTATTTAGACGACGGAACCTTAGGAGGCGATTTAGAGACGATTCTTCAAGATTTAAATTTCTTAAAAACTTAATTTAAATCAATTGGCCTAGAACTAAATTCTGATAAATGTGAAGTATTTTTTACTGACAAGATTGATCAACTTTCGGCTATATCAAAATTCAACATCCTGGCACCCAATATTACAATATTAAACAAATCGTCTCTGCGCCTCCTTGGTTCACCAATTTTTGAAAGCCGTTTTGTTTCCTTTATAGAAGAAAATATTCAAAATTTCTGTGAAGTTTCAGACAGATTACTTGAAATTACCATACAATCAGCTTTCACTATTTTTCGGCACTGTCTTTTCGTACCCAAATTTACTCATTGTCTTAGATCATCACATTTTTGGAAAAACCTATCTGTTTTGGAACCAATGGACAAAATTATGCAAAATTCTCTTTGTAAAATCTTAAATGTGGCTTTGAATGATCGAGTGTGGCTCCAGGCGACCCTACCAGTTCGCCTGGGTGGACACGGCATTCGCAAAATTTCTAACATTAGTTTACCAGCGTTCTTGTCCTCGGTCCACGCCACGGAGGAATTAACCAGGAAAATTTTATCTGCTACACTGGTTAATTTTGAAGTGGCGTATAAGACCGAGGCCATAAATGCTTGGAAAATTGCCTGTCCAAGTGCTAACATACCAAAAGTTTCATTTTCCCAGAGACAGTGGGATGAGCCCCTCTGCGAACTGGTTAGAGAGAAACTTATTAGTTCCTCCGCCAATGCCGCAGAGCGTGCCCGTTTGCTGGCTGTGGGAGAGTGGGAATCAGGTCTTTGGTTACAAGCCATTCCTTCGCCCAGCATTGGTACCTTGCTGGACGACACCACCTTCCGTATTGCCACCTGTCTTCGCTTAGGTGCTCCTAGTGTTTCTCCGCATCGGTGTGTCTGTGGAGGGGCAGTCGATAAACTCGGACACCACGGTCTTTCTTGCAGTAGGAGCGCTGGTCGCATAGCCCGCCACGCTAGCCTCAATGACATCATACGTCGTGCCCTTGTCAACGCCGGCGTGCCAGCTGTTTTAGAACCAAACGGCTTGGCGCGCGACGATGGCAAGAGACCAGACGGCATGTCATTGATGCCATGGAAGATAGGAAGGCCTTTGGTGTGGGACGCAACTTGCGTGGACACCCTTGCGCCTTCACATCTTCCTAGCATGATGGGCTGTGCGGGCGCTGCTGCTGCATCAGCGGAGACTCTCAAACGGCGCAAGTACAGTAACCTCGTCGGTGATTATGTATTTGAGCCGTTTGGAGTTGAAACGCTGGGACCGTGGGGTCCGAGTACTCGCTTTTTTTATAGAGAAATCTCAAAGCGTTTAATCGACGCCTCCCGTGACCAGAAGACTGGTCTCTTTTTAGGACAGAGGATCAGCATTGCCATTCAACGTGGCAATGCCGCCAGCCTTCTGGGCACTTTACCGCTCGACACCGATTCGGAGGAATATTATGACGCCTAAGTTTTTTTACTGTTTTTTTTTATTTTTATTGTTTAATATATTATTTATAGCTTAGGATATTGTAGTGTTTAAGCTTTTACTTTTTTATTTCTTTAATTGTGAGAAATTCAGAATTAGTCCATGACCCGACCCAGGGTTCAAACCCTGGACCTGGTGATTGAAAACACAAGGCTAACTAGTAGACCAACGAGGCAGAATGAATGAAGTAAAACTGAGCGACAACGTTAAGAGTAATGTGATAAGAGTGCAGTGTGGTATAAGGGCTCACGCTAAAACTCACGCGGGCGCACGCTCGCGTGTGTATAATGAAAAATAGTATGGACAGCGCTGGCGCGTGCGACGGAGCGCGGGCGCGGGTGGCGGATCGTCACCCGCGCCTCGGGCGACGGGCACACGCGAGCGGGTTTGTTTCTACAAATCAGACGAGCGCCGCTAGATACCACCGTTACACGCGTCGGAGGCTAGGTACAATCATGAACATCGATACAAAGCATGTAATAATTGAGGTGCAGTTTCGGCCAGTATTAGGGGATATGGCGAAAGAATTATCGAATTCTCTGCTGAGTAACCTACTTGTTAAGAACGGGTTATGCAGTCGACGTTTTTTCCGTTGACGTCTTTTGCCAAATAATAAATTAGTAAATAATCCATGGTAATATACTCGACACAACTGTACACGCTCGACATCAAACTTATACTAGCAGAGCTAATTGAGACGGGCGCACGCGATGGGTGCCCGCTCGCGGATTTGTGGCCCGCGGCGGTCGTCCGACGCGTGCGCCCGCGCCCGCACCCGCCCGTGTTTTAGCGTTAGCCCTAAAAGTAAATAAGATATATTAACTAAAGTCGAGTATCGATAATCGGTATGCTGAGATGGTTTAGTTATTTAAAGAGAATTAATGAAAGGATACTTACGAACAATGCGAGCGTACCTGGATAAAATCTAGGGCATTCTGATTAAAGACCAGGGCAAAAGTACCCTAAACTGATGTACTTGTATGAAACTTTAATGGAATTGGAAGAAGCATAAATACATGAGATGAGAGCATTGAGTAGTATGTGCGGGTTAAAACTGTGTGACAGAGTTAAAAATAGTGTGATAAGAGAAAAGTGTGGTGTAAAAGAGGATGTAGTGACTAAAATTGAGAAAGGGCTTAGATGGTTTGGACATGTAGAGAGAAGATTAACAAAAGAGATTTACAAGGCGAGGGTGAATGGAAATGTTGGAAGGGGAAGGCCTAGGCGAATGTTCCTGGACCAAATTCAGGACATTTTAAATAATGGTCAGGTCAAGAGTACCCTAAACCGAGGAACTTGTATGAAAGGATTAATGAGAGTGGAAGAAGCTAAGGAGGTATGCAAGGACCGTGGCAAATGGAGAGATGTGGTTTCTGCCTACTCCTATGGGAACAAGACGTGATGTTTATGTATGTATGTATGTATGTATAAATACATAAATGCATGGATCTTGGCAAGAGGAAGGACGATCTCTGCCTACCCCTAAATGGGAATGAGGCATATGTATGTAAAACAGGTTACGTATTGTTTTGCTTTTTGGTGTACTAGGACGTTTGCTATGTATATCGTTGGTCATGGGCAAATTTGCGGGCGTTTGCTGGTGAAATATAAATAATAATAAATAAATATTATAGGACAATTACACACATCGATATATAGCCCCAAAGTAAGCGTACTCGTAAGTAGCTTGTGGTGCTATGATAACTGATGAATATTTTTATATATACTATACAAATACTTATAATATATAGATGAACAACCAGACACTGGAAAATATCCAAGCTCATCACACACATATTTTCCAGATGTGGGAATCGAACCCACAGCCTAAGACGCAGAAGCAGGGTCACAACCCACTGCGCCACTCGGCCGTCAAATATAAATCTCTGTTACGTACATACCTCCTCAGAATCGAACGTATCTATTCGCGCACGACATGGTTGAATGGTCTCGCCATAAAATGCAAAGAGATCATAGTACCACAAGGATGGTGTGTACACATTGCCTGATCCAGTTTGTTTTATTACCTAAAAGACAATAGAATACATCAATAATAGTGCACCTTAAAATAATTAGGTACTTTATGTTCTAGGAAGTGTTTTTTTTTATTTCCCACAAATTTATGGTAAGTGGTGATGCAAAGTGAGATGGAAGCGGGTTAACTTGTTTGGATTACAATGAAATTCACAGCTCTTTGGTTCCTGCATAACATCATACTGAAACGCTAAATCATTTGGCGGTACGTATTTGTCGGTAGGGTGGTGGCCGTGGCCTCTGACCATCCATGCCCAGGCCCAAAATCTCAATCGGTCCTGCCGGGAATCGAACCCTCATGTTTATGGTACGTAGTATGGAAAGATGTGTTTGCAAAGCACCGTGCTATATTGCTTCTATAAATGTACAAACAAGTGTACAAAGTTCGTCATTTAAATGTTCCAATGTTTGAAACTATGTCTGGCGCCCGCGCAAGATTCACAAACAGTTGCGCCGAAAGAATCCCAGCGAATGCGTTGCGCGGGCGCGGCGGTCAATGCTAACTAACGGTGTCTCCTCCGGAGTGGGGGGAGGGGGCACTACACTTGTAGACGCTGCGCGCGCGCTGGATCTAATTTGATAAGGTGTGGCACGATTACATCTCTGACACTTTCATCATCATGCATTTTACCATCGTCTTTGTGGTACCTACTATGGAAAAATATTGTGTTTGCGAAGCAGTTTGGTAGATTGCTTTAATAAGTGTACAAAAAGTCCGTCACGTCCACTCGAATGACCTGATATTTAGCATAGTTACTCATTTCGCGATGTAGTTGCACACTAGGAAGGGATGTCTCGATACTCCCACAAAATTTAAAACGCCGAGTACAGCTTGTGTGTATATGAAAAGCAGTTATTTTATTGTTAAAAAGTAGAATTACATTGCAAAAGTGGGTAGATACTAACCTTTTTGAACTCACGTGAGTAAGATGTTCGCATATTTTCCAATTTTTTCTTGAATGTCGAAATTTTAATGTCCAATTGCCCATATTTCTGATATATTTCGAACATAATTCCAAAAGCTTTTTGTCTGAGTTTGCGGTCGAAATATTTTTCGTGTGTTTTGTCCCACATGTGGGGTCTGTCTTTGTATACTTCTATTATGCGCGTCCACGCTTCTCGTTCTTTAGGGTCCATTGTAACACGTGCGCTCCGCACGGCGGTCGCCGACGAACTGATTGAGAAATTGGACCAATTGCGTTTCTCGTTCAACAACGAAGCAGGGCGGCAGGGGCCAAGGACGGTTTATTGATCTAGACAGGCCCCGCGCGTCGTGCCCCTGACACCCTGCCGCAGGGGCGATTTATAATAAATATAGTGGATTCCCGCGATTTTATTAATTTTATTTAAAAATTAGCTTTAGTTAATGCGATAAAAGACAGCCTCGTTGATTTAATGGTTAGCCTACGACCTCGAGGTCCTGGGTTCGAATGCTAGAATTACGGAATGATTCTGTGTTTTTCATTCTTTTATGAAATTTTTAGTACATTCCAAGCCCGAATGGGAAGTTGGTGGTGTTACACCCTAATACCTCGGAGAGCACGTTAAGCCGTCGGTCCCGGTCACTATCATCAACATCTGATAGTGATCGTTAATATATTTAACATTATCACCCGCCAACCCGCATTGGAGCAGCATGATGGGTCAACGCTCCATATCCCCTCTCCCATAAGAAGGGAGGTCTGATCTGGTAGTGGGCCGTTCATAGGCTGATATTGATGATGAATCAGCTAAAATGTACCGATCTCCCATTTAAGTTTGATCCATTATTTTTTTTTATCGACTACAAGTTAGCCCTTGAATGCTATCACACCTGATGTTAAGTGGTGATGCGATCTAAGATGGAAGCGGGCTAACTTGTTAGGAGTAGGATGAAATCCACAGTCCTTTCGGTTTCTACACGACATCGTACCGGAACGCTAAATCGCTTGGCGGTACGTCTTTGTCGGTAGGGTGGTAACTAGCCACGGCGAAAGCCTCCCACCAGCCGAAGTTTATTACTAAATACATTTTAAACAACCAAAACCTTGCATACATGAATTAGGAAGTAAAAAGACAGCTAAGCAATTTATAACTCGTGTATCAGTTAACTCATAAACCAGTTACGCAATAAATCTCCGCAAAGAATCAGTTTGGTGCGAAAAATTCTTACATCTCCCACAAATTTCACTTAGAGGCTTGTGGTGTAAGTTTTATGGGCTCTGCAGGGCCATAAAACAACAATGCTTACCTATGGTGTTCACAGTATGTACCTGTACCTATATACGTAGATACGAGAGGGAAACCGAATTTTGATATAGGATAATAGGGACGTTGGTCTAGTGGTAAGCGTATGTGACTTCGATCACGTGGTCCCGGGTTAAAATGAATGGTAAGGGAATGCTAAAAATTCTTGTTGACGTGACAACGTCTTATAATTCGATAGAGCCGGCTGCACGCACGAAAAAACATGACTCATGCGGCGTTACTTCGCTTTGAGGCGTTCCATGTAAGGCTTGATGTGCAAGCGAGAGCGCGGAACGAGCGACAAAGAAGCACAATCGGCCTTTGCGTTCGGCAGCGTTCGACATCCGTCTATTAAATATATTTATTAAATATATTAATTTTAAATTAAAAATTAATATATTTATTATAAATTAAAAATATAAATTTATATAGTCAAAATCAATTATTTTATTAATTTAAATTAATATTTATAAAAATATACTTAAATTAAAAATTTTAATAACCAACTAAGTGCTACAATTCCATCAGTATTTTCTTAAGACTTTGTCACGTTCAACTATCGTCAGTAAACCGACATTACAGACAACCAATTTTATTTTTCTCTGAAATCCAGTACATTCGAAGCCCGGAGTGGGAAATAGGTGGTGTTACACCCCCGTGCTCTATCATCATCATAATGATCGTTAATAAATGAAACAGCGTTACACTAAGCCCACCAACTCTCATTGGAACCAATAATAGGCTACCTATAACTAAAGCCAAATTCGATTGAGAATGCTTGTTAACAAACAAATTAAAAATGAAGGTAGAGATCACTAGTCATTTTTCACCTTATTTTTTTAGTTAACTTGTTAATGACGAATTCATGACAATAGTAAGCTTAAAACTAATTAATATATTCAATGTCTTTTAAATAAGATTTTTAAAATAACAAAACATAATTTTAAATTTATTAGGCATAAAATGAGTTGCATTTTCTACCTCCATTTTAAATTTCTTTGTTGACAAGCATTCTCAATCCAGTTTGGCTTTAGTATAATTATTAAATTTAAAATGATATGTTACCTATATTTTTAAATAATGGATTAAAAGCATGAACGTAATATATGTACTTTCAATGAATAAATTAACTATAAAGCGAAACGATATAATTACAAAGAAAAATAAAACGCGACTCGACGTAAAGTGCCAAATAAACAATTCCTACATAAAGCACTCGCTACTTGCATAGCACTCAACCTATATCCGAACACTGCGAAACGTTTGCTACTGTATTTTTTTTAATAAGATGAACAGCATCCTGTGATTTTGTCCGCAAGTTGGGGAACATAGGTCATAATTACTATGAACAACTGAACGAGAGATTAGCTAAAACAGATAGACAGACATTGTGTAACCTTTTTTGCATCGCCTCAAACTTTTAGCTATCGCATGTTGCACCTATATAAAGATCTAAGTTTCACGTATTTTGTTCGCCCCAAGGTAGACATGTAACAACAGAAACTGGTGGAAGGCGAAACATTTGTGAGACATTGTAAAGTCAACGCTTTCAGTTCTTAAAACACTTAGAATGGACGTTGGGTAACAGAGGGGCTAAAGTTATGAGAAAATAGAAACCACAGAAAAAAACTCACAAAAAAGAACTAGGATAGATAGAGTGGAGGAAGATTTATTGACTAAATAAGTAAAGAATAAATGGGGAAAAGTGGTAGAAAGTTCAGGGGTTGCTTAAGGAAGTCGAGGAGTCAAGTTAAGTCGTATACATTTCGCGCCTGGAATATGTGCGATGACGATGACGCGAGTTCTATGATTTTTGTTCATCCAAAACGTGCTTAACGTGCTTAAAGACATTTCACTCAAAAAACCTGCCACTGTTAATTAACAGGTTACCTATTTTTGTACTATAGTACGGTTTTGTCAAAAGGGATATTAAGGGTATATGGACACGAAACAGGCAAAACGAAAGAATGTAATGCCATTACTGTCGACCATTTTGTTAATGCAGATGCATAGAGCCTTTATGAAAGCAGGCCACAGCGCCGTCTGTGTTACAGTCAGTATTTTGTTACAGGATTTTGTGTGGGTGCCCATTTTTTCAAGTCAAATGAAATTTGTATTTTATAAAGTCAATATCACAATTTGTACACTACTAACAGTCATGTTTGTAGTCACATTGAATAGATAAAGTCGGTACCTTATTATCGAGTCGCGGTACCTTTTATCCTTCTATTTTTATTTTATTTTTTGGCACAGTTTATAAAGCGATCAGTAGGTAGCACTTAGGAAGGTTAATATTAATAGGTTACACTATGTTAGTAACTTTTTAAAGATTTAATTTTTTGTTTTAAATGAAAATGAAGGACTACAAAATGAAATGTCAAATTCTGCATTCTACGATATTATCTACTGGTCGAGTAGATTTTTGATGAGAAGTTGTTTCCAACTGGTACATTAATTTTTACCTTAAACGATTATAAGGAAGGATTCTAACGCTAAGAAGCCTAGTACAAAGCAAAATATGGGAGATTTATTGCAAGTTAATTTGCTCATCACTCCAAAGATCCCGGTCAAACGTTTTCAAATAATCGGTGAACCTAGAAAACCTCAGGACTGAATAGGGTGCCTCCTCTTTTTTTACCCGACTCCGTCAGAAGAAGGGTTATTAAAAGCCGTTTTAGAATAAGAGTTCTAGATATTTTTCAGTATGTCCGGCTTTTGACATTTGGACTGTAACATGCGGCATGGTGTTAAAAGCTGTGGGATTAATTCACATGGCTCTCTGAATAATTTATAGCAGATATCATTATCGTGTAAGTTGTTTTTGCGCTGATTCTCTTATTTGATTACATTATTACAGTTGTTGATACAGAAATAACAAATAAGCTTATGCATTTCTAGTAGATTTGATAAGGTGTCCAATAAATAAAGAATCAAACGTCACAATTTAATATATAGCATAGACTGTTAGATTGAGTGCATGTGATCGCCACACCTTAGTTATTTTATAAAAGCTGAAAGTGTATCTGCTCTTGTTCCTACTATAGCTAAGTACAGCATGCAAATATGGAATTGAGACTGATGGTTTACGAGTAGTATGATTTAAAGGTTTAGTTACGGTTTTTCACCTTATAGCGATCACAGGCTTACCTTGTGTGCAAATGATAGATGCATCATTTAATTAGTAGTAGGTAGTAACTAATTTAAGAAGTTAAAATAAGTATTGACGACCTTCGTGGCGCAGTGGTCTGCGCGGTAGATTTATAAGACGGAAGTCCTGGGTTCGATTCCTGGCGAAGCCGATTGAAATTATTTTCTTAATTGGTCCTAGTCTGACTAGAGGGAGGCTTTGGCCATGTCTAGCTACCTACTTGCCGGCAAAGACGTACTGCCAAGCGATTTTGCATTCCTGTGCAATGGCGTGCAGAAACCAAAAGGGGTGTGGATTACACGTTCTATCGATATCGACAAGTTAATTCGCTTCCATCTTAGTTCAATCAATACTTACCATCAGGTGTGTTTGCAGGCTTACTTGTAATGAAATATTAATAAACAAAGAAACACAGTTTAGATTATTAATTTTTATCAGGTATGTTTGCAGGCTTACTTGTAATGAAATATTAATAAACAAAGAAACACAGTTTAGTTTATTAATTTTTATCAGGTATGTTTGCAGGCTTACTTGTAATAAAATATTAATAAACAAAGAAACACAGTTTAGTTTATTAATTTTTATCAGGTATGTTTGCAGGCTTACTTGTAATAAAATATTAATAAACAAAGAAACACAGTTTAGTTTATTAATTTTTATCAGGTATGTTTGCAGGCTTACTTGGAATAAAATATTAATAAAAAAAGTTTTACTTTATTAATTTTTATTCAAGTTTAAAGATTAAGAGAATTTTTCCTCTACGGCTGCCAACAAATTTTATTTGTTAAGTCATCTTTCGCACGCCATAATTATGTTCCTTTGTTACCCTTTGATCGAAAAAGATAAATAAATAAATAATTCATTAATTAACAGCATCACCCTTACAATACAATTACTACACCCTCACCCAACCGCACAAACGGCATAAAACAGTAATTCACAAAGAACTGCAACACTAAAAATAATTGAAGCGTTTTCAACAAACGCCCCACACTCGTAGTTATTTTTTTTGTTGAAAAATTATATAATTTTCCAGTTTTTCCTTTGAGAGAGCTCCGTTTGAGGCGGATACTTCGCGTAACCGGCAGAATTGTTCCAGCAAAGGATTCCTTTTGACTCGCCGAAGAAATATGGCTCAGAAACAGATTAAAACGATCTCCGAGACGTTATTGGTCGAGAAATTGCTTTAGTAACGGCCGTGCCTCGAATTATGTAACCGCTGACTTGTTTTCAAATGGATTTTAAATACAGTTTTGTCATTTTTGTGCAAATATTCATTTTAGTACTTTATATAAAGGACAGTTTGTTTGTTTGTTACGCTTTTATACTTTCTTTAACCAACCGATAAATAGAAACACGTTTCTTGGGATTCATTTTTGGAATAGTAATAATTTATGAACTGATAGTAAATGGAAAACCATTGCATGTTTTTTTTATTCATTACAAGTTAGCCCTTGACTGCAATCACACCTGGTGGTGAGTGATGATGCAATCTAAGATGGAAGCCGGCTAACTTGTTAAGAGTAGGGTGAAATCTACATCCCATCGGTTTCTACACGACATCCAATCGGAACGCTAAATCACTTGGCTGTACGTCTTTGACGGCAAGGTGATAACTAACCACGACCGAGACTTCTCACCAGCGAGTACCAGACCAATTCAGAAAATCTCAATCAGCCCTGATGGGAGTCGATCCGTTTTATAAATCCACCGCGCATATCACTGCGCCACGGAGGCCGTCAAAGCTATTTTATATATAACGTATAAACGAACGTTGATTGTTGTCTGAGGGTAGTGTAACATTTTTAAAGTATTGATTTATTCACTCGGTTACAATCAGAGTTGCGTCTAGTTATATTATTGTCTAGCAACAATAGAAACAATAGTTCTTGCATCTGAATACGAGGACAGGAAGGCTATATATTGAGATGGCAACTCAATAAGACAAAGCAGATGTTAGTTGTTTATGTCGTAAGTTGGAGCGCGCTCTTATAAGGACTGCTGACACATTAAGATGTAATATCACAAGCTTTAATTTCAATTAGAGGACGCCCGCGGTTATATCCACGTTGTTCTCGTAACTGTGGGAATTTCGGGTTATAAAGTGGCCTTTGTGTTATACAGATATGTAAGCTGTATTATTGTGAAGTTTCATCAAAATCCATTCGGTAGTTTTGCGTGAAAGAGTAACAAATATCCATTCATCCATACCTACAACTATTCGTCTTTATAATGTTACTAAGGATATTTCTGCCGAGAACTCAGTCAAAAATTTTTTAACAAAAAATAGAACCGACTCAAAACGCACTAAAAAGTAAAAAATAACTGTGTCATTTACTTGCTTTAATTTACTTAAGCATATCTATGAAGTCGGTGCCAGCCAAGTTTAAGGAACATTTATTTTACGTAGTAAAGCAGTTTGTGGGTTCTAGGTAACGTCCTTGAAAGTAGAAACCTTGGCTGGCACCGACTCCTAGATATGCTTAAGTAAATTAAAGCAACTAAATTACACAGTTATTTTTTACTTTTTAGTGCGTTTGGAGTCGGTTCTATTTTTTGTTAAAAATTTTTATTTCTTACTTTTTAGTGATTTATCGCCAACGTAGCGTACTCGTACTATACTGTCATAGTATATTATATAGCACTAGTAGCCAAAAAGCTACCGATACCGAGTCAAAAACCGAAATCGCTGTAAGCGTGCCTCCAAAATTTGAAGAGTTCCTTCGATTTCCCCAGGATATCATCAGCAGATCCTAACATGAGGATAATGGGACCACCTTGGATGTATGCCCTTTCTAATAAAAAAAGAATTATCAAAATCGGACAACACTGTAAAAAGTTATGCGTGGTCATACATACAAATATACGTGTCGAATTGAGATCCTCCTCCGTTTTTTTCGTCGGTTAAAAAATTGGTTGTCTGTAAAGTCGGTTTACTGACGATAGTTAAATGACAACGTCTGAAGAAAATACTGATGGAATGGGAGCATTTAATTGGTTATTAAAATTTTTAATTTAAGTATATTTTTATAAATATAAATTTAAATTAATAAAATAATTGATTTTGATTTTATAAATTTATATTTTTAATTTATAATAAATATATTAATTTTTAATTTAAAATTAATATATTTAATAATTATATTTAATAGACGGATGTCGAACGCTGCCGAACGCAAAGGCCGATTGTGCTTCTTTGTCGCTCGTTCCGCGCTCTCGCTTGCACTTCAAGCCTTACATGGAACGCCTCAAAGCGAGGTAACGCCGCATGAGTCATGTTTTTTCGTGCGTGCAGCCGGCTCTATCGAATTAAAAGACTTTGTCACGTCAAAAAGAGGCCTTCAAACAACGGGACGGAACGAAGTGTTAGGCTATATTGTTAAAGAAGCGTTGAAGGGTACACAAGAGTCCACAATACAAGCGTCCAATTAAACATTATTGACTTGTACCTACCCACTAACGTTTAAAGAATGTTTAACGGCCAAGTAACAAAACATACTATATTAATAAAGAAATCGCAGTAAGAAACCTTAGACTTGGCACGACTTTGTCTAGATTTCACTTCTTTTTAGAGATTAACAAGCAGCTCTTATTAATATATTCTCACACAAGTGATACTGCTGGTTTCTATGGTACTCGTATCTCTATGAAATACCTACAGTGGCTTGCGACACGTGTATTTTATCCATGCGTATGTACATAATTCGTATTCATATCGCGGCGACAAAGCTCAGCTACGAACTTGTACCTCGATCGCGTCAAGAATGCAGTGAATCATCATTGTTTGCCGGCCTAACCCCGCATCGTAATCAATCAAATCGCGTCGCGTTCTTAGGTATGCCTTCAACTGGTCACTGCGAACTTGATCTTCTAATTTGAAAAGATTTGATTGGTTAGGGGGCGGAGTTGGCTGGCGGTCACTGTATTCTTAATATAGTGCGGGTACTCTAGCTAGAGAAAGAGGTAAACCGCCGAATCCAACTCGGCTGGGCAGCGTTCGGGAAACTCCGTGACATCTTTTCGTCCAAAATTCCTCAGTGCCTGAAGACGAGAGTCTTCGAACAGTGCGTGTTGCCAGTGATGACCTACGGATCCGAATCTTGGTAGCTGACTGCGGGCTTCATAAGAAGGCTCAGAGTCACTCAGCGGGCAATGGAAAGAGCAATGCTCGGAGTATCTCTGCGTGATCGAATCAGAAATGAGGAGATCCGCAGAAAACCAAATTAACCGACATAGCTCAGCGAGTCGCAGAACTGAAGTGGCAATGGGCGGGGCACGTAGTTCGAACAGCTGATGGACGTTGGGGGCCCAAGGTGGTAGATTGGCGACCCCGCATCGGAAAGCGCAGCGGTGGTCGACCCCCAACCAGGTGGACTGACGACATCAAACGTGTCGCAGGGAGCCGCTGGCAACAGGCGGCTCGGGATTGTTGTGTTTGGAAGTCCCTAAAAAAGGCCTATGTCCAACAGTGGACGTCTACCGGCTGGTAATGATGATGATGATGATGATGACTCTAGCTAGTATTGAGCTATAAATGACTCAGCATGTGTAGCACAAGGTTTACAAACACGAAGCGAACAAATAGATACGCTTTTCATCGGAACGCGCGAGGCATCGCTCCAAAATGAAATTCGAGCACAATGTTGCATTTATTGAACTGTATCGATATTTTTCAATTTAAATTTTTCACAACGGCCAAATAAAGTTGTTTGATTTATATTGAAGGCTAATCTTTAGAACGGAACACGAATATTCAAAAATTTGACAATTTTCGATTGACGCTGTGTGGCACAGTGGATAGTGGCCCTGCCTCTGCGTCCTAGGCTGTGGGTTCGATTCCCACGTCTGGAAAAATGTTTGTGTGATCGGCATGGATGTTTTCCAGTGTCTGGGTATTTATTTATATATTATAAGTATTTATGTATAATATATATAAAAATAATTATCAGTTATCATAGTACCCATAACACAAGCTACTTACGAGTATACTTACTTTGGGGCTATATAGCGATGTGTGTAATTGTCCTATATTTATTTATTTATTCCCATAATGTCATTGTCAGGAATACAATGAATGTATTATAAAGGCATTATCATTATCAGTCTAATCCCGCCACCCAAATTAAAGCAGCGTGATGGGTCAACGCTCCATATTCCGGCTCCTGCAAGGAGGGAGGCCTGGCCCTGTAGTGGACCGTTAATAGGCTGATGATGTTGCTGATGATGAATATTTCTACAGGTCCACGTCTTTATTTTTTTTTATCGACTACAAGTTGGCCCTTGACTGCTATCACACTTGATGTTAAGTGATGATGTAGTCTAAGATGGAAGACATCGTACCGGAACGCTAAATCGCTGCGATACGTCTTTGTCGGTAGGGTGGTAGCTAGCCACGGTGAAAGCAACCCACCAGCCAGACCAAGACAAAATTAAGAAAAATCTTAATCTGCCCCGCCAAGAATCGAACCCAGGACCTCCGTATTATAAATCCACCGTGCATACCACTACGCCACGGAGGTCGTCAAATCTGTCTATACGTTTGCGTGATATAATGTTAGAGGCCGTCTCGCAAATACGCAGATTTTGTGTATTAGAGGTAAAACCGGCATTATATATGTCCGTGCTATTAGAAAGATCGTATCCAAATCTGTTGTAGATACCCGCGATTTATACATTTGGTACTTACAATTTTCATTATCAGCCTATAAACGGCCAGGGCCAGGCCTCCCTCCTTATAGGAGAGGGGATATGGAGCGTACACCCACCACGCTGCTCCAATGCGGGTTGGCGGGCTTAGGGTGATAATGTTTCATTTATTGACGATCACTACCAGATGTTGATGACAGGGACTGGGACCGACGGCTTAACGTGCTTTCTGAGGCACGGGGGTGTAACACCACCAACTTCCCGACTCCGGGCTTGGAATGTACTGAGAATTTCATAGAAGAATGAAAAACTCAGAATAATTCCGTGACCCGACCCAGGATTCGAACCCAGGACCTCATGATCGAAGCCAGATAGGCTAACCACTAGACCAACGAGGCAGTCGGTACTTACAATGCCACGCATAATTTGACATGATAAAATCTCCTCTATTAGTTATATTGTAAGTAAAATATTGTTATTATGTCCATAGTAGCCCTCACTCGGAACAGCGCAAGGTGTTCGCTTTTAATGATCCTAAGTGTTAAGCCCGTGGGGCCGGAATTAGCACATTTTAAAGTGGATTTTAGTCCCACTCTCATTTTCTATGCAAAGCCTTTGAGCCCGAGCGAGTAACGTTGCGGTTCGAAAACGATTTGCGTGCATTTTATTTTTTGTTTAAATATTTACGAATAAATTGTGCATGAAAGCCTTTTCAGGTTGGTTCGGTTTACCGTCAATCATCAGTATATGATGTATTGGGTATTTATATCTTTTTATTTAAATGCGTTAATTGATTGTGAAATACATAGTGCGTACAAGTTTGACGGCCGAGTGGCGCAGTGGGTAGTGACCCTGCTTCTGCGTCCCAGGCCGTGGGTTCGATTCCCACATCTGGAAAATATTTGTGTGATTAGCATGGATGTTTTCCGGTCTCTTGGTGTTTATCTATATATTACAAGTATTTATGTATAATATATACTATCTATTAGCTACCTAAGTTTACTTTGGGGCTATATAGCGATGTGTGTAACTGTCCTATTACATTTATAATAAAATATTTATTTATTTATAGTAATGCAAGCTTCATTGCATAACTTATTTAACTCCTCCGGATCTCCTTATTACTGTTTATCTAAATTTTATTTGATTCGACTATAGACTAGCGATCGAATATTCAAACACAAATCAAAATTAAGTACTTCATGTGAACTTATTTAAAAAAATTTCAATTGATAACTGTCAAAGTAAGACATGAGATTTACTTAAATTACATTTGAGTTTGAGTATTCGCATATTATCTTATAAGTAGCATGTAATCGAATCGCGGCATACACTCGGGCACGGTTCGAAGCAGACGATTCACTTGGTGCAGACTAGGTAAAACAATTAAATTTTATTTGTCCAATGCATTATCTGAAGATTATTGGCGTCGAGTGTTTTTTTTTATCAACTACAAGTTGGCCCTTGACTGCTATCACACCTGATGTTAAGTGATGATGCAATTTAAGATGGAAGCGGGCTGACTTGTTAGGAGTAGAACGAAATCCACACTCCTTTCGCTTTCTACAATACAACGCACCGGAACGCTAACTCGCTTGGCGGTACGTCTTTGTCGGTAGGGTGGTAACTAGCCACGGCCAAAGCCTCCCACCAGCCAGACCAAGACAAATTAAGAAAAATCTCAATCTGTCCCGCCGGGAATCGAACTCAGGACCTCCGTCTTATAAATCCACCGCGCATACCACTGCGCCACGGAGGTCGTCAAAAAGTGTAGTAGGGATTGCATTTTTAACTAACTGTTAAAACACTAGGATATTGGTACAGGTGTTTAATTATCTATAGGTACGGCCCACTACAAGGCCGCAACTGCAAAACACTAAAACTACTAGGTACTTCTAAGAAAATTTCATACAAGAATGAAAAAATCAGAATTATTCCGTGACCCGACCCAGGATTCGAACCCAGGAGCTAGAGATACTATAATACGATTCATGGCGAACGACACGAAGTTCCCTTATAAATACATAGAGAACATTTGTGTCGCTGCGACACGTCTGCGGTAGTACGAACCGGCACCTTAACTTTAAAACCCTATTTTCTATCAATTAACAATTCGAAAATAGACCAATTCAATTAACTTAAAACCTTTCACACTGCATTTTCACTTAAAAAGTTTAAAAATCAATAGAGCGTTTCGACGATTTTTCGGCCAAAAACACAAACTATTTTCGCCTTGCGTCGTTTGTTATCGGCAATGCCGTTGTCTAGTGCACTTTGAAAAAGTAACACCTGCGTTCCGATAAAAAAAACGGGGAAAACGGAAATAACGCACTGGTGAAGTTTATTTTATTTGTGTACACTTGCGGTTCCGTATTTTGTACACTTCACTTTTATAGGCACGTTTTATACTATCAGAATGGGCTTTTTCATGTCCGAACGACTTGTATGAATATAAATGTAAGCTTCCTGGTTGGTCTTCCTGTCCTTAAAGAAGCAGAAGATATGGGAAGCAGACCCTGATGCTGCTGTAATACGCAGAGGAAGATGGGCTAGAAGAAGGCATCGCTATGCCCAGCTATTCCCGCCGTAGGTTATGTCGTACCAAAAAGGACGTTTAGAATCAAATCAAACGTCAAGACGTTTCAGTAGATTGCAAAAGTGATTCTGTTGCGCTCTCGTTAATAACGCAGTCGGATTTGTTGGGTTAAAGTGAATCTCACTTACCCTTCCTGCGCGGAAAGAGTGCATAAATAAATGCATTTACGCACTCTTTCCGCGATAAAAAAAGTGGTTATTCTATGAATTACAATCTAAACACAACCAATTCATCAACACTAAAGCTTAGTATTTTCATCGAAAATTTCTTAGAAGACAGAAACATCAGTCTTATTCCATTTCCAGATACCCAGTACTCTCGTGATTCGAAGCCACGGTATTTTTTTCTTTGTACTTACCAATTAAGCACTTTTCAACGTATTTGTCAAGTGAGTCAAAATAAACGAAGAAAAAAGCATTTTTACATTTTCGATATTAAAATAAGGAAAGTAACTTAATCTTCAACGAGTGACAAGGAGTTAAAATAACTTCATGTTATTTTACGTTACCAACTTTAGCAATAAACGATATGGGGCGGAAATTCGTTCGCTTAACTTAAGTTGCGTTCCCATTGTGTCGATACACTTTTTCCATCGCACGGCTGTTAGTTTGTTAGTCGATATACAGCATGCGGGAACTCTACCTACCGCATTTCTTTTAGAACTGCGGTAGAGATGAGAGCATTAAGGAGTACATGCGGATAAAAACTGAGTGACAGAGATAACAATAGTATTATAGGACGTTGTGGTGTAAAAGAAGATTTAGTGACTAAAATTGAGAAAGAGATGCTTAGGTGCTTTGGGCATGTAGAGAGAACGGATGAAACAAAATTAACAAAAAAAATATTTGAGGCGAGGGTGAATGGACAATGCAGGAAGGGGAAGGCCTAAGCGAATGATCCTGGACCATATTCAGGACATTTATGGATGGGCCGGACAAGAGTACCCTAATGCTACTGACTAGTATGAAAGGGTTACTGAGAGAGGAATAAGCTACGGAAGTATACAAGTATCGCAGCAAATGGGAGGATGTAGTCTTTGCCTACACCTATAGGAATGAGATATGATGCTATGCATGTATGTAAAACAGTTGCTCGTGCCGTATTATATGTGAACACCTCCATTTAAATACAAAAACAACTGCACGGTAAGCTGTCGCCCCGGCATAGTGGAATCGCAACCTTACACGGGAGATGCCAGCCATTACCTTAATACGTTTTACAATTAATTTTATAAGAAAGGATGTTAAATTTACTTCAGCAGATGCTGACTTCCTGTTTTCCGAAAGTTAATAATACCTCCCTGTATTATTAAACTTCGATGGGAAGGAGTTATGTGTTTTGTGTTTACTAAGTTACTTCTTTAAGCTAGTGGGTTGCCCTTATAGCTTTGAATCACGAGATCCTGACTTCGAATTCGGTCGGGTTATGAAGATATTTTTCTCCTAAAAATTTTTCACTAAAATTCTAAACCCTTACCTCGGAGAGTACGTTAAAACGTCGATCCTGGTCATATCTGACAATAATCGTTAATGAAGCAAACATTATAAACATAAACACGCCGACCCGTATCAGAGCAGCGTGGTGTGTCTAAGGACTATGTCACCTCCCCTATACGGAGGGAGGCTTCGCCGTATTAGACTGTTAAAAGGCTGGACTAACATGGATGCAAGTTCATTTCAAAAAGAAGTTTGCTATTTACGATACAATAGAACAAGAGTATTTTCACTTCTGACGGGAAATGCGTGGAGCGGTATCAACGATCGCGATAATTTGTATTTAAAATAAAATCATTCAATATTTGAATGTAAATTTATGATTTATTTATTTATTTATTTTAAGTTACATTTCCATTACAATTAGACTTATATATAAATAATTTATAATGGAACCCTGTGAGGGTGTCGTAACTTGTAGAGAGGTGGACTTATTTTTTATCATTTACAAAGTCATTTATTTTATAATATGCTTTTTCGGATAAAAATTTTTTTAACGATGATATAAAGTCATTAAATTTTTCTTTCTCTTTAATGTAGTCTGGTAGTTTATTATATATTTTATGCACATTGTGTGTGAGCCAGTGCTATGTATTTTCAAATTTTATTTTATTAGCATTAAATTATGAATACGCGCACGCCGCAATGTGTTTTGCCGTGGCATATCGGCCAATTTTTAATTAAAATAAAAATAATTTTGTACAGTCATGATCATTGTTTGAAAAAAGCAACTATTGAGTTTCTTGCCGGTTCTTTTCAGTAGGAATCTACCTTCTGAACCGGTGGTAGAGTCATTACAAACCAACCCTACTTGAGATTTAAGCGAATTTTAAATTGTTTGGACTCTTTCTTTGGATGGTTGCAGGTGCCAAAAATAATTTTAAATAATCGCAAACAGGTTCTTCCCAATATTAACCTTTGGATTAATTATATTAATATTATTGTATAAAACGGGAATATCCGTTTCTTCCCAATTAAACCCGCTCCGGAAATTAGGGTCCGTTTGACGCGAATCCTTAACGACCTTATTTGAAAATGGCGTTCCGAATTTATTGTCTTTATAATTAATGAGCAGCGCATAATTTTTCTTGCTATTTTTAATTTCAATCCTTTTATTTATACATTAATTTTTGGTTGGTTTAAATTATTTTAACAATAATATGAATATCAAGATCATTATCAGCCTGTTAACGGCCTACTACAGGGCCAGGTCACCCTCCTTATAGGAGAGGGGATATGGAGCGTACACCCACCACGCTGCTCCAATGCGGGTGTGAGGGTTTAAGGTAATAATGTTTCATTGAAAATGAAAAACTCGGATTTATGACCCGACCTAGTACTCGAACCCAGGAACTCGTGATCGAAGCCACATAGCCCAACCACTAGACCATCGAGGCAGTCAACATTAATATAGTATACCTAAAACCAAGTTGCTTCCCGTTGTCTGTATGCTTAGATACTTTAAACTAAGCAACGTATTTTAACGCAGCATTCAGTCAAAAGATGGATTGGTTCATGAGAAAAGTTTGTTATCAAAGAAACCGTGGCCACATAATGTCAGAACAGGCAAATATTAACAAAACGAAGAGAAAAAGAAAAGAAAAAAAAAAGCTTCGAAGAAACTTTGTCGTTAATAAGGTCATTAATTTCATAGTACGTACCTCTAGTTAGTAAATGGCTGTTAGTACATTAATTGACATATAGACAGGACTTCTGTAAAGGCAAGTCCTGTCTATCCCGCCGCAGACAGCGACATATGCCCCAAGTAGGGAATGCCTTTGTTTTGATCGCGTTCGTAGTTTCGCGCCGCGTCATGCTCGCCACTTACGCAGCATACCCCGCTAACATTGACGTATTAATAGTTAGTACTATGGACTTCGGGTGTAATGCAAAATTCACGACAAAAGTGTTCCGAGATATCTTATGTATGGAGTATAAATGGTGTGGAGTAGGTAGCTTTTTTTTTTTGGAATCTTTAACCTTATATTATATTCACAGCAAACTTTAAATGTATCAGTGACCTCCGTATGCTGGGATAAATCTAGTACCAACCAATATATTTTTTTACTACAATGACATTAGGTCACTGTTTTAAATAATTGTTTCAAATTTCATGTGGATAATTCTTATAGTTATCAAAATAATCGAGTGTGAGGGACGGACCAACGGACGGACGGACGGAAGGGTCCATTTCGACGGGTGCAAAGTAAAAAAAGTTAACTGCAATTTGGAGATTTTTTGATTACTACAGTAGCTAACTAAAAATATCATGTTCTACAACTTCGTAAAAAATAAATCCTAAATATCGCCATATTTCTTGAACTTTTGTCACGTTAAAGAAGACAACTACTCCTGTTTTATAATTTGCACGACGTAGATGAGTTTATCTATCGTTGGGCGTTTTTACGCAGGGCGTGCGGCGAGCGCGCGGTCTGTCATATTGTGTCATCAGTCACATGACATGTGTTTCGCCGGTCGGCAGGAATATTTACTTGTTTTGGTTTGTTACGTGTAAAAGTTCGTGTGATAGTGTTACCATAATAATAAACAATTTGATTATATCACAATAGACATGCAAAGACATAAATTGTTAGTGAATTTGGCAAAAACAAAACGGCAATGTGATATTATAAACTGAAAAAACTATTAAAACTTAAGAATAACAACCGTGGCACTGGTTCTGGTATGTATTTTGTATTGAAATAGTGTAATGTTAATGTTGAGTATTGTTTGTGTGTTGCTTTAATGCTCATTCATTATCATCATATTATTTTTTTACTAAACAACGTATAAACGATCATCTGCCATATAGCTTTTTCTACTTTGTGATCTTACATGTAGATGTCTCAATTTTCGTAAGTAAAATTACTATTAATTAATTTGTTACTTCTTATTTTAGCTAAATTAATTAACTAATATTAATTGATTAAATATTAATTTAATAAATTTTAATTTTCTACTAATATTTTACAATTGTTTCATGTTCAGCAAGCCAGAAATCATCATTTAAAGAAGAAAGCTTACAAAACATAAACAATGGATTTTTCGAAAATAATACTGTGTTGGAAGATGAAGTTATTAAACTTTTTATAAAAGAGCTTGATGTGTTCGCCATGAAGACAAATGAGTATCAGTTAATTTCGCAAGTTAAGTCTCCATTTTCTGCATCATACTCTAGGCCAGTCTTACCTGTTCACTCTCAATCTAAATCACAAATTTTGAATTCTAAAATTGATCTTATAGATACTAAAAGAAAATTATCTGATACATCAACTCTCTCAGAATATAATTCATTTACTTGGAGGCCGCCACGTCCATTGTCTATTAGAGTTAAATCAATATATGTGTTCACTAAACTCAGACAGGCTATCGAGTATGTTACTTTCAAACTGTACATCTCCAATAAACAACATCAATCACACTTCGTCGGCAGTGGAGGCTTCAAGTGAATGTATTTGACATATAAACAATTTATGGTGGATATTAACCTTACAAAATCATCATAGAAGAAAACGCAAACCCAGGACGTACCTAACTCGAACACAATGGATGTGGATCAGAATGGATCAAAATCCACCAGAGGTACAGGAGCAGGTGCATACTGCCAGGAACTGAACATAAAGATCCTGCAGGCACTCGGTAAGCACAACTTGAGTCTTCCAGGCCGAGTGCGTTGGAAACACAACAGCAGCCATATGGCTATAGCTAGCAGTATGGTAACAAATTTCATATTATCATACATACAGACAGCCAAGCAGTATTAAAAACTCTAGCAAAATCCCCAACTACTTCAGGGCTACTGTTCAACTGCCCGTGCAGAGCTATGGGCCACCTTAACAGAGTGCAACCGGACAAAGAAGATACTTACCAAACTTAAACTCAATTGTAACAAATAAACTCATGCGCTTGAATCGTATCCACTGCATCCTAATACCTTTCAATTTTAGGTATGATAGAACTTCTCTATGTAAAGCCTGAACCGTACATGTTATGCTTAGATGCAGTGGTGTATCACAGCAACAGGCAGCCTACATTGGTTCCTCAGCGACACTACACGAGTCAATCGATAACCTGGGCACCTGCTAAGCTTCAGGAGCTAGCTCGGCTGGTTGGAATAAATCATGGCCAAGTCCGGAAAGGCCAGGAAGGAGAAGAAGATACCTTAGAGGATTTATTTTTGGTAAAATACAGAATTATTGTCATGATTGTGATTATAACTAGATCATCGAAATTACTGTATTATTGATTATTATGACTGATTTTTATTATTTTTAAGTATTTAAACTTTAGTTTGTTGATTTAATATTAATTGTTTTTTATAAGATTATAATTTTATTGTAAAATTTTCAACGAAAGTACGTAATTACCTGAAAAAAAATCAATAGGCTTTTCATCCCGAAAAAAGTTTTTATAAGATTACTTTATTGCTAAAATAAATAAATAATTTCTTAGCAAACATTTCATTTAACTTCCTTATAAATCGTATTCCTTTCTCAAACATTGTAACGTAGAAAATTATATCTGCAAAATTATGTTCTGAATTTAACACAGCCTTAAAATAATTTTAGCAATATGGAAAATTTTACTTGTTGTATTTACTGAAATATATGGAACATACTTTATTAAATCTGGATATTTGCAATTTCCATGTAGAAATGACCAAGTGGTAGTTAACATAGTTGTCACATTTTTAAGTACAATGTAGAAACAGACAACTGCAATATCTCTTAAATTAAACCTAATTAAAAGAAATCAAAGGTGCATGTAGATGTCTTATGAAACAATAAAGCAGTGACGAAAATTTCAAAAAACTTGGTTTTAAATTAACAAAATGGGAGCACTTTTTCCTATTCTTCGCTCTCCTGAAAAGTACCTGTTTTGTATATAGCTCTTTTTACTTTGCACCCGTCGATTTTACCATTATGGTAAAACTTTTTTGATTAATATTCAAAAATTAAAAAAATAGTTTATTAATTAATAATATAAATTATTTTCAATTAAAGAATGAAGGAATTAAAAATTCAAATATCAAACTCTAAATAACTCTCTTAAATAACTCTATACAGTCGTTGTTCTATAACATTATTGACGTGTACTCTCAGTAAGCTAATATGTGACTGAATGCGATTTGGAATCTTTTTCGCGTTTTAGCTCTCTTTAGGTTCGGACATTAACGGGCATTGACATAGTATTAATATGTCAATGACCGCTAATGATTCGAATTTACGAATAGACGTGACCTTTGATACGCTCGTATGCAGTCAGTGTGAAAATACCCAGTTACCTACTCACTACTTACGGAAACCAATCAATTATTGCGGGCGCGCTAAACTTTACGGCTAAATAAAGTTTATTGGTCGGTTCCTCTAAACGCTGCTCGAGGAATCGTAAACAGTTAAAACTTTCTTCCACACTAAAAACTTTATATTGACTATGTGAATTTTATCACATTGGTAGATATTATATGTTAGCCTATTTCTTAGAACTGTGTTGTTGATCTTGTTGATATTCGTTTCTTAAATTTTTTTCTGAAGATCATTTGATATTTAATTTATTGTAATAAAGTTTTAATTTAAAAGCTATGTAAGTACGATTGTAATTTAATATATCATAATTCATTCCAAATTATAAATTATAAAATTATAATAAAATATAGATATACGTTCATACGTCAAATGTAACTAAACACAAAATATCAAATGACATGTAGCACTATCAGCCTATTTCACGGCCCGCCTTATAGGGGAAGAAATATGGAGTTTAGAACCAACAAGCTGCTCCAATGTGGAATGGCGAGCTTTAGGTTTTAATGTTTAATTAATTAACGATCAGTATCGACTGGATGATAGTAATTCGTACCGATGGTTTATTTACGGAGTGAACACCATCAACTGTTCGACTTATTTAAAAACACGGAATTTTTCCGAAACCTGACCCAGGGTTCGAATCCAGGACTTAGTTTAGACTAACCATTTTAGACCAACCAAGTCAGTTAACATGCATGCATGATAGTTATTCATTACTCAAAATTCAGAAGCACTGAAAAAATCGGTTTAACATTAACTTAAAGTTAATCCAAAGTTCCAAGGTGATATTTTCTTATTTCCTCCCGCAAATTCCTGCTAATTAAATCATAAATCAAACAATTAAGTGGCAAAGTGCAAAGTGCAGACACTCGCCCGCCTTAACGACTTCCCTCGACACCTGTTACAACTTTCCATTCTCGAAACTGCGCTTTATTTCACACAAAGAGTTTTCATAAACTATGTTTTTCTTTGTTCTGGGAAATTCTCAGTTTTGGCCAGTCTGTGGTTTATTATACCTCCGTACCCCAGGGAGTAAGCTAAACACGTTACAAATGCAAACATTGTCAAGTGTTCGCCACACACCACAGAAGAGACAGTAATGCGACACAGGCGTGAAAAATTTAATAACTCATAAAAATACACTATAGACCAGGACCTTATATCGTAGTAGGATGAACCCTATTGGAAAAGGAGGAACATATTATAAAAATTAAAGGAAAAATTATTTACGGGTGACCTGAGGTCGGGAAGGGGTAGGTTTTAGGAGTAAAAAGCTAAAGTCCTAAGCAAAAAGTTTAGCGGCAAAGTTGTAGGTAATAAAAAGATATAAAACTTATGTATTTACACTTTGTACACATAATCTAACCTGATAACATAGTATTTATGTGAAGAATTAAAAAAAAAAACCAGTTTTTGGTTTTTTATATTTTTTTTCACCATGGTAACCTCATGAGTAAGGTCCACATAAATTCTTTTTTGTTTTAAAATTATCGAGGTTAAACCACGAATACAAATGAAGTAATCAATACGAAAAGCAACTTGCTACATATTGCTTCTGTATAGAGTATCCGCCAGAGATTCAGCAAGTGTCTGGGAAAAGCAATCTTTTCCCGTATTCCATTGTTCCGTAGGGCTAAATAATGCAGGGGCCACGACACTGTGCGACAATTTACGACACCCGGGCCCGCCTGCACGTGTGGGCCCTTCCGTGAACTATCGGCACTCCCTGGAGAGACGTGTTCCTTTTGTTTAATCTACGGAGGTTAAGATTATTTTGCTTACTTTCAAACTATCATTACCTAACTATTTAAAAGACTTTGTAGACCAGGCTTCCCTCAGTCTTGACCCAACACGCTGCTTCAATGCGAGTTAGCGGGGTTACAGTGATATTATATGACTCTTTAATGATCAACTTCAAATGTTTATGATAGTGACCAAGACCGATGGCTTGAAGCCCAGCGATGTAACACCACCGACTTCCTGACTGACCGAGAGGAACCCTCTGGAACCCAGGACCTCGTGATCGAAGCCACATTAGCTAACCACTAGACCAACGAGGCAGTCTCTACTTTTAATTTACGTCACCCTCTAAATACCATTACCCCTAAATTACAAAATCTCATTCGCGCGTATTTCAGGACATGATTATACTTGGAACATTAAAAGGGATTTTATTTCGGAATAAAACGGAAAAAGCGCCAAAGGGCGTACTTACAGCCAAAAATTGACTGCTCCGCTCCAGTCCGGCTCTCCCTTTGTATTAAACACTTTGAACGAGACGCGCTTTACCATTTTGCCCCCATGTGTTGGCCACTTGTTCTGAAATTTTAATTAAAGCACGTTAATTCCTGATTAAAAATAATTATTTTTTATAATTATTTTAATAATTAATTTTTATTTTTAATAATATAATGTAATATATTATTAGAAATAATTATATTAAGTGACAAGCAGCGCTCGGTGTTCTTTTACAGGTAATTAACAAAAAGTAAAAAATGAGGTTTCTTGTAATGCTTTCTCTGAGATTTTTGAAACATTAGTACGTATATACATAATATTGGATAATACAAGGTTTTTTTTTTATTGTTTACAAGTTATCCCTTGACTGCAATCGCACTTGCAAGCGGCTAATATAGTAGAAGTAGGATAATACCCACACTCCTTTCTACGACATCGTACTGGAACGTTAAATTGTTTGGCGGTACTTCTTTGTAGGTAGGGTGGATACTAGCCAAATTCAAAACCTTCCAGCAGCCAAACGACAATGCACAAAATGGCGTTGCAAGACCAACATTTTTATGGCTAAAATAAGCTTTGATTTAATAAACTAGAATTACGGTGAAGTTACACCATAGTTCCTTGGAGCTTGTTAAATTATGTTCATCACAGTCGTTATCATTATCACCTGATAGTGATCGTGTTGAACATTACTACCCCGCTAATTCGCATAAGAGCAGCGTGGTGGGTCAGAACATTATCTTCGCGTCATTTCAAGAATCCTTGTCATATTACCGCAATTTCTAATATCAACTGAAATAGAGCAATATAGAAAGAGACAGACAGCAATCGTACCTACTTCCTACCCGCTTACACAAAGCTATTAATCTTAAACTTTATAAGCCACTGGTCTGCGAGGGCGTTGTGACAAGTAAGGCAATAAGGCACTATGAAGTGCTCGGGTGAGGTGTCGCGAGGGACGTACGTGGTACGAATTTCGAATGCCCGTTTTATTTTTTTTATTGGATCAATATAATTAGGCAGTGATTTGGGTTCCGAGCCGCCAATTGTTTTTATAAACAGACAGGGTTCTTGTATTGTTAATTGTAATATTTCTGGAATATATTTATCTATTAAGTATATTTTTTTAATTCAAAATTCTAAAAAAACACCCCTACTTTCCTAGTCGCCTAGTCGTTGTTCCCGTGGGAATATTAAGATAAAATGTTGCCTTTGTATTTTTCTGATATGTAAGCTATATTACTATGAAGTTTCATCAAAATCCATTTAGTAGTTTTTGCGTGAAAGAGTAACAAATATCCTTCCAAACATACAAACAAACTTTCGCCTTTATAATATTCGTAAAGTAAAGTAATAGTAGCAAGGATAACTGCAACGTATAAAGTTGTTATCGATGCATATTTTATTTTATAATATTAGTAAAATAACGTAATAGTAGCAAGGATAACTGCAACGTATAAAGTTGTTATCGATGCATATTTTATTTTATAATATGAGTAAAGTAAGGTAATAGCAGCAAGGATAACTGCAACGTATAAAGTTGTTATCAATGCATATTTTATTTTACATATAACAGAATGTTGTAGTTTTTTAAAAATGCGTTGTTTATGTGTATGTATAAGTCAAAAGTTTTTACCACAAATTGGATAAAATGGCTACTTCTAAAACATTCCTTAAAAAATCATTTTATTAGCTTAGACATGTAAACGTAACAAACAAACAAAGTTACTTGGATATTTATATTATTAGTATGCATTAAGTTCTTTCACCAAGTCCGTAATTAGTGTCAGGCGAGTGTCGGGATAACAAAAGGCTAATGACGTCATCACACACAGCCTCCGCACGCCTCCGTGTTGGCAAATCATTTGACAAGCCATTGTTGCTCGCGAGTGTTTAAAATAAGGACATCTTATATATTCGTGAATTTGGATGAAAATTTGTTTTACGCGAATCTAGCTGTGTCCTACCTACAATCGCGTTTTTAAAATCTGCGTTATTCCAGATTATTAAACTATCTTCATGCCAAAGTTTTTTCGGATTCTTTCTTGACTTATATAAAGTATAATTCTAGTCTTCTTTATTTTATGTACAGTTTGTCCCACAATTAACTATTAAATAATATTGTTTTTCTTTATCATTATCAGCCTGTTTACGGCCCACTACAGGGCCAGACCTCCCTCCTAATAGGAGAGGGGATATGTAGCGTAGACCCACCACGCTGCTCCAATACGGGTGACAGGCATACGGAGATAATGTTACTTTTATTATGTATCGATCACTATTAGATGTTGATGATAGTGACCGGAACCGATGGCTTAACGTGCTCTCCGAGGCACGGGGATGTAACACCATCAACTTCGCGACTTTGGGCTTGGAATGTATTTCATAGAAGATAATATACATATATGTCGGATGGCGGCGACATCTTTTCGACGCATGTACAAAGACTGGAATCATATTCAAATTGAGAAACACAGAATAACTCCGAACGTGGCTGAGAGAATAACTTCGAACAGAGCCCGAGACTTGTGACACGGGTGTAGGTTTAAAAGAGATCTCTTAGTGACGGCCGTCAACACTCACCTCCTCTGTTCAAGTTATTCTCCCTGACCATCCAAATTTAGGGATGTTTGTTTGCTACAACAACCAATCAATCAATCAATGATCAATAATCCGACAAATTAACTTAAGGAATAATCACAACGATGACCAATAATAACCAATTAAATAAAATATTAACTAATTGAGCTATCAATAATAATGATTAATAAATCTGGCATGATTTGAGTTACGACTGAGAGATGTGGTCGCAGTGAACGCCACGAAGAGAATCAGCCTAGTCTCTCCAGACCGCTGCCTTATATCGGCATCGATCCGTCATCCCCGTCACCACCGAACTTGGCCGAGTAGCTGTTATGATACTACTCCGCCGATATATAAGAAATATTCCGGCGACCAAATCCAGGATTCGAACCCGGGACCTCGCGATCGAAGCCACACAGACTAACCACTAGACTAACGGCAGTCCAGAGATTTTCTTAAATATAAAACCACTTGAACTCGTATGGTCTAGAATTCAAAACGCTTGATTTAAACTTGCGTGGTCTTCTTCCGAGTAAAACGGTGTAAGATGGCGGACGATGTGTACGTACGGAACAAGTTACCTCCGGTTCGTGTGACTTATTCCAACACACGTAAGGATAAGAAGGAATTAAACGGCGAAGACCACCAGTTTAGCTTCAATGATCGCTTGGAGTGGCCCAGCGTGAATTACTCACACATTCCCGCCGTAATGACCCTTCAAGACCCGGCGGAGTCGTGTTTGAGGTGATCCCGAGAATTAGATTTTGCTGGAAGTACTATTTTACGTGCCTATGTTCAATACAATCACTACTGTTGTGACTTGTTGGTCCAGTGGGTAGTATATGTGGTTTTTAAATTAAGGTCCTGGTTCGGCGTATGAAATTCTAATCCTAGTTAAATAGTTGATAGTTTTACATCTGTTTAATTTCGAGAGCACATTAAGTCGTTTGTCCCTGACGTTATCTTGGCCAGCCCGCATTAGATCAGAATGGTGGGTTTATGCTTCATATTCCTTCTATAGGAGGTCTGTGGTGAGTTGTTAAAATAAGCTGATTATCAGGTAGATTTTTCTTTGCGGGTCACCGGATGTTAAGTGATTACCGCCGCCCATGTACATTTGCAATACCAGAGGTACTACTAATGCATTGCCGACCCTAAAGTAAAATTACTATTTGCATAGTAAGCCCAGTGCGCAATTCCTCCTCAGATCTGAATTTTTAGAGAGAACGGGATTTGGCCAATACGGTGTGTTATATCCAGTTATTTCTATGTACTTTATCATCCTACAAAACAAGTCAGTCTAAAAGTGCACTTAGCAGCATTACGCATGCAAATCGCCGCTCGTTCATCTGCCGTAATCTGATTATACCGGAAAACTTGCACCCGTGGATTGTTCTTATGTGAGAACAATAGACAAAAACGACTGCATCCCCACGAGAGAATTTCAACTCTATTTCGACTTGCTAAAGTATAAATTTGTGTGATACAATGTCGTGTATTAAGGGCATTTACAAACTGAGTGGTTTTATGTCTGATTTTTTTTAAGTAATCCGCGTTAGGATTCGCTAAAGTGGCCTATGTGCTCAAGCACGTACGTTCATATCAAGAGACTGCATTTTCGAACTTTTATCAGACTTCTATCTTTTTCATTGTGAAATTCTTCCTCTATTCACTACTTTTCAAAAGCTTTTTTGATAAGCTTCTATGACCTTATGAATTGTATATATGCAAATCTTGGTTTACAAGATTGTGTTCTGGAGTTCGAATTTCCTATATGAATTAGTTTAGGATTAAGAACAAATTTTCAAAGAAATTGGTATAGAAGATGTAGTGACTAAAACCGAGAAAGTATACTGAGATGGTTTGCTCACGTAGAGAGAATGAATGAAAGGAAACTTACAAAGGGAATGAATGGAAATGTTGGAAGGTGAAAACCAAGGCTAACATTCTTGGACCAAATCTAGGACATTTTTATTAAACGCCAAAGAAAGAGTTCCCTAAATCGATTTACTTGTATAAAAGGTTTAATGAAATTGTAAGAAGTGAGAGAGATATACAAGGATCGTGGCAAATGAAGAACATGGTCTCTGCCTGGCCTTATGGGAACAATTTTTTTAATAGGTCCTGGTCAACTGGCTTATCCGCGGGTAGTTATAACTCTAAGACATGCTGGCTAGCTTTTAGCATTCTGGCATGACGCTGTGTTGGAACCAGTCAGGGTTATATGGCAAATAACCTGTAGGTCATATTACATCGTAACAAATGTATTCGTTAATTTGGAAAGTAGTTCCTAATGGTTTTCTATAATAACTTACGAAATATTTTTTTTATTTTTCAATGTATTTGCAATGTACATATACGGATATACAACAGGCACAATTGACTTAATCCTTAAAAACCGAGTTAGTTAATATCCCAGCTCGTGTTAATCACTTTCAAACGCTCGACTGCAGTCGGCTTAAAATAAAAACATCTCAATTTGACTTAATTATGCAAACGGCTCTAATAATTTAAAACTTAATTGTCCAATGATCATCAACACCAGTAGGCGATTACCTTAATTACTCTCCAATGTGATTATTCTGTACTCCTTTCCCATTGTAATGGGTATCAAGTTAAAACTTTGCGAAAAAACGGCTGACATCCTAAAGCCCGAGTCGTTAGACCTTTGTAAGAATTATTGCTTAAATTATGGACGATTTAAGAAAATGACTTTAAATTAAAATTTGCATTGTTAACTTTTAAGCTTTTTCTATTTATATATTCATTTCACACAACTGAAATGAACTACAATAGTTTTGAAATAAGTGATTACCTTTACTTAAAACATGCAAAATATAAAACAAAAACGTTTTAAAATAAGTAATTTATCCACTGAAAAATAACGCTCTAAATACTACTACTCGTCTGATATTGTGATGTACCAATAATTCACAATTTATCATCTATTAAATAATCGTATATTATATTTTAACCATATAGATTAAGCTTTTTTTTTTGCTCCGAAAGCAATACTTTATCGATAAGTTAAAACATAAATATTCACTTTAAAATTTTTTAACAAAAAATAGAACCGACTCAAAACGCACTAAAAAGTAAAAAATAACTGTGTCATTTAGTTGCTTTAGTTAACGTAGTAAAGCAGTTTGTGGGTTCCAGGTAACGTTCTTAAAGTAGAAACCTTGGCTGGCACCGACTCCTAGATATGCTTAAGTAAATTAAAGCAACTAAATGACAGTTATTTTTTACTTTTTAGTGCGTTTTGAGTCGGTTCCATTTTTTGTTTAAAATTTTGTTTCTTACATTTTAATGATTTATCCTATACCTGTAAAAAGTTATGCGTGGTCATACATTAAAAAAAATAAACGTGTCGAATTGAGAACCTCCTCCGTTTTTTTTTCGTCGGTTAAAAATATGCATCTCAATAGCTATAAATCCAAATAAATTACATACGCATCCAAATATATTACGTCGAATACAGAACCATCTTTATGAAAAAAATGGATAAAAGCTCCAATCCTAGTTTAATCCTAGTTAAACTTTAAATAGTCTATTAAAATCGAGATACTTCTGTGTAAATAGATATCGCCGAACTCTCTACCCAGAGACAAAATTGGACCACAGATAACTCCAACAATTACAAAACCATTAAAAACTAAATCAATCAAACTTTGAATGGGAACGGGCTTCCACAAAGGATTTTATTGTATTATTTACTTTTAATATCAATTTAGAATTGCTTCACAACCTCGCGTAATGGAAAATTATTCCCTACATTTAACCTTTTAATTTGGTCAAACTCGACAATGCGGATCTCGACTTCATCTCTATATCTCTCTCTGACGTATCGTGTTATTCAGAGATAAATAGAGATGATGTCAAGACTCACTCAATCGAATTTCATTACAGAATCCACATGCAGTTCCCGAGCGAGGTAGATCCAGGTAGGTTAGTGTTAGTAGTAGGAGCTCTGGCTGTTTCACCAAAACCAATCGTGGCTTTAGGGGCAAAAACTGCAATACATACTTTTTTTAATTTACTCCCATTTATTTTTATTTACATATTTTTTTAAACTTTTAACAATGTTATATAATACAAAAACGTATAAAAAAACACTATTAAAAATTTATAAAAAAAATCTGCTCTCCACTTGCGGGGCCTTTGCGGGCCCAAGCAACCGGTTGTCAAGACTCCAGAGTGAGGAACCTCCTCACAATACGCGCTGTTTCAAGGACTTCTGTATCTGACCCTTGATCCATCAATTAAGCGAAAGCTTCTTAAGATGATGGTCGAAACTTTTCGCAAGAAGACCATTGACTGAAATGACTATCGGAACAATAGTAGTTGACTCAACATTCCACATGGCGATAATCTCGTGAGCAAGGTCCAAGTATTTTGATACTTTTTCCTTTTCGGCTTTCACGAGATTATCGTCATGAGGTATAGTAATATTAACAATTATTGCACGGCGTACTGATCGATCGACTATCACTATATCAGGTCTAGTGGCTACAATATACCTGTCAGCGATAATCGTTCGATCCCTGTAGAGCACTGCACTGTTATTTTCAAGAACTGGCGCTGGGTCGCACCTATACTTTTTATTATTAGTATAGTAGTATTTGTGACCCCTAGAAGAGCACAGTACAAGAGTGCAATGGAGGTATCGACGAGTTCACTAAGGTCCCGGTGTCTCACAATTTGTATTGAGGGCGGTCACCGAGGGGGTTTTAGTGGTAAAGTTCCACATCATCAACCCACATTCTCTCCCTAGAAGGCAGGTATCTGTGAAGAGATTTACCCCCGATACAAAAAAGTCTTATTTAGGTAACATTATGCCCTACCACCAAAAGGACTAGGCCTATTTCCTGGGAGACTTGCCCTGTTATAATATAAAAAATGTCCTGAATTTGGTTCAGAACATTCACCTAGGCCTTTATTTTAGGCTTTTATTGAGCACTATGAAATTATTTGTAAACAGTAAATGCACGTGGTTTCACAGGTAGTTCTTTTTTTTTATCGACTACAAGTTAGCCCTAGACTGCTATCACACCTGATGTTAAGTGATGATGCAGTCTAAGATGGAAGCGGGTTAACTTGTTAGGAGTAGGATGAAGTCCACACCCCTGTCGGTTTCTACACAACATTGTACCGGAACGCTAAATCGCTTGGCGTCATATTGTCTTTGTCGGTAGGGTGGTAACTAGCCACGGCGAAAGCCACCAGCCAGACCAAGACAAATTAAGAAAAATCTCAATCTGCCCCGCCGGGAATCGAACCCAGGACGTCCGTCTTATAAATCCACCGCACATACCACTGCGCCACGGAGGTCGTCAGTTCCCATTCCCATGGGAATATCGAGATACGAATTAGCCTTGGAGTCTTTTACTCCTTATGAGTCTAACATACCATTCGGTTAGTCAAATACAGTGCAATAAGTAAATATAACTTTGGGAAACATGTCGCCAAACCAAAAGGCAGTTAGCAAAGCCTCTTGGGTACCGGTATAATAACGTTATGGGTACTCGTATTATGAGGGAAATGATATATTTGAGGTCAATCTGAGGCCTTACTCGGGCTATAAGTGAAATAGCGTCGTCGATAACCTTGATGGAGGCTTTTTCTTTCGGTAAAGCCTGATATATGAAAAACATTAAGCCTATTTATGGGGTATTGAACAGTATTGTAAGAACTGTTCGCCTCAAATACGATTAAGGTAATAGTATTTTCTTGTTAAGGCTGGAAATTATGCAATTTATGGCCAAAATATAATAACTATCACCTATTTTACTATCATTTATTTATTTACAATTCAAATTCAAAATCGTTTATTTCAAGTAGGCTTATTATAAGCACTTTTGAAACGTTAAATTGGACTATTTGTAGTGACTCTACCACCGGCTCGGAAGGCAGGTCCTGTTGAGAAGAGCCGGAAGGAACCTCAACAGTTGCTCTTTTTGTAATATTATCAATTTTACAATATTAAGTGTGTTGTAACATAAAGTTATTTATTTCACTTCCTGTGTAAAGTTGAAAGCCGATATAATTACCTTTGAACACCTTTGTCGTTTAAAAATTCATCAATAGTATAATAACCTTGACTCAGCAAGTGAGTTTTAATACATTGTTTAGTAATATACAATTATTTCCACCCCTTCGGTTTCTACACTACTACTACTACTACTACTACTACTACCACTACTAACAACAAGCTAACAAGTTTGCCCGCTTCAATCTTAGATTGAATCGTCACTTAACATCAGGTATGAATGCAGTCAAGGGCGTGCCAGCCAGACCAAGACCAATTTAGAAAATCTTAATCGATCCTGCCGGGTATCGAACCTGAGACCTCCCTCTTATAAATCCACTGCGTACACCATTGAGTCACGGAGTCCGTCTTGTGTTCTTAGTGGTTAAAATTTTGCGAAGCTAGATGTAAGTAGGTAAATTGTAAAATTACCACTCCGTTTAAACGAGTAAAAAACGTGCTAAGTGAAGAAGAAGCAAATAAAAGTAAAATCCGCAAAGCATGGCTCCGCTAAATAGTGTTTCCAAACGATGGAACTGGCGCAGGAAGCCCTCGGTAAGTTTCCCGTTTATTTGGTCTAGAAACTTGCCTGTTTACAGTTTACGCTAAATTACAAGCGAGCTACTTTAAGAACGACTTGAGATTTAGTCCCGGGTAACTCCTGGTTAGTTTGTTAGTTTATTTACAAAAAGGACAAGACAAATTTTAATTCGTTTACTCTTAGGAGGTGTAAAAGACAAACACTTTTGAAGACTCTTTTATCTGTTTTTAATGACTCTATTATCGGTTCGCCAGATCCTCTTAATATGAAAGAAGAGTAGGCAAGAAATTCAACACAGTTTCTCTTTTAAGATTAATTTCTAGAACAAATCCTATTAATGTTATGTGCTTATAACATTAATAGGATTTGCATGTACGAATGGATGGATTGTTACTCATTTTTTTAAATTTCCTAGGAAATTTATAAACTGTCGTAGGATTCTAAACGAGAGATAAATTGCATAATTTTACGCCCACATTTTCGTAATTTGATAAACATACCGAACTCACGCATAAAATAACAAGTAAGCAATAACTAAACGCCATGTGCGCTCTGATTGGTTGAATAAGTCACGTGATCCTTTTGTGTGTTCTTGTAATGTTTTAATTTTGCAACTCTGTTGGAACTGTGAAAAAAGCTTTATTTTGCTATGGTTACTAAATTAGACCCATAACGAGCAACCTAGAAGCTGCGGACAGCCAAAATTATGAAGATAGTGCGGTAAATATTAGAAAAATTGTTGATTTACCACAGAGCTATGAAAGTATTATAGCGGCTATGACCAAAATAGTCAGAAGTCAAAATGAACAGAGAAAAATATTAAAAATTTCATTAAAATGATTTAAAGAAAATATTAAAAGGACCGCAATTGAATTTAAGAGCAAAAGATACAATGAAAGCATATTCATCTAAAAAATTCTAAAATATTGATGTTGATACTTTTTAAAAAGCTTACTAGCATCTTGTTGGTAAGTCGAAGAGTTTACGAATATTTTTAACCGACGAACAAAAACGGAGGAGGTTCTCAATTCGACACGTATATTTGTTTTTTTTTTTATGTATGACCACGCATAACTTTTTACAGTGTTGTCCGATTTTGATAATTCTTTTTTTATTAGAAAGGGCATACATCCAAGGTGGTCTCATTGTCCTCATGTTAGGATCTGATGATGATATCCTGGGAAAATTGAAGGAACTCTTCAAATTTTGGAGGAACGCTTACAGCGATTTCGGTTTTTGACTCGGTATCGGTAGCTTTTTGGCTACTAGTGCCATATAATACACTATGATGTATATAGTACGAGTATGTGATGTGGCGATAAATCACTAAAAAGTAAGAAATAAAAATTTTTAATAAAAAACGGAACCGACTCAAAACGCACTAAAAGGTAAAAAATAACTGTGTCATTTAGTTGCTTTAATTTACTTAAGCATATCTAGGAGTCGGTGCCAGCCAAGGTTTCTACTTTCAAGGACGTTACCTAGAACCCACAAACTTCTTTACTACGTAAAATAAATGTTCCTTAAACTTGGCTGGCACCGACTTCATAGATATGCTTAAGTAAATTAAAGCAACTAAATGACACAGTTATTTTTTACCTTTTAGTGCGTTTTGAGTCGGTTCCGTTTTTTGTTAAAAATTTTTTTGAAATTTAATTTGAAAATGTTTGCTTGTTTTTATGATTTTTTTTCTTCTTTAATAAACGTTTTGAATATCGTAACACAAGATTTCTGTTGACTAGCGTTTTATTTTGGTCGAGTGAAATAGGGGTCATTAGCATATTATGTAAAAAAATAACCCTATATTATAGGTATCAACCTAGTTTTAAAGCAAAAATACTATTAGGTTATCAAAACTGATAAATTTATAGTATACAAGTCTGATTGTATCTAAGTCTATGGACAAAAATATTGCTACTAAAAACATCGACCAATCAGAGAACAGTGTGTTATTTGCCGTTTTTTAAAGAAGCGTAAAATTAAAAGCTCTTCTGTGATTGGGCGGACCGTTTAGAATCTTACGAATGGATATCCGTTAATTTATAAATTTACCACGAGACGTTGCAAATTGATAAATTTGGGCGTAAGATAATACAATTTATCTCTCGTTTAAAATCCTACGAAAGTTTATAAATTTTCTAGGAAATTTATAAACTCGCGGATCTTGTTATCTTCTGGTGACATATACATTAGAATAACGCATAGGCTTCATTTTATCCCGAAGTTTTACGAGTGTACTACGCGAATGAAACCGCAAGCGTCTTCTACTTAGTTATAAATTACAAATCGTGAGTATATTCACACGGGAATCGAATCCGTGTGAATATGAAGATCAATCTTATTCGTTCTATAAATCTTTGTTATTGCAAAATTTTGTGTGTGTATATTTTAAATTAGTAAATAACTAAGAGTTTCTTAAATACCTCGGTATCTTGTTAAAGAAGAGTATTAATCTTGTTAAAGAAAGTGGGTAGGGACCCTGCTTCTGCTTCCTAGGCTGTGGGTTCGATTCTTACATCTGGACAAATGTTTGTGTGATGAGCATGGATGTTTTCCAGTGTCTGGGTGTTTATCTATATATTATAAGTATTTAAGTATAATATATTTACATATATTCATCAGTTATCATAGTACTCATAACACAAGCTGAGTACCTACTTACGATTACTTTGGGGCTATATAGCGATGTGTGCAATTGTCCTATTATATTTATTTATTTATATTTATCCTAATAATAACACTTAATCCTACAGAGTTTTGTAATTGCTGATACTGAAAAGAAGCTCAGTGACCGCTTGTCGGGAAAAGTATCCACTTCCGTTATACCTATGCTCCTAAGCAACATTACTATGTTCCGGTCAGAAAACATAGTTGCTGGCAAAATTACAGTCATTTAAAGCTTAAAAGCTGAGCCTCAAATTGACCGATAGCGTATTACACCATGTACTGAGCAGTGTAGCATTGTTATAAGCGATGACTTTTCGACTGCTTCCTTGATCTAGTTGTTAGCCTTTGTGGCTGCGATCAAGAGTTTTATTTCCTGAAATTTTTTAGCAAATTCTATGTCTTTGGTCGGGAAGTGGGTGGTGGGCAAGTAGGCACCTCTGTGCCACGGAGAGCCGTCAGTACCTGTCAGTATCATTAACACCTGATAGTGATCGTTAATGAATTAAATATTATCACACTAAACTTACTAAGCATTGGAGCAGTGTGTTGGGTCTGAACCATATTCCCTCTCCTACTAGGACAGTCCTACTAGTACACCGTAAAACAGACTGACAATGATGAGCTAATGATTTCTGTTTAACATCAGGTCTATCTGCCTTTTTAAACCGACGAGAAAAAAGGAGGAGGATCTTTTTTTATTAGAAAGGGCACACTTACAAGGTGGTCCCATTGTCAACATGTTAGGATGTGATGATAATATCCTGGGAAAATTGAAGGAACTACTCGAATTTCGTAAGCACACTTGCAGCGATTTCGGTTTTTGTGTAAGTATCGGTAGCTTTTTGGCTACAAGTGCCGTTTAATATACTATGACAGTATAGTACGAGTACGTTACGTGGCGATAAAGCACTAAAAAGTAAGAAACAAATTTTTTTTACAAAAATAGAACCGACTCAAAACGCTCTAAAAAGTAAAAAATAACCGTGTCATTTAGTTGCTTTAATTTACGTAAGCATATCTAGGAGTCGGTGCCAGCCAAGGTTTCTACTTTAAGGACATTACCTAGAACCCACTGTATTGGCACGTGTAAATAGTACCTATACGTGGGGGGTGCGGCGATTTTTTATTGTTCTTACAAAAATGACTACACTGTGTAATTCAATCAGCAGCTTATAGTCTAATCTTACCTTGATGGCTGAGCTGGTTGGTTGAAGATCACACGGCACAGTCCACTTCTTGAAGAACTAGTGATGATGATTGATGCGGAAGGATTATAGCGGTTTTGCGTATGCGGCGTTATAAGGTGATCTAATCACGGCGAATGCGGGAATGGTACTGCCCGTCAATTGTCATGCGTTTTAATTAATACGGGTGGTAAGGTGCAACCCATGTCGCAGGGCGCTCGCCAACTCTGAGCCTTATAAGACTAGCTATAAGTACTAAATTAAATTTACACAATGCTTAAATGTCATTTATAAGAACTCGCGCGAACACCCACAAACTGCTTTACTACGTTAAATAAATGTTCCTTAAACTTGTTGGCACCGACTTTATAGATATGCTTAAGTAAATTAAAGCAACTAAATGACACAGCTATTTTTTACTTTTTGGTGCGTTTTGAGTCGGTTCTATTTTTTGTTAAATTTTTTTTAGTTAAAGGTTCTTAACCTTCAACTAAAAAAGAGTTTTAAAAACATTTTCTGAGGATGATTAGTTTCAGGGTGAAACGTAGATATTTTTTTAACATAGACGGAAAATTTGTATGCAAAGGCCATAAAGACTTTTAAATTAATTTTCTAAATTTTCAGTCACATAACAGTAAAATGATATAATGGAATTCAAAGCAGACTGAAAGTTCCACAACTTCAATTTGAAATAACCTATTCCATATAACAACATAAAAGCATAAAGCAATACTCAGTACAAACTATTTCAGTGAAAAACTCATTTTAGCTTAATCCGGCATACATAGAAACTTCTGGAATCGAGGCGCTAAGCCGCCGATGTTGGCGTTATTCACAACTTTTTCAAAAACATCGAAATACCCGCATCTTATGTGAGAAGTAGCTTACTTTGCTATTCGCATAATAGTGGACCACTGGGCCCAACACTTTATGAGCTCAGAATTGTTAACAAACAGCCAGAAGTGAATACAACTTAAAACACCAAAAGACAAACTTAATAACAATTTATTTACAAAGACATCAATATGATCAAAATGAAACATTATTACAGTAATTACTTAATTAAACATTACAAGCACAGATTCTTACAATAGTCACACAGTATGACTGGACAAGACTCGGACACTAAGGTGAATGATAACAATTTTCCATAGGGGCATATTTTATAGCCTACCGCCCACCATTTTTGCTCGATGAGTACCGCCCATAGTCTATTATCTATAGTTTAAACTCGGTACCACAATACAGCAAATGAGGCCACTATATTGTCTATAGTCTTTTTAAACAGTATACAATGTTGCCAACAGAATATTTAACAGTAATTTTATTAGTTGAAGTATGTATGAGAAAACTTTATCTGACATCGAATCGATTATCACAGAGTAAAAATATGGAAGGAACGCTAGAAATACATTATTTTACAATACTATTCCACGCCTGTCGCCCCTAAGTATAGTTGTTAAGACATATAAGCCTGTAATTTCAGTTTCATTGATAAGCTTTAGATAGCATTTACTATTCTGTTGCAAACAGACTGGTCTAATTTACAACACTTACTGTTTTCTGCTGCTGAGCATTTCGTTATGTATTCATTTAGTCATTTCAAGGTTAAAAATTGTGAGTGGCAGAAATAGAATTTTACTTATAAAGCTTGTCTGTGACTTATTGTGACAAGCATAAACCATAGCATATGATATCATCATGATGCTTTGCTATGCTCTATATGCACGCCATTAATAATTAGTATAAAATCTGAATAAGTGTGATGTCGTCTCGTCGTCGTATTAGTTTATGAAACTTTTCAACTAAGCATACGTATTACGTATTTACGGACTAAGCTCTGGAATTTTGGGTCAAATTCAGAGCGCTTTTTGAAATATTCTGTTTAACCTTTTTTAATATTATGTCCTTTTATTTTTAAATTGCGTGTTTATATCAACGAGTGCGATGGTCCACAAAATTATTTTATTTTACAAAATGTTAATTTGGGTTTACAGTTACTATATATACTTTGCAAGATAAAAAATTGATATTACATAAACAATTTTATATTTTAGTTTATTTTAATATTACTAAATTAAAGAATATAATATATAACATATTGTTTACTGCCACTATGTTTATCTATATATTATAAGTATTTATGTATAACATATATAAAAATATTCATCAGTTATCATAGTACCCATAACACAAGCTACATAAGCTTACTTTGGGGCTATATAGCAATGTGTGTAATTGTCCTATAATATTTATTTATTTATTTTATTTATTTATTTCTGTCGTCAAGTAATAATCAAAGCCAATGAGGCTTAACATCTACGTCTCAGGTTATAAGCCAGACTCAGACCAAGCCGCATTGAAGCAGAGTAGTGGGTCTACTCTTCTTCTTTCTATCTTCTTACTATCTTCCCTCGTACAAGGAGGGGAGGCATGGTCCTATAGCGAGTTGATAAAAGGCCTTAAAAGTGGCTTGATAAATAGTTATTCTAATTTATTATCAAGATTTGAAATTTACACAGACACATTAAAACATCTAAAGTGCCAAGTTACGATTTAAGTTACACTTAACTTTACTTAATTTATGAATGTAAATGTAATTGCAGAATAACGTTACGCGGCTCTCGAATGGACCATTAGCGAAAGTTATTTCAGATACTTTTCGTTAAGTGTGTTATTTTTAATTAGTTCTGTAACGGCGTTTATTTTGTCAACAACTTTTTACATTAATTGTAGCTTACTTGATTTTTTTAAATCATTATAGTTAGTTAGATCAGGTATGATTGCAATCACCCCTGATCACCTGAGTGATGATTATGCTAAGACTTGTGAGAGGTAGGATTAAATCCATATACATCCTTTTCGGTTTTTACACGACATCGTACCGAAACTCTGAATCGCTTAGCGGTACGTCGTTGTCAGTAGTGTTAACTAATCACGGGCGAAGCCTTCTACTAGCCAAACTAAGAATATCTCAATCGGCCCTGCCAGGAATCGTACCCAGGACCACCGTTTTATTAGTTCATCGCGCATACCACTGCGCCGTCAAATTGCTTAGAAGCAGAAATGAACGTAGTGGCAATACTTCCCGGGCGCGCTTATTTTTTAAATGTTTTAGTACTATATAGTCACGTGGATAATAATAACAATTGTTCCATAAAATAAAGTGCGCAGCTCACAAAGAGAAACCTCTTAATTCTAAACTGGCCGGAGTCTAATTGCGCCGTGTACCACTCGGGCTCTACCGCCCTTTGCGCATGTTACCTTGAAGAGAACCACTAAAAGGAATTCAGCTGTACACATATTATGAACTGCGGAGCGATCCAGTTTCTAGTTTAATTTATTTACGAAGATATTCTACTTGTTTTTGTAATGTATTTTTGAATCAACAAAATCATTTATTTGTTAGCAATTTTGAAAAGTTAAGTTTGTCACTGAGGAGTGATTTCCTTCTATTGGTTTCGAAAGCATATTCTTCAAAGACACTCAGCAGTTGTTCCATTTTAGCCGACTTTAAAAAAGGATGCTAACAAGCAGCTAACGCATACAACAACGTAAAAACTTCTTAATGAAAAAAACAACAACCGAGTTCACACAGCTCAAAGATTTACTAAAAAGAGATAAGAGACAAAAACTACGGTAAAAACGTTGTCAAAAAGAATGAAATAAAACTTAAATATAATTAGCTTGACGCCAAAATAGTAGCTGCCTCAAGTTAAGACGTTGGTTACACTACCTGCATTGGCGAGGAAAAGTTCGGTTCGGTAATAATAATCAATAACATTTTAAGTGATCCTTACAGAAACGCCTTAGTACGCATACCCCCGCTAGAGTATCCTCTCAATAGGAAGCTTCAATTAGCCTCTCATATGATGGGGTGAAGTCTGGGCCTGTAGTGAATAAAAAAAAAAATAACTTTTACGGAAAGCGCTCATATTACCTTTTTATATTAAACAGACTGCCATGGCCTGAGCCTGGCAGATTGTCCGTCGATAGCTAAAATAATTTTTGAAAAATCAATTAAGTATTGTTCATTGATTTGAAATAATATAACAAAAAATAGAACCGACTTAAAACGCACTAAAAAGTAAAAAATAACATTTAGTTGCTTTAATTTACTTAAGCATATCTATGAAGTTGGTGCCAGACAAGTTTAAGGAACATTTATTTTAACGTACGTAAAGCAGTATATAGGTATATATATATAACGGCCTAAAGTAAAAAGCAAGCGATACCGAGACAAAACGAAATGCTTAGTAAATTAAAGCAACTAAATGACACAGTTACTTTTTACTTTTTAGTGCGTTTTGAGTCGATCCTAAAATAATGACAATGGGACCACCTTGGATGTATTGATTGGCCCTTTCTAATAAAAAAAGAATTGTCAAAATCAGACAACTCTGTAAAAAGTTTTGCGTGGTCATAAATAAAAAAAAATATATACGTGTCGAATTGAGAACCTCCTCCGTTTTTTTTTCGTCGGTTAAAAAAGTAATCGCTTCCGCCTGTAACGCAATGGTAGGCGAAAATCTGTGTCAATGCTTAATTAACTGAATTCTGTTGAAGCACGAGAATCGCACTTACCTATTTAATTAATTTAATAACTATCTGTTAAGTACTCTTCCAGTTATTGTATTAAACAAATTAAGCCACGGGTAACAACCATAATATTTCGCTTAAGTTCGCCAACTTACATTAAAGCAGTGTGGTGGGTCTCCAAATCCTCGATTCCCGAAATATATAGGGAATAGAGAGATCTCTTTCCCATTGATTTCAGCTCTATGTGGAAAAGAGAGATCTTCTCCATAGGGCTGTTGCTGTTAAAATTTGAAACTAGCGTCTTTAAGCTTAAATACAGACTAAATAACAAGTACTTATTGCCTATTGAGTATTTACCTATAATTGATACTGAGGTGTAGGCTGCAGTATAAATTCTTAGTACCAATCGTAAATTGAATTTCACAATCGGACAATTTCAAATTAATGAACAGCCTAAAGACTAAAAACATGTTTGTCCTTTATGAGTGTCCTATATCACATAGATTTGGTATTAGTTCTTCCTCGTTGGTCTAGTGGTTAGCCTAGCCTATTTGGCGTGGATGACGAGTTCGATTCCAGGGTCGGGTCACGGAATAATTCTGAGCTTTTTCATTCGTCTATGAAATGCTCAGTACATTCCAAGCCCGGAGTCTAGAAGTTAGTGGTGTTACACCCCCGTGCATCGTAGAGCATGTTAAACCGTCGGTCCCGGTCACTATCATCAACATCTGATATTGATCGTTAATAAATGAAACATTATCAACCTAAGCCCGCCAACCCGCATTGGAGCAGAATGTGGGTGTACGCTCCATATCCCCTGTTATATAAGGAGGGGGCCGTTAATAGGCTGATAATGATGATGATGGCTGATGACCACCTGTTTTTCTTCACCGACACCTGCATCGTAGACAACAATGACAGCTACTTTCCTTCTGGTCTAGTTCAATAGATTACTTTTTTAGGGTTATTAAAGTATCGGATAAAAATAACTCTCAAAAGCCGTAGCATACAAGTAATTGTGTTATGATTATTGCCTGGGTGGCGATATTCACTTTATACCAGGTGAAACGCATACGCGTAGCCCGATATTAGTTCTATAAAACGCTGATTATGAATTACCTACCTACTACGTAATGTAACCTGATTCAAATGTAATCTAATATTCTATCTCATAGTCATTATACAAACTAAGGTCGGAGCCACATCGAGCTAGTCTCATTAAGTATTCTGCGATACGCTAACCGATCGCTTAGCATTCGGTGCGCATAGCTGTTAGTTGCCACTGTGTAATTACTCCCGCACGCTTGTTGTGTTTTCCGCTGTCTTACCCCCGTCGCCGTCGCTCACACCTAACTGTAACGTTTCAGTAAGTATTCTGCGATACGCTAACCGATCGCTTAGCATTCGGTGCGCATAGCTGTTAGTTGCCACTGTGTAATTACTCCCGCACGCTTGTTGTGTTTTCCGCTGTCTTACCCCCGTCGCCGTCGCTCACACCTAACTGTAACGTCTCAGTAAGTATTCTGCGATACGCTAACCGATCGCTTAGCATTCGGTGCGCATAGCTGTTAGTTGCCACTGTGTAATTACTCCCGCACGCTTGTTGTGTTTTCCGCTGTCTTACCCCCGTCGCCGTCGCTCATACCTAACTGTAACGTCTCAGTAAGTATTCTGCGATACACTAACCGATCGCTTAGCATTCGGTGCGCATAGCTCTATTACTCCCGCACGCTTGTTGTGTTTTCCGCTGTCTTACCCCCGTGGCCGTCGCTCACACCTAACTGTAACGTCTCAGTAAGTATTCTGCGATACGATAACCGATCGCTTAGCATTCGGTGCGCATAGCTGTTAGTTGCCACTGTGTAATTACTCCCGCACGCTTGTTGTGTTTTCCGCTGTCTTACCCCGGGGCCGTAGCTCACACTTAACAGTAACGTCTCAGTAAGTATTCTGCGATACGATAACCGATCGCTTAGCATTCGGTGCGCATAGCTGTTAGTTGCCACTGTGTAATTACTCCCGCATGCTTGTTGTGTTTTCCGCTGTCTTACCCCCGTCGCCGTCGCTCACACCTAACTGTAACGTCTCAGTAAGTATTCTGCGATACGCTAACCGATCGTTTAGCATTCGGTGCGCATAGCTGTTATTTGCCACTGTGTAATTACTCCCGCACGCTTGTTGTGTTTTCCGCTGTCTTACCCCCGTGGCCGTAGCTCACACTTAACAGTAACGCCTCAGTCAGTATTCTGCGATACGCTAACCGATCGTTTAGCATTCGGTGCGCATAGCTGTTAGTTGCCACTGTGTAATTACTCCCGCACGCTTGTTGTGTTTTCCGCTTTCTTATCCCCGTGGCTGTCGCTCACACCTAACTGTAACGTGTAAATTTAAGATACACAGGTATCACCTTGTTTAATAAAGGAAGTAGTAGTTCAATTGCGGATGAAGTAGCTACAGAATTCATAGCATTAAAATAGCCGAAGGATAATATGCTCGCGGTTTATAAAGGGTCTTTCTATCTTTTTCTTTAAGACAGTTAATTCTATTTGAATATTCGTTCCTTATAAATTAGTCTGTTTCCATCTTAGATTGCATCTACATTTAACATCAAGTGTGATAGCAGTCAAGAGCAAAAAACATGAATTTATTTTGTCCGATCACTCAGATTCTATTACGGTGTGATCAGCAGCCCAGTAATGTCCGAAGCCGTTGTTTTTAATGTGAGTAGCAGTGTTTGGTTTGGGCTCTACGGCCATTCTAATTGGTAACGTTCACCTGAAGGTTTTGTGTATGAGCAACATAGTAACATCATAGAAATGTGTCTCTTATACACAATAACAATAAAGATGATTATCGAGTGTACTGGTTTGCTTTAGTGAGTAATTTCTTTTTATGACTGTGTGAAACTTGCGTATGTGAATTTAAGATTACGGCTAATGTTTCCGAAGGATGTTACCTTCCGTAACTGATTACAAAATTGCCCTTTTCTTCTTTGTAGATACTACTCAAAAGTCAACCACTTATTTACATAACTATGAGTGAGGTTTGTTCTCCTCTTCTTTCGTCATGTTGTCTCATCTACCTTTCGGATGGCTTCTGGCTTCTACACTCGTCCAAACCATTATAGAGCCTATGATGATCATTCAAAAAAAGATATCTAAAATCATCAAAAAAACCTCAAAAAATGTGATCTGGTATTTCTTCATAACAGCCATCTTGGATTTGAAATAATGCATCGAAAGCAAATCATCTATTTGAGCGCTATTTTGCCAGAGACTCACATACGCACGTACGCACGCACGCACGCGCTCACGCATGTACGCGCACACGTGTACGAACACACACACAGACAGTGTCCGGGAGTTCGATGTCGAGAATCGTTAATTTTTACACACAAATGGAAATTTCGATTCTCGAAACGGTCAAGTGTAAACTCTATGATGTAATTCTATCTGGCTTGACCGCAACTTTGGAAATAAAAGTTCTAGTACGTTGATTAATTAATTATCTATACGATATTTAAGAATAAACATAATATCAAATATTTCGGAACCGACGGGATTCGAACCCGCGTGCGTCTCTCTGGTAATTCGGGCATTTAGAGCGCTTTACCGCTAGGCCACGATCCCGATGACGTCGGTGCCGAAATTGTACTTTGTTATCATTGATATCCAGGTATACGGCCTGTTATGTCATCTACAGTATGAACTGAACATGTTACAATACCATTGAAGGCTCATATTACGAATTAAACTCTTCAATTTTAATTCATTTTATTTTTTATCTATACGATTTTATAATCTAATCCATCCCGAAAATCTATACGAAATTTAATTGTGCCATAAACGGTTTATTCTACCTAGCAAAAACATATGCTATAGGAAGGTAAACCATGAACGTTAAGGGTAGAATAAACCACACTACTTCCTGGTCAAGTTAATAATTGAAAACTACTTTATATCTCTTAAATTTTGTTTTGTTTATATCCTACGGGCGGGCACGTGGTATGGCCGACGTTAAAAATGTCGGGAAGTTTGTTTTAAGAGATGTTACCGAAACAATTTTACGAGCGGCCATTTTATTTATTGGATTTCATTTAGAGTGATGCGAAGTTTATTGCAGTGAGTTTCTTTGAATTAGCAAAAAATATATAACAAACCTCGCCTCGTTGTCACGAGGTCCCGGGTTTGCGTCCTGTGACGGGTTGTAGAACAATGCTGAGAATTTTTTCCTTCTTAATTTAACAGATTTTTAAGAACACATAAACCGGTCCCGTCACTGACATCAATATCTAACAGTGTCAAAGAAATCAAAAATTATCACCCAAAGCCGTCGCAAAACGCATTGGAGCAGCTTATCCTTTCGTGCAAAGAGAGGAGCCTGGCCCTGTTAGTGGGCCGTCAATAGCTGCTACGAGTATTATGACTACGACTTTGACATGTTCTTCATATTCTGTGGAAAATTTTTGACCACGCTTGTAAAGGAGAATGCCAGACAATGTATAGGACTTTAACCCACTAATAAAAACATAATGTACAACAATGTATTATGTATCATTTTATTGCATTTTGTCTACTATTAAATATAAATTACAATTAAAAGCTCTAGAACTCGGAGTATTCGACTCGAGCCTAACGTTGGTTTTCGTCCATTTCCGTATTGTTGTTCCGTATATTTGTCACACTGACATGACAGTCGCAAAGCTTCGTTAAATATATTTTTAAACAGGCTTAACGACTCTGGATGAAAATACAATAAAAACGATTTAAAAGGCTAGAACCCAGTGCAACAATAAAGATTTAAAAATGCGTAAAGAGTGTAAATTAAAAGGAAATAGTTTCATTACTTTTTTTAACTTAATTTTATTCCAATGTCCAACAGTAAAAATGACTTATTGTAAAACATTAATATAATAATAGGATATTTTTAGTATATTTACAATTTGTGTTCTTTCTGGGTTAGCCAGCCAAACCTGGAGCAATTCAGAAAATCTCAATCAGCCCTGCCGGGGATCGTACCTATACCTTATACCTAAATCCATTGCGGGTACTACTGCGATACGGAGGCTTTCTAAAAGCTTACTAATATTATTACATATTAGGCTTAAAATACAAGTAAAGATGCGTGCAAGAGCTAGTTGAACATAAACGTTGTTTATTACTTCGTTTAAAGTGGTAAAGTTGTGATGTATTAGCGTTTCCTTGAAGCGTTGTTATTTATTGCAGATACTTATGGCGTTTCCTCGTTACCAAGTTTCTATCATAAAACGTTGAAACTTAAGTGAAAGTAATGTTATTACAGACATACATATGTTACAGTTAATACAGTTAATTATAATTTATTTTTATGCCCTTTTGAATTGCAGATAATTGATTTACTCTCCAAAGAAATTCACCGCGACCGACTTAACGTACTCAAAATGCACAGAAGAATGAAAAAGTTTACTCCGACACTACCCAGAATTGGAATGTACTGAAAATCTCATAAAAGAATGAAAAAACTATCATCAACATTTAATTGCGATCGTTAATAATAAAACATTATCACCCTAAGCCCGCCAACCCACCTTAGAGCAGCGTATAGGTCTGCGCTTCATCCCCTCTCCTCTCCTCTCAGGGAGGGAGACCTGGCTCTGTTAATAGTCTGATAATGACGATAAATACCTATTCAAATATAGCGAGGTAGGTACAGGCAAGCAGTTGCTCCATCCGCGGAGGGGTAAAGGCTGCATCCACATAGGGGCATTTTTAAACACACACATAACAGGCTTCGTTATTTTTCCTGTAACGGGTCAACATTTCAGCATTCTCCTTCTTTGCGAAGTGAATCGGCTCTTGAAAGTAGGTGTCCCACTCGTCGTACTATGTCGGTAACCTTTATTCTCTTGCAGATCTCCTCATTTTTGTTGCGATCACGCACTCTCCATCCACCATACTCCATCGGTTATACTAACTCAACTAATTCATCATCATTTGGTGTCATTTTTAAAGCAAAGTTTAGAGGGCAGTATGCCAAAAGCTTTCCTATTTTCCACAAATCACTTTAATTTTTAATTTAATTTGGTATAATCGTGTGCGGTTCACTCTTATGTTGTTTTTATTAATTAATTAAATACAACGTAATCTAATGGACACGACTACAGTAGTTAGGTATATTTTGTGTAGAGAATGAATTAATGTTGCGCATAGGGAATTTTAATCCAAAATACTCAGGGTCGTTTATATTTGTGTCGGGGTTTGTACGTGCCCAGAATAAATGCCTCTCGGAGCCCCTAATAAAATCTGTTTAGTAAAATTTGCTAGCAAATTAGATTGATCTTGGTCATCTAATTGTTTCAACTTTCAAACAGACACTATTTGTTTTAGCTTGCTGAGTTTATTGTTGACTTCCTCAGTTGTTGTTACTTAATTCGTCGTTTTTGAAACTCGAAAATTTTCCTGGTCGCTTTCAAAACGTGATAACTACAGATTGACCAGAGATTCCAAAATACATGATTTCAGTGTGGAGGTTTTCCATGTATTACGTTGGTAAACTAATTTTTCGAAAAAAATCGGCCTTCGTTTTCAACAACGTCTGTGGCGCACTGTTGGACTTAAAAGGTGGAGATCCCGGCTGAGCCGATTGAGATTTTCTTAATTGCTCCAGATCTGGCTGCGATACTTCGGCCATGGCTAATTACCACCATATAGGCAAACACGTAAGTACCGTCAATCGATTCAGCCTTCCGGTACAATACCGTGTACAAACCGAAAGTGGTGTGGATTTCATCCTACTGCTAACAAGTTAGCCCGCTTCCGTCTTAGATTGCATCATCACTTATCATTAGGTATAATTGCGGCCAAGCAAATTTGTTATCAGTAAAAAAACTGTATGATGAAGATTTTTTGTCAAAAGTGTTATTGAAAAATCTAAGATAATATACGCAGTAAAAATATTATTCTTTCCTTCAGTTCTCAAGTTTTTGTTAAGCAGAAAGTCGTTCAGAAGGCCGCCTAAAACACATTATAAACATTAACCTTAAGATCATTTGTCGGTAGGTAAACGCCTCATTTTAAATAGCACATTCGTTGGTAAGGCTGTCACTCCATCTAACGGAGAGTAGCTATCTTAAGGTTTGTGAGTGTGAATGCTTGTCACTTATTTACGCAAAAACTACTGAATGGATTTTGATAAAAATTTACAAAAAAGGTTACTTACATAGGCTACTTTTTATCCTGAATTATTTAGGATTATTATCCTACTCTATAAGGGAACGGTATCTAAGCGTTCCGATACGACACCGTGTAGAAACTTAAGGGGTTTGGGTGTCCTCTAGTCCTTACTAATATTATAGAGTAGGATTATTATCCTACTCTATAATAGACTCTATACCAGAGGACACACAAACCCCTTCAGTTTCTACACGGTGTCGTATCGGAACGCTTAAATACTTGACGGTTGACGTCTTTGTTGGTAGGGTGATAACTATCCATGGCTGAAACCTTTCACCAGCCAGACCTAGATCATTTAACCCTGTCGGGAATCGAACCCGGGACCTCCATCTTTTAAATACACGGCACAAACCACTGCACCACGGAAGCCATCAAAATATATTTGGGTTTTATATTTTTGTTTTATATATCTGTATGTATTATATCTCTCGCTACGCTTTATATGGAAAAGCAGTGTTGCACGAGTATAATGTGGGTAGGAAATAAATGCCAGCTTCGTAGTCGCCCACCGGATCGTGTAAGGACCCTGACACCCTAAAAGATAATGCTAATTACCGCCATTCGGTCCCTCGATGTTTCTAACGCGCTCGTAGTTATTTTAAACGTAAAGTTTAATTGTTCGCATTAAACCCGCGTGTAAACCTTCCATTTCGTGAAATAAATGCTTTGCACACGTGTTCTTTAAATGTTAGGTAATTTCTAAAAGACACTACATTTCAATGTGACTTATATACTATTTTATTTACTCTTACGTACCCAATTATGTACATTATAATCTGGTTAAAAGGGACGACTCTGTCAGCACAACACTGTCAAATCATGGTTCTGATAGTTCGTCCAATAATTGTTGTATCCACTCTTAACATAGTTTGTACGACTAATTAAAGGAATAGGAAATAATTGGGCATATTATGAAATCAAATCAAATCAAAATATTTATTTTTGTAAGAATATGGTACATGCAATATAAAGTTATGACAATTATTCATCTATTTATGATTATATTTAAATTGGGTATTTGACTGAATTTATTTTATTGCTTAAAAATCCGATAAAGATCTGCAAAGATACAGGCACTTAAATGTTAAGAGTAGGGGTCCTCTGTCCTTTTCTCGCAAAAGGAATATTTGTACTAACTCACTATGACGATACTGTGGTGTGACGTCACATCATAGTATGACTGTCTCCGTCTAATCAGAAATATTCAAATGCAAATAAATAAATAGTTATATTATTTATTTCATCGATTTAATTAGTTTTATCATATTTTGTTTGTTATAGAATCAAGCGTCTAAAATTAAAATTTAGACTCTTATATTTTGTATTTAAGAATAAACATAATATCAAAAATTGCGGAACCGACGAGATTCGAATATTGTAACATGTTCAGTTCATACTGTAGATGGCATTACAGGCCGTATACCTGGATATCAAAAACATAATATCAAAGCAAAATTTCGGTACCGACGTCATCGGGATCGTGGCCTAGCGGTAAGGCGCTCTAAGTGCCCGGATTGCCAGAGAGACGCGGGTTCGAATCCCGTCGGTTCCGCAATTTTTGATATTATGTTTATTCTTAAATATAAATAATCCCTAAACACTTTTTAATAAAATCTAATATTTTGATTAGTGTCAAATATCCAATTATTCATTCTTATCTAACTAGGAAGTTAGATAAAATGAACAAAACGAAAAAGATAGTCAAATAGGTAATCAAATAAAATGCAGTTTTAATTTTAACACATCTGAAATCCCCTTTACAAAAGATCGTGCATTAAAATTGTTTAGGAAAACCAGATTTTCCCCATACATAGTGACGTAGACTCACCCCCCGGTGTTGACCCCCGGTGTTGAACCCCGCGGTGCTGAATAACGTATGCGCCCACGTACTTACCCCCGCGACATCTGTTGGCGGCTCCGTGACTTTCAGCCGCGCGTGCAAGCCGATCTTGATATTGCACTTACAGAAGGGACAAAGTGTGTAAATGTAGCTAATATTTCATCCCTACTTTTTGTTTGTCTCCTTATTGCTATTATGTTGGTGTTAACTTGACTTAACAACAACGCTGTTATTTTGCTTGTCAACAAACCGTATTTCATTAACCGATGAAAGAAAACGGAGGAGGTTCTCAATTCGACACGTATATATATATATTTTATGTATGACCACGCATAACTTTTAACAGAGTTGTCCGATATTGATAATTCTTTATTTATAAGAGAGGGCACACTTCTAAGGTGGTCCCATTGTCATCATGTTAGGATCTGATGATGATATCCTGGGAAAATTGAAGGAACTCTTCATATTTTGTAGGCACTCTTGCAGCGATTTCGCTTTTAGTGTAAGTACCGGTAGCTTTTTAGCTACATGTGGCATATAATATACTATGACAGTATAGTACGAGTACGTTACGTGGCGATAAATCACTAAAAAGTAAGAAATAAAAATTTTTAACAAAAAATAGAACCGACTCAAAACGCACTAAAAAGTAAAAAATAACTGTGTTGTTCACTTGCTTTAATTTGCTTAAGCATATCTAGGAGTCGGTGCCAGCCAAGGTTTCTACTTTAAGGACATAACCTAGAACCCATAAATTGCTTTACTACGTTAAATAAATGTTCCTTAAACTTGCGGCACCGACTTCATAAATATGCTTAAGTAAATTAAAGCAACTAAATGACTCAGTTATTTTTTACTTTTTTTCGTTTTGTGTCGGTTCTATTTTTTGTTAAAAAATTTTATTAGATAGAAGAGAAAATGGAAGCTGGATTAGCATTGCTTTTATCATTACCAGCTTGGTAGAATGGTCTAGAGGCCTAGTCTCCATGAAGGAAAAGGGAAGGGTATCTTAGATCCTCCACGCTAATTAGTAGGTATTGCGCTTACCTATTAATTATTATTAGAGGACAGTTGTCTACTTGGGTCACCACTGTTGCGCTTATCCTGGGTGGTCAGGGTAGGAGCATGGTGCCCGAGGAGACGGCACGGACGATTAAACGAACGGCGTGTAGTTCTAGACATCGTGCCAAAGCTCGCATTGCTTAGCGGTCTTTGTCGGCAGGGTAGTAACTAACCATGATCGTTGCCAATTGTAATCGTACTTGGACCAATTAAAAATTCAGCTTTAATCGATTTCAGGACCTCCGTTTTGTAAATCCACTGCGCTACAGAAGCCACCTTGATATTTGTAACATAATATTATAATAGATAGATATCCACACGTCATATATCACAAAACATGACGTTTATTGGCCAGTATAAAATTACAAGTACAATAGAAAACCCTCTCAATCATTAGGGCGTTATCTATCCCTTTTTCCCTCAAATAGGCGAAATATTTCCCGCCAAGGGTTGGGATAGTTGTCCCATTGTGCTGTAATCATCTTTTGTCTAACTACCGTATCACGTTTAACAAGAACAATAATTTTACATGCCGTTAAAAGATAGGCAAATGAAGGGGAGGGCCTTTACCTATAGGGGTAAACGAAATAGTGGGTAAGTCAAATTTAAACAAATAAATAAAATTCAAATGTCCTTTTTGCATTTTAAAATTAAAAGCTTTTCACTAAATGCATAGTCAATAGTAAAAAATCAATAACAACCTCCGTGGCGCAATTGTATGCGCAGTGGATTTATAAGACGAAGGTCCGTCCTGGGTTCAATTCCCGGCTGGGCCAATTAAGATTTTCTAAATTCCTCCAAGTGTGGCAGGTGGGAGGCTTCGGCGGTGGTTAGTTACCACCCTACCGACAAAGATGTACCGCCATGTGATTTTGCGTTCCCGGGCTAACCAGGCTAACCAGTTAGCCCGCTTCCATTTTAGATTGCATCATCACTTACCATCAGGTGTGATTGCAGTCAAGGACTGTCTTGTAATGATTAAAAAAAATGAAAGTATATAAAAAAATAAAGACAACCAGTGAGTATCTGAATTAAACATGGCACAGACATGGATTATCGTTTGGCAAAGGACATAGGCAATTTTTTATCCGAATACTTTTACATTAAGAGGAACCACGCAGGTGAAATCGCGAGTCGCCGTTAGTTTTGAAATAAAAACCAATCTACAGATCCGATTTGCATAATTTATATGGAACCAAACCCTTTCCTTCGGTTAAAAATGACGAAGTTATTAAGTAACAAACATAAGAAATACGACTACGATTACAAAAATTGAAATCGGTTAAAAATACTTTCAAAATATAGACTTATTCGTATAAAATATTCTGGTAAACCAAAATGTTAAAGAAATATCCTTTATCATTTGCAGACAGCTAATAAAACTGTAGACAGACAGACAATACCTACATTTTATCGCCCACTAAAGGGGGACTCAGTAATAGCTACCTAAAACTGGACCCTGTTATAAGTCATTTCGTTTATTTTAGCTCTTGTTCAAGTCATAACATACATTTTATAGTCTAGGCCAGGAGTCGACAACGTTTTGAGAAAAAAATTACTATTACATACTTAATTTCAAAGTTTCAAAGAGCAACCATTATTTTCTAGTCAGCAATAAATAGTACTGGCATGAACTTAAAGGTAGAATTATCAATTTTTGACGTGACGTCTTATAATTCGATAGAGCCGGCTGCACGCACGAAAAAACATGACGTCATGCGTCGTTACCTCGCTTTGAGGCGTTCCATGTAAGGCTTGAAGTGCAAGCGAGAGCGCGAAATGAGTGACAAAGAAGCACAATCGGCCTTTGCGTTCGGCAGCGTTCGACATGCGTCTATCAAATATAATATTAAATATATTAATTTTAAATTAAAAATTAATATATTAATAAATTAATATATTTATTATAAATTTATAAAATCAAAATCAATTATTTTATTAATTTAAATTAATATTTATAAAAATATACTTAAATTAAAAATTTTAATAACCAATTAAATACTACCATTCCATCAGTACTTTCTTCAGACGTTGTCACGTTCAACTATCGTCAGTAAACCGACTTTACAGACAACCAATTTTTTTTTGTAGAGACGTGGTTTCGCGATTTTCGCCATTTGGAAATATATTGCCATAATTATGGTATAGCGGTTTTACATGGACATTTAATACTTTTTTTAAAATAAATAATAATATTTGCGTATGGATTAAAGAGCCGCAGCTTTTCATCCAAAGAGCCGCATGTGGCACGCAAGCCGTAGGTTTTCGATCCCTGGCCTGAGCTATTAAAGAATTCAAATAGGACATGACTAATACTTTTGAAATTCGATTAAACACTTCACGATCTGAGCAAATCTCAGTCACCCAGCTATTCCATTATGACACTTAAAACGACACGCATAACAGAGTTGTCATAAAGAAACCTTTTACCCTAGCTACATATACAAAAGCGTCGCAATAAAGAACCTAAATTGGGTGAATTCTAATTTTGAATTCTGTCCCGGCACAGCCATAAAGACGTATACAGACGGCACGGTGGTACTAAGTATTAAGCGTTTTATGAATTTTGCCTAGCACGCGGTTATTTGAACAGATGGCGCCACGGTCGCGGCCTTATTAAATTTTAGCTTGCGCTAAGTTTTCGTGCTATATTACGTAAGCAATGGGGGTTTTAGAATTTTATTTGACATACGTACCTATGTGAAGGGTGAAATAAGCATAGAATTTAACTGAAATATTTTACGTCTCAAAATTAACATAATTACTATACCGATACATCACAATAACACAACTTACATATTATAAGCTTTGACGGCCTCCGTGGTGCAGTGGTATGTGCGGTTGATTTATAAGACGGAGGTCCTGGGTTCAATTCCCGGCGGGGCAGATTGAGATTTTTCTTAATTTGTCTTTGTCTGGCTGGTGGAAGGCATTTGCCGTGGCTAGTTACCACCCTACCGACAAAGGCGTACCGACAAGCGATTTAGCGTTTCGTTACGATGTCGTGTAGAAACCGAAAGAGATGTGGGTTTCATCCTACTCTTTCATCTTAGACATCACTTAACATCAGGTGTGATAGCAGTCAAGGGCCAATTTATAGTAAATAAAAAATAAAAAAGCTATGTTATTGTGTAGAATACCAAACCTATTTACAAACTTTTGCCTTTATATCTCTATCTATCTTTTATTAGTAAGGAATTTTAATCTATCATTAATTTATTTATTTTTAATTTACTACAATGTTTATAGAAAATTATAATTTTTAAAACACTATTATAAATTAACTATTTAAAATTTGTAAAGAGATTGAATAAAGTAAACAGACAGACAAACAGTTTGCAATTGGAGGACTACTGTTTTTTCAATATTTTGAACCGACTTCAAAAAAAGGAGTTTATCAATTAGACCAAATTCCAAATTTCAAGAGTGTATGTATGTATGTAGGGGAGAGCGGGGCTGAAAGTGCCGATTTTGACAAATCTCAATTTTTTCGGGTAAAACAAATATTGAAAATCTGAAAGTAGTCGTTCATCCTACGTAAAATTTATTCAATAATATGAATTAACCTATACATTTCGCACATGTTTTATAGTTTGTTAGAAAAAGTGATTTTTATATACTGCGGCGGAAAGGCACAACCAACCCCACCTTCGGGGCAAGTTGTGCCGTAGCTGAGGTCGGTTGTGCCGGTAATAAAGCTAGGTGTTTTGCATTAATGAAAATTAATTTAAAATGTAAAATACATTAATTTGGTATTAATATATTTATTTGTTATTATTTCTCCTATAAATCAACCTTATTAGTAGATAATAATTATAATACGTTATAATAAAAAGGAACTAATCGCCCTTTATTATATAATCAAAACATACAACTTTGTTTTAATCGAAAGTTTGTACTTACTTTAATGCGAATATGATAAATTATTAAAAATATCAGTATTTTAGTACTATTAATAAAAAATAATGATAACATCAGTCTCTTGACTCTTTAACAAATCAAAACTAGTTATTCCCTAGAAGAATGATCAGAACAACAATGAGGACATACACATTCCAGGTTTTCTTGATCTTCAATACATTGCAAATGGGCCTATTCCTTACACTATCTGCATTCAATCCACTTTTCTTTAGGGGCAGAGTTAGAATAGGCATCACAACATATGATGCAGTACCATTCTTGTTCGTTATCAGAACTGTCGTCATCTTACAAAACTCTTCTCTGAGCGGGGATCTTAGTCGGTTTTTCTGTTTGTTTACCATTTTCCTTGCCTTTTTCCTTAAACCTTTTATATACTTTCACTTTCTTCCTTCTTCTTTTTATTAGCCTGTTCTTCGGCCAAAGCATTTTTCTCTGGAATGTCTGTAAGAATAGCTGTCTTTCTTTTCGTGTTCTTTATTACCTGATGGTTCGCTCGTACAATCAACGCTGCAGTCACTTTGCCCACGAACATTAAGCTTTAATAATGATGGAATAGTCTCATCTCAACATTGCTGCCCACGTAATTTGACTCATCGAGATATTCAAGAGTTTTATCTCGATTATTTTGAGGGACAAGCAAGTTTCTTATACCTTGTGAAGGTTGATTGTCTGGCATCGGGCGAGCTGTTACAAAAGACACTGCATGATCTTTGTCTGTAAATACGTTCGAATCATAAGGCTTTTTATATGCATTGCATATGTTAGCGGGTATTGCTGCCAAAGGTAAAGCGTATTTTACTACACCAGGTATAGTAAAAATTAATCACAAATTGGCAGTTATTTTGAGCTTTAAAGCAGAATGTTTGATAAGAGCCACGTGCAACATTTTTTAGTTTACGTCCATCCTTGATGTCTGCATCAGCAGCCCTTTTTTGGGTTTGCTCACCTAAGATGTTGTACCCCTTTGTGTTTTCGTTTGAAACATACAATTTTGTCGATTTCATTCTGTCAATAAATGCAGTACATCATCATTTATTATGTCAAAAAGTAACTATTTTCTTTCTTTCATAAGTGTTCTTGTAAACATAAGCAATGTATAAAGAATATTGACTGCTTAGGAGTTAGTTGTGCTGCGGCACAAATAACCCCGGTACGAACGGCACATTTTACCCCAAATAATGGAGTCTGATATTTTGGCTTATATATAAAAATCACCCTGCTCGAAGCATTCAAATTATACTGCATAGCAAACTAGGATAAATAACAAACATTTTAATAAAACTCTCATATAAAAAAAACAAAAAACGCTAGCTTGTGACCAAAACATATTGAAACGAAAATATTTACTAACGTGACGTTTGAGATGAAAATATTTTCTAACATGCACTGCCCCTCGGTCCGCGTCGCTGGCGCAACTAAAATGACAGCCGCGTGTGCTCGTCTGTTAAGCATTACGCAACACAATACGATTCTATTCTATCTCTTACTGTTTTCGAGATATTTGCATCGGCACAATTTACCCCCGGCACTTTCAACCCCGCTCTCCCTATTTATGTTTGTGTTCGCATATCTCCTGAACTACAAGTCCGATTTAAGTAATTCTTTTTTGTTGTATTATTGGAGAGAATGAACTTAATCGCGGAACACTCTTTCAATCCGCCACGTGGACAACATGGCGGATTCAAGCAGTGTTCCGCATTTCAAAATGTCTTCTTCATTCATTAATTTCAATTCATTAACATAATTTTAATATCATTGCACGAAATGTGCATCTTTAGAAGAAAATACCTACGTTAAATATTTGCCAATGTTTTGTAAGCAAGTTAAAAGATATATCAAAAATAAAAGATTTAAGCCAGACATCCTCGTCGAATGTAGCAAGAATTTTTATTTTATCGGAAGTAAAATCGCATCTACGTCTTAGATATACCCAATCGATCTCCACTCAAATGGTTTCAAGCGGCTCCTACTCAGACTAGATTGACTACATAGACAGAGAAGAATACAATAAAAAATGTATTTATTGTGTTAACAAACTGCCAGAAGGGAATAAAACTTAAAACACCAAAAGACAAACTTAATAACAATTTATTTACAAATACATCAAATATGATCAAAATGAAGCAGTAATTACAGTAATTACTTGATGAAATATTACGCGCACAGATTCTTACAATAGTTAAGCAGCATGACTGCACAAGACTCGGACACTAACGTGAATAACCACAATTATCCATAGGGGCATATTTTATAGCCTACCACCCGCCATTTTTGCTTGACGAGTACCGCGCCTGGTCTATTATCTATAGTTTAAACGCGGTACCACAATAAGGCCACTATATTGTCTATAGTCTTTTCAAACAGAGTATACAATGCTGCCAACAATTGACAGCAAAATTACACCTTTACAAACTGTAAATTGATTACTACCCTGACCTTTATCACTGCTGAACCTAGACCATAAGTCTTTCCGAGAGCGAGCCGCCACACACGATCCTCTGCTTTCCTCATCCAGACACTTCCCACTACTTTTTGAGGTCATCAGACCATCGGGCTGGAGGGCATCCTACACTGCGCTTAGTAGTTCGTGGTCTTCACTCCAGAATACGAAGCGAAGAATCAGTGGCAAATGCAGAAAAAACGGGGAAAATGATTCTTCTTTGAGAACTAATATAATATAATAAGATATTAGGAGTAACGTAGGCTATTATTATTTTCGTAATCTTATTTATTTTAATTCCACGCGGATGTTAAAAAACAAATCAAAATTAAAACAATGCATAAAGGAGGTTCGGTTTTCTATTTTGTTAGGTCTCGAAAAGGAAATAAAAACGGATTATAAAACTAGTGGAACTGTAAGAACACCGTATAGATTTTAGTTTTTATAGGTAAAATCTTTATTTTTTTTAACTTTTTAAAAAAGTTTCTATTTAAAAAATATTGGTTGTCTGTAAAGTCGGTTTACTGACGATAGTTGAACGTGACAATGTCTTAAAAAAATACTGATGGAATGTTAGCATTGAATTGGTTATTAAAATTTTTAATTTAAGTATATTTTTATAAATATTAATTTAAATTTGTAATAAATAATATATTAATTTTTTATTTAAAATTGACATATTTAATAATTATATTTAATAGATGGATGTCGAACGCTGCCGAACGCAAAGGCCGATTGTGCTTCTTTGTCACTCGTTCCGCGCTCTCGCTTGCACTTAAAGCCTTACATGGAACGCCTCAAAGCGAGGAAACGACGCATGACGTCATGTTTTTTCGTGCGTGCCGGCTCTATCGAATTATAAGACGTTGTCACGTCAAAAAGTTAATGTCAAATAAATGTGTACATTTTCCGTAGTTATTAATAAAAGTAGGCCAAAAAGCCTTTGTTAATTTGGGTTCAATTGGTAGATTTGTTCAATTTTAACACTATTTTTACTTCGTAGGTACACGTAACGTTCCTTCTATAACTTTTCTTAGTCTACGCGAAACGGTTTGAAGCAGGTTTTATTTGTTGAGTTTTAGCCACTCTACCCCTTCCAGCCAAGAGTGGATAGGTCAAAATTGTGTGACTTCCTCGAGGAGTCGACACTAAAAAGAACCTAATGGAAAAGTGTGATCGAACGTCGCTAGTGCAAATATAGATTAATTCTGGAACTTTCTCAACCGATTTTAAAAATGGAATAGCACACGTTCTTAGCGGAATGTAATTCGGTGTTAGTTTCTACGACTTATTTTTTTTATTACAGCAGGATTTTACTTTCATTAATACCGGATGTGGAATTTACTTCCAGCCTTTAATTGCATTAGATTCGCATACGGAATGTCTGGCAAACTTATATTACATATTTTTTTTAATCATTACAAGTTAGCACTCGACTGCAATCACACCTGATGGTAAGTGATGCAACCTAAGATGGAAGCGGGCTAACTTGTCTGAAGTAGGATAAAATCCACATCTCATTTTGACGACCTACGTGGCGCAGTGGTATGCGCGGTGGATTTATAAGACGGAGGTCCTGGGTTCGATTCCCGGTGGGGCAGATTGAGATTTTTCTTAATTTGTCTTGGTCTGGCTGGTGGGAGGCTTTCGCCGTGGCTAGTTACCACCCTACTGACAAAGACGCAAATCGCTAAGCGATTTAGCGTTCCGGTACGATGTGTAGAAACCGAAAGGGGTGTGGATTTTCTTCCCACTCCTAACAAGTTAGTCCGCTTCCATCTTAGACTGCATCATCACTTAACATCAGGTGTGATAGCAGTCAAGGTCCAACGTGTAATCGATCAAAAAAAAATCTCTTCAATTTCTACACGACATCGTACGAACGCTAAATCGCTTTGCGGTACGTCTTTGTTGCCAAGTGTGGTAACTAGCCACGGCCGAAACCTCCCACCAGGTTATATTCTTATGACAGCCGTGTGGCACAGTGGGTAGTGACCCTGCTTCTGCGTCCTAGGCTGTGGGTTCGATTCCCACATCTGTAAAATGTTTGTGTGATGAGCATGGATGTTTTCCAGTGTCTAGGTGTTTATCTATATATTACTAGCTGACCCGGCAAACGTTGTTTTGCATTAAAAATTTTAAAAAAATTAGATGAAAATTAGATAGTAGCCGATTCTCAGACCTGCTGAATACGCATACAAAATTTGGTAAAAATCGGTCAAGCCGTTTCGGAGGAGTATGGCAACGAAAACTGTGACACGAGAATTTTATATATTAGATAAGTATTTATGTATAATATATATAAAAATATTCATCAGTTATCATAGCACCCATAACACAAGCTACCTACGAGTACGCTTACTTTGGGGCTATGTAGCGATGTGTGTAATTGTCCTATAATATTTATTTATTTATTATTCTTATTGACTTGCTAACCTTTGTGTTGGTCGATTATGTGGACCGACGATATCAAGCATCTTTTAAGGAGACCCTGGATTCTGGTGTCTGCTCAGACGTGATATCTGGAAGTCTTAACATGCCTATGTCCAGCAGTGGATGACCGGCTGATAATGATGTTGATGATGAATCTTTAGTCTTGATAAAACTGAAGAACGTCAAAAAGTGGCTTAGAAATAAATAGAAAACAAACCAAACCAAATCAAATCGGTATACGTCCGTTTGTTAGGTGGTAGATATGAAGTTATCCAACAGCCCTTAGTTTAGAAGTTGGTAGTATTACTGCCCCAGGCCTCGGGTAACAAGTCAAACTGTCGGTACTGTATATTTTTTACATCCAGTTATAATAAATATGTGATAGGAATAGTTGAGAGTGAAAGATTATTATCAGAGTCAAACATCATTTTTCTATTAACCCTACCAAAAGGGCAAAATTTAGAATTATGCTTATAGTTAAGTTAATTAGTTAGTTATTATAATTATTCTATTTTTTTTTTTTATATAATTTTCGTGCCTTTATTGTTAATATTTTTTCTATAAGGAAAAAGAATCTGTAGAGGAACATGTAAGTTAATACATAAAAACAATTTATTAGCCGACGAAAAAAAACGGAGGAGGTTCTCAATTCGACACGTATATTTTTTTTATGCATGACCACGCATAACTTTTTACAGAGTTGTCCGATTTTGATAATTCTTTTTTTATTAGAAAGGGCACACTTCCAATATGGTCCCATAGTCATCATGTCTGATAATGATATCCTGGCAAAATTGAGTCGGTTCTGTTTTTTGTTTAAATTTTTTTTTTTACTTTTTAGTGCGTTTTAAGTCGGTTCAATTTTTTGTTAAAAAATTTTATTTTTTACAAAAAATAAAAAACCATTTAGGATATTCCAAATAATAAGGCCACTAAGTGAGTTATTGACTGATTGATTAAGTCATCAAACTAATGACATTAAACTATGTTTTTGGTTGTTCGACACCTAGGTATACTTACTTAATATTATAAAAGCGAAAGTAACTTTTATTTTGTCGATATTTCGATCGAGTTACATGGAACGTGGTCACGACGGGGCCACAATACGTTGAAATATATTGCAATTCATTAAAGCCCAGCTACTAAGTACTACCCCAAAAAATTATAATGTGAAAATCCATTAATAAATAAAATTTTCTGTAACCCAAGGCATAACACCTGTTTGAGGAAAAACAAAAAGACACTCGGGTCCCCTTATCGGCGAAAAGCACGCGCTGGAAATCGAAATGATAATATAACACAAGGAGAGTCAACAAAGCACAAAATTAGTTTTATCCGAAAAATAGGAGGGAAGGGCAACGGAGCGAAATGCGACTCGGATGGCAGTGTGGAGGCTCGGCGAGACGTTTGCGTTACTGCTACCTCATTCGATACCGTTTTAACAATTGGCTTGAGCTTTGGGTGAAGTTTTTAGAAATTTAATAGAAGCTGATGTTATTTTGCTAAAGTTACTTAAAATAATTACATAATATATAGCTATTTTCGGCGAACTGACGAACTCAACCCAATAGAAAAACCAACAGAACAGGAAACCGTGAGCATACAAGTAAGAGCACTTCACTATTGATTTATTGATTGATTGATTTTATGTTGGATGACCTCATCGCTCGGAAATTAGTAAAATTAAAAAATATTAAGTACTAGAGTATGCAGAGTCAGACATCCATTCTTGTAGGACAGGGGATATGGGGCGTAGACCCACCATTTTGCTCCAATGCGGGTAGGCGGGCTTAGAGTGATTTCATTATCCACTATCAGATGTTGATGATACTGACCAGGACCGGCGGCTTGACGTGCTCGTCAAGTGGGAGGCCTGGCCGTTAATTTTTATTTTTTTATCAACTACAAGTTGGCCCCTGACTGCTATCACACCTGATGTAAAGTGATGATGCAATCTAAGATTAAAACGGGCTAACTTGTTAGAAGTAGGATGAAATTCACAGCCCTATCAGTTTCTGCACGACATCGTACCGGAACGCTAAATCGCTTGGCGGTACGTCTTTGTCGGTAGGGTGGTAACTAGCCACGGCAAAGGCTTTCCACCAGCCAGACCAAGACAAATTAAGAAAAATCTCAATCTGCCCCGCTGGGAATCGAAAAAAGGTTAATAGTCAGATATTGGTGAAGAGTTACAACGTAGACACAATAACAGAAGTGGACACCTAGACTAGATGCTCAATCCTCTGTCATCTCAATTTGACGAAGCGATGAAGCCACAGAACGATGTTCCATCATTTTATGTACTTTAAAAGGATTCTAAGGAACTTTCAAGACATTTCCTTCTATTTACTGCGTTTACCCATTCTGTTTTTTCCCAGTTCTGTACCAATGGGTAGCGATACAAGAAGTTTTTGAGGGTGAAACGTGCATAGAGGTCTCTGATGGTGTAGTATTACGAACTAGGTCTTAGGTAAATTAACAATATTAATGATAAAAGCTTTCGCTTAGTTGTTGGATCAAGGGTCGGATACAGAAGGCAGTAATTCTTGAAACGGCACGTATTGTGAGGAGGTTCCTCACTCTGAAGTCCTGACAACCGGCTGGTTGGATCCTATATTGTTGAACAAGCGACCCCACCCCCCTCGCATCCAAAACAGCTACAACGCCAGGCCCCGCAGCACGTACCGGGCTTAAACTAATTTTTTTTTGGGTTACACCCATATTGATAAATTTTAATAAGCATTTTGAGTTAAAAATTTTAGAAAATTACTGCAAGTTGTGTAGAAATCCCAAAATGGGTAAATAAATGTAAAGAGAAAAAATGCATTATTAAGACCCAACCCTTTATTAAAACGCAAGATTCTTCATATTTATCATATTAGCATATAAGTATATAATACAGAAACTTGTGCAATGCACAGGGACTCGGCAATCAGTTTTTTGCCTCTCCTGTAAAGTGAGCCTTTTTGAGTTAATACCTGTTTAGATATAGAGGTGCGATATATAATAAGCTCGGGTCGGAAAACGACTTCCAGCCGTATTATGTATTTATGATACGCCCGATATCGAATCCAATGTTATACTTTACTCCAATTTGAACCGGAAGTGCATTTTCTTAACAATTGTATGTCCAGAAACATTAAGACGGAGGTCCCAGGTTCAATTCCCGGTGGGGCAGATTAAGATTTTTCTTAATTTGTTTTGGACTGGCTGGTGGGAGGCTTTTCGCCGTGCGTAGTTACCACCCTACCGACAAAGACGTACCGCTAAGCGATTTAGCGTTCCGGTACGATGTCGTATAGAAACCGCAAGGGGTGTGGATTTCCATCCTACTCCTAATAAGTTAGTCCGCTTCCATCTTACATTGCATTATCACTTAACATCAGGTGTGATAGCAGTCAAAGGCCAACTTGTAGTCGACAAAAAAAAGTCACTAACGCAACTAGATTTATGCTTAGTGTAATTTTTATTAGTATTCATAAGTCAGTCTGGTAAAAAATATAGGTGTCGCATTTAAATAACAAGAAATAAATTAATAAAAGTAACAAATTAATATTATATTCCAAGATTTGTTTCGTAAACAAGTTTGGCATATTGTAATTCTTTTATATAAAAATAATATTTATCGTAGATAGCACGAATATCGAATATATTGATGTGTATTCAAGCGCTACTTGAGAAAAATTATGTTTGAACGAGCACTGAGTGTACATACTCCGTGTAAGTCTATATACTCGTATATAGGATATTAAAATTTATAACTACGGCACATTGGTGCAGTGGATAGACGACAGAAACCAACTGCATTCAAGGCCTGGGGTTCAATTCCTAAAACTAGAAAATATTAGTGTGATAAACTTATTTATTAATGATTATCCTTTGTTCCTGGACCAAATTCAAGACATTTTAAATAATGGCCAGGTCAAGAGTACCCTAAACCGACGAACTTGTATGAAAGGATTAATGAGAGTGGAAGAAGCTAAGAAAGTATGCAAGGACCGTGGCAAATGGAGGGATGTGGTCTCTGCCTACCCCTACAGGAATAAGGCGTGATATTATGTATGTATGTATAAACTTATTTTTAACCGACGAAATACCTGTGGGGTTCTCAATTCGACGCGTATATTTTTTTAAGTATGACCATGATGACGCATAACTTTTTCAAAAGTAGTCCGATTTTGATAAATCTAGTTTTATATGTGTACTAGAGGTCGCCCACGATTTTACCCGCCCAATTCCATCAAAAGCCGGTTCTGATCGGGATAATAAAAATCAAATATTTCTGATTAATATATTTTAGGCAAAGGAATAGGTAACTACACAACAAATGGTAGGTAGGCATTTGTGCCCTCTGTATACATCTTTATGACCAGTACGGGGCTGAATTTCAAATTAGAATTTGCCTAAAGGTCCAAGTTGGGTTCTTTATTATGACAACTACGCATTTGTATTTTGTTTAATTATTTCTGAAACTAGATTTAGCAATTAATAATGTAAGAAAATATTTTTTAAAACTAGTTAAGACCCCTGGCCTCAGTGCTTCACAGGACACAGTTTTATGCAGTACACCAAAAAGGCCGCCCATGAAAGGAGGGGATTGCTCCAATTGTATGTACTGTATATATAGATATATGTACTGTGTACCCCAATGAGAATGCTGCACTATGTTTCACTGTCCGCGGTTCATCAGTGAAAGAGTGAAAGTAAAGAGGGAGCTAGGAGTGGAATTAATCCCTGTCCTACCCTCGAGGACAGAAAACCTAACTGAGTATATACTGAAATCAATCCAGAAAATAAAAAAAGCACCACCTGGAACCAATAAATTTAAAATTAAATTCTAAACTAACTCGAACAGGAAATCGAACCTTGGACATTAAACGTAGAAGATCGCTGTAGCTTTCAAGACATAACCATTACTATGTAGCATCACCAGCCGAGCTTGAAACTAACGAATTATTACGTGACCCGATCCAGAATTCGAACCCGAGATTTTCTCGTGCTCAAGACTGAAGCAACATTGGCTTGTAACAAGACATATCAACTCTAAATTTGTTGTAACTTAACACATTAATGAAAATATGAAGTTACTTTTCTGACGTGAAGCGCTCCAAATTGTAAATTACAAAAACATTGGCACGGAACAAGTTCGCATACTTATTACAGCTCGATGATTTGTATGTTATTACAAAAGTTAGACAGTTATGAGGGTGGGATGACGAAACGCCTGGATAAGCGATGATACAGTTTTATGAGCGTCGAATAAAAGTTTACTATCCTTACCTTCTGTGCGCAGTTGAACGAGGAACGGATAAATCAGAATCGGAAATCATTTTATTATTACTTTTAGCGTTTTAACGTGTTTATTAACTTTTACTTTTAACTGAATGAAAGGAGACGTTTGTACCTACTTACTAAATAATCTCAGATTTATTAAGAACTATCAACAAATACAAGTAAAGACATTATTTTTCTCAAAATATTGCCTGAGTGACTGAATTAAGAAAAGAGCGATAAGAGATCAATCTGATATATAACCATTTTTAACAAAAAATAGAACCGACTCGAAACGTACTAAAAAATTAAAAAATAACTGCGTCATTTAGTTGCTTTAATTTACTTAAGCATATATATATATATATTATATTATATACATACATATATATTCTATTTTTAGTTAAAAAAATATTTCTTACTTTTTAGTAATTTATCGCCATGTAACGTACTCGTACTACACTGTCATAGTATACGGCACTTGTAGCCAAAAAGCTACCGACACTTACACAAAAACCGGAATCGCTGCAAGTGTGCCTATAAAATTTGAAAAGTTCCTTCAATTTTCCCAAGATATCATCACAAGATCCTAATATGATGACAATTTTGGAAGTGTGCCCTTTCTAATAAAAAAAGAATTATCAAAATCGGACAACTCTGTAAAAAGTTATGCGTGGTCATACATAAAAAAAAATATATACGTGTCGAACTGAGAACCTCCTCCGTTTTTTTTCGTCGGTTAAAAAGCAGACGTTGTGACTCGGATCGAGGAATACATGCTGAGATGGTTTGGTCACTTCGAGAGAATTAATGAAAGGAGTGGTACGAAAGGGATTTATAAAGCGAGAGTGAATGGGAGCGTTGGGACGGGAAGACCATGGCGAACGTTCCTGGACTAAATCCAGGAGATTCTGATTAAAGGCTAGGTCAAAAGTACCCTAAACCGACGTACCTGTATGAGAGGTTTAATAAAATTGGAAGAAGCGAAGGAGATATGCTAGGATCGTGGCAACGCCTACGGGAATGAGACGTGATGATATGCGTGTATGTACTCTACGACTATTTAGTGATATTGCGCGGTTCTATTAAATTAAACTAGGTGAAATTTCATATTATTTTTGAAGTGATTTTGATGTGATAGTGCTAGACTGCCTGGCTTCCATTTTCTTACGCATACAGCAGCGGTAGGCTGGCTCCACAGCGTTTTAAAGTTATCACTTCTATCGGGCGTCACGTTACGCACATTTTTTGAATTGGATGACTTTGACTTACGATAACTAAATAGAAATTCATAGAAAACTTTTGTATCAGCTCTACAAATATTGCCAGAACTATCCTATTTTAGTTTAAGTTAACACTTACAACTTAATTTATCTAATAAAAATATAATATAAAAAGAAAAAATCCTCAGAAAATATTCCGAAGGAGCCAATAAATCATACGAAAAGATAAACGCGAGATATCTATCTTATTAAATCTGTTTATTCAGCCGTCTGCAAGATGACCAGTGTAGTTGACCTCTAATCCCCTATGAGATTTTCCTATTCGTCAGATTTCTTTTTCAGATGAACAAAAAGTGGGGTCTTCTTAAGCTGGTTAGACCGTTTTCTATATAACGACTAGTTGACCCCGGCCCTTTAACAGGATCACTCATCGCTCAAACTGTCCTTTCAATTGAGTTTTGTTATTTTCATAACTACACGGTATTATCTTTTTTATTTTTCAAACAAAAAGACATATCTTTTCTTTTTATCCGAAGAAAAAATATTGGTACAGTGGTTAGTCTACGTAACATGAATCATAAACCCTATTTTAAGAAAATTTAAATTTGCAAAAAAAATTGGGATTTTCTTGCTTCAAGTCAATGGTCGTTCTGGTCATTACCAGTAATATTTGATTGTATTTATTATTCGCTTCGCTATCGCGTAAAATCATCTAATTATTTTCCACCTGATGGGGTATTAATGCTATATTTAGCTCTATTAATAAGTAAAGCATTATTAAATTGTGTTCGCCAGCCCAGCTTAGAGCAGCGTGGTGGTCTTATTGCGCTCTACAACAGGCTCTACAAACTGTACCACATTCATCCCATAGGTATATAATGACCACAATATCCCTTTATATCCTAAATTGGCATATTGAAATACAATGCAGCGAAGCATGATCTACAGAATTAATTAGGGTTTAATTTATGCAAAACTATCCTGTCAGCTATGAGACAATGTGTATAATAATTATGTATATAATATGCATATATACACAAAGATACATTGTGTACGTCTATAATCTCGTGACGGATACCGATGGACCTTTGGGTCCCATGCCCATGGTGTTGGAATGGCAACTTCACACTGTAAAGCGCAGTATTGGTCGTTCTTCCACTATGCGGTTCGATTATACATATTCGATTATCTTAAGCTAGTTTAAGGGTGTTGCTGGATTTATTTTAGTTAAAAAAATATCTTGATGCAGATCAAGATTATTTTTCTACAATTTATTTTCTAAGCAGCAGTCCGGTGTCGAGAAGATGAATGGAAGCTGGTTTATTAAGTTATTCCCGATCAAAAATCGTTACAGAGCACAATATAACCACTTTAATGGCTTGGCCATGCAGTGGCCATATGAAATAGGCTGATAGAATAAAACCGAATTCATTTATTTACTAAAATGTAACAAGTATTACAACATTTCACTAATTTAAAAGTGTGCAAATACATATTTTTAATTACAAAATCAATATACATTACAACAAAATTATACTTATAGGTCAACCAAAAAAATCCAGACGTCCAGATGCAATGGAAACTTACTTCACATGACATACAATCCGTGATTGAGAAACGTGTATGCGTATCTTATCAGTATTATATTGCTAATAAAGTTCCTATATACATGTACTCTAAAGGTGTCTGTTCGTAGCCGACCGCAGCGACATTACTTATTTCGATATATTTATATGGAAACGAAATATCGCGCGTCACGAATCTTATTCATCAAGAATCAAGGAAATACATATTATTATAGAAACCAGTATAGTGAATATATATATAGTGAATAAATATTATGACCTTACAAATGAACTAACAAAAAATGGCTACCTACTTATTTGGTTTCTCGGTATATGCAGTAGAAATGGGTGCTAGAGGTATTCCAACAAAATCTCTCTACAAACTTTCTAGTTGCCTTCATAAAATTGAAAAATTCAAAATTCAAAGTCATTTATTTCAAGTAGGCTAATTATAAGCACTTTTGAATCGTCAAATTAGACTATTTGTAGTGACTCTACCACCGGCTCGGAAGGCAGGTCCTGCTGAGAAGAGCCGGCAAGAAACTCAACTTTTGCTCTTCTTAAATCATTCATTTCTACAATATTAACTGTATTGTTACATAAAATTATTTATTCCGCTTATTTTGTGAAGTTGAAAGCCGAACCAATTGCTTCTCAACATCTTTGTCTAACAAATTGTTAGCTTTTTAAATTGTATTGGCTTTTATAACAGACTTCGTCATTTTAATAAAGCATAGAGTTTAGGTTTTAATCACAAGTAGGCTTGGTTGTTTGTACTCCGTGACACGTCAAGTTATCTAACCCTGTGTAACCCTCTAACTCATAAAGGTAAATTAATACCTAAAAATAGAAGTATATGTTAATAAAGTACTGACAACTAATTAAAATGAGTAAGTATTTGATGTGTAATATTATCAGATATTTCATGAACATAATTTCTCCAAAGTATTCACATTTTACCGCGAGAATTTTATATTACACAACGTATCAGTTCAGGGTTGCCACGTGGTTAAAATACCTACTTATTAACATAATATAAATACGATGTATGTATGTAATTCATATTACAATTTGTAGGTAAAATATTATTTTATTAATTTATTACTTATCGTGATACCTTTCGCAAAGTCAGTTATTTTCAAAACTAGAAACTTCTTAGAATAGTATTATTAAGATGAAAAGATATTACATTTACAAGTTATCATTTATAAGTAGTACATTAATTTATTAATGACTAGCTGGAGCTCTCGATTTGCGCTTTGAAACCAGATTTTTTTAACGTTTAATCGTAAAAAAAAACAAATTCTTCGTATAGATTTAGCTTAGAATTAATTTCTTTGCATAATGTTTTGCAGGTTTGGAGATTTGTGTCATTACATAGACTTTGATGTTTGTTCTTTTTTTTAACCGATTGAAAATTTTTGATAATTAAACTAAACTAATTTATTAAATAATAAATATTGAATAATAAAATATGTACTCATACATTATCTTCACAATCTTGACGACAGTGTTACCTGACGCGTATGATTTTTGCACCTTCAAGACTACAGTCTCTATTTGGGCATCTTTAAATCGCATAAAATGTTATTGGAGAATTCCGATTTTTGTTTCACCCGTTTTGTACATTGGCTTCAAAACTGACGTGGAATATGAATAATTTCATTGCTGGTAGTCAAGTGCAATCTAAAAATATAAAATTCTTTACAATGTATAAATATTGTTTTGAAAATTAAAATTGTCAACCCTACACGATGCCAGCCGAAGGTGAACAAAACTCAAATATTTATAGAATTTACGTGCAAGGCGCGTATTTGTGAGATAAGTTTCAAATATAACCGCGATTTTGTATACATACTACAACCATCTTTACAACTCACAACCTATCCAAGCAATTTCACCCTCTAATACAATACGCTCAAAGCATATGATTGCGCGAAATTAAAGAAATTTTGTGATTTGTACCCGCGACAGTGGATTTAATAAAGGTAACCTCCGCCTAAAATTTGTATGATAAGCTATGGGGTAGGAATATATTATTAGCTACCGAGTGTATGGTTTTTGTCAAAACGAGAGGGCGTATCTTTTATTGATTTTGTTTGATATTGTCAAACCAATGCAAGAATCTGCCTCCAGTGGTTCGATCTTGAGGTCTTGGATCGGGTCACGAAATGATTCTGAGTTTTTCATTCTTCTATGAAATTTTAGTAGGTACCTACATTCTAAGCCCGCAGTCGGGTAGTTGGTGGTGTTACACCCCCATGCCTTGGAGAGCACGTTAAGCCGACGCTCTTGGCCAATATCATCAACATCTGAAAGTGATCGTTAATCTATGAAACATTATCACCCTAACCCCGCCTACCCTCATTGGAATAGCGTGGGTCTACGCTCCATGTCCCTCTTTTATAGGAGAAAGTCCTAGCCTGGTAGTGGGCTGTTAATAGGCCTTTTAATTGGTTCCAGGGGTAATGTCTTTTGAATCACGACGTTCGGGGTTGAGCTATAAAATATTTGAGCTTTTATGCCTTCGAAAAAATTTTCAGCCCGAAATTGAGAGGTGTTAGGTCGCTGGTCCCTAAAATTATCATAAATATTTTATTTATGATAATTTTCATATTATCTGCCTATTTTATTGTCCAACGGCAATGTCAGACTTCTTTGCTTTTAAATAAGGGGATATGGAACTTAGGCCCATGACATTGAAACATCATCGACATCGAAATTATGTCGGCGGGCTTAGATATTTTTTTAATTTCATAACGATCTGTATTTTTTTTTGTCATTACTAGTAAGCCCTTGATTGCAATCACACCTGATGGTAAGTGATGACGCTAAATTGGTTGGCGGTACGTCTTTGTAAGTAGAGTGGTAACTAGCCACGACCGAAGCCTCCCAGTAAGTAGTTCTAAACGTGCTAATATCTTTTATTGTGTTGCTTAATAAATCTATCGAGCAGTTTGTTATTATAATGATATTGCTATTAGTTTTATGTAAGGCGTTTTTAAAAATTCCTGCTCCTTACCTGACATCACATCACTATTTTTTTATTATAAAACAAAATAAAATTTTATTTGTTTTATAATAAAAAGCCGCGTTTGTTTGTCTGTCTGTTCGTGAAAAACTCAAATACTACTGCCCAGATTATTATGTGGGTTTCTCCAATAATGTATTCCTGAAGGTTTTAATATAGTTATATTTTATTAAGGTTTTATGTAAATTGGGTCAAATAGGATACTAGTGGTAAAAGTCTAGCAATCGGGAGCTTTAATTCTAAATGCTGCCCAATCCCTTTGAAATATAAGTTAACCAAGTGTAGAAGGATCGTTCCTCTTTATAAGGATCAAAATTCCGCGATGACATATATTATCTTTAAGGGATAACTTCCATACCCATTTAAAAAATATTTTTTTCTTTTATTTGTGTTTTTGAAAGGTTGCAGTACATTACGTTCCTCACAGGCGATGTCGTGGACGTTTACTAGTATAACAAGGAATCAATTACAATTTCAATATTAGCCATACAAATACTCCCTTCGTAACCAGACTAAATAGCCTACAGTTAAAATATCGAGTGAACAAAGTACACACTGATTCCGTTAGGTACGTTTTGGGCAAAACAATTTCTAACCCGTTCAGTGCAACCGTAAATTGATGCCGTATCCAATTATTTAATAGGGATTAACCAGCCTCGTTTGTACTTCACCCGTTGCCATTAGGCGGTTACGGCCAACACGATTGCGGGTCATTTGTACCCATACATGCCTGGCGAAAACAGGGACGGCGTCGGGGGTACAAAAGATCATACAAGGGGGAGCTGTAAGTATAGTATCTATAACGATCGTTGAACGATTTCAGTGTTAAAGTATTTAGAATTTTATATAATATATATATGTTTGTTATTTATTCTCTTTTCAGTCAATTAGTTTTACTTCTAAGCAGTCGGGTTTTTTGTTTTTATACCCACAATTTTACTATTAAAAATGATTAGAAACTAATAAATGACCCCGTACGGGTTCGAAACTAGTCGGGCATACTCTGACAAGACAACCGTGACGTTTCAGCCGTTATATATTTTTAATAATATGAATAATACTCGCGATAGTTGAAATTCTAACAATTTTATTGTCTAATATAAAAATACATACAATACTTATGCACACATAAATACATACATACTTAAGTATCTACGAAAACACATACAATAAATAAATAAATGAAAATTATACTACTATACATACAAACTCGATTAAGAATGCTTGTCAACAAACAAATTAAAAATAAAGGTAGAAATCACTAGTTATTTTACACCATTTTTTTTAATCAAATGGTTAATGACAAATTCATGACCATAAATTAAATTGGTAAGCTTAAAACTAATTAATAAATTCAATATCTTTTAAATAAGATTTATAAAAAACAAAACATAATTTTAAATTTATTATTCTAAATAATGTGTAGCATTCTCTACCTTCATTTTTAATTTGTTTGTTGATAAGCATTCTCAATCGAGTTTGGCTTAAGTATAGATGAAATTCAGGGGAGATAGTAAACAAATAATTAAACATAATAACATATAAGTAAATAATTTATTTACTTATTTATTTATGCAATCGAAACATAACGGAAGAATAATTACTAGGATATGGGGGATAGAAGTGTAAAGTCATGAGCCGTTTAAAAGTAACTAGTGATTTTATACACTGAATTGTGAACAATTTGACGTATGTCGAAGTTTATTAAGGTTTATAAAACTTAAAAAGAAAACCTTTACCCCTCACAATGTTCACCTGACTACGGCCCCGGCATACTAAATTGCGTACAACCTAATATTCTAATGTGACACGTATTTTTTGGGAGATTTATTTAATGGCGGCAATTTTTCATCCCCAATGGAGGGTTAAAAAGCTGTTGTTCTCAAATTTGCCACGGATTTGGGTGGTTATTGTTTTAAGGGGTTATTTAATGTAAAATCAATAGCAATGTATTGATTTAGTAACATTCATTCGTTTTATAATTATTATATACTTGTACTGTACATTCAAAGACTACTTCTGTAACTGTAATTGGACAGAGACCTTTTTTTTGACTAGGCTATCGCGAGTATTTTCCTTATTATTGACACAGAAAACTCAGTTTAAAGGTTAGTCGGTTAAAAAAAAATTAGTTGTCTGTAAAGTCGGTTTACTGACGATAGTTGAACGTGACAACGTCTTAAGAAAATACTGATGGAATGGTAGCATTTAATTGATTATTAAAATTTTTAATTTAATTTTTTATAAATATTAATTTAAATTAATAAAATAATTGATTTTGATTTTATAAATTTATATTTTAAATTTATAATAAATATATAATTTTTAATTTTTAATATATTTAATAATCATATTTAATAGACGGATGTCGAACGCTGCCGAACGCAAAGGCCGATTGTGCTTCTTTGTCGCTCGTTCCGCGCTCTCGCTTGCACTTCAAGCCTTACATGGAACGCCTCAAAGCGAGGTAACGCCGCATGAGTCATGTTTTTTCGTGTGTGCAGCCGGCTCTATCGAATTATAAGACGTTGTCACGTCAAAAATACCTAAATCGACTCACTTGTATGAAAGGTTTAAGGAAATTGGAAGAAGTGAGAGAAAGATGCAAGATCGTGGCAAGTGGTAGGACGTGGTCTCTGCCTACCCCTATGAGAATGAAACGTGATGGTAAGTATATATGTAACTCAGTTTACTTCAAGCCGCATTGCATGAACAATCTTACGACTAAGGGCCCCGTATAGGTTCGAAATTAGTCGGGCATACCCCAGAAATATTTTTTTTATAATATGCAAAGGCTAGCGCTAGGCTACGGTCACGTCTGATGAAGCGATGATGCGGTGGAATGCGTAGAAGATGCATATTCACTCTTGACTTGAAGATCCTACATTGTAAGTGGTAGGGAAAACCTGAGCTGGAAGGGCATTCCATATTTTTGCAGTTCGAATAACGTGTTAGTTTTTTATTTAAATAGTTTGGGACCATTGTCATTTTGTCTTTGTTCTTATACTTCGTACTAGTTGTTACCCGCGGTTGAAATATTGTGATCAGCTTAGCCAGTGTGCTAAATCTAATTATAATCTACCTCAGTACTACATTATTTATTACTACTTTCATCAACATTCTTTCAGTAATTTGCGCGTAATCAAGTAGCCAAACATGTAAACAAATGTAATGAAATTTGAGGGCCGAGTGGCGCAGTGGGTAGTGACCCTGCTTCTGCGTCCTAGGCTGTGGGTTCGATTCCCACATCTGGAAAATGTTTGTGTGATGAGCATATGGATGTTTTCCAGTGACTGGGTGTTTATTTATATATTATAAGTATATATGTATTATATAAATAAAAATATTCATCAGTTATCATAGCACCCATAACACAAGCTACTTCCGAGTACGCTTACTTTGGAGCTATATAGCGATGTGTATAATTGTACTATGATATTTATTTATTTATTTAATAAATTTTACACATTATTATTCAGGATAGTATTTCGCTCTTGGATCAAATAATGAAAATATTGAGAAAGGTTCAAAGCTTAAGAACTTGGTTGTAGTAAATTAGTGTTTACACACATACATACGTCACGCCTCATTCCCATAGGGGTAGCCAGAGACCATGTGTTTCCACTTGGCACGATCAGTGCATATCTCTCTCGCTTCTTCCAATTTCATATCAGTATTTAAATAATGAAAAATAATTCAAAATCTCTTATTAATAATTGTAAAATAAAAGTTTTATCCCGCAATATGCTTTTAGTCCGAAACAAAGTAATACTTAAAAGAAACAGTGTAACGGGCACTCATAAAAATACTTTTAAAAGAAAAGAAAGCCAGACTTTTATAATCAACAAAATTAACTCGACTCGGCTAGCTTAGACTTGGTATAATATCAAAGCGAGTTTTAATTAGTTCTTCATTATGCTTGAAGCGATCTATGTAGGTGTACCTACTCACTTTGTATTTGCGAAATGGTTCTAGAATTACGTGAGTGCTCCTAAAAGACCTACATTATGATGTTGCTTTACACTTTCAGCTTTATTTAATAAGTAAAAAAATAAATTTAATCAAAAATTAAACCGACTCCAAAACGCACTAAAAAGTAAAAAATAAATGCGTCATTTAGTTACTTTAATTTACGCTGATATAGACTAACATAATTATGCGATAACTGGGCAGCTCTGGAAATATTACATACATACTGGTCAAATTGATAATCTCCCTTTTTTTAAGTCGGTTAAAAATAAATTACAACTTCTCTTTTTTAACAATATCTATTATATTGAAAACCAAAAATTATCAGTATTAGACTAGATGAAACATCGGTTTCCCTCTGATCACGCAGCGAGACTATACTAAAGCCAAACTCGTTTGAGAATGCTTGTCAACAAACAAATTAAAAATGAAGGTAGAAATCACTAGTCAGTTCTCACCTAATTTTTTTAGTTAACTTGTTTATGACGAATTCATGACAATAAATTATATTAGTAAGCTTAAAAGTTATTAATATATTCAACATCTTTTAAATAAGACTTTACAAAAAACAAAACATAATTTTAAATTTAAAAAATATTAGGCATAAAATGTGGTGCATTTTCTACCCTCATTTTAAATTTGTTTGTTGACAAGCATTCTCAATCGTGTTTGGCTTTAGTATAGTCTGAGTTTTCCTTTATTTGTGGTGAATGAAATTGTCATTTTATTTCCGATAAAGGTGTCATGAGGTGATCAATGAGGATGTTCAAACTTTCAAACCACTCGGATTGGTGTTAATTTCAACATACATAAAGCGCTTTTCTGCGAAATTTTCTCATAGGTCTTGCTTTATTTTTTTTGTTGGAATTTTAGAATTTCATTATGTTTGTTCTTCTGATCCCCATCTTTAACAAATCCCAATTTTTTTATACAGGTATCATATAAAGTCCTTAACCAATTTTGGTATGTAAGTAATGTGAGGAAATGCCAGATAATTGCACTTTGAAAAACCGGTCGAGGCTTGCATCTGAATCGGCAAAAAATTTAGAACTTCCAACTTTATCTAAGAGCGTCCGAGTACTGTTGGCTTTCTTAATGAGCTAAATTTTCACAATGCCGACTAATTATATCCAATGAGAACTTTCAGAAAGCTTGTTGTTTCAGTAATTGGAAGATGTATTTTTGCTACTTTGCTATGGCTCTATACTAAAATACAGGGTTACTTAGATCCATATGATTTTTTAATTAAACACTAGTTTAATATTTTTAAGCTATTGTATAGCTTTTATCGCGGGCCTTGAGCGTGGAGACAGAAATTCCGTAACGAAAAAACCTAACACCCCTTGAGTATCAAGAACATAATATCAAAAGCACAATTTCGGCAACGACGTCATCGAGGAACGTGGCTTAGCGGTAAGATTGCCAGAGAGACACGGGTTCAAATCCCGTTGGCTCCGCAACTTTTTTTTTTCAAGCGTGATATTTCAAAAAGTATTTTTTTTTTAATTAATGACTTTTTATAATATCACGCTTAAAAAAATACTTTTTCCATCTATCGATAAATACCAGAACTATTAATGACTATTTGAAATATCACGCTTGTAAAAAAATTAATGACTTTTTGAATTATCACGCTTAAAAAAAAATTGCGAACCCGACGGGATTCGAACCCGCGTCTCTCTGGCAATCCAGGTACTTAGAGCGCCTTACCGCTCGGCCACGGTCCCGATGACGTCGGTAGGTAAACATAAGTTGATAAAAAATGCTATGCAATAGCTTTACCGCGGCAGTCTCCGAGTGCCACACGTCTTTTTTATAAGTGTATGCCATTTTGTTTCCACCGCAATAATTATTTATCCCTAAACTTGTGTGAGCATCCTCTCAAATCTGCCGACACTAGAACATTGCTGCATTTAGGCCCCTGCCTATGCGGCATATTGAAAAATGCAGGACAGGATAAAGCTGAAACAAACCAAGAAAGTGATTAACATTATTACAGCCAAGCAACATTTTATGAAATTTGAAGAATTGGTTCCCAGTAAATGTTAATTCAGTCCGCTTCCGTCTCAGATTGCATTATCATTAACCATCGTGTGACTAGAATTAAGAGCTAACTTAGTTTTAAAATCTCATTAAAACAAAACAGTTACATGTTTAATGGATTAACATATTCTTTTATTTAATACCTAGCAGTGGCCCGCGACTTCGTCCGCGTGAAAACTTCTTAGGTACCCTTCTAATTTTAATGACAGACTTTCATATAAAGTGCGCTCATTCCCCGCTCCCCCTCTCAATTTAATTTTTTTATAGTTTCCCGTCAACCAATATCCTTCGTCCCGTTTTTGTTAAACATTGTACGATATTATAGTACATTTGATTATCATAAAAACGGTTCTAGTGAGTTAATCTTAAAAGATAGACATATATTGTCGTGGACATTTTTTTAGATCATTTCAAGAGGAATAATTCTTTCATATATATATTTTTAGTATCTTGAACCGTTAAACGCAGCGCACGCAACGGAAGCCCTCAAGGATGAATAATTTTCCCCGTTTTTTTCATATTTTCCATTATTTCTTCGTTCCTAATAGTTGCAGCATGATGTTATATAGCCTAAAATCTTCCCCGATAAATGGTCTATTCAACACAAAAATAATTTTTCAAATAGAACCGATAGTTCCTGAGCTTAGCGCGTTCAAACAAACAAACTCTTAAGCTTTATAATCTTAGTATAGATTTACACTGGGGCATCATATAACACCTAACACGAAACATAAAAACATCGCTAATAAATATAAATGGCGCAAATAAACATTACCACCGTAATGAAATTGGATTAAAAAAGGGCACACGGCTTGTTATCTATTTAACGGAAACCCATTGGCGAGATCTTTTGGAATAATTAAGCAGATGTTCGGGAAAAATAACAGTTTCAGGTTCATTTGGGAGCTCATAAAATTCTGAACACGCACCCCTATAACGTGGCAGGCATGCGAGGTGGTGCAAGTTGAAAGCGTAGGCGATGTTGTGAAATATTGCGATACGCGATATTACAAAATAGCAAAACGCTACTCGGCCGTGTCATATCAAGAAGACAGACTCAATACCGGAAGCCGCAGCGGAAAAGGCTGAAACTGATAACTGACACAAGTATGCTTCTCTGACCAAGAGTTACAAATTTGTCCATTTTGCCGTGGCGGCCTTTGAGTCGCAGTGTCAAAAAATTATTTCGTAATATAATATTTCGCCGCACCCAATAGCATCAACTGGTAACAGAGAGGCTGGCTCGTTTTTTTGCGTAAAGGATAAATTAGCCTGACTATTCAACGCGGAGATGTAGCCAGTATTCTTGCCACGATTCCACGTGAGTACGATTTGTGTACCTATTTATTATGATATTATAGCTTAAACTCCTTATTGTGTTCTTTCTTAATAAAAAAAGGGAAAATGATAATGATATATAAAGATGAGATAGCTCACTTAATAAGATGTCTATCATTGAATAGAATTACTTAATCAAAATTTAACTAACTAAAAGAAATTTGAAAATGGTTCATAAAAGCGGAGGTGAATGCTGCCGATCTTTTATGGTCCTAACTCAAGACTGCAGACTGAAATAGATCCTATGTACAACTAACGTATTGAAAGAATTAAGAAGAATATTGGAGCTTTATTGTGGTTCTGCTTATAAATTTTTAGCGATAATTTTATCAAACTTTTGCCTCTAATTTACCTCATTTATTTATTTATTTATTCATTTATTTGCATTCCAAATTATACATATGTCAAATTAGTATTATAAATAGTATGTCAAATTGGAACCCCGTCAGGGGCACAGCAAATGGCTTAGAAGAGAGACGGTGCCATGGTATTTAGGAATTCGTCAACTGTGTAATATGCTTTATTTAGCAAGTAGTCTTTGGTAGTTTTAGTAAATGTTTCATCGTTTTCCTCTCTCACCGACTGCGCTGCTAAGCTTCGTATTACAGCAATTTCATTGGCACCGGCATCGAAAGCAATGTAAATAGAAGCATGTAAACCCAGGAAAATTTCTCTCATAGCTCGATAACTACAAAACATAACGTAGTCAGGTTATTAAGTAAAAAATACTGTATGTAAAACAAACGCTACCGCTTATAAATTGGACAGTACGAAATCCTACGTCCGAAATCGCAAAGCAGCACCTTTCTATTATTATTAGACATAGGTACTAATCGTTATCACTTTCCCCACCTGTCTGCTGTACAAATGGTATCAGGAATGAAGATCTTGGAACTAAAAAAAATTATGAACACGTCCTTGGCGTTCCACTTTCTGTTTATCTACAGATATTAATCGTTGATCCAGTGGTTAGTCTATGAAGCTTTAGATCTCGAGGTCCTTGGTTTGTTTCAAAGATCGGATTGAGATTTTCTTTTATTAGTTACTAGTTTCTTAGCTGTTATAAGGTTGTAAGTATTCCGAATTATTATAACTTCCTTTTGAAGTAATATCTACTGAATTTTAATTTTATCTAAAAAAAAAACCAAAATTGGGATGTTGGGACATTGACATCTTGGGATATTGGGACTCCTGTTATTACCAACCTGCATTGGAGCAGTGTTGTCTAAGGCCTGTGTGCGCCAAGATTTTGGTTATCATAACCAACGATTAACGTAAGCTAAGCGTAAAATTTACTGTTCACGACAACCCGTACGCCAGTTAAGGACGTAAGCTCGGTTAAGATAACTGCCCGGTTTACGTCCTTAACCGGCGTACGGGTTGTCGTGAACAGTAAATTTTACGCTTAGCTTATGTTAACCGTTGGTTATGATAACCGAAATCTTAGTGCACACAGGCCTTAGGATTGGTCTAAGGACTGATCTCGGGCCTCCTAACGAGTTGTTCAAATATATTATATAGACTTCAATACTTATGTTATAAAGTTCAAGTTCTGTATAAGCCGAATTTAAGACACAAATACACGCAGATCTAAGGACCTTGTCCGTTTTGGAAGTCGGTTTTAAAATTTTAAATTCTCACCCTTTTGTGGTGGATTAAAAAACTTTACCAATTTCCTCCTAATGGTTAATGGTTAAACAAATAAAAACATAACGCCAAAGCAGAGGTTCTCAACTTTTTTGTACCTAATACCTACATTTAAAAAAATTGTTGATTAATTGATATTACAATTGACTGTATTTTTTTCGAATGTAATTTTGTTATTTTTAGTTGTATCATCTTATTTAATGTAGGTAGATCTAAATGTAATTGTATATTTGATTTTATTTTTGATGAATTATAAAATATGATTTTTCGCACGCGTGATAGCATTTCAAGATTATATTTCTTAATCTATTCATCCTCTCATCCTCTTTATGGATTTTGGTCTTCCATTACCGACTCCCACTGAAAATCTCAAACGATCACAAGAGGTCTTTACCGCCCACGTTGAGAACCTATGTGCATGAGATGAGGAAGAAGGGCAAATAAAAGTTCTCCATTTGTGATCAAACGCTGCGAACGTAAACTTTAATGACGTCATATAATTACCACTTAGCTCAAAGCTAATCAACCCGTTTGAACGTGTGACTAATTCAGTTAATGAGCTCGTTAAATGCCTACATATAAAGCCTAATTAGAGCTTAGAAAGAATCATTAATAAGATTAAAAAGAAACGTAACAATACAAGCCAAATGCGAAATTTAGAAAGTTGTAGATTTGTATTTACTAGATGTGCTATTATTTATCAGCAGAGTAAAGTTATAAAAGATGTAATGGTATTGATACGAGTATGTTAATTTTAAAAAGAACCTTTAAGAATTTAGTTTTCAGGTATACAATAATTGATATTTTTCTGCTTAAATCTGTTGAAAATTCAATTAACATTTACCCAAGTATATTAAGTAAAATTTCACGTATCACTAGCCATAAAGATAGCTTAAAAATATAAACCGATGAAACTTACGTAACTGTTGTTGGTGTATGTATCTAGTTTCGAGCCCATAAGTCGAAATCGAGTTCGAAGACCTTAGTCATAAGCTTGCTTGTCACTTGCTTGACACATGTGCTTCACGCCGCGCGCGGAATTCGTGTCCTGACAGTTATCAGGTTCAACGTCACCTGAACGTCTATTTCGTCCATGGTTGCGAAGGAGTCGGTACTAAAACCCCATCCAGAAGGTCTTTTTAAGCCGAGGTCTCAGTCTCACAGGAGACGTCTTCAAAGAGTGGTTATGCCCTTTATTCTTCATTCAACCTACGAGCCTCTAGTGATGATTTTGCACTCACCCAATTACCACCCCGGTGACGGCACTGAAATCCTGCATGCTGTCTACGGCATTACACAGTCAGAAAAATACCACAAAACCCTCTACCTACTACTCAAAGTAACCATACCATATCTAGTGAAATCGTTTTATGCACAGGTAAATAAAAAGGAGAGAGATGGGGAAATAATAATTTCTGACGCAGCCTATTGCAGGCATTCGAGGCACGTAGTGAACACAATGGGGGATTTTTTCAGCGCGCGCGGAATTCGCGTCCTGACAATTTCGCCACCTACGTCAGGTTAGGCCTTTGTGGTTGCATTCTACGACAATTTCTAACATCATCTGAACGTGTATCTGATGTGATTCGTCCATGGTTACGAAGGGGTCGGGTTTGATATCTTTAAATACCCGTCTAGAAGATCTTTCTAAGCCGAGGTCTTAGTCTCACAAGAGACGCCCTCAGAGAGTCACGTTGCCCTCTTTTCTTCATTCTACTTACGGGTCTTTGGCGATGCTTCTGCACTCGTCCATACCGCCCAAGTGAACCCGCTGAAGTTCCGCACGCTGCCTAGGGCAATTACACAGTCAAAAAAATACCACAAAACTTTCTACTACTTATTATAACTATACCATATCTAGTGAAATCGTTTTATGCACAGGTAAATAAAAAGGAGAGAGATGGGGAAATAATAATTTCTGACGCAGCCTATTGCAGGCATTCGAGGCACGTAGTGAAGACAATGGGGGATTTTTTCAGCGCGCGCGGAATTCGCGTCCTGACAATTTCGCCACCTACGTCAGGTTAGGCCTTTGTGATTGCCTTCTACGGATTGAATTATAAATTTTGCTTTTGCAATTTTTTGACATTTTTGAATTAATTGTGTTTTGTTGGTCGCCATTTTGGATTTTTGTGTGCGCAATTATAAATTTATGATCGCGTTGTTGTATAAAAGTAGATTTCTGAGGATAATCGTGGTTTTGTAAGTAACAAATATTGTGGATATCTGATATTTGCTACTAAATCTAAAAGAAAACATTTAACTTCTCGTAAATATAATGCTCAATGTAATCCTCAATCAAATGAATCCATCTTGTGGCACATTTGTTGGTTAGTTCCAAAGTTACTAAAAGACATATTTTAAAGAAATAATTATTATTATTAATTTAATTATAGAAAAGTAATTATTTTATTTATTTACCTATCACACAAAAAGGTTAAAAAAAAAATATTTCATTCAAGAACTGACTCTGTGTATTATATACTTACACAATTTGTAAGGGTACCAGTTCGTACCCGACTGCAGACACAGCAGGTGACATGTCGCCGCAACACTTGTATTTGTCTATGAAATACTTTCCGTAGTTAACGACACGTTTATATCAAAGATATACAAAGAATCTACTGCTGTATGCAATCGACTACCAACACCGTACCCTAAGATAGTAAGAATTTCTAAGGAACTCAAAAAAAATAAACAATTAATATTAACGCCCGCTTCCGAGAAACATTTCAACGATGCAATAAAATAGGCTCAAAATTAATTCCCTTCCAGTATATCAATTCAAAAAAAGGCATGTTCTTATTCTGAAAACAGTCGACACGTCAAAACAAGGTTGTTAACATACACGCAGCTCGCTACACGTTAGCGCACGTTAGTGAGCACGACAGTTGGACGGATCCTAACAGCTGCACGACGAAAATATTTATGATTAGAGTTGTACAAGGATGTCGTATGTCGATATCGATGTACGATATAAAACAAATGCAGCGACATATATAACTTAATGGTTTAAAAAATGCGTGTTTTTTTCTGAAGAATTAACATAGTTTGCGCTACACAGACGCTTGAGTAAAGTTGACAGTTAGGCATATCTTAACACCTGCACGGCAAAAATATTTATGAATTAATTTAATTTAATGCACAAGATTACCGGATATCCATTCTCAAATTCTGAAAGCGACATATACCACATACAAGCAGATATCGATGAATCGAAACAATATCGAAATATTTTTGGGGTACTTGTAAATAATATCATACATATTCGTACCATAAAAATCCACACCATGCTTTTACAATTACCTAACAGGAAAAAATACGACATTAAGACAAAAATACAATTTACTACTTTATTTTTCGTGACGCGAAATTGAGAATAAATTCATTTTAAAGTTCTAGCGAATTCGATCATAGTCATAAAATAAGAAATGCAAACGTGAACAAACATATTATAAAGTCATTTAGTAATTTGTTACAACAAAGTGTATTAAAACTTTAAATTTATTCAACCTTAATACCTTTGTGTAACTAAGCGACTCATAAAATATCGATACAACAAAACACACATTGGCCAACTCTAAAATATCTAATAACGGTAACTCACAAAGCTGAAGATTATAAAATCGCCATAATCATAACTTAATTAAATCTTTTATATTTATGGTGAATCGTAAAAACCAACATAAATTGTGGTACTAAATTAGTCTTATTATGAGTTCGCAATTATATTACACGAAATGACGTTCGTATTATTTCGTCTTTGAGATTTCTTAGACTTTAAAACAATTTCGCCTCGAATTAAAATAGAATTCTTAATGTTATTGACATAATGCAGAATGTAGAGTGCCTTTTTTATCGACTACAAGTTGACCCTTTGGCCAACTTGAAGTTTGGCCAACTTGAGTATGATATACTCATATATTTAAGTTACTGCACTAAAAATGAGACAGATCTCATTTGAAACCCATCGAACGGTTTACCCTAAAGAGTACTCCAAAGAATAAGAATTGAAAAGTACATACAGCCTATTAACGGCCCACTACAGGGCCACCTTTTCAACTATGGGTGAACCACGCTGCTTCAATGCGGGTTGGCGATCTTCGGGTGATAATGCTTTATTCATTAGCGGTCACTATCAGGTGTAGTGACCGGGACGTATGGGGGAATAACACTACCAACTTCCGAACACTGAACTTATCGGGAAATTTCTTAGAAGAAAGAAAAACTCAGAATTATTCCACAACCCGAACCTTTCGAACCCAGGACTTCATGATCAAAGCCACATAAGCTAACCACTAGACCAGCGAGGCAGTCAACAAGTACAGTATCCCTACGTACTGTCGTCGTTGAGTAAACAACGAACATATCTTTTCCCCTAAATGACTGAGAGCAGTTGGCGGTTTTGTTACGTTATTATCTCACAAATTGATTGCTTAATTTCATAGCGAATTTAACGCCATCGAACAAAACGAAATTCGGCCGGAAAACTTCCGCATGAGAATTCCGAAGTGATTGGTACTAACATGATTTATTATCGTTCAGCTGTCGGTTCATTTAACTCGAACAAGTAAGGTGTAATATTGGAGTGGAACGCGCGTTTCGTATGTTAATGCCGTTTTAATTATTACGTAAATAGCTTTACGAATTTACATACAAATGTAATTTTGTCGCGTGCGAACGCGGCCTAAGTCAGCGTTTTATTTTTTGATGTTTATTTTTTTTTATATTTAAAATCCCAGAATTAGCTATTTGTACATCTAGACCAGACATTTTACCTTTTTTCGAAACAAATTTAACATACTTGTTGAGTTTACAGTGCCATGCGAAACAAATATCCCTAAAGACTGCTTTTGACGTGACAACGTCTTATAATTCGATAGAGCCGGCTGCACGCACGAAAAAACATGACTCATGCGGCGTTACCTCGCTTTGAGGCGTTCCATATAAGGCTTGAAGTGCAAGCGAGAGCGCGGAACGAGCGACAAAGAAGCACAATCGGCTTTTGCGTTCGGCAGCGTTCAACATCCGTCTCTCTGCGTGGACAGCTGCTATACAATATATTAGTACATTTACATGTTTTATTTTTTTCACAAAATTACAAATTTTTCTTTGAACATTCCATCAGTATTTTCTTAAGACGTTGTCACGTTCAACTATCGTCAGTAAACCGACTTTACAGACAACCAATTTTTTTATAAGTATTATGTCGTTACAAATAAATTAACAAAAGTGGCTATTTGATTAGTTTATATGCAGTAGAAATGTGTAAGAGGTATACCAGCGAAATCTCTCCACCACCTGCTGAAAGACTTGTCCTGACTAGAACTGCAGTCAGTTCCATTCCAGAACTAGTGTCCAAAGATGCTTTAGCAGGATCTTATGAGGTTTGGTTGGATATATCAGATTAGAACAGAGAAGGCGAGTGTTTACCGGTCACAATGGATATCTTTAAGCACAAGCTGCATCCCTACATCCGTACCGCAAATCTTGGACTCAGTATGGCGTTTTACTCTCTGCCATAGAATGAAACCGGCACTCGCTCGGTGAAATAAGAAATGAAATCTTTTAGTTACATATTATTTTGTGAATCCACCACAGGCACAGCAAATGCTGAGTGTAGACCATTTTGACACCGCATACACTTTATTTTCTGCTTTATTTCTTTCTTGTGAGTGTATGTGTGTTTGACACGTGTGTCAAATTTTTTTTTCTTTCTACGATGAGATGAAATTGTGATAAGACTGACAGACAATAAATGGTATAAGAGTTTCTACTGTTTGTTATCACGAAAGCATCATTATTTTTTTTTGATATTTTTTTGGTTAATATAAGCTACTATTGTTTTATTTTTTCTACTCTACTAATACAGTTTTAAAATGTATACAGATATTTTAATATCAAGTTGAAGTAATCCATCATAATGGGCTGCTATGTTGAATTTATTATAACCTAAAAAGTTTTTATGTGTACTCCGTTAAACAGGAAATTAGGATCAAAAGTTTTGTCGTAAAGAAACTTTCAAAACTTCATTTATTATGAGGTGGTTACGTCATTTAATAACTTGAGAAAGGTTCCTATAATTACTTGCCCTGGTTTTCAATGAATTCTACCTTGCCCTGGAATAAAAGCTTCAAGTCAAATAATTTTATAACTCTTTATATACCTTTGCTTTGCACGTAGGAAGACAAGACAAAGTTTGTGCTTTTAACACATATTATCTTGTCTAACGTGACTGACATAATGATGCATGTGTTTAGAGAACTAAAAACGTATTTTTTGGAGTTATGCCACTTTTCGATCGCATACATAATATGAGAGATTCGAGTGGTTTTCACAACATCGGGGATACAATGAAAATGAGCTGGCAATACTGGCCAATTACCAATTTGTATGTAATTATTGCCTACGTGCTGAATCGACCGCGATGCTTTGACAATCGATCGCGTATGAACACTTTCAGTCTGTTATCACTGATTCGTTCATATTGTTTTTTTATTTATTTATAAGATATGCCAACAATGGATACATTTATGAACAAAAAAATAAATCTAGTGCTGGTACAGTCATATACAATATTTTCAATTGCTCCGATTAAAATTTAAACAGAATTAGATTCTGTTTGAATTTAGTCGGAGCAATTAAAAAAAAAGACCTGTGGCACTCGGAGACTGCCGCGGTAAAGCTATTGCATAGCATTTTTTATCAAGTTATGTTTACCTACCAACGTCATCGGTACCGTGGCCTAGCGGTAAGGCGCACTAAGTTTTTTTAAGGGTGATATTTCAAAAAGTCATTTTTTTAAAAAATTAATGACTTTTTGCAATTGTTTTAATTGTTAAATGTAATCGTTATTTTTTGAAAAACTTTTGACAAGTGTGCAATCATATACATGCAATATGATTGCCTATCAAAACAACGACATCATCTATTAATTAGGCACTAATCAATGTCGCTGGGTAATAACGGCTGAACTCCGAAATGACATTGTACCTATAAAATAACTAGTAACTGGAGGCCAGTAATAACACTACACAGTGAAACAAGAATTAATAAATTGGGTAAGAAATTGAAATGAATTCTATAATTTAACATCACGCACGCACACTACTGGATATTTTTTGGGCAAGTAAGTCATTTTTTGTTGTTGATATTGAACTCAAGAAACCAAATTTATAACATAACAAATAACATTAGATGTAAACAACATTGACATTGACATCCTTATAGATTGCATAATGCACAGATAATCTATAATGACAGATAGTAATTGAAATAGGCCTCGTCTGCACTATCATCTACACGTGACGAAAAAATATTTGACTACGACAGATAATTTATGTGACAGAAAATATTATATTACCGATCTGAATACACTTATATATATTATTTAAAACAACAATGAATGACGAAACTTTTTCCCATTGTAAAAACGTGACTATACGAAGACAAGTAAAGTATAATTCAGAAAATGACCTGACCAGCCTAGTTATAAATCAGACATCGACATCAACAGTGTTTTTTGACAATTCATCGAGTAGTTTGCCTAATACATCGACAGTTGAGGACTTAATGGTTACAGAACTAAGACAAAAAAATGAAAATTTAACTTCCGAATTAGAATCTGCTCATGAAGAAATTCAAAATTTATTAGCTGAAAATTATCGACTTAATAACGAGATAGAAAATAATCAAAAGGTTATCAAAACATTAAAGCAGTTTCATATTCATCAGGATAATGATATTAGATCAACCAACTCAACACCAAGAAGAAAATCGTTAACTAAAGTAAAAAAAATCAAACCACAAGACATATTATCCCCTTTGTTAAAAAATGTACCAAGCAAACAAGTTCCTAAAATGCAGAATAATCTAGACATAAGAGAGTTTGGTCATGATAATGGTAGTAACTATTTAAACCCTAATTCTAACCTAGTAAATAAAACCAAAAATGAAGAAATAACGTCTAATATATACCAGGCAGACCATAACCTAGTAACACCTACGCAAATATCTAGCCATTGCAGCAATCTTAAGAAAGACAGTGCTGTAAACATTTCAAATAAGGAAATATCTAAGAACACAAAAAATAAGATAATCATAATTGGTGACCAATATGGAAAAAATATTCGACCAGCTTTAGAAAATCTTCTAGGATCAGGGTATCACGTCAAAAGTTTCATAAAACCTGGAGCACACTCAAGTGAAGTGTTAAACATTTTGAAAGATGAAATATCATCACTTAATTTTAAAGACTGTGTAGTTTTACTAACAGGTTCGAACGATTGTAACCCATTCAGCTTTAAATGTAATATTATAAACTGGATAAGTTCATTTAAAAATACAAATGTAATAATATCAGAAGTCCCCAGTAACAACTATTTGAATGTAGCTAAGCTTAACTATGAATTAAAATTTATATGCAGTAATTTCAAGCACACAGTGTATATTAATATGAACTACAGTAGATTTATTCCTCAAAGAAACAAATTTTCACTTAATTTATCTAGATCATTACTTAAAGAGATCCTGAGTATTGGCTATAAGCAAAATTTTGCAAATTATAATAATACAGTTTACAATTTTAGTGCATGCAATAAACCGTTATTAAAATATGACAAAGAAACACAAACGGAAATTGCATACAGTAACATAGAAGTACCAGAGAGTTATAGTAATCCTAATGATATTTCAAATTTTTTTCGTGAATAGTCTTCATTTTATGCATCAAAATATAAATGGGCTAATAAATAAATCGGATAATCTTGGTGTTTGTTTATCTGAAATAGAGGATGAAAACAAAAATATTGATGTTATATGCATAACTGAACACAACATGGTAGAAGAGGACATACTACATCTTAACATCCCAAACTTTCAATTAGCATCGTATTTTATGCGAAAAAACAGAAATGGTGGAGCATGCATTCTTACAAAATATGGTATTAAATATAACAACATTCAAGAAGTAAAATCTCTTTCAATTTGTAATGTATTTGAATGCTGTGCAATTGATCTTGTAAATTATGGAATTATTGTTATGTGTATGTACCGAATTCCAAGAAACTCAAGTAAAGATCTTGACATATTTCTAAACATACTTCAAAACATTTTGCACAAATATTGCTTTAAATCTAAAAAAATAATAATAATGGGTGATTTCAATATTGACATGCTAAAATTAACTAATGTAACGAATAATTTACGAGATATTTTAAGCAGCTATAATCTTAAGATAGAATTTAATGAAGTGACAAGATTGTCCAGTGGTACCTGCATTGATAATGTATTCCATAATTTAAACAAGGTCAAAAGTGAAATAAGGGAATTTGCATTATCAGATCACACTGCCCAATTATTAAAAATCCCAGTGAAAAGGAATTGTACTTTGACATACTGGTTCATTTATAGACGCGACTATTGCTCTGATAATTTAAATAAGTTTATAGAATGCATTAATGCATTGTCCTTCAATGAAGTGTTTCTGTCCTCCGATCCTAATGATGCCTTTGATTATTTCTTTGACATTTATAAATTATTTTATGACTTATGTTTTCCGAGTCTAAAAATTAAAATTTCCATAAATGGTAAGCCAAGATGGATCACGAAAGGTATCAAGTTGTGTAGTAAAAGGAAAAGGAGTTTATTATGGAGTTTTCGTAAGAGTCCTAATACTAGAACAAAAGACAAATTCAAACTTTATAGTAGAAGACTGAAAAAAATTATTCAGTTAACAAAAAAAAGTCAAAACAATTATTATATAGCAAATGCAAAAAATAAATGCTTAGCTACTTGGAAAGTTATCAAACACAATAATTCATATACTCCTTTAGAAAAACAAATTGAGAAAATAAATTATATGAATCGAGCTGTTACAAATCCAACAGAAATAGCTCAAATTTTTAACGACTACTATATCGATATTACAAAGAATATAAAACTAGATGTACATAATAAAAACGTTAACCACATCAAATTTAATAAATCCGCTTCCATGTTTATGAGCCCTGTTACTCCGACAGAAATTCATCAATTAATCCAGTCTCTCAAAAACACTCAGAGTACAGGCTATGACGGAATAACAACGAAAGTAGTAAAAGCGTCATCCCTGTCTATCTCTAGGATTTTATGTCACATTGCAAATACATGTATAATAAATGGTAAATTTCCTAAAGCCTTAAAAGTTACTATCATTAAGCCACTGTACAAGAAAAACGATAAAAGTGATGTAAGTAGCTATCGACCCATAGCTTTAATTACAATATTCGCGAAAATCTTTGAAAAAGTCATTTATAATCGGCTATACAAGTATTTTGAAGATAATGCTATTTTCGTAAATGAACAGAAGGGCTTTAGGAAAAACAAAACTATAAACATGGCAATTTATGAACTCCTAAATAAAGTAATGACTTGCTTAGATAGGAAAGTTCCCGTAGCCACTCTATTCATGGACATGACAAAAGCTTTTGATTTTGTCGATCATAAAATCTTGCTGAATAAATTATACGCATATGGCATTCGAGGGACTGTACTAGACCTTTTAGAGTCCTATCTTCTTGAAAGATATCAATTTACTGAAATAAGTACATTATGTCCCAATAATTTAACAGAAATATGTCATCGATCAACTTCTCGTTGCGTTCAATATGGTGTACCACAAGGGAGTGTTCTAGGTCCGCTCCTATTTATTTTGTATATTAATGACCTTCCTTCGGTAATATCTCAACCTATGGTCCTTTTTGCAGACGACTGCACAGTGCTATACGAAGGTTTCGATACATTAACCTATGAGGGTGAAATTAACACATCGATAGGCAGAATAATTGATTGGCTCAAATGTAATAACTTAAATATTAATTTAGGAAAAACTAAAATTATGAATTTTAACTGGGATCAATTTAAAATAGCAACACTTAATATAAATCACATGGGCACACAAATTAACGCAACTGATGATACTAAGTTTTTAGGAATAATTCTTGACAAACATCTAAACTGGAAGGCACAGGTTGACAGCATTTGTATAAAATTATCCAAATTTTCGTATGCACTTTATAAATTGAACAAAACAGCTAATATTGAGACCCTGCGTACAGCTTATTTTGGATATGTCGAATCTATACTCAGATACGGCATAATATTTTGGGGTAACTCTATTGACAAGGAAAAAGTTTTCAAGGCTCAAAAAAAGTGCATTAGAGCAATAAGAAATCTGCATTGGACTGACAGCTGTAAGCCTCATTTTAAAGACCTACAAATCCTGACTTTTCCTTCTCTGTTTATTTTTGAAACAGCAGTGTTTGTTCATGCAAACCTCTCATATTTTAAAAATTTGAATAATAAACGAGATCCTTTACGGTTATGTGTACGACCAGCAAAAACGGCAAGATTCCAGAAAAGCATCTTTTGTTTTTCAATTATCATTTACAATAAATTGACATATAATATAAAAAGTTCTAACATGATAAATTTTAAGAAAAAGTTAAAGAAACTTTTAATAGACAAATCGTACTACACCGTTAAGGAGTACTTGGATGACACAATCTAATATTCTGACATTAAGCACATGTTACATATATATATTTTGTACATTGATTGACTAATATTATTTTTGTATACTGACATAATTAAAATTATTAATTCGTTCTCATTTTTATTGACATGTGTATATAAGGTGACAGAATATTTATTGACGTAAAGGCATCGTTAGAATCGTAAATTGTTTTAGAATCGTAAATTGTTTTGGAATGACAGAGCTATTACCAGTATTTTTTTTAGTGATTTAAGGACATTGCAAGCTGTAAGGCGGAATTTGGAAGAACTATAATATTTATATAAGATCTCCATGTACTCAATTCGCAATAAATGAATTTGAATTTGAATTTGAATTTGCAATATCACGCTTAAAAAAAAATTGCGGAACCGACGGGATTCGAACCCGCGTCTCTCTAGCATCCGGGCACTTACAGCGCCTTACCGCTAAGCCACGTTCCCTGATGACGTCGTTGCCGCAATTGTGCTTTTGATACTCAGGGGGTGTTAGGTATTTTCGTTACGGAATTTCTGTATTTGGTCTCCACGCTCAAGGCCCGCGATAAAAGCTATGCAATAGCTTAAAAATACTTACAAAATAAAAATACCATATGTTTTTATAATAAAAATACTATTTTTTTTAATATAATACATATTATACCTACCAATCCCGCCAACCTTTATTGGAGTAGCGTGGTAGGTCTACGCTCCATATTTCCTCTCCTACCAGGAGGGAAGCCTAGCACTGTTGTTAATAGGCTGATAATGATACTGATGATGATAACTACCTACTAATAATAGAAACATTATCATCATTGTAATATTGAAGTGATTTTTTATCGGAGGTTAAACATCGTTACGTAACGCGGTACGGCGTCAGTCTATCTGGCTTCCCTTTTCTCTCACGCATACATGAAAGAACATAATTCAGATACAAATCCATTGTAGAGTCGTTGTCGCACCCTGTACCTACTTGATATTGGAGGTTTATTATATACCTACACATTTTTATTTTTTTCTTTTTTATTCATTACAAATTAGCCTTTGACTGCAATCTCACCTGATCGTAAGTGATGATGCTAAAATGGAAGCGGGCTAACTTGTTAGGAGTAGGATGAAAATTCACACCCCTTTCAGTTTTTAAACGACATCCTACCGGAACGATAAAATCGCTTGACGATACGTATTTGTCGCCAGGGTTTTAACTGAGTTGTCACGTCCAAAGCCTCCGAACAGCCAGACCAGGATCAGTTAGGATAATATTAACCGGCTCCACCGGGAATCGAATTCAGGATATCCATATTATAAATCAACTACGTATAACACTGCACCATGGAAGCCGTCATATCTGTATAAAGGAGGTGTTCCTGGCACCAACATGATCATAGTACACATACCTATGTACATTTAAACAAACATACATGCATACATATATAGACTGCCTAAACTATTACCCTTTCTTTTGGGTTCGCAGTATTCGGGAAAAATCTAGCCCGAACTTTTTATAGAGATCTAATCTTTCTACCAAACTTAAACAAAACTTGGAGAGGAGGATGGTTCACATAAAACTTGACCTCACGTCAGTAAAGCGTGTGACACACCTGGTAATGTTTGTTATTAAGAGAATTAACTAAAAATAAACACAATATGAAAGCGCCGACAATGCGCCGCATCGAGACGGCTTCACAAAGGATTACTAACATCGTTAAACAGTTAGCGCTAAAATTAGATACACATCTCCTATCAAGGGGCAGAGGGGGATATTTAGTACCTACATCGGACGGCACTTCGTCATATTAAACTAAGAATTCACTTTTTGGTTTTTGACGTGAAAACGTCTTATAATTCGATAGAGCCGGCTGCACGCACGAAAAAACATGACGTCATGCGGCGTTACCTTGATTTGAGGCGTTCCATGTAAGGCTTGAAGTGCAAGCGAGAGCGCAAAACGAGCGACAAAGAAGCACAATCGGCCTTTGCGTTCGGCAGCGTTCGACATCCGTCTATTAAATATAATTATTAAATATATTAATTTTAAATTAAAAATTAATATATTTATAAATGAATATATTTATTATAAATTTAAAATATAAATTTATAAAATCAAAATCAATTATTTTATTAATTTAAATTAATATTTATAAAAATATACTTAAATTAAAAATTTTAATAACCAATTAAATGCTGCCATTCCATCAGTATTTTCTTAAGACGTTGTCACGTTCAACTATCGTCAGTAAACCGACTTTACAGACAACCAATTTTTTAAATGGTTCTTAAAAACTTGATGGATAACAAATATATAATGAAAAATCTAATTGTATTGATCAAATAATAAAAAAGTTATACGTCTTTAAATATTGCATTTCTGTGGGATGCTTTAAACTCTTGCTGTCTGTCTGTCTGTCTGCACTATTCATATGTTCCACTACAACTTCCAAACGGCTTGGCCAATCCCCGATATGATGACATCTATCTAATAGGAAAAAATTGAGGAGTGTTCTTGCCTACTTCCTGTAGACCTAGGTCAAATGCGAAAGGTGGGTGTAAAATGATAAACACCCTGACTACAAACAACCTTAGAATATGCACTTCCGGTTCTTTCAAACTGAAAGAAGAAAAAACCAAGTAAAGTATAACATTGGGTCCAATATTGGACGTAGCAAAAATGCGGCAGTGTGAACGGCTGGAATACAACCAGAGCTTATTAAGTTAAGTTATGATGTAGTGACGTCTTACTTAAGTAACGCTATGGTAGCTCAGTGCAAATTTTAATTTTGCGAGAAAGGGATGGATTGATGGAATGAATGGAGATGGAAGGGAAAATTAAAATGTCCATAACTTTGTATATCTTTGTCACAGTACTACATTGTTTTATTCTAGTTTATGATAAAGCAATCAAATTTTCGACTCACCTACCAACTAATTTTTGGTGACCAAAAATTATCGTCATTCCAAGACAGCTATAGACTACTGGTTATAAAACACCTGAAAATAGGATTACAAAATATATAATTGTACCTATAGGATTCAAGAATTTCCCCTGAATGTATTTATATCACTTACAGTGTAGATACCGTCAGGAGCGTCTGTTCAGTGAATTTTAAGACAAACTCCTCTTTTATAAATTGCATTCCTCGTGGTCGACTCTCCAAGAATTATGGTTTCACGTCTTGTTTGATGAATTCAACCAACACCGCGCCGACCAGTTTACGATGACCTGTCTTGTTTGGAACGTGTTCCTTTTAATAAAACAACTGTATACATTTCAATAGTTCAGATGGATTGGTCGTTTGGCGCCACGTATCTATTTTTAGTTGAAACGGGAATTCTTCATTCAGTACGATACGATATATAAGATCAATGTTGTACGATAATTGTGTGAATGACTCTATTCTGTTCTCACTCTTATTTTTAGGAGTCGTTTAGCCTGCCTTGTTGGTCCTAGGTAAGCTTATAAAAAGATTAGGCCTTTTTTTTTTCTTAAAAATCCTCAGTGGAAATTCTCAGTCAGAGTTTCGATGCTAGTGGTCAACCTCGTGCCTCGTACGTTAAGAAAACACTGCAGTTAATAAATAGTACTTCCAAAAGGCATTTTTTAATACTCACAAATTATCAATATACTTAAATGGCCAATTTTGTAGGAAGAGGAATGTCATAAATAATCAGTTCTAATGAAACTTATAAGAAAATACTTTGAAACCAAACGGCGTAACCAATAAATTTTGTCAAAAATCATCCCTGTCTTCTAACGCGGGGGATATTGTAGGATACTTTTCTAATAAGGTCTTATTAGGAAAGTACCTTCCAATAACACCGGAGATCCGATGTTCGGCAAAGTTCAATATATTTTAGCTAACTAAGGGAAAAACCGCACGGCAGACAATCGCCGTTCTAGAATCTGCTGCATAAAATTATTATTTAGCTGTCCACTTAACCAAATGGAAAAACTATCGTATATACCAGAACAAAATTATTAAATACTGCCTAGCAAGAGCAATGCGATATAAATACCCTTCAGTTCGGAAAACGTGCCGCAGTGGTATGCGCGGTGAATTTACAAGACGGAGGTCCTGGGTTCGATTCCCGGCGGGGCAGATTGAGATTTTTCCTAATTTGTCTTGGTCTGGCTGCCGCCGTGGCTAGTTACCACCCTATAAAATTATTTAAGTGTTATAAATTATTTAAGATAAGTCATAGCCCAGTGCAGATAGCCTCAAACATAATAAAAAGTAAAAAAAAGTCACAGTAGGATGAAACCCATTTCAAAAGGAAGAGAATGCCATAAAAATTAATGGAAAAATAAATTACGGGCGATCTGAGGTCGGGAAGGGGTAGAGGGTGAGGGTTTAGGGGTAAAAAACGGATTTTCTCGATTTCTGGCAAAACTAAAAGTCCTATGGGAAAGAGTTATATGTCAAAGTTGTAGGTAATAAAAAGATCTAAAACTTTTGTTCTTACACTTTTTTCACATAACCTCAAAATTTATGTGAAAAATTCAAAAAACCAAGTTTTTGGTTTTTTATTTTTATCTTTTACAAAAATTTTTTTATTTTAACGAAATTTCGTGAAAATTTACCTTTTTATGTCCCAAATACGCTGTAATTTATTTGATTAAAAATATTTATTTTTTCACCTTATTTTGAATTAATATCGAAAAAACACCCTAATTTTCAATCGAAAATTCACCCGTCAAAATATCAGCTTTTTTCAAAAAGTTGGTATGGTTTCTGTTTGTTGAAATCTCTACTTTCCGAAGGTTAAAAAATATATATATGTTACTATAGTAAACCTTCTCAGAAAAGGCAAACCTAGGCTAACCTAACCAGAATGAAAATGCAGGCGTAGATGCCTATTTATTGTAGGACCTGAGTGACCTACGAAACATTTTAGCCCACTAAAAGGTCACATTACAATGTCAACATAGAAAAGTGGAGACGGGGCTAGGCGTATCTGAGCTTTGTTGGGTCTACATACTTTTTTTTAACACTGAGAAATGTGTTTATGCAAAGATATAGGGCAGCTAACTTCTCAGAGGGTATGTAGGACTCATCGGCTGAGAACCAACCGGAATACCCGCTAAAACCAAGCGATGTTCCTTCCAATCGTCTGGTGATTAGGTGCCGGGAGCATCGTAAATCTTCCGTAACCTAATTAGCAGAGTCCACCGAGCCAGACCCTCAACTGGGCCTTACTACATATCTGCTATTACGTAGCAGCAGTAAAAACCGTTAGCCTAGTTTTTGCCTTTTCTGAGAAGGTTTACTATGGTAACATATATATATTATTTCCCCATCGGAAAGTAGAGATTTTAACGAACAGAAAGCACAATAATTTTTTGAAAAAAAAAAATATTTTGACGGATAATTTTTCGGTTGAAAATTAGGTTGTTTTTTCGATATTCATTCAAAATAAGGTGTAAAAATAAATATTTCAAATCAAATAAATTATAGCGTGTTCGGGACATAAGAAGGCAAGGTTTCACCAAATTTTATGAAAATAAAACTTTATTTGTAAAAGATAAAAATATAAAAACAAAAACTTGGTTTTTGTAGTTTTCACACAAATTTTGAGGTTATGTGAAAAAAGTGTAGATACAAAAGTTTTAGATCTTTTTATTATCTACAACTTTGCCATTCAAGTCTTTTCCATAGGACTTTTAGTTTTGCCGGAAATCGAGAAAATCCGTGTTTTACCCCTAAACCCTCAACCCCTACCCCTTCCCGACCTCAAATCGCCCGTAATTTATTTTTCCTTTCATTTTTATGGCATTCTCTTCCTTTTGAAATGGGTTTCATCCTACTATGATTTTTTTTGGTTTTAAAAATTATCGACCCTGGACTATCAGTAACTCAGTAGATAGGCTTATTTTAATAAGACTAGACAAAATGTTTTATAACAAAAAGTCGCAAGTTTGATCTCGGAGTAAAGATCCTTCCTATTCAGTAGAATTTATTTTATTACGAAGGTGTTTTTCGTACATTGAAGAAATTTTGGGAAAAAGGGAACTCGGGACTAATGTAACTTGTCGCATTATTTGATGACCACTATGGCATAGTGATAAACGTTCGTTTTCTTTAGTGATTCGTGTAAAGGTGAATTTCCCTCTTATGATGTTATAATAAGAGTCTTTTTTTTTATCGACTACAAGTTAGCCCTTGACTGCTATCACACCTGATGTTAAGTGATGATGCAGTCTAAGATGGAAGCGGGCTAACTTGTTAGGAGTAGGATGAAATCCACACACCTTTCGGTATCTACACGACATCGTACCGGAACGCTAAATCGCTTGGCGGTATGTCTTTGTCGGTAGGGTGGTAACTAGCCACGGCGAAAGCCTCCCACCAGCCAGACCAAGACAAATTAAGAAAACTCAATCTGCCCCGCCGGAAATCGAACCCAGGACCTCCGTCTTATAAATCCACCGCGCATACCACTGCGCCACGGAGGTCGTCAAAAAAGTCGTCGTCTTAAAGTTCTTTAGTATAAAAGGTCACTTATAATAATATTTTGTTAAGTACCTACTTATCTTTTTTTTAGTGAAAATATACAGTGATGAGTTCTGACATTAAATTGGACTGACAGTAAAAATTAATTTTGAGTCACACCTGTTTTAATTAAAACTCGTCGGATAATTTAATTTCTCGATAAACTATCCAGGGCTAAAAATAAATAAAAATATATATAAGGGCTAAATATTTGTTAATTACTTATGATACATTGCAAACCGTCGATTAATCTTATTGTTTCTTTTTTCACATAAATCTTACAAATTTGTAATATTCATTTCAAAAGAGCCACTGCTGAGTTTCTTGCGGCTCTTCTTGGCAAAATTTGGCTTCCGAACCGACGCTAGAGCCACGACGTCCTGACATACTTGATATTTCAAAAGTGCCTGTATAACTTACAGCCTACTTGAAATTAATGAATTTGAATTTGAACGCAAGTGTGTAGTTTCTATAAAGGCCGTTCCTCACTTCCGCGTGCCACAAAGCGCAGCCAGCCGCAACTTATCAAAAGGATATTGATCCTTTGATTCCGCCGCCTTTGCCATCGTCTCCAGCCGCCTTCAGACAGCCTGTTATTGGGAACAAGCTTACTATTTGCTATTGACACCCTTTGTTCCTTGCCTCACTAGTACATGTCTAATTAAAACCATTTATTCCTGTGTGTATAGCTCAACTTCAAAGCCTCGAAAGGTCCTACTTCGATCCGGTCTGGTCAATGTTACGGTTTGTTAAGGTAAAAAAGGAAATAATGGGCATAAAAATACCATACTTTTTCTTTTATGTGAATGTATAACAATTTTGGTTTTTTGTTGGCTATAATTTTTAATTTTTCTTTACCAACAAATATAGATAATTATCTTTTCTTATATGAAATGAAATAAGCTCGCGCTTGACCAATCTCATCTGATGGTAAGTGTAGATGTTGTTTTATATACGATATGATGGAACGCGCTTGCCTAGGAAACGACTATTCATTCCTGTAATCTAATAATTGTATCTAATAACAATCCGCAATGGTTCAATAATTTTTGAGAAAATCGCGGATATACAATAGATACAAACGTTGGTTTGTTACGATGCGAAACCACGCCTACAATACGCGTATACAATAGGTACAAAGCCTAATTAGTAACTAAATTACTTTTACTATTAGGTAAAAGGGTTATTGACATATCAATAATCATCAGAAAAGCGCAACTAAGTCACTATATTCTCCATATAAAATTAACTCCAGCATCACTCACAGACAGTACTCGTAGCTTCGCTCAGCGATTATTATCACTGCGTAATCTTTTATTACGCTGTCACTCCAATAGAAAATAACACTATTTAGTTGGAGAAATGCGACACTGCCATATGGAGATAAGTGTATATTATAATACGTAACTAAAAAAATTAAGCTATCAAAGAAGGACTAAGTCTATAAGCTCGCGATTATTACTGCGACATCTTTTATTTCTCTGTCACTCCAATAAATAATAACCCAGTTTAGTTAAGAAGATGTGACATCGCGCATATTTACCTACAATAAGTACAAGGACTCCTTTGTTACAAAGTTAGTTATTATGTAACGAATTTATCGAAAGTCATCATAAGCGTATGACTAAGTCAATATTCTTATAAAATTAACTCCAGCATCAATCGTAGACAGCTTTGCTCCACGATTATCACTGCGACATCTATTATTTCGCTGTCACTCAATTCATATTATTATCGCTTAGTTAGGGAGATGCAACACTGCCATATTTAGGTAAGTGTATATTATAATACGTAACTAAAAAAATTAGCTAATCAACTGCCATCAATATCAAAACGTATGACTAAGTCTACATTCCCCTTATAAAATTAACTCAAGGCATCTCAATCAATCACACTCGGTAGCTGAGCTCGCGATTATCACTGCGACATCTTTTATTTCGCTGTCACTCCAATAAATAATAACCCCGTTTAGTTGGGGAGATGCGACACCGCAGCGTGTATGTGTGTGTTGTTAAAATGTATTCATTTGCGCAAGCCCGTCTAAACACATAAATCAACACTGCCTTAGGCGGCTTATTAATATTTGCTGGGTTGTGCGATATAGAGATACTGGATCAGAAAGTTAGGTTGCGTTTGTTCTTTAAGAAGAAAAGCTTTATTGGTAGTACGAGTAAAAAAAGAAATCTGAATATTTTGATTTTTGATTTTTATATAAGTTTGCGTAATTCAAAACTCATTAACATTGGTTGCAAATTATGAGCTTCATAAGAAGGGGCAAAGGAGCGAGCTAAGCTGGGAGGATTCGCTGAAAACCAAATCTACATTTAAGTCAACGACTGCGCGGGACATGTTGGAAGATCGGTTGGATATTGGTTTCCCCAAGCTGCTGAAACGGCGATGCCGTACTGAAAGCGTTGCCAGCTGTTGCCCCCTACTCTCTGGTCCGAAGATATTAATGACTAGTTACACGTACAAGGAGGCGCTGGATGCTAGCGGTAGTTCGAGGTTCTGAAAATAAAAAATGCGAGTGAAAGAGAAGACAAAATGACATAGGTACGATTGCTCAGTCAATAGGCAGGATCTTTATGTCTTTTTGAGGAAAAGAATGACGTTTGTTTGTGGACGCCACTACTCTACGCAATATACCTGTCTCTACGTGCGAATCTTATTCGTACTGAAGTGGACATCCAACGCATAACGATGGTGATGATAATGATTGAGAACAGGTGCCTTATTTGGAAATTTTATTATTTTAACTGAGCTCATCTAGAGAGCGTACATCTGCAATGGGGGTACAAATACGACGCTATCTAAAGCGTGGTAGTCCAGTACGGAGAAAGAGCCGTACAAGTTTGTTTGTACAGTTTCAATACAACTCGCTTCATTTTCTGCAAAGTGTTTTGTAAACGTATATTTTCTGTTGATAGCTAATTTGTGCATTATTTAACAAAAGAGGAGGTATGCCGATTTGTATTTAATATTTTCCCCCTCCTTCTTGTAAAAGCTTTTATTAAATTTGATTTTTGACGGCCTCCGTGGCGCAGTGGTGGTACGATGGAGGTCCTGGGATTTTCGACGGACCAGATAGTGATTTTTCCTAATTTCTTTTGGTCTGGCTGGCGAGAGGCTTTCGCCGTGGCTAGTTACAGCCCTACTAACGAAGACGTACCTCCAAGTGATTTAGTGTTCCGGTACGATGTCGTGTAGAAACAGAAAGGGTTGTGGATTTCATGCTACTCCTAACAAGTTAGCCCGCTTCCTTCTTAGATTGAATCATCACTTAACATCAGGTGTGATAGCAGTCAAGGATATGTAGTCGATAAAAGAAATACTTGTGCCAACAAAACATATACCAGATGTGACTATGAACCAATAAACGAAGATACAAATAGAGAGCATTTTGGATAAAAAAAAGTTGTGCTAACAAACCATAGACCAGATGGTGACTACGAACCAATAAACGAACAAACAATAAAAATCTTTTAAAAACCTTCCTCTTCCACTTTATGGAAAGGTAAGACTAAAATGATTTAAGTAGTACTTATTAGAATTTAAACTCGTGAGTTTTATTCATATTATTAAAATACTACAGCAAACAGAGTCAGTTTGCTTCACGCCGCGTTACCGGAAGAAGCCAGCTCATGACTAAGGACCCCGTATGGGTTAGAAACTAGTCCGATGGATTTATAAGACGGAGGTCCTGGGTTCGATTCCCGGCGGGGCCGATTGAGATTTTTCTTAATTTGTCTTGGTCTGGCTAGGCTTTCGCCTTGGCTAATTACCACCCTACCGACAAAGTAAGTGTTCCGGTACAATTTCGTGTAGAAACCGATAGGGGTGTGGATTTTCGTCACACTTCTAACAAGTTAGCCCGCTTCCATCTTAGACTGCATCATCACTTAACATCAGGTGTAATAGCAGTCAAGGGCCAACTTGTAGTCGATAAAAAAAAAATAAGTAGTAGATACTTATTTACCTAAACTGTTAATTTTGACTTAACCTCCGAGTAAATCTATTCATTTTAGTATGGACTAAGAAGATTTCGATTTAATTACGACGATCTATACTCGAGGAGATACGAGCAACAAACAAATGAAATGTTAATCAAGATGTAAACGGAAAATCTTTCTGAATTATTCCCCTTTGTACATCCAAGGCTGATCCTAGATAGTAGATCTCTCGGGCAATTTTCTAGGGAGTCTTAAATTTTATCTTTATTGTGCGTAGAACAATAGGGGTTGGATTCAAATCCGATTTATGGCGTAATTATTTGGAAATTAAGTGCGGAATGAGAGGCTCTAACATTATTTTATGGTGAATGAACTTTTGTAGATCTATAAACTAACGAGATTGTATCGTTGATTTAATAAGTAAAGTTTATTTGTTATTCCTTTCAGGCATAATCTATAAGCTATCTAGTATGGTAGTATATGTAGGGAGTGTTTTCTCAAAGCTGAATAATTTCGCTGGTCCCAGAAGCTTGCTTTTCGATCCCGTGGCGTTCCATATATCCTCAGCAGCTGAGACCCGTGGTTTCACCCATGGTTATACTCCTGTTCTAACGGGAATATCCAATGTATACATACGTGTTACGTGCAGCCAAGTCAAGGACGCTGCCGTGTAAGTGATGGCGTTTACGCAGCAAGATTTACATGCAAGTCTCACGTGAACCGCTGCTACCTCTAAAGTTAGGAGCCTACGAGAATCACTTCTTGATCGATCGCCGATCGGTAGTCACCTTAGGCTTAGCTAGGATGTAGAAGATCAATCGTGATCTTTAGTATGTAGAAGATCAATCGTGATCTTTAGTATGTAGAAGAGATCAATCGGGATCTTTAGTATGTAGAAGATCAATCGGGATCTTTAGTATGTAGAAGATCAATCGGGATCTTTAGTATGTAGAAGATCAATCGTTGATCTTTAGTCATATAGTTTAATTATATTGTAATTAATTATTAATTAAATAATTATTACGTATCGTTGCATTTCTTTCCGAGCCCCTAGCTGCCCCCTAAACGTATCTAACTTTGTATCTACAATTTTTTCTAAAGATCTGTCCAGCGTCCATTGAAACCTTCGTCCCGTTGGTAGTTTTGTTCTGTATTATAATCACATTAAAGCTACTAGGATAATGTTTGAATGAAAATGCATTTATTTAGAAATGTATTTATTTTTCATTTTATTGTGCTTCTCATATTTATAAATAGAGCGCTGCACGCCCCAAAATTTTTATATTATAGTGATGCTTTGAAACTATACAATGCAAAACAAAAGTTAAAAAAATAAAATAAATATTGCTTAAATAATAATAATCAAAAACAGATTAACAAGAACAACATAAATTTGGGATCGTTTTAAATCTCAGAAAATTGATTTATAAGAAAATCCATAATTTACAGACGATCATAAAATATTGCGAAATATTATGATGGTGCTTAAATATTTTACACAACCAAACAAAGCAAATTGACAGTTCCATATTAATATAGTGCTATCTTTTACATCTTCAAGGAGTATGAAATATTAATTTCAGCCCTGATAGTCTAGGATCTGACATACATACATTTATTTCAGGTAGGTACAACATAATTGTCATATCATATTTATGTATAGTGGATACATAGAAGCCACAGAAAACAAATTATTGAAAAACTGACAATTTTGCTTAGGAGAGACCAGGATAGGAATAATGCTCGTCCGTTTTCGTCCTTTGAGTGCGTTAATTTAAAAATATGAATAGTCTAAATATTACGTTAACAATTTTACTATCTTTTAGATCTCAGAACATTGTCAAAAGGTTCACATTAGTTTCATTCCAGATTGCCAGATGACTTTTTCTATTCTAGATAAAAAAACATCAGTTCTGTATGCATTTAGAGCGTCGCTCATTCCTTCCTTCACCTTCAGTTCGACTGTCAGTCCAATACGACAGAATGTCATTGTAGAATTCCGATTTCTGTTACGTCCGCTTTGCAATCGTTATACATTGGTTTTACAACTGACGTTTTTGAAAGAATCTACACAGATCTGTCAATTTAATAATTGTATTTACGAATATAATTACGATGGCAGTGTCCTTTAACAATATCGCATAATATAACAATGTTATTGCTATCCATAAGTCTTAGAACATTCTGTAAAAGTTGGCACTTATAATACCCAAATACTGAAATGTCATTCAAATCCACCACTCATTGGAAGAGCTCCTGAATTTCATTACGCTCAAATTTGATGTTGGATGATGGATTAGAAGTTTAGGAGACGCTCGACAATATAAAAGATACTTAATATTTGAGTGACTGCTCAGTTTTCGGGCACAAGTTTGTTACTTAGATTAGCAGTTGTCACTTGTCAGGTGTGTAGAGACCAATATAAGATGCAGTTGTTATTTATTGTTGTATGCAGTCAGTTATATGAATGCTAGTATTGTCTTCTTTGTGTATACAAGTGGTAAGCTAAAACAAACATTAAACTCATAAAAACTTGGTTACAACAAAATGAACAGTTGTAAAACGTCAGGAAAAGTATGAGAGAAAATGTAATATTTAATTGAGAAAAAATATTTAAATACAATAAATAATACATAGGGATGTTGCGTACATCTTAAAAAATTCATTTTTGAAATGATAATGACGAAGTTATTTTTGTATTCTTTGCTTGCTTTTTGAATGCTTTTGAATGACTTTTAGGTTGTTTTTTGATCTTTGCATAATAAATGTATAATTTAGAACTTTTGATTCGTTATTTCTGTACTGATGATTTTCCTGTGATTCCCGTCTTTCATTTTAACAGCGTTTTAATTTTTTTTTATAAATGTTAACAATAAATTTTCGTTAAAAATAAGATTAGGCCAAGATCTAGGCATTTTTAAGGTTCTGATTGCAGTGTAAAGGAGTTTTACGCTACTACATTGAAAGGATTCTAGAGCGTGTCAACTATTTGGCCACTTCTGAGCCTGGGTCCCTTGTGAAGGCGCATAACGTATGCGGAGCACGTGGTCAGCACGAAATTTCGTATGAGAAGATGTAGCTGCGCCCGCGCACAGTTAGGTCGAATTAAAACTTATCCAGTGTTTATGTCATGCGCCGCGGGTGCGCGTGCGCCGTGGGTGCGCGTGCGCCGTCACTCGGGACGTGGATTTCGCGATTTCAATCCCATGGGAGAATATTTTACTGTTCAGAAGCACTATAATCTTAAACAATGTTTTTATAACTCTCTGTCTTACATCATTCTGTAGATAGAGACGAATTCAAAGCTAACACCAGTCGAGTTACAAAAATATCGTTACAGAATAACACTACTGTTGGGTATAGGGTTTTACCCCTTCTCACACATAAGACGTGGCTTACTAGTGGTATCTTTAAAAACAAGATGCATATATTACGTACTAAAAATGTTACTGAATATGAATATTTCTTTTAAACGGAGGAACTTTAATACTGTATAGGTTTTTAGTTTTTTATTTAGTGAACTTACGAAAGGAATTTTGAATTTGTAGCACCAGTTAAGTATGAGTTTACAAAGTAAATTACACATACAAAACGGAAATAAATCGTTCTGCTCGTAATAACATATAATGCAATGCAGATAATTTCAATGTGATATGATAATAAAATTCAAGTCACTATCACTAACTTAGCTAAAGTACTTTTTTTTACAATATCTACAAAATTTAGTAAATTTCATGATTTACAATTTATCTTTTTACATTAAATCAAAGAAATATGTATTATAATTCGATACATAATTGCGATAATAATTTTAGGACTAGCTCGACATAACTTACTAGGACTAAAATGACTACTTTATGGTCACGTGACGTTTGTACAAAACCTCCTATATTCAATTAATTACTCAGAATTTAAAACCAATACTAACGAAGCTAAAATAAAAACGAAACGTTATTGCTAATCGGAAAGACGTCAGCTATTTAGAAACTCTTTTGTACAGACTCGGTAGAAATATACTACTAGGTATCCCTAAGCTCCATAACAATTCACAAACACTATTACCGAAAAGGCAAATGGCCATACTGAATATCAGCGAAAGTAGGCCGTTAAGAAGTAACCCTAATAAATGCTCGGAATTACAGTTAAAAATCACTTTATCACTCAATGCGGAAACACAACGGCTCGATCGCCGAGTCCAAAAACTCCTCTCGTTCATGATAAGGGTATCTCTGCTGATAGACGATGCCGGGAAGAAGCCCTGGTACCACACGTTCCACATGTGTTATTACTGTAGCCTGAATCAGAGCCGAAGGAAGAATCGCCGCTTGGAGGCTTAGGAGACGCTCTTGGAGCTCTCCAGCAGTTAATTCCCGGTAATTCCCCTCCAGGCCAAGCTCCCCCAGCTCCTATTGGCATCGGTCCAGGAGGCCTGGCACCGACTGTGCCAACTTGAGGGTACAATCTCAATAACGCATCCAAAAGTACTCCTTCGTGAAACTCTGAAGGATCTGGAGGATGTATGTGGCGCGGCAGTCTGTGTTGAGCTCGTCTTCGTTCAAGTGACTTTGGTCTTCTATCCAGACGGTGTTGCCGTGGTCGGTGGGGTAACGACTGAGGTGCGGGAGGCCTCGAACACGTTCGACAAGGCACCGCTTCGCCGACGAGACTGAGCTCGTCCTCGGCGAAATGGTCGTCGCTGTGGATGGAGTCGTCGGAGCGATGTGGCAACTCTTCGTACAGGGGAGCACCGCACGCGTCTCCCACGCAAGAGTTGGGTCCTCGCCATGAACCGCTTGTATCGCAGACGAAGACCCGTCCTTGACAGTTCGGTCGTTTCGTTTCGACCATCTGGAAAAGAGAAAAGAACTTAATTACCAATTGGTACTTAATTAAAATAATATTCATAATACGGCCTTATTCAGAGACATTCGGTAGGTGGTGGAGCGATTTGCTCTCGAAATATCTGTATATGGCTAAATCAGAAATTAGAACCTCCAGGGAAGAACTAAAGCTATCGATACATCTCTAGCCGCAGGTCTCAGGCAGCTCAGGATAGTTGCGTAGATGTTCTTGCAAAAGGTCCATGCCTAGCAGTGTAGACGTCCACCAGCTAATGCGATGATAATGGTTTTAATATGAACCCATACAGTTTTGTCAAAAACGACAAAAATTCGTGAAGAGAATTGCAATTAGGGACTAATAAAAATCGTTGAATCGACTGACTTCGCGCAAAAATTGCAATTACTCGATTCCTGTACTCAGGACGCTTTTCAATTGCATTTGTCCTGGATTCCCAAAGTCTTTTCTGGCTGTTTGTTCAACGATATCCAAGTTCCGATGCGTTTTCTAATTTATTTCAAATTGATTGATTCGATGCGTATAATATAGTAATGGCACTTGATTAAGTATTCAAGCCTACTTATTACTTATTAAATTATCTGTTAATTATCTACTCTTACTTAATTTATTCCTTCAATTATTGTAGAATCGAATGTACCGAGTTTAAGTTTTATTCAAAACTGCATAGAAAAGCTTCATCAGTTTGGTAGCAAGCCTAAACTAACCCTTCACTATGGTCACCAGTGAGATATTAGTACGAATACAAGAGACCAGTTTTTTAGTACTAAAACTCATCATAGAACTTGAAGTTTATTGACGTACCAAAAAGATAGCTCCAATAGAAAGTGGAAAACCATAACACGTCCTACAAAGTGTCTCCCACGCAACACCTACAGGTGTTACTCCGTGTCTACATCACCTACACCTCAGGTTGATGGATACACACATGGGATATTTTTGACGGCCTCCGTGGTGCTGGTATGCGCGGTGGATTTATAAGATGGAGGTCCCCGGTTCGATTCCCAGCGGGGCATATTGAGATTTTTCTTAATTTGTCTAGTTTAGGCAGGTGGGAGGCTTTCGCCGTGGCTTGTTACCGTACTGAAAAAGACGTACTGTACCAAGCTATTTAGCGTTCCGGTACGATGTCGTGTAGAAACCGAAAGTGGTGTGGATTTCATTCTACTCCTAACAAGTTAGCCCGCTGCTGTGTTAGATTGGATTATCACTTAACATCAGGTGTGATAGCAGTCAAGGACCAACTTGAAGTTGGTAGAAAACCATGGTGTTGGTAATTCCCCGAGCTATGTTACAAAAGCTACTATTCTGACGTTGATTAACTTCGAAGGCTCACCTCAAGTTGCGGTTCCATCTCCGGTCGATGCGGCAGCGGCGGTCGGCGCGGCATGTCCTGCAGATCCTCGTACAGTGGCGCGGGGGGCGGGGCGCGTCTCTGTGAGCCCGCACTCTGGTTGGTAGCTGATGACTTTGATGGTAAGAGGTGTGTCACTTTCCGTTTGTGCCTGGTGACAATACATGTTGATTATGGCATTTATTTATTTAGTTGCAATCAATACATATAAATATAATTGGAGAGTCTGTGTGTAATATTGCAATAATCGATTCCGGCTAATCTTTAAAACTACCAGTGGGATCGTAAAGAAACCTTTTTTCAAAAAATTCAAAATCGTTTATTTCAAGTAGGCTTATTACAAGCACTTTTGAAACGTCAAATTGGACTATTTGTAGTGCTCAACAGTTTTTTTTTATAATATAATCAATTTTACAATATTAAGTGTGTTGTTACATAAAGTTATTTATTTTACTTCCTGTGTGAAGTTGAAAGCCGATCCAACTGCCTTTGAATATCTTTTGTATATGATGGCCAGACTCATGAGGAAGGACATAGAGTAATTTGTATCCAGATATTCCCGTAACCGCGCGGATGAAATCGCGGGCGACCGCTAGTTAAAAATATATAAACATAAAAGTACGGCCATAAAGATTATACAAAATTATAAAGGTAATACAATACAGATTTGAAATTATGAACAAACAATATTAAATTAATAATTTCATAGAATAAGATGTCAAGGATTACCTAATATTTAAGATACTATAATTTATTTATTTTGCTATTTGCCACGAAAGCCCTTACTAATCTAAGCGGCAAAGTCAACCAGATCAAAGAAATTTTGCTATTGAGCATTGTAGAGTAAATATCTTCTGAGAATTCTTTGGTTTCGGAGTAAATCTTATGTAGAAGGTTTTATGTCAGATTTGGGTGACTTTATCAATTTGATACGTATGCTTTTCGCAGAAAATATCAAACAAAATAAATTATTAACTGTTTATAACGAACGTACTTTCAGCGTCACAAAAAAAAAATTATAAAAAATTAAACCAACTTCAAAATGCACTGAAAAGTAAAAATAAATGCGTCATTTAGTTACTTTAATTTACTTAACCATATCTATAAACTCGGTGTCATCCAAGTTTAAGGAAAGTTTATTTAACGAAGTAGCAAAGCACTTTGTGTGAATTACGTATCGTCTTTAAAGTAGAAAGTTTACAGGTGGCACCGACTTCATTTTTAACCGACGAAAAAAAACGGAGGTCGTTCTCAATTCGACACGTATATATATTTTTTTCTGTATGACCACGCATACTAACTTTTTACAGAGTTATCCGATTTTGATAATTCTTTTTTTATTAGAAAGGGCATACTTTCAAGGTGGTCCCATTGTCATCATGTTAGGATCTGATGATGATATCCTGGGGAAATTGAAGGAACTCTTCAAATTTTGGAGGCACGCTTACAGCGATTTCGGTCTTTGTCTCGGTATCGGTAGCTTTTTGCCTACTAGTGCCGTATACTATGACAGTATAGTACGAGTACGTTACGTGGCGATAAATCACTAAAATAAAGAAATAAAAATTTTTAACAAAAAATAGAACCGACTCAAAACGCACTAAAAAGTAAAAAATAACATTTAGTTGCTTTAATGTACTTAAGCATATCTAGTATAGTATATAGTAGGCATATTTAGAAAAATTATATGCATATACTAGCTGACCCGGAAAACGTTATTTTGCATTAAAAATTAAAAAAAAAATAGATGAAAATTAGATAGTAGCCGATTCTCAGACCTGCTGAATACGCGTACAAAATTTGGTAAAAATCGGTAAAGCCGTTTCGTAACTAACATTGTGACAGGGAAATTTTATATTACTAGAAATATTGTATTAATGTTATAAATTTAATAATTAAAACTAAAAAATATCAGGTAAATATCTAGACTTACTAGTATATTAATATGTCCGTATTTGAACAAATAAATTCTCTTATACAATATTACAAACTTACAAACTTTACCTCTTTATAATATTAGTATAGATATCAGTCTACTCTATCCAAAGAAAAATAACTGAAGATGAAACGGAAGAAGGATTTTTTTATTGGACCTCTTGGTATCCTCATATGACTGCGTATTTCGAAAAATTCAACAATAACCATTATGAATTAAAGCCACTGGCGTGTGGAGCTTGATATCTCCATTAATATTTGTCTGAGTACACTATTGTATCTCAAATCTAAGAGTGATTTAACACCGAAGCTATGCTAAAGCTGTGCTATGTTTTTTAATCGACTTAAAAAGGAACATTTCAATTAGGCCGGTTTGTGCGTAGTAGTATTATTACGGTATTTGTATACGTAAGCCTACAAACTGTAGCTTCTATATAGGTATTTGTGCTAAATTGTAATTATGTGAGTAGGTTACTCGGGATAAATTCCAATTTAACTTCAAAAGAGATCAGTGCAAGTTCAATTTAGTAAACTATGTAATAATACAAGGTTATACATATTAATTAATTTATTTATTCTTTATTTGTACATCACAAAGTAAAAAATAGAATAGTTTTATAAACTTCGTAAAGTAGAACTGTGCCTAGTGTGAGTTTGTTACCGATCGACTGCGTAAAAACGTAACGCAAATTTATATGGAATGGAAGCAGCGCCATCTAGTTATAGCGAGAGTGAACGCTTTTGTTTTCTATATAATCCAGTTGTTACGTTACGTACGTTTTCACGCAGTCGCTCGGTGAAAACTGTGAAAACTCGCACTTGCCCCACTGGTACAAAAGGCAGTCGGATTGCTATACAGCGATTTCTTCCAGACAACTTTAGGCTTAGGAAAACATTAGGACACTAGAATGATTAATGTTGAATAGTACTATTGGTTACTTCGACACAGGTGACGTCCCGTATGGAGCCTACGGCCATTACACGATCAGTAAAAAATAAAATATCTTGAATAGAATATTTATAGAATATGTTGGGAAACAAAGACCTTTGAATTTTATAAAACTTAGTATATAGGCAATGCAGTTTTAAAAAGTCCAACTGTCTGGCGTAGCTGTAGTGGCCAACCTAACTATTCCTTAAAAGTCCTTTTATTAGTTATTGTATAATTTCGTAGATTATTAGCTATAGCACAGCTGGCATAACATAGTGGAAAGTCGGCCCAGTGCAATTTGCGGCCAAGATGCCATGATGTTTAACTGTACTTAGAATTTGTTGGACGTAGTATGGACATACTAATTGGCGCAATTTGTCTTTTTATCTGATTCTAGCACCTTACAAAGATGTGTGATATATTATGCTTGAGTGTGAAGGAATTTGTATTGTATTGCATGTTTTTATTCGATTTAAGCTTTCACAATAACTATATTTATTTCATTTTTTTTACTTTTATTAATATTGTTTTTACCCTCAAATTAGTAGTACCCACTCCTAAGTAGAAGGACGAGGAGGCACTCTTTAGTTTAGTTTAGAGTGGGTATGATGATTCTACGAGCGGGGATGGAACCCATAATCTTCCGGTATTAAATTCGTCCTCTTGGAGCTATCGAGGTTTAAGTATTTCTCATATTTTATTTGTACGTGCTTAAAATATCTAATAATGAAAATAAATATAATTATTCTAACCCAGTCGTAGTTAATGTATGAGCTCGGTAAAATTTAATACATATTTAATATCAACACGAGGTGGGACTTTTATAATAACAAAATATCAATGTAATTAGTTAATTAATTATGGATGAACGTTTCAGCTAAATGAAATTGTTATATAGGCTATATTTTATATTAACATTATTAATTTATAATAAATAGCTCATTTATTATTTATTACAGGCGAAGATTTTATTCACCGCAGTAAATACATGATCATTATTGATTGTTAATTGAAAAGTAATGATTTTTTTTACATTTACTTAACTTAACTTGTTGTAGCTATAAAATGGATTTGACTCAGTTCAGAAATTCACACTTTTTTGTTGGTTATATATATATTTTTTAATTTTAATAATAAACAAATAAATAAAAAAGAAAAAGTTTACGTTGTACGGAATAAGTATATGACGGCGCCTGCGTCATCGTACACGACTAGAAAGAAGTCTGTGAACTGCACGTGCACCAGCTACGCTCTGTTGCGGCTGCGCATCGTTCGATACCCCCACTCACCCCACTACTTGAGTCATTCTACGCTGTATAAAAGGAGCGGGTCTGCAACTGGTTGGCGAAAGCTTCGAGCCCCTAAGGCTCAGTCCCAGCCGGCACGTAAAGTGACCGTCACCGACGGGAGAAAATCCGATTCAGAATCTGACTCCGAAGTGGAGGACTCCCATATGGAGGAGCCTCCTAAAGAAAAGGTCCCTCCCTTATTTATAAGGGATAAGGACTCGTGGATGAGGCTGGTGCCGTTGCTAGCCTCCCACAACATAGAAGTCCCTTCGGCCCGCCTAACCGCCATAGGCATTAGGGTACAATGCCCGTCAAGCGACGTACACCGTCGCATCACCACCCTACTGAGGGCCAACTCAGTAGGGTATCACACATACGCCCTCCAAGAGGAGCGTGTCCTCCGCGTCGTAGTACGCGGACTGCCAAAAGAGCTCACTACTGAGCAAATCAAAAATGACTTAATCAGTCAACAGATCCCAGTGCAGGAGGTTCACCGAATGCACAACACCCGCACTAAGGCCCCCATGGACTTAGTGCTTGTCATTGCGGAGCTCTCGAAAGAGGGCAAACGCATTTACGATTTGAGGGCAATCTGCCACCTAACGGGGCTCAAGTTTGAGGCCCCTTACAATAGAGGCCGTATAGGACAGTGTCACCGCTGTCAAATGTACGGCCATTCCCAGAAAAATTGTTTCGCCCGTCCCAGGTGCGTAAAGTGCCTAGGGGACCACGGCACCATAGACTGTCCCCGCAAGGAGCCAGTCGCCGCTGTGCCCCCAAGCTGCGTGCTGTGTGGCCTCCAGGGCCATCCCGCGAATTATCGCGGATGCTCCAAGGCCCCACAGCCCGGCAAGCGAAGGGGAAAAGCGGCGGGTCGGAAGCCTGCCGCCCCCAAGAAGCCCGCCGAAAAGTTTGTCCCCGCGCCGGTACCTAGTACCAACGCATGGGGCAAACCCCTTTACGGTGCGGCACCCGCCACACCGGCACCCGCCACTTCGGCACCACCGCGGGCCGCCCCCGCCGCCCCCCCCTCCCAACCCAAGGCCCCTCAGGCCCAACAATCTCCCTCTCAAGGCCACTCCGCCTACATGGAGTCCTTTGATTATAGGGAGTACGATATCTACATTGAAAAATGTAAGATTGACCCAATTAGGGCTTACAAAGAGCACAGAGCCCTCTGCATCTCCGCTCAAAAATTTAGGGATTATTTAAATGGCGTCTAAGGGCAGGTTGAAACCACACTCCCTTACCATAGTACACTTCAATGCAAACGGCCTTACCGATCAAATACTCGAGGTGCGCGAATTTGTGCGCGCACACAAAGTAGATATCCTTCTAGTGCAAGAGACCTTCTTAAAACCTAGTAGACGCGATCCCAAAATAGGGAACTACATAATGATAAGAAACGACAGGACCGCCGCCCGTTTAGGCGGTACTGCAATATACTATAGAAGGGCTCTTCACTGTACCCCTCTTGATCCTCCCAATTTAACCAATATGGAAGCATCCGTATGTCAGGTGAGTATGACCGGCCATCAGTCGATCATACTAGCATCAGTCTATCTCTCCCCGAAGAAAGATCTTCTCGAGAGTGACCTTAAGTCACTCTTTTCCCTAGGAGACTCCGTAATTCTGGCCGGAGATTTTAACTCTCATCACACTAGCTGGAATAGCTCTAGAAATAACACCAGAGGACTCGAACTACACAGACTGACAGACCGCGAGGATCTCAATTTCGTAATCCACGCCCCCGACAAACCGACCCGAATTCCGGACAACGACAGACTACGACCCGACACTCGGAGTGTACTCGACATAGCACTCTTCAAGAACATCGCACTCCAAGCGAGTCCTTCGGAAGTGCTATCCGAGCTAGACTCAGACCATCGCCCAGTCCTATTCCAGCTAGGACCTCCCCCTCCCTCCACGGCCCCCCCGACCAAATCTATCATTGATTATGGGATGCTCTCAGAGCGTCTCAAATCACTTGATTCAAATTTTCTATCCCAAATTCCTGACGAGATAGGGACCGTAGAAGAAGCACTCGCAGCTTCGCAGAGTCTCAGTAGTCATTTACGCGGTGCAATCACCGAATGCACAAAAGAGGTTCCTGCCCTCAGCACGAACACTCTACCTCCCGAGTTGCGTGCATTAAAAGCACAAAGAGACGCCCAACACAGACTCCGTGACTCAGTACCGACCAGACAAAATCGGAGCCTACTCTGGACCCTCCAGAGACGTTTTAAGCGCCGCTTAAGACAACTCCGTGACGGACAATGGGACGACAAGCTGAGACAGATCGAGCCATCGCACCTAGCGCATTTCCAATTGGCTCGTTCTCTCAAAGCCGACCCCGTCTCGGCCACTCCACCCTTAATTCGCCCCGACCTCCCGCCCGCGTTCGAGGATATCGATAAGGCCGAGTGCTTAGCAGACAGTCTGGAAGCACAATGCTCTCCAAGCACCACTTCCGTAGATCCAACTCACGTACACCAAGTTCACTCTGAACTTGCTTCCATCCTCTCGCTCCCTCCCGACGGAGATGAGATCCCCCCCACGACCTACGACGAAGTCTCAAAGATTATCAAAGGGTTAAAAAATAAGAAGGCCCCAGGTCCAGACGAAATCAGCAACAAAGCATTAAAGCTCCTCCCTGTTCAACTAATTAATCTATTAGTTATAATCTTCAACATGTTTTTAGCCCACTGCTCCTTCCCTCCAGAGTGGAAGGAAGCCACCGTTATAGGCATTCCAAAGCCGGGTAAACCCCGCAACCTCCCAACTAGCTATCGCCCCATCAGTCTTCTCAACACCCTCGCCAAGGTGTATGAGATTCTGATTCAAAACAGACTCAAGGCTGTAGTCTCCGAGAAGAAACTTCTCAATGACCCACAATTCGGCTTCCGAGCCAAACACTCCTGTGTCCAACAAGCTCACCGCTTAACGGAACACATTCTAGCTGGCTTCACCAGATTTAGAAATCCAATTCCCACTGGGGCCCTCTTCTTCGACGTAGCCAAAGCGTTTGACAGGGTCTGGCACGAAGGGTTGCTATTCAAGCTCCACACCTTCGACGTGCCAAACAAACTGATCCGTTTGCTGCACAGCTATCTCACAGGCCGTACCTTCAGGTACCGCCTAGATGGCACTCTCTCCTCCCGCAGGCCTATCCGAGCGGGAGTCCCCCAAGGCTCAGTCCTAGCACCGCTCCTCTACGCACTCTACACGAGTGACATTCCAGTTGATATTCCCCCTGATGTACACGTTGCTCAGTTCGCGGATGACACCGCACTGTTCTCCACACATAGAAGCTATCGAGTAGTAATACCGAGGCTTCAAAAAGCGGTCAAGCTCCTAGGACAATGGTTCCGTCTCTGGCGCATCGAGGTGAACCCCGAGAAAAGTGCTGCCGTACTATTCACGGGTAAACCTAAGCACAGAAACAGAATCTATCAAGAGGTTTCCCTCTATGGAAAACCCATTCCCTGGCAATCCGAGACCAAATATCTCGGAGTAACCTTTGACTCCCGCATGAGCTTCTCGTCACACATCCAGAAGGTCTCAAAAAGAGCCAGATGGGTGTTAGGTCGTTTCTACCCACTCCTTTGCTCTTCAAGCAAACTGTCACTTAGACTGAAAGTCACCCTTTACAAGGTGTGCATCCGCCCCATTATGACCTACGCTAGCGTAGTGTTCGCCCACCGTCCCAAGAGCGCAATCAAGCGCTTACAAACTGTCCAAAATAAGTTCATGCGCCTTGCCACGGGTTCCCCGTGGTTCGTTCGCAATAACGACCTCCACCGAGACCTGGATCTACCAACCATTACACAACACATGAAACAGCTATCGAAAAATTACTTTTCGAAAGCTACCACACACCCAAATCCACTTGTGGTTCAAACGTGCTCTTACACGCCCGAAATAGACGCCGTCTGCACACGCAGACGCCCCAAAAACGTCCTTTACGACCCAGACGACGACACGACTACGGACAATGCCTCTCAATACACTTACACACCAACACAGCGTCTTCGCCGGCGAAGACGAGGTCCCCGTTTTTTAACGTCACCCGGACGTGGAACTCACCCACGTCCATTAAGGGGACGCTTTGGCCTGACTTAACAGTCACGCCAAAACCACATGCCCATTCCAAACGTCCCTCTAAGCCGAGGCCCGAGTCTCACAGGAGACGCCCTTAGAGAGTCGTTACGCCCTCTTACTTTTTCTTCGCCTTCGGGCACTCTCCGGCGATGCTTCTGCGCTCGCCCAACCCCCCCGGTGACGCCGCTGTGGTCCCGTATGGAGCCTACGGCACTTACTCAAACAGAACTGGTTGGGCAGTCTAGGCTCTGGCGTGGCGCGGTGCAGACCTTGTACTTTGCTTATCGCTTAACCTAGACAACTCTGATAATTAATTTGTGCAAACGAATTAATTATTATTCTCAGCTTGAGACGCAGTGTCTTGAGGTTACATTAATTAACACGAGACGTTACGTATCATTGCAATACCATAATTTGCCAGTAGTAATTCACTGTTAATTAAGTTGCTGTTAATTATTCTTTCAGTTACCTATTTCTAGTTATGTCTGACCCTCTTTCGACATCAGAAGTGGGATCGGATCCATCCCCACCACAAAAACTTGGAAAGTATGGACCTTATCATTGCACTTCCTCACTCACAAAATAAAACAAAGTAAAAGCAATTCTCTTAGTGATGATGACGTGACGGCGGATGATTTAAAAACCGACAGTCATCTAATTAATCTAGAAATTGATAGTCAAATTAATGATATTGAAATCATTAGTCCATGCCAAAACAATTCAGATACCATATCAGTCGATAACGTAACTATGTCTGCCCACTCTGACACTATGTCTGATAACTTTGATACTGACTCTGTACAATGTAAACCTCACAACATTGTGATGCAGGCTGATGTTCACATAACTAATAAAAAATAATAAAAGAAACAAGAAAAAAAAAATAATAAAAAAAATGAAACAAAAGAAAAAGAGTAACTATCATTGAAGGCGCAAGCGGACCAATGATAGGGCTATAGGGAATTATGAATTCCGGTCTAGCAAAGGTTAAAAAAAAGAGAAAAAAAAAACGAAAAAATAAAATAATAATAAAAAAAAAAGGAAAAAAAAAATAGTCGTTGCAGGGCTTAGCCGGTCCAATGACTTTGCTAAAGGGATCAATGTCCGGTCTAGCACCACCAGCTATAGGGAATTGATCTGGTCTAGCATTATCTGCTAAAGGGATCAATATCCGGTCTAGCATTATCCGGGCCAGTTAATAAACTGAAGGGATCGCTGTAGGGTCTACTGACCGGTCCAGCATAATCTGAAGGAACAGATCTTTATGTTTGTGAGATTTGTAAATGTGGTAAAATGTGTCAGGATGATCGAACTGTCATTTTTTATCTCAGATAAACAACAAAGACGCCCACGAGGACGTGTGCTGGTCAGTATGGCCGTGACGGCGCCTGCGTCATCGTACACGACTAGAAAGAAGTCTGTGAACTGCACGTGCACCAGCTACGCTCTGTTGCGGCTGCGCATCGTTCGACACCCCCACTCACCCCACTACTTGAGTCATTCTACGCTGTATAAAAGGAGCGGGTCTGCAACTGGTTGGCAGTCTAGGCTCTGGCGTGGCGCGGTGCAGACCTTGTACTTTGCTTATCGCTTAACCTAGACAACTCTGATAATTAATTTGGGCAAACGAATTAATTATTATTCTCAGCTTGAGACGCAGTGTCTTGAGGTTACATTAATTAACACGAGACGTTACGTATCATTGCAATACCATAATTTGCCAGTAGTAATTCACTGTTAATTAAGTTGCTGTTAATTATTCTTTCAGTTACCTATTTCTAGTTATGTCTGACCCTCTTTCGACATATATAATACCAGTTAGTGCTGGTAATAAAATAAATATCGCTCATTTTCTAATTTGCCCTAGGTCTCACTGGTGGGAGGCTTTGGCCGTGGCTAGTTAGCACTCTATCGACAAAGAAGTACCAATTTAGCCAAGCAATTTAGCGTTCCAGTACGATGACGTGTAGACACCGAAAGGGGTATAGATTTCATCCTCAAAATAGCCCGCTTCCGAATAAGTACTTAGTGTCGGTAATAAAATAAATATGGCTTATCCTTAAAAGTCTACCGATATTACCAATCTACTTAACCACGCAAAGCATGATTCCTTTCAATTTAAAAGCAATAACGATTATTGGGTTATTATAAACATATTAGTTACGGTTATTGAACAAAATATAAGGGGCATAATACCTTTATCTACCTGTACCTTATCTACCTAAAAAAAAAACAGCCAAGTGTGAGTCGGAATTGTGCACTTAGGGATTCGTACAAAGAAAATAAATTATGAAGTAGTTTATGCCTTTTAGCCGAAATATCCCAATGACTTACTGTGCCGGACCCATTCACCTACGTAGATCCTGATTCCATGGGAGTATCCAAAAAATCCGTTCTTAGTGAGCGTTTGCATCGCGAAATGAGTAACTTAGCAAAATTTCACGTCAATCGAGTATATGGTCAAAGAGACCTCATAAGTCACTGGGAAAAGAAATAAAGCTAATAAGAACCTATTTAATTAAATTAGAATAAAAACAGAGCTAAAGTTTAAACTAGCCCCTAATAGTTTAAGAATCAAAAAAAATTCTATAACCCTTAAGAGGGTGCAATGAAGTGTGCAAAATTAATACTCCATAGATGCCAAGGGATGTACCAGGTACCTTCATATTTATCGATATTAAATTCTTTTGAAATGGCTGTGCATAAAAGAGTCGTATTTAAAACCTATTTTCGATTTCAATAAACTGCAAATTATTGAGGTGAACAATTTATTGTAATCCCTTTGAAGTGTGCTTATTACGTGCATATTCACCGGAATTGAAATTGAAATTGGGGAGTAATAAAATCATCGTAGTAATGGAAATTATGATGTTTTCTTTTTTAACCGACTACGGTAAACGGAAGCATGACAATTTGTTTGAGGGTTTGTATGTTTTTCTCATAACTTTCAACTTTTTATCATCATTTAACCAATTAGAAGTGTCATGATTGTCTGTCATTGATTGTAAATAAGAGTTAATGACTTCACATGAAATTTAATGATTTACAACAACAACTCAAAGTTAAGAATTAATCGTCACCTTAAAAATCAATAGCAGCTTATTTTTTGCTTTAGCAATTAAGAATTTAATTTGTAATCGAATTGCAATTGGGTGTTTTCACTTAACCTATCGAATCTACCTACTGGTCTACAGTGTAATATGTGATGTGCGGATTTGTGAAAAATGGTAAAAAAAAATTAATCACTATATAAATTAAAATAATTTGATACGACAAAACCTATATTGTGAGCGAATATATGAGAATTATTATTCCAATTTTGTATACACAATTTAAATATTTATAATTAACGTTACTCAACAGTCAATTTAAGTAATTATGTCAGACATTTTCTAAGCACTACCGGTTTAGCTATAGAGCAGATGAATGTATTTATGTACATTTATTGCTATAAACGACATTAAATCTTAATAAATTATCTAATTTATGTCTTTAATAGTTCACTAACTATCTTTAAGTATACAAAAATCTATCCGACATATCAGATAAAATCTCAACTTTCATAAATTATCTTGAATTTATAAGATAAAAGGCTGATGAACGATAAAGATAATTAGTGACATTAATTAACTATTATGTTCGAGAGTGAAATCGATAAAACCAAATATTTTGGGAGAATATATAAATTATGACAATACAGACGCACACACAAGGCACATCACGTATAGACTTGATTTATCTTATTAGTTTTATCGACAAGCTTGGGATCTGACATCACTAGCACTAAAAGGTTCTATGTAACTTCGATGTGCATAGAAAAATAGACGTTTAAATCAAGCATATAAAGTTTAATATCGATTGAGGAAATGCTTATCTTATTTAAGAATTAGGAACCATATAACAGGAACTCATATCAATCAGGCGTATATGGTTATACTGCACTTGTTAAGTAGTGGCATCTTAGTTGTTTTTTTTATTATAAGTAAGATATTATTGAAAATCGAATTTTTATTTTTTACTTAGTCATTCACAATACAAATGAAGTAAGTTGACAGTAGTGAGAAGAATAAAAAAATAAGATATTTTTGACCGACGAAAAAAAAACAATTCGACACGTATATATTTTTTTTTATGTATGACCACGCATAACTATTTACAGAGTTGTCCGATTTTGATATTTCTTTTTTTATTATAAAGGGCATACTTTCAAGGTGGTCCCATTGTCATCATGTTAGGATCTGATGATGATATCTTGGGGAAATTGAAGGAACTCTTCAAATTTTGGAGGCACGCTTACAGCGATTTCGGTTTTTGTCTCGGTATCGGTAGCTTTTTGGCTACTAGTGCCGTATAATATACTATGATAGTATAGTATGAGTACGACACGTGGCGACAAATCACTAAAAAGTGAGAAATAAAAATTTGGCACCGACTTCATAGATATGCTTAAGTAAATTAAAGCAACTAAATGACACAGTTATTTTTTACTTTTTAGTGCGTTTTGAGTTGGTTCTATTTTTTTTTTATTTTTTGTTAAGTTAGTACAAGTAAGAACTAAAATATCGTTGTATCGATACACATACGACTTTACGTTAATTGTGATCGTTTCCTAAGTAAGTTAATTAATATTTTTTATTTAATAAATGGAATTCTTGATGTTTCAGTCTTACAAATGAAATAAGTTTAATGATGCTTAAAAATACTTAACAGTTACAGATTAAAGACCACGGTTAAGGGAGCTGTAACAAATCCGAGAGAGATTTTTCTGGGCTACAAAAATTTTACGAGAAAACGGATTACTGGAACTATATTCTAACTGTCAATTTGATCATAAATGATAAAATGTAAAAACTATAATAAAATTAGATCACGCAAAATATTCAAGAGATTGTCCGCCGATTGTCTTACCTATTCCTATTCCGCCTATTTAGTAGTAGTAGGTAAAAGTTGCATGAAGATCAAATAAACTGTTAACGGCTTATTAGATGATTTAAAACATAACCCTTCGTCAGTATTCGGTTTAAAACGGAAACGTTACAATAAAATGACTTATCACAGTAAAGGTTTCATTGAGTAACGCGATTCAAGGAAGCGTCCCTCGAGGGCTGTATCACTCAATCGCGAACGACCTGTTAACTGCTTTTTTATTGCAGTGGCCATTTCACAACGGCGTGTGTATAAGTGTATAATAAGGGTCCGTTCTCACGACAACTGTGTTTCCTTACAAATAATTTCATACAAACGTTTGCTTGTTTATAGTCCAGGGAAATAAAATTTTAAATTTTAAATACAATTTTGCGGTTATAGTGTTTTGCTACTAAAAGTATAAATATAAAAAATGTCGCGGTTTCCCATTAAAAAACGTGTGAAAACATTAAATTACAAGTAATCCAATATTTCCACTGTCATTTTAGGAATACCGTACCATTTTTTTTTAATTTGACTAGCGATTTCAGTAGCCAAACTCTAACATTGTCTTAAAAACTTTGATATTAGGTTTAAATATTTGCAACATTTATAAAGAAGAAAATAGCAAGTGTTATTTTCGAAATCACCCGAAAACTGTAAAAATTAGGCACAAAAATTGTGCAGCTTGAAATTTTTACATAAGAAAGATCTTTAACTTTTTCCTTCCTTTAAAATGAAGTGTGTAAGAGAGATTAAGTCCAATAAATGAATGTACGAAGTATTTTGTATGGACCATTGTGTTATTTTTCATGCCGTCGCATGGTGAAACCTTAACTAATATGGAAAATAATTTACTAATATGGTTTTATAAATGTTTATTTTTCAGTAGTTTTGTATAATATAACGGCGGGTTATTTTTCTGTCAGCTATTCTTTTTTTCCAAAAATTCGCTTTAGTTGTGAGTGTTGAGTCGAGTTTTATTTTAAGTTATATGGTGTATATAAGTAAAATGTTAATGTTAACGAGAAAAGTCTCCGTTTATAAGTAGCCTAAACCAGTGGGTGGCCGGAACGTCGCTTCTGTATCAAACAGTTTACACGACGTTGACCCTCAGTAAAAGATGGCTGTGAATTTGACCTTTGACGGCATTACGCTTTACACAATTATTTCATTACAAAGGCATTTATATTATTTATTTATTTCATAAATTTAAATAAATTTAATGTTTTTCTTCCATAGCTATTGTCTACAAATATGAAATTTGTTTTTATATCGTTATCATTAGTTGCCTATTTTAATGTTAGACTTATCAATAATGTGGGTTGGTTTTTTTTAGCGACTACAAGTTGGCCCTTGACTGCTATTACTCCTGATGTTAAGTGATGATGCAATCCAAGATGGAAGCGGGCTAACTTGTTAGGAGTTGAACGAAATCCACACCCCTTTTGGTTTCTACACGACATCGTACCGGAATGCTAAATTGCTTGGCGGTATGTCTTTATCGGTAGGGTGGTAGCTAGCCACGGTGAAAGCCTCCCACCAGCTAGACCAAGACAAATTTAGAAAAATCTCAATCTGCCCTGCCGGGAATCGAACCCAGGACCTCAGTCGTATGAATCCACCGCGCATACCACTGCGCTACGGAGGTCGTCACGGTGGTTCGCTTAAGGGTTTGATTTTACTTCGTAACGACAACTATCGTATCTGATGATAATGATAAGCTCCCGCACGTTGCCCCCAACCACTTCTTCTCAATTTCGGTCTAAGAATAATTAATTACCAACAGCGAAGTTTCCTATAAGAAACAAAAGTTTCGACGCAGCCTCATGAAGCATACAAGAAGTAAAGAAAGGTGTAAGATATAAATAATTTACACTTACATTTAATAAATTCATTATTAAATAGAAAATCGGCAAAAATTGGTGTTCTTTTCTAATATATTTCTAAACAAATCAAACGTATAGTACTTGTTGAGCTTACAGTGCCGTGGGAAACAAATATCCCTAAAGACCATGTATTCAAAGTGAATAAATATTATGACCTTACTAATGTCTCTCTCTCACTGGCTATCTCTCTCTCTCTCTCTCTCTCTCTCTCTCTCTCTCTCTCTCTCTCTCTCTCTCTCTCTCTCTCTCTCTCTCTCTCTCTCTCTCTCTCTCTCTACTATTAGCCAAACAACGCGGCAAAGACTAAACAAAGAAATTATTTAAATTTTGAAAAAGAAAACGTAATTTCTACGACATATGATAATATAATACCAATACGAGTTCCGTGTCCGTGGGTGGTCAGTGTCGGGATGTCGCCAGTGACGATACACGGCCCCGCACGTAATTGCTATAATGGCATGACTATGCATCTGTCATTACTCTTTTATATCCTTTAGTAACAATCAAATAAATAACAAAGAAATAATTAAAAATTATAGGAAATTACACACATAGCTATATAGCCCCAAAGTAAGTTACGCGTCAGTAGGTTGTGTTTTGGGATATGACAACTGATGAATATTTGTAGCTTAATTGCTATAATGGCGTGACCAAAGCATGCAGCAGCTATGATAACTGATGAATATTATTATACATAAATACTTATAATAAATAGATAACCGCCCAGACACTGAAAAACATCCATGCTCATCACACAGACATTTTCCAGATGTGATATGTGTTAATATAACATAATATATGAAAACAATGTGCAATTTCAATAATATTACATACTGAAGTCGAATTGTTAACCTTTTTTTAAGTTCGGTTAAAAATTATGTGCCATAATTCTAATACAAGTTCGGTGTCCGTGGGTGGTCAGTGTCGCGATGTCGCCAGTGTCGGTACACTGTCAAGTTGGGATGTTGTGTTGTTCGTGGCTAATGGCTATAATGACTTGACCTAACATGTGCGTGTATGGGTTTTATATTGATGTTTATTGACTTTAGAATGAGATAGAGAAACGTTGCTATTGTTCATTCAGAACTTGATTTGTAATATTTTATTTATTTAAGTTTTTTTTTATTATTAGTCATGGCTGTAATGTACGCAATACGGTCGCTATGTGCAGTATACGCATTGGATTTATAAGACGGAGGTCCAGAGTTCGATTCCCGGCTGGGCCAATAAAGATAATTTAGGTAGTCCAGTTCTAGTACGGTAGTAGTACGTAACGTTCCCGTAATTCAGCCCCACGCGACGAGTTGGAACACCGTGGGGTTTTAGTCGGTACGAGTCCGACATAATCTTCTTGTCTCCCCATGAAAAAAAAATTGTGTGCGTGTATTAGCGTACACTCGTAAGAAGTGTAACTTTTTTATGACGTTATTTTTCAAAAAATAATTTACTATATGCAACTTTACAGAAATTGGTTAAATAAAGTTAAATTAGATAAAGTTTAATAAAAGGCTTTTATTATCATAGACATAAATACAATTGCTACAATTTTTTCATTTTAGCTTATTACTACAAAGATTATTATTGAATTTCATTAATTGTAATAGAATTATTACTATCATTGATGTCGTAATTACTTACTTTTTTTAGAAATTCACTGGAATTAGAATTAAAATAAACCCTTTGATTTTGCTGATCACTTCTATATAACATATATATATATATATATATATATATATTTATCACGTCACTTCCATAAGTCAAAGATGGCGCGTAACGGAAAAATGTGACGTGTAACGAAAAAATGTTACACTAAATTTTTTAAGTTTCACTTCAATAAACCTTTATTGAAGTGAAACCAGTCCAGTTCTTTCTGGCTAGTGGGAGGATTTGGCTTACCATTCTTAACGACGAAGGAGCACTGCCAAACGTTCCGGTACGATGTCGTGCAGAAACTGAAAGGGGTGTGGATTTCATCCTAGTTCTAACAAGTTAGCCCGCTTCCATCTTAGATTGCGTCACCACTTAGCATTATGTGTGATTGCAGCCTAGGGCTGACTTGTAATTTTAAAAAAAATATGTTTATAAGTACGCTAAGAACTTTGTACAATACCAGTGAAAGTACAAAGTTCATAGCTTCAAAAAGCTGTACAAAAAATATTTCGCATAGAAATAGATTTTTTTAACAACTACAAGTTGGTCCTTGACTCCAATCACACATAATGCTAAGTGGTAATGCAATCTAAGATAGAAGCGGGCTAACTTGTTAGAAGTAGGACGAATTCCACACCCCTTTCGGTTTCTACACGACATCGTACCGGAACGCTAAATCGCTTGGCGGTACGTCTTTGTTGTTTTACGGTAGGGTGGTAACTAGCCACGGCGAAAGCCTCCCACCAGCCAGACCAAGACAAATTAAGAATCTCAATCTGCCCCGCCGGGAATCGAACCCAGGACCTCCGTCTTATAAATACACCGCGCATACCACTGCGCCACGGAGATCGTCAAATGGATATGACCATATTTTTTTAAGTTACTCATTATAGAAAGGAATTTGTTAAAAAAATTACCTTTGTAAGAATAAAAAAGCAATCTATATACGCTTGAAAGTAAAGGATTTGGAATTTGAATAAAAAAAAAAAAGGAAAATACTCCGGCAGAGATGTGAATCACAAAAAAGTGTCAAAAACAACACTAATTAGAGCAGCGGGGTCACACCACACTCGCAGCGTCAACTACACTGTGGCCATACGTCAGTCAACCTCATAACTTGTCTGACCGATTAGTGACGCGCCACTTGTTATCGACTATCGAAACAAGACACCGGTTCCCATTGCGGTTGTCGACAAAATGCGGTGTCGACGTCGATTTGGCGCGAGTCGCGTCTTAAATGTTTGATTGTAATTAAATTTACATTTGGCTGCGTTTGTAACGGGCTGGCGTGTTGGAAGGACGTTTTTGTACGGCCATATTAATTTTAATGATGTTATTTGATACCAAAAACGTTTTACTGATTGTTTTGTATAAGCGTATACCCGTTTCTCCTATTAAAATTCTATCATTATCAGATTATCAACGGGCCACTTTTTTTTTGACTACAAGTTGGCCCTTGACTGCTATCACACCTGATGTTAAGTGATAATGCAATCAAAGATGGAAGCGGACTGAATTGTTAGGAGTAGGATGGTACACGACATCGTACCGGAACGCTAAATCGCTTGGCGGAACGTCTTTGTCGGTAGGGTGGTAACTAGCCACGGCGAAAAGCCTCCTACCAGCCAGACCAAAACAAATTAAGAAGAATCTCAATCTGCCCCGCCGGGAATCGAACCCGGGACCTCTGTCTTATAAATCCACCGCGCATACCACTGCGCCACGGAGGCCGTCAAAACCAGACCTCCATTCCTTAAAGGAGAGGAGATATAGAACTTCAATGCGGGTTGGTGGGTTAAGAGACCTTCGGATGCGACAAAAAGTAGCCTGTCTCCTGTTCCAAGGTCCCATTTGTAAATGTACCATAATTCATCTGAATCGGTTTATTGGTTTAGTCATGAAATGGTAAAATACAGATAAACAGATAAACAGAATTACTTTTGCAAAAGTTTTGAATTAAATAGTATGGATACTGACACCGGAGCTTCTTAAAGAAAGATTTTGGAGTATTGCAACCGACAAAATTAAAATGAATATTTAAAAACGCCGATAAAATTATATTTTAAACATTTCCTAGTATTCTATTAGTCAAGCTCTTTCATTTCATACCCATATCATATAAAAATACTCAATCTGCCGTTTTGTGGCAGAGGCAATTTTGGCCCAATGTTAATCAAGCACAGTACACACACAGACATCGACGTCAAACATAAGACACCCTTCTTTTTCGTCGGTTAAAAAATTAAGACCAACAGTTTCCGCGAAAAGCAAAATTTAACTAAAATTAAGCATATTATTTTACAGAAGAGGGATAAACCATAGACAAGTAAAATTATTCATTGTACTAAAACATTCCATAGCGGAATAAATCCCTCATTTATAGGTAAGCACGAAAGCCGGCTAAAGCACACTTCAAAACTAGTATTCAGTATACCAGTGTAAATATTCTACCCTACAGCGTGAAAGCCTCATAATAACTAGTCTCTAGCTATGAGGTGGTCTCATTAGTACACGAGCCAGTAATACTTAACAGGCGAACGATTCGCCTCGGGTGGCGTGAGGTGTGGACGCGTTTTAAAATATCGCGTATTAGGTGTCGTGATGGCGATAGGAATGATGATCGATGACGTTGGGAAGAGTTTACGACGTGTGATTGATTGATGCATTGTTTGATATTTATTTGCTGCTGGTACATAGATACAAATTTGGTTCTGTGGTTAGCCTATGGGCAATGAATTTCTCCCAATAAATTCTTAGCTGCATAGCATTGTTTAAATTCAAATTCGTTTATATCAAGTATTAATTGTCTTATCGGTCTAGTAGTTAACTTATATGGCTTCACGACGTCCTGGGTTCGACACCTTTGGGTTTGCAGAATTATTCTGAGTTTTTAAATGGTTTTTAGTTTCATAATTTATTTATTATTAATTAAATTTTATTATTAATTTAATTTCATAAAAAAATTCCAAGCCCGGAGGGAAGTTGGTGGTGTTACATCTCGATGCATTGGAGAGCACGTTAAGTCGTCGGTCCCGGTCACTTTTATTATCATCTCATAGGGATCGTTAATAAATGAAACATATATCAATCACCCTAAGCCCACCAACCCACATTGGAGCAGCATGGTCAGTCTACATTCCATATCCTATAAGGAGGAAAGCCTGGCCCTGTACTGGGCCATTGATAGGGAGATAATGATGAAGTAGGATTAGTTTACAAGCACTTCTGAAACGTTATGTTGATATATTTGTAGTGACTTTGTCAACGGCTTTGAGGGAGAGTAGTGCTGAGAAGCGCCAGCAATAACTCAGCATCCTAGAACGTCACTTCCGGTAGGCATTCTGTAAATCTGTAACGGAACTAAACAATGTCATTTTCTCTCTATCTAAAATGATACTATAAATAGAGATAGAGACGAATTTAAAACGCACACTGTCGAATGTTTTTACAGAATAGCTACCGGTTATAATCATTAACATTGGACAGTGGCTTTCGTTGTTTCTTTTTTGCCATTATTCTTAAAATCATTTCTTAATATCTTCTCTCAATTATATTATTATCTGAAGATATAAGTAACTAAGAATAATATCGGTCTAATATTCGTTAATATGACACGTAATTCCATATACATATGACGTTAAGGTGATGTGACAGACGGACGGATGGGACCAAAATCGGATTATATTACTAGTTCATAACGCCGGTATTGTCTGTACTAATAATGACTATGACACTAAATGCTTATAGCTCGAATATTCATGTGACAGTAAATTAACTATATGTTTAGAAATAAATTTAACTTTTGGTTCTTATGAATGTAACTGCCGAAGAATAATATTAAAAACTATCTGCATATGAATAATACTAGAGTAAACCCGTGGTTTCACTTGCACAGTTCCCGTTCTCGTGAAAAATATAGTCTGTGTGTTATTCTGATATACCTATAAGTTTATTATTGTAGCGTATAATTGTAAAGTTTAATCAAAATCTATTTTAAAAGTTTTTGCGTAAAAGAGTTACAAACATATGGATGGACCATACAAACAAACTTTCGCGTCTTTTGTAAGGATTATTGTTATTTTGATTATTAAAAAATGTTATGAAATTCTGTGGGATGGATCTCTCAAGTTTAAGTAAAGACAAAGACGTACCGCCAAGCGATTTAGCGTTCCGGTACGATGTCGTGTAGGAACCGATAGGGGTTTGGATTTCATCCTACTCCTAACAAGTTAGTCCGCTTCCATCTTAGATTGCATCATCACTTAACATCAGGTTTGATAGCAGTCAAGGGCCAACTTGCAGTCGATAAAAAAAACAGTTCATGTCAAGCTCCATCATCGGTGATATTAGCGAGCATCTTCACAATATCAGTTGCCTTCAGAATACTAATTAAACATTTCGTAGATTTCCATGGAATACAAACTGTTACAGACTCGGTTACTTGACACTGAGTCAATGAAGAACCCTTGATTAAGGATAAGTTTACAATCACTTAAATGTCAACTTTGACTCTCTGTAGAGACTGTTCTACCACTTTGAGAGTTTACACATCTGTCCTTTCACGCAAAAACTACTGAATGGATTATGATCAAACTTCACAGAAATATAGCTTATATATTAGAATAACATATAGGCCACATTTTGTCCCAAAATTCCCACGGGAACGATGACTATGCTGGTAAAACCTAAACTGACCTGAAGTTCAAGGGCCACTACAATTCTCCGTCTTACTATTGTAGATGTATGTACGTATGGTATTAGTTAATAGTTGACTGAACGCAATATTGAGCCTTGACCTCAGCAAATTAATAAGAGGCATCGTGTTTTAATTAAAATTCGTATCCGGGATAACCGTTTTATGTAATTGCATTAAGATCAAGGGAGCCCCGAATTTGAACAAAGGATTATAGCTGATTGTTCTGCCCGCTGCTCTGTTTGAGTAAGTTGTGTATTGGGATGAGTTGAAGAACTTTAATGAAGGGTTTGATAGAATACTGCCTCAGTGGCTGAGTCATATTGTTAAGTTATTTGGCGATTCATTATGGCTTCACTGTAACGGGTTAATTGAGATTAGAAATGTTGTATGATGGTTGAGATGGGTACTTTTTTGATAAAGAATTTTCTAAGGTTCATGGTTAATGAAAAATTTGAGGTTAATCGGGGTGTGCTGCGTAAGCGACGAACACGACGCGACGTTGGCAGCTGCCAACGCGACGAACGCGATCAAAACAACGGAAATTCCCTATTTGCGTCCTATGCAGCAGTCTGCGGCGGGATACAGTCTAATGGGCACGTGTGTCGTGTCGCATAGCATCGTGTGGCATCTCATCGCGTTTGATGATTAGGGGGTGTCCTGCGTGTGCGACGTTTTGCGTAGCATTGCGTCGTATTTGTCGTTAACACAGGACACCCCGTTACCAATACGTAAGCCATTCAAAGATCACTGAATACACCCAATATCAGTCCTTTTTGGAAATAGTGCGATTTGGAAACTTTCCTTAGCCTCCTCTGTATTGCTAGTTTTTGTTCCGTGTGCAGATTTTCATTATAAATATGTAGATGGTTTCCATTGGTAGGTTAAGCTGGATGGTTTACATAATTATCCGATAGGCAATTCTACCACTTTACATACGTACCTATTCACTGAATTAAATACTTATAATGAACTTTTTAAAATGAAACAATGCAATTGCTTAAGCGGCGGCGACGTGAGATAATATATAATTTATAATAGGACAATAGTGCTGTCATGCAGTGTCTAATGCAGATGGCTGAAAACTAGATAATGGCTGGAATCTGGGTTAGGCTAACACTAAGTGACGCGCCGGCCGTGGCGTCGCACGGTTTGTGTTTCATTTACTAGAATGTTCCAGCACTTTGTAATGTCATTTGGAAAATGTTGTTAAGCTCTGAAATGGTGTGATAAGTAACGAAATAGGTCACTGCGATGTTTTAAAAATATATGACGCTTGAAGTTGTTCAGGAGTTAGAAACAATTGAATTAAAGATATTATTTTTCAGAATGTTACAAAAATATTTTTTGCAAATAAAATGATAAATGGTGATGTTGAAATTTATATCTATTTTCTTGAATACTTTTTTCAATTTATCTATTGTTAGCATTAAACCCTGCGCTTTAAAAGGCGTTTTTGGCTTATATATAGAATGGTTTATTAAATTGCGGACATTATCAATTCCAGTTCATAGGCAGTTATACTGCCTCAATAGTATTGTAAAAGTAAATAAGATTAGTGTTTAATGTAAGATTGTTTCATTTTGATTTAATTTTAAGGAAGTTTTGTAATAAAAATGTGTTGATGTTTTGATTAATGTTCTTTTGCTGCTTGTGCCTTTTGACCCCTTCTGATCATGTTGCTAATACTATTTAAATAAAGCTGAAGAGTTTGTTTATTTATTTGAACGCGCTAATATAATATAACTTATTATTAGCCCTCAAATATGAATAATTTTGCCCCGTATTTTCCCCATTTTCTTTGATTCTTTTATACATCACGGAGCAAAACGTTATTATACAATTACCTTCCTCTATTGATGTACTATCCAACACAAAAATAATTTTTAAATTAGATCCAGTAGTTCTTGAGATTAGCGCGTTCGACCAAACAAACAAACTCTTCAGCTATAAGGAGTAACTAATGCTACTTTTATTTTTGTAATCCACATTAATTGGGTATTTGACTCAATATATTTTATTAGTTTTTTATAAACTAGGATAAAAATAATAATATATGCTGCAAAAAGAATTAAAATCGGCAAAATTACAGGCTCTTGAATGTTTGGAGTAGGAGTCTTCTGTCCTTTTCTCGCAAAACGAATGTTTGTACTTAGCCACTATGGCGATACTGTGATGTGACGTCAAATAACAGTATGGCTGTCTCCTTCTAATTAGAAGTATTGAAATACTTATAACTTTTTATTTATTTGATCAATTTAATTAGTTTTAACATATTTTATTTGTTATAGAATCAAGTTTAAAAAAATAATTTTAAACTCTTTTATTTCGACTATGGTCAAATACCCAATTCCACGCAGACGAAGTCGCTGTCATCCGCTAGTTAACTGTAAACAATACTTTACACACAAATGATAAAAATTGCACTCAGCGTCGGTTGGTTGGTTGGTATATACGATGCTACTCGTTGAGTTTAAACCTAGTAATTTTCCCAGATTATTCTCCAGCCCCTTTATGGATGAGCTATTAAGGCTTCCAATTCATTATGATCCATCATTTAAACATAAATTCTGAATCCATTACGATAGGATCCATTATAGTTCCTACTTCGTCTGCTTCAATTTAATTTTCACAACCCCGCGGAAATTAAAACACGAAACTCAGCAGTTGCTTTTTTAAGAATGGTTGTTACAATTTGTATTTAATAATTTACAATTTTAGTTATTCTTTCTTGTGTGCAATAAAAAGCATTGCCTCCAAGAATCTTTGTTACTGAGTAAGTCGGCAATTCTATAATAATCTTGTTTTAATAAATAATTTTTAACACATTAATAAAACTTTTTCAAGGGAAGTCTAAATCTGATATTATCCTAAGCCCACGTGGTTAGTTGAAGCTCTATATATCATCTCCTATAGAGATGGAGCACTGGTCCTTGCTAATGAGTCTTTTATAGGCTGATAATAATGATGGTGATGATTTTTGGACATCGCTTAGTCGCGGCGTTTCGTTATATTCGGCACTTCACCGCACTTCTAGTAACCGCCGTCTCTTAGTATCAAAATAGCGCTTTGCGATCACCAGCCCGCTCAGTTGCAAACTTTCAGTCTGTAAAGTTTTCACATTGGCATATCGAAGTTATAGAGTTGGGAACTACAAGTTTTTGACAAACTTTCATGCCGTATTTTGGTTGGATACAAAAAGCGTACAGAAAATATTATTCAAAATATTTTTTGATGATTTTTTTGCGTAAAATTGGTTTTGGTTTTCCAATAATCTAATCTTATGGTAAATTTAAAAGTGATTTAACATGAGATTTTTTTTGACATGACCTTTTTGTCTTTATTTTAAAGATAGACATGTAGAAGGTTGACATTGACATTGTTAATTTTGAGCAAAACATGTCTTAACCCTTTTTGGTATATACCTACTTCTAGACACGAGTAGCTATTTCGAAATGTGTTCAGGAACTAATTGGTTTAGGTCGATCCTTATTTATTTATAAACAAAGAATGGCAGGGATCTTCAACCCTTTAAAAAATCTTGAATGGAGTTTGTCGTTGTAGAATGTATCTATTAAAAGTTACCTAGAAAATTTCAGGACTATGCCGCTACCAACCGAGGAGTCGGACCTAGGATCTAGAAGCTATAGACTAGACGAAAGCAGTGATGAATATGTTTTTCCATAATACTTACCCGTTTCCTGTGAATTAATATTTTCATACACAAGGGCGGAAACGTGTCATCTTATCTGGCAACAGATTAAACTCGCAGTTTAGTTGTATCACGATTACATTGTGCCCCGAACGGAGATAAATGAGTTATATCTCGTAATTTATAGCGACAATGTCACACTTAATCATTAAGTTTGAGGGCTTCGTAGCAAACGGAATTGTTTACTGAACTAGCTGTTGCGACTGGCTGTACTTACTCCTAATTTACTACAGCCTAGTCTAGCTTGAGTAAATTCTGAGCAAAATGCGTTTTCAGTAAATGAGTTTGACTTTGTATCAGAGAACCAAAGAAGGGAGATTTTTGGAAATACTCAAGCGCGGCAGTTTAATAAAAGAGAGAATTTCTTTTTTGACTCTGGAAAATGCGATTCACAACGGCGCGGCGGTCATAGTAGCACCGTTTTTAGGGGGACATGTGGGACTCCCCGGCTCAGAAGCAGCCGAAATATCAACTACTCAGCAATGTTTCTTCGTGTCGCCTGGCGACTGGGTCCCAGGGGTATCGTGAATGGTACACAACAAAAGAGAGGATACCTTCCATGTTGTTGATAACGTCTACCAAGCATGAGTTCTATATATTGAAGAGGAGTTCAGGGCAACCCGTTCAAAAAATTTAAAATGTCGATCAGCAGAATTAACACTGAAAGGCAAAGAAAATATACCTTTTCAAAATTTATTATTTACAAATTATTCTTGGTTCTTGTGTAAAGATAAAATTCGAATGGATTTCCTGCAAGTACTTTTGTCGTTAAACGAAACAAAAAAAAATTTAACGTAACTGGCAAACTGAGTTTACCTAATAATGTAAAATAATATCAATCAAAAATGAAACAATCCAATTTAATATTTGGGTTAATTATGCACTTGGTTTGGTCGGTAATGAAAATTTACTGCATTCAATTTGTAGCAAGTAGGGTTTGTGTAATGTTTTTCATTTTACTAATTTTCATAATTAATTAGTGTGACAGCGCCACAAATCCGGTATTTAGCAATATTTGTATTTTCTGCTAATTGATTGTGGTGAACATTTTACAGGGATTTTATGATTCATTTTTGTGTTTGTTATAAGGTTCTGTTCTTAAAAACGAAAAAAGCCGTCCGCCTGTCTGTTTGTTCGTATGCAAAGAAACTTTTTTGAGAAATTCACAGAATAATCAAATTAGAATTTATATTTTCTGCAGGTGCAGGCACTTATCACCAGGTGAGCGAGGCTTCAGCCATGGCTAGTGACGACCGTACCGACAAAAACGCACCGCCAAGCAATTAAGCGTTTCGGTACGATGACGTGTAGAAACCGGAAGTGTGGATTTCATCCTACTCGTACCTAACAAGTTAGCCCGCGTCCATCTTAGTCTGCATCATCACTTACCACTAGGTGAGATCGCAGTCAAGGGCTACATAGAATAACTATTAAATTAAAAATTTAAAAACCCCCGACCCAAATAAAGATTAAACTTTGGTCATTCCTGTTCTTCTTCAAAAATATAAATCGGTTTATCCGTTTCATACGCCACATCCCATTTTCAGCATCACGTCCTCGTCAATTAGAAACATGAAAAGAACCAGTCAAGACAAATTCCAAATTCAACGAGTCCAAACTCGATGGCTTTGCTAAAAAGGTAGACCAGTGTTACGACTCCTACCTTCGAGACTTATCATCAGACCAGCTCAGTGGTTCCAGAAGACATTAGTGTTTCAAATGTCAGATCACACACATGCTTTCAAGCAAACTGAGCGTGTAACATTTCTATCACACCTAACAAACGACCTGATGATCTTGAAGACATGAATCGATTTCCACCAAACATAGCTAAGAACACTAGCACTCTCGACTGATATACCTTTCAAACAAAAAAAACCGCATTACCATCGGATTATCCGTTTCGGAGTTACGATGCCACAGACAGAAACATACACAGACACGTCAAACTTATAACACCCCGTCGTTTTTGCGTCGGGGGTTAAAAATAAAATAAAAACTGTTAAAAAGCTGTTAAATAAAATTCCCAACCGACTTAGTATTTAAAAGTAAGAAAATCGTTTCGAAATTGACCCAATTCGGCAGGTAAGCTGCACCATTATGCTTTCTCTATTGAAAAGGCCTTTGTGCAATTTTCAGTTCAAATCAAGTCCTATTAATATGGAGAGTCGGAGAAATTATTTTATCTAGAGCATTTCGCATTTTTATTGAAAATAAAATATTCTTTATTGAAATAAGCACTATCCAAGAGAAAATAAAACAATAAAGCTTAGTTAGGAAATATCAAGAGAAATACTTAGTTATATATATTATGTTTGTTTTTATTTTTTTACTTTATAATTGTTGTTCAAAATGCATGTTATCTAGTAATATTTTTACAGTAAAAATTTTAAGAAAATTTATACATTGTTTGTATTTCTACATTTTAGTATGCGCGGTGGATTTATAAATGGATGTCCTGGGTTCGACTTCCGGCTTGGCGGAATGAGGTTACTTAATTGGTCTAAGTTTTGCTGGAGGGTTTGGCTAATTACTACCTTGCCGACAAAGACGTACTGCCAAGCTGATTGACAGCTAGGTGGAAGGGCTAACTCGTAATAAATAAAAATACTTGGAGAAATTACAGACACAGAAGGCTTAACACCGAAGTCTCTAAAAGACAGGTTACATCATCATCACATAAAAATAAAATTCACACCCTTTTCGGTTTCTAAATCGATTGGTAGTACGACTTTGCTGCTAAGGTGGTAACTAAAGCCAAAGCCTCTCCCACCAGACACATCTGAAATCTTAATTGGTACAGCCGTGAATCGAACCCAGTACCACCATCTTATAAGTCCATCACGCTTACCACTCTGTCAAGAAGGCCGTCAAAGATCCTACTAAGAGAGTATAAAATTTTGAAAACAGCTAAGTCAATAAATAAAACAACCCTCCCTTAAATTTATCGCTACTCTAAAAATTAAAAAGAAACTTTACATCAGGTTTCCTATCTGTTTGCTGCATCGACAGTTATTGCTTTAAAAATAAATACATATTAAAAAGTATTTTAAATATTTTTCTTAGCGGTGCTTAGTGGCTTAAATGTAAATATTGAATTTAAAATCAAAGAAGATGCTGCTCAAAGGAAATTGTAACATTTAAAAATTGCGAACCGATCTCACTTTGAATCAAAGATAAATGCAGATATGTATTTTAATTGCAATATCCTTTAATTAGAAAAATTATATCAAGAATTATTTATTTAGTTTTCTCAATGATATATTTTCTACGCTAACTTTTCAAAAACCCTTCTGAAGATACTACTTTCTTGGCTTCTTATTGCTTATGTTTTATCAATTAGTCAAATAGTCTTCATTTTTATAGTATACTAAGATATAAAAGATAAATATGCTGTCGCGGACTCTGTAGAACTTCCAAATATACATAAAGATGCCATACGTGGCGCCATATTATACCCAGTAATTAAGACAGCGCATGCCTAAACTCCGATATAATACAATTTTCGCGTCCGACTTGCGCGACAAAACCTGTAATAACTCGGATGTTATATATAATACCATAACATAGCATTCTACTGGTGAAAGGTTTTTTAAATTGGATCAGTACTTCCGAAGAATACCCCCAAAAACCCATTCACAAATTCACAAACTTTACCATTTAATAATATTAGTATAAAGTATACGACATTTGGTCTTTGATGATTAAAAAAATAGGTATAGTTAGACTGATTAATCACTTGAAATTTTTATCTGTAAAATTTAATGTCAGAGCTAATGTTAGTGGTCGCATTTATTTTGTGTAACATAATTATTATGTTTTTCATTTCGCTAATGTAAATAATTAATAATTCTGACAGAACCATAATCTCTTTTTAGTTTGAAATATTATTTATTTGCATTGATGCGATTAATTGTGTGATAATTGAGGATTATTTAATATAGATTATAATAATGAGTTCAACCGAAAATTGGTTTTTCCATTTAGGTAGGGTTTACACAACAAAATTTAAATGAGGATTTTTCTGTATTTTATTACACGTTAATTTACAAAACAGCGTATTTTTTTTTCTGTGATCTTTTTTTGGTGCCATGATTTTACTTTAGCTGACAGAAAATAGTAAAAAGTATCATTTTGAATTTTTTTCAATCTGTTTATTTTTATTTTTGGTATTTTTAAGAAAGAGGTTATTCGGTTTTGCTTCTATATATTGCAATAATATATTTTTTAGTATGCAAACAAAAATCTATCGGAATAGTGTGCCTAAAAGCAGTCCATCTAAAAATAATTTGACAAATAACTCAAAAAATTAAAATTAAATTAGAGCTTAGCGCTAATAATTTTTGACAGGCCGAATCGATATATAAAACCGATAATTGGCATAAATCCTAATACATAAAACAATAAAACAATGTGTCTGTAAGTCGCCAACCGTAAAATGCGCCGTGGCTATTCAAATCAGACCGAGAACGAATTGAGATATCATGCAAATATGTGATTGTATGCAGATTCCCGATAATAAGCTGTTGTGCAACGAAATCGACCAATCCTTACCGACCGACAAAAATGATACAAACGATACACAACTTTAAAACGATAACAATAAATACTATGATTGCATCTAAAAAAATGTGATCAGTGACACGTAAAAGATTACACACGAGGACGTTGAAGCAAAGGATTGTAGTCTGTAACACGATAGTTGTAAAGATGATATTGTTGTGAAGGGATATTATTATGAGGGTTGCACAATTGGTTTGCCATAATGAGGAGAAACAATGGGGCTTAATAAAGACGTTATCCAACGCACGTGACGCAGTTGATAGTGATCTCCAGTGGGATTGAGGGAAAGTTTGATTCTGTGATGAATGAAGAGATTATTATTTGTTATATAAACTCAGATGTTGATAGATGTTTGAATGTGATAATAATTGTAAAAATTGCGAAATTAAAGAAGAGGTTAATGGACTTGTTACTGTCAAACTACCTAATCTGTTCCATCGAATTACTATGGAAAGCGAAATCGATTGAATTTTTATTTTAAATATAAGAGAGCAGTATAGTATAAAAAAGATATAGTGTCTAAAATAGTGGTAGATATTGCTAAGATGGTTTAGTCATGTCGAGGGAATGAATGTAGAGAGAAAGGAGACTTTCGAAAGGGTGAATGGAAATGTTGCAAGGGAAAGACCAAGGTGAATGTTTCTAGATTAAATCCAGCATATTCTGGTTGAAAGAATAAGATATATAAGATATAAAAATACTTGAAAAGTTTAATGATATTGGAAAAAGCCAGAGAAATATGCAAGGATTGCGGCTATTTGAAGGACATGATTTTTGTCTACCCCATTGAGAATAAATATGATATCAAACACATTGAGAATAAATATGATGACAAACTCAAGTTTTCCAGCAACTCTGGCTGATCACTTGATGGAATAAGGAAGTTATTCATTCTCCGATATGTCTTTTTCAATACTTACTTACGTTTCCCTAAAATTAAAAGTAAATAATTAAAAGTCATAAGAGTATAAAATTTTGAAAGTAGCTAGAGTCCAATTAATAAAACAAATCCCTCTTTCAAATCTTTCGCTATTCCAAAAATCAAAAAGAAATTTTTCGCGCAATTGAATCGGCAAATTCTGGCAGTTTTTAAAGACTTTAGAAAAATAAAATCAAAGCAAAATAAAAGCAGAAATCGCTTTGGCGCAGTCTTTCTCCGTTCCGGGGGTTATTTAGAGTGCTCAGCCTCTCAAAGTTAAGACAAAGGGGCCCTGTAAATAGTCCATTGTTCGGACCCCCGCGCGAAGGGGCCTCGAGTTTGCGCGGGTTTTCTGAGTGCAGTTGAGGGTTATTTGGTCGAGGGTTGGTTCTGTGATCTTTGATAGTGTAGTCGCAATGAATGTGTACAAATTAACGTTGTATGCTTGTTAACAAAAAATACAAATAAACTTATTTAAATACATATTAAATAGGTTCAAATAGGTATTGTTTGATTAGCAGTATACTTGATTAATTTTATTAATGTTTGTTTAATTGGAAAACATTTTTTTAAATTATTCAATAAGTAAATGAATAATAAACATCCATCCATACATGCAAACTTTCGCCTCTATAGTAGATATTAGTAAGCATATGATAGTTATACAAACACTGTCAAGTTTAGATTAAACAGTCTCATAAAATTAAAATAGCTAACAATAACAACGATAAACGGCTTGAGCTGTCAAAAATAATAACGTATGAAATTATTTTAAAAAATATTCGAAAACAGAACGCAAATTGAATATTCAAACGTTGCGAAGTCAACATGCGCAAGAGTGGAACGCCCACTTCGCTTATTGGCCCGCCATTTTGTATTTGGCCAATCAACAACGAGCTCGCATGGTATAATTTTGGCATAATTAGTCACGCGTTCTAAATGTGTATAAAAATATGTTGGAATATTTCGTTACGGAGTGCTAAGATGATAATTAGAAGAGGAAGTGCCATGTGTTTGACAGCGGGAACGTTTTTTCTTCAGCAGGACTGTCTAATCGCTTTGATATACGCCTTTTAGAATCTATGTTTATTGTTTGGAACTTTCAACGTTGAAGCAATGGAGAAATGTCATTTGAATGCATAAGATTCATCGATGTATTTATCTAATTATTTCGACTTAATCGACATCTTTTCGAGTTAACCATATTTCATTTAAAATAATGAAATATGGTGTATTCGGCTGCCGTTTCACAACTTGACGAGAATCTAGATATTTGGAATTTGCCAAGTACCTATCGTCTGAATGAATACTAGTGACTCAAAGGACTTTGGGCATTTTAAAAGTTCTGCGTGTTTGGATGCGGCTTTGGAATATTAGTATAAAATTAGATGTATGTCTATCTAATCTAAAGTTTCCTCATTAATAATTTCGTCTATCGATGTAAACTGAATAAAAGTTCGTTTTTTAAATATAGCACCAGTACTTTTGTAGGCACTGGAAGAAGGACCAAAATTCCTTTTACTTAAAGTCAAAATCCACAGGCATTGTTATTTCTCCCATTATAAATACAAGTTACAGGAAACAGGCAGTCCCGATTTATCCCTGTTTACGTATTGACATGCCGATGATGATTTATGAATAATAAACGCGTGCGGTATGTTGCCATATTGTTCTGGTACGGGTTATTTTTGTAAGACTGTGTACACAAACTGTGGATGGCTCGTTTGATATGACACCGCCTTAATATTTTGTAGGAAAAGTTGGGTTAAGCTAGAAACACACTAAAAATTATGATTATGTGTTTATTTTAAGGACCACGCAACCATCTTTATAAGAGATTTGGCGGTTAGAGTGATATTTGATTCTTATCACTGCGATAACGATTACCTACCATCAGATTTTAAAAAGCATTGCTTCCCCACTGGTTAGAGCTCTAACTCTGGTTCGAGATATAAAATATAGAGCTTTTATTTGTATAAAAATAGTTAGTTACAGCCTCGTCAGAAAATGAAGAAGGAGGAATACCTTATTGCACATAACAAAATAGTAATAGAAAAAGGATTTCAAGAAAACATGCAATGGCGGTCTTATTGCTTGGGGTATTCTAAGCTGGATTGATCAGAGTGACTGCTTATAAACATTTTTTAAAGTCTCTCAACAGAACAGCGGGTTTCAAGTCTGTAAGGTAAAAGGTTACATTCTCGTAGAAAACCGGTTCTACTATCATTTATACATTGTTACAATACTATAAGGTTCAAAGTAGTGCAGTGTCTACAAATCACAAGATGCGCCAATTAAACGCAGTCCTGTAATTACTCTCACAAGTTCGAACTTTATACTTAGTTGACGCGCCAGTGTGAACGCGGCCTTAGTAACTGTTTGAGCTTTAAAACCTACGCAAAGTTACTGTGTCTGTTTAGCTCGACGTAAACATTTTATGGTAGATTGTTAAGAGAAAACTTGTTTTCAATTTTATAGTAAAATTTTAGTGATTTAGGCAGTTAAATTCACTAGTAAGATTAAGTTCACATTTAATGATGTTTATATTATGTAATTTAATTTACTAGACATAATTTTCAGGTCATTAAAAATGTGAATGTGTTTGTTTTTTGCTAAATAAGCGTAGACAAACGACATAGGTTTTCTTTCAACCACAAAAAAACATTGTCTCCCGAGCGATGTAAAACAACTTTCAGGCAGCTTTCTGGCAGAAAAAATACTTAAGTGTCAAGTTTACTTTATTACTTAGGTATATTTTGCATTGACCCGCGTCTTAGTCGGGATGTTGATGCAATACACGATTGTCGGAACTGTTCGCGTAAGGCAAGGCGTTCCATTTCCGGGTCGGAATGTGTTTGGGAAATATCGCGTGTATTGAAATGGGATTTTCATGTACGAAAATTCAACTTTGACTACCCAGACATTTACATTTTTTTCGTATAATATACCTATATTAGCTAGTTTTTAGTGATAGTTATTTATAGACTAGACGGCCGAGTGGCGCAGTGGGTAGTAACCCAGCTTCTGCGTCCTAGGCTGTAGGTTCGACTCTCACGTCTGGAAAAATGTTTGTGTGATGAGCATGAATATTTTCCAGTGTCTGGGTGTTTATATATAAATTACAAGTATTTATGTATAATATACCTAAATAAAATATTCATCAGTTATCATAGTACCCATAACACAAACTACCTACCTTCGCTTACTTTTGGGCTATAAAGCGTTGAGTGTAATTTTCCTATATTATTTATTATATAACAGGCAGTTCTTAATTCGTTTTTTAACTTTTTGCTTCAATACTAAGGATAGTAAACTATTAAAAAACTGTTAAACATTCTGATATCAACATGAAAGTTAGTAGCACTTTAAAATTTGGATATATCGGGAAACAGGATGGAAAATAGACGAAGAAAGTTATTTCTATCCAGTCCTACACAAACTAGTTATGCCGAAATGTTCCAAGTCTAATATTAAATAAGGGTAAGAAGCAAAACCACATTTTCACGTGACCAAAAACAGAGACAAAAATTATGATATATTCTTCAAAATTCTAGCAGCGACATAGATGCGGCTGTGTCTGCTAACAGGATGGAAAGTGGGTTATTTCCAACGCGATCCACACAATCTAATTAAGCCGAAATGTTCCAAGTCTAATATTAAATCCGGGTAAGGAGCAAAACAACGTTTTCACGAATTAGCGCCGTGTCCCAAGACAGGGATGGCAGTGACAGTTTAATCGTCGCTAAACCCGTCGTCACACACGTCTCGAGCAATGGCCCGAGAAAGTTGATTAGAGTGCCTGTCGCCTGTTTGAGATTTAATCCAACCTTAAACTGTTGACAGTGCCAGTAATAAAATATACTCGTAATTTGTGGTATTACATTTAAATTAACCTAAATTGTCTTCATATACCTAGCACGCAATAAGTCCTACATTAAGATTAACAATTTTTATTGCTTTAAAGATTTAGACTTAGACAATTTTTAAAACACCCATACAAATATGAGAACAAGTTTAAAGTGAAATCATAGCTCCGAACCGAAAAAATAACTTGGATTTTTTGTTAAGACACAATGGTCTAATTGTTTCTTTTAGTTTTGCTGCGTTTGTGGCGGTACCTGAGCATGGATCCAGCTGAAAATCAGCGCTACATGGTCTTTTGGATTATGTAGCAAATGCTGAGCTGGATCCATTTTCTAGGTTATGCTACACATCGCAGGGGTACATCGGTCAAATTGTGTTGTGTGGCATTTATAAATAAAGATATTTTTCTTTTTTTCTTTCTAATTACTTTTTTTAAAATTTAATTTAAATTTACATATATGTATATTTAAAAAAATACGAATATATATGAATTTATGTACATACCTTTAATAAATCTATTGTAATATCACAAATGCGAATGTAACTCTGTTCGTTACTCAATCACGCCTAAACTAATAAACCGATTTAAATTAAAAGGTACAAAGATAGTTTAGAGTCCGAGAACATAAGCTACTTTTTCGAACTATCACAAACAGTAAAGAATAAAGCCTAATGGGAATAACGTGTGGGGTAGCTAGTAAATCAAATTAAGTTAATTAAGGTAAACTAATCACGCTTCATCTTATGACATACACTAAACCAAGTAGTGTTAATTACATGTCACAATATTAAGTTCGTCGTCGTTCCGGACAGTTTGACGTCGTCGGATTTACGACACTCGACAAAAGGTCTACTCACAACTGACGGAAGATGCGTCGCGTAGTATCGTTTACGTGAAATCAGAGCAACCAAAACATTGAAACTTTTATGCCGATGATGCATAGGTGCATCGAACAGCGTCTGTCACACTGCGTCTGTCGCTTGATACAATATCGGCAAACGCCCATGTGTTTTTATACCAGACTGCGCTATGCAAAGGAGTGGTAAAGTGTTTATTAGCGAACTTTTTTCGTTTATATTTTTGTATAAAGCACTATACAAACCAAATGCCTGGGCCAAATTTTATCATTCACACGTTAATCGATGTTTTATTGACGCATTCAGATAGAGCATAACCTCAGATTAGAGAAACGACAGATCTGAGGGCATAACATAAGTATGTGTATGTTGTAGATGCTGAACAAACAAACTGACTAGATTCATAATATGACTAGTCTAAGTTGACTGAATAGAATGAATAGAGAAAATGCATCTTCCGTTAGATGTGAAAAGACCCTAAGATATGCCAGCATAATATTATTATAATAAGCTGTTAGGTGACCAAAGTACAATAATAAACTCGTTTTGATTCTATTTATCTGAAGTCTATCCTGAGTGATTGATCTATTAATATAAAACTATGTTGAATGATAAGCTATATATACTAACAAACGTAAGTGTATGTCTGTGATTACAAAATAAAAGCCAAAGTTTAAAATTAAATCTAGAAAACGTACTCAAATATATGACTAAAACTATAGGTCGGAAAGCGCAGTGTTGGTCGACCCCCAACCAGGTGGACTGACGACATCAAACGTGTCGCAGGGAGCCGCTGGCAACAGGCGGCTCGGGATCGTTGTGTTTGGAAGTCCCTAAAAAGGCCTATGTCCAACAGTGGACGTCTACCGGCTGGTAATGATGATGATGATGATGATGACCATAGGTCTCTCGCTGTTTAACCCGCGTAGTTCCCGTTCCCGTTAAAATTTTCTGGATAAAAAGTAGCCTCTGTTATTTCGATGTATAAGCTGTATTAGTGTTCAAAGTTCAAAGTTTCATCAAAATCCATTCAGTAGTTTTTGCGTGTAATAGTGACAAACGACCATACATACTTACAAACTTTCGCTTTTTAACCGACGAAAAAAATGGAGGAGGTACTCAATTCGACACGTATATATTTTCTTTTTATGTTTGACCAAGCGTAACTTTTTACAGAGTTGTTCGATTTTGATAATTCTCTTTTTATTAGAAAGGGTTCCTATTTGGTCCTATCTCCCTATAAGAATTAAATTCATCTATAAAAATTAAAGATTTGAAATTTTTCAATAGTTATAAAAAATCATAGTTAACAAATTAATAAATATATACACGAAGTTTAATATTTTTAGGGCAATTGTTTATACCTTTCATTCCATTGTTAATGTTAATGGAGATTGGGAAAAAATTTGTTAGTTAACAATTGAATAACTTTTTGAAAAATGATGATTAAACTTCTTTCTTCTTTTTTTTTCGATTCTTTTAAGTATTAAGAAGATACTAGAATTTTTTCAAAATTTTAAAATAACATTTTATGTTATAAAACTTCTTTAGGGCTCCACTTTTTTCAAAATTGCTTAAATGTTATATTTTTTAAACTTTTTTTTCAGGTTAATAACAATTGCAACAATTTATACCTTTCATTCCATTGTTTATGCCAATATATATATACCCCTTATATCGGAATCTATACTACTTTATTTAAATATCTTGAAATTGATCTAGGAATATTCGCCTAGGCCCTCCCCATTCACAAACAACAACAAACCTCTATTGGCATAGAGGTGTGCTGTTGTTGCTGGCGCCAGTCTTACCTTTTGGGACACTTTCTGGCTATTTATATACGCATGCAGAGCACCATTCACCTAAACCGACGAAGATGTATGAAATCATTAATGAGAGTGGAAAAAGCTAAGGAAGTATGCGAGGACCGTAGCAAGTGGCGGGATATGATCTCTGCCCACCCCTACGGGAATAAGGCGTGATGGTATGTATGTCTGTATGTAGTATTTTATAGATAAGTCGTAATAATAACAAAACTCTATATAAAATTGTTCAGTCTAAATAACTTATGTAACAGAATTCTCTCTGTCAATTTTCTTACGTAAAATAAAGGTAACACAGTTAAAAGCAAACTCGTGTAATGGTAGACGGGCCCTTGTAACTTTTAGATTTTAAAACGTATAAATAAGACAAGGCAATGGAAACGTCAGGTGCTAGTAAAGTGCGAATTTACGCGCCTACAAGAGCGCTTTCACAGTAAATATATTTATTATGGTTGTAGAACACAAAGTCTCTTCGAATTTGTGTTATTAGAATAATAATCTGTATTTTAATCTATTCAGAAACTTTATAAAACTGCAATGTTTAGAAAACAACAAATAATATTAATAATTTTAATAATATAGGCTCTTATTTACTAGATAATTAGGATATCTTCTGAGGTCTGATTTTTAAAGGACCTTTTACGAATATTTTTTTTTATCGACTATAAGATGGCCCTTGACTGCTATCACACCTGATGTTAAGTGATGATGCAATCTTAGAAGACGGAAGCGAGTTAACTAGTTAGGAGTAGGATGAAATGCACACCCCTATCGGTTTCTACACGACCTGTTGCTCAATAAACTTATTACATAACTAAGTTAAATCCATGGAATGAGATTTCCCTGTTATTAAAATATTGCTCTTAAAGTGTTAACTGTTTTCATATTCTAATCAGTATGAGTGGAGTAAATTGAAATTGTGACAAAAATGAGAAATACATATATAACGTTGTAATTCGTACACAAAATGTGTATACAACGTGTTAGGTATCAAGCCGTCAACCAGGAGTTAGGGAGATAGAGTACATGCCTAGGAAAAAAAATAACCTACCAAGGCAGAATCCTGACGGAGATATGTGAACAAGAATTTGCTTAAATCTTCAAGGTGTCATTCTTTTTGGTTATATTGATGACCTCCGTAGCGCAGTGATATGCGCGGTGAATTAATAAGACGAAGGTCCTGGGTTTGATTCCCGGCGGGGCAGATTGAGATTTTTCAAAATTTGTCTTGGTCTGGCTGGTCGACACAGACGTACCGCCAAGCGGTTTAGCATTCCGGTACGATGTCGTGTAGAAACCAAAAGGGGTGTGGATTTCGTCCTACTCCTAACAAGTTAGCCGGCTTCTATCTTGGATTGCATCATCACTTAACATCAGGTGTGATAGCAGTCAAGGGCCAACTTGTAATCGATAAAAAAAATGTTATTTTTTTTAATTCAAAATAATTATTTTATACACAGAATTGGGTTATCAAGATCGAAATGTATCGGTACGTTTCGGGATGTTATACCATTTGATCAAAATAAAGGATAAAGTTAAACTTACTTCCAAACAAGTATAGCGCCTATTAACACGCCGACGATGAGCACTATTGAGCAAAGGGCGATCACAGCTGACGTCTGCAACGATGGCCCGCTGTGGTTGTATGCGTCTATCTTCTGCAAAGAGAAAATAAAACATTTTTATACATACATATTTTATAAGCTTGATATAAAGTGTTTTATTCACGAACTTAGTATCTTAAAAACGATTTAGAGGGTCAGAAGTGATACTTTAAAATGAGACTGACAGATTTCCTTTTTCACACGTAAACGCACAGCAGCAGTAGCCAACGATTTCAACAGTTTATAAATGTCCATGTCAGTTGGTAATTATTCACGACAGAGCAAGTTTAGACAAGAAGAGCTTTGAATCAATTTTTGGACAAGTTAAAGGCATGGTATTCTCGACTTCGCCAGAAATATCGCCAATTGGTTAAAATGACATAAAAAAGGAAATGCTTAAAAGTATGGACTTTTAAGCATTTTCCCGTATGAGAATGAGGTTATGATGTTATGTACCTATGGAGATAACCTCATGCCTCATTCTCATACGGGTAGGCAGAGGTACATCATCAGACATCTTTCCATATGCCACAGTCCTTGCATTCTTCCTAAGCTTCCTCCACTCTCCTTAATCCTTTTACACAAAATCGGTGGTTTAGGGTACTCTTGAACTGGCCTTAATAGCTTAATACGTTATTATGTGTAACTTAATGTATGGAATACATATTAAGCAAATAAAAGTACTGAACAGTTATATTAATTAAGGTTTAACTTTTCCATGCCAATTATGACCGGAAATATTTCGCAGCAATCTTGGAATGAAAGAGTTGTATATTAAATTAAACAATGTTTAAAATTCTATTCAGCAGTAAATCGTGTATTTTGGAAGTAAGCCAAAGGCGTTGTGTAAAACAGACGAAATTTAGAAGTTTCTGAGATTTTGCTGCGTTTCATTTTTATAAAATTAAATGTAAACACAGTGAACTAGATGTATTGATTCTTGGTATACTTCCAAAGATGAATGACTCAATTAATATTGGTGTCATTCTCTTCGTTTATAATAAAATATAAAATTAAAAGTTTTACAGAAAAGCATTCAGAAAATTAAACGACAAAATGTCTTATTTTGACATCATAGTGTGAAGAAATGTAAAGTACACTGGAAAACATGTAAACAGAAAGCAAACAAAGTTCGTGTTACATTCAGTGAGCTTGAGGAAATAGTAAAATACTTTAACTTTTTTCCAGTTATTATTTTAGTTTTACATTCCAATATAGAATCTATGTTACTAAAACATATTTAAGTATTTGGGACAGTTATTTCCTCAGTTATTTAAATTTACACAGTTCCAATAGCACAATAATAATCTAAAACATCTTGTCAAAGTCTTTGATAACTTCCTTTCTGTGCCATCAATGGAATCCAAGTTTAATTGTCGGATTAATATTTCTTAAGTAAACTCTCATATAACAGGAGTGAGGGAATTAATCAAAGCAGAATAGGGTATCAATGGGGAGAATAATTCAATTCGTAAATCCTTGGAAGCGTTTCAGCGAATCGACAGAACGTGATTCATACAACACAATTTTATTGTGACCAGCATTTGTCATAACTCGCACAGCAATATAGGCATTGATGCCACTGTTGAGAGATGATAATAGCGTGAAGCGGATATCGCAAGTGCCATAATGAGTTTTGGACAGTGTACAGCTAATTTGTCTTGTAAGTAAAGAACGTTGGCGCTTGCCAAATGTGTTTGCTTTTCGCTCGACGCTTATGAATTCCGCCCGATCATAGTTTTGCCAAAACGTACGTCATACAATTTGAATTATTTACGAGTTGGCGATACTCTTGGCATTTCTTCTGTGAATTTACTAATGATACTGTCGTTGTAAAAATGATATGTTATGTAATACTAGCGTAGAAATGTCCGTACCACAACCAACACTGAAGCAAACCCTTCCACTTATGTTCATCATAAAAGTGTTTCTATTGGGATATTATAACGGCAAACAATAGCTTAACAGGCCAAAGGCTACATAAAAAAGGTTGTATGATGCAAAACATATATACATAAATGTGGGATACAATATAATGGAGACAACTTATTGAGCTACGTAAAACCAGATGATAGAATATTTTATTAATTGATATTTAGGGCAATCTCTAACCAAATGTTTCTAGCAAAAGTGGAAAATGAAGGCTTAAACTGATGGATACAAAGATTTAGAGTGTTATTAAAAAAGATTATGAAGAAATGCATTGTGTTTGGGTGGTACTACAAAAAAAAAAACAAAGAAAAATGCTCGTGACCAGTTGTTTTTGTAAAATTTTGAAGTGCGGTTAGTTTTGCGCATCGGGTATATCTTATTATAGATCGTTTTTTTATGGAAGATGTTTAAAAAAATAATAAAACATTGTTAGTAGGCAATCTTCTCCCTTCGTGTATAACTCTATATTCTTATAATAATTACATTTACCGGAATATTCTTGCCAAGGTGCAAGAATAGCTGTATTGTATATTAATATCTTCGCAGCAGACACGCAACCTCCAAGGGGAAAAGAGTCATTATGAGCCCCCATGTATGTTTTTTATTTCTTTCTCCCCAAGGACGCGAACAGTTTTTTGTCCCACTCTTCTATACAAAAAGGGGTCGTTTTTTGTTATAAGAAATTGTATGGCGCATGTTTTAAATTGCTTTATTAGAGCCAACACAAAAGGTGGCGGTATTGACAGATTGGGAACCATAGTTGATTGACGCAACTAATGGTCCAGAAAATTTAGCAATAATATTATTTTTTTTTCAAATTTGATTGCAGTTTTTAATTAATTTTACATTTTAATTTATTATTACATCCTGGCAACTTGACCACTTTTATCTGAAATGAAAATAATAAGTAGTTCATTTGTATCATCATCAAGAATTTTCTGTTTTGTTTTTAATGATATTTTTAATTACCTTACATACAGGAAAGAATATTCCTTTTATAAGTAAACTCCAGAGGAAAAGTCGATGTAAGTCGGAACTTCAAACACATCCTAATCCTTTATTAAATCCATTTAATTAAAGCAAACTCTGCCATCAAAAGGCAGATTCAATTCACAATAAAACGACAGATGCCAACAATGCATAGCTATCATAATATCTATCATAGCGCCAGCTGCCGCCGGGGCCCTCCTAAAAACTATGATATTGCTTATTATAACATTTATATAAATTATATTTATTGTACGTAAGCTCATTACTCGTACAATAATAAAAGATAATAGGGGTTATATCGTTCGAGAAATTGATAACATTTTGTTGGATTTATTGTTTCATCTCGAAACGCTTTCAGCAAAATGTATTTATTACTCTACTATTAAGGCCCGACGGAATAAAGTGCAAAATGTACGAGTATAATGTATTGCGTATTTCTCTGTGGCATCATCATCATCATCATTATTAGCATATTGCAGGGCCTACACAAGGTAGGAGAGGGGATATAGAGCGTAGATCCACCACGCTCCAATGCAGGTAGGCGGACCTAAGGTATCTCTTAAACTGTTTTTTAAATAAATAAATTAACGTTTATTCCAGTAGTATTTTTTTTTTATAAAAAAATTACAGAGAATGTTCTTTACTTAGCGAGAATATTTACGTAAGTTTAATCATCTAATCAAAATTTATGTAAACAGCTTATATTGTTTCTATTATTTAGGTTTCAGAGGTTATACAAAACTTTGAATTTAAACTATTTTTCGTTTAATTTCTACAATAATTGAACGAGGTTAAACCGTTACTTGAATGATCTGAAACCTCCGACGATAAAATAAAATATCAAATATTTTATTCACTGAGATATTCAATGTCGACTGCAACTAATCCGAGAATAGACAATTGCAACTAGAAAGTAGAAATTGTAGAAAAACCAACTCCGTTACAAAATGCTGATTGCATTTCTGAAAAAAATAAACGATTTCTTTTTTTAGAACAAATAAGATCGGTCAAGTGCGAGCTGGGGTTTTTTTTTATTCATTATAAGTTAGCCCTTGACTGCGATCACACCGGATGGTAAGTAATGATGCAATCAAAGATGAAAGCGGGTTAACTTGTAAGGAGTAAGATGACACCTACACATCATTCGATTTCTACGCGACGTACCGGAACGCTAAATCGCTTGGCGATACGTCTTTGTCGGCAGGGTGGTAACTAGCCACGGCCGAAACCTCGCACCAGTATGTCGCTTCTTGAAAAAAACGTTACTTTTGGAGCCGATGTACAACAGTTGCAAGGTTGAAGTGGACGTAACAGAAATTGGTATTCTCGAATGACATTTTGCCATATTAGACTGACAGTCAAACTGAAGGTGGGATGATCGACGAGATGCAAGCGAGTTGTTTGTACGATGTATTTATTTCAAGAATCGACATACTGTGTTTCAAAAATGTATCATAAATTTTCACTGCACATTTAGGATCTTTGAAATCACTACTGCGTTTTTATATTTTAAAATTACAAACAACTTGTAAGCAAAAAATCTCACAGAGCAAAAAGCATTTGATTGAATCACAGGAAATTGTCTAGACATCCTTTTTGCAAAGCAAATTTTTCGGAATTGTTTGGTCAAGAGATAATGAGCCTACAGTACAATATTATTTTAAATATTAAAGTGTAAATAGAGGTGCGTTTTGACTCACTGGTGAGTCAGTTATTGACTATGTCAGGTCAAGACCCATGATGAGTAATGATGGTAAAAGATAGTAGGAAAACTCGCCGTTAAACCCTTTAACAAACCCATACTAATATTAACAATGGTAAAATATTTTTGTATATAAACCTGATCAAGATGAGCATATAGCGTAAGTATATGTGTAAAATCTCGTGAGGATTAAATCATCGATGATTCGTCAAAGAGTGAACTGTTCCTGTAGGCCTGGGATGCGCACGAAGACATATCTCTTGGAGAGAGTAAGACTTCATTACTATCAGCTTATTAACAGCCTACGTACTACAGGGCCAGACCTCCCTTAGGTAAGAGGATATGGAGCGTAGATACACCACGCTGCTCTAATGCGGGTTGGGGGGTTTATGGTGACATTGTTTTATTTATTAACGATCACTATCAGATGTTGATAATAGTGACCGGGATCGGCTTAACATGCTCTCCAAGGCACAGTACTGTAACACTATCAACTTCCCGATTTCGGGTTTGGAAAGTACAAAGATTTCATTGAAGAACGAAAAACTCAGACATATTCCATGACCCGACCCAAGATTCAAACCCAGAACATCTTGATCAAAGCCACATAGGGTAACCACTAGACCAAGGAGGCAGTCGAGAAAGAATTATCGTTGTCTAATAGTGACTAAACAGCCCTGTTTCTATCGTGGGCCAAAAGCGACAGCGTTATTTTATGTTTTACCACCATTGGAAGATATGTCTTTTTTCTACACAAGATATAATGTCTTTGTCTATATCCTAGGCTTAACATGGTATTTCGAAAAAAGTTTCTCGAGAGTATATATAAGTCTTCTGGAGTTCTTTGTGTCAACTCGTCTGGAGAAGTACTACCGTAACTTTTTTTTATTTCACTCCCTCTTTCACCCCTGTCACATTTTCCGACCTACCCCAATAAATTGAAGTGCACAGATCATAACGGCCATGCAAGTGTGAAATGCGTAGCTCCGAGGGTGGGGTAATGTTTTTCGACGATAAAAACATTTGTTCTACGCAATTAGGGTGTGGGGGAAACACAATTATTATATACAGTTGTTTGATAGATTAGATTAGGGTGTACATCGGTAGAGGACAACGCCCCTAATATTTTGATCAAATTATATATAGACAGCAGTAGGTATGTCGGTTTGGCGTAAGTTGATTAACACCACTCAGGAGTGGTTTCTTAGGGGTGGTTTATAATTTATGTGTATCTACTCGTATAGACATGTGAACAAGGCATTTGACACAGGTATGATTTGTGTCAGTAAATGGTTAAAATTCAAATTTAAATTATTGTACTTGAAGTTGGCAAGCACTTTTGAAATATGTTGGGTTTGAAAAGTCTATTATATCAGTGTGCACTAACTCTACCACCGGTTCGGAAGGCAAATTTTGCAGAGAAGAGCCGGCCAAAAACTCCGCTTGTTTTTAAAAAACATTGTTTAAATTTGCCTTTTATAATTTACAATCTTAGTTATCCTTTTATATTTTTTTCATCACGTAGTGCCATCCTCTAAACGAAGTTTGGCGGTCATTATTCGAAAAGCTTTCCTCTTTTTTACAACTCTCTTTTGATGCGGGTAATTGAGTCCGGTTCACTCTCTTATGTCGTCCAACCATTTCCGCCTTTGACGACCAGGTGCTGTCTTGCCCTGTAGCTTTCCTTCCAAAATTAACCTTGGAAAGGAAAACTGAGCTCCTCTTTGAAGGTGTCCAAAGAAACTTAGCTATCTCTGCATGATAGTGGACATGAGTTTCCTCTTTTCATTAATCTTTTTCAGTACCCTGTTATTAGGTGTGAAGCTGTTCCAGGAGATTTTAAGCATTTTCCTGTACATCCACATTTCAAAAGCTTGCAGCCTGTTTACTGCTTCTTTTTTAAAGACCCAAGTCTCACAACCATACAAGAGAGTGGACCACACATAACATTTCATAAGACGACATCTTAATTTAATTTTAAGATTTAATTTTGCGTTGCATAAAGTCTTTGACATCTTATGAAAAACATTCTTAGCTTGGCCTATTCTACATTTTATATCTTGATTATATATTTTATAGTAAAAAATAATTCTTAAATTAATTTTTCTTTGGAAAATAGAAAATATTTCTTCTGTCCATCAAGCTATTTCGATTTAGATTGGTGGGCTTAGGGTAATAAGTCTTAATACTGTGATTATCAGATGTTAATTAAAATGACCGGAAAAGCTTAAAGTGCTTTACGAGGAAGAGGAGATTAACTATGAGAATTTTTTAGAAAAAAATTTTTTTTTTTATCGATTACAAGTTGGCCCTTGACTGCTATCACACCTGATGTTAAGTGATGATGTAGTCTAAGTTGGAAACGGCTTACTTGTTAGGAGTGGGAAAAAAATACACACCCCTTTCGGTTTCTACACGACATCGTACCGGAACGCTAAATCGCTTGGCGGTGCGTCTTTGTCGGTAGGGTGGTAATATGCTTAGGACTAAAACCTAAAACCTCATGATCTAAATTAATACATTATATAGACTAACCATTGGACTAATCTCATTATTATAAGCCTATTGTAATAGCCCACAGGCCTGTTTTCTTTTACTGGAAAGGTTCTTTTAACTCCTACCCTAGCAAACGATTATAAAAAAAAACTCAAAAGAAACCATGCTCAAAGGTATCTTAGGATCTTATTTTATCACTCATGAAACATGCCGTAATGTTAGGTTAGGCTTAAAATTCTCAGGAGAAATATGGCTCTACGATGACCTCTCACCCTATATTAAACCTTAACGTTATAGCGATAAAGTTGAAATTAGTGTACCCCTATTTTATATGGTACCTTGTACCGTCGACACTTAAGTACACTTTAAACAATGTTACAGATCAATTGCGAACATAAGTCTTTGGGTTGTAGACAGAGATCAACCTCAGGGATTGGATGTCTATGTACATACATAATATAGAGAAAGACAACGCTGTGTTAGAGAAAAGGACGGATAGGTATGTATAAAAAGGTATAAATGTACTCTAAGAACTAGTCATTTTGTTGAACTAATTATTTTTTGAATGGTGTGCTAATTTGATGTAACTGTATGTACTAATACTTATTGAAGATTTTACAGCATAAAGTACGAAAAAAATACCGTCATGGTTTTTACGTTAAATTGAAATTGTAAAATTAATCACTAATTTTCCCGAAGCTATGTTTTGTGGCAAACAGAATCACAAAAATTTGACACATTTTAGTCTAGTTCACAAGTGCCTTTTAGGTCAAAATTTTTGCGCCTTCTTCGAAAATTATGATTGAGGTGTCATTCGATTCGGAATGGCATGTAGATAGTTTTTGAGAAAATGCTAAGCCCGCTCGCAAAAATTGCAATAGTTATAAACAATTAAGTGAAAAACAAAAAGGGGGTTTGGTTTTTCGTTAATATCTCAAAAACTATTTAAAAAATTTTAAATTTGAAAAAAGATTCAAAAAGAGGAAGAAATTTCCTAAAAAAAAGTCTTGACTTTTGAAATTGTCGGACTAATGTTTATAATTTTCCCAGAGGGTTGAAAATACGCTCGAAAACGGGTACTCCGGCTTGCGTAAGCCATGCCCCCATCGGACCTTTAATGAATAAATATTATTTAAACTTATTAAATATGAAAATTAAAAATTGAAAAAATTCAGGCGCCTGTAGGATAGATCAAGGAACAATAATCCGTGATCAAAAAATTTTTATCGCGATTTTTCAAAAAGTTATCCATTCATTAATTAACAACTTTTTGTAGCATGAACATTAACATTGCAAGTGCGATAATTGTTAAACTATTAATCTGAGATTTTTTTCCTTTCGTGGAGCTATTTTTCAAAGGTTTTAGAATAGATTCCCGTTGGAAAAATTCAAAAATTGTTAATTTTCGTTTTGTTATTAACAATTTGCTGAGGGAAAAAATTATAAAGCTTAATTAAACATTGAAAAAAAATTTTTTTTTGCAATATTATTATTGGTCCATTTTCTTATGATCAGAAGCTACTTAAAAATGATTTTTAATAATTTTTATCTCCTATTGTTTAAAAAATTGTTATAAACAAATGCGTTGTTTATGAGATAATTTAAAATTTTTTTTGATAACATAATCTTTGATGATAATTATGATTTTTTTTAAAAAAATCGTTTCTTAAAAAAAAATTTTTATTGCTTAAAAACGCATTTGTTAAATAACAAGTTTTTTTCACCACTTATTATGAAAATTAAGGAAACATTAGTCCGACAATTTCGAGAGTCAAGACTTTTTTTTAGGAAATTTCTTCCTCTTTTTGAATCTTTTTTCAAATTTAAATTTTTTTAAATAGTTTTTGAGATATTAACGAAAAACCAAACCCCCTTTTTGTTTTTCACTTAATTGTTTATAACTATTGCAATTTTTGCGAGCGGGCTTAGCATTTTCTCAAAAACTATCTACATGCCATTCCGAATCGAATGACACCTCAATCATAATTTTCGAAGAAGGCGCAAAAATTTTGACCTAAAAGGCACTTGTGAACTAGACTATTTGTTCAATCGCTTATATAGACTAACATAATATGCGAAAACTGGGTAGATCTGGAAATATTACATACATACGGGTAGAATTGATAACCTCCTTTTTTTGAAGTCAATAGCGAATAGCGCACACACACACAAAACTTAACCCTGAAGTTTGGTTTATAATAATAGGATATTTGTTGTTTTAATTTATTTACATCGATGATAACCTCAATATATTCACAATGTCAAAATAATGTTCGATCTGTAAGATCGCCTCAAGAGTCTGTCATCACACAAGCAATATTTCATACATTTTTCTCAAGACAAATCTTATCTGAGGACAAATGTGCATTCCCAAGATGGTCATTGTATTGGACTACCATAAAAGCAGATAAATATCAGAACATGGGCCCGAGAGAATTAAGCTCGAAAAAAGGGACGTCGATTTGTCAAAATGTCCAACTATCTGCGGAGGAATCCGTCATCGGGGCAGAGACGATTTATCGGCGGGTATCTCACGTGGATCTTGAACAACAATATCGGGAAATCTACGGAACAACAATATTCAAAATTCCCCGGCCGTACCGGTAGAGCGGTAGGGTGCTCATGTTCCTTTACGTTCTTGGAAATTGATGGAACATACTAAGGGCCATCTGCTCCTGAATGGAAAACTTTAACCTACGAGTATAACGGATCGAAAAATGCGCTGTGCTGTTGCCAAAATCAGAAGCAACTATAATTTAGACACATACTCAGTTATGGTGGGATGTAGAAGTAAGAATGGCGCTAGTACTTTTCCGAGTCCTGTCACAAATGATCCTACTATGACAGTTAAATTATAATGCAATTGTAGAATTTGTAACGTAGGTACCAATAAGCTAATGGTTTTGACGACCTTCGTGGCGCAGTGGTATGTGCGGTGGATTTATAAGACGATTTAGAAGAGGAAGACTGGATTCGATTGAGATTTTTCTTAATTTGTCTTGGTCTGGCTGGTGGGAGGCTTTCGCTGTGGCTAGTTACCACCCTACCGACAAAGACGTATCGCCAAGCGATTTAGCGTTCCGGTACGATGTCGTGTAGAAACCGAAAGGGGTGTGGATTTTCGTCCCACTCCTAACAGGTTAGCCCGCTTGCATCTGCATCATCTCTTAAAATCAGGTGTGATAGCAGTCAAGGGCTAACTTGTAGTCGATAAAAAAAAATTGATTTTATTTGGTTACATGAGCTTTAAGACTTATGCGGCCATTTTCACGGGCATTGAATATCCGTTTCTTATGAGATATTCTTTTTTGCAGGTGATGATAATACTGGACTGGTCAATGTTATACTTACACAACAATTAAATAGAATACAGAACTTTAATAATTAAAAAAAATGCATTTAGTATTTGATGGACCAAGACCATGATCCACTTGATGGTAAATTACAAAATTGCCCATAAACAAAGCAACACTTAGCAAGACATGAAATGAACATATCCTGGCCTGAGGCGTTAACACCAAAGCCTGATGTGCAAATATTTACATCGGCCATCATATCCTTCAGACTGGAATACAGCTTTGCTGCTTCGAAGCAGAAATAAGCAATGTGTTAGTACCTATCCTGGACGAGTTCTATAACAGAAAGCTCTACTTCTCTTAAAATAGGTTGATTGTAAGTAAATTGATTCAAAATAATATCCTAAACTCAAACTCCAGTGTCAATAGCTATTAATTATAGCCTGTCTCCGTCCGATTCACTTTATGGCCGTCCTATTTATCGGGCCATCGATCTCAAGACGGTAGCTATTTGTCAATGCCCCTCTTTAATTATTAAAACGTAAAAAAAGAGAAGAATTGAAAAGGCTTTAATTAATTTAGCCTCCGCCCGACGGAACTTCTCTTAAATTATGATTATCGTTGGCCCAAAACTTTGCACAGAAATGGACTTTTTATCGAAATTAAAACAATCCCGTAAAGGGAATATAAAAAAGCTTTTTATGGCCGCGTATAAAAATAAAATACGGCTATGAAATTAAAATAGACCTATTATGTTTGCTCATAACTGAAATTGTTGACATTGAAACAGTATTGTTTTTTACGGACGCAATCTGGGTGGAATTATTTTTTCATTCAAATTACGAATAAATTTGTTTGTTTTGCTATTTCTGTTCGGTTTGTTTTCCTTGTCGTATCGTTTTTGTGTGCACAGATTTTGATTAAATAACGATCTGTAATCGTATTTCTTTTTTATTTTTCGGTGATTTTGGGTTTGGCCATTTACTTATTCATGATGACAGCGTCCTGTCATCATGGTATTATATAACAACCACAAAGAAATCTGACCTACCGGTGGGCAAAGAATGATCTACCAAAACTATGTTTGTCCCAGCCTGCAGACACTTGAGTAAATAAAAGGAAGAAACAAAGCTTAATGCTACCGCGAGAATCGGTTGCACTACTACAAGCACGCGGGGCATGTGTGAGTGACCACCAGCCGCTTATCGCGTACGCGGCAAGATTGGAAAAACCCAGTTTTCGCTGGCACAGTTAGTTGATAATCTTAACGTCATGTCATTGCCATACGTTGTTTGTATGGTTGTTTAATTTGTCTCAACCTATTATGACAACCCTAACAATTTTGCTCGTTCTTAAGAAGTTTTGCCTTTGCTACTTTATGGTGCAAGACCATAAAGTATTTAAATTTTTGAATAGATATTGTGATCCTTGTTTTTCTCTTTTCCGCTCATTATTTCTGAGCAGTCGGATTTTTGTTTTTATTTATAATGGATTTTGATAGTTTTCTTAACTTTAAGTTAAGCCTAATCTTTTTCACTAGCAAGTTAAGTCATTTTAATCTATTAGTTGTCATGTTATTTGTCATCAGAATCATCAAACATGTCAGAATAATCATAAATATTATCAAGAGCATAATAATTAATCTAATCTTGTTCATCATCACGAAGCATCCCCACCTTATCTCGTTACGTCACGTTATCTGCTGGCAGGTCTCTTTAATTCATTAATAATGTAATAGGAAATAGTTTCACAAGCATTTAATTTACTAAACAGATTAGAAAATCACGAAAGGCAATTTCCAACAACCAACAAGTTACAACCAACAAGTTTAAAAGTTAAAGCATGATCGATCCTATGCAACGGACGGTACAAATTATGATTGAATTTGAATTTTACTAACATAAAGATAGAGTTAAATTTTTAAGTACTAAAACGATAATGAAAATTTAGTTCAAATCTAAGATTAATGTTCAAATAACATTTAAGAATTTTCAGGTAAATCAGATGGTATTAAATAATAAAAAATACTATGAAATATCCTTATTGACAATTTTGCTATGCCGTCAGTTTTATTATAATTGACTGTACCTGAACAGTTAATATAACACGTTAAAATCATGTTAATATAAAAAGAGTACCTTAAACCTAACCTATAGTGTGAATTGAAATGTTAGAATGGGAAGGCCTAGGCAAATATTCCTGGACCAAATTCAGGACAAAATATGGCTAGGTCAAGAGTAGGTACCCTAAACCGACAAACTTATACTAGTATGGATGCATTAATGAGAGTGGAAGAAGCTAAGGAAGTATGCAAAGATGCAAAGGATGTTGTCTCTGCCTTTTCCTATGGGAATGGAGTGATGTTATGTATGTATGTAAAATCAAAGCGAACACACAAGTTTGTACTGTATAATAAAACCGTTTAATAAATTAGGTTCATGTTACAACTTAAATATGAATATTAATAAAAACATAATGACATAAACATGAAACAAAAACTGACAAACAAACTACGAGTCACGGTTTATCAAACTGCTTTCGAATAAGAAAGGGTTTCTAAATATGCGCATATATAATTCTTGCACCCTCATCTTAAACAATTAGGAGAACTAAAATAAACAATGTCCGACGAGATACATCTATACTATATTAAACAAACAATACTTTTTATTCATTACAAGTTAGCCCTTGACTGCAATTGCATCTGGTGGTAAGTGATGATGCAATATAAGATGGAAGCGGGCTAACTTGTTAGGAATAGGATGAAAATTTTGTTAGCAGTAGGATCAAAGCCACGGCGTAAGCCTTCCACTAGCCACACCAAGACCAATTAAGAAAATTTCAATTTGCTCCGCCGGGAATCGAACCTAGGACCTTTATGTTGTATCTAAATCCTTTGCGCATATAAGTATATAAGTATTTACTATAGTAGCATGTTTCATGAAATAAGTTTAAAAGAATTACAATGTTGAAACTTTTAACTTAGATACGATTTTGTTCTGTATTTGTTTAACAAAGAAAACGCAACAAAAGTTGTTTTTTTTCATTATTCATCATATCTGTGATATTTACAAAATCTCATAAAAGTTGATACAGAAAACTAAAGTTTTAAAAGCCACAAAGCAAAAGAAAAATAAGTTGAGTGAACTGAAATTGTAATATTTTAGTCTAAGACATGTACATAACTTAAAATGAAGACAGACAAAGATGTATGTACAATTTAATTACAATTCTCTTTTTTGCTCTTTTAAAATGTAAAAAGAAATAACATATGGAGTTTAAAAGAGAACATATTGTAATATAAATATAAAAGAAGTTTGAATTCGTATTTAACAAACGTCTGGTAGTATATACAGATAAATAAAATTGAAGTGCCTGTCTGTAATTTCAAATTAACAGTTTTTCACTAAATGAAAATGTAAAAGTACGTCCCACCAAAAACATTTTGTAAAAAACTAGCTAAGTCTCGATGGAGCTGCTTGTTCATCTCGAAAAAGTAATGAAATCTAGACAAAGTCGTGCCAAGTCTTAGTTTCATTACTGCGATTTCTTTATTATGATAGTTAATGTTGTGTGACTTGGCCGTCGAACATTCTTTATGCGTTACTTTATACCCTTCAACGGCCAAGTCACACAACATTTATTACAATTAAGAAATCGCAGTAAGGAACCTTAGACTTGGCACGATTTTATCTATATTTCATTACTTTTTAGAAATGAACAAGCAGCTCCATCGAGACTTAGCTAGTTTTTTAAAATTGTACATAATGTTTGTCTGTCTATCTGTTTGCTGCGGCTAATCACTGAAACTACCAGTCGGATAGTAAACTTTCTTTTTGTATATCACAGCCAAACTCATGAGGAGTGACAAAGGCTAAATTGTATCCTGATATTCCCACAAGGATGGGGACTACGCGGGTGAAACCGCTGGCGTCCGCTAGTTAATAATAAAATTAATGATATCCAACCGCAGACAGAAGCCAATGCAATATAAAATACCCAACCGATTAACACATCAGAACTAAACTTTTCCAAGAAACGCCCGAGAAATAGCCGAGAATAAAAAGCGAATAAAACTTTAACAAGTTAATGAAGTGCAATTTATGATCCCACGTCACCGCCAAACGTCTCAATAAACGGCAGCCGCCGAGAGCAGTGTCTACAGCCTGCTTGAGACCACCCGATAGTTCTTGATAACTGTGACTCAACGGCTAAAACATCCTTAAGGCTAAAGTATCATAAAGGTTTATCCTTTTCATGAAAATCCGTTTTTTAATTTAATGATGTGTACAGGCGTGTATTTAAATATTAAGGCGGGACAGTTTTTTGTAATCATAACCCTGAATCATATCCTTCAGTAGAACGTAGATCTATACTGATCAGACTTCATTTAATTTAAAAAATATATTACAGGTAACTGAACTGATCCTAGCTAAGTCTTCGAACCCATGATGATACACATTTTTTTATGGTAGATAGGTTTGCGCTTGACTACAATCACGCCTGATGGAAAGCAGTGATGAGGTCTAAGATGGAACGCGCCTACCTAGAAGATGTCTATTCACTCTTGTCTTGAAGATGTTTAGATTATATGTAGTAGAAAACACTGACGCCGGGAGAGCATTTCACATTTTTGCCGTACGTATTAGGAACGTTGATGCAAAACGTTTGGTACGAGATGCTTGGATGTCCACCACGTAGGGGTACCAGTGTTCTCGGCGTCTAGCTGTTCTTTAGTAGAAAGGGGAGGAAGGAACAAGATCATGTAGGTCCTTCGCACACTCTCCGAAGTATATCCGGTTAAAAATCGACACATTTAAAAAGTCAGTGTTTATTTGCCGATTAATCAACAGTTTTCTAAAAGATCGCAGATTATAATTCCATATTAAAGTTTTTTCCTAAAATAAAAAAATCGATCCTGCAATCATAATATAAGATTATTCTATAGAAGATAAAAAAAACAATTTAAGACCTCTAAATACTCAAAAAAGTTAAATAGAAATAGTTGTCTATCCGAACAAGATTCCTAATATCTTTTTTGTCAATTTCTCACCGTTACATTGTTAAAAACTTTTTTGCGTTCAAACAGTTTTTTTGAGCCAATCTCTATTTGCAAATTCATATCTCCACCGCTAAAAGTTATTCAACTTACCACATTACTTTGCTTGGGTTTTAATTTCAGAGAGTTCATTATCATTCTCGGAGCTCGAACCAATAAAGTTTTTATCTACCTCCGCAAAAAAATATGAGAGGACTTTTTTTATAATCTACTTAATAAATTATGCGTGAAACGAATCACTAATTTCGTCGCTTTTTTATCTGTGGTGTATAACTCGCGTGAAATTCCTGCGGTTTGCGTATCGCATACGCGTTTGATTAAGACATTAGAATCTTCTATAGAACTATTAACGGATTATAAGGAAAGACGCAGTGGGTGGTAAATTTTATACTGAATCCCATCGTCTTAGTCATGTTTGTTGAAGCTTGAAGTAGGTATACATATGAGATGATAGGTGATAATTGTTCGCCAAAAATGTTTTCAATTAATTTTATGTGAAGTTTAAACTTAAAAATAATTAAAAAATAACAGAAATAAATTTGCGGATACAGGTCAGGTAACCTTCGGACTTCGGTTACTACGTGATATAATATACATGTATGTATAATATCTATGTCCAATTTTTATTCGTTATTTTAATTTAAATTAAAGTATAGATTTCAATATTTCGTTTAAAAAATTCTGCTATAGTGTTACCAAAATTTGATTGAAAGGTTCCATTAGATATTAGGGTATGTCATATTTATAGATTCATCAATATCAACCTATTGCCACAACAAGGCCATACTCAGGCTACTACGCTGCTCTTATTTGGTGGTCAGGCTACCTAACCTTTATTTACATATATGTCTGCAGAGATATCTGTAACTGTCTGTGTCTGACATGGATCGGAAGTGAGACGATCTAAGCTTTACCCACCTACTACACCACGATAGTTGTATGGGACTGACCATAGAAATATCGTGATGGTGTGCTAATTTGTGCCATATGTGGTCGATCACCTTTAAGGTTAAAATAGGGTAGACTAGTCACTGGAAAGCTTAAAAGATTAATCATCAAAGTTCTAATACCTAATTTTGAAGAATTAGAATCGTCGATTTAGCTGAAATCTGCTTTGAGGCATCATCTATACTAATATTATAAAGAGGTAAAGTTTGTATGTTTGTAAATAAAGTTCTGTCGGGGCTAATCTTCGGAACTACTGATCCGATTTAAAAAAATCTTTCACCAGTAGAATGCTACGTTATCGGTGAGTGTCATAGGCTATATTTTATATTTATTTATTTTATATTTATATTGTATATATTAATCAAGTTGAAATAGACTATTGAAAGCTATACACATCACCTTGCCATAAATATGTATTGTTAATGTTAATGTACTGTAATATCGTACAATATATATGAACGTCTGTCTTTAAAATTAAAAGGGTACCTAAGAGGTTTTCACGCGGACGAAGTCGCGGGCGGCTGCTTGTTTACAGATATAAAGATGTTAAACAAAATCCGACGGAACTAATCCCTAAAAACACTACAGAAAACTCACCTCCACATTCTTCAGCAATAATGAAGTAATGAGGGAAGCAAATAGAAAGCTCGAATCAACGTTAGCATTACACGTACTTACGAAATCCAAGTTTATAAACCGTTACTCTCAAGTTTCATAATACTAAGTCAACAGTACACCATGAGTGGAGCAAGCAAGACTTCTATATAAAGTCGAGGGTCGTAAAAACTTGGAACTACAAAGTCTGTTTTAGTAACGCATTAAGGTATTATTAGTTTGGGTTGTAGGGGCGGTGCCAAAAGGTCGTAGGTTCACTTTCCATCCGTTTGGGTAGAGTTTGAGTTTGTTTATTTGTGGTTCTTCTAACATGCTTGGTTTTTTATGAAAATCTTTGGCGTATTGAAAATCATTGGAGTCTATTCGACCTACACACTTCTAAATCTAAAACAATAGTAGAGGGGATACGCTGCTCTGATGCGCGCTGTCGGGCTTAGGGTGATAATGCTTCATTTATTGACGGTCACTTTTAAATGTTGATGGTAGTGACCGGGACCAATTGCTAAACATGCTCTCTGAGGCACGAGGGTGTAACACTGCATCTCCCTGCCTCCGAGCTTGGAATGCACTAAAAATTTCGTAGAAGAATAAAAACACAGAATTATTCCGTGACACGACACAGGTTTTGAACCCAGGACCTGGGACCTTTGAACCAGGATTGAAGCCACATAGCCACTAGGCAAACGAGACAGTCTAAAACAATATACTAATCAAACTATGGTTTCTTCTATATTAAGGGTAATCAGGTAAGAAAGATAATCAAAACTAAAGTAACAAATCAGGTGATAATGATGATGTTGAATCATTTTTCAACAGAGATTTCTACGTTATTATCTTATCCATGAATGCAGTACGTCTTTATATCTCATCTTTATATCCTTTCTAAATCTACCTTAAAGTTGTAGATAGTGGATCTAAAGATAAAATGCATTGTCGCCACAGGTTCATTAGGAGCCGCGTATGTCAAATATTTACTAAAAACGATAAGGTTGGTTGTGTGTTCATTAAAGTTTGTAGAAAATGCACGATAGTCTTTTCATTGTAAATTCTGTTCATTTCTGTCCATTGTTGCCTTCAATAACTGATTCACGTGTTTACTGTTGTAATATTCTTATTAACAAAATTATGGTCTAGTAGAAGACGCCTGCGGGTTCACCCGCATAGCTCTCGTCCCCGTGGGAATTTCGGGATAAAATGTAGTGCATGTATTATTTTAATATGTAAGCTATATCATTGTGAAGTTTTATTAAAATCCATTTAGTAGTTTTTGCGTGAAAGAGGAACAAACATCCATCCATCCATACATACAAAGTTTTGCGTTTATAATATTATAGTAAGGATAGTAAAAGTAATTGGCTGCAAACGGCTCTACACTAAAGCCAAACTGGATTGAGAATGCTTGTCAACAAACAAATTAAAAATGAAGGTAGAAGTCATTTTACTTCTAATTTTTTTAATTAACTTGTTAATAACGAATTCATGACAATAAATGAGATTAGAAAGCTTAAAAATAATTAATATCTTTTAAATAAGACTTTTTAAAATAATACAACATAATTTTGAATTTATTAGGCATGTGCTGCATTTTCTACCGTCATTTAAAATTTGTTTGTTGACAAGCAATCTGAATCGAGTTTGGCTTTAGTATAGACATAGTGTTTGAATGTTCTTACAAGAAACCCATGTCGATCAATCAGATATCGATCATGTGACTATGATGCTGATGATAGCTAAGCTGTGATAGTTGACATTTCATACGAGGCTAAAGGATACAGGGATGAATACCCACCGAATAGTTTAACGGAGTTACAAAATACGGTACGAATATTTCCTAAAGATCATCAAACAACGAATCTAAAATAATTAACTTCGCTACATGTATGTTCAAACGCCCACTCTGAGAGTTGGGTGGTTACTTTTAGTTTTTAGGCACAATTATCCGCTGGTAGTCTTAGGAGATCCATTCGCTTTCTAGCAAGTCCGTCATATTCACACAAAATGTGTAAGAATTTAGAATCTGCGCAAATTCAAAACATATACACTTGGATGTGTAATTAATAATGTACAAGAGTTAACAAATTTTAAGTATCAAATATTTTACGACAAATTAAAGCTTTCGATGAAAACAATACAAACAAAAGCACCATAAAAATTTTAACAAAAAATAAAAACGCCTTCAAAACGCACTAAAAAGTAAAAAATAACTACGTCATTTACTTACTTTAATTTACTTAACCACATCTATGAAGTCGGTGCCATCCAAGTTTAGGTAAAGACTTTAAAGTAGAAAGCTCGGGTGGCACCGACTTCATAGATGTGATTAAGTAAATTAAAGTAAGTAAATGACGTAGTTACTTTTTACTTTTTAGTGCGTTTTGAAGGCGTTTTTATTTTTTGTTAAAATTTTTTTATTTCATTCTTTTTAGTGCTTTATCAACAACGAACATACTAATAAACCTACTCGAACTAAACCATAAGTACCAATATTCACTAGCTACTTATAACATTCCGACGTCCCTGCAAAAGTGCATATAAAGTTTGAAGAGTTTCCTCGAGTTTTCGTATATCTCGTCATTGGATCATGACATAGTAAACATTAAACTAACTGGAAACTATAACCTTTCAAACTTCTCATTGAGAAATAAATTAATCGAGCTCAATCACAAAGTAGCTACTGCAAAACCATTAAAGAGCTCTCTCAACTGTCCCTCGTCTTCATCGCCACACCCTTAATGACAGTCACAGCCCATCTAAATGTAAAGTTCTCATTGAGACAAATTAATCGAGCCCAAACACAAGGTAGCTACTGTAAAACCTCACGGAGCTCCCTTAACTGTACTTCGTCTTCATCACCAGACCCTCAATGATAGTCACAGCTCATCTAAATGTAAAGTTCTCATTGAGACAAATTAATCGAGCCCAAACACAAGGTAGCTACTATAAAACGTTACGGAGCTCCCTTAACTGTACGTCGTCTTTATCACCAGACCCTCAATGACAGTCACAGCCCATCTAAATGTAAAGTTCTCATTGAGACAAATTAATCGAGCCCAAACACAAGGTAGCTACTGTAAAACGTTACGGAGCTCCCTTAATTGTTTTTAGTCTTCATCACCAGACCCTCAATAACAGTCACAGCCCATCAAAATGTAAAGTTCTCATTGAGACAAATTAATCGAGCCCAAACACAAGGTAGCTACTGCAAAACGTTACGGAGTTCTCTTATATATAGATCGGCTCCATCATCAGATCGACTCCAGACCTTCATCGAATTGTAGTGTTTTTAAAAACTTACCGGAAAAGTTAACAAACGTACTTATTGTCCCTACAATTTTTGAAAGTTCCCCTCGTTTTCTCCAGGATCCCATCATCAGATCCTGGTTTCCTTGTCATGGTACCACCACCGGACTATCTACTTTCCAACAAAAAAAGAATTATCAAAATCGGTTCATAAACGACGAAGTTATGCGCGAACACACATAAAAAAAAAAAAAATATATATACGGTCGAATTGAGAAACTCCTTTTTTTTTGAAGTCGTTTAAAAATAGAAACGAACATAAATAAAAAACTATGGTACGTGACTAAATTTAAATTTATGAATCCTAAAACACTTTGTGTTTCCATTTAGGTATGTAAACTTACGAAGTGGAATTGTTGCAGAAATGAAGTGGCATTCTAATTAGACTCTGCGTTTAAATATGCAACATACTTATTTCGTTATTTCTGTGTTTCTATTTTAATGCAGCCCAAATTCTGAGTATGTTTTGCGAACAATCTAAATTCGTTGGAAAAAGAGAATAATTTTGCATTAAAAATAACATCACTAATAAACATGGTCGTTATAATATTCACAAGTGCTCGTTTCATGAGTGTGGTAAATTCCCTTTGTTATTTGAAAAAGTTATGAAATAATGAACGATGATGATTTTGTACTTTTACCTGAGTGTTTTACTTCTAAAACCATATTTTGTTATTATTCGTCTTGCAATTTGCTTGATAGCTCAACTATCTAGCAATCATAAACCATGAGATACAGCCTGACGGAAGGCGGACAGACAAACAGACAGACAGACGGACAGTGAAATCATAGAATAGGGTTCCGATAGTACAATCTTCTATGGCATTAGCTTTTATTCCAATGTACATACACTTGATTTATTCTTGTTTAATTTAACAAAGAGAAATCTAATATTTATATGTTAAGAGCTACTTACTGGTTCCGTATCGCAGGTCTCCAAATCTGGTATCGGATCGTCACCGCAATAGTAATCAGCTTGCAGGAACGGCGGCCTTGGCGGCGGCGGTAGCAGGAACTCTGGAGGCGGTCCCAGACAGTCACACTCCGTAAGGTCCGTGGGCTCCAGCTCCCACATCTCGTACTTATCTAACTTAACACTATTCACAACCTTTCCGCTGAAATCACTAACACTAGAATCACTTGTATCACGTTTAACGCGATTCACTTCATCTGAAGTCCTAAGCTTTATTAGATTGGCTATGTATAGTTCGTCGTCGACATCACTCCACACGTTTTTCCTGATCTCTTCATCTTCACTATAGTCACTTAAACTTTCATCTGCTATAACACGATCTTCATTGTAACTATTGCTTTTAATAATAACCTCACTGTTTTCTTCGTTTTTATTAATGTTAGCATTTTTTACATTTGCTGTTGCGTCATTTAGGTTAAACTTCGGCAAATGTTTGCTTGTGTCGTTGTTCCAAACATCTTGTAATGTCCACAAAGCGTTCGACGACGCTTCAGTTGAACGTTTTTCTTGGGCCATGCGAGGTTTTCTTCTATTTTATCTGTAACAAATAAATTTCATTTTTATTTTACATCATAAATTATACATAAATATCTTTATGACAATCCTAATTCCTGACAATCCTGATTCCTATCAGAAATTTCTTTTAACATATTGGACAATAATCCTAAATTTTATGGCTTATAAAACGTACAAGAACATTTTGTCTAAAATCAGCTTTCTATTAAGAAACATTTCACAGATATGAACACGGTTTTTTTCTTTTAAAAATTTGAAATCTATTCATCTGTTTAAACCCCTTTTTGTATCGAAAGTTTATAAAACATCCTGTAGGCATGAGTTCTATTACGGGTATAAGTACATTTTGTTAAAGTTACTAAAGACGAACGTTATAGTTCAGGATACCAGAAACTCCCTGCGGTCATCTATGAGTCTGAACATTTAATTATACCAAAACAACTTGTACAGCAACTAATTTAGTATCTGACAACGGGCGAATCAATTCCTTAACGGCACCCAGTCACTTATTATCTAATAGAAGAGCTAACACCTCATTTTGTATAACAAAGCAGCCGCAATTAGGACTACCATATCCCAGAGCACAATACCTTGCTATCGATATCATCACTACACTAGTTATTTTAATTTATTTTTTATCACGTCAATTTAAACGGACGGGTTTCTTACGCTCGACGCATCGTGATGGTGTCAGACTAGGAAAAGATTAAAGTTCAACGTTTTTATTTTATTTTATATTACTGTGGCTGCACTTACCGTTTTATTCAACACCAAAAGATATACCGTTACATTAGATTAGGTAAGATGACAATGAATCTAGTTATAGCTAATGTTATTTTTAACCGACGAAAAAAAAACGGAGGAGGTTCTCAATTCGACACGTATATTTGTTTTTTTTTTTTTTTTTATGTATGACCACGCATAACTTTTTACAGTGTTGTCCGATTTTGATAATTCTTTTTTTATTAGAAAGGGCACACATCCAAGGTGGTCCCATTGTCCTCATGTTAGGATCTGCTGAAGATATCCTGAGGAAATTGAAGGAACTCTTCAAATTTTGGAGGCACGCTTATAGCAATTTCGGTTTTTAACTCGGTATCGGTAGCTTTTTGGCTACTAGTGCCATATAATATACTATGACAGTATAGTACGAGTACGTTACGTGGCGATAAATCACTAAAAAGTAAGAAATAAAAATTTTTAACAAAAAATAGAACCGACTCACAACGCACTAAAAAGTAAAAAATAACTGTGTCATTTAGTTGCTTTAATTTACTTAAGCATATCTAGGAGTCGGTGCCTGCCAAGGTTTCTACTTTCAAGGACGTTACCTAGAACCCACAAACTGCTTTACTACGTAAAATAAATGTTCCTTAAACTTGGCTGGCACCGACTTCATAGATATGCTTAAGTAAATTAAAGCAACTAAATGACACAGTTATTTTTTACTTTTTAGTGCGTTGTGAGTCGGTTCTATTTTTTGTTAAAAATTTTTATTGAGAAATTAGATTTTACATTATCTATTACATTAGTACTATTACGTAATTTAAAATAGTGTTATTTAGGATAGGATATATAGGGTAAATCTGATAGCCCTTCTGATGATTTGAGTAAAACCGTTTTAACTTTAAAGAACATGCAAGAAACAATGTACTTTGGCATGGCAATTTGTAATTGTCAAGTCCATAATTTCCCTGGATTATTAGCAAAACCTCTAAAAAGTTTATAATCAAAAATATGATTGGTCATATGGCATAGGTACGAGTTAACAATATCTCGCATTATTAACCGACGAAAAAAAACGGGGAAGGTTCTCAATTCGACACGTATTTTTTTTATGTATGACCACGCATAACTTTTTACAGAATTGTCCGATTTTGATAATTCTTTTTTTCTTAGAAAGAGCATACTTCCAAGGTGGTCCCATTGTCATTATGTTAGGATCTGAAGATGATATCCTGGAGAAATTGAAGAAACTCAAAGTAAGAAATAAAATTTTTTAACAAAAAATAGAACCGACTCAAAACGCACTAAAAAGTAAACAATTACTGTGTCATTTAGTTGTTTAATTTATTTCATATCTAGGAGTCGATGCCAGTCAAGGTTTCTACTTTAAGGACGTTACCACAAACTGCTTTACTACGTAAAATAAATTTTCCTTAAACTTTTGCTGGCGGTCGGTCGGTTCTATTTTTTGCTAAATATTTTTATTTTCAAAAAACAATTTTAATTTTTAAATCCAAGTGACGTATTTTAATAAAATTATTGAAATTTATTTAATTTCAATAATTTTATATAATATATATATATATATATATATATATATATATATATATATATATATATATATGTATTTATATAATAATATATATATAATATTTTTAATAATATAAAAGCACACGGTCACTATTCAGGGCTGCTGTGTCCTAAATTCAAGTTGCCAAAATGATCGCCGACCTCCTTTAGAAGAGGCACTTAAAGATTGAAATTAAGATTCTCATTATATATCATAGTAATGAAACATTACAGGAACATAAAAATGTGAATAAAAACCTCCATACATGCTACTTTTGCTACCATACCGTTGGATGCAAACGTCATTTCTCGTGTAGAAATCGCGGACAATGGTGATATTTGAAATGTTCCTGAGACGGCGTGAGATTGTGGGGTCAGAGGGTCAACAGACATCTCGGAGTCACTCAACGGCGCTTTGGCACCGAACCTCTGTAGGTTGCATTTATTATTCTAATACGTACCGCATTAGTGTGATTGATTGCTTCGAATAAAAATGTAGGTCTAATTTTATTGCTCCATAAAAACCGGCATACCAAAATCGGATGTCGACCGAGATACCGAATTATGTCTTTCTTAAATATTTTCTTACTGGCACTGACTGAGGTTTTTTATTCCCTACAAGTTGGCCCTTGACTGCAATCACACCTGATGCTAAGTGTTAATGCAATCTAAGATCGAAGCTGGCTAGGAGTAGGATGAAATCCAGACCCCTTTCGGTTTTAGCACGACATCGTACCGGAACGCTAAATCGCTTGGCGGTACGTCTTAGGTAATACAAATCTGCCCCGCCCGGAATCGAACCCAGGACCTCCGTCTTATAAACCCACCGCGTAAACCACTGCGCCACGGAGGTCGTCAAGCAAAAAAAATATGCGTTTTCTCTACTTGGAACTAATTGCATGCAACATTCCTTCAAATCAATTGATTATTTCAGGAGTCCATCGCGGGTACACAATGTGACACACAAAAGAGAATATACATGCTAGAAGATGCTTATTCGCTCTTGCTTCAACGATGCCTGAGATCATCACTAATAGAGTTGACGGTCATAACTTTTTTGATTGGAGGTACGCAAATGCATAATAATATTCTAATTAGAACTGGTTATAAGTGTGATGATATAATAATATTATATTTAACGTTGTAAGATCCTATACAATTGAAATCTTAGATTGTAATTTACATGGCTTAGATTACAATACCTTCATTACCTTTGACTTGTCAATCATAGAGACAGCGAGATAGAGGTAATTAAACTTCAATGTAATATAGCTACAATTACCTCGTTAGACCTGTGGGTTTTGGTTAACTAAAGGATTATGACGTTATTGGTTCGACTCCTGGGTTAGGCTATTCTTTTTTTTTATGGAACTTTAAGTAACAACCCGGAGTTGTGTTAAATGTGTTAACAGTCCATTGCCCTTATCTTAAAGTGATTGTTACAAAATCAAATTTTATTACCTTAAGCTCACCGCATATTAGAGCAAAGTTCCTCTTTAGTCTCTTTTTTAGAAGGGAACCAATTAATGTATAATTAAAAGGCTGATATTGTAATTCGTTGCAATATCCACCACTTGACCAAACTTGACTTAACTAAAGATTTATTATTATAAGATTCAAGAACGAAATCCAAATTTTTTTTTCATTAAAAAACAATATCTACACACATCACTATATAGCCCCAAAGTAAGCTTGTGTTATGGATACTATGATAACTGATTAATATTTTTATATGTATTATAATTATTTATATTATACATAAATAATTATAATACATAGATAAACACCCAGACAATGCAACACATCCATGCTCAACACACAAACATTTTCCAGATGTGGGAATCGAACCCACCTGTGGGAGCCTAAGACGCAGAACCAGGGTCACTACCCACTGCGCCACTCGGCCGTCAAATAAATAGTGTAGTGGCCGTCAAACAAATAGTGTTGTCTAAAGAGACGTGTTATTAATTATTTCCGATTGTACAGTCCCGACAAATCGGATCGATGGTCATCCATATAGGTTGTCTCATTAACATTTTGGCGAGTGGCGGAGCCCTGACATCGGCACAATGCGGGCTCGAGAGGCCCTCCACGGCTCTTAACGAAGCTATTCTGTTGGTTTTCTCACGTGAATTATTACAAGTAGGGTTGCCATAACCGATATTTCGTGTCTGCAAGTTAGTACCGACTCTTGTAGATACTTAGGGGTGGTAACACCTGACGAGGCGCGGCTAAGTGTTTGTTACTGTGGTAATCAAAGTGAGACTTAACAATAATGAGGGATCCTTTTATACCTATGGCTTACTTCGAAACTAGAGTCCCATCTTGAGATATTTACTCTATTATGGTTGATCATAAAAATATAAATATTATCATATTCATAATTCATAATGTACTTTCGCAAAGTAACGCCTGTTCTTATAACCTTTTATTGGGAAGTGCAACAAAATTTCTAATAAGAGTACCAATTAGAAACCATTTTATATTTAGAGATCTTAGCATTCCATGGATTCACCGTGAGGGTGCCGGGTCCATCGCGTGGCTGAGAGAAAAACTCCAAACAGAGCCCGCGACTTGTGATACAATTAAATATCTTCACTATGACGTAAAACTAATGTTTCTTAAATAATAATAAATTAAATTTTCAAAATGTATAGCGAATTTGTATAAAAGTATCCAAAGGTTTGAACTGCGGGACAGTATAAAAACATATCATCTAAGTTAAAATTAAAGCTGCCTCACTGGGAGTAATATGGACACCATCCAAGATCTCGAATCCTACGCCAAACGACATTAAACCGTTCAATACATGCCTTGTACAATGTGAACATGCCTTTATGGCCTATAAAATCAGGCCTAAACAGAGAGTCTAGACCACCTAGACTCTAGAGCTTAACCTATCTGAACGGATTTTTCAATATTAAAATAATTTAAGATAGTGCCGTATTTTGTAGTAAAATCTGCATTAGTTAAATTTAAGACTAGAAATTCGGCTGTAGAAATATAATAGATTTAATTAAGTTATATTAGGAGTTTTTGAGATCCCAGCCAGAAGTGCTACTGCCATATTTATGAACTAATAAGGGTTAGCAGTTTCGTGCACTTCATAAATGCATAAACGCACTGCCTATACCGAGGATACATAACGAACCAGTATTGGAGAAGGAATTTTCTATTTCGTGTAGTTAGAACCTAATATTTTATAGCTATTCCTAAAATTAATTAAATCTAAATTTATTGTTAGTGCTATGTCGCGGTCGCGGGTTAAATTTTTTTAGTTTCTCTGGATAAAAGTATATCAATTTATATCATTAAATTTTTTCTCAACAAATTTCAGCCAAATCAGATCAGTAGCTATGTCGTTAAGAAGTAACATACTTACACACATACTTACACACCACCTTTTACCATTACATAATATTGTTAAAACGGAACAAACGTAATTTACAACTAAGTTGATACATATCTATTTTACAAGACAGTGGTAGAGCCTGCCTTACGTAACACTTGTAACGAAACTGCTCAGATTTTTAACTGCAGTATTTTATACTACATTTATAATAAACCGCTTGGCAAACATACCTATCTTAGTAGCAGATTGGAACAGGATAGCATAATATGCAAAACTTTGCAACAAAAAAACAGTACAAAAAAACTAAAGTACAATAATGAAAGCCTAACTGAAAGTAATATGGACAGCGTCCAAGATCTCGAATTCAGTATGCCAAACGGCATAAACCGTTCAATATACATTTGCCTTGAGCAATGTGAACACGCCTTTATGGCCTATAAAAATCAGTTTAAACAGCGGGGCGGGACTATTTGAAAGGATTTCCGAATATATTTGTACAAATGGCCGCTCTTGCGATTTTAATTTTTGATTTTTGGCTACGACTTAAATGCATGTTGCTCTCATCCGAAATAATTTTAGCTAAGTGTATTAGGAAAATGCTTAACTGCTTCTTTGTGCCAGTAGCAAGAGGTATGAGGCTTCGAATCTCGAGTTCCTGGGTTCTAGTCTATTTAAATAGGTTGTTATTATTATTGTTTTCTTTAGGTTGTTGCGATAAACAAATCACACCTGATGGTAAGTGATGATGCAATCTAAGATGGAAGGGGAGTAATTTTCAATCCAAACCCCTTTCGGTTTCTACACATCGTAACGGAATGCTAAATCGCTTAGAGGCACGTCTTTATTGGTAGGGTGGTAACTAGCCTTAGCAAAGCCTTCCACCAGCCAGACCCGATTTAAAAAACTTTAATCGGCCCAGACGGGAATCGAACCCAGGACCTCCGTCTAATGAATCTACCGCACATACTACTGTGCCACGGCGGATTTCAAATTAACCATTAAAAAAAACCCTAAAAGAGATTCTTCTCTATATTATGAGACCCAGACATTTCTATTCTTTTCAAAACAACTGCACACAGTCAGTTGTTGTATTTTGAAATAACGATGCTATTTCTGAAAAAGCGGATACAATAAAACAAGAAACACGCGAGAAACAAGCGCAAGACCCACTTGTCCGAAGCAATAACAAGATTAATTTATTAGGTTAAGCCTCGCTGCCAACTGATCCAACCAAAGTTTATCTTATTTGGAAAGAGATCTTATTTAAGTAAAATACCATTTCTATAAGAAATCCGACTAAATAACTACTTGTAATTGAGTAAGAAACAGATTTTTGTTTTAAAGTATTGTAAATATCAAAACGTATATTTACTAAAATAAAACTTTAGAATATTCATATTTCTAAGCACACCGACTCGAATTGAAATATTATGGAGTATATGTTCTATGTCTAAACAAAAAATATAAGATACTTCATCTATTTTAGTCCTTCAAAAAATAAGCTCAAAACATTACATTACTTTCAGTCAAAAGTTACTAAAATACCTTAAAATGTATTCCTAGTATTAAAAAAAAACTTCATATTTTTGTATTCAAAACAAGGCTGTTTTTAATTAAATTAAAACTACTTGACAACACTGTTTAAGTTTAGTTTTAAAATTTAAAACAGACGGAAAATTATTATTAAATTTAATTTATCCACTTTTACCATAAGAAAAATTGTAAGTTCAATATCAACAAATCGCTAATAAATTGTCTTATGCATCACTATCAAAATATAATGTTGCCGTAATAATTTTATCTTTAATTAATTCCACCGTTATCGAAAAACCAACAAAAGTAAACCATACGTTAACTCACTTTTAGCATGATTGTTAAAATCGTGTTCTAACTTAACAAATTACCAAATAAGTTTCATAATTTTAAAACACCATCAAAAAATCGCAACTCCTAATTCATGTTCAAACTTTTTCAAAAACCAATAAAAAAGAAACAAACCTGCACAAAAAACGTCAATCCTAATCCAATTTCCAAAGTTCATGTTGGAGCACAAGTCATTTAAAGTCCGTAAAACTTCACTTTTCATCACTTCGCACCCTCACTGAACTCGCGCGTACTCCGCGGGCAGAAAGACGTGTTTCCGGCACGACGCACCGCGGCCAAATAAACTTTGGATCCTCTCCCACCCCATATTTATAACTTCGAAGCTTGATCGCGAACCTTGCCTATGATTGGCCGTCACTACTCAGGTAGAGCTTTTTTATTACTATCTACGCTTTGATTGAACGGATGTTTCCAATGTTTAGTTTGTGGCATTAAAAGTTTAGCGACGTTTAGATTTGATAGTAACTATTGCTAAGTAATACCTATTATGTAAGTATTGTATTTATAGACATGACGTGTTATGAACTACATACATTTTTTAAATTATTTTATAACTTAACTAGAGGACGCTCGCGGGTTCACTCGTAGTTACCGGACCCGTAAAAATTTCGGATTAAAAAGTTACATCGTAAGTGTTACTTTGATGTATAAGCTGTATTATTGAAAGGTTTCATCAAAATCCATTCAGTAGCTTACGATTTTCTAAATTGGTCTAAGCCTGGCTAGTAGAGCTTACTGACATAGGTGTGTGGCCTTACCTTTCTGTTCCGTGTTCCATATCTACAATGTCAAGTAGAAATCGAAAATGGTGTAGATATCATTCGTCACGTAGCATGTTAGCTTGCTTCTATATTAGATTATAAACTTAAACTTAAACCACGCGAGTCCCTTCGAGTAAAATTTAAAGAAATAGGAATTCTTACAGTAGCCTGTCAATACATATTCAATAACCTAGTTTATGTTAAACAAAATATAAATATGTATAAACAGAAAAAGGATTTAAACGACCGTCTTCCTAGAAATGGACATAAGTTAGTCATATCAGCTTATCGCCTCCGAAAAGTACAAAAATCTTTCGTAGGATTGGGTGTACTCTTCTACAACAAGATGCCCAATTCAGTTTTAGATCTGCCATTGCATAAGTTTAAACAATGTATTAAAACTCACTTACTGAGTCAGGGTTATTATACTATCGATGAATTTTTAAATGACAAAGATGTTCAAATCCAATTGGATAGGCTTTCAACTTCACACAGGAAGTAAAATAACTTTATGTAACAACACACTTAATTTTGTAAAATTGATAATATTATAAAAAGAGCAACTGTTGAGTTTCTTGCCGGCTCTTCTCAACAGGGCCTGCCTTCCGAGCCGGTGGTAGAGTCACTACAAATAGTCCAATTTGACGTTTCAAAAGTGCTTGTAATAAGCCTACTTGAAATAAATGATTTTGAATTTGAATTTGAATTTGATTCATCATCATTTATCATCAGGTGTGATTGTAGTTAAGGACTAATTTGTATCGAATAAAAAAAATAATTTTGTCCTAACATAATTGGATATTTCTATGCGAACACACCGTACGTTCCGAAGCTACTTTCTTGTCAACTATGAATTCGGACCTGTTGTATGTTTTTATTATTCTTTCGATTTGGGTTCGAGTTGTAAAAATAAACCGAGTTTTATTTATAACCGCCACTTTGAGTTCGTCCGCGTTACGTCCTAAGTGGTTTCCGTCGTTTGTACACGTGTAGTTATGGCTTTATCTACTGTTATCTAATGATTTCTATGAATTACGCTATTTTTGAGAAGTTATTAATTTTGATGGCCTCCATGATTATTAGATGGAGGTCCTGGGTTCGATTCCCGGCGGGGCAGATTGCGATTTTTCTTAATTTGTCTTGGTCTGGCTGGTGGGAGGCTTTTCGCCGTGGCTACTTACCACCCTACCGACAAAGATTTAGTGTTTCGGTACGAGGTCGTGTAGAAACCGAAAGGGGTGTGGATTTTCATCCTCATCAAGTTAGCCATTTTAGATTGCATCATCACTTAACATCAGGTGTGATAGCAGTCAAGGGCCAACTTGTAATCAATAAAAAAAAGGCTCGTGGGAGGCTTTGGTTGACTTCGCGATTCGGTTCGATGTCCTGTTGAAACCAAAGGGAACACCCCTTTAGTTAACGAAAATATGCCTGTTCCTTTAGATCAGTAGGTTAGCTTGTGGTTGCAGATCACCTAGGCCTTGAAACACTAAGCTTTTCTTTCTTCTCAGAAAGAAAGAGTTGGGTAGTTGGTGGTGTTACACCCCCGTGCCTCGGAGAGCATGTTAAGATGACTGTCCCGGTCATTATCTTCAACATCTGATGGTGATCGTTAGAACCGACCTAAACTCACCAAGCCGCATCGGAGAAGCGTGGTTTTTTTTATCGACAACAAGTTGGCCCTTGACTGCTATCACACCTAATGTTAAGTGATGATGCAGTTTAAGATGGAAGCGGGCTTCGATTTCATCCTTGAAATCCACACCCCTTTCGGTTTCTACACGACATCGTACCGGAACGCTTAATTGCTTGGCGATAAGTCCTTGTCGGTAGGGTGGTAACTAGCCACGGCGAAAGCCTCCCACCAGCCAGACCAAGACAAATTAAGAAAAAATCTCAATCTGCCCCGCCGGGAATCGAACCCAGGACCTCCGTCTTATAAATCCACCGCGCATACCACTGCGCCACGGAGGTCGTCAACAACGTGGTGGTTCAAGCTTTACATCCCTTATCATTTATGGAGGCCTGATAATGAAGTGGATTAAAAATGGTTGGTAATAATGACTCAAGATGGAAATCAAACTCAGGACTTATTTATGGAAGCCAAAGCGTCGAGAGATTCGCGAACAAATTACGAAGTGTCATAAGATTACTTCATTTAATGTAACTTTTATCTTGTCCGTTTCTTATCTATTAATATAGAAAAATGTCCTATCATGTTATGCTAAAGATAACTTGTTTATATTGGCATTACGGGAAGATGGAAAGGCTTTACTAGGAAGTATTCAATGTCCACGTGGCTTTTAAGTTATGAAAGCGAGTTAATTATAAATAGAAAATTCTTAGTTTCCCGGAAATGGTGTAATTAAGAAAATGTAAGATGGAAATCTTTTGGTTCCTTGCAACAGATCCTTTGTTGGAAAACTCGTATCTCTTTTAATTTTTTTAAGATACAGTCAGTATTTATTTCAGTCAAAAAACAGAATATCAACATAATATTTACTTATTTTAAAATTAGCGGAAATTAAATTGAAATCAATTATATTTAATAATAATTGTAGGCTTAGACTAGCTATCTGAATGTTGCCTTTTCAGAGATTAACCGGAACAACAGACAAACTGAGATGGAAGCGGACTAATTTAGTAGGAGTCCACGCCAATCCGGTATCGCGAGATCGTACCGGTACGCTTAATCGCATGGCTGTACGTCTTTGTCGGTAACTAGCCACGGCCTATGGCTCCTACCAGCCTGAAAATCATCGGCCCAGCCGGGTTCAAACCCAGGACCGCCGTCTTATAAATACACTGCGCATATCACGCCACGGTCGTCAAAAGCGATTGCGAGTAACAATACTTCAGTTCACTGACTCTTAGACTATAATCGTATTACCTGTTCGCGACGTGTTAATTAGTTTCTGTTCCACAGATTTATTCTCCTAATACGAGTATATTTGATTTGTTGCGCGAATAGTTGTAAGCTTATTTATTATAACTTTGCTACATTATTATACATCAGGAGTTGAGAACTTGTAAATGGGATTAACTTCATGTAATATTGTTAACACAAAAATCTTTATAACTTTGTTTCTACGTCGTTTTTATTCACTACACCTAATGGTAAGTGACGATGCAATTTAGAATGGAAGAGGGTTCACTTGTTAGGAATAGGATCCCTTTCGGTCTCTAGATATCTTACTAGAACGCTAAAACGTTTGGCGGTAAGACTTTGTCGACAGTGTGGTAATTAGCCACGACCGAAACCAGTCAGCCCGAGAACCTCCTCCTCCTCCTTCGAGCCCGTATTGAAATTGCTCGCGCATCTTTCGTGAGGATGAAGAAAGTTCTCTGTGGCCATCACCTTTCTTTAAAACTCCGCACCAGACTCCTACAGTGCTACATTTTGCCCTTTTATATGGTTGTGAAGTATGGACCCTAGTGGAAGACCTTCGTAAAAAGCTTGAAGCCTTTGAGATGTGGACATACCGTAGGATGCTCCTGTTGTAAGCTGAGCATTAACTAAAGCTCGATATATATATGCAATGGACTAGAAATAATGTATCAGCAGTTGGTTTTCCTTAATAAATAAATAAATAAATAAATAAATAAGTAAATAAATAAATAAGTAAATAAATAAATAAATAAATAAGCTGGACAGCTAAAGTGTCTAACAGTGAGGTTCTTGCCAGAATGCAGAAAAAGACGGAAATAATCAAGACCATCAAGCAGCGGAAGATCTCGTACCTAGGACATATTTTACGACATAATAGGTACCGCTTGCTGCAGACTATAATGATGGGCAAGATCTCAGGAAAAAGAGGTGTGGGAAGGCGGAAGATGTCCTAGCTAAGAAACATTAGGGAGTGGCCATGGACAAGGAGAGGTATAAAGAGCTGACCGCTGACCTTCAGTAATGGAGAGGCACTCGAAGAAGAAGAAAACCAGCCAATTAAGAAAATTTGAATCCGGGAATCGAATCTGGGACTTTAGTATGGAGGCCGTCAATAATTCCTACATTCAATTTAATAAACCAAAATTGGAAAGTTTGTAGCATCACTGAAAACATACTAAAAGATTTTCCACTGGACATGGATGATATTCAAAGGTGAGGTTCAGTGGTTAGTCTATACAGCTTTGGATCCGAAGTCCTGGGATTGAGTCCTGGATCGAGCTACAATATTAGGATTTTTTTCTTTGAGAAGAGCACGTTATATACTTCTCAGTCATTATAGTCCCACACTTGATAGTAGTTATAACCAAAATAAAAAAATTTAACAAAAAATAGAAACGACTCAAAACGCACTAAAAAGTAAAAAATAACTGTGTCATTTAGTTGCTTTAATTTACTTAAGCATATCTATGAAGTCGGTGCCAGCCTGTAAGCGTGCCTCCAAAATTTGAAGAGTTCCTTCAATTTTCCCAGGATATCATCATCCGATCCTAACATGATGACAATGGGACCACCTTGGAAGAATACTCTTTCTAATAAAAAAATTATCAAAATCGGACAACTCTGTAAAAAGTTATGCGTGGTCATACATAAAAAAAAAATATATATACGTGTCGTTTTTCGTCGGTTAAAAAAAATATCACCTTAAGATCGCTTACGCATTAGAGCAGCGTGGTGGGTTTAAGCTCTATATTTGCTCTTCTTTATAGAGAACTGGCAGTATAGTGGACACGTAATACTTAGCAAACCCAACAGACAGCTCCGTTAAATAAACTTATTACAAAAAATTGACGTTAAAGCTCAAGCTAATAAAAGCTCCACAGAGTAAAAAATAAAGGTTAACTTTACTTTTTAATTTACGTCCAGTCAAAGGGCTCTTGTGAAAAACGTTTACTGTTCGCAACACGTATGTGAAAACCAATTAATGTCTGTAAATTAAAAGTTTCATAGTAACCGGCTAGCTAAATACTTTGTGATTTTTAATAGTAAAGTTTAAATAATAATAATAAATATTATAGGACAATTACACACATCGATATAGGCCCAAAGTAAGAGTAGGTAGCTTGTGTTATGGGCGCTATGATAACTGATGAATATTTTTAACCGACGAAAAAAAACGGAGGAGGTTCTCAATTCGACACGTATATTTTTTTTTTTTTTTTTTTTTTTTTTTTTTGACCACGCATAACTTTTTCCAGTGTTGTCCGATTTTGATAATCTTTTTTTATTAGAAAGGTACATTGATGATATGAAATTGAACTCTTCAAATTTTGCTTACATAGCTTTTTGGCTACTGCCATATAATATACTATGACAGTATAGTACGAAGTACGTGGCGATAAATCCTAAAAAGTTAAATTTATTTTTTACTTTAGTGCAGTCAAAGGGTTCTTTTGTAAAAATTTTTACTGTTCGCAACACGTATGTGAAAACCAATTAATGTCTGTAAATTAAAAGTTTCATAGTAACCGGCTAGCTAAATACTTTGTGATTTTTAATAGTAAAGTTTAAATAATAATAATAAATTTTATAGGACAATTACACACATCGCAATATAGCCCCAAAGTAAGCGTAGGTAGCTTGTGTTATGGGTGCTATGATAACTGATGAATATTTTTAAATATATATACATAAATACTTATAACATATAGATAAACACCCAGACACTGGAAAACATCCATGCTCATCACACAAATATTTTCCAGATGTGGGAATCGAACCCACAGCCTAGGACGCAGAAGCATCACTACCCACTGCGCCACTCGGCCGTCACTTAAAGCGTTAATGACTTCACGATTATAGAGCTGACCACTAGAGGAGACACACACATCTAAAATAGTTTTAATTAATATCAAAAAATCAATTTTAAAGATGTTTGTCTGTTTGTACAGGCTAATCTTTGAAACTACTAGCCGGATTGTAAAAGTTCTTAAATATAATGATAGCCAGACTCGAGAAGAGTGACATTATGTGTTGCCCTCGGTTTCGCCCGCGTAGTTCGGGCTAAAAAGTAGCCTATGTATTATTCTGATGTATCATCATCATCATTATCAGCCTATTAGCGGCCCACTACAGGGCCAGGCCTCCCCCCTTATAGGAGAGGGGATATGGAGCGTACACCCACCACGCTGCTTCAATGCAGGTTGGCGGGCTTAGGGTGATAATGTTTCATTTACTAACGATCACTATCAGATGTTGATGACAGTGACCGAGACCGATGGCTTAACGTGCTCTTCGAGGCACGGGGGTATATCACCACCAACTTCCTGACTCCGGGCTTGGAATGTACTGAGAATTTCATAGAAGAATGAAAAGCCCAGAATTATTCCGTGACCCGACCCAGGATTCGAACCCAGGACCTCGTGATCGAAGCCGGATAGGCTAACCACTACACCAACGAGGCATTCTGATGTAATATACATCAAGTTTAATCAAAATATTAATTTTATTTCATTAGTTTTTGTGTGAAAGAGTAACAAACATCCATACATCCATACTTACAAACTTTCGCAATTACTAATAGGAAATAGCATTACTTATAATTATTTTGTACCTTGATATTCCGGTGTCCGCTAGATTTACTGTAAAAAAATTCGTTGCCAAAGCTCAGTATTTCCTGCGTAACCTAGACCATAAACTTACGATCGCACCTAGAACACAAAAGCTAACCAAAGAGGTAATTACAGATAGTCGCGACAAAGGACTCTGTTTCACTCTATTTATTGATTCATAATATTGAGTGAAGTATTCGAGTTATTGTCTCTGCCCCCGTCGTACGTGATCAAACGTTTTAGCAGTAAGAGGGTCCGTGTAGCCATGTTTGTTTTGGTGTTAGCGTCGGCAGAGCTAATGCGGCGGCGTCGCTTGTTCTTGTACCAGTAGCCGAGATGTGTACTCACTGCGGATTAGTTGCTTTTGTAAAATACTCTCGAAGAAGGCTTATTATCAACCGACTTCCAAAATAAATTAATTCTCAATTCGACTGTATTTCTATTGTATTTATACACGATTACTCGAATTTGGTTAATTCTTTTTATTTTAAAAGATATACTTTCAAGGTCCCATAGTCATCATGTCAGTATCTGATGGGGATTTTGAGAAAATTAAGGGAACTTTTCAAATTCTATACGCACTCTTGCAGCAGTTTCGATATTTATTATAGTGACTCGTGTATTCGCAATTTGCATTTGGAAATAATTATTGCTATCGATAAGTAAATCATTAAAAAGTACGAAATAAAAGTTTTAAATAAAAAAAATAATCCGGCTTCCAAATGCACTAAAAAGTATTATTTAATTGCGTTATTCTGTTACATTAGTTTATTTAAACATGTCTTAATAAAAATGTCCTGGGACTGTTTAAGAAAATAAAATATATTATATTCCCCAGAAGAAAAGTAATTTTTGTAATTTTTATGCCAATTGTATAATATCGTAATAGTTAGTAGTTATATTTAATCAAAATTATATTTTTTTTAACCGACGAAAAGAACGGAGGAGGTTCTCAATTCAACACGTATATTTTTTTTTATGTATAACTTTTTACAGAGTTGTCCGATTTTGATAATTCTTTTTTTATTAGAAAGGGCATACTTCCAAGGTGGTCCCATTATCTTCATGTTAAGATCTGATGATGATATCCTGGGGAAATTGAATGAACTCTTCAAATTTTGGAGGCACGCTTACAGTGATTTCGGTTTTTGTCTCGGTATCGGTAGCTTTTTGGCTACTAATGCCGTAATATATCATGACAGTATAGTACGAGTACGTTGCCTGGCAATTAATGACTAAAAAGTAAGAAATAAAAATTTTTAACAAAAAATAGAACCGACTCAAAACGCACTAAAAAGTAAAAAATAACTTTCTCATTTAGTTGCTTTAATTTACTGATTGATATGCTTAATATCTAGGAGTCGGTGCCAGCCAAGGTTTCTACTTTAAGGACGTTACCTAGAACCCGCAAACTGCTTTACTACGTAAAATATATGTTCCTTAAACTTGCTGGCACCGACTTTATAGATATGCTTAAGTAAATTAAAGCAACTAAATGACAAAGTTATTTTTTACTTTTTAGTGCGTTTTGAGTCGGTTCTATTTTTTGTTGAAAATTTTTATTACCTATCACAGTGTGCGTTAACCCTCGGCTTGGCTAACTGGTTTATCGGCCAAGGAATAACACACCTAAGTGTTGCCCAGCAGGCTCTTACGACTCCATCCATCGACCACCAACAACGATTTGCGAATCCATTGTTTACTCTCGCTTATTACTTATTTGCGTTCGCATTAACCACGTTGACGGTATTTATTTAGTGAGGCATTAAGTTTTTGACGACGCTGTTTTTACGATTTAATAAAGTCACAATTTTTTTATAGTATATCTAATGTCTGTAATTTTATTTAGATGCTTTTGTAGGATGCAAATTGTTTGCATTGCAGCAGTTATTACCTATTGTTATTTTATTCGAGAGGTGGGTTAGGAATTAGACCACCACGCTTTTACGATGCGGTGATCACATTTGACTTTACAACAACCATCACCACCATCAGACCACCATGTCTGTTATCATGCTGGATATTTGACTCTGTAATTATACAATGCTTTTAAGCTGAAAGTAGTAATAAACATGTAGGGTGAAATTTTTACCTAGATACTCAGTAAAAGCCCAGTATTGATATCTCGATTGTATACAACGCCGTGCCTCAGAGAGCAAGGCGGCGATCTTGATCATTATTATTTCCGTCTGAAAATGATCATTACAAGATTTAAAAAATATCATCGCCAGCCAATCGGAGTAGCGTGGTGGGTGTTAGCTCTATAATCCATTCCTATACGAAGGGAGACCTGGCCTTACAGTGGACGATTAAAATTGACAAATAATGATGACAACATTTATTATAGATCAAAAACAGAACCACTTCTATGCAGTGGGTTGAAAACTTATAAACGTATTTCGGCGTACAAAAAGCCGCATTTCATGCAATATGCGCTCTACCCTCACAATTTCAGCAAAACAAGCTGTATAAGAGACTGCAATAAAAAGCAATAATGTCGCAAATTCTCTCAAACGACTTTCCACGGGAGAGGAAAACAGTCCCATAACCTAATTTTTTAACCATTCATCCACCAAAATGTAGGTTGGCACGCTCTAGATAGAGTGATTCTGCCAAGCATGCCAAGTGCCATGCCAAGACGATGCCAAGACGGTATCCCTAGCCGATTGAACGACGCTCCTAAGCCTAGATCACACCAGTCACTCACGCCAAGTTATGTTTTACTTGGGAAGCCATTCTAAATTACTATTTTTCTTTTATACTCACTTTGTGTCTCTATATGTTTATTTATAGATAAACAGCTATTGAATAGTAGGAACAAAACCTCGAGAACAGTTTGATTAATTATAAGTGATATTAAATTTTTAATTTTGATCCCTCTTAAACACATGTGCCTTAAACATAAAGATCCTTACTAATTTTATAAGAATGAATTGATGTTTATCACACTTTCACGCAAAAACAGCTGAATGGATTTTGATGAAACTTCATAATAATATAGCTTGTACATCAGAATAACAAATAGGCTACTTTTTATCCAAAAAATCCGACAGGAGCGGAAATTTCGTTGGTGAAAACGCGGAAGTTTTATTATTTAATTAAAATGATAAAGAATTTTATCAACAACGACAAATGTGTCTATTTGTAGTGACTCTACTACAAGTTTTATTGGCTGATTCTACTGAAACTATCCGACTCAGCAGTTACTATGTTATGATCATCGTCTTTACTACGAAAATTGTAAAAAGTCAAATAAAATATATTTTTCGAAAAAAAAACAGCAACTATGAATAATATACAGATATATCAAAATATATTTTTGTTTGTCTGTGTTCACGCATCATTTTAAAATTAAAAAGCTGATTTTCACGCGGTTTTCATGGCTCAATTAACGTAACGGAAGTAAAGAAAAAAGTCATCCTAAAAAACAAAATTTTACAAGGATAAATTAGTTTACAACATTACAATAGTACCTAAGCATCGAGCCACATGTAACTGTAATTTCACGGGACACTTACACAGGGGCGGGGGTGAATCTTGGCAACAATTTCAAAGCTCACATATTGAGTCTAGATATATTTCAGACTCTTGTAACAATGTTGGTGGTCGATGGATGGAGTCGTAAGAGCCTGCTGGGCAACACTTAAGTGTGTTATTCCTTGGCCGATAAACCAGTTAGCCAAGCCGAGGGTTTACGCACACTGTGATAGGTAATAAAACATTTTAACAAAAAAATAGAACCGACTCAAAACGCACTAAAAAGTACAAAATAACTTTGTCATTTAGTTGCTTTAATTTACTTAAGCATATCTAGGAGTCGGTGCCAGCCAAGGTTTCTACTTTAAGGACGTTACCTAGAACCCGCAAACTGCTTTACTACGTAAAATAAATGTTCCTTAAACTTGCCGGCACCGACTTCATAAGCAACTAAATGACAAAATTATTTTTTACTTTTTAGTGCGTTTTGAGTAGGTTCTATTTTTTTGTTAAAATGTTTTATTACCTATCACAGTGTGCGTAAACCCTCGGCTTGGCTAACTGGTTTATCGGCCAAGGAATAACACACTTAAGTGTTGCCCAGCAGGCTCTTACGACTCCATCCATCGACCACCAACAACGATTTGCGAATCCATTGTTTACTCTCGCTTATTACTTATTTGCGTTCGCATTAACCACGTTGACAGTATTTATTTAGTGAGGCATTAAGTTTTTGACGACGCTGTTTTTACGATTTAATAAAGTCACAATTTTTTTATAGTATATCTAATGTCTGTAATTTTATTTAGATGCTTTTGTAGGATGCAAATTGTTTGCATTGCAGGAGTTATTACCTATTGTCATTTTATTCGAGAGGTGGGTTTAGAAGTTAGACCACCATGCTTTTACGATGCGGTGATCACATTTGACTTTACAACAACCATCACCACCACCAGACCGCCATGTCTGTTATCATGCTGAATATTTGACTCTGTAATTATACAATACTTTTAAGCTGAAAGTAGTAATAAACATGTAGGGTGAAATTTTTACCTAGATACTCAGTAAAAGCCCAGTATTGATATCTCGATTGTATACAACGCCGTGCCTCAGAGAGCAAGGCGGCGATCCCGGTCATTATCATTTCCGTCTGAAAATGATCATTACAAGATTTAAAAAATATCATCGCCAGCCAATCGGAGTAGCGTGGTGGATGTTAGCTCTATAATCCATTCCTATACGAAGACCTGGCCTTACAGTGGACCATTAAATTAAATAATGATGACAACATTTATTATAGATCAAAAACAGAACCACTTCTATGCAGTGGGTTGAAAACTTATAAACGTATTTCGGCGTACAAAAAGCCGCATTTCATGCAATATGCGCTCTACCCTCACAATTTCAGCAAAACAAGCTGTATAAGAGACTGCAATAAAAAGCAATAATGTCGCAAATTCTCTCAAACGACTTTCCACGGGAGAGGAAAACAGTCCCATAACCTAATTTTTTAACCATTCATCCACCAAAATGTAGGTTGGCACGCTCTAGATAGAGTGATCCTGCCAAGCATGCCAAGTGCCATGCCAAGACGATGCCAAGACGGTATCCGTAGCCGATTGAACGACGCTCCTAAGCCTAGGTCACACCAGTTTCTCACGCCAAGTTATGTTTCACTGGGGAAGCCATTCTAAATTACTATTTTTCTTTTATACTCTCTTTGTGTCTCTATATGTTTATTTATAGATAAATAGCTATTGATTAGTAGGAAGAAAACCTCGAGAACAATTTGATTAATTATAAGTGATATTAAATTTTTAATTTTGATCCCTCTTAAACACATGTGCCTTAAACATCCTTACTAATTTTATAAGCACGAAAGTTTGTACGTATGAATAGATGTTTATCACTTTTTCACGCAAAAACTGCTGAATGGATTTTGATGAAACTTCATAATAATATAGCTTGCACATCAGAATAACAAATAGGCTACTTTTTATCCAAAAAATCCGACAGGAACGGAAATTTCGTTAGTGAAAACGCGGAAGTTTTATTATTTACTTAAAATGATAAAGAATTTTATCAAGAACGATAAATGTGTCTATTTGTAGTGACTCCTACAAGTTTTATTGGCTGATTCTACTGAAATTGTCCGACTTAGTAGTTGCTATGTTCTAATCACCGCAGTAGCTATGTACTAAAAGTTACTATGTTATGATCATCGTCTTTACTACTAAAATAGTAAAAACGTCAAATAAAATATATTTTTCGAAAAAAAAAAACAGCAAGTACGAATTATATACAGATATATCAAAAAATCTTTTTGTTTGTTTGTGTTCACGCATCATTTTAAAATTAAAAAGCTCATTTTTACACGGTTTTCATGGCTCGATTAACGTAACGGAAGTAAAGAAAAAAGTCATAATAAAAAAACGTTAAAAAAAATTTTACGAGGAAAAATTAGTTTACAACATTAAAATAGTACCTAAGCATCGAGCCACATGTAACTGTAATTTCACGGGACACTTACATAGGGGCGGGGGTGAATCTTGGCAACAATTTCAAAGCTCAAATATTGAGTCTAGATATATTTCAGACTCTTGTAACAATAAGCAACTATTCTCTATTCCCCTTTAACAACTACGACTTGTCCTAATGCCAAAGTACTGGACCAATTGGTCAAAAGTATAACGTTATGTTACACCGACTGATAGTGTAAGACAGAATATATTTATTTTGTATTTTAGTTGAGATTTATTATTTAACAGGCGAAAAAAATGGAGGATGTTCTCAATTACGTATATTTTTATTTTATTTTTTTATGTATGACCACGCATAACTTTTTACAGAGTAGTCCGATTTTGATAATTATTTTTTATTAGAAAGAGCACACTTTTAGGATGGTCCTATTGTCATAATGTTAGGATCTGATGATAATATCCTAGAAAAATTGAAGGAACTCTTAAAATTTTTGGTAGCTTTTTGGCTACAAGTGCCGTATAATAAACTATGACAGTATAGAATGAGTACGTTATATGTCAATAAATCACTAAAAAGTAAGAAATACAAATTGTTAACAAAAAATAGAACTGACTCAAAACGCACTAAAAAGTAAAAAATAACTGTGACATTTATTTGCTTTAATTTACTTAAGCATATCTAGGAGTCGGTGCCAGCCAAGGTTTCTACTTAAAAGACATTAACTAGAACCCACAAACTGCTTTACTACGTTAAATAAATGTTCCTTAAACTTGCTGGCACCGACTTCCGGATATGCTTAAGTAAATTAAAGCAACTAAATGACACAGTTAATTTTTACTTTTTAGTGCGTTTTGAGTCGGCTCTATTTATTGTTAAAATTTTTTATATAAATCAAAGCCTATAATCATACTACTGTTATAAAGGCGAAAGTTAGTGAGTGTGTATGTTTGTTACTCTTTCACGCAAAAACTACTAAACCGATTCTGATGTAACTTGTCAAAACCCATAAATACATACATAAACATCAGAATAATACAAAAGTCACATTTTATCCCGAAATTCTCATTGAAATGAGAAGTACGCAGGTGGAACCACGGGCGTCATCTACGTATAGTTTAAAGGCCGGCTTAACTTGGCAAAAAGTAACTGCTTTAGTTATTATTTGTTTATTTTCTATTATTTTTGCCTTATCTTAAATTTTTTAATATAAGAAATTTTTGTAGATATCTGAAATAAATTCAATAACTTTTAAATGACTGTAATCGTTAAGTCGTCTCTTAGAATCATGTCTATAAGGCACGGGCCGACCAAATCTTTAGATCTTTCGTTACTCCTTAAAGCTGAATTCCACTTAAACTCGATAGTTCTCATCCGTTACATTTATTGTCTCAATGTATTTAATATGGTAGATTAAATTGAACCGTTTGTTCAATGCTTAACCTATGAGACTTCGGATCTCAAGGTTCGGTATTTGTCATACTAAGCTTTTCTTCCATGAAATTATCAGTAAAATTCTCAGCCTGGACAGCATATAACTACATGCAGTGGCATGCAATCAACATATGCAAACATGCGCTGCCTACCAAATAAATACTCATAGATTTAATATAGTTATCTTTTAACACCTTCAAGGCAAGAGTGAATAGGTATCTCCTAGATCAGCGCGTTCCAATTTAGACCTCATCACTGCTTTCCATCAGGCGTGATTGTAATCAAGCGCAAGCCTATCTACCATAAAAAAAACTTAGTGCTTACCCAAACTCATAACTCCGTGCGCACCACTGACTAAATGTAAGGCACGTTAATATATTATTTTTAATCTAGCCAACCGCAAAGTCACAAACGTTGAACACGGTATATCCGCGTCCGCCAAATCAGCGGGGATTCACAGGATGTCCCATTAATCCATGCCGCGTGGCGTGAAAGACCAGTTTGTTACTACGTTCACAGTTTTATGTGTATCCATCCTGCTATATAAACATAGACATTTACAGTGCTTCATTACTGTTTGCTGTAATTTTTTTTTCATTTCTTTAAATTTATTATTACACAAAAATATTAATCCATGGCGCGTGGTGTGAAGGACCAGTTTGTTAATCTGTGTACAGTTTTATGTGCATCCTTCCTGCTATACAAACATCTATCCTGCTATATAAACATAGACATTTACAGTGACTCTATACTGTTTGCGGTAGTAATAATTTTATTCATTTTTTAAAATTAATAATCGCAGAAAAAACAGAAAATTAACTATAAAATGTGATAAAAGTAAAGAATGAACCAGCCAGACCATGGCTGGTGGGAGGTTTCGGCCGTACCACAGTTTCGACTGTTACCACCTTACTCATACGTACCGACAAGCGATCCGCTACGATGTCGTGTAGACACCGATAGGGTGTTCATTTCAACCTACTCCTAACAGGTTAGTCCACTTCCACCTTAGATTGCATCATCACTTACCATTACGTGTGATTGCAGTCAAGGGCTAACTTGTAATGAATAAAAAAAACAGACCCATTAATAATAGTAGGTCAGTACTCAATTTTAACAAAACTATACGAGCAACAGTTACGGAATCCATTATTTTCAATCACTATCCAAATGGAAATACAATTAATTATTTAATAACATACAAACACATCGCAGAACACAAAACAATTAACTTTAATAAAATGCAAACTTACGAGCATAACTTCTCTATCCCGATGTTAAAAGCCAGCATACTAAACAAATGTTTGCCCTCAATACAAATCGGGGATGGAATCCGTGAGAGCTTGGATAATCCGAACCGTTAAATAAACATTTCAACAATTTTTTAGACAACTTTATTGTTATTACCGCTGTCTAATACAGTTTTGGATACTTTGGACACTTAAAAATAAATAAGGCTGTTATTGAAATGGAAAAGGTATCAAAATACTTGGACTTTGCTCATGTGATTGCCGCCATTTGGAATGCTGTATCGACGATTATTGTTCCTAAAGTCATTTCATTCAATGATCTTTTTGGAAAAAGCTTCAACCTACATCTTAAGGAGCTTTCACTTGGCTTCTAGATCAAGGATCGTACAGAGAAAGCAGTATGCCTTGTAAGGGCGTGTATTGTGAGGAGGTTCCTCACTCGTGAGCCATGACCGGTTGCTTTAGCACTCAAAAGCCCCGCAAATACAGGAGCAGATGTTTTTTTATATTTTTTTTATTCATTTTTGTTTCTTTTTTAATTTTCAACAAGGTTTATATAAAATAAACTTTGTTGAAAATTAAAAAAGAAATAAGGTTGTTAAGTTTGTTTATTAAATTAAGATCTTAACCAAATGGCATTCATAGTTGTCTGGACTCAGAAGAATAATAATTTAGTGTTTATTTTCAGCTGCCTGATTTTATGCCTAATTATTGATCAACTACATATTCTATTTTGAAATCAGCATTCATGAAATTTATATTATTTTGTGTAACACAATAATATTATTGAATTTTCACTAGTGTACCTGTTTTCAATTATCACAAATGATATTAAATACAAAACTAGTGAACCTATTTGATAACTGATCCAAACTCTCGGCGCTTAATTTCAAAGCATATGATCTAAATGTTATGCTTTGAAATGAAAATAATAACAGTATTTACAATGAAGTGTAACTTTTTATTTTAAATAGTAACTATAATCATGACTGCCAGAAAACAATTATGAGATCTAGGTTGGAGCACGCATGCCTAGAAAATGCCTATTGTCTTGAAGGTGCACAAATCATGCGAGTCACAAAACACCTATACCGGAAGGGCATTCCACAACTTGGCTGTTCTAATTAGAAACGTCAACGCAAAACATTTCGTGCGTGTCTACTGAATGTCAACGCCAAGAGGATGTCAAAGTTCACGGGGTCTCGGTGTTTGGTTGATAGAATAGAAATGGAGGAACTTGATTGTAAAGTAGATAGAAACGATCAGAAATAATAAAAGTGTATACAATTAAAAAAAATTGCTAAGAAAGGTGTATAAAAACGATGCCAAAGTTAACGTGTATCGATGTTCTGTGGTAGAATGAAAAGGGAGAAGCTAAATCGTAAAGTAGATAGAAAAGATCAAAAATATAAATGGTGCATACAATTCAAAAATTTATATTAAGAAATGGATATAAAAAAGGATGCCAAAGTTATCGTTTCTTGTTGTTCTGTGGTAAAATGGAAATGGAGCAACTAAATTGTAAAGTAGATTCAAAAGTTTAGAAAAAAATATTGCAAACAATTATACTGCATACAAATATTAAACAAGATTTATCATCGCTTTTTCATGGATTGAAAAACTCTAGTCCATAATCACATTTATTCAAAACCGTGATTCAAACAAAACACCGATCGTTGGGATCACGACCAACCGCGGGCCACGACGTCGCCGTTCTAAAAACTGCGACTTAATTAAGATCTCTAACGACGCCAATTTACAAGGAATCTCGTAGACTTAAGACGCTATTAGAAGTGGCGATGCTAATGTAAGATTTCATGGGGATGATAAAAAGAAAATATCTGTTAATAACGACTTAACTGAAGCTAAATGTCGGTAGGTACATAAGATCTAATTAAATCGCACAATATTTAACTTTCAGAAAAGTTAGGCCCTTAAGTTACCAGAGATTCAATTAAATTGCACAATAATTGGAAGATTATAAAAATATCCAAAATGTTAAAAAACTATTTTTTGGCAGTTTGTAGAAGTAAGTATCATAATAATGTCCAAAGTTTGTGATTACGTTGAAACGCTAAAGGAAAGTAACATGCGCTAACACTTGCTTTAAAAGCACAGTAAAATATAAAAGTAAATAATTAGTATACTATATGCCCGATGAGATAAATAATTATATTATATGTACATATTTTTAATACAAAATGTGTTCCTACCCTCAGAGATTGCTTAGAAGTTACACATAGCGTATATAATTATTCGCACGTGTTCGATTTGAATTCTGAATCTGATTTCGGTACGCGAGTGCATATCATTGTAATTAAAATTGGAGCACGTCCCACCAACATGAGTTTCGGAACAGGAATTTGGGGTACCGATTTTGCATAACGAGATTTCCGGGGGTTAGAACTTGCTAACTTTGATGTTAGTTAAATTTCTTTAACTCAACCCTGGGATGTTGTTTTAATTGTGTTTATTGGTATAACCATTTTAAACGTCATTTTCGTTTACAGAGACATCTTAATTAGGATTTGTTTATTTGTTAGGTTTATAGTAATAGGTACTGCCGTTTTTATTTTTTTGCCGCGAAGCAGAATTACTGCGTTTCGGTCTGAACAAATGGTTGCGGTATGTTTACAGACTCATAGAGCTGAAAATCTACGCCTCAGGTTGCTATCAAGACAGGAGGGTAACTACCTGTAGATCGTATTTTTTCTGAGTCCTTTAAGACTTGTTTGATTTGTCCATTTATACGCTAAAATATTTCATTTGAAAATCTATCTTTATCAGTTTATTATAATATTAAATTTAATGAATTCGGCACGATTATTTTTACTCATTTTGTTAACTTAAAAGGATTCTAGGAATGGCCCATTATTGTTAAGAAATGCTGTAAATGTTACTTAATATAGTCTCTTGTTTTAAAGATCTGGTTTTGATAACAAATTGTTCATTCCTCGGATGTTGAAATATCAATATTGACTAAAATCAAAACTTATGGAGAAATCAAATTAAATCTGGGAATTCTTGGAAATTTTAATCAAAATAATTAATTTAAATCAAATTCCATTGAATAGAAGTTTCTGCTCAACGTTCTGTTAATCCTAAATTCCTTAATTCCCTTTATAAGGGAAATTAAGTGTAAGGGGTATCGCCACCAGTTCTAAGCCTAATTAAAACGTCTTAGTGTTGGAACATAGGAGTACTTGATGAGCATTTTATTCTCATACATCTCGGGTATAATGCGACATGCGATACAAAAAGACGAAATAAGTGATAGTAAATGATTTTAATTTGATAGGCTAATAATGATGAAAACTTAGACATATAAGCACTTTTAAAGAATACCACAAATCCGTCGAATAAAATCGAGCAAGATCTAGCAAAACTTATACTAAACTTATGTTCACGGATTCACCTACATTATTTTATTACCGGTAAAGGATCCAAAACACGAGGTATACGAACAAGGTGAACGAGTGAACGAGATAAAAACAATAAAGTAAACTTTAAAAATTCGAAAGCTCTGCACGTTCGTAGCCCAAACGCCGGCACTGACCGTATTTATGTTGTCAATAAAACTCAGCGCACGGGGAGTCTTTAGACGTAAACATGAATGAAAATAGTCGCCAGTTTTTACTGTCCCCATACTTGATACGAGTAACCGAGGAAATGTCACTGCTTAACGATTCGCTGCTTAGCGATTGATGATAGCATCAATCGCTTGTTTATCTTAAAACTTACTTTAATATGTTTTAAGTACAGGTATTTAACACACCTCTTTAAAATCGAATAATAGACTATTATACAAGGAAGTTTTATTATTCAAGTTATAACATTGAAGAACTGTTAAATTCCAATACAATATTAAATATAATATTTTTAGAAACATCATCAGAAGGGAAACAACATTAATCAAAATATCAACACATTTTAATTGCAAACTTTGTTAAATCGAATCAAAATGAAACAATCTTACATTAAACACTATTTGAATTTGCTTTTTAAAACATTGGTCAGGCAGCATTTCTGCCTATGCTAAAACTGGAATTGATAATGTCCGCATTTTAATAAACCGCTATTTATAAAGGCCAAAAACTTCGCAGAGTAGCATTCCCTTTTCTATGATTTTTGACTCTAGAATCTGGGTTTTTGGAGTGCAGTGTTCAATGCTGCTAATAATATATTATATTTTACTATGTGAAGTTTGTTGACGTTAACGTGAATAAAAATAGTCATCAGTTTTTACTGTCCCCACATTTGATACGATTAGTTTTAGATAATTAAGATACGTATCTTCCATTATTTATGGGACAACCTGTATTTTGTCAAATTTTGTTTGTATATATCTTTAGCATTCAATATCAATAGCCACGCCATGCATGTCTTGATGGCTTTATCAAGTCCTGCAAGTAGTAGGTCGTTTAAAAGTGTACGAGTTTTTGCAACATGTGTTAATTTGAAAGACGGTGTAACATTTATCACAGTTTTTGCAAGTTCTCTAGATATTTTCCCATCTATTTCTTACTGCGAGTTAGCTGTTGGATGCTTTTTGCTTGTTTGACCTAACGTATGAAATGTTGATGTTTCTTTTATCATTCAACTTTGTTTTTTTACTGTGAATATTATTCTTTGTTTAGATAAAGCTAAGATGATTATGATTTGGATTATTAATTTATTTAAGTACTATAACATCATAAAGGCGAAAGTTTGTGAGTGTTTGTTACTTCTTCAAGATCAAACGGCTGGACCGATTTTAATAAAATTATGGAGTTAGCTAACACCCTGGATTAACATATAGGCTATAATATATTCCGAAATTCCCACGGGAACGTAAGTAGCTTGTGTTATGGGTATTATGATTACTGATGAATATTTTTATATATATTATACATAAATACTTATAATATATTAAGGAATCTTTCTAACCAAATTTGTGTTATTTATTCTATTACGGAACGTTAATGACAGTATGTCATTGGCTATTTTGACAATGTCAAAATAGCCAATGACATACAAGCCAAGGTAGCGGGAACTGCGTATCTCGAGTGATTTGGATGTTTTAAAAAGGGTCCAGACAAAAATTATTAAAACTTGTGAGATTTTAATCTAATTTTTACCAATTCTGATATAACTAAATATATATAGATAAACACCCAGACACTGAAAAACATCCATGCTCATCACACGAAAACATTTTCCAGATGTGGGAATCAAACCCACAGCCTAGGACGCAGAAGGAGGGTCACTACCCACTGCGTCACTCGGCCGTCAAATAGTTAAAGACCAATAATTCTCAGCCCTAACCCAAGGATCTTGTGCTTCATTAACGTAAATAATGTACTAGTGATTATTTAAATATGTTATGCTACACAAAATACATTTAATGTTTGAAATTTAAATACTTTTACATTTTGTATGTTAAACTAGTAAAACTTCTAATTAAGAATCTGCTAGCGTTTGCGGAAAAAAACATGCAACATTTTGTTAAAAATAAAATAAAGCTTTATATTCTGTGGCCGATGCTAATAGGCCATGTTGGTAGCAATGGAGTTGACATGAGCTATGTTGAGAACACTAGCAATTTGCAAAATTATACCGCCACCGTGCAAAAAGTTGCATTTTTATTTTTATTTTTTGCCCGAGGTTGGTACGCCTGACTTGTTAACAACTTGTTCGTATATTGGTTAACATTAAATATTCATTATCGAAATGGGGTTACGATGAAATAGAAAATTATTAATGAAATTTGTTTTAAACTTTTGTGTAAGCCAAGTTTATTTAGAATTTATGTAAAATCTAATTTTAGAGCTATATTATTAGAATTACACTAGTGTTGCCCCGCGGTTTTTCTATTCCATCTGCATCTAATATATCTATTCCATTTGCATTTTTGAGGACTTCATCCAGATCCAGATCTAGCCTTAGCTAGGTGGGAGCTAGCAAACTTTCTTAAAAACTATGAATTTTAAAAACATTAAATTTAAATTAAATACAAGTCGCCTCTTTGGCGTAGGCCTCCCCGAATCTCTCCAAATTTTTCTGTTACGCGCTGTGCGCATCCAGATCGGTCCGTTTACTTGTGAGAAGATGTCTCTCCATCTCTTTCTCGTCCCCTCTTTCTTTTATGGTCTCTAGGTATCCATTTTGTAACTCTTTTAGTCCATCGTTCGTTTTCTAGTCTACAAATATGACCAGTCCATTTCCATTTTAACAATCTAATCCTTTTAATTACATCTGTTAATTTGGTTCTTTTCCTTATACTTTTATTACTTACTCTATCTTTTAATTTGACACGCAATATACTCCTTTCTATTTTCCTCTGGCAGATTGCTAATTTATCTTCCTCTTCTTTTCTTAGCGACAATGTTTGACACCTATAAGTTATGCATAGTAGTATTGCTACATCAAACAATTTCTTTTTTACGCTCATGTTGATGTATTTATTTAACGACAAAGACGTACCGCCAAGCAAATTGGCGTTTCAGTACGATGTCAAATCGAAGCGGTGTGGATATTAACCTACTTTTAACAAGTTAGCCTGCTTTCATCTTAGATTGCGTCATCACTTACCACCATTTGTTTTTGCGTCCTTATAGTTTTCTATACTGTTGACATTTTAAAATATTAGATTTGTTACCATAGACGATACTATACGATATTGTTTATGGTAACATAAGATAATGTCTGTCGACCGTCAGATGATCTAATAACTGACAGGACTTGACTTTAGATCTAAAATAAATCACAAAAATTGTTCGCTCGTTTGCTCGCTATTTTTATAAAAAATAAATAAATAAATAAATAAAAGATTATCGAATGAATAAAATGATGTTGAAGACATTGGAATAGTATTTCAAAATCCCGCATCAACAGTATAGTTTACTGTTGTAAATAAAAAAATACGAGGCACGCCTGACCCTGTAGCGAGCTGTTAATAGGCTGATACGGATGATATTGCCCTCATCTACTTTCCTCCCTAGGCAAAAAAACGCACTACTTGCTACTGATTAGCACTGAATGAAACAAAGTACTATACAACTAAGAAGCACTAAGTTTTAAGCTCTACGTTAATTTCAATGACAACAACAAATAACGATTAAGTAGGAAACTTGAAGGAGTTCTAATTAAGTTTAAAACGGAGCAAGCTCGCAAGCGCTGCGGAATACTTTGTAAAACGAGAACTTATCCATTAACATGTAACGTACTACCAATACCTTAACAAGCTAACAGATGCAAAAGATAGTTGACATGACTGTGGAGTTTGAATATCAGATGAATGATTCGTTAGTGTTGTAACATCTCTTAAATATGACATAAGAAGAATAGAAAGTATTAAATGAAGAAAACTAGACATTCCACCTTCAATTTGACTTACGAGTACAGTCCAATACAAATTCTATTTCTGTTAGAACCGCTTTGCAATTCTTGTATGTTGGTTATAACACTGACGTTTTTTCTCAAGAATTGACATACAGATCTGAACAGTGTGACAATCTTTACGGGAGGCTATGTCGGAAGGCAACGTAGAGACCCTTCCCTATACTCGCGCATAGTAAGCATCTAATAAGAAAGGATTTTTGGAAATTCCATCCCTAAGTTTATGGTGGGAGGCCTTGCCTGTGGCTAGTTACCACACTGCCGGCACAGACGTACCGCCAAGCGAAGCGTTCCAGTAGATTGTCGTGCAGAAATGGGTGGATTTTCATACTACTCCTAACAAGTTAGCCCGCTTCCATCTTAGATTGCATCATCTCTTACGATCAGGTGTGATTGCAATCAAGGGCTAACTTGTATTGAATAAAATAAAGTGGCGTTAAACAAGATTCGGTTACTTACTGTAGTGAAAAGTTTATAGAAGTACTTCGATGAATAAATAAATACACACATTTTTTCAAAATTTAACCCCAAAACGAATTAAATCAGAACAAAACAAAATGTCGTCAAAAGTCACAAGAGTCTGCCAGTAATAATTAAAGTTATAAAAATCTCAAAATATTATTAGCAATTTTAACAAGAAGTAGTATTTGTATAAGTCATAAAATAATATATATTTTATACATAGAAGTAAAATCCTTAAATCACTATCAGCTATAACTTTATTTATAGTACTTGAGATGAAAATTGGAGCCCGAAGCTATATTTTAGCTTCCTTTAATTTATAGCTGCTTCATACGGGGTAAGCGAATTGGCTGCATTTAATTCCCATAATTGGCAATGGACGAACGGACCGACAAATTGTATGACTGACGGTTATTTTGGATGTTACGTTGACATCTGTTATTTGGAAGCTAGTTAGCTTAGGTTTTGAAAAGGGAATTTTGTATTTTCCAGTGTAGCACATTTTGTACATGAGTTTTATGTAACAATTTTCAGGCTTTTCATTTAGCTAACGAGTGTGGTTTTTAAATGCATATGTGTGAAAAGTCATCACCACTAGATTAGTTGGGCTCTGCCATAGGTCATAAGCCCATCTAATCTAGGTTTCTTTCCACAAATAAAGGTGAATACGAGCTTTCACCCACCAGAGATTAAAGAGCTTAGGTGATGATGTTTAAGTAGGTAATGATCATTGATCATCGTCACACTAGTCCTTATCCTACTCCATATCCATAAGTAGGTTTGGCTGAATATGTTATTACATACTTTTAGTATGTTTTACACACCCCAACCATCTTTTCTTTGACTTTCTTCTTTGTGTCCGCCCATATCGACAAAGATCGAGATCAACGGCTTGACGTACTCTCTGAGGGGCATGGGCGTGTGATACCGTCAACTTCCCTACGTAAATATTACTTACGTACGTAAATGTTAAGAACGTAATTAGAGTTCTGGCTATTTATGTTGATGGTGTTACGTGGCAAATAAATATTGTGACACAGAAAGTATTAAGACACTGAATAACACTGAATTTAAAGCAATCACCAAGCAAAATAACGGTATAACAAAATAAAACAATACCAGCGCAGCTCGGTCACCCAGGTATCAACTTAACAATTGCCGCTAACATTAGCACCACCCAGAACAGAATAACGTCTCAACAAATCAACGCTCACACTGTTTTGTCAGTGGAGACAGTAACAAAATTAAATGAACATCCTTTGATATCAAAACGAGAATAAAACAGTACGCTTTTGTAGTCCCACCCGTTTGTGACGGACGGACAAATAGACGATGTGTTGTAAATCAAAGACTTCGCGCTTTACTTTGTTAACATGACGCTTTGGTGTTGTATGTGTGCCTTTTAGACGTGGATGTGCATTTCAATTTGTCAAAGTGGGAGGTATTTCAGAAGCTGACGATTTCCAAGTTTGATCAAAGGTGCTATCAAAAATATAATAATTATAAATAAGGATTGATCCTGCAATGTTTGTAGAGTGACAAGGAACTTAGTTTTGGTATTAAAATTGTCATCTTGATCACATTTTTGGTAAAATGTTAATAATAACGACCGGGACTGAAAGGCATTATTGTGGCACATGGAGACGTAACACCACCCACTTCTATACTCTCCGGGCTGTGAATTTTTACTGAGAATTTGTTAAAAGAAAGAAGTTCAATATTTCATAGCCCGACCTAGAACTTGAAAACAGTTGGGTTTTACGAGCAGTGTGCATGGGAGGCACTGGGTTTTTTTTTGGTTCGTTGAGATTTCAGAATCTCCCTCACTGTACAGAGATGGCCACTGAGGTTTTAGTGGATAAAAATCCGACATAACTCCAACCCATTTTCTAGAATATTTCCCCATTCTTTCTAGAATATTTCACCCTTTCAAAAAAGGACTTGAACCCAGCATGTCACGTAGGCTAATCACTGGACTAAAGTGGCACAATCAAACTCTATTTCACATTTTTAATATTAAAAATATAAAACCCTGAGATAATATAAAAACCATCTCAAATATTACGAAGGTCTCCAAGAAAACTGAAATTAAAATATACTCGTTACATTCGCGTTTCAGTCAGAAATTAATTAAAATATGTCATACATTAAATTATTCCGAGCTCCCTTTTGATTAAATGAAGCAGATGGCTGCGAAATATTTGCAGGATTATTTTAAGCCCTGCAGAGTTGTTGAAACATCCTGTACATTTAATGAACATTTCTGTTTCATAATGTTTACATGAAAAGGCTGTTTTCGAATTATTTTAGGATTTAGAAAACATTCATATTTGATTTATTAACAGGGTCTTTTAAAGTGTTTATGTTTATCATACCAAGATTATAGTGTTTCTTTTTATGATACCTAGATTATTTTAAGCCCGGCAGAGTTGTTGAAACATCCTGTACATTTAAAAAACATTTCTGTTTGATAATGTGTACAAAATAGGCTGTTTTCCGCTTATTATAAGTCAAGAGTTGAATTATTAACAGGGACTTTTATAATATTTCTTTTTATAATATGTGAATTATTTAAAGCCCTGCAGAGTTGTTGAAATTTTTAATGAACATTTCTGTTTCATAATGTTTACATAAAAAAGGCTGTTTTCGGCTAATTTTAGGATTTAGTATACAGTCATATTTGATTTATAAACAGGGTATTTTAAAGTGTTTATGTTTATAATAACTACATAATTTTAAGCCCTGTAGAGTTGTTGAAACATCCTGTACATTTAATAAATATTTCTGAATGTTCGCATGAAAAATACTGTTTTCGGCTTATTTTAGGATTTAGTAAGCAGTCTGAGTTGAATTATTAACAGGGTATTTTATAGTATTTCTTTTTATGATACCTAGATTACTTTAAGACTTGTAGAGTTGTTAAAACATCCTGTAGGTAGATTTAATGGACATTTATGTTTAATAATGTTTAAATGAAATTGTTGTTTTCCCCTTATTTTAGGATTTAGTAAACAGTCTAAGAATTGTTTATTAAGATTGTTTTAAGTTCCGTAAAATTGTTGAAACATCCTGTACATTTAATGTGCCTACATTTCATTTAATATAATTGGTAATCATTTTACATGAAAATGACTGCTTATTGCTAAAACCAATCAGGCAGATTTGAATTATGAGTAGTTTGGTTCATTACTTTTGTTTACTTGTAAGGGAACGGTTTTATGTAAAGTCGATTTACGGACGTTAATTTTACGTCATACGTTGACATTTATAACGTCATAAAAAATTTCAAAGTTACATTCTTTCTCTCGCTTGCGCGGGGGAACGTGACAAAGAGTCATGCTTTTTCATGCGTTCATCGATTTATCAGACGTTATCATTTCAAGACTGTCAGTCAAAGTTCAATGATTTGGTAAGCAGTCATTATATATTAAGACAGGTTTTTCTATCGTTTATAAGGAAGAGATAGCTCTACTTCCTGTAACTAAAGCTCATTATATCTGACATCTACAATACGTCTGATTTTATAATACGACTTTAAAAATACCAATACTAAAAATGGGTAATTGTAAAACAAAATCGTAACTGAAATAATCTCAATTTTGGCAAACAATAAAAAACAAATTAAATCCTTTCAAAAAACAATGGCGATACACAAAAAGGTTGAAGGAAAACAAACACTTTTTTACGAATGAGAACAAGAGGAAATGACAGACAGTAATTTTTTAATTGAGAGGATTAAGCTATCGGCCGTTAAACGATTCTTAACGCACGGAGCTGCGTTTAGTGGATCTCGTGAAACAAATCGGTGTACTTACGTAAAAAATGTACGGCTCTATTAGTACGGCTGATTTTATAACCGATTTATACAAAGAGATTTATATAGTGCGTACGTTTTAAGATAAGAACACTTCTACTTATTATAAATTTATTATCTTCACGATTTACTTCTCCACAAGCGATTTTAATAAAATTTGGTATGGCGTTAACTGACAGCCTGGATAAACACATAGAGTACATTTTATTCCCAAATTTCCACAGGAGCGAGAACTACGCTTGTGAAATCACGGGAATCCTCTAGTAATAAAATAACTATTTTGGAGTTTTTCGTCTTATAAAACACTGTGCGATAAGTATATACCAAGATCAGGTGTGACATTAGTCCTATATGAAAGGATTAATTTAGGACTTTTTGGATTTGCTCCAGCCTTATCTTGAGGCTATTGCTTTAAGATATATTTATTTATAGTTTAGAACTGTAATAGAGTCATAAAATAGTTTAGATCGGAAACCCACTACACTGTTTCAACGTGGGCTGGCGTGAGTAACAATATCTCGGAATAAAAACGATAGTGATCGTTGATAAGAACGACAGGGACTACTTTAAACGCTCCCCGCGGCACGAGGGTATGACACTACCAAATTTCCAACTCCTGGATAATTTGAAAGAATGAAAGGTCTATAGGTGGCTTAAAAGTCTTTAAAAGTTCTTAACATATTTTAACATTCATCTGGTTGTGGCGACAATATTGTAGAATAATGAATTAGTATAACTATTGAACCATAGATGGCTCTCAAGTCGCTTAAACATAAAAACCTCCTGACTTAATTAGACTGCAAAACTCGGTTTTTTATACCAAAACAACAGTAGTAAAACTAAACAAAAAAAAAATAACAAAAAAACGAAACGAACGAAGTGGGTAAGCTTTAATATTTCCCCTATATTGTTATCCGTGCTGCAAAATTTAAATGGTTTGCGGGGGTAGTCCGCAAAAACAGCCAGCTACCGAAATGGATCGTAAATTTTGAGGGGCGCTTCAGTTTTTTCGGTTAACTCAAAACCGAATTTATGGAGCGGATGAAAGTCTGAGGTTGATTTTATCTCGGGTTACTTATGGTTTATTTGCAGCAATATATTGAATGGGGTTTTTGGTTTACGTTCAAGCTTTCGTGATAAAGAGTTGCATCTCTTTTCTCTTATTACTTATTTGAAAACCTTCTTGGTATAAAAGTAGAATTGAGAAAAGTATGCTAAGATGGTTCATGTAGAGAATGTAAGGAGACTTACGAAACGGATTTATATGAAGTGAATGGAAATGTTGAAAGGGGAAGACCAAGGCGAACGTTATTGGATCAAATCCAGGATATTCTGATTAAAAGCCTCAAAATTACCCTATATCAACGTACTTGTATGAAGGATTTTTCAGCGACTTCGACCGCGAAATATTGTGTTTTGTAATAGTTCGACAAAAAGTATTATGTCTGTTATCTTATGTCCGTTATTAGGCTCCAGACAATATCTCTCCCTAATTTCATTTTGGTTCAATCGGTTTAATACTTGAGGCGTTATTAAGTAACAAACAGACAAAGTTACTTTCGGATTTATATTATTAGTACAGGTTTTACAAAATTATTTATTTATTTAAGTACACTAACAATATGCATATAAAGACATACACGTTAATACAATTATAATAATGCTCACATTTACTTATACGCATATCAATAACTAGTGTACATAACACTCGCCATAAAAGAACATGCAAACAGTCAAATAAACATTAAATGAAAGAGGAACGAAAAAAAATTACTAAATTATTAAGATTAAGAACTCACCGATAAATGATCGGTAAGTTTTTTTTAAAGAGTGGAAAAGAATTACAAAAAATGTCATTGCCAGTAATAGATCGAGATAATTCATTATATTTTGTGCATATACGTGGAATAGATGCTCGGTTTTAAACTATAATTTTAATTAAAATAAAAGACAACAATATTCACGAAAAATAATCAAGCGTAAAATATTTCGACACAAAACTGTGTCCATTTAAAGGAATTTTCATCGGCATGTGAAAAATTCGATTACCCTAATGACCTGTCAGGTGCATCAGTGGCAATATTCCTGCACCTGTCACCAATTCCTCTTTGTTTTGTCATTAATTGACAGTAGTGATAGAAACAGTTTCGTATTTACTTTTAGCTTTGAGACTTCGCACACACGCAATAATATTGGCAATATTATTGAGAATATGTAGTGTGAGGTAGCCTCAAAGGAAATATGTTATCGCCAGGATTTGACTTATGACGTAGTAGTAACAAGCTTACAATAATTGTCGTAACCAGCTTTTCATCGAGGCCTAAAAGCTGACGAATGTTTGAAAAAGTCGAAGAAGCACTATGTAGTGTGCTTCTTCGACTGTTTCAATATGTCGTCATCATCATTGTATTGTAATGTCCAGACGTCTCATCACCTTACGGGCTTCACGAAATATCAGTGATGGACACAGTACAATGCCGAGTCCTCATTCAAGTTAGGATCATCACCCTTTTAAAACGCATCACATTTCCTTAACATCGAGTTAATATATATTGTTCTTACTTTATTGTTGTGTTCTTTTCTCCAAAATAAACTTTCATTCTTTCTTTCGATGCTACGCGTGGCTTTATAAACACGGTAGGCCATTTTTCTTCTAACGCAGTTCCTCTAAGCCGAAAGGCGCACACTTTTTTGTCGTTAGTGAAAATTTGCGCAACCGTAAGGCATAGTAGGTCGTAAATCTTTCAGTTTTTCACGATTCGAGGTCGACACAGATTGAACAAAGCTGTGAAAAGACGGTGTTAACGTGTACTTTGAACAGAGAAATGTGCTTCTAGAGAACAGAGAAATAGAAAATCTATTCTACTTTACAGTAGGTACCTACATCACTTAATATCAGGTGTGATAGTAGTCAAGGGCTAACTTGTAGTCGATAAAAAATAATAATAATATGACACACACACAGTAGGTACCTACAGTCATAATGTTGAAGGCCGATTGAGCAGTTGGTAGTGATATTTTTATAAATTTTTATAAGCATTTCAAAATAATGACTCCTAGATATGCTTAAGTAAATTAAAGCATGAACAGCTAAATGACACAGTTATTTTTACTTTTTAGCGCGTTTTGAGTCGGTTCTATTTTTATTAAAAAATTTCTAGTGATTTATCGCCAACACAAATTAAGAAAAATCTCAATCTGCCCCACCGCGCATACCACTGCGCCACGGAGGTCGTCAAAATGAAGCAAAATCCTCAGAATGAAGCATAGCCACACAGAAGATGGGTCAAAGTTCCAGCTTAGACGACCAGACTTGAAAGACGTATCAAACTGATTAGATCTTATTGCATACATTATAGGGTCATGCGGTATGTAAACCAGTCGTTAGCTGTGACTGATATAGTTCTAGTAGTTTCTGACATGTATATCATCACATGTCACTGATATGTCGATTCTTCAAAAAACTGTCAGTTTTGAATCGATGTACAACGATTGCAGCAACGAATGTAAGTATCATATAATAAATAAATATAGAACCCACTCAAAACGCACTAAAAAGTGAAAAATAACTGTGTCATTTAGTTGCTTTAATTTACTTAAGCATATCTATGAAGTCGGTGCCAGCCAAGTTTAAGGAACATTTATTTTACGTAGTAAAGCAGTTTGTGGGTTCTAGGTAACGTCCTTAAAGTGGAAACCTTGGCTGGCACCGACTCCTAGATATGCTTAAGTAAATTAAAGCAACTAAATGACACAGTTATTTTTTACTTTTTAGTGCGTTTTGAGTCGGTTCTATTTTTATTTAAAAATTTTTACTTCTTACTTTTAAGTGATTTATCGCCACGTAACGTACTCGTAATATACTGTCATAGTATATTATGCGGCACTAGTAGCCAAAAAGCTACCGATACCGAGACAAACACCGAAATCGCGGTAAGCGTGCCTCTAAAATTTGAAGAGTTCTTTCAATTTCCCCAGGATATCATCATCAGATCCTAACATGATGACAATGGGACCACTTTGGAAGTATGCCCTTTTAAATAAAAAAAGAATTATCAAAATCGGACAACTTTGTAAAAAGTTATGCGTGGTATACTTGAAAAAAAATATACGTGTCGAATTGAGAACCACCTCCGTTTTTTTTCGTCGGTTAAAAATAGGTATTCTCTAATGACATTTTGCTATATTGGAATGACAGTCGAAATGAAGGTGACATGATCGACAAGATTTAAGCGAGATGTTCTTACGATTTTCTTTTATCAAGAATCGACATACAGCTTATTGAAAAATTTATTGAAACAACAAAAAGTCGTCAACACAAAACGGCTATTATAAAGCTCCATTCACATCTACTCTGCAGTAATCACACCGTCGTCGACATTCGTCCTCCGATCCCTCAACAGCTCATCAATCGTACAACTTATTTGAACGAATTTTCCCCTTAAAAAAATATCTCTGTTCCTCATTCACGACAATTACCGTTTCATTTGTCACCCTTCAACGATTGTGAACGCGATTCCGTCAATGGGATTCGGGATTGATTGATTGGCTCTGCGCCGTTTTATCCTTCTTATTTATATATTTATATTTTTAAATATTGTCATCGTAAACCTATTTTAGTATCCTTAATCTTTCCTATAAGATGATGGGCCCTCTAAATACAGGTGTAGGAGGACAGGCTGAACAGGGCCCATCTACGTAGGTATAAAAAGACTTGGAATGAAGACCTACTGTACCGCTCCATTGCAATTTGACGATCTTAAGGAGATAAAATTTTTTAACAAAAAATAGAACCGACTCCAAACGCACTAAAAAGTAAAAAATAACTGTGCAATTTAGTTGCTTTAATTTACTGAAGCATATCTATGAAGTCGGTGCCAGCCAAGGTTTCTACTTTCAAGGACGTTAACCGACGACCCACAAACTGCTTTACTACGTAAAATAAATGTTCCTTAAACTTGGCTGGCACCGACTTCATAGATATGCTGCACAGTTATTTTTTACTTTTTAGTGCGTTTGGAGTCGGTTCTATTTTTTGTTAAAAATTTTTATTTCTTACTTTTTAGTGATTTATCGCCACGTAGCGTACTCGTACTATACTGTCATAGTATATTATATAGCACTAGTAGCCAAAAAGCTACCGATACCGAGTCACCGAAATCGCTGTAAGCGTGCCTCCAAAATTTGAAGAGTTCCTTTAATTTCCCCAGAATATCATCAGCAGATCCTAACAAGCGGACAATGGGACCACCTTGGATGTATGCCCTTTCTAATAAAAAAAGAATTATCAAAATCGGACAACACTGTAAAAAGTTATGCGTGGTCATACATAAAAAAAAAAATAAAAAATATACGTGTCGAATTGAGAACCTCCTCCGTTTTTTTTCGTCGGTTAAAAACGTTCTACACCGTTACGTATGATCTATCTCTTGGACGCGTTCTGAGCGGTTTGGTTCCACATTCCTTATACGCACTGGCAAAAAACTTTTTTTTTATCGACTACAAGTTGGCCCTTGACTGTATCACACCTGATGTTAAGTGATGATGCTGTCTAAGATGGAAACGGGCTAACTTGTTAGGAGTGGGACGAAAATACACACCCGTTTCGGTTTCTACACGACATCGTACCGGAACGCTGAATGGCTTGGCGATACGTCTTTATCAGTTGGGTGGTAACTATCCACGGCGAAAGCCTCCCACCAGCCAGACCAAGACAAATTAAGAAAAACCTCAATCTACCCCGCCGGGAATCGAACCCAGGACCTCCGTCTTATAAATCCACCGCCAATGCCACTGCGCCACGGAGGTCATCGTATATGGATTGCCCTTCCAGCTTTCGTTTTCCCTACCCCCTACAATGTGGGTATCTTTTAGTCAAGAGTAAATAGGCATCTTCTAGGCAAGCGCGTACCACCGTAGGCTGCATCATCGCTTACCTATATTACCTATGCCATTAAAAAAAGAAAAAAAAAATCTATGCGTTAAAAATCACTGCTAGATATAAATGACAGGCTAAGCTTCCTAACTGTTATACCTTCTATTTTATACACCTTTTTATTTTTTATTACGCTGTGCAAATTTTGTCTTACGACTTTGCCTTTGATAAAGTCAGCTCTACTCTGCTCTGATGATCTTGCGTTTTTTGTGGGTAGAAATCATCAGATCAAAAATTCAAGCCCCTGAATCGGACCTAAAATCATTTCCGGCAGAGTTGTAAGCAAAAATTAAAAATCAATTATTGCAGGACTGCTACTGACAACACAAATTGCCGCAATTTTCATAGCCCGTATACGAGAGCTCAGATTTAAATTAACCTCCACAGCTCAACAAGATACCTATCAGGATTCGGGCGGTGTATAGGGGCTTTGTTGTGATATCTCGCCGACTGTACCAGAATAAAAGGCTTTCACTCCGAGACAGATAACAATGTTTTAAATGCATTTCAGACGTCTACTAAATAAGAGCATGAATTAAAATTATTCTTAACATGAGATATTAATGTAAGATATCTGGAAGGGAGCATTTTTCTTTGTATTTATATCACTGTCATAATTAATTCAGCTCAAATCCTTTAGCTAAATAATAAATATAAATAAATAAATATTATAGGACAATTACACACATCGCTATATAGCCCCAAAGTAAGCGTATGTAGCTTGTGTGTTGGGTACTATGATAACTGATGAATTTTTTTTATATATGTTATACATAAATACTTATAATACATAGATAAACACCCAGACACTGGAAAATATCGATGCTCATCACACAAACATTTTACCAGACGTGGGAATCGAACGCACAGCCTAGGACGCAGAAGCAGGATTACTACACTTAGGCCACTCGGCCTAACTAACTGCTAACTGCAAATGACGTGAAAATTATTCACTTCCTTTTTTATTACTATAAATAAGGATTTAATTAAACTATATAATTTATATATTCAAACTAGCATTTGATCGTGACTTTGTCCGCATGGCCTTCTAATTTCTACCCTCCCCAGTTCAAGTTAAATTTTTAAGTATATAGTTTAGCTTCGACTAGCGGTACGATGGCTCGTCCGCCTCATATAGTCTGAATAGTTATACTCTATTAACAAATTTTTATTATCGTATTTATTTATATCTAATCAAAAGCCTACAAATCATGTCGTGACGTAAGTAATTTCCAAACACACTTTCGTACATTATTACACAGCCCTTATTCGCATTACAAAGTAATTAAGTAAGTAAATGTGTTTTCTCAGTCTCAAGAATTTCTCTGTGTCAAATTTTATTTAAATCGGTACAGTAGCTCTCCTATCCAATGTAAATTATCATAGTATTAGCATTATAGAAGTAGAGACAAAACAAATAAAAAATCAGGTTATTTTAAAAATATTTTTAATTTTTTCCAATCTCTGGCCAATCGTAATTAGATTTAGACATCCAAGTTGACAGTTCATACCGTTGTTTCATATCCCGGGACACTGGTAAGATTATGAATTTTCCCCTTAAAAAAATATCTCTGTTCCTCATTCACGACAATTACCGTTTCATTTGTCACCCTTCAACGATTGTGAACGCGATTCCGTCAATGGGATTCGGGATTGATTGATTGGCTCTGCGCCGTTTTATCCTTCTTATTTATATATTTATATTTTTAAATATTGTCATCGTAAACCTATTTTAGTATCCTTAATCTTTCCTATAAGATGATGGGCCCTCTAAATACAGGTGTAGGAGGACAGGCTGAACAGGGCCCATCTACGTAGGTATAAAAAGACTTGGAATGTAGACCTACTGTACCGCTCCATTGCAATTTGACGATCTTAAGGAGAAAACGTTCTACACCGTTACGTATGATCTATCTCTTGGACGCGTTCTAAGCGGTTTGGTTCCACATTCCTTATACGCACTGCCAAAATATTTTTTTTTTATCGACTACAAGTTGGCCCTTGACTGCTATCACACCTGATGTTAAGTGATGATGCTGTCTAAGATGGAAGCAGGCTAACTTGTTAGGAGTGGGACGAAAATCCACACCCGTTTCGGTTTCTACACGACATCGTACCGGAACGCTGAATCGCTTGGCGATACGTCTTTGTCAGTAGGGTGGTAACTATCCACGGCGAAAGCCTCCCACAAGCCAGACCAAGACAAATTAAGAAAAACCTCAATTTGCCCCGCCGGGAATCGAACCCAGGACCTCCGTCTTATAAATCCACCGCGCATGCCACTGCGCCACGGAGGTCGTCGTATATGGATTGCCCTTCCAGCTTTCGTTTTCCCTACCACCTACAATGTGGGTATCTTTTAGTCAAGAGTAAATAGGCATCTTCTAGGCAAGCGCGTACCACCGTAGGCTGTATCATCGCTTACCTATATTACCTATGCCATTAAAAAAAGAAAAAAAAAATCTATGTCTTAAAAATCACTGCTAGATATAAATGACAGGCTAAGCTTTCCTAACTGTTATACCGTCTATTTTATATACCCTTTTATTTTATATTACGCTGTGCAAATTTTGTCTTACGACTTTGCCTTTAATAATGTCAGCTCTACTCTGCTCTGATGATCTTGCGTTTTTCGTGGGTAGAGATCATCAGATCAAAAATTCAAGCCCCTGAATCGGACCTAAAATCATTTCAGGCAGAGTTATAAGCAAAAATTAAAAATCAATTATTGCAGGACTGCTACTGACAACACAAATTGCCGCAATTTTCATAGCCCGTATACGAGCGCTCAGATTTAAATTAACCTCCACTGCTCAACAAGATACCTATCAGGATTCGGGCGGTGTATAGGGGCTTTGTTGTGATATCTCGCCGACTGTACCAGAATAAAAGGCTTTCACTCCAAGACAGATAACAATGTTTTAAATGCATTTCAGACGTCTACTAAATAAGAGCATGAATTAAAATTAGGCTTAACATGAGATATCAAAGTAAGATATCTGGAAGGGAGCACTTTTCTTTGTATTTATATCACTGTCATAATTAATTCAGCTCAAATCTTTTAGCTAAATAATAAATATAAATAAATAAATATTATAGGACAATTACACACATCGCTATATAGCCCCAAAGTAAGCGTATGTAGCTTGTGTTTTGGGTACTATAACTGATGAATATTTTTTTATATATGTTATACATAAATACTTATAATTTATAGATAAACACCCAAATACTGGAAAATACCCATGCTCATCACACAAACATTTTACCACTGCGCCACTCGGCCTAACTAACTGCTAACAGCAAATGACGTGAAAATTATTCACTTCCTTTTTTATTACTATAAATAAGGATTAAATTAAACTATATAATTTATATATTCAAACTAGCATTTGATCATGACTTTGTCCGCATGGCCTTCTAATTTCTACCCTCCCCAGTTCAAGTTAAATTTTTATATAGTTTAGCTTCGACTAGCGGTACGATGGCTCGTCCGCCTCATACAGTCTGAATAGTTATACTCTATTAACAAATTTTTATAAGCGCATTTATTTATATCTAATCAAAAGCCTACAAATAGTAACAAATTTTTAGTAGCGTATTTATTTATATCTAATCAAAAGCCTACAAATCATGTCGTGACGTAAGTAATTTCCAAGCACACTTTCGTACATTATTACACAGCCCTTATTCGCATTAAAAAGTAATTAAGTAAGTAAATGTGTTTTCTCAGCCTCAAGAATTTCTCTGTGTCAAATTTTATTTAAATCGGTACAGTAGCTCTCCTATCCAATGTAAATCATCATAGTATTAGTATTATAGAAGTAGAGACAAAACAAATAAAAAATCAGGTTAGAAAATATTTTCCAATCTCTGGCCCATCGTAATTAGATTTAGACATCCAAGTTGACAGTTCATTCCGTTGTTTCATATCCCGGGACACTGGTAAGATTATGAAAAGTTATTACACCCTTAGACGTCCCCCGACGTTACACTAATTTGGAACGCAGCCAATTACAGAAACGCCACATTTTTTCCATCTCAACAAAGTTAAATGCAACGCAATTTTCGAGTTAAATTTATCATGTTTTCCACGAAGAGAACTAAATTACTGAAGAGAACGTTATAAATATATTTTTCATTATAACAGTTAAGTAACTGTTTTAAGTCACCTGTCACAGGTGACTTTTAAAATTTCCATCAAAAAGCCTATGTCCAGCTGTGAACGTTCTTCATCTAATATAATGACGATGTGTTACCCAGACGTGACGACTGAATACTGCTTCATTAGTCTAGGCGTTAGCCTATGTCGCTTCAATTACTAGATCCTGGGTTTGAATCCTGGGTAGCGTCACGGAATAATTCTGAGTTTTGCATTCTGGTTTTTTATTCGTGGTGGGTCTACGCTCTATATCCCCTCTCCTATAAAGAGGAAGGCCTGGTCCTGTAGTGGGCCGCTACTAGGCTGATAATGATGATGTGCTACCCAGATTTAAGGAAAAAATATCAAAAAAGATGTTTGTCATGTTAAACTTAAACTTGTGTAAGCAATTCAACAGAAAAAAAAGCAATTAAAAACATTATAAAATAAATTTCATCTTCAGAGTAATTATGAATTGATAAAAGCCCGTCGTTGTTATCCAAACAACAGCTCTAGCCTCGGTTATTAAAAGCTTCAACAACGAACTTCATAATTAGAACAATATTTTGCAATTCATCACAAAAAGTCCGATATTAAAATTACTTTCTGAAGCGTTGATAGTAATTACTCAGCAAATAAATCCGGGGGAGCATAATGAGGTAATTATTCACGAGGACTTGAAGTAACTTGTCAGGGAGCAAAAACTGTGGACAGCCGAACAACAGTTTTTGTTGCAAGAATCACTGATGGCAAAAACTTGGCGACTGGTTGTATGACACCCTGTGTAGCAAAAACTGTATGGGATTTGTCTTGTGGGCAAACAGATGGAGAGATCCGATGTATCAGTACAAAACAATATTATCACTTAAATCAGTTGTATTGAAATCGTAATATCAGTTGGTTTGAAACTGTACTGATTTTTATAATAAACTGAAACAGGGGAAATCTTATTCAAGATTTAATTAAAGGAAGTTCAATTGAAGTTATTTAAGGCAGGTTCATATAATTATTATAATAGAAAAAGCTGATATATTTTTTGTCAAAAAAGAATACTAGGCATATTTTTATACTCTCGTAGCTTTAATTTTAAGTTTCCGAACTTACATTATCATTAGATTATAATAAAAATGCTAGCTAGCATTTTTACACTATTAGAAGCTAAGAATATTTGAAATAAATGATTTTGAGTATGATATTTAAATAAGACCAATATTACCCATCCGAGAGTCGTTAGAAATATACCGTCAATAGTACAGCGGGCGGGAATCGAACCCATGGCCTATCGGCTTTGAGTTAACCCGTGGAACTATTGAAGCATTAATGTTTTAAAATGTTACTCTAAATAATTTAATAATGCATTTCTATTTCACTGACGTTCGTTTAATTTAACCACACAAAAGATTTTCAGCTGTAACTTTATAACTAAATCCAAACTATACCGTCTTATAAAAATAGAATAACTACCCCAAGTCATTTTCTTTGTATATTATAAAGTTTACCCATAGGGAATATAACTTGTCTGTACAACTATTAGGCCCTTAAGTGTGTTTCATCGTATTTAGTTGAGGACTTTGGGAACTTGGAAGCTGTGGACTTAATTGTTTTGTCCCCTTTTTTGATAAAAACTTTCCCGTAATACCGCACTTTCGTTTTTCTCTCCCTTTGTTCAAATTTATTCTTTCGGTTAAGTTCTGTGTTTTGCGTAATCTACATCTAACCTAAGAATTATTCTTAACTTAACCTTTATTCATTTATTAAACGTTATCTAAATTAAATTGAAACAATTACATACAAGACTACCCTTAAAAGAAGGAAATGGCCACGGGCCAGAGGCGGCTCAAGATCTTTGTGTTTGGAAGTTCTACGTCCACCTAAAAAGATCAACAATGGACGTTTATCTGTTATTAATGATGATGATGAATTACATTGAAGCTCTTTATCTATCTTTACTTTTTTATAACTTATAAACTAAACTAATCACGTTATTATCATCTATAATGAAAAGTTCGTCTAAAAAGAAAATGAGAAATATCAAACAAATTAACAATTTGTGTGTATATTATATTCTTACAAAATACGGACCAATTTTTATAAATATTACAAAATGATTCATGAATCAAGTAACTCTCAAGTAAAAATCAAGTAACAAGGAAACTATTAAAAACGACATTAAAAAATAAAAGTAGAAAAGTTAAAGTAACTTTTAATATAAAATAAATAAACTATCTAATAGAACTTCCTGTTTCGCGATGTCGAATGAACGGTGAAATGCTTAAAAGGATATTAAAACTAACAAGATTTACATAAACGAAGCTTATTTTAGATTGAGGAGGAAAGTTGCCTCGGAATAATCCAATCGAAAGCAATAAACCCGAGCAAAGGGGAATTAACACGAATGCTGCCGACAAACTTGGTCGTTTCTGCGTTGACAACGCGGGAGCGGCGGGAGATTTTTACTGTAACGATTTTGTTTAAATCGAAATATGCAACCTATGTCGTTAATATATGGAAGGCCATACATAATGAGATGAAAAAATTAGTAATAAAGTTCTACTCTATATGATTGAACATTGTAATGGTGAAAACCACACTTATCCCCCTAATTTTAGTTCTATAGAACTATTATACCATATGATATACCATGTTAGTGCTTAGTATCTATTATATAGAACTAATGGGACAAAAATAAAGAAATGTCGATATCAACATCTTGTTTGTACGTTACATATAAAATATCTATAGTTTTTATAAGTATAATAATGAATCTGTTTTGATTTCAATAATAAAAGTCCACTTAAATTAGAAGTTAGAAGAAGGTATAAACACACTATATCGAATACAGCTTTGCTTAAATTGCACAAAACGTCTTTAAAATGGTATTGAGGTTTTTAATTTAATTTTTTTCTAAACTGAATAGTTTGCGCGAAAGATACTTCCGAAGTGGTAAAATGCCCCCCCCCCCCTGTAACTTCTAAAATTAGAGAATATATGGTATAAGTAAAGTCAAGAGCAAAAACTATGCTACAGTTCTATATAGAACTATTGGGATATAATTTGACAGCACGGAAAGTATCCCAACAGTTCTATAGAACTACGGTATGGGGTACTACTGGGATGCACCCGTAAAAACCACATCTCCGTGCTGAATTGCTGTGTTTCAGGCAGAAAGAAGCTTGAAGATGAAATTACAGACACAAGGTCAATTCAGGACTCATAATTTTCATAAATATAATCAATTTTGGGCTTGTTTGATTAGAGTTTAGTTAACTCATTATTACCAGCAAATATGTAGAGCAAAATACTAAATATTTAGGATTAGTGGTGCGTAGCAAACAGTCGCGGCTGTTAGTACGAGTACAATAACTGTCTTATCATCTGATTGTGTTAGTATATTAGACTACGTTATTTCTTAACCATGCTACAAAATTTTCGATTAAACATATTCCAAGAATTTCCAAGCTAATACTAAAAACATAATCCTTCAAAGGAAACACAGCTGTGGAATTACGGTGGTAATAAGATTCTTTAAACTGAACCAATCGCTCCCAATAACCGGGAGTTGGGAGGAATTAAAACGAACGCGACTACAAAGCTGATCGCGTCCCCGTTGACACCTGTCAAAAAGATGAAATATCACTACCAGTGAGGGACGACCGACCGAGCGATCCCGGTGACGGCATTAAGCAGGGTTTTTGGTAGACATACAAGGTTAATTGTAGTTTGTTTTCTTTTGATTCATACTCATTTGTGTATCCATTTTGACTTTACTAGAAAACTAAAGCTCTTCGCCACTTCTGCTCTCTCTTTTCATGCGGTTTTCGCACTGCTTGCACTTTCGTAAAGTTTTTACTTTTAATATGTATATTATTATTCATAAGATTTTAGTGTATTTATCAAGATTTTGTGTCAACGTATCCGATAATTGTTGGACGTGTGAGAAAATCTCATGAAGCATTTAGTGATCATAAATGTAGAAAATAATGACATTCATTGGAGCTGCTCGGGTGGGTCTAGGGTCCTTGTGACCTGGCCCTGTAGTAAGCTTTAATCTAGGTTGCTAATGTTAAAAATGGGAAAACTTAACTAAGACTACATAATTTTTTTTCAAAATCTCAACGGACGTTTATTCGAATTCAATATATGTACAAGTATAACGAAGTCATATTATTTGCACACAATGAGCAAACTTCACTAGTTCTTTAATAAAAACTTTTCTGTTTTTACCGTCTGCCACACAAATATTAAATCGTTTTAAAACTGTCCCCAGCTTTAACTATAATTATGAGGGTACGAAGAACTTTTATAAATTATACAGCAATGGGAATGTGTATACACATCCGTTATAAGTTATGAATTCTTGACCAATCGGATTCCGCGACGGACATAACAAGACGGGCAAGTTCTTTCGAATTGCCGCTGAGAATAATTGCACGTTTGCAATCTTCCGTTATTGCTGGCAAGAAATATAATAAGCGAAAATAAGTCACGTGTTTCTTATGGTTACCAAGCTTACAAGTTTAATTTTAAAAACATTTTTTATTCATAATAATTTAGCCCATGGCTGCTATCACACCAGAAGGTAAGTGATGATGCAATCTAAGATAGAAACGGGCTACTTTATTACAAGTAGGATGAAAATCCAGACCGCTTTCGGTTTCTACACTACATCGTAACGCAACACTGAATCGCTTAGTGGTACGTCTTTGTCGTTATGGTGATAACTAACCACTGCCAAAGCCTCCCACAAGCCAAACCTGCACTTTAGAATCTTAATCGGCCCATCCGGGAATCGAACCTAGGACCTCTGTCTTATAAATCCACTACGCATACCACTGCGCCACGGAGGTCATCAAATATTTTTTTATCAACACGACAAGAAAAATGTGTGAAGATTAATAAATTAGTAAAGAATATTCTGATAACCTTTTGTATCTGTTATACGGCACGAGAAGTGCAATAATTCCTAATACCAATATAAGCTTTGTTGGATTATCACGACAATAAAACTATTTGATGGCGTTTTTGAGTGGGTGTTGAATCTTTGTCTGATTCCCCTACAACTGTGTGGACTTGGACGCGATAAAAAGCGTGATTTTATGATATGGGGTCCACTAAAACATTGTCTCGACTTGGGTGGTCATGTTGGACGGCTGGTGTTGGTTTTATAACAGTGTGTAGAGGTGATCGCGTATTATAACTAGCCGCATATTTGATGGAACCGTACGTACCGCACTATTGCTTTGTTACTTACATTTTGGACTCTATTGCTGCTTTCATTAACTATAATACTATGAGATGTAACTAAATTCAGAACTACTGTTTGATTACCAAGAACGGTAAAGCAAAATAACATTGCAAAAAAAATTCGACGCCAAGAGTATTTTATTACACTTGGCCTCGAATAGAAAGAAACATTATAATTTAGTACAGCATTAAGCTCACCACAAAACATAGTGACTTCCGCTAAGGTGCCTTGCTGCTCAGAAATCTCTACAGAAAGCTTATGATTAGCTATCAGTGATCATATCTCGACTTCTTTTGGCTACAATAATAATGACAAATAAGTAGCGGCATTTGGCCGACACGTGCGACGATACTCTAAATCCATGCCTTTCCTAATGTGCGATCAGCTTACTGTACGTCTGTCGGTGCCATACTCTGTTTGTTTTGATATCATAACCACGTGAAATCATTACAACGGATTTAGAAAGCCGCGGTGTTATCCCTCCGGCTACTGGATCGAGGTTGTAAAATGAGAACTTTAGTGCCCTTACGCAAATAGTTTGAAGTCAAACATGTTTTATTGGCACTTAAACTTAAGTATACTTTATTTCAGTTAAATTTCCAAGTTTATACTAAATACTAACGAAGTTACTAAACATGTTACTTTGTCTGCGTAGAATTCTAGTTATATTTAGACAGATTTTCGTACGTGAACATAAAAATTTATTAATAGTCAAATAAATTTATTTAATTTTATTGCATTCAATTTAGATACCGATGTATGTTAAAATCATCCTAAGTCGCGCAATCTTGTAATATCATGTGTCGTGTGTATACGTGTTGGGTCTAAGCCACAAAACTCTTTGACGACCTCAGTGGCGCAGTGGTGTGCGCGGTGGATTTGTAAGACGGAGGTCCTGGGTTCGATTCCCGGCGGGGCAGATTGAGATTTTTCGTAATTAGTCTTGGTCTGGCTGGTGGGAGGCTTTCGCCGTGGCTAGTTACCATCCTACCGACAAAGACGTATCGCCAAGCGATTTAGCGTTCCGGTACGATGTCGTGTGGAAAACGAAAGGGGTGTGGATTTTCGTCCCACTCCTAACAAGTTAGCCCACTCCCATCTTAGACTGCATCATCACTTAACATCAGGTGTGATAGCAGTCAAGGGCCAACTTGTAGTCGATAAAAAAAAATGTAGCGGGCTATTAAATTATTGATGATTCTAAGAAGTAAACATCACAAATAGGTGGATGTTTCAAGCACATCTGAATGTCCCTTTATGCAGCTAGTCAGAAGTTAGATACAGTTCTATTTGCTTACAATTTTAGCCCCAAGCTCGCTTCAGTAAGCCACGACTAATTAAAATGCATCTCAGCTCCACGAGGTGACGTTTTTCTATAAATAATTTTCGCGGTGTCTCAGAGTTCCGTTGTAAACTGTCCCATTTGATATGTTTATTTAATTTATACCAATAATTCTCCTTGAATTATGAGCGTGGGCAGGAAGACGGTGTTAGATTAGATGTATATTGTGAAACTTTTCGTCTATTTACAAACAATTTATCGTGAAAACAACCGTTGGGGATTCCAGCTTGTTTGCTTTTTATTACCGACACAGTAACATGGACGAACGTGTTCTAGTGAAGCAATCGTTAGCTATATTAATGTAGTCAAAATAAAGAGTTTGTCTGTTTGAAACGTTAACAAGATGAAGTCTATGAAAAGGATAGATAGATAGATAGATAAACTCTTTATTGCACATATAAAAAAATACAGAGACACAGAAAAAAAAAAAAAACTAAAGTTAAATATACAAAGGCGGTCTTATCGCTAAAAGCGACATCTCCTCCAAACAACCCGGATTAATTTCTCAACTACAATCAAGTTATGGAAAACGGATAGTGCAATAATAAAAATAAATTATATATATTAAAAAAAATTCCTTCTAAAAAGGACTTCTTTCTAAAGGAATTAACAAAGGTTATACCTACTTTATTTCGGATTTTGTATCTGCTGTAGGCAGACTGTTGAGCACAGAAGCTTCGTCAGAGAAGAGCTAGAAGAAATAGGGCAGAAGAAACTTTAATCTTATAACTGATGTAAAGTCATTTATAGGGAGACTCGGATTTAGAGAGACGTTGGAACCGTTAAAGTTTGCTAGCAAAGTGGAACTTGATACCCTCTAAATCCTTAACTAATTCTGATAGCTAAAATTGAAATTCAAATTTTAAAAACATTTATTTCCACCAGCTGAAAAAGCAGGTAGTAGTTAGCAGGTTAGTAGAATCCACGTGATATTCAGATAAAGAATAAAAGAGTAAAATAAGTATGTTTAAGAATAAGTAAGTATTATACCATAACGAAATTACAGCTACGTCAGACAGCGTCAGATCTCACAGTGTAGAATATTGTTAATTTCAATACACGCAAAACGTCGACAAGCGTGTAAATTCGGTGTGTATTTTGATTCCCAGATCCGAGCACTAGACGTAATAGCATGTCGATCGCTTGCATAAAACAGGGGAATTATGTAACAGCGATAATTAGCACGGGCTTCGGAGTGCTGATTAGGACCTGCCAATTGCACAGTCAATTCCGTAACAATTTCCCATCAATCAAAACGCGAAATCATATCGTATACGTAACGCAATACGCACCATTTTCGCGTAATGCGAGCGGAAAGCGAATTGTCGTGTTGTTCCTTTATTAGTCGATGTATTGACAGAACTAGAACGGAACTAACGACATCGACAGAAGCGGGTCAAATATTTGGCCGCTCAATTAAAACAATTGAAATACTATGTGGTACGAGTACGACACTTGGATTTGTTTAGGATGCGTCGATATACATACGGCGCCCGCGTGGAATCAAATAACAGAGGTAATTCATAACTTATAACTTAAATATACAAAGATATTACGCTACTGAGCCTTGCCTATATTGTATTCGGTGATCAGACGTAAGTAGCACGGTTCACACAAATGTATGATAAAATTTTTTTAACAAATAATAGAACCGACTCAAAACGCATTAAAAAGCAAAAATTAACTGCGTCATTCATTTACTTAAGCATATCTATGAAGTCGGTGCCAGCGAAGGTTTTTAATTTAAGGACGTTACCTAGAACCCACAAACTACTTTACTACGCTAAATAAAAAGTAGCCAAAAAGCTACTGATACTTACACAAAAACCAAATTCGCTGCAAGTGTGCCTATAAAATTTGAAGAGTTCCTTCAACTTTCCCAGGATATCATCATCAGATCCTAACATGATGACTATGGGACCATATTAGAAGTCCCATAACCTTTCTAATAAAAAAAGAATTATCAAAATCGGACAACTCTGTAAAAAGTTATGCGTGGTCATACCTAAAAAAAATATATACGTGTCGAATTGAGAACCTCCTCCGTTTTTTTTTTCGTCAATTAAAAAGCAATAAATATATACATTTTATGTTACAGATATTTTTTCTAGTTCCGTTGTCTTTTTCGTTGCTGTAATTTAAGCACAAGATCTACGTAATACCTGCATAATAAAACAGAAGAATTTTGACTGTCTCCTAGCCTAGGTGTTAGCCTATGTAGCTTTGATCACCAGGTCGTGGGGAAGAAAGTACTCCTGCCTTTGCAAAAGTGTAAAAAATATGTTAATAACTATTTATAAAGGTTACTATAAAACTAATGACTTTATTAACGACAGAGATGCTTGGAAGCTATGAGCTTTTCTTTCTACACACAACAAGAAAATTGTAATTTATAAAATACAAATTGTAACATTGATTTTTAAAAGAGCAACTGCCGAGTTTCTTGCTGGCTCTTCTCCGCAGAATCTTCTTTCCAAACCGATGGTAAAGTCACTTCCTACCGACAGATTTGACGTTTTAAAAGAGCTTACAAAAAACAGCTTACTAAAAATAAATGATTATGAATTGAATATTGAATTTAATGCAAGCAAAAGCTCTGCAATTCTAACAATATTGCATACACACGATTCGATTAAGTAACCTTCTTTTTTGGAGCCGTTTAAAAAATACAGGACATCGCTAGTTTTATTATAAAGAAATATATTTCATTTAACAACAGGCCGAATACTACTCGTACCTACTACATTGCAGTGTATGCAAAGAAAAATAAACTAACAGTAACGAACGCCGCTGTTATGACATCTGTCAACGCACATACTTTTACAATAGGAAATAATATTGACAACGTCATAGTAACAGTTTGTTTTTCTACGTCAAGAGTTAAGCTGATTGCAAACACACGTCGGAATTTCGATGGTGACTGTCCAACGTAAAACAGTTAGTTTTTATGACACAGTTACAGCTACGGTTACAATTAGTCTGAGGGAGGTAGATTGGCGTCAGAAGTATGGATAGATTAACACTGTGCCAAAATTAATATTTGATTTGAAAAAAAAATAAAAAAAGTATTGAACTGACTATAAAACGCACTAAAAATTGCCTTGGCTGAAATCGACTTCATAAATATGCTTAAGTAAATTAAAGCAACTAAATGATGCAATTATTTTTTACTCTTTAGTGCGCTTTGAAGTCGGTTTAATTTTTTTTTCACACTGCACCAAGTTATAGAATTAATAATAATAACTCACACACAAATAGCTCGAGTAATAAATATTAATTTGTAAACTTATCCAGCTTAATTGTTGTTAAATGTGTATTAGTTAAAAGGAAAGTATTGACAAGTACAAGTCTTGACAGACAAAGTCACAATATACTAGTTCAGTATGTAGATGATTCTCAATTCAATCATTCGGAATTGAGGTATCAAAATATTCATAGTGAAATTTATATAGTCATTACCAATTTCAAAGCTTATTACCTGTTCAGAATAGATAGAGTTGCCATGTATTTTTAATAATAAATCGAGACTAAATTAGAATTTAACTTCTATTATATTCTCATGCTTGTTGCAATAATTTAAAGAGATTAATTTTTTTCAATATTTTCAATTTATATAATTAATTTATGTCCGGTCTGGATGAAATAAATTTTTATATTTGGATTTCCGGTTTTAAGGTAAGCCTGGAAAATCTAAAGACCTTGTGTATTTGTGAAAATTGCTTGACTGGCAGATAATAGAAACAAATTAATAAGTCAAATTTAAAGGCTAGTCAATACGTAACTAATATCTCTTTAAAATACACAAACGACAGCGAATTAATCGTAAGACATGAAGTATCAATCTCTTTAATGGACATGAATTAAGATAACATTTTCATCACTGAAAAAACCTAATTTGTATTTGAGATTAAGTTTTTAATAAAAGTTTAAATTTTCGATAATTCATTATTGTAAAGCTGCATCCAGACATGAGGGACTCGTGCTACACTGAATGTTCGTCGAACCACGAGTACGTTGTATAAATGCTTGTGATATGCCGAGCTAAATATTCCAAAAAATTCTAAAATGAAGTCTATCCGATGTAAAGCGTAAAGTGTCGATCTCCTACACGTTGGAGCGAGCCAATCTATAACGGCCGCCCGCTGCCCACTCGGTACAAAAAAACTAACAAAACACGACAGCTGGTGCACAGCTAATAATAAAGTAGAATTTGGACGGACATTAACCATTATCTTAATTTTGATACGGCTTACAAAACAGCGTTAACTTCTGCGACATATGTGCCGGGGTAGAAACGGTTGCGGGAATTTTGTATACGTTATCTCGTATGGAATTTGAGGTAAAAAATTGCTACTAGCATGTCTGTTTTAGGTCAAAAATTATACTCATACCTTACATGTGTATGAATCCTTTAGGCTTTGATATTTTTAGCTGAAATCTTTAGATTAGATCAAAAATATCTGTTGCATACTTTTGTGTTTCTTTTACTATTGTTAGCATTTTAAAATATTACAATTTGTTACCATAGACAATACTGTACGATATTGTCTATGGTAACGTAAGCTTGTGTCTGTCGACCGTGATATGATTTCTGTATTTTAGAATAATAGTGTATTTTACTGTTCTTTTGGTTGTTACAAAGTATGCATATTTTAGTGTAATATTAATTATTGTAATTGAGTGGTTTTGTAATTCATTTAAAAAGAGCATTTGTCGAGTTTTTCTGGCCGCGTCTTTTCTCGTCACGGACTGCTTTTCCGATGCGGCGGTAGATAAAAGATTATGAAAGAATAAAACGATTTTGTAGACATCAGAATATTATTTATAAATAAATATTATAAATCCAGCTGCAACTAACACTATTTACTTTTTATTTTATTTATAAAATCAAATCTAGGTAATTGCTAAGTATGTAATCAAGTGAAGGTTTAATTCGATAGCACTTTTGAAAAGATAAGTGTCTCTTTTAAATCGTTATCATCGTCATTAACAGCTGATAGACGTACACTGCTGCAATAGGAAATTGAACTCCAAACACAACGATCCTGAGCGGCCTGTGGCCATCGACTGCCTGCGACACGTTTGATGTCGTCAGGCCACCTAGTGGGGTGTTAACCAACACTGCGTTTTCTAGTGCGGGGTCGCCATTATAATACCTTGGGCCCCATCAGCTCTTCCAACTTCGTGCCCTGCCCATTTTTACTTCAGTTCTGCAACTTGCTCAGCTATTTCGGTTGCTTTGTTTCTTCTACAGATCTTCTCATTTCTAATTCCGTTAAGAGAGATTGTATCATTTATTTAGGTAAATTTCTTATTTAACTTTTGTCATCCAGAAACCTTTAAAACACTCGCACACATGCTTTCTCAAGTTACAATTGCACAATGCCCATAATATTATACCATTACAAATTAACGACAGCATGACAGATATCATGTGTCGCAACCAGTTAAGATAAATCAGGCATTGTCAACTGGTACAACCACTGCGGAAGATATTGCTCCATGCTCAATCGTAAATCGAATCTTGACAGTTCAGTTATACTGAAACCTAAACTGTCAGTTGTCGGTAGCCATCTATTATCAGCTATCTCGCTCTAATCATGGCGACCGTCAAGACGTGGACAGTGTGACGAAAAAAGTTAGTAAGCTCGAGTTTGATATGTGGGTATGGTGTTCCGTAACTTGTTCTTACTAATATTATAAAAGCGAAAGTTTCTATGTATGGATGGATGTTTGTTACTCTTTCACACAAAAACTACTAAATGGATTTTGGTGAAACTTCACAATAATATAGCGTACATATCAGAATAACACATGGCTAAATTTTATCCCGAAATTCCCACGGGAACGAGAACTACGCGGCTGAAATTGAGGACATCCTCTAGTCTCTGGAAAATCGAACATAGGTAATATGTTTCATTACTATACTGAAGCCAAACTCGATTGAGAATGCTTGTCAACAAACAAATTAAAAATGAAGGTAGAAATCACTAGTCATTTTAAACTTTATTTTTTTAGTTAACTTGTTAATGACGTGTCTAATTCATGACAATAAATTAGATTAGTAAGCTTGTAATTAATTAATATATTCAACATCTTTTAAATTAGATTTTATAAAAAACAAAACATGATTTTAAATTTATGAGGCGTAAAATGTGTTGCATTTTCTACCTTCATTTTAAATATGTTTGTTTACAAGCATTCTCAATCGATTTCAGCTTTAGTATAGTAATGTTCTTAGTAACCAAGGCCAAACCAAGGTAAAATTTATTTAAAAAGTATGACTGAGTTTCTTTCTGGCTTTTCACGGTAGAATCTGCTTTCTGAACCAGTGTTAGTCACTACTCATAGACAGACGTGACTTTTCAAAAGTTGTTGTACTGTCTACTTGGAATTAATGAATTTGTAAATGTAATAACTATAATAAATAATAATAATTTTGGAATTGTTCAGAAATATCAAAAATTGGTCCTATTTTTCACTTTATGCAGAAATATAACTCTTGGTCATGTCAGAAATAGTATTTTGGTACTTAGATTAATTTACATAGTTTACGCTAACTTACCTATTTCTTGGTTGTCTGAACTATTTATTTAGCACACGCACTTGTTAATAGATAACTGAAAATAATAGTTAAATAACTTAATCAGAACTCGAGCGATACAAAAACTGGTGTGGACCCTTCGGGTAACCCTAAAGCAGGTACAAAAACTTCGTTAGCGGCGCCGGGCTCAAAGCATACGGACGATAACCATCAACTTCTTGGAAACCAACTTTCTTGGGGGACCTATGTTTTGTCTCCATAACTTAACCATATTAACTGTTCACACTCGATAGATTTCATAAGAATAAGTCGTCAACCTAGATGCCTATTGATACAATCAAGCGATATTTTATTCAAATTAAGGAATTAAGGCATTTTCGTTCGTCACGCACGACTGTTCTCAAATTAGGCGTAACTAAATAAATGGACACATCTATTTAAACAAGCTGTATTATGGCTCTCTATTGGTTTCATTTTGGTGCCTAGTTCACGACTTTGTTCCCCTATTATCAATACATCTTAAAATTATATTGAGGGTGAAACGCCCTAATAATACCAACCAACCCTCTTTCCAATTTTAGTTCAATTATCAATTGTTAATTTCAACTGGACCTAATATTCAGCTTTAAAATATAAATGTTTTAAGATGTATGGCTGTATTAAATTTTATAGAATTTTTGTATTTAGCAGTTTTTAAATAATCCTTCTCCTTAACAAAGATAAAGTTTTCTAAGGAAATGCTTATCAAACCATTTCTTACAACCTTTATTTTCTTAAAACTGACTGATGTTTTTATAAATGTATCCAGAAAATTGGCAGAAAAGGTTTTATTACAAGTAAGTTCTTGACTGCAATCACACCTGATGTCGTTTCTACAAGACATCGTAACAGAACGCTAAATCTCTAGGCGCTATGTTTTTGCGGGCAGGGCTAGTACGACCAAAGCCTCCAACCACTCAAGACAAATTAATAAAATCTCAATCGACCCTGTCGAAAGTTGAACCCCGGACCACCGTGTTATAAATCGACCGCGCATGTCACTGCGCTATGGAGAAAACGTTACGTTAAGTTACGAAATAACAACATTCAAAATTGATTTAAAAATATTTATTGAATTTTTTTTTAATATCGAAACAAAAATTTATTATAATCATTTGTTAGTGTGAGCAAAGCTTTATATATTTGATGAAGTCACATTATAGAGATACAAATAGAGAGATAATTCAAAATATTCGCCGCCAAAAACAGCCAGCAAGACCTTCCACGAACAAATCGTTTCCTTTAAAATCCGAAAAAGCGATTCCTTTCCATAAATTGAGACATCGTATCTGGTTAGTGTACACGTAGGCAAGTTATTGTCACCTTTTTTTGTCCCTTTTTCACACCAGGTAGATAGTTCGAGGTGTCGGCATATGGCTTTATAAATTGCTTTCGTTGTGTGAAATGATTGATGGAATATTAAATTATTGTATGATAAACGCTGCGATGAGTTTTAGGAAAAGCAGTTTTTTGAGTAATAATTAAAAAAAAGATGTTTTCATTAATGGTAGTAGATATACTTGGTATTGTTTTTCGGAAATTATACGTTTTCTAAAAATTATAATTAATCGCTCCCGAAACCTTTTGTATATAAAAATCCATGAAAATCATTTAAGCCATTTTCGAGATTTTTATTATAATTATATATGCAAGAAATTGTTCATTTATAATTATTTATTATTTATTTATTTATATTCCTGAATTTCTTGTATCCGTTTTTCGTGGATCGATATAATTTCCGAATTAAGTTAAATTATTAAATGTTATCTCTCATTAAGTTAAATAGAATTAAACTAGTCCGTTTGTTTTACAGTTAAGCTGAAACAAACAGCCTAACAGATAACATTTTTTTGTAGTAAGTACCTACAGTTTATTATTTTTATATGCATTTAGTTATGGTTGTTAATTCGATATTACAAACAGACACTTCACTTTTATTTATTTGTATAGATTATCACTACTATCTATTAGTATAAAGGCAAAAGTTTGTGAGTGTGTATGTTTGTTACTTTTTAAACGGCTGGAGCGATTTTAATAAAATTTGGTATAGTGTTAGCTGACATCTTGAATTAACGTATAGGCTACATTTTATCCCGAAATTCCCACGGGAACGAGAACTCTGCGGGTAAAACCGCAGGCGTCCCTAGTACTTGTATAATACACTCATACTCGTATAAGACAGTAAACAAGAGACGAATTAACTATTCAGGCACAGACAAATAGTTTAACGCTCGGATTTCGACACTTAGGAAAGCTAACCGCCGTCTTAACTACCGTGTTGATACCTTGTCTGCATTAAACTTAGCGCCATCTTGAATTACTCTATTTGTTCTAGAATAATTTATGACTTATATCTCAACACTATGGTAAGGTCTCGTTCATTGTTTGCCTAGAAAAAATAAAGTCCTGGATTCAGGTCAGGCTTAAACAATTAGGTACAACATTTTATTGTTAATTATATTAGCCAGGACCTGCCGCTTAACATGGCAGAATGGCATCGAGGCATGTGTAACACCACCGTTTCCGGGCCGAATTTTTTTACTGAAAATTAACCCTAACAAGCCCAGTAACCTATACTAACTGCTTGTTAACCGCTAGACCAGACTGCTTACATTTTTATTGCATAGCTGCATTAGTAGTGCACTATTATAAAAAGCAAAGAAGAATGCCAGTCAATGTATAGGACTGTAACATGTATAGGACATTAATAAAAGCATATTGTACAACAATGTATTATGCATCATTTTATTGCATTTCTATTTAAGAGATCTAGAACTTGGAGTATTCATATTATAAAATTTTTTAACAAAAATAGAACCGACTCCAAACGCACTAAAAAGTAAAAAATAACTGTGTAATTTAGTTGCTTTAATTTACTGAAGCATATCTATGAAGTCGGTGCCAGCCAAGTTTAAGGAACATTTATTTTACGTAATAAAGCAGTTTGTGGGTTCTAGGTAACGTCCTTGAAAGTAGAAACCTTGGCTGGCACCGACTCCTAGATATGCTTAAGTAAATTAAAGCAACTAAATTACACAGTTATTTTTTACTTTTTAGTGCGTTTGGAGTCGGTTCTATTTTTTGTTAAAAATTTTTATTTCTTACTTTTTAGTGATTTATCGCCACGTAGCGTACTCGTACTATACTGTCATAGTATATTATATAGCACTAGTAGCCAAAAAGCTACCGATACCGAGTCAAAAACCGAAATCGCTGTAAGCGTGCCTCCAAAATTTGAAGAGTTCCTTCAATTTACCCAGGATATCATCAGCAGATCCTAACAAGCGGACAATGGGACCACCTTGGATGTATGCCCTTTCTAATAAAAAAAGAATTATCAAAATCGGACAACACTGTAAAAAGTTATGCGTGGTCATACATAAAAAAAAAAAAAAAAATATATACGTGTCGAATTGAGAACCTCCTCCGTTTTTTTTCGTCGGTTAAAAAGTAAAGAAGAATGCCAGTCAATGTATAGGACATTAATAAAAGCATATTGTACAATAATGTATTATGCATCATTTTATTGCATTTTTTTTACTATTTAATATAATTTTTATTTAAGAGATCTAGAACTTGGAGTATTCATATTAAAAAGCACGGTAACAGGTAAAATGAAAATGACATTCGCAAAGTTTTTTTTAATGTATGACCAAGCATAACTTTTTACAGAGTTGTCCGATTTTGATAATTCTTATTTTAATAGAAATGGCATACTTTAAAGGTGGTTCCATTGTCATCATGTTAGGATCTGATGATGATATCCTGGGGAAATTGAAGGAACTCTTCAAATTTTGGAGGCACGCTTACAGCGATTTCGGTCTTTGTCTCGGTATCGGTAGCTTTTTGGCTACTAGTGCCATATAATATACTATGACAGTATAGTAAGAGTACGTTACGTGGCGATAAATCACTAAAAAGTAAGGAATAAAATTTTTTAACAAAAAATAGAACCGACTCTAAACGCACTAAAAAGTAAAAAATAACTGTGTCATTTAGTTGCTTTAATTTACTTAAGCATGTCTAGGAGTCGGTGCCAGCCAAAGTTTCTAATTTAAGGACATTACCTACAACTCACAAACTGCTTTACTAAGAAAAATAAATGTTCCTTAAACTTGGCTGGCACCGACTTCATAGATATGCTTAAGTAAATTAAAGCAACTAAATGACACAGTTATTTTTTACTTTTTAGTGCGTTTTGAGTCTGATCTATTTTTTGTTAAAAAATTTTATTAAAGGGCCTTTTGGAGCCCACTTTGGATAAAAATACAATATAAACTAAAGTTTTAAAAGGCTAGAACCCGGTAGATTTAAAAATGCGTAAAGAGTGTATATTAAATAGGAAATAGTTTAAATCCTTTTTTTATCAGAATGTTATTCCGAAGTCCAACAATAAAAATGGTTTATTGTAAAACATTTATATATTTATACCATATTTTTAGTATATTTACAATTTGTGATCTTTCTGGGTTAGGATCTGGCATTATTCTTTAATAATGCGTCGTCAATGCGTATAACACGCATCTAATTTAAATGGTTCTTAAAATCAAAATTTTCCATCGCAGCCTGTACACAAGGAAATATTGTCGTTCGTTTAATAAATAACAAAGTAAATAATACGCGAAACCAATTATAAGTTCACGTTGTTTATGTCGGAGATATCTCAAGTATTTTTACTGCAACAGTTAACTTTTACGATGCTCTGTGACTAGACGTGCAAGCTCTTTTATTTTTAAGTGCACTTTGTTCCGAGCCTATTTCCAGGTCTCTACTTACTGTGATTAAACAATGGAATGCACTTTTAGTTACTTTTAGTTTGAATGCTTCGCAAAACAGCGTTGTTTTACGATTCTCTACTTTAAAATATTGGGAGTTTCTATAAAAATTAATGGTGTGCTAGAACTTTAACCTGTGTTTTATAATGTTATTTTGTCAAATAATAATTTAAAACAATAAATACTTAAGTGATATAGTTTTTATTCGATTTTCATTCAACTTAATGAATAATAAACTATCTTTATAAATTTGTATACCTAAGCATTTAAAAATACTAAAAATTCCTATTATTATATAAATGTATGTTTTACATTAAGCCATTTTAACATAGTTTCTTTCCTTTTAATTTACAATCTTTACGCATTTTTGATTTTCATTCAACTTAATGTGGGCTTTAAAAGGCTAGTATCCAGAGGCGTTAAGCCTGTTTAATAATGAATTTCTAGCTTTGCGACTTTGTATACCTAAGCGTGTTAAATGTAATTTACAATAAATAGTAAAAAAAATGTAATAAAATGATGCATAATACATTGTTGTACAATATGTTTTTATAAGTGGGTTAAAGTCCTATACATTGTCTGGCATTCTCCTTTACAAAAATAATATTAATAAAGGAATGAGAGAACATAATTATTAGTTTCACCCGCGTAGTTTCCGTTTATGTAAGAGTATTCGGAAAAAATAATCAATATACTATACCAGAAAATAATCCATCTCTGTGCCATATTTCATTTAGATACGCTCGCCTGTGAAGCCTTTGATAAATAACAAAATATCAATAAAACATTTCGCACTATTTTCTTCATATTTTTCTTTCATAAAAACCTTCTCTTGATAGTAACAAACACAATTCATTTTATATTATAGATGATTTCTAAATAACAGCGTGTACTTCAAAATAAAACACGAGTTCAGTAGCTCCAAAAAATTTCCAAGTCATTCACACAAGTGGGGGCAAACTTTTACGATCCCGAGGGAAAAAATTAACAACTCTTTTTTTGGCTCGTAAACTGTATTGTCTAGTTTGAAGTTTTGGACACGAGGATTTAAAATTTTTAACACCATATGCTTGGCGCCGGTAAAATAAACTCGGTTTAGGCGCCATAACGCTTCAATCCAACGCCCCATATGCGCTTTATGGAGTGATGCTTAACTTCTTAAAGGGTAAACAATATAAGGTTTCACACTTCTAGGTTAAGATATCTCTATTTTAATACTCCAAATGAAAGGTAAGTTTGATAAATTATAATACCAGTACCATTATAAAACACACTTTACTACTTACTAGATCGATGTCCCAATAACCAGGTTTCTAATAAACTAGCAGTCGCCCGCGACTTCGTTCTGGTGAAAACCTCAAAGGTACCCTTTTAATTTTAAAGACAGACTTTCATATAAAGTGTGCTCTTTCCTCGCTACCCCTCTCAATTTAATTTTTTTATAGTTTCCCGTTAAGCAATATTCTACGTCCCGTCCCGTGTACTAAAGATCTACATTTTTGTTTAAAACATTGTACGATATTACAGTACATTAACATTAACAATATATATTTATGGCAAGCTGATGTATAATAATTTACAATCAGACATGCAAATCTAGAGATTAGCCCGTTTAAAAAACAAACAAATTTTTTCGTATATTATATGAATATGGTCTGCCATGCCAAATAAGCTGAAAAAAAAAGATCAAAGATCGTATTCTCAAAGAATATCAGTACCAAAATGTTGACTCCTATTCAGTACGTATAACATAACACGGAGGAGGTCAACTTAATTTGGACGATATGGCTGCAGTGTTATGTTTTTTAGAAATTTTGTAATATCTCCGAAACTATATAACTAATTAACATACGGTAAAAGGCAAATCTTATCTCTATAATATCCTTGTGATTATTAAATAATTTATTTTGATATGGATTTAAGTTTAGTTGTATAAATAATGACGTAAACTTAAGCATATGAATTAAATGATTTATTTCAGAGTCGCGCTTTTTAGAAATTTAACGATAAACGATAGACTTATCGATGTCTATTACTCTCTATATTCGTATTAAACGAAGTCGAATAAAATAATCATTTAGTTATTTTATTCAACACATAATTGTTAACAAAAATTAATTCACATGGGTCATTACAACCACACAAAACATAAATAAGTATAAATCGTTTATTGTGGCGAAATCGCCGGCGGCTCTTTTGTCGCTCGCACTATTTGTTGATTTAATATTTGTGCGGATGGCATAGGAAAAAAAATGCTATAGAAATAATCGAAACATGAACGGTGGGGTAGGTTCGACCATCTGTCGCCCGGGGGGTTGGTCAGAATCCATTTGTATATTGATGGCGTTTTCATGTTACGGTTAAATTATTTTTTTTGCATGCAAAACTTTATTTAGGTACTTTATTTTATTTGATCGGTCTGATTTCCTGAAAAATTGGCTTATGGTACCAGTAACAAGTTATCAATTTAAATTGAAAAAATCTTTATAAAAAACCTCTGAAATAAATCTCGTTTGAAATAATATTTAAGACTGGAAAAATAATTTCGTTATTGATTTACTGAAATACTTGAAAAATATATTTAGAGTCGGTATCAGGGTTGATATGAAATAATAGTAATTAGAATTTAAATATTTAATTCACTTCGAATAATCATACAATTATGGGACCTTGGTTATTATAGTATCTGGTACACCGATTTTTAATTTTGGAAATTGCTCGTTTAATTTCCAAAAATGTAAATTAGCTAGATCGATTCGCCAGCATGACTATCGCTCCCGTAACTCCCTGCATTCTACAAAATTTTTTGAAAATAGTTGAAGCCGAGAAACAGATTCTATATATTTATATATACAGGGTTGGCAATGTTTAAAACATTTGTTTTAAACATACGTTTAAAACACTGATTAAAACAATACAAAAATACATATCACGTTTAAAACATAATTAAAAACAATTTGTTTTAAACATATTTAAAACACATTAAAAAAAAACACATAATAAAGTGATTTTCTTAATTATTTCTGAAAAAAACTAGTTCAAAGAAAATGTTGAGAACTATCTCTCTCATCTCATTCAGAAAGACTTGTGCGGCCTAAGTGATTGTACACTTATATGGAAAGATTTACTCTCATCGGACTGGTTGCCAAAGATATAAAGCCGCAATGACACCTGCACATTTCGCTGCTTATATATTAGACCCCAATTATAATGAGGTCTATCAGAAAAGTACAATAGGCATGGAGTTTTAAGATTCAAGCTGCCCGCAAGCCTGAAAGATGTCCTGACGTACCGTGCGAAGAGTTATCCTTTTTTGGAATACATGTTTTTTTAATGAAAACACATGTGTGTGTCTGTGTGGTGGAAATCTCTGAGTAATAAAGTTATTTACTGCAACTGCTTCTTCCGCAGAAATTGAAAGGTTATTCTTAACATTCGGACTGGTACATTCAAAATTAAGAAATAGGCTCGGGACAGAGAAAGCTGCTAAATTGGTTGCAATTATGAGGGCTCTTAATCAACACAGTTCGCATGAGTTGATCATGGAAGATGAGGGTTGAGTTGAAGATAAGAGAAGTTGATTGCAATTGGAAACTGTTGTTTTATTTTTTTTTTATATTACATTATAATTACAATAAATACAGAACTTTTTTGATTATAAACTATTTTTTTTTATTTTTTTCGTGTTTAAAACATGTTAAAAAGGTGATTAAAACATGTTTTAAACAAGGCAATTAAAACAGCAATGAAGCATTTGTTTTTTTTGTTTTTCAAATAAAACATGATTCTGTTATACAATAATACAAGAATAAACACAATAATACAAGAATTACTCGTCTAAAGGTATAAGATTATGTATTCTATAAGCTAACATTTATAATTTCTTAAAAGACGTACTTAAATGTATTTGTCTACAATATCATAAGCCTAAAATAAACAGTATATACATCTATGCCAAAACAACTAAAAAGCAACGAGGCATATTTCGAAACGATGTTTGCGAAAAAGTAATAGAGGCCGAGTTACTATGACCGCAGCGTATCACAAAAACTAGCGACCCAACAAATCTGACCAAACGTGCCTGAATAAAACATCCCACCCCAGCATATGGCATCCGAAACGGTAGAAAAAAAACATCCACGGAAATTTATAACACGTCAAATCTTCAGAGAAATGGTTTCCTCCAGATAGAGACGTTATTTTTATATAAAATTAATTGTGCGGAGTCTTTCGATGCATCTGCCGCTCCTTTTGTCCTTTTTTTATCCACTGGCTACAAAGGTGCAGGTCGAATGCCCACGCTTCTTATAAATAACTTAAAATGACCTTGTGTATCCGATTCGCTCATTAAAATTCATGTAACCGATACCCGTCCTGTCGATAATTATTCGAATTTCCAATACCTAATTCCTATACACAATGTTAAAGTGAAGCCTTTCCTCGTGTTACCAACACCGATCATCGTAAACCCCCGATAATGAACGTCTCGAAAGCGAATGCTTATATTACATTTCAATTACCATATAAAATGTACCGAGCCACGATCCAAGGCAACTTCTTTCGATAATCATCTAATCAGAGATCATTCAATAACTTTTATTTCAATCCTCTGAGAGAATTATCACGCATTCCATAAAGAACTCTAATCGTCCGTGAATAGGGATTAAATTGCTCCGAACTGATTTATAGGTTTCGAGCGGAACCTCTTGTTTTATCTTTAAAGGATTCTACGTTGTCTATTTCTAGCGTGTCATGTGTAGAACAAAGGGTACAAAGGAAAATCGACACAATATTGTTAGTGTTTAAGTTTATTTTTAAACGAGACTTCGTTATCCAGTGACGTTCTTATTTCCGAGAGGCATGTTGGAAACGTCAATGAGCGCTCGTAATCGAGATTCGAAACGAAACGCAAAACGATGTTGCTCGAGTTGTCGATGCCATCGCAGTTCAAAAAGTTGCCGCACGGGAAAATAAAAATGCGACTGTTACGTGCTCGGCGGTACATTATATATTTTTTTTGCTTTTTGTCTCGAAATGGAACCGCAGCCCCTGGCTCATTTACCTCTATTGTTTAGTGGGAATTAAATGCGTTTTTCGTGTGCGCACAAAGCCGTGTGCCGGCGGTATTTCGATTCACTCCTTCCCCTGATAGTCGTAAACGTTTAAAAAACTTTACAACTTAATTACCTACATATGTTAAAGTGGACTGACACGATTTACAATGGTACCTTTGTGGTAATAAATTGTGGTGGAGACAATAAAGTTATTCGCGGGTAGGACAAAAAAACGAATGAAGAAAACAAAGCGCATAATGAATTAAACAACATAATGAGCCGTCGATTTGGGCCCGGAAAACGTGGACACCTGCGGGTAGAACCGTCTTCATTAAAACAAGATGACGGTGAGATCGGCGCACAGGTGCATTTTGATTGGAGGTTGCGAGTTAATATACCGCTAGTTAAACGTACACTGCAATATTGTATTTAATAGACTGTGGCGGTGTATCAAAGCTTTCCGTTTGTTCTGTTTCAACAGTTTGAAATGTATGTGATTTACAATATGGAGAGATATGCTCTCGCTTGTGTTTATAGTGATTTATTACGCTTCACGCGATTAAGTTCATTTGTTGTAAAGAACATCAACATCATCTTTAGGCCGTGTCTGTTTATAAAGCTTGAGTTGTTCAATAGGGTATCCAATCATCTTAATCACAACTAATCTCTATTTAATCTGTGTGTTTAATGGCTGTTTGTTGTTGATATCAGGTAACAAAGTTTGGAAACTTAGACTACTCTTAAGCAACGATTTATTATTTGGTGTTATAGTTTGACGGCCGGGTGGCGCGGTGGGTAGTGACCCTGCTTCTGCGTTCTAGGCTGTGAGTTCGATTCCCACATATGGAAAAATGTTTGTGTGATGTGATGTCTGGGTGTTTATCTATATATTTTAAGTGTTTATCTATATATTTTAAGTATTTATGTATAGTATATATAAAATATTGATCAGTTATCATAGTGCCCATATCACAAGCTACCTACACTAACTTTGGGGCTTTTGTATTATGTGTATTATCCTGTAAAATTTGTTTATTTATTTATAGTTATTGACTATACGACACAAAAAGTTTATCGCGCTATTTAAAGTAGAAACAAAGATTTTGATAAGTTAACTTTAACTCTATCAGTCAGTTAGTTAATGATTGATTGACAGAATTAATGTTTGACGTTCACTTAATTGATCATAACTGATAGAGTTACCTATTAGGTACATTTACCAGTACTATTTGACGATACACCTGCCCAATTGATCATCATAATCAGCCTTTTATCACCCACTGCAGGACCAGAAGGCGGGAGCTCCTTATAAGTGAAGAGATACTTCACATTATTTCTATTACAAAAATATAAACATATCGACTAAGAACAAAAACAACCAAACTAAACTTTAATTCAGTAGAATGCTCTGTATTTTCATTGACTCCAATTTCCCTACTTAGTATAAAGTTACTTAGAATAAAGTTACAAAAACGATCTCCGGTTTCAGATTAACCTGGTCCATCAAGTCACGATGCTGGTAATTGTTTCGTTCGCCCGTTGACAGGCGCCCCGGGACGCACCGATTGGCGGGAATCCCGCAAGATGGCCAACCCCGCCTGACCCATCCGTCAAGCGAAGATGGAACATCTGTTTTAACAACAGAGTGAACCAAAATATAGACGAAAAGCTTTAAATAAACAAACTTATAATATAATACGGTATTGAATTTAAAGAAACCAATTAACAGTTGTTTGGTTAAGATATAAACCTCTTGTAATAAATGCGTAAGTTTGAATAGATATAAAACTTATCATTAGACTGACATTACCATTGAATTGGCACCATAAAGACTTCGAGTCTAGCCGAAGTTCGGATCCACGAAATCTCCTTTTTAATAAAGAGGCATAACCCTGTAGAGGGCCAATAAATTACTAAAAAGTAAGAAAAAACGCACTAAAAAGTAAAAAAAAAATGCGTAATTTAGTTACTTAAGCATATTTATGAAGTCGGTGCCACCTAAGTTAAAGTAGATATAATTTAAGGGCGTTACCCATAACCCATAAGTATTTTGCCATTTCGTTAAGGAAACCTTCCTTAATTTTGCATGAAATTGGTTAATTGTTTTTATTATTTTATATAATTATTACTTTACTTTAAATAACATTTATATCATCAAAAGCGACAAAAGATTTTTACTAGCATTTTTAAAGTCTTTAATTAATGGCTACCTTCATTAGAAAAGCGGTAGGTAATATGTAGTCAATAAAAATGCTGTCAAGCTCATTTTTTTAATATTTAAATTTATATTTCCTATAGTCTATGGCTTTAACATGTCGTAGAGGCAGTTAATAAACGTTCCATATACAAAATTGAATTTAGAACAGTTTTCGGCAAAAGAGATTTCGCGTTGACAAGCTTCGGGTTGGATTTATGAGGGATTTAGGGAATCTGTGGATTCGACGCAAAAAGTTTTTCACTTAATTGCTCTGATTTATGTGCGATGATTGTCTGCTGTTGTGGTTTTCGTAAACATTTATATTTATTGGGTTGCCGTTGCCAAAAATACGGTCATAAAGTAAGCCGGAGCTAAGAAATACAAAAGCGCGTGAGGCGCCGAAATTATAGCGAAATCCTAATGGGATTTCCTTTACTATAACACTAGCAAACGCACGCGATTTCTCCCGGAAATCGTATCCGAAAGCTTAATCGCTTGGCGGTACGTCTCTGTCGGTATGGTGGTAGCCACGGCCGAAGTCGTGCACGCATGCATGTGAAAAATTGGTATATCAAGTTACCTTTAAAAATATCATTGTTTTTTTTGTAGTCCTCATAACGAGAAACAATCCTTCCATACTTTGATTTGTTATATCTCAAAGGGCTTAAGCAGCGTTTTCAATGAAAGCTGGCACTGGTACACTATCCACATTTATCGTCATATTTGCGTTAACAAAATCCATTTAGTAGTTTTTGCGTAAAAGACCTACAAACAAACATAAATCCTCACAAACTTTCGTATTAACATTTATATAATAAATACGGTCTGTCATGTAGTATGTTAACCAAGAAAAACAAAAAAGAGTGCTAACAAAGATTGCCCACAAAAATAAATGTAAGAAATTCTGGATTATCACGAAACACGCTAATGACTGTTGTAAACAGGGAAGAATGATGGACACCAGGCAAGACACTATGGCCCTTATAATTAAGGCAAGAAAGACTCGCCGGGCGACGATGGAGACCGTTTGTTTAGCGCAAACAAAGTTTCTTTCTTTCTTCCTCTGATGTACAATCAAAGTTGTACCGCATATTTCTTTGAGAATTTCGGGAGCGAAAAGGAAATTGCCAGCCTCGGGCTTTGATAGGGTTGTCACTTAAAAAATCTACCTATGTATATAATATTTGTATTTAGATTTTTGAAAGTAATTAATACAACAGTAGCTGATTCTTAACTAACACTTCATACTCGTAAAAACAAAAAAATTAAATTCAGCATGCAGACTTTTTAGCGTAAAATTAAAAAAAATTATCTGTGTCTTAATAAAAAATAGAAATAAGTTAAGTAAAAAAATTTTTTTTTATTTTTTTATTTAAGGAAACACAAGCTTAATCATTAACCGGATTAGGTGCATGAAGGATAAAAATGATTGCAATTTAATGCACACTGAGAGATATATTATAAAAAAATAAGCTCGCGCTTGACTACGATCTAACGTGATGGTAAGTGTAGACGTGGTCTAAGGTGGGACGCTTACTTAGAAGATGCCTATTCACTCTTGTTTTGAAGATAAGTTACAGGAATAAGGAAAAACTGAATTAGCTATGCGTATGATAAAAGATGATGCAAAATGCTTTGCTGCAAATTGGAGATAGCTCCATATAGGCAAACGCGCTTCAATGAACATTCGCAAAGCTGTTTGGTTAAAACTGCTAAGTTAAAAAATAGCAGCATTAGATTTTAAATAGTAAAAAATAACTGTGTCATTTAGTTGCTTTAATTTACTTAAGCATATCTATGAAGTCGGTGCCAGCAAGTTTAATGAACATTTATTTAACGTAGTAAAGCAGTTTGTGGGTTCTAGGTAATGTCCTTAAAGTAGAAACCCTGGCTGGCACTGACTCCTAGATATGCTTAAGTAAATGCAACTAAATGACACAGTTATTTTTTACTTTCTATTGTAATTACGGTTCTTTTGTTTGTTAATTTTTTTTATTTCTTTCTTTTTCGTGATTTATCGCCACGTAACGTACTTGTACTATACTGTCATAGTGTCATACGGCAATAGTGTAATACTGTCATACGGCACTACTAGCCAAAAAGCTACCGATACTTACACAAAAACCGAAATCGCTGCATTTTCCCAGGATATCATCATCAGATCCTAACATGATGACAATGGGACTATCTTGGAAGTGTGCCATTTCTATAAATAATAAAAAAATTATTATCAAAATCGGACAAGTCTGTAAAAATTTATGCGTGATCATACAAAAAAAAATATACGTGTCGAATTGAGATCCTCCTCAGTTTTTTTCGTCGGTTAAATAATAGCAGCGTTAAATTTTAAATAGCAGACAGATTTAATTACAATTTATTAATTACTAAGATACAGTTGAGATGTCTTCATCCGTAGCTCATTACTCTCTTACTCGCATATTTAACTCGTGACGTCATCATAGCGGGTAACTATTCATTATCTTAAAAGGTCGTTAAGTATATATGCATGCCACATGAAGCTGCGTAAATTAATATTCTCCCTTTTAATAATCTTTGCTACCCCTTTCAAGTGAGTACGATTCTGACTCTCTAAGATGAAACGTGTATGAGAAAAAATTAAGTATGATGTATTTACTTAAGTACCTGCTAATAATAATGGAATTATCATACATACATTTTAACAATAGTCCGAAATACTTAAATTCTGCGTTTTTTTAGCTTGCAGAGGTTATTGGATATATTTTAAAATAGAGGAAGCGTGCGGTTTTACCTGCGTAGTTCTTCGGGATTTTCCTGTGAGAATTTCGGGATAAAATGTAGCTTATATGTTATTCTGATATGTAAGCTATATTATTGTGAAGTTTCATCAAAATCCATTTAGTAGTTTTCATGTGAAAGAATAATAAATAAATAAATATTATAGGACAATTACACACATCGCTATATAGCCCCGAAGTAAGCGTACTAGTAAGTAGTTTGTGTTATGGATGCTATGATAACGAATGAATACTTTTATATATATTATACATAAATAATAATAATATATAGATAAACACCCGCACATTAGAAACATCCATGCTCATTACACAAACATTTTCCAGATGTGGGAATCGAACCCACAGCCTAGGACGCAGAAGCAGGGTCACTACCCACTGCGCCACTCGGCCGTCAGTAATAAACATACACACTCACAAACTTTCGCCTTTATAGTAGTATGATTAAAACTAGCCGCGTGTTTTCATTTTTGTCTAAACTATATGAAAACTTTAATTAATTAAACAGTACTCTTTGTCTATAAAAATGTAACCTCTATCTGAGTCAAATTTCATCAACGTTAGATTAAAATTTAAAGAAGAAAATTGACAATAAATAAACTCACTATTACATTGGTTAGTAGTGAATTGACAACCCTACTCGCACCGGCCGTTATATTCTTTTTATATTAACGTAATCTAAGGCGCTTAGATTTTTTGAAATCAGCCCGCCCTTTATTGTGCTTCATAGTCAGCTTCACAGGATTTTTTAAAGTGGCAATCTTGTTATTGTTATGTACCCTGTCGTCAATTTCCTTATAATATTTTTCTTTTTCCTTGCATATATAAGAAAAAGTTCTTCACTGCTTATGTGTCTGTTAGCGATAAACTCATAGACTACTGAATATGCGGTTTTTACAGAATATAAATTTGAGATATAACGAATGTATGGAGGAATTGTTTCTCTTTATTAGTGCTACAAAAATTTTTTAACAAAAAATAGAACCGACACAAAACGCACTAAAAAGTAAAAAATAACTGATGTCATTTAGTTACTTTCCAGCCAAGTTTAAAACATTTACTTAACGTAGTAAAGCAGTTAGTGGGTTCTTGGTAATGTCCTTAAAGTAGAAACCTTGGCTATCACCAACTCATGTTAAGTAAGTTAAGCAACTATAATTATTTTTTAAAAAAAACGAGTTCTCATTCACTTTATATATATTTTTTATGTATGACCACGCATAACTTTTTACAGAGTTGTCCGATTTTGATAATTCTTTTTTTATTAGAAAGGGCATACTTCCAAGGTGGTCCCATTGTCATCATGTTAGGATCTGATGATGATATCCTGGGGAAATTGAAGGAACTCCTCAAACTTTATAGGCACACATGCAGCGATTTCGGTTTTTGTGTAAGTATCGGTAGCTTTTAGGATACAAGTGCCATATAATATACTATGAGAGTATTAGTACGAGTAGGTTACATGTTGATAAATCACTAAAAAGTAAGAAATAAAATTTTTTAACAAACCTACCGACCGTCCGACTCACAACGCACTAAAAAGTAAAAAATAACTGCGTCATTTAGTTGCTTTAATTTACTTAAGTATATCTATGAAGCCGATGCCTGCCAAGTTTAAGGAACATTTATTTAACGTAGTAAAGCAGTTTATGGGTTCTAGGTAACGTCCTTAAAGTAGAAACCTTGGCTTTAAAAAAGTAAAAAATAAACGCAGTTTTTAGTGCGTTTTGAGTCGGTTCTATATTTTGTTAAAATTTTTTTATTGCAATGTACGCATTTTATCTCGAGACAATCGGCGATATATTACATTGTATAATATCTTAGTAAGTATCTCTTCCTTGTATACAATTAATTAACTTATTGACATCTGCATAAGCGGAAGACAAGTGAATTGAGGTTTTGTTTCTCAATCAAAGAGATTTCCGCCGTAATAACTCATTACGAATGGATAACGTTTTAATCGACGGTTTACGATCTTGGTTATTGCTGTTATTAATATTTCTTTCTTCAACTGTTGTTATTGACTTGATCATTTATTCCATTCTATAATTTGTATTTGCATTTTACATTATTATTTTTTAATAATGTCTCGAAGTCTCCTGTAACTTGCTAAAAGACCTTGGCCTTACTAGAAGTGCAGTAAGCTCTATATTGGAACGAGAGTCCTAAGCTGCTCTAGTAGGATCCTTCCGAATTTGGCTGGGCAGGGAGAATAACTTGAACAGTGGAGGTCAGCGTTGACGCGCGTCACTAAGAGATCTCTTATAAACCTACACCCGGGTCACAAGTCTCGAGCTCTGTTCGGAGTTTTTGTCTCAGCCACGCGATGGACCCGACACCAGCACGGTTAATCCATGGAATGCTAAGATATTCGTCTTTCTGTGAGTTTTTCATCTAGTAAAACGTACCATTTACAAGGGATACAAAAATAATATGTCTACTTACGAGCGAAGCCGTTAGCAATAGTTACATTAACAAATGCGAACGTAAGTTTGTTCGTGTCATTCTCACATCATACATTTTAATTACAACTTTTTTTTGTAGAATTTATCAGTTTAAAGTTTCCGAAATATAAAAAATACCTTAAAAGAAGCGTTACTTTGCGAAAATTCATTATTAATAGGTAGATAATAATTTACTGATGCACCACGCAAATGCACTGTACAATTAACATCTCCCGGGCATTATCTGGTTTCCTAGTAACGTATGTGGAAAGTATTCTGTCGGATCTGGGTGATTTTGCCTCTTGGGTTCATCGGCTTTTGGCGGAAAATAGCAAAAAAGACAAATTTTTTTAAAAATCTTTCTTAACAAAACAAAATAGTAATACCTAAAATATTGCTTTCGAGACTTACTAGGAAATCCAATCATCCAATAGATACATTTTGCCAACCTTTTTTTATCCACTACAAGTAAGCACATCTTATGGTAAGTGATGATGTAATATAACGCGGAAGCGGACTAGCCTGTTAGGAGTAGGATTATATCTACACCCCTTCGGTTTGACACGACATCGTACCAAGACGCTATCGCTTAGCGTTATGTCTTTGTCGGTAGGGTGGTAAGCCACGACCGAAGCCTCCAACCAACCAGACCCGGACCAATTCATAAAATCTCAATCACCCCTACCAGAAATCAGACCCGGGGCCTCCATCTTATAAATCCACAGCGCATACCACTGCGCCACGGCGGCCGTCATAACTTACATCTTGTTCTCTCATTTGCAAAGTTTAAAGGTTAGAATATTACAAAATCTATAAAGATAACGTATTTTTTAGTATCAATATTCCTACGTTCAGATATACAGCTACATAACATTTAAAATTTACAACTTCGAACTAAAACTAAAATGCTTTAAAGTACGGCTTTACGATTTTCGCTCGCTCATAAAATCGGCGCCAATATTTACTGGAGCCCCAAAGATATGTGTGACATCATGGGAAAAATACTTGCGGTATTTTCAAAATTATACTGGCAGGGGGTAGGTTATCAAAAATTGGGTATAGTATATCGTATGTCCTATTACTATTGACCATTGAAACTAAAAGTCAATGCCTTCCAAATTTAATATTTAAAATGGACGAGAGGAATAAATTCGTATTCTAATATTTTTATTATAGCCGACGCATTTTAAACTAAGTCGTGTTAATCTCAAAATTTTTGTTTAGTCAGTTAAGTTCCGTTAAGTTCACCAAATCGATCAGGATTGATCGAAAAAAAGTCAAGATATTACTTTTTATTTCAATCAGTTTTCTACTATGTCATAAAACCATTTATTTTACGAACCTTTTTAACGACTTCATACGGGTCACGATGACATCTGTAAACAATAAAAAGATTTTTAATATCTTGTAAAATATATAAAATAAAGAAATGTTACATTTACAAAAAATATAAAGTTCAAATGGGCAAAGCTATTTCTACATCATTTCACTCGGAATCAAAATTTAGGTGCTATTTTTCTGTTTTATGCCATTTTCTAAATTGGTCCAGGTCTAGCCGGTGGAAGGCTTCGGCCGTGGCTAGTGCGTGTCACCAAGCAATTTAGCGTTCCGGCACGATGTTGTGCAGAAACGGAGAGGGGTTTGGATATTCTACTACTCCTAACAAGTTAGAAGTTTCATTGCAAGTTTGCTTCCATCTTAGATTGCAACAACACTGGCGTGATTGCATATATACGATAGTTGTAATAAATAGAAAAAAGTACGTATATATTATTTCATTTTTTTAGTCGGCGTTAATCAATCGATGGAGTTTACTCAATGATTTTCACTTTATGATTCGATATGATTTCTTAATCTAAGAATGCCCATTATTTTAATGTTCACACCCAAAAGCGTAGAGAATTTAAAAACGGCTTTATTTTCCAAAATGGCCGACGTTTTTTTCATAATGAACGTCATTACCTATCGCTCCACAAACGCTCTCTAATTCCAATTTCAATCCCTTCGCACGTTATTTCTCATACCTGGAAGACGCAAGCGCATCGCTCAATATCTAATAGGCTAAGAGACGGTTGTTTGATATGTGGTACCTTACCCTACACTACTTTTTTATTTTTACAATTTAGCCGTTGCCTGCAATCACATCTGATGGTAAGTGATAATGCAATCTATGATGGAAGCGGGCTATCTTGTTATGAATAGGATAAAATCCACTCTTTTCGGTTTATCTTTCAGGTGGTAACTAGCCACGGCTGAAGTCTCCCAGCAGTTAGATCTGGACTAATTTAGACTTCTTTACGACTAACCGGCTGAAGCGATTTTAATCAAATTTGGTTTGGAGTTAGCTGATTAACACAAAGGACATAATTATTTTATCCCAAAAGTCGGAACGGGAAATACTAGGGTAAAACCGTGGGCCTCCCCTCTAGTTATTTATAGTAAAAAAATTAAACCTTACAATAACCCAAAATTCAATAAAATTTTTGTCAATTTCAGAAGATTTTTTTAATAAGTACAAAAGTTTCATCTCAGTCTCTTAGTGTACAAGATCTTGTCGTCTCTACCAACGTCCTTAGCATAGTATTGCTATCCTTTTTCCTCCTAGAACCTTATGCGGCAGAGCAAACACGGGTTCAGAATTAAGCAATTATGGTTAATTTCGAATCTCCCCATAGCCAGTCGTGTCGGCGAGGGAATGTGTTATTTTGTTTCGTAATTTGTGAGAAGGCATCCGCTTGACCAGCTGTAAATTACACACTGTACAGATGATTTTTTAAGTAGAATATTGGGTTTTAAGTAGTTTAGAATCTTCTCTATCTACTCGATATGATACTTAGGCTCTCTTGGATGGAGCAGCGCAATTCAAATAAAAATCCTATTGGTACGTACGTTCATCTTATAGTGAACAACATGATTAACGGAATGGTCACCAATAGAAAAGTGAAAAAGAGGACGTCAAAGAAAATATGGAGTGACATCTTTCAACAGAGAGTAGGACCGGAATGGATGAGCATCGCTAGGAATCGGAATATATGGCAAAACTTGAGGGAAACACTTCTACCAGACTTGTAATGAGTAATAAATGTTCTGGCAATTAATGTTAATACCTAATTTTATTCTGTGCGTTACTCATAAGAGAACAGACTATACGACTAGACTATAAGAGAACAGATACCGTGAAATCATCGACTTGATTTCTGGAATCCCGATGGATTAATAATACAGTCTTTATTTTTAAAAAAATCATTATAAAAGAAAAAATCATCAAAATCAAAAAATATTCTTACAAAAAAATCAATTACATCTAAACATGCCTCAACACGATATGATGTCGTGTAGAAGCCGAAAGGTGTCTGGAGGTTCACGCTACTCCTAACTAGCTAGCCCGTTTACATCTTAGATTGCATCATCACTTACCATTAGGTGTGATTGCAGTCAAGTGCTAACTTGTAATGATTAAAAAAAAAACTTACTTTTAATTTAAGAATGCATCAAACAAACGTTACTCAAGAAAAACAAAAAGGTTTAGACAGCTAAAAACTAGTTATCATAAATTAACTTTATTGAAGCAGTAAATATTTTAATAAGCATAGACAACATGCAGGTTTTTTCACTACTCTAAAAGCCACTCGTCTCAGATTACTTAATAACATATTCGGAACACAAGTAAATAAACATTCATATTCACTTCACTTAACTTTATTATACAGATCATTATTCTAAACACCGATCGCGGTCGATCTGATATGATCCGATTTACCGGCAATCATTCCTTCAATACGTCACATCGAATTATATTTAAAATATTGTCTGTGCTCTTGAAAAAATTGTGTTATAGCCGATGGATTTAAATTAGAAGAGTGTATTTAAATTATACGATACGGTATCTGTGATATTCGTAGTAGTACAAGTTTTTAAAATTAAAACAGTTGCGTTATTTATTTAATTATGAAAATAATTTCAAATATTTGTACCATTTGTATAAATCATTGTTAGGAAATTTTACTATTTTTATTTTGTTTTTGTAAAAGAGGATTTAAGGAACCTAGACCCCACCACGCTGCTCCAATATGTGTTGGCGGGCTATATGTGTAAATAAAAAGTTTCAATTCAATTAAAATTTTCCCTGATTCAATATTTTGTCAATATCTAAACATGGCTTCTATACTAAAGCCAAACTCGATTGAGAATGCTTGTCAACAAACAAATTAAAAATGAAGGTAGAAATCACTAGTCATTTTACACCTAATTTTTTAAATTAACTAGTTAATGATGAATTAATGACAATAAATTAGATTAGTTAGCTTAAAACTAATTAATATATTCAATATCTTTTAAATAAGATTTTATAAAAAAACAAAACATAATTTTGAATTTATTAGGCATAAAATGAGTTGCATTTTCTACCTTCATTTTAAATTTGTTTGTTGACAAGCATTCTCAATCGAGTTTGGCTTTAGTATAGGTGTTGAGCACACCTAGAAGCCATGTTTACATACATACTGACATTTTTTGACTTTTTTAGAGTTGAATATGAATTTATGTAGTATTATTTTAAAATATTGTTAATACAAAGTTGTAGACACCACTATTTTTGATACGTTTTAATGTATTCAAAGTTAAAGAGAATAATAAATATAGAATTATTTATCTGAATTCTGAATGGATTTTTATGAACTGAAATATTACAGAATAACGCATAGGTTACTTTTTTCCAAAATTCCCACGAGAACGAGAACTGTGAACGTTATGATTAGTTATAATCTAAGAAAGACCATTCGATCGAATCGTACTTCCGTATCGGACACTGTAAAACTGCCTTAACTACGACGTGATTAATATTCTCATGGCAGAGTGACACTCTACGTCAGCGAACAGTAATATGATTGGACGTTTTCATATAAATTACCACACCGGGCGGGGCCTATTGGTATAATTAAAAAACATAGATTATTATCGCCTTACCGGCCAGCCAGGTTTCCGGTACGTAATTGTTAATAGGGTCGGCTCTTGGGCTATTTTAATGAATATTATTCTCTTCCAAAGCATTTCTTGAATAGCTAATAGGCCGGTCTGTTATTTTTATTATTAATAATTATATTAATGATCTTTTAATTGGACGAAAATATTGTGGTTGTAAAGTACCTATTTATGTCGCGTCGTTGTTTTTGAAGTTTTTTAATTTTGATAATAAGGAAACGGCGGTCAAAACATTTTTTATAATTAGGATTGAGAAATATGAATAATTTATTTTTTAATTTTAGTCATTATTTTTGGTGTGGCATAAATTGATCGCCTTATCGTAGGTATAGTTATGAGTTCTATTGCATAAATAGTTAAGCAATGATTGCTTTAATTGACATTTAGTAATAGTCAAATTCAAGACACTTTTTCGCAATTATTATTATCAAAATATGAGAAAATCTCAATTTTTTTTAATGACTACAAGTTGGCCCTTGACTGCTATCACACCTGATGTTAAGTGATCATGAAATCTAAGATGGAAGCGGGCTAACTTGTTAGGAGTAGGATGAAAATCTACACTTCTATCTGTTTCTACACGACATCGTATCGGAACGCTAAATCGCTTGTCTTTGTCGGTAGGGTAGTAACTAGCCACGGCGAAAGCCTCCCACCAGCAAGACCAAGACAAATTAAGAAAAATCTCAATCTGCCCCGCCGGAAATCGAACCCAGGACCTCTGTCTTATAAATCCACCGCGCATACCACTGCGCCACGGACGTACGTCAAAAGTCAATCAATCAATTTCTTAATTGCTCCTGGTCTGGCTGGTGAGAGGCTTTGGCCGGGGCTAGTGTACAACCTGCCGGCAAAGAAATACCGCCAAGTGATATAGCGTTCCGGTACGATCTCGTGCAGAAATCAAAAGGAATGTTAAACTAACCTTGTTAGGAGTACAATGATGCTCCTAACAAAATAGCCCACTTCCATCTTAGATTGCATCATCACTTATCAGGTGTGATTGGAGTCAAGGGCAAACTAGTAATTAATAAAAAAATGTATTATTATTGTCAAAGTTTACTCTTGCGCATAAATTCTAAATATTGAACACTCATTTACATAACGTTTTATCATTAACAGATACAAGATTCGAATGTATTACAGCACTCGCAACCTGATCCTATATTAATGAATTCACTTAACAATTAGTGCGTAGTAAACTCAGGCACAAGTAATGTGGGTAACACAATATTCTAACGTCACAACACTGTTATCACGTCTTGATGAATTACATCAGTGAAGAGATATCGGGTTCAATTGAGGTGTGTATTGTCCCGCATTAGTGTATTCGTTACGGCCACGTTGGTCTGGTGCTTAGCCTATGTAGCATAGGATCACGACGTCCTGGGTTCGAGAGCTAAGATTTTTTTAATTCATAGCAAGTTTTTTTTTTGTCAAAATGAATTTTGACGACCTCCGTGGCACAGTGGTATGCGCTGTGGATTTATAAGACGGAGGTCCTGGGTTCGATTCCCGGCGGGGTAAATTGAGATTTTTTTAAATTTATCTTGGTCTGGCTGGTTGCTGGTGGCTTTCGCCGTGGCTAGTTACCACCCTACCGACAAAGACGTACCGCCAAGCGATTTAGCGTTCCGGTACGATGTCGCGTAGAAACCAAGGTGTGGATTTCATCCTACTCCTAACAAGTTAGCCCGCTTCCATCTTAGACTGCATCATCATTTAACATTAGGTGTGATAGCAGTTAAGGGCTAACTTGTAGTCGATAAAAAATAAGAGTTACCCTTGACTACAATCACGCGATGGTAGATGATGATGCAACCTAAGATGTAGATGTATGAACGCTAAATCGCTTGGGTTTCCAGCCGGGAATTGAACCCAGAACCTCAATCTTATAAATCCACTACGCATATCGTTGCGCCTTGAAGGTCACCAAAATTTCAAAGAATTGAATTTTATTCCCAGAAATTCTCAGAGTTGGGAAATTGGTAGTGTTATACCCCCACGCCTTGGTGGTCTTTAAGGGGTTTTAAATTTGTCGTACGGTCGTCAGTCAGTAAAAAAAATAACTTGAATACAAGCTCACTTGTCGCTAAGTGGTTAAAATAAATTGATAACGATGATGATGATTTTTTTTTATCGACTACAAGTTAGCCCTTGACTGCTATCACACCTGATGTTAAGTGATGATGCAGTCTAAGATGGAAGCGGGCTAACTCGTTAGGAGTAGGATGAAATCCACACCCCTTTCGGTTTCCACACGACATCGTACCGGAACGCTAAATCGCTTGGCGGTACGTCTTTGTCGGTAGGGTGGTAACTAGCCACGGCGAAAGCCTCCCACCAGCCAGACCAAGACAAATTAAGAAAAATCTCAATCTGCCCCGCCGGGAATCGAACCCAGGACCTCCGTCTTATAAATCCACCGCGCATACCACTGCGCCACGGAGGTCGTCAAAAAGCTAATCTGAATAAAATAAGCTTAGCTTTTCCAATTCAACGCAAACCAACCACCTCGTTATCAGGGGCTGTATAAACTAACCACGACACCCACGAGTTCTAGTATAGAATAACTAAAAACTAAACCACGTACCACTTGAACTCAAACCACGCAAACTTTAACCTTACGCCAAAGTTACAAACTGCTCCATAAAATTTTCATAAACTACCACTCTGTTAACCTTAGCAGTACTGGAATATTCATCGCTTTAACTATTTAGGGGCTGTACTTAGGTATACAGTGAAGAGTGAACCAATAAAGCATCTAATACACCTCTCAGAATTTGCATCTCAAACGATGTCTCGGATCTCGATACTAGGGCGGTGTCGGAGACAGTTTCGGGGCTTATATTAAACTGTTCGAGATGTTAATAAAAGCAGTTGATTAAAACATGGTAAGATGTTACAATCAAAATATAGGAAAGTAAATACAGGCGCGGGTTTGAATTATTAAGCTAAGATCTCAGTTTTATTGAAGTGAAGAAATCAGCTTTAATAATGAAACTTAAAAGGGATTGTAAAGATGAAAGAGCAAATTATAACAACAATATAAATATGTAGAACATTTTTCTTTAATCAGTCAATCACAAGGTCCTGGGTTCAGATCCTGGATGGGTGGGTTTGTCATTCTTTTATGAAATATTTAGTTCATTGCAAGCCTAGAGTCAGTTGGTGGTGTTATACAATGCCTCGGAGAGGACGTTAAGCCGTCGGTTCCAGTCACTATCATTTCTGATAGTTATCGTTAATAAATTAAACATACCACCCTAAGGGCTAACGCTACTACCGACCTTACCTCCCGGCTGTATAATGAAAAATAGTATGGACAGCGCGACGGAGCGCGGCGCGGGTACTATAACCACCCACACGCGAGCGTGTTTGTTTCTACAAATCAGTCGAGCGCCGCTAGATGCTACGGTCAAATAAATATTTGTTGATTTTATTGAATAAAACTCCATACCCGCATTGAAGCAGCGTGCCCGCGCGGGTTTTGCGCTCCAAATCTCTTCTTCTATAAGGAAGTATAGGCCTGGTCCTGTTGTGGGCCGTTAATAGGCTGATAATGATGATGATGAAGTCAAACATTGATAAGTAATTTATTAAAAAATAAAAGTATATTAATGGTAAATATGCGAAAGAAAATATTACCAAATTGCAGCAATTTCGTTTGGTGCCAGAAATAAACTTATAATTTTCGACGGACAGTTTCCAGTTCTTCAGTTATTTGCATTAATTTATTACTTGGTAACTAGGTGCGGTACATTATTTGGTCAGGAACTCTATACAATAATCTCCCAAGTATAATAATGTTCAAAAATCCGAATAAAATATTAGTAGCACGAGCTCAAATGACCCACATTCAAATATTTGATGTACGAATGTCTCTTTTGTTGGAACACTTTGTTATTCTTTTGAATTATAACGACTTTGAAGACGAGGACCGAGTTCTGAAGGAATTTTATAGTGGTCTTATATTCTTTGGTTTCATTTGTCGTGGTTTTGGAGGGCTTTTGTTTAAATCTAATAGTGTTGTCGACGGTTTTATGTTGGGATTTATTTTTATTACGCTGAAATTCTTGAAGCAGGAAACTATTTGAAAGAGAGAGCTCGATAGCTACTAATCACTATTCAAGATAATAAAACCACTCTCATTAGCTTTTTAAAGAATTTTTGATCTGTAACTATATTAGAATACAATACTAAAGAGAGAAAGCTAGTAAAATAGGTATATTATGAGAGAATATACTTGGTCGTTAAGACAAATTGTTAGTAACGTTAAGTTAAATATAGCTAATAAGTTAATATGTAGACATGGTTTTTGTTAGTGTTTCTTAATAAGGAACTGTGGTTTATTCTTAGGTTCACTTTTAATCTGTAGTGTTTTGAGAATATTGTTAAACCAGTGTAAAAATGTCTATATATCAAAATGAGATTTGATTTTATAAAATGCCTTTTAACTTCGAATCGTGTACCTCCTCCGTTTTTTCTTTAAAAATTAAGTGTATTCCAAATCGTATTGGTCCCACAAACTGTAAAACATATTCGTATTGTTTTTTTTTATAAAAAGCGGTTTCACACACCATATAGCAAATTCATTGAAGCGTTACATTCAAATATTATCCATTCGGAATGTAGATTCGGTATGAAATTTTCATCTGCCCCAAATACCGTGCTTAGAATGTAAATTGTCATAATAATAGCTTGTTGCATGGGAAATGGATGTCATTAATGATTTACATTCGACGTTCGCTTGTGTATGGCGTTCATTTGGCTTCATTTGGCTTGATAATTTGTTCAAGTGATGGATATTATGGCATAAAGTGTGATAAGTGTTATAATCAACACCTTGCTTACGCCTCTGTGGTGCAGAGATATGTAAAGGTCTCCGTAGCGCGGTGGATTTATAAAATGGAAGTCCTGGAATTGATTCTCGGCTGGGTCGATTGAGATTTTCGAAATTGATCCAGATTTAATAGGTAATAGGCTTTACTGGCAAGCACGTCCGTCAAGCGATTTAGCTTTCCGATACTATGTGCAGAAACTGAAAGGGGTTGAGAATTGTCTACTCTTAACAAGATAGCCTGCCATTTTAGATTATCCCCTTAGAGACCATCAGGCATTGTTGTAGGCAAGGACTAACTTGTACCTCATTCACCAATTTGTCTATCGCTTTTGTTTTTATTTTTTTATCCATCATCATCATCATCATCATCATCATTAACAGCCGATGAACGTCCTCTGTTGGATAGGCCTTTTTTAGGGACTTCCAAACACAACGATCCTGAACCACTTGTGGCCAGCGGCTCCCTGCGACCCGTTTGATGTCGTCAGTCCACCTAGTGGGGGGTCAACCAACACTGCTTTTTAACTATCATCGTATATATATATTTTTTTTCATGTATGACCACGCATAACTTTTTACAGAGCTGTCCGATTTTGATAATTCTTTTTTTATTAGAAAGGGCATACTTCCAAGGTGGTCTCATTGTCATCATGTTAGGATCTGATGATGATATCCTGGGAAAATTGAAGGAAATCTTCAAATTTTGGAGGCACGCTTACAGCGATTTCGGTTTTTGTCTCGTTATCGGTAGCTTTTTGGCTACTAGTGCCGTATAATCTCTATGACAGTATAGGACGAGTATGTTACGTGGCGATAAATCACTAAAAAGTAAGAAATAAATTTTTGCATTTTAGAAACGCACTAAAAAGAAAAAAATAACTGTCATTTAGTTGCTTTAGAGAGAAATGCTATCCGAAAAAGTGCCAGCAGTCATTGAAGCGTGCTATTTTTTATTAATATAAGAAAATATACCAATGCTTTTAGTATAATCCTTTAAAACAACCTATGCGTAAATTCCAGCATTACCGTTCATTGAACCAACGCTAATGCACGTATAATTACAACGGATAACGGCACAACGTACGAGTACGTAGCAATTTAATATCCAATAACAAATAAAGCACTTACAATGCATATAATTCCTGAACACGCTCATGTTTATTACGCAATGCAAATTGCAGCAAGTGATTTTATAATTACTGCAACATACTTGTTTTTAGCCGAATTATATGCAAATTAATGGCGGAACGAGATAATATTTGCACACCGCAATTCAAATGTAGATATTGCAGATAGAAAATGCCTTGTTGGTCTAGTGGTTAGCATCTGCCTTCGATCACGACGTCCTGAGTTTGAATTTTGGGTCGGGTCATGGAATAATTCTGAGTTTTTCATTCTTCTATAAAATTTTCAGGACTTTCAACATTCCAAGCCCGGAGTCAGGAAGTTGGTGGTGTTACAACCCCGTGCCTCAAATTAAAAAAGGCACCAGGGCCCGATCTTATCTATCCAGAGGTGGTCAAACTTGCTGCTGAAACTATCCCAGAAAAAATCAAGGAGGTTTTAGACGACATCTTTACAAGTGGCACCTTCCCGGCAACTTGGAAGATAGCTAGTCTAGTACTATTAAAAAAAGCAAATAAACCCGCTGACGACCCGACGGGGTACAGACCTATCTGCTTACTTGACAGCTACGGAAAACTGACGGAACGAGTGCTACTAAACCGAATTGAGAAACTATTACCTGATCATGGGGGACTAGCTAACAATCAATACGGTTTCAGGAAAGGTCGTTCTACCTTGATGGCAATACAGGAAATAGTACGAACGGCTATAAACGCAAGAAATTGCACACAGCGAACCCGTAAAATCTGCGCCCTAATATGCCTGGACGTAAGAAACGCTTTCAACTCTGCGTCTTGGAGAGAGATAGTTCTCGAACTTAACAGAAATTTCCAGGATATATATTAAACCTAGTCAGCAGCTACCTTGAAGACAGGCATATTAAGGTTAAAGACAATAAGGGTAGAGAGGACGTCATAAAAGTCAGCAGTGGCGTGCCCCAAGGATCGATTCTGGGTCCAACTCTATGGAACATCTTGTATGATGGGGTACTCAGGCTGAAACAAGAAGAGGGGATTCAGTTGGTGGGTTTCGCTGACGACCTGGCACTAGTTGTCGTCGCCAAAACAGAGAAATCTCTTATGACCAAGGCAAACACAGCCCTCCAACGAATTAATAAATGGATGCAGAAGAAGAAACTCTACCTAGCGCCGGAGAAGACAGAAGCCATTGTCTTTAGCGGAAGACGAAAACTGGAGAGCATTAAATTTGCAGTTGAAAATACGTCAGTCACTCCAAAGGACCACGTTAAATACCTTGGGGTCTGGCTCGACAAAAGCCTTAACTACAAAAAACACCTTGAAGAGGACGCTAAAAAAGCTCAAAACCTGGCAGAGGCACTGTACAGACTGATGCCAACAAAAGGAGGACCCAGAGCAAGTAAAAGAGAGTGCTGGCGTCTGTAGCTTACTCTGTTATCCTCTACGGGGCACCAATTTTCGAAAAAGCCATGAAAGTTGAACAGTACCGGAAAAAACTTGAGGCAGTACAGAGGCGAATGGCTATAGGCATATGCGGAGCATACAGGACGATATCAACTGACGCGGTTCTCGTTATTGCAGGCCTTGTCCCTATAGCGAAACTTGTAACTGAACGCGCCCAATCTTTCGCAAATAAGACTCTGACTTGTCATGAACTGCGGGAGAAAAGTCTGACAGAATGGGAAGTTGAATGGTCGGGGGCTGGAAAGAAGAATGTTAAATGCTGGCACAAAAGGAACCACGGGGGGGTGGATCGCTAGATTACTCAGGCGCTAAGTGGTTACGGAGTGTTCAACACCTACCTCTTCGCAATAGGGAAAGCGCCTACTGAATACTGCTACTTTTGCGGAGAGGAGGACACTCCGCGACACGCTATTTTTGAGTGTCCGGCCTTTAATGACCTGAGATCAGCGGCACAAGGAACCAACAGCAAAGTGGACCCAGACAACCTAATTGAGCGTATGCTCTCCGGGGAAGTCGAGTGGAACACATACGGCAAAATGCTCCGCAAAATAATGATGAGGAAAGAGGAAAGGGAAAAGGAAGAGAAAAAAGAAAATAAAATAACTTAAAGGCAGCCAGCACGATGAAATGCCACGCGGTACCGTGCTGTCTCGGCAGTAAAGAGATTCGTCTCGGGAATAAAAAAAAACCCCGTGCCTCGGAGAGCACGTTAAGCCGTCGGTCCCGGTCATTGTCATCAACATCTGATAGTGATCGTTGCTAAACGATCACTATCTGATTAGCACCTTAAGCCTTCCAACCCGCATTTGAGCAGCGTGATACGTCTACGCTTCATATCCCCTTTCCTCTTAGGAAGGAGGCCTGGCCCAGTAGTGGGTCAGGAATAGATTCATAATGATGATGATGCTGACATGTTTTTAGGGAAATTATATGCAAATTAATGGCGAAACGAAACTATATTTGCACACCGCAATTCAAATGTAGATATCGCAGATAGATATATATATATATATTTTACGAGGCGAAAGCTATGCATTATCTGATGATATATTACGTGGCTTCGATCACGAGGTCTTCGTTTTAATCTTTCATGAAATTCTCAGTACATTCCAAGCCCGAAGTCAGGAAGTTGGTGGCGTTACACCCCATACCTCGAAGAGCACATTAAGCCCTCGGTCCTGGTCACTATCAACAATATCTGATTGTGATCGTAAATAAATGACACATTATCACCCTAAGCCTTCCAACCCGCATTGGAGCAGCGTGGTGGGTCTACGCTCCTCTTTCCTCTAAGGAGGAAGGTCTGACCCTGTAGTGGGCCATAAATAAATTAAAAATGATGATGATGCTGACTTGTTTTTAGCGAAATTATATGCAAATTAATGGCGAAACGAGATAATATTTGCACACCGCAATTCAAATGTAGATATTGCAGATAGAGATATTTTACGAGGCGAACGCTATGCGTTATCTGATGACATGTTACGTGCTTACAATAGGTGCTATAATGTAGGAATTCGTACTACTGTAACACTGTCATATATTGTTAATATTAATGTAGCTACTGAATCTATTTTCAATGTAAAATATAGAGCTAAATGAGATGAGCTCGATATATTATCTGATGCATTTGATTACAATGGTTGTAATAAAATAGATGATGCAGAGATATTTTCATCTATTTTAAATACTGATAAAACAGATGATTCAAATGAAATAAATTAAATGTTAATTCATATTTGTGATTTGACAAGTGTACAAATGTTTGTAAATTAGTTAGTCAAAATGCCAGTAAACAAATGAATCACTTTTGACTAACTACAACTACATACATAAAACTGTTAATTTTGAGATTGATAGCTCAGAACTTTTAAGTAGGATTAGACTTGCTCTACCTGATCAGAATAGTATGACAACATATTGTTACAGATGACCCTCGGAGGAATTACGAAGTAAAAGAGTTTATAGTTGGAAACCTCATTTGGATTCAAAGTAAATGCAAGTTAAAAAAGGAATAAGTTAAAAGAATAGAACAATTCAAATTGATTTCGTGTACAGAACAAAGACTAGATTCAGAGAGTTCAAAGCGAGTTGTCGTTGAGTCAAGGGAAATGTTCCCTGAGAGTGTGCGTGTAAGGACGATGGATCTGTAGTGGTCCCCCAGTGTGGTTGTGGGTGTGGCCGTGAGGAGCCGAGGCAGATCATCGTCGCCGCCGTGATGGGTTTCTTCAGGCTTAGAAGCGTGAAACGACGGTGTCGCAGCGTGCTGCATCGAATCTTGTATACCTATCTATTTATTGGTTAATAAACGTCTAGTTCTCTCTGTCGTGTGGTTGTTCTTCCATCCTGGAACCCTAGGACGTTACAATATTTAAAAATGCCGATATATTTAATAACTCTGCAAAATCATTTAAATACAAAATAAAAAACACATGTCTTCCCATTAGTTTACTGATGTGTTGTTTTTTTTTTAGTTCATTAGTTTTAAGTTGGTATAATCATTTTTTGTTTTATCTTTTCTTTTTTCTTTTTGTAACTTTAGATTTAAGTCATAGTTTAATTATTATTATTTGTTGTCCAGTCCTCAAATAGGTAGTTTAGTATTTATTGTATTTCTTTTTTTTAATATGGATTTTAATAGAATGTCCAAAATAATGCATGTTGAGTTAGCCTGTAAGTGGGGTATATAATTTAGAGATTATTCAGTGAATATTGTTTTCAGTTAAATATTATATTGTATACAACGTTGGCTTCCTAAATAAATAAACAAATAAACTAACAACACCTCGCTGTCCCAAATGCAAGTCGGCGGGCTTGGGATGATAATGTTAAATGTATTAACGATTACTATTAGATATGGATAGTAGTGACCAGGACCGACAGCTTGACGTGCTCTCCGAAGCACGGGGATGTGCCACCATCAACGAATGACGACCCTGGATTTGGAATTTACTGAAAATTCATAAAAGAATGAAAAAGTGAAAATTATTCCATGACCCGATCCAGGATTCGAACCCAGGACCTCGGGAAGCCATATAGGCTAACTAGAAAAATAAAGCAGTCAAAAACTGAATTGCAAGAATTTTATTCCAAGAAATGGCCTCCGTGGCGCAGTGGTATGCGCGGTGGATTTATAAGACGGAGGTCCTGGGTTCAATTCCCGGCGGGACAGATTGAGATTTTTCTTAATTTGTCTTGGTCTGGCTGGTTGGAGGCTTTTGCCGTGGCTAGTTAACACCCTACCGACAAAGACGTATCGCCAAGCGATTTAGCGTTCCGGTACGATGTCGCGTAGAAACCAAAAGGAGTGTGGATTTCTACTCCTAACAAGTTAGCCCGCTTCCATCTTAGATTGCATCATCACTTAATATCAGGTGTGATAGCAGTCTAGGGCCAACTTGTAGTCGATAAAAAAAAGTGTGAATTATTCCGTGATTCGATCCAGGATTTGAACCTAGGACCTCGTACAGCTATATAGACCTCTAGACCAATGAAGCAGTCTAAAACTCAATTGCAAGAATTTAAGAAACAAACATTTAAATATAAAAGCAAGTCTGAAAATTCTGCGGACATATTTTCGTTACACTAAATTTTCGGATCACTTCCCATAATTAGTTAATTTAATTAGTGTAATTGATACTTGACACTATCCTGTTTATTTTATAATAAGCTAATATTGAAACGGAGCAAATAATAATTTCACTGATAGACCATAATTAATAGATTTTGCATAATATTGAGTACGTGGCGCTAATGCTAGCCCATTCAGCCGAATGTGCAGATCCCACGTACATTTCGTTATACATAGGCACATTAATATTGCAATTTGCTATCAATGTCTAAATCATACCCCAATGGCCATTTCCACTCTATCCATTGTCCGCGCAATCAATATCTATCACAAAATTAACAATACCATGGTTATGGTGAAACTGAGCAACACAATGGCCTGTAATTTATGTGCGTAAGCCCCGATGTAATCTTACGGCATCCTCCAGACACAGGAATGTTCCCCGTTCACACACGTATCTACGTCTACTAAATTATATTTTTTTGACCAAATGTTCATTTTCAAGATCAAATCGATGTACTATGTACAGTTATAATTTGAATACAAGGATTTCATTTAATCATACTACTATTTATAAAGGCAAAAATTTTTGAGTGTGTGTTTGTTACTTTTTCACGACTAAACTGCTGGAGAGATTTTAATAAAATTTCGTATGGAGTTAGCTGATTACATGGGCTACTTTTTATACAGATTTTTTACGGGAACGGAAACTACGCGGGTGAAACCGCGGGCGTCGACTAGTTCAATATAAAATAATTGTATAAAATAACTAAATGAATTAATAAAGATAAAAATGCAATATCTTATTTTTGTGAAATTACTACTTGATTGACTGATTGAAAAATGTTTTTTCTTTTTGATAACAATCGTTAAAAATCAATACCCATAATAGAGTACCTATTGTATAAAAGCAGGTATAATTGATTTGCGGAAGAATAATAATTTATTTATTTTGATGTATTCCGCGTAAACAAACTATCCCAAGCGTCATAATTGAGCATCCACATACTACATAAAATTTTTAAAATTTTTTACTCATTCACAGGAGATGTTGACTCTAGACCTTAGTCAATGCAGGTAATAAAAAAGTTAAATAGGTTTAAATAAATAAGTATGCTGGCTAGTTTCTATTCATTGCTTGGTATGAATGGGGAATATACCAAAATCCCTATGGGAGACTGGTGGTTGCTTCACACGTTGAACAACCGAGAAATAGCAAAACAACATTTACAAGGATGTTCAGCAATTCCTTATTAAGTTTCGCATATTTATTGTTAAAGATAACAAGGAATATTGGACTTTGTTCGGGCGTCTCCTCTTAGTGCGTATAAAATACCTGTAGGGATAAATTTGGATAAATATCAGTTCTTAGCATGCTGTGGATTTACCGTGCCGGTGTTAGGTTCAAGTGCAAAGTCTAGTTAATACAAACTAAACCAAAAAAAAAATAAAATGCCCAGGGACACGGGACCGCTTAAGGGACTCATTTTAGATGCATCAACACTTCACTGCTGGTGTTGTTCTCAATGCCTAGCTAAGTTTGGTAAAACCAAAACTTAAATGTCCGCGATTTTGTCGTAAAGATATTTAAACAGCTCAAACATAGAAACTCTTTTTTGAAACAAGAACAATTAGAAACTGTTTTTTCTTGGTAAAAGTGCCTGAAGAAGACGTCACTTCAATAAAAAGTCGCTTAAAGTACGACAACAAAATAGGTTATCAGCCGCTTAAAAGTAGATCAAGCGAAAGTACCCAATGAGCGGCTAGCTTAAAAGATATTATACAATCCTGCGCCCATAGCAAATGGCCGAAATTGAGTCATGACTACACTCTACGAGGGGTCTGCGTAGGCTTCCTCTAATATACAGGATGAACCAATTTTGTATAATTATTATAGATTTCATTTCAAATAGTACAAAAATAAATAATTTTAATATTTGGATGCCTATTATAGCTGAGACTAAACTTATTTAACAAGATCTATATATTATGAAATGTTTCTTGCAAATAATTTGTTCTGATTCTGATAATAATTCTGATGTAACTTTTTGGGACATAACTCATCTTGTAGCGTCTGCCTTCATGTAATGTCTGTAACTGATGCGTAACATTGCCTTCTAATGTAAAGAATTGTGGATGAAATGACAGGCGCATTCACCCACTCATCACAAATGACATCTACTCATCGTGTCGACATATTTTACACAACTTTTACAACATAAATTTTGCTTCCAGACAATTCTCTTGATCGTATTTATCAAATAATCATCATGATCATGAGTTTTCTGAAACCAATAAAATTGCATCATAATCGGTACAATCGTTTAAAAGCTACAGTGCCACAAAAAGACAAATAGTCAAATTTTATAATACCATTTTACGTAGGACTTTAAGAATATCTGAAACATTATAATTTAATACGCAAAATGTCCTTAGTAAGCATTCCTTGTCTTGTTTCGCTAGAAGCTTTTATTTCGTCTTTATTTCATTTTATACACAAACTCCTACTTTGTGAATAATCGTAAACACCCCGTATACACCTTATTTGTAACATCAACGCATTCAAAAACGCATTGTATTACACAATACAAACGGTTCAAATTCCTGTGTAAGGATGAAATCGCCTTTTAGAGACGAAGGGAAATTGCATCGTCATCCCATTGAAGGCAAAGCGTGACGAATCGCGATCGAGACGTCAATTTCTTTACCTCCTCCACAAAACCAACAAGTAGTGAACTAAAAAAACAAAGGAAACAATGAAACCAGAGTAAATAAGGCACGACAAAAGGTTCTCCCGTCGTGACACCTCGTGCTACTGGCAGACAATATCCTAAACACTTTGAAAAATATCGGTCAAGCGTGAATTGACTTTACAACATAGAGTTTTGTACTTAATATTTTTTTTAACTCTAGCATTAGTAAAATACTATATTTATTAACACTACTGTGGTTAAACAGTAGTGTTAATAAATTGACATCTCTGAGTGGATGGATATTGGGGTCCCATGCTGTGTGGTAACCCGATGGCATCTGGTTGGTTAGTTAGTTCAAGACCATGGTTCTTGGAAGACTATACGGGGCGTATATCCAACAGTGGACGTCACTGACGTCGTCAGTTATTAAGGATATTAAGGGTATGAGTAACGGTAATATCATTTCTTTACAATACTAAATCAGTTACATCTCACCGGGAAAATATAAAAGCTTATAGCTACCACCAACCTGCTATTATAGTTTGGCTTTGAAATTGGAGTAAGAAGTTCAAAATAATGTAAAAAAGGTTCTAATTAATAACAATATTTATTATTGTAGATGCAATGCATGCTATTTTATCAATTTAGTAGAGTTTCTAAGTGTCGTACCAGAAGTTCGTTAAAAACATCCCTTTTGTGTCTAATAAAGTTTAGAGGACGGAATTCTAAAAAACTATTTTCAGATTGTTGATTGACTGGGTGTTTGTCCGTTTTTACGCGTTAGTTTTGGCCGGTTTCGATTTTGTGAATTTTAGATTCGGAAAAAAATTGTGTTGGCGCGTTTTGTTTACTCTGTTTTGAGAGTTTTTTTTTAATCCAGACACGCGATTTCGCGAGTCAACGCTAAAAAGATTAGCAGTTAGCTTTGACAGTTTTTTATAAATTATTTTTGTACTAACAGCTTGAATTTATATGGCAAAAAGCCAGAAGTGTTTATTGGAAAAAATATTTTTCAATCACGCTGAATAATTCTAATAAAAGCAACTTTTAAGCTTAAAATTATAACTGTTTCCAGAATTTTAAAAGAGTTCAATTATTTTATTTTTCGTACAGCATCATTATACAGTTATGCTTGCCTCAGTTTAGTTCTGACTTCATTTCCCTTCTACTATGCGGAGGGAGGCCTTTCCCTATAATGTGCTAAAATAGGCTGATGATGATTTTGCCGTACAAAAATACTATATAATACAGCCAAGGTTTCTACTTTAAGGACATTACCTAGAACCCACAAACTGCTTACTACGTTAAATAAATGTTCCTTAAACTTGCTGGCACCGACTTCATAGATATGCTTAAGTAAATTAAAGCAACTAAATGACACAGTTATTTTTTACTTTTTAGTACATTTTGAGTCGGTTCTATTTTTTGTCAAAAATTTTTATATACCAATTGCTTGGACCTCACATGACATTAGTTTTAACGTACTTTACTTATTGCGATAATTTTAAAATACTAAAAAATGTAATCACAATTAAAAACCAACTTTAGCTGGTATTTTTTTATTCGTTCCAACTTAGTTCCAGACCAATCGCAAATAATGGTAAATGATAAAGCAATATAAGATGGAAGCGAGCTAACTTGTTATTTGTAGGATAATATCCACACCTCTTCGGTTTCTACACACCATACAGGGACGCTAAATCGCGTGGCGGTACGTCTTTGTCGGTAAGGTCCCAATCCAGGTTCCAGGATTAATTCGGAAACTTCAATCGGCGCTGCCACTGCGCCACGGAGGTCATCTTTGATTAGTGATCAAAATATCACGATACATAAAACCGAAAGGATCCAAAGCCAGCATTTGAAAGTCAAAACTCGAAATCACAAGTGAGGGAGCTACAAGGAATAAAGAAGTCGTGACGTCGTGGGGAGTGTTCTCGTGAATCGTCCAACTAAATGCCCTTTGTGTTTATCTTTTGTTGCTTAACAATTTCATTGTTTGTTCGTTATTCCACATTTACTCCGCCGTCCGACTTGTAAGGAACATAGATTGAGTCTTTAACTTTGTTCCCTTTATAATCTGTAGGGTTATTACTATTACAACCTTGTTGCTCCTTTTCTATGTTTCAAATGATAATATATATAGTCGATAGTGATATTTATAAATAAATAGCTGCTAAAAAAAAATTAAATTGACAGATAGTTTCTTATATATTTTAACCTGACTTTTGAATATTTTGATAGATGTAGATAAGTCTTCGGATCTCAATTGGCAAATATTTCATTTTCTTTAATATGGTGTTTGGTATTTTTAACATTTATTTTGTATTGTTCTAGAATAGCGCTGCATTTCTTACAATATTCCGTGAATTTGAAAGTTACTTAAGTACAAACATTGATTTTAAAATGAAAACAACGAACTTATGTAACCCATGATAATAACATCACAAGAACCAAAATCTGAATCCATTAGGTAGTGCTGAAGTGCTTAATGTTTTACGTTTTAATGTTTAACGGGTAAACGCGCCACTTCGATATTACAGACTAATTTAATATCAACGTACACAGCCTCCTAACCGAGTGCAGTTCTAATATTTTGCAGGCACATCATGCAGGCTGTGCTACTAAAATAGAGCATAGATATAAACAGACTTGTTTCGTTTAATCAATAAGTAGTAGGAAATTCTCACCACCAAAGACGTCATAACATCCGAGAGCAAAATAATGTTATTACCAACTGCACATGATATTATATAAAAATTGATTTAAATATTGACTCTAAAATAATACAGGAAACTATCTACCGTATTGTAAGAGAGTAGCATATAGAGACTTAGTAGTAATATTTCGGGCACGTTAGGATGGACAGTTAGCGGTAGATATCTAGCTAAATGTAAGTCAGTGGATGTTGATAACGATCGCGATTGACCGCTAAACATACCGAACACAATTTCTGGCTTCGCGCCGAGATCGCGTCTGTCCAGCTTTATGATTAAGACATCCGATCAAATTGTGAGATACGCGAGTAGGAGCATACCTTTGACGGTTCCGTACGACCTACAGTACGTATTACTTCCACTCATACAAGGCTTTCTTAATATTTTTACTGTTTTCTCTTTTTTTACTAGTATCTATTGTCTTCAGACTTTAGTCAGTTATAGTAGGGATTTTTGTAATAGAGCTTGTTTGGGAAAGTGTAACTGGCATGCTTATTTCTGCAGCCAAGCGGCCGTGTTGTGGTCTGAAGGGTAAAATTGTCTCATCTCCGGCAATTAACGATACACCGTGATCAATTTATTATTTTAATTTTAGTAGGTATTACAAGCTAATCCTTGACTGAAATGACACCTGATGGTAGATATATGATAATACAATCTAAGATTTAAGCGGGCTAACTTGTCAGTAATAAGAACACACACCCCATTTCATTACAATTTCCATTATTGGCGGTACGTCTATGCTGGCACCGGCCAGACCAATTAAGAAAAACTCGATTGGGTCATGCTCTCAGTTTTATAAATCCATACTGTTACGCCGCGGAGAGCATAAATAAAATGTGTTGACCTCTATGTGCTTCAAATTTCACTGGCAGAGTCATACACAGTATCGCAACTATGTCAAGTTGTTGAAAACACGACGGAACTCTAAAAAAGAAACAAACTTACGCAACAGATGGGAGGAGGCGGCCGCGCCGGCGGGTGCAAGGTATACAATAATTACTGTTAGACAAACCCACCGAATCAAACACGCCGACGCGCGCGCACACTAACAAAGGGCCCGGTTAAGGGCCTTCCTTCTGGCGCTAAATGTACTTTTTTATATTTGAAAATCTCTTTCAGAGATCCCCATTTTCCACCCCTAATATATGGAGGCTCCAGGATATTAAAGGACCGCACCGGTGCTTCCAATGAACAATGTTTCTAGTACTCATCTAAGGGTAATAAAGTGCTTTCCGCTATTAAGATATTCTTGTTCAAAGTTGATGCAAGAACAAAAAGTTACACGAAGGAACCACAACTCAATACTCACAAAGTAGCCAGCCAGTAGATGATAACTAACAGCTTCCATTATTATTCCATGACTAAAGGACTAACACCAAATAAGTCAGTGGGCACTTGAATTGTTTTATATTGTTTGTGTTTAATTCATCATTATCATTTTAAGCCTATGGACATAGGTCCATTGCTGGACATTTTTTGGGACTTCCAAACACAACGATCATGAGCCTCCTTACCTCTGCGTGATAAAACCAGAAATGGGGACAAGAATCAAATGAAGTGGCAATGGGCCCAAGGTGCTAGAATGGCAACCCCGCACCCAAAAGCGCAATATTGGTCGACCAACATTAGGTGGTTTTATTATTTTAATATTATTTTCTTTAAATAGCAAATTAATTACGTTATTTTGAAAAACAATATAAATATATATATAAAAGCTATATTTTATTTACTAGTAAAAACGTAAAAATTACGGGAATAAAGCTAAATCTATCAGGGTGAATTACGCAAGATAGCGATATATTTCATAAAGGTATTACTCATTACTTATTTTTATTGGTCTTTCCAATTGTGTTTGTTCTTGAGAATTATCAGCAAAAGTTTCAAAACAATTTAGACGGGCCCTTAAAAGGCAAGTCTATTTATACAATGATTGTTGCTTTTTGAAAAGTATTCTTATGTTGATTAAGTAATTATATTGATTGACCTTTTACTTGACTTTGCGGCGCGTTAATTTTTATTAAGAGAAGTTTTATGGTGAATAAGGATTCGATCCGGGTTAGTGAGGGAAATGTGGTTATTTTTCTCAGTTTTTTTCTTTCAAATTGTAATGACTTGAAATAAACAGTGTTTTGGTATAATTAAATTACTTACTTACCATAAATATTTTTTTTAAATGTTAAAAAGTATCTGACTTATAATTTTTGTTTGTAGAAAAAATATATGTATTTATTATTAACTACTGTCTAAATATTATTTTTTTATTTTAATATAGAGTAAACAAAAAACCGATTAAATTATACAAATACAAACAACGGTTTAACAATGATTTGATTTAAAATTGTTAGAAAAATGGTTGTTCAGGATGGCGCGTAGTAATAGAAGCATGTACTTCGCAATAGTTCATGATACAAAAAGTGATTTACCATTATCAAAAATTGACTACGGACCTACATCATTCAGCTCAGTAAAGATTTGTGTAACTCAGACATCGGAGCATAGAATTCGATAATTGACGGTCATTTTGCATTCCTAATACCAGGATTTTTGTAAAAATTAGCAAATTAATGAAACTTTGTGTTTTGGTTTAAAATAACAAATTGTAGGTAAAATCAAAAACTAGGCACTAGAATCCTCCTGTGACCTATTATTTAAAGTAACAACTGAGTTCTTGTCAACTCTACGCAGCGTAACCTACCTTGTGAGTCGGTGGTAGAGTCACTACAAATTGTCTAAAATGTCGTTTCAAAAGTGCTAAACTAAGCCTAATAAAAGGAATTATGAATTTGAATTTAAAGCCGATATTAGTATAAAAGTAACAAACTGTTCCCTTAATAATATTATGCGTCGAACACACACACATAGATTTTCTATTCGCGATCGTATCCCGCACACATGCATATGTTCCTAACATCATAATTACGAGGGCCGCTGACGTGCGTCGGGCTGTGACGGGCTTAAACAAAATGGCCGCTAATTTTATTTATACACCGAGGTATGTAAGTTTGATCGTTTAATATAAGCCCCTGATATGTCGGTGTTGTTAGAAATTTGTTCAAGAGACAGTGACCAATATATTTCAAGGCATTTATAATTGCCCAATTTATATCTGTTGAATCTCTTCTGAAACAAACATGAGTCTTTATTCAGCCTTGTAAAGGTGTTACTGGTCTATATTTAATTCAACTCCAATAAAAAAAAGTAGTTGACTTTTTGTGTCAGCGCGTCCGGGCTGTCACAAAAAACAAAATCTGTAATCCCGTCTTAAGGGCAATTGCCAATGCAATTACAGACACATCAGGTTAACACCTATACCTAAAGTGAATGGACACTGGCTGCTACTCGGTAGTGTGTGTTCCATGCATGCCCTGTTAAAGTGTTGCTCTGATTAAACGTGATAGTTTTCCACTTAACATCAGGCAGGTCATCAGCTTAGCTCAATTTCAAATTAATAGCCATTAGAAAATAAATAAACTTCTGATATGTCATGGAAATATGCTAGCTCAACTAAAATCATAGATAATAACATCAACAACTATATTACATATTACATAACATCAATAACAATAGTCTATGCCTTAAATTGTCTACCGACATTAATATAAACAAAACTAAAGAATTGTACAATACTGAATCGTTCATTTCTTCTTAGTCTATCTTTAAGCCCTCTGACGTGATCAAGGAAATGTGACTATCAGATTTAAAATAATGAAATACGCTTAATTAATATACCCAGCGCATTTCGGGTATGGGAGAGGGTAGCGGAGTAGAAAAGGAAGTTCATGGAAGCAAGTTAAACAACAAAACAATAGATTTGTTATCAGCGATGACTTTCTGGTTAGCGTTTATGGGAAGTTTGTATGTTAATTCATTTTGTTGGTAATTAATTGTATTTTTTTATTCTTATTATCATTCTTCAGAGGCTAAATGATTTATGCTGTTACTTTACCTCGTTGGCACATCCTGGTTAACTACGGATCATGAAGATCTGTGTTGGGGTCCTTAGTTGGTCAATATTAATATTGTTACGGATGACCCCTCGGAGGAATTACGAAGTAAAAGAGTTTATAGTTGGAAACCTAATTTGGATTCTTAGTAAATGCAAGTTAAAAAAAGAATAAGTTAAAAAATGGAACAATTCAAATTTATTTCGTGTGCAGAACAAAGACTAGATTCAGAGAGTCCAAAGCCAGTCGTTGAGTCAAGACGGTTGAAGGAATGTAGGGTGTGCGTGTAAGGACGATGGATCTGTAGTGGTCCCCATGTGTGGTTGGGGTGTGAGATCATCGTCGCCGCCGTGATGGGTTCCTTCAGGCTTAGAAGCGTTAAACGACGGCGTGCTGCATCAAATCTTGTACACCAATCTATTTATTGGTTAATAAACGTCTAGTTCTCCCTGTTGTGTGGTTATTCTTCCAATCTCCGACCCCTAGGTCGTAACAATATTTTTAATTATATGTACTTTTTAAGTATTAAGTCGTCAGTCTGGGTCATTATCATTCTAGCTGCATATTTCCTGTCTTATTAGGGGATCGGCTGGTTCTTTAGTACACTTTCAAGGCTGATAATGTAAATGAACCTTTATACGTATTTCTGTTCTAAAAAAAAATTTTAGCCAGCGTCTTTTTTGCATTTCAATATTCTGTTATTTATAACAAAGCAAATAGCTGATATTCTTGAAATTGGTGTAATAGTAGTCCAAGGGTATTGGATGTTAAAAAATCTTTAGCCGTAAAGCTGTTGAGGTTAAAAAATAATAATTCGTTTCTTTATACCTACTAAATATATTAATTATTTACTAAACAAAATATTACTTATAACGCAAATACACAAAAAGAATAGATTGTTAAAATTACATTGATAAAGTAGCGAAGAAAAACATTGGAAAACATAATACAAATGAAGAGGAAGAATAAAATATTAACTTTGCACTAACGTTCTTTGTACAGTGATGTTGTGAATATTTTATTAAAATTATTCAGTAAAGTAAAATTGAAGAACGGGACTCTTGAATTAACAATCGCTATAACTGGAAGTTTTAAATTAATCATTTATCTCATATGACTAATTTAAAACTGAAATAGTCAAATATCATACAAAAAAAGTTGAGAGGTGTCAAGGGATACCCGGATGGAACGAAGTTGTTATATATTTTGTCCGTGTCCGGAGAGACGTACGTGTTTGTTGTTTGTCTTCCCGCGGTGTGTGTTTTGGAGTGCTGTTGAGACGACGACAGCACCGAGCAGCAGCGAAACGCTGGTGGCTTTTCAAAGCAAAAAGTGTCGTTACAACTTTTTGAGATAATTTTTTTCGTCTAGCCCCCTTTCACAACGCGCGATGAGGAACTTCGTTCCAATAAATGTCCGCGGATCTGTTATAGATCACACGTCTAATATTTAATGCACGTTTTATGAAAATAACACCACATACTTTACATAAATTAGAGAAAAGCAAAGATGAAATTAAAGAAATTTTTAAACGAAAATTAAAATGACATTTCATTGATCAAACACTGAATGGCAGAGATACTCTTAATATTTCATACCTTGGCCTATGAATCACATCCAAAACATTGGTACGAAGCTGCTGACGGTAACTAGATCAATAAGATAGTTATAATAAGCTGATGCAATAATAATATTATTGATACAAAAAACCTTTAATTAGTTATCAAATATTTAAAAAATAATTAATAGAATTTCATAGCTAAAGTTGAATGATGAAGAAATATTCTTAACATTTTGAATAAAATATATAACACAATAAAGCATCAAAAAGCAAAATCTCTTGTAAAAAAATTATTTCGTCCACACAATATATTTAACAATAAAGAGGACTCACAGACGAATTATGCCATGTTATAATATGATAATGAGTTCTTATTAATCAAAATCGGTTGGGCATCGGTTATTCTCCAACAGTAGCAAGTAACAGTCAAATGTAAGTTAGTGCATAGCCAAAGAGCCGGTGGTGCAGCTTTGTTATGCATGAAATAATAATTAAGTATAGACTCGCGCTTGACCATGATTTCACCTAAAAGTACGTGTGGATGTGGCCTAAGGTGAAAAGCATTTTGCAGCTTTAAACACTTTTAAAGGTTCCATTTAAATAATTAACTTTGTTGACTACTTTTTAAAATTAATTATTATTGTTCTGCAATGCTTATTTATACAAAGTTATTCAAATTATATTAATAATTTTACTAAATGAAAAAAAAAAATTCTTATTATTTAAAACAATCATTGTTTTTTATGAACATTGGTAATTTAAATCGACGGCACAATTATCAATATATATATAATTACATTTAAGTAAATTAATGTTATGTACTCGTAAGTACCTATATTAATTGTTTTATCGTTTGCGTTACTGTATCACGGCAGTCTGCACGGGAACAATATGCTACTGTTCTACTTTGATATAGATTTTAAACATTTCTATGACCAGCCAAATCAGGGAACCTATATTCATGATGTAAAGTTAGGTGTACCTTTCAATCTAATTTTTTTAGATTCTACCCTCTATTTATTTACACTTTATTGCCACCTAACGTTTGTTATTAGTTAGCTCAAGCAACACGTAACTAAAACTGCCACTGACTCTCCAACTATAATTAACATTCGAGTGTAAGTTAGAGAGTGATTAATATTTATTATTCCCAAAAAAACAGTAGCCTTCAAAAGGGACTAACGTCAAACAGATCAAAGAACATAGATAAGTACTAATGGTAAATGATCATGAATTCTCAAGTAAAAAGTATTGTAATTTTAAACAATACGTATTCAAAATGTATTGTAATATTTTAAACAATACGTAAATTTCACATCATTATAAAATTGAGACGCTTGTTAAAGTAATGTTGATTGGAGAACTTTTAAATACGTAAAATGTGTAAGATATTTTGAAGTCTGGATAATCCTTCATGAAAGTTTTAATTTTAGAGGAATATGAAATTTCTTGTTATTTGGATTGTTTTTGATAATGTTTTAATACTTTTAATCAAGTTATATAAATTATTAATTGAATACCTAATTTAATTTAATATATTAATAAGTCTTACAAAAATGAAACATATTTATTAACTTTAACATTTGTAATAGTGTCTAAATCGGTTCAAACGTTTTTAGAGGTTAACCGGAACAAATAGATGAAATGAAATGAAATGAAATGAAATTTATTGCTAAAATAAGTCATTTTACAATTGTGCTGGGGATCCTGAAGTAACACACATCTGTATTATTTTAACAATATGGAACAAAATAAAAGAAAATAATTAGACTAACATGCAAACAAATAACGGTATGTGTGTGTGTGGGTGTGTATTTATGTGTGATCTCTCCAAATAATTGTGTAACATGTATTTGTAATTTATAATTTTTTTTTTTTTAATGTTATGATTTCATTCTGTTTTAATTAATATTGCGTATAATTTGTCTAAGTTGTATTTTAATAGTTTTCTGTATCATCCTTATGGAAGTTATTAATTTAAGAAGGAAGATTGATATTTCTTGTCTATTTGCATTGTTTATTGAGAATTTTTGCTGTTTTGAATAAAGTTATAACTTGAATGCCTAATTTAATTTAATATATTAATAAGTCTTACAAAAATGAAACATGTTTATTAACTTTAACATTTGTAAATGAGTGTCTAAATCGGTCCAAACGTTTTGGAGGTTAACCTGACGTAACTTTTTAAAGATCCATATTAAGTTTCTAGTCTTATGTATTAAATAGATAGACATGTTTAAAAATTGGTTGTCGATGTAAGTAGTATATCCAGTAGTTTTATACCAATTTTTATAAAGATTTAAATAACTGATTTTTTTTAGATAGCAGAATTTTAGGTCATTATGCGTAAACAATTAATTAGAAAAATTCTTTTCCAAGATCATCGTATAAATTTTATTAACAAAGAATGTTTTTATAGAAAAAAAGCATTCGTAATACGAGAAGATAATAAGGAATCGAATACCACGCACATAAAATTGCCGGTTACCACTAGGAGTTCAGTAAACGTTATGTTGGAACATTATTGATAGAAATCTTTGAGCCGTCCAATTAACCACTGTCACGACACGATATTATTTATATAAAAACCAGTACTACTGATAACGGATTTTATAGAAATAAAATTCCCAGTGTCTTTCCAAGAAACTGACCATTCGATCAACGGTGAGATAATGTTAAAAAAAATCACACAAATTAGACATTCCCTAGGCTTGTCGAGCCACCAAATTAAGTCGTGTAGAAAGATAAATAACATACAAATAGGGTTAATCAAGATTGTGGGAAGAGAAATGACTGGGTAATTATTAAAACAAGATTATTATCAAAAAATACTATAAGTCTTGTGAGTTCAAAACAAGTTTCTACACAGATTAATAATGGCCGTCACTCATTAACGCTTCCAACAGTAATTGCTTGGCACTATTATGATGAATTGTTACATTTTTGTGGCTACATTTTGTAAACGCTTCGAGGGATTATCATCTCAAATTACCGCAGCCGAGAACCTTCCATAGTTGCATCATTAAGGCCATTATAATTTCTATGGGCTCTTCAATCTCTTTTGAAAAAAGATCGTCTCCTAACGAAGACATTTTCCTTTGCTGAAAATATCATCATAATGCATTCGAGTTGATACAATTAGCTTCGCATAAATGCTAATTTGGTTAACAATGTCAAAGACTCAAAAGAATTTAGTTTCATTTTATTTAAATTAGATACTAAAATAAATACAGTCCGTCCTAATGGCAACGAGAGGGTTCAAAACATGGCCCCGTCTGAGGCTCTTAACGAAATTGTATTATTTTGCATTAATTTTTGACAAAGTCCTTTTAAGTCGCATCAAAGGCTCGACTTAAAATATTACCGATAGTATTTTATTATATTATGTTACCATAAACTTATGATAAAGGCTGTCGAATTGGAAATAAGAGAAGAAAGCTCGTTTATTAAATATTATTGTGAATTTATAAGCAAGGAAAGCAAAGATTAAGTGTCATTTGAGATGGCAAAACTGGTTAGGTAAGTAAAATTCTATTTACAACTATTTATTTACACCATGTCTTAACCGTGAACGGCCTTGAACTATAACAGTAAAATGTCTGCTTAAGTATGTTATTATTACTACAAGTAAATGCCCTCGACATCTTCTGCTGGAAATTCAATTTTATCCCATTCGGAGTAGATTTTTAAAACTGCAATAAAATCAAATTATTTAAAAAATGTATATCTATCTTTTTATTTCGTTTCTATATGTTACCCCTCTTCGGGGGTAAAATTTGGGACATCCATAACAGATGCCTTGTCATATATCTGCGTGCCAAATATAATTAGTTATTAATCCTTTTCATTGTTTGAGCTGCGTATTGATAGCAGAATAGATATTTTTATTTTTATCTACTTTTTAAAAACCATTTTCTTTACTTATAAAATCCCGGGTTTAACAAAAAAACCTCTATTTAAATCTTTATTTTCCATTGTTTCTTTATTTTAAAAATTTACCTAGGTAAGAAGAAATTCAAGGATAAAAAATAATATGAGAATCATTGACTTTCGCGGTCTTCAAAATACAAATTCACTGTTGAAAATTTGAATGACAGACAACATGATTTGTGCAAATCACTTAAAAGGAAGAATTTCATAAGTCCACTACCAACGGTATTAATAAAGTCGGAGCTAAATCCGTCAGCTGGACGCCATTTCGCTGGGATATGAGGCGTTAACGATTCAGATCTTTCAAATTATACGCCATTAATTGAGACGTCAAGTTTGCAAAGGGCGAGGATAAAAAAAGAAATAGGCCCCGTCTCCATACTAATTTAGATATCAAGCGAATGGGACCGACAAATTGTTAGCCATCCGTTCATTTCGAGGAATTAAAGCTGTATTTCCATTAAAATTATGTAAGCTAGCTAAGCCGAACATAAAAGCTAAGCTAAACCATGGTAATAGATGCTCTATTTTTGGGAGACTGTGAAGATTGTGAAAGAAGGGAAAGAAAGGAAGTAGAAAATCAGAAACATATTCTTAAATATTAACTTTATCTGTGAGTGGTTGTTAAGCAACGGGTTTTTTTAATATCATCGCATTTCTACATCTGGCCATAACTCAGAAATGCGAATATGCTGATTTATGTTCCTTAAACGCTTTTGTAAGTGTAGACCAACTACACTTACAATATATATGTATATTAGTTAAAGTTTGACCTACAACCACATTAAAATTTAAAAAAAAAGTATTAAAGTTTATAAAAATAAATAAATTACAGTAAAACAATTACAGTAAAAATCGAAAATTAAAAATTATTCTTTTGAATTATTATAACAATGTATTCATTCTCGAATGGAACAATTATATTCGTTTATTTGATAAATAAGTTTACATGGAGAGGCAGCTTAAGAAATCGGTCCAGCAGCTTTGTTCAACGAGTATTTTTAGTTCCCTTTTCAATAGGACATGGTCAGAGTTTGGTCTTCAGCGATTTTTGTTGCGGGATAGTTTCGAGTTTCAACGTCGGACGAACCAACCCGACCTTTGAAGGGTATGTGAACTCCGAGTATTTGTTCGGAGGGCAATTTCTGTTTCGTGTTTGTTGTGAGTTAATATGAATTCCTATCATCCTTGTTTTATGTATGTTTTATTGTCTTTGTGTATGTGGCTTGATTGGAAGTGTACATTTCAAAAGAGTAGGATGGGTTGTGATCACTGATCACTTTAACATGCAAATTGTCATCATTGGTAATCTATTTTACTGGGCTGCTATGGGCCCAGACCTCCTTCTTAGTTAGATACACGGTGCTCCAGGTTTGGCGGGTTTATGGTGATCATGTTTAACTTATTAATAACAACGACCGGGATCGACGGCTAAACGTGCTCTCCGAAGTACAGGGGTACCATAACACCACCGCTCAACTTCCTAACTCAACTCACGAATTTGTAGCAAGTAAGAAAAGCTCACTATTTCATAGCGACTTCAACTCATAACCTTGTGATCAGAAACTTTATAAGTTGAACACTGAATCAATTTTCTTCCTTTATCTACCAAAATTGTGCTTGCACAATCTCTGCTTTTACCAATTCTCGATTACGCTGACATTTGTTATCTTAATTTGAGTGAAGAGTTGCTAGATAAACTTTCAGAACTTTGTATAAGGTTCATATTTGATCTTCGCATTTTTCCGAGTTTCGCGCTAAACTCAAGTGGCCTTCGATTCGCCTTCGCAGGAATACTTACATTCTTTCCCTATTGTATAATGTCCTCTTCAACCCTACTGCTCCCATATATCTAAAAGAGCGATTCCACTTCCTCCATCTAACTCATTGTCGCTCTCTTAAAATTCCTTCTCATCATTCGTCCTTCTACTCTAAATCCTTCTCTGTCAAAGCTGCTCAGCTTTGGAACTCCTTACCTCTAGACATTCGGCGTGCGCAATCACTAGTCACTTTTAAACGACTGGTGAATGCTCACTTCTATCCTCCATAGCCTAGTATCTCTTTCTTTCCTTTCTCTCCTGGATTTCGTCTAGTCTCTATTATTTTCATTTATTTATTTATTTATTTATTTCACTATAATCATGTATGTATGTATGTATTTATGTATGTTTGTATGTATGTATGTATGTATGAATTTGTGTATGTATTTAGATAATTATATTATATAAGTAAATTTTTATTTTATTTCAGTAAGATTCGTTCTTTATTTTTGTGTACGTACACCCGAGCCTACTCCAATATATATACACTTTTCCTTAAATATAATTGGTTGTCTGGAAGAGTGCAATAAAGAATATTTCATTCATTCAACGAGTCTAACAGCGTTGTCGGCTTTGTATTATTTTAAAGCTCATTACTTCTTACGCCTTGCTCTTCCAGGTAAGTGCATTACATCTTGGATATCATTAATTACCGTCAAATAAGATTATTACCGCGCGCAAACCTGTCATCGATAACAAAATGTTAACAAAACAACAAAAAATCTAACATAACGATCGTCCAGGATTGTGTGAGAGAAGTTCCACGATAAACCGTTATACAGGGCCACGAACAATACTGCTAATGTCAAATTCGCTGTATGCTTCAAGAGCGTCAAGCGTCAAAGTTTGTGTTTTGATTGGAATCTAGCAAACCAATACTGCAAATAGTAGTTATATCAAACACAAATGTATTGACAACCTTACTTTTAAATATTGATAAAAGAACTGCGCTTAAATTCCACATCAAATATGCAACATTAGCGACGTAACAAAATGCTAATATATATTAGTTCGAAGCACGGTTCTACATAAAATAAATAAATCATCAAATACATATTTGAAATGCTAACAAAACTAAAATCTCTAACATATCCTTCGTTCAGGATTGTGTGATAGAACAAAGTTCCGCGATAAACTGTTATGTAGGGGCCACGAGCGACAACGCTCATAACATTTCTAAGCTCTGAGCTTCAAGAATTAGCAAAAAGCGTTAAAGTGTTGTTATGATCGAAATCTTTTACAATCACGCTGCAACCAGTAGTACCACGAAAGAAAATAGAATTAAAAAAAAACGAGGAAACTTCAATCAATAATAGTAATATATTATTAGCAACAATAGCACTTTAACAAATTTTTATTCTAATTTAATATTTTATGACAATAAAGGAATATAAAACTCACTACCGATCTGCTAGAATTGTGTGAGAGAATGAAGTTCCATGACGAACTGATACACAAGGGCCACGAACAATAGCGCTCAGAGCGCTTCGCTCATCGCCTCTTTGATGCGTAGAGCGCTTAGACATAAAATGTAGTCATAGATTAATAAAGATTCGCTTAGAGCGAAGCGATACCTTACGAATCTAAGAATGCAGTATTAATAGCACACTCCAACAAAACAACGCTGTGTAGAGTAGTGACATGTGTTAATATAAAATTTACAGTAAGAAAAATGTAAAGATGAATTTGAAAACATCTTGTACTACCACTGAAGTTGGTTGCTTAATATTGTATTCTTGAGATTGACATAATATACAAAGACTTTTTAAATCATGAGAGTATTTTATAGATTTTCCCAAGATTTAAGCCAGGTTCGTGGCCCAGCCTTTGAGATGAATCTTCAAGCAAAAAATGTGATAGACATACTGTCACCGGTAGCCGAGTAATTAACGAGTTAGTTGGATATTTTTTGTTTTCACATAATATTTCATTCAAGGTGCCGTTATGGTACTATTGACGGCCCGCTTAGATCATTCATGATTAAAAACGATAGTAATACGTACATTGAAAAATTCATCATCGCCTGCCTGCCTACTTTTTTCTTTCCACCATGCTCCTCCAATCCGGGTTAGCAGGCTTAGCCCGACTTATGATACAAAAGCATATAGGCTAATGGAGCATACCTAGGCCTATTTTTTTCTAAAAATAAGCTAAGCATTGATTCAACCTTCCACACTGATCAATGCAGATTGGCAAGCTTATATAGTTTGCCTTTTTACGATCAATAAATATTGTAACTAATAATGACAGTGATCAGGACAGGTTTCTTAAAGAAGAGGATACAGCTGCAAATTGGGTTTTAACATCATCATCATTACCAGCCTATTAGCGGCCCACTACAAGGCCAGGCCTCCCACCTTGTAGAAGAGAGGATAAGAGCAGATCCATCAGGCCGCTCCAAAGCGGTTTGGCGAATTTAGGGAGATAATGTTTAATTTATTAACGATCAGTATCAGATGTTGATGATAGTGAGCGGAAACGATGGCTTAACGTGCTCTCCGAGGCATGAGGTGTATCACCACCAAATTCCTTACTCCAACTTTGAATAAACTGAATATTTCGTAGAAGAATGAAAAAGTCAGAATTTACATTTACTAAAGTTTATTCATAAAAAGCAATGAGCTAAGTGATTAGGTGAAAAATTGTAGTTTATAAAATATCTGACTTCTGAATTTTTATTTGACGAGATTTAGATTACTAATAATTGATTAACTAACAGCTGATAGAAGAGTGACTTAACATTTTATAATGGGCGGACCTATTAGAGTGTGATTAGAAGAAGGCATTTTTAACCGACGAAAAAAAACGGAGGAGGTTCTCGATTCGACACGTATATTTTTTTTTATTATTTTTTTAATGTATGACCACGCATAATTTTTTACAGAGTTGTCCGATTTTAATAATTCTTTTTTTATTAGAAAGGGCACACTTCCAAGGCGGTTCCATTGTCATCATATTAGGATCTGATGATGATATCCTGGGAAAATTAAAGGAACTCTTAAAATTTTATAGGAGTAGGAGACGTACTCCTATTCCTATAAAATTTTTAAACGTTACGTGGCGATAAATCACTATAAGTAAGAAATAAAAAATTTTAACAAACTTTATATAGAGAAGATGTTTGAGCTGTTATGATTGTAAGTATACACTTTGTGATCTCACTAACAGTTACAAATTAAAAAAAGAGATAAAGCTCTCAATGAATATACAATCAATATCTTATTAGTCAATCCTATAAATTAGAGTTAGCCTACAATCACACCAAGGGAGCAGTGACTCGCTCTTGATTAAAAAAATGATTAATTGTATAAAAAGTCGTGAATACATACAAGCTCGTGAAATAAATCAATATAAACTACTCATAAAATGAGTTTCTATAATCGATTCTATAGAATCGTGGCTCTTTCGTAATCGTAGGTGTTATTAGTAGGGCTGGGTTTTAATGGTGATTTTATGAAAATGCGTCTAACAAATATTGCCTGTACAAGATTTATGTCTTAATAAGCGTCCCAAAATGGTTTATGATTTGTTAAAGTGTTTTACACCTTTCGATATTAATTGAGTTGATTTGGCTTAACAGATTTACAGTTATACATATACCTAATATTATTATTTTGCTAATATCTTTGAATATATTGGTTTAAACTGTATAAAGGACACAAATATTCTACATTAAATTTCCGTTCTAACAAACGTATATATAAAGATATAGATTACTGCCATATGAGCTAAATAAGTTTTACAAAAATTAATTTTTTTTAATCCACATTTTAAACTGTAAAAGTTATTGTGAGTTATCCGTAGGAGATAGGCATATGCTATCGCGGACTTTTTCATTTACAACTTTGATTACATAATTCAAATTTAAGTAAAGATACGTTATTAATTTTGAAATTTTTTATAGTCTGTGACACTCCACAATAACGTAGCTTCCTATAGGTGAAATAATTTTGAAAATTGGTTCAGTAAATCCAGAGATTACAACGTCACAAGATCACAAACTTACAAACTGTTCCTCTTTATAATATTAATATAGATAACATTCGGTTAAAAAGGAGGGAGTTCTTAATTCGACGAGTAAATATTTTTTATGTATGACCATGCAAAACTTTTTACAGAGTAGCCCGATTTCGATTATTCTTGTTAAATAATAAAGGGTACATTTTTATGATGGTCTCATAGTCATAATGTTAGGATTTGATGATGATCTGGGAAAATCGCAGAACATCTTCAAATTTTTGAGGCACACAGCTTTTAGCTACAAGTATAATGGTACTCTTATAATTATAAGTTTACTGTTGGTAAATGGTAGGTATAGTTTGAGTATGGAAAGTGGTCAGTTACATAAGTTAGTTGCGTGTTTTTAAAAGTTATAAAATAAATGAATAGTTGAGGTAAATGACCTTTAAACCTTTATTATTATTGAAACAAGTATTTGCTTATATATTACAAGAAACAAAATTTGCACCTCCCTTTTTTGTCCTTTTAAGGGGTAAATTATTTGAAGTAATATTTACAAAGAACTCACTCAGGCGTTTGTCAGGACAAATCCTTTTACGATACAGACATGATAGAACAGTTAAGTTTTTAAAACGTGAGATTAAAGTATTACGAGATTAACATTTAAATACTCGTAAACATATCGCTTGGACGTATTATTGTGTATTATATGATATGTTGGTCCATTTCCGTTATTTTGTTCTGTAATAATTGTGTTGGGTGAACGTGATTGCGCATAAATTTGGGGAATACACGTCATGTTTTTATTTCTGCACGAATTCCCTTATTACAGTACAATTTTTTATATTCACATAATCCATATATACTAATTATCTTTACGTCGATTCTTGGAAAAAATTACTTATTTAGTTACATCTCGTCGATAGCCTTCATTCTGTTCATCCGGCTGTTAGTCCAATATGGCAAATAGCATATAATTAGAGAATACCTCTTTTTATGGTTGATGGTTGATATGGCTTGCGTTTGACTACAATCACGCCTGATGGAAAGCAGTGATGAGGTCTAAGTTGGAACGCGCTTACCTTAAAGATGCCTATTCACTCTTGCCTTGTTGAGATGTTCATATTATAGGTGGTAGGAAACACTGACGCCGGAAGGGCATTCCACACTTTTGCCATGCGTATTAGGAACGTGGATGCAAAACGTTTGGTACGAGTTGCTTGGGTGTCAACCACGGTGGTAGAAAGGGGAGGGAGGAACAAGATCATGCAGTTCCTTCGCACACTCCCCAAAGTATATCCGGTAAAAAATCGATAAACGACGATGTTACAAAGTTTGCAATTTAGTTTGCGTTATCGATTCATTACCAATCCTTCTAGCTCGACGATTAATCGAGTCCAATGTGTTGAGCTGATATTTAGCAGAACCATCCCAAAGGTGACTGCAGTACTCCATACAAGTTCTGACCTGAGCCTTGTAAAGGATAAGAAGTTGTTCAGCTGAGAATTACCGCTTATCCTTATTAATACCTATTTCTGTTACATCCGCTTTGCAACCGTTGAAACTGTTCCGTTTTAATCATTAACAATTTGACATACTTATTAATATTATAGGGTTGCTATTTCGCAATAATTTCTATTACATCGTATTGCTTTATTGAGAACATTTGATTGCAAAATACCAGCACTACCAAATACCTAATTTGATAATTTCTATACCTCTCCGGTTTCGGAGGTAAAGTGTATCGTATATTTTGTGGCAAGGATTTGTCACTTAGCTTGTGGAAAATATCAAAATACGTCTATTTTTCATCTTAGTCAGATAAAAGATCTGATAAATATTGTAATGTGTTTGGAGCACCAGCCAATAAAGTAAATAGGTAGCCTTAAAGATTGGTAACCTCCGATAGGAGATGGCACTAAAAGAAGAAGAAAATAAAAGGGTTTACAACAGGATTGTAATGTAAGCAAGTACAAACGCGAAGCACAGCTATAATATAATTATTCCATCAAACGTACTAAAATAATCACATAACCGGTAATGCCATGGTAGGCTTCTCCGATATTAATGTTAACGTACTAGCCTCAAGCACTACATATTAAGCAACGACGATCAAAGCTAATACAGCTTGACACTAATGTCCAGCCAGAGTTTATGATCCGACAACATTAATAACAATTATTTATAAGGCCCGGTTAATTTAGGTGCGACAGGGAGTAATACTGGGGCCGTCTCATTTTCTATTTGATTAAATAGTTTAGTCAGATTAATTTTACAGCGCAATAGGTATTACAGTTGATTGGAAGTGCCTGTCAGTTTCTGTAGTTTCACAGAAACTGTTAAATTATTTTCTTTATGATTGGTAGTACTTGTGGAGACCAGTGGTGGATTAATTTAAGGGACTTCTAACAGAATATTTTGATGGCATGAACAAACGAATTTTTTTTAAGTTAAGGAACTTTGTAATTGTATGAATTACTTTTTGAAATAAAATTTGTATTTATAACAAATTTAATTTAATAAATATAGCCCTTGAAATCTTTTATTTTTATGATTTTATTATTTTAATATTTTGATTTTAAATATTATATTCTATTTAAAAGAATAAAATAAATATAAGGTGGTTAATTTATCTACTTATTCCAGGTAATGTATTCCAGATATTTAATGCGGTACAATTTTTAAGATAAAGTGGATAGTACCGCATTAAAAATGGCTTCGAAAACATAAATACGAATAACATTCAGCTCACTACAGAGAAGATCCATAATCCTATAATGGCCGTAACATAAATAAAGGTTTGGTTTCGTTTTACAGGTACACTTGGCGACGTGTAAAATATTGTTATCGATAATAAAAGTACAATAAGACTCTGCGACGACTTTATATACGAATCGCATCACGTCCAAAGAAATCTGAGAACACCGTGTAAAGCAATCTCGGTGGAAATAAAACAAGAAAGGTTTTATGAATAAATTATGGCAGTGTAAAGTATGATAAATGATGTAAGGATTGTAATGGTTGGTGTACAATTAACAACACAAGTTGCTGATGTAATTAAAATGAACACTTATATGAAAGCAACAAGGTTGAAAGTGATGTACATTTTTATAATGATAAAATTGAGTTAAGCGTTGTACATCACATCGGGCACAGCGGGTGGCTCGAACAAGTAAACTAGTATCTTGCAGACTAACGTAATAATCAGAGTATGCGTGGCCACGTTAACAAGATACTTAGCGAACCCCAAACTGGGGCTTAGAGGCGGTGTAAGTATGACCGCATAACATCTCAGTTAAGACTTAGCGGGTCTTGGTTAATCTGGACATTAGGTATTAATACGAACGCATGATGATTACTCATCACGATTATGATGTTACAAATATTAATTAAATGTCTGACATTTTGGGAGCATAGGTCAAGGATCGGAGGCCTTTCGATGAAATCATAATTTACATGTTATTGGAATATTCACGGCTCTGTAATTTTATGTGCTAGTACAAAAAAGACTTTAGGATTTTTTATTGTACTGCAGTGCATTCTTGTTTTATTTTAGTTCAGTCTGCTTATCATAGCGCCAAATGGACCTGGGTTCGATTCCCGGCGAGGCAGATTGAGATTTTTCTTAGTTTGTCTTGGTCTGGCTGGTGGGAGGCTTTCATCGTGGCTGGTTACCACCCTACCGACAAAGACGTACCACCAAGCGATTTAGCGTTACAGTACGATGTCGTGTAGAAACCGAAAGGGGAGCGGATTTCATCCTACTCCTAACAAGTTAGCCCGCTTCCATCTTAGATTGCATCATCACTTAACATCAGATGCCATTTGTTCTAGCCAATTATAAATAACTGCATTGTTTGTTGTTAACCAGAGCCTTGCCAGTTCCTTTTAAAGAAAGACCACAGGCTGTTGAGGAGATTTACTGGAACTAGCGTCTTTCTTACGCTTTTCTTACTCCTTACACCGCCATTTTATTATAATCATTGCTGACCACAAAGATTCTTGGAAGCAATCAGCTTTTCTTTCTACGTACAAGACGGGATAACCAAAATTGTAATTTGTGGAATACAAATTGTAACTTTGATTTTTAAATGAGCAATCGCTGAGTTTTTGCCGCAGGATCTGCCTTCGGAACCGGTCGTAGAGTCACTGCGTACGAACAGGCTTGACGTTTCAAAAGTGCTTGTAAAACAGCTCAATTAAAATAAATTTAACGACCTCCGTGGCGCAGTGGTATGCGCGGTGAATTTATAAGACGGAGGTCCTGGGTTCGATTCCTGGCGGGGCAGATTAAGATTTTTCTTAATTTGTCTCGGTTCGGCTGGTGGGAGGCTTTCTCCGTGGCTACTTACCACCCTACCGGCAAAGACGTATCGTCAAGCGATTTAGCGTTCCGGTACGATGTTGTGTAGAAACCGAAAGTGGTGTGGATTTTCATCCCACTCCTAACAAGTTAGCCCGCTTCCATCTTAGACTGCATCATCACTTAACAACTTGTGATAGCAGTCAAGGGCCAACTTGTAGTCGATAAAAAAAATGATTTGGAATTTGAATTCAATTACGATTATTTCGCTAATCTTTGTCACAACAACACATTTCTGTTAATAATATTAAAGCCAGTGAAGAACAAGGTGTTAACAGCGCATCCAACTTTCTTAATGTTTAATAATTATATTATGCAGAATCACAGCGAGCTCCTGGCGTTAATGCATGCCAAAACTAGTTTCTAAATTGGCTGCATACGGAACTGCGAAGTGAAGATATAAGATTAATCGAAATCGAATCTACGCTATGTGCAGATGGAGTTTGCTCTGTTGGCTCCAACTTCTGGATGTATTATGAGGGATATTAGCATCTTCGTGATGCTATGGATCTGTTGTGACATGACATGATTGAGTAGGTACACAGGTGACATGACATCATCATCGTCTATCAGCCTATTAGCCTATATAATCGATTAACTAACTTCTGGTTTATTTAATGAGAATTTCAGAAACTTTCAAATATTCCACACAGGGCCAGGTTCTCCTCCATTAACCGAGTACCTAATTTCTGGTTTTATTTTACTGAAGTAATTGTGCTTAAAAAGTTTTTGATTCGTTGTGATTTTGATTACTTCATAAAATATTGATATTCGAAGTATTTCAAACTGAGTTGTTGCTCTTGAAAACACTTAAATTCCTTGGCAACATTGTTGTTAGGTGCTAACTAAGTAAAAGATCTCAAGAACATTAAACATTAGTTAGGATACTTCGTAAATAACGAGCAATACTAAAATATTTTAATGGCTTGAGCACGCTTAGCCGCAAAATGAGCGATTTTATGGACGCTATGAAGAGAGCATTCTTATGTGCTATCATTATAAGTCTTTACTTACTACTGCCTCGCCCGACTGCCTCGTGGTCTAATGGTTAGCCTATGTAGCTTCGATCACGAGGTCCTGGGTTCGATTCCTGGGTCGGGTCACGGAATAATTCTGTACTTTTTCATTCTTCTATGAAATGTTCAGTACATTCCAAGCCCGGAGTCTGGAAGTTGGCGGTCTTACCCCCCGTGCCTCGGAGAGCACGTTAAGCCGTCGGTCCCGGTCACTATCATCAACATTTGATAGTGATCGTTACTAAATGAAACATTATCACCCGAAGCGCGCCAACCCGCATTGGAGCAGCGTGGTGGGTGTGCGCTCCATATTCCCTCTCCTATCAGGAAGGTGGCCTGGCCCAGTTGTGGGCCGTTAATAGGCTGATGATGATGATGATGATTTACTACTAGAGAACGCTCGCAACTCCGTTCCGTAAGTATGATTTTATGTACGACCTGGGCGGCCTGCTAAGCTTCTGGAGCGAGCTCGGCTGGTTGGAATAAACCAGAGAGCAGGAACACCGGAGGAATCACACACAACAGCCAACATCATGGCCAAGTGCGAAGAAGAAGAAGAAGAAAGTTTTATTAGTCGACATTATAAGTTTCTAATTTATCTCTATCTGACTTAATCTATAGAATCGCATTAGACGGAGAGACATAGAGATGAATTTCTTAATCGTTTATCGCAAACGCTCATTTGCTCTTAGAATCTTAACATAACGTAAAGTATTATCATCATCATCATCACTATCAGCCCACTAACGGTCCACTACTACTAAATTGCTTGGCGGTGGTTGCGCCACTTTCCTTTGCAATTAATCCTTTATTTTATTAACTACCAGATTACAATTATAATTTCCTCTCTATAAATCTCCGCCAAATATTATCCTTTTCCCATACAGTCCACTGCGTAACCAGGCGATGTGTCTTTGTCGTTAGGGTGGCAACTAGCCACACCCGAAGCCTCCCGCTAACCAAAGTATCTTATGTAAAAAATAATAATTATTATTATTATCTATTCTAATATTATAAAGCTGAAGATTTTGTTTGTTTAAACGCGCTAATCTCAGGCTAATGTTAGGCTATATAACATCACGCTGCAACTATTAGGAGCGAAGAAATAATGGAAAATGTGAAAAACGGGCCTCCGTTGCGTGCGCTGCGAAAACGGTTCAAGATACCAAAAATATATGTATGAAAGAATTATTTCTCTTCAAATGATCTAAAAATTGTCTACGAAAGTAGGTATATGTCTATCTTTTAAGATTAACTCACTAGAACCGTTTTTATGGTAATAGAATTTGGTCGAAATTAATGCATTGTTAATGTTAATGTACTGTAATATTGTACAATGTTTAACAAAAATGTAGATGTACACGGGACGGGACGGAGGATATTGCTTGACGGAAAACTATAAAAAATTGAATTGAGAAATATATAATAATAGCGGGGAAAGAGCGCTTTATATGAAAGTCTTTAAAATTAAAAGGGTACCTAAGAGATTTTCACGCGGACGAAGTCGAGGACGTCCGCTAGTTATTAAATAAAAATATAGTACAGAATTTTTTTTTAAATTTTGTCGCTTAGCAGCCGATAAACAAGTAGGACACAAAAAGGCGTGGGTGCACTTATAACACATTATTTTATAAGCAGTACACCAACTGCACTCTTATTTAATAGTTTTCAGCGATCAGCGGATCAAATTCCAATAGCACCAGGGATTTTGGTGTTTATTTACTTAATCCACATCTATCAATCTACACTATCCCGTTTGCAGTGAGCGTTTAGCGGTTATGCATAATATATATTATCTTATCAACAAAGGAAGCGTGGCGTGTATGAATTGCTTAATGATCCATTAGACAAACTGTAAACACGCAGTACGCAAAGCTAATTGGACGCCGCGCCCGCGTAAATTCTAACTACCTTAAACAAATAAGCGGTATAATTATCAGGCCATTTTAATGGCTAACTGCTATTATTATTTTAGATTTAGCTTTCCGGAATGATGTCCTGTTTTTACACGAAGGTGTGTGGATGTCATCTACTTCTAACAAGTTAGCCCGCTTCCAACTTAGATTGCTTTGCGACTTACCATCAGGTGTGATGTGTGATTGCAGTCATGTGGGTAATGTACAAAAAAATAAAAAGTTCTGGTATATTCTCAGGTCAGGAATGGGATAAGAACAGTATGGTATAAAAGAAGATATAGTGATTAAAATCGCAATAGGAACGCTGAGATAGTTTGGACATGTAGAGAGAATGTATGATAGGAGACTTACAAAAGCAATTATTAAGGCGAGAGAGAATGGGAATGTTGGAGGGGCAAGACCAAGGCAATTCCTAGATCAAATCCAGGTCATTCTGATTGAGTGGCAAATGGGACGACGTAATCTCTGCCTACCCCTAAGTGAATGAGACGCGATGGTATGTTAAGGACAGTTGATTTCGGTAAATCGACGACGACCTCCGTGGCGCAGTGGTATGCGCGGTGGATTTATAAGACGGAGGTCCTGGGTTTGATTCCCGGCGGGGCAAATTGAGATTTTTCTTAATTTGTCTTGGTCTGGCTAGTGGGAGGCTTTCGCCGTGGCTAGTTACCACCCTACTGACAAAGACGTATCGCGAAGCGATTTAGCGTTCCGGTACGATGTCGTTTAGAAACCGAAAGGGGTGTGGATTTTCGTCCCACTCCTAACAAGTTAGCCCGCTTGCATCTTAGACTGCATCATCACTAACATCAAGTGTGATAGCAGTCATAGGCCAATTAGTAGTCGATAAAAAAAAACCATGTAATCAGTAAGAATAGAAGCAGTTATAATGTAATTTGTAAATGAATTTCTTTGGACAGTAAACCATTTATTTATTTAACGCAGATAAAACCGCTGGTCATAACTAGTGTTCTATACACGGCACTTTACATTCATACGACTTACTTACGCTAGTCTTGTAACACTTCAGTCCATTGATACACTATTGAAGGCTCTGGCTTACAGCCAACAACCTCCTTTCTTATCGCTCTAGCTTATAGAATCGACGTTTTAAAAGCCTCAATACAGTTCGTCAGATTTCTCATCAGCGCGTCCGCTGCCAACATTCTCAAGTAGAACCTGCATGAACAACTGGTTTACAGCAAAAACGGGGGCCCGCCGGCATTCATAGCACTTTTTGTCACCTGCCGACCAGTATCATAAACCCTACGTATATCATATCGCATTGCATGCCTTTGATTCTCAAGGCAGGTTAACAGTGCTGGGAACACACTAACTACGCGTTACTTGATGTATCAATCATATCAAATATTTTTCTATTGCCTTCGTGGTTGTACATTTTGAAGAGATAACTTCTTATGGGATGGTAAACCGCTTCGTTACGTAACGCTGTAGGCGCAAATTTGTTTGCTTTCCCTTTTGTAGGCAGGCCTCATTCAATTTAACCCACAGCGCAAGCAGTATTTGAGGTTTGATTACTCCTAACAGGAGTCCCGAAACGCACACGTTTTTCTAGTAGAATAATTATGTTTAGTGTCAAACCATCGTTTATGATAGCAAATCTCCCCAAAGAGAAGTGCACCTAATCTTCCTACCTACCTAGGTACCTACATTCATAGTGACCATGAGCTGACTCAGGGAACATAGTTGGAAAAGTTGATAAACGTCAGGATTCCATGATGTTGTAAAAATAACCTAGATGCTGACACAGTAGATGTCAGAAATATTTTGAAAAAATTTTCTCTCCATCTGTCTGAATCAATTATTGTTAAGATATTTATTGTTGACAGTTATTTATTTTTGAACAATAATTAACATTAACATTTTCGTTCACCGAACAGAAAACCACTACCACTGTATGTCGATATTTGAAAAAAATAATGTACAACGGTTGCAAAGCGGATGTAACAGAAATTGGTATTCTCCAATGACATTTTGCCATATTGGACTGACAGTCGAAGGTGGGTAGATCGATGTTTTTTTTTTATCAAGGATCGACACTACCATTTGATTGACGGCATGGCGTGTTGTAAGTGTGTAAGCGTCATTAGATTCTTGTACTTTTTCTCGGTTGAATGAAAATCGGAATCTCATTCATATCATTAGAAAATGTGCCATTAGACAGATAGCTCAGAATCATATCCGCGTTTCTATATTTTATTTATACTTATATCTACTAGCAGACGAGCGCGACATTGCCCGCGGTAAAAATATTGTCCAAACAAAAATTGTAAAAGGGCCTTTTTGCTATTTTACGTAATTACTAAAAAAACAAATAATTACATGCGCAACGTACGTATTGGGCAAAGCGTATACTATGACATACGTAAAACACCAAAGTGCTTGTACTAAATCAATATTTACATTTGAATTGAAGTAAATTGAAAGTCAATATTTGTAACTGACCTGGTGTTTTTAAATTGAACTATAAAAATGACATCTATATTATATTGCAGGTTTAGTATAAGATTTGCAGCTTTTATTAAACTTACTCAAATTTCTGATTTAATTCTACAAACATTGACTTTTTTACGGAGCCACTCGGTAAAAATTATCTACTCGGCACTCAAATGGTGTTGGTCTAACCTTGGAAGCTAAATTACGTTACTGGCTGGCCTTTCATCATCATCATTACCAGCCGGTAGACGTCCACTGTTGGACATAGGCCGTTTTTAGAGACTTCCAAACACAACGATCCCGAGCCGCCTGTTGCCAGCGGCTCCCTGCGACACGTTTGATGTCGTCAGTCCACCTGGTTGGGGGTCGACCAACGCTGCACTTTCCGCTGCGGGATCGCCAATCTACCACCTTGGGCCCCCAACGTACATCAGCTGTTCGAACTACCTGCCCCGCCCATTGCCACTTCAGTTCTGCGACTCGCTGAGCTATGTCGGTTACTTTGGTTCTTCTGCGGATCTCCTCATTTCTGATTCGATCACGCAGAGATACTCCGAGCATTGCTCTTTCCATCGCCCGCTGACCTGTACCCAGCAGAAATTAAAATTTAAGGTCGGAGAACGGCTTCTAGCCGTTCACACTCTCTGCATTTCTGCTACAACGAATAATGAACCCAACTTATTTCAGTTTGAAAATTTGAATCGGAAGTGCATATTTGAAACAATTTTATGTCTAGAAACATTTTCGTTTCAACAATACCTACGTCAACCGGAAGTAGCTAAGAACACTCCTTAGTCCTTTTTACCCGACTGCGTCAGAAGGAGGGTTATGTTTTTAGAGCGTATGTATGTATGTATGTATGTATGTCCATTTCTAAGGCACGCGCTACAGCCTAAACGGCTGAACGGATTTTGACATGTGAGGTGTCGTTGAATTTGGCTAAATTGTTAAGTGACATAGGCTATATGAATTTTCAAAATGGCGGCTGTAAATGGCGTGTGCATTTTTTTCTTTTATCATAGCAATATGGGTATCAAATCTAAAAGCTCGTAAAAAGACCATTTCAAAAATATAAATATCATATCATGTTCATATTACTTTTTTAACCAAAAATGGCAAAAAGTGTACTAAGTGTACCGTCTGATTTCTATACCATAAACTAAAACTAAAAAGTCTCAAATAAAATTGTTATTATAAAAACAAAAAACCCGACTGCTTAGAAGTTATGAACTGAAAAGAGAAAAACAAGGATCACTATATCTGTATAAAAATCTATGTCATCATATCGGGGATTAGCTAAGTCGTTTGGGAGTTGTACAGAAACATATAAATAAACAGACAACAAGGATTTAAAGCATTCCGCAGAAATTGTTGCATTTCTGCGGAATGCTTAAAATTCTTGTCTTCGACTTGCCAAACCAAAATAAAGTAAAGATTCATAGTTGTAATAAGTTGCAGTGCTTTCCCTCTTTGAATCTATTATAAAGATTCCTACTAGCAACGCAAAATACTACACTTCCTATTAACCATAAAACGTTGTACATTATGAAAGTGTCGTACCGTAATAATTGCATATTGTTAAGTAAGTTACGTTATTTAATCAAAAACCCGTTAATTACTCGCTTCTTACTTCAGTAATTAAAATTAATTTGTTCGGTTAATAAACCCGTGTTGCGTTCGCAGCGATCGTGAAATAAATGACGTGTAGGTGCACCATGAATACTTATTTTTGCATTTCTGCGGAATGCTTTAAATTCTTGTTGTCTGTCTGTCTGTTTGCACTATTTATATGTTCCCCTACAACTCGCAAGCAGATTGGTCGATCCACGACATAATGACATATGTCTGAGGAGTGTTAGCTACTTAGCTAGTAGCTCCAAGGTTTCCGCCAAGGCTTTGGCACCAACTTCAAAGATATGCTTAAGTAAATTATAGCAACTAAATGATATAATTATTTTTCACTTTTTAGTGCGTTTTGAAGTCGGTTTAATTTTTTATTTAAATTTTGAAATAACATTTCGATGGTCACACTATATGTCAGTGAGTGCAAATTACAAGAGTTCCCGCTGACAAAGAGAAACTCGCCGCCGAAACCATTGTGCCCAGTTCTTGCCCACTGGTTAAGTATTGTTCAATATGTTAATCAGTTTCCGATATAATTACAACTCAATCTGTACGAAGTAATACCAGAGGATAATTTTAGTAACCGTTCCTTTTCCCTTCTACTTATTAAAAAAAAATCATAAAATGATTGTAGCATTTTAAAATTTTACATCTGCGCTTATGCTGTAACTATTTTATTTTCAGTACCTTAGACAATTGTTGTTACTTGTATACCAAAAATATTGCAGCATGAATGTGTGTAAACTGTTCAATGAAATTATAATGTAACTACATATTATACATTTTTTTGATGCTGGAAAATGCCTTTTATCCCCCCCAAGAAATAGAGCGGCCATAGCTGTATCGTTTCCGGGAGGGGCATATGTGTCTTCCAAGCTTAGAAGCAGCTGAAATACCCACTAAAACCCAGCGATGTTCCATCGCTCCGCCTCGTGACTGGGTCCCGAAAGCATCGTGAATCTTCCGCAACCCATCCAACAAACCATAAGTAAGTACTATATAATACTTGGCAACCTACGCAAAACAAAGCCTTTTTGTTTAACAAAAATTAGCATAATAAAATAATATTTTTATAAAAAAAATATAAGCACTTATAAAACGTTTTAATAACATTACAAGATCTAATTTAATTAAACTGCCGAGATCAGATTGGCTCTCAATTATTTCTAAGGCAACTTCGCTCAGGCAATTTATCAAAGGATAAACTAATAATTCTATCAACGAAAGCTGATAAGGTTACTTCGACGTCAGGTTTTTTTTCTCCATTATTTTATAGAGAGATCAATCGAAGCCTTAGCTCGACTATTTTTATCTCTACAATAAAAAACGGAATTTATATAGGAGTAAGTTTTTACTAGATTTGCGCCGTGGTTTCACTTGTATACGTCTATTGGGAAAATCGAGATAAAAACGCAACAATGTACTTTAGGTATCTTAGCAGCTGTTTCCTGATTTTAATGCGGTTTTCTAAGGGTGACAGAGGAAGATTTATATGTATAGTTTAAGGAATGTGGTGGTTCCGTATTTTCACGTAGACAACGTCGCGTTTTCAGTTTACGTCAGAGATACTATTAGAAATATAGTAAAATAAAATCTATGTTTCAATTTCTTTGATTGATTCTGGAGTTAAAAAGTATGGTTCAAATAACTCGATTTGTGACGGTCTTTGTGGATCAGTAGTATGCGTGGTGGATTTTTGAAACGGAGGTCCTGGGTTTGATTTACGGCAGGGTCGGGATATCCCGCTTCTATGTTAGCATGCATCATCACTTACAATCAGGTGTGATTGTCTAATAAAAAAGATAATGGTTAAAATACAAGCTTAATATATTTTTAAATATATATTACCTATCTGATACTCAAACAATAAAATCTCAAACAAAAACATATATCATAATTAATATCTTTTATATTTTGTATAGCCAAGAGTTAATATTTAACTATAGATACGCTCGATTAACAGAACCGGATTGACACAAAATTAACTGTTATTGTTAAAGTAATCGGATTTCTCATTGAAAGGTACAGTCGACATCATTATTCATTATATCAGCTACATGTAACGCTTGTATCTGTCAAAAAAAACTTATTTCGACAAGTTGAAAAATGCCAGCCAAGGTTTCTACTTTAAGGACGTCACCTAGAACCCACAAACTGCTTTACTACGTAAAATAAATGTTCCTTAAACTTGCTGGCACCGACTTCATAGATATGCTTAAGTAAATTAAAGCAACTAAATGACACAGTTATTTTTTACTTTTTAGTGTATTTGAGTCGGTTCTATTTTTTGTTAAAAATTTTTTTAAGCATCTGTTCGATTTCCCAATTATTAGAATAATGAAGTCGTTTGAAAATACCTGTTTATTAAGTGACTGGAGGTCGCTCTTGGTTTCATTCGTAACAATTTCGGGATAAACAGTAGTCTATATGTTATACTTATGTTTAAGCTGTAGTATTGTAAATTTTATAAAAATCCATCCAGTAGTTTTTGCGTGAAAGAGTAACGAACATCCATCCATGCACTCACACTAACAATATTAATAGAATAAATAAATAAATATGATACCTATGAAATAATATAATAATGAAGAAATAAGATAATGAAGAATAAGAAGGTGTACGTACGATTTATTCGTCGCCTACTGTACACCGATTATATCTGATAACTATCATCTCATTCGATGTTTGCTTATAAGATTAATGTTTCGTTGCCGCTTATTTATAAATTAACGTTTATTATACAGAGAGCTTCACAAGAATAAACTTGTTACTTACTTGTAGCTGATTACTTGCGGGTAGGTACGAGTTTACTGTAAAGGTGGCTTCAGATTGAGTTGTGTAATATAATCATTATTGTTAGCGTATTTTAAGGGCGCCTTATTATACAAGGGGTGGGGTGGAGCTTAGTCGCACCACGCCGCTCAAATATAGCTTGGTGGGCTTAGAGTAGTAATGTTTAATTCTATTTGTCTTTATTAAATGTTAATAAAGACTTGGTCATTATTATTTTAAAAAGACACCAACTTTTCAATTACAGGCTTGATTTTTTTAAACAATTTCTTAGAAGAAAGGCAAGGTAAGACTTGAGCCCAGAATCTCGTGATTCTGGCACCTTCCAATTGACCAAAGAGGCAGTTTATATATCATCGTGAAGCAGTTGATTCATATGATGTAGGTCCTGGGTTCGATTCCAGGCTGGGCCGATTAAGATTTTTTAAATTGGTCCAGGTCTTGTTGGTGTATGCGAGACCGAGACTAGTTCCCACCCTGCTGCCAAAACGTACCTACTGCTAAGCAGTTCGGCGTAGCGGTACGATGTCGCGTAGATACCGAAAGAGGTGTGGATTTCTTCCTACTTCTAACAAGTTAGCCCGCTTCCATCTTAGATTGCATCACCACTTACCATCAGGTGCTATTGCAGTAACGGGCTAACTTGTTATAAATAAAATCTCCCATTTTTTATAAGAGGTTGTGGAGCTTAAACCCACCAAGCTACAACATCATAACGCGGTAACGACTGTAATCATAACGTCAACGGAAACTTTCTTTAGCCATATTTTTGACTGATATTTATTTATAAGTCAAAACAAAAACCCAAGCGGCGGAACGAAAGCGCAGTGTTCCAAATAAAAAAAAAACTCAAAACGAATTTTATCACATTTGTTACCAATTATAGCGTTGAAATACACACTGAGAATCGCTCCGTGTCGAGTGTCTGTCTATGCTGTAATTAATAACTCCTGAACGCCCTCACTCAACACATGTGCGGGTCGGGTTAGAGATTTATAGTATTCGATTTTATTGTATGCTTCCTTACTCTATTATTTATTTACTTAACGCCCGCGATTTCGTCAGCTAAAAAATCATTGTATCGCAACCATAAATTAATAGTAAGTCTTGCTGCTGAGCGGGGCGAAACCTATGTCTAATATGTGACTGCCATCCTGCAACTTGCGGCCAAATAGGAATGTTGTAAGTTCAAAGTTTTTCGAATAAAAATGAGTAATAATGGGTACACTACATTTCAAAAATATACATATTTTTAGTAATCCTAATAATAAGGTACAATTGTACCAACATATTTTGGGATATCTCAGCGGCATTAGGTATCGTTTTCAATGAAAGCTCACTAAAGGTCCAAAAGACGGCTTGACATTTTCCTACACTTCCAACAATTATTTATTGCTGTATCTTTGACAGTTTTAAACAAAAAAACAAACCCTTGGTAAGATGTATATTACAAACCTTTGTACAACCTATAAATAAAATAAATAAATATTAAGTATAGGACAATTACACACACCGCTATATAGCCCCAAAGTAAGCGTAAGTAGCTTGTGTTATGGGTACTATGATAACTGATGAATATTTTTATACATACTATACATAAATATACTTATAATATATAGATAAACACCCAGACAATGGAAAACACCCATGCTTATCATACAAACATTTTCCAGATGTGGGAATCGAACCAACAGCCTAGGACGCAGAAGCAGAGTCACTACCCACTGCGCCACTCGGCCATCAAATGTGTTAGACTCTCTATGGTTGCTCTATCTGTCGGTGACAACCGCATGAAAATCCACACAATTGCTTGGTCCCGCCAATCTTGCAGCTGATATCAGAAAAAAAATTTAACAAAAAATAAAAACGCCTTCAAAACGCACTAAAAAGTAAAAAATAACTTAGTGCGTTTTGAAGGCGTTTTTATTTTTTGTTAAATTTTTTTTATTTCATACTTTTTAGTGCTTTATCAACAACGAACATACTAATAAACCTACTAGAACTAAACCATAAGTACCAATATTCACTAGCTACTTATAACATTCCGACGTCCCTGCAAAAGTGCATATAAAGTTTGAAGAGTTTCCTCGAGTTTTCGCAGATCTCATCATTGGATCATGACATAGTAAACATTAAACTAACTGGAAACTATAACCTTTCAAACTTCTCATTAAGACATAAATTAATCGAGCCCAATCACAAAGTAGCTACTGTAAACCGTTAAAGAGCTCCCTCAACTGTCCATCTTCTTCATCGCCAGACCCTCAATGACAGTCACAGCCCATCTAAATATTAAGTTCTCATTGAGACAAATTAATCGAGCCCAAACACAATGTAGCTACTGTAAAACCTTACGGAGCTCCCTTAACTGTACGTCGTCTTCATCACCAGACCCTCAATGACAGTCACAGCCCATCTAAATGTAAAGTTCTCATTGAGACAAATTATTCGAGCCCAAACACAAGGTAGCTACTGTAAAACGTTACGGAACTCCCTTAACTGTACGTCGTCTTCATCACCAGACCCTCAATGACAGTCACAGCCCATCTAAATGTAAAGTTCTCATTGAGACAAATTATTCGAGCCCAAACACAAGGTAGCTACTGTAAAACGTTACGGAGCTCCCTTAACTGTACGTCGTCTTCATCACCAGACCCTCAATGACAGTCACAGCCCATCTAAATGTAAAGTTCTCATTGAGACAAGATAATCGAGCCCAAACACAAGGTAGCTACTGTAAAACGTTACGGAGCTCCCTTAATTGTACGTCGTCTTCATCACCAGATCCTCAATGACAGTCACAGCCCATCTAAATGTAAAGTTCTCATTGAGACAAATTAATCGAGCCCAAACACAAGGTAGCTACTGTAAAACGTTACGGAGCTCTCTTAATTGTACTTCGTCTTCATCACCAGACCCTCAATGACAGTGACAGCCCATCTAAATGTAAAGTTCTCATTGAGACAAATTAATCGAGCCCAAACACAAGGTAGCTACTGTAAAACGTTACGGAGTTCTCTTATATATAGATCGGCTCCATCATCAGATCGACTCCAGACCTTCATCAAATTGTAGTGCTTTTAAATACTTACCGAAAAAATTAACAAACGTACTTGTTGTCTGTACAATTTTTGAAAGTTCCCCTCGTTTTCTCCAGGATCCCATCATCAGATTCTGGTTTCCTTGTCATGGTACCACCACCGGACTATCTACTTTCCAACAAAAAAAGAATTATCAAAATCGGTTCATAAACGACGAAGTTATGCGCGAACACACATAAAAAAAAATATATATATATATATATATATATATATATATACGGTCGAATTGAGAAACTCCTTTTTTTTGAAGTCGTTTAATAACCATGGCTCTACCATTTAATACCACAAAAAGTTCTAATAATATAAAAACTATTTTTCTACCGTCGAAAAGTTTACCAATAAGTATACCTACATAGATATTAAATGGCATCCATAATACAAAATGAATGTAAATAAAGTACCATCTGGTGTTTTAATTAATTTTCCCCTTCTGGTCACTCACAAACATTGACTTTGGCTAAAAGTACACAGAGTTATTGACCAGTAATTTAAACCCCTGTCTTAATTGGAAAGAGAGCCGCACCTTTGGTCCATAACGTTGTTAAAGGAAAACGAAAATTGCATGCATCATTTTTAATTAATGTACCAAATGCCTACCATTCTTAACCAATTAGAATATTAAACACACTCGGTTAGACGTTGCTTAGCATCAGGAGTAGCTAAGTAAAGTTAAATATCTGATTTTTAACCGACGAAAAAAAACGGAGGAGGTTCTCAATTTGACACGTATATTTTTTCATGTCAGGATCTGATGATGATATCCTGGGGAAATTGAAGGAACTCTTCAAATTTTATAGGCACACTTGCAGCGATTTCGGTTTTTGAGTAAGTATCGGTAGGTTTTTGGCTACAAGTGCCGAACCGACCTTATAAATATGCTTAAGTAAATTAAAGCAACGAAATGACACACTTATTTTTTATATTTTAGTGCGTTTTGAGTCGGTTCTATTTTTTATAAAAAAATTTTAAAAATCTTTTTGATTTGTCTACTATCTTGGAAGATGGTTGGGCTTTGTGTATTCATTATTTATTTCAAGTTAGCCCTGTTGGGGTCACCGCATCACATCATTTTACATTGAGTTAATTTATTTTGTTTTTAGTCTTATTGCGATGTTCTTTCCTTGTTTCCAAATAAACTTTATTACTTTCTTGGTCTCTTTCTTTCTGATGGTAAACCATGATGTATTATAATATGATGGAAGCGGGTGAACTTGTAAGGAGTAGGATATTACAGGTTTCAACACGACATCGTACCGGAACGTTTAATCGCTTGACCGAACGTCTTTGACGACAGAATGGTAACTAGCCGCAGCTAAAGCCTCCCACCAGCCAAATCAGGACCAATGAAGAAAATCGCAATCGGACCAGCCGAGAGTCGAACCCAGGACCCACCGTACCATGCTACCACTGAGCCACGGAAGCCGTCACGTACACACTTAATCGTGACAAGCGATATAAAGATATGAGTTCTGTGACGCAAGTTATTCATGACTTGACTTATAAGGAATAATTTTTTTCTATTATTTAGATCATCATCATCAACATCATGTGAAATGATTCACTGTTGTCTGTCTTTAAAAAAGATTCGTACTCTGTAAAAGCCTCGTTTTTTTTGTAGCTTAGACTCACCACGCTGCTTCAATGCGGATTGGTGGATGCTAATGATAATGATAGTGAATGAGACAACGTACGTACTCAAGTAGGTACCAACACGAGTTAAGTTTAAGAGTTATGGTAAATTTTTGTTTTCGGACCTTAATACGTACAAAAAGTAAACATTTTAGTGATGGCGACATAAGTCGGCGTTATCAAAGAGTCAAAGATACCGCGGTCCCTCAGATAAATGGGCGAGAAGATCAATATTTGGAAACCCATCAACGCAGCGTACTACTGATTTCTGTAGGAAGAACTTCTGTGGTGGAATTAGTTGTTTTTTATTTTTAAATAACACACTCTCTTAGAAAGTTCGTTTTATTTTTCTTTTACGATTTAATTTTGACTTGAAGTCGTTATCATAAATATTGAATCAACAGTTTTTTTCATATAGCTTTACATAACATAACATATTGAAGTCGGTTAAAAATGTCCAAGCTACAACAATGACATAAACTAAACTTTTTAAGTAGGTATATTTAGTAGACATTCATTTGTTTAAGATATCAAGCGAAACCACTAAGAGAAATTATTATTATTAAATATTATCATAAATATTTTATGGTACAGGTAAGTACGACAATAGTTCGATGGTAAGCAATCAAACCGAAACACCTCTGTAAAATTACTTCACAAACGCGGATACAAAATGTGTAGGTATAAACAAAATCCAAAGAAAATTTAATACATTTGAAATATGAAATAACGTTTTCATAAATAGATTATAACAGCAATCATTTACTCAACTTTGTAGCAGCTTTAAACTGCACCATATTTCTATAATTACAGATCCACAAGACGTCTCAGCAGCAAGTCATAAATAATGGACGCCAGTTACACCGATCCCGAACTTCAAACTTCATTTTGCTCATTTAAAGTTCCCCGATAAATCCTTAAGCGAAATTGTACCTACAAATGTCTCAGTAAATAAAGATTAAACCATTTAATCAGAATGACCTAGAAGCGCGCTCTTGCTTTGTATAGCAAAAAGTTTTGACGTGACTTATATCTTGTGAAGTTTGCGTTAAATTAGGACGACGGAGTGTTTAGTAACTAGAAACAGGAAAACAAATTAATGTGTCTGAACTGAGATGGGTTTCAGAAAAATATTTGTCTAAACTTTGTAAATTAGATTACGGAGAATTTGTTATTAAAGCTGTATTTAGAGACTATGTTTGGAGAACTTTTAAATAAGTGTAATTATACTAAAGCTAAGCGCGATGGCGAATGCTTATCAATAAACAAATTGAAAATGACGGTAGGTAGAAAATGCAACACATTTTATGCCTAATAAATTTAAATTTATGTTTTGTTTTCTTATAAAATCTTATTTTATAAGAAACGTTGACGGCCGAGTGGCGCAGTGGGTAGTGACCCTGCTTCTGCGCCCTAGGTCGTGGGTTCGATTCCCACAACTGGAAAATGTGTGTGTGATGAGCATGGATGTTTTCCAGTGTCTGGGTGTTTATCTATATATTATAAGTATTTATGTATAATATATATATATATATATAATATTCCACAGTTATCATAGTACCCGTAACACAACCTACCTAAGCTTACTTTGGGGCTATATAGCGATCTGTGTAGTTGTCCTATAATATTTATTTATTTATTTATTTAAAAGATATTGGATATATTAATTAGTTTTAAGCTTACTAAACTAATTTATAAATAAAGATTTATCAGGTAGGTAAAGGAGCACTAAGAACAGTGTTTAGTAATTAAGTAGAAGCAGAAAAAAATATAATGTGTCTGAACTGAGATGGGTTTCAGAAAAATATTTGCCTAACTTTGTAAATTAAATTTCGGAGAATTTGTGATTAAAGGCTTTTAGATATTTTTTAAAAACAGTGTAAGCCTTTAATGATTCATCAGTTTGGTCGAGCTGATTAATAATATTAATTAGTATCGATGTATAAAATTAATTTCAGAAAAGAAAACGTAACATTAATATTAGTAATAGAGCTTTTTATGGCAAAGGTGATATGGACATTTTTATCATCAAACAGCAAGGACTATGGATGGTCCGTCGACCTTCAGATTCACTAAATGACTGGTGCATTAGACTTACCACCTACGTTTCAGATTGACAGACCACTACCACAGAAATCATGCAAGGTTCCTGTATAAGTGTATGTGTGAATTTCTAAGAGATGAAGCATCTAATGCCATTTCTATTAATTTTAGCTTTAATATAAGAAACGTTAAACACTCTTTGGTAAATATACTATTCATTCCAACGACAAGAATTTAAAACATACTTACAATATACGTACAGTCAAGCCAAATGAGATTCAAATCACTTACTTACCTGAAACAATATCAAAACACATTAGTCAAAACACCGTCATACGTTTATAAAGTCACTTAATGCTAGATATTTAGTCTTTCGTGTCGCTTATCTTCGAAAACATTAAAAATTGACAGTGCATTAGTATTATTGGAAGGACGTTACTTTGTAAAGGCGTGTAGGTTGGGATCAAAAGAAATGTTATGCGTTTCGGCTTACCATTTAGAGATAAGGGCGTGTTATGGAGACGCCTATACTCTAACGTTGAAAGATTACAATTTTATTTACTGCTCCAAAACGTTTGATAATCCATGTCTTAATTAACCAAGCGAGAGAATTCTCTTACTATGAAATCCAACGCCGGTGTTTTTAATCGAATAATCGTTTTAAGGGTTAATATAAAAGAATCTTTATCACATGGTTCTAAGGTTGAAAGTGTGTTAAACAGGAATAATAGCACCGATAGATGGAAGTAATAACGATATATCGATCGAGTTCATTGGTAGCGGATTCTTTACATGTGTTTTGTCGGTAATATCCATTAGCCTCGCGCTGATTTCAAGGGAAACATTTTTTAATAGCTCCACGTGTGTTGGAAAATAGAAAAAATACAATCTGGAAATCCTGCTATGCTATAATTTAATGTCCCCATAAAATCTTCGGACCGGGGAACGAATTTAATAAGCCTAGCTCCTTTATCTGAAATCGTGCCGTAAATCTGATCGGGATGTCTTTTAATTCAAATTTTAATACGCCGGCATAAAACAAACGAACTGACGAACTTTCCGAATGGGATTTATTTGAAGGAAGTTGAATCAATCAAGCCGGTAATCCTGTGGGCCGTAAACAAAGTTGGACAAATACCGATAAATCCGACTTTTACGATCTGCCACCTCGTTTATTACGGAGTGTGTCGAGCCGAAACAAAAGTAAGGGAATTGTATTAACAAATCGAACCACACTCAATAGTATTGTTGGTAACGTTTACGATTTGGGGCAATATACTTGTAAATGTATTGGGGCATAATGTCATTAAAATGTTCTATCGTTATCCGCTTATGGCCTCACTTTAGATTTATTTACGACGTTTACTATTTCAATTCGAGCAATTGTATGGGAGACGTAACTGGTTGTGCTTTTATAGAATTATTTATAGCGTCAGAGTAAATCTTTGATTTAGTTTTTTATGGGACCGGACCACTGAGGATCGATAAAGGAATGCTATGAGTTCACCAAGCCGTGTTTACTATTAAAGTTATAATTAAAGTGAAAGTATTGAACGTTAAAATATTAACCACAACAACTTTATTGTCCTGAACGGTATAATCAAGAATTTGAACAGATGTGAACAAAACAGTAATTAATGTCTGACATAAACAACTGAAATAATATTCGAAATTTCGCCGAAATTAAAACAATACGAATATTTGTTGCATAAAAAATCAGTAGGTAATAGAAGTATTTTAAATATTTTAACGTGAGAATGAACTTTATAAATAAGTTATGTAAATTTCTTTGTATTGTAAGATATGCGTGCTAACTGCAAAATGTCTTACATACATCTTCAAGTCAAAAATGAATAGGCAACTTACAGGGAATTTTGAGGAAGCGCATTCTTAATATTAGCCGTGTAACTAACTAATTGCAAGAAGAAGAAGAAAACCATTATTGCACACATAATATGTAGACAAACTCACAGAAAAATAAAATAAAACAACAAACATGTATGTATGCAAAGGCGGCCTTATTGCTTGGAGCAATCTCTTACAGGCAATCCTTGATGATAGGAACTGTGAAGTGAAAGCGGAAAATGGTGCAAGACAATAAATAGATTTCGCAAGATATTTAAACTAAAATAAAATTTACCTCCAACGGGAAGGTATATGTGAAACCACTGGACACAGCAAGTATAATCTATTATAAGCTTTCACAGGTAAGACAAGAGTTGAGTTTACAGAGTTGCTAGTTTTCTAATTAATTAGTATGAAGGTTTCCAACGTCAAGAGCCGTTATGGGAAACTTGAGTCCACCGTCTGTTCGTCGAGTCGTAACATAAGAATTTATTAATATGCTTTCGCAATTTATTTGTTTGCCGTGTGTATTTAAGTGTTACTTTAATGTTGGAGTAACTAGCTGAGTTTTTAATTTTGGTAATATCCTATGATAATATATTGTGATAATATCCTGTGGCAGGGTTAAACAGCTTCGTTAAGTAACGCTTTTTTTTAATGCCTACAAGTTGGCCCTTGACTGCTATCACACCTGATGTTAAGTGATGATGCAATCTAAGATGGAAACGGCCTAACTTGTTAGGAGTAGGATGAAAATCCACACCCCTATCGGTTTTTACACAACATCGTACTGGAACGCTAAATCGCTTGGCGGTACGTCTTTTTCGGTAGGGTGGTAACTAGCCACGGCGAAAGCCTCCCACCAGCCAGACCAAGACAAATTAAGAATCTGCCCCGCCAGGAATCGAACCCAGGACCTCCGCCTTATAAATCCACCGCGCATACCACTGCGCCACGGAAGTCGTCACGCTATACGGCGCCAATCTGTCTGGCTTTGTTTTTCACTAACGCATACGGTAGCGGTAGGAAGGCTCCTCCTCTTTTACTCTAACCTAGCGCTAGCCGTATTTAAGTTATCAATTCTGTCGAGCGACCCGAGACGCACACGGCATTTTTTCTCTTCAAGTTACAACTTGACTGTAATCACACTTGATGATAAATAATGATGCAATCTAATATAAAGAGGAGCACTAACTTGTTGATGAGAATGAAATGGGCGTGCCTTTCGGTTTAAACATGGTTAGTGCCAGAACGCTGAATCGGTACCTACGAAAGCCTATCACCAACCAAACCTGGATCAAATAAGAAATCTCTCATTATAGCTAAGATTTTTATGTCTAAAATATATTTTAGCTAAAAACAAAGCCCGGAACACGGAAGAAAGGACTTGTCAAAAATGACATATTTTGAATTTGACAAATCAATGTCACCGCATTTTTATCACCTACAGCTTAGATAAAATACCTATAGATGTAGCCACCGCGTGGCCGCACATGAAACAGCAGTACTTAACTGAAGTGTTGCTATTACTAAGAAAATTCCCTACATTTGGGAAACTGACATTGTACAATTTCATAAAGATAAAGTATTTAAAAAGCAAATATCACTTTGAAAACATGAATAGATGAGCTGGATATTATTTCATAGCAATTTTGCAAAAAAATGTTCCGCGAATTTAGGTAAACCCGTGCGCGCATTCCTAATTGCTACTGTTACATATTAATTAAGTGATTAAATATGAGGAGTAAATTTCGTTAATGAAATAGAAATTTTTTATTATTTAATATTTTTTTTTATAAATTATTAATAGTGTATATTTTTAATTTACATTTTATAGGACATAATATTGTTAAAATTTTTAAAAAGTAAACATAACACTAAATAAAAATAAATGAGAGAAATAATAATAAGCCATTTATTCACAAATTAAAGTTAGAAAAAGACAGAAAGGATAACATACCTAGAACACTTTTAAATAAAAGAAATTGACCTAACATAAAAAATAAACCAATTTAAATTTAACAGTATCATAACAGGTATGTAATAATTACTTCTAAAATTAAATGTTTAACAGTCCTATACTATAATGATAATGGTGTTTTGTTAAAATAAACATAATAAAACGTAAAAAGTCCGAGTTTCCGATTTTGAAGAAAGAACACTGTGTATCGTCCCCTTCCACAAAATAAAAAGCTTGTGCTAGGAGTAGTTTATTCACAAATATAGTTCAACTGGGGATCTAACGTTTATATAATTATAGTTCTCTTAGTTTCGGAACAATCAAGGTTTATTATGTATATAAATCAAATTCAAAATCATAAATTTCAAGTAGGCTGTTTATCAAGCACTTTTGAAACTTTAAGTACGTAGTGACTACTCAGATCAAAGATAATTCTAAAAATCAATGTTATAATTTATACTCCATAAATTACAATTTTGGTTATCCCGTCTTGTGTGAAGAAAGAAAAGCTTGGTTCCAAGAATCTTTATCGTTAAAAAGGTCATTAATTTCATAACCTTTACATAGTAAATGGTTTTTTACACATTTTTGAACTTTTGAAAAGGCAAGTCCAGTACTTCCTTTGGAATGAGATTATAGAATGGTATACTCAGTCCAACAAATGATTGGAGGCCTTTTGTGTGGAATTTTTGGACTTTTTGACCTTTCTTTTCTTTTCGTCGCAGGTGTTATAAGTTCACTTGTTTGTGGAAAGTTTATATTATTTGGGTAAGTTGGTGAGGTAGATGGATTCACATATTGATTTAATAGAACCGAAGAAGCCTGCAATAAACAGAGAGAGAATAGTATTATTATGAAATTTTACAAGTACCTAAGAGTTTGGAGAAATGATTATAGTTTTCATTGGTTATAGATATATATGTATTTTAAGCTGATATCTAAAGAGCTGAAGTGATAATTCAACAGTTTTTTATTTACAAGTAAGAAAATTACACATTCGATTAAATAAAAATTGATTTAGTGGAAAAATTAAACAAGGGCATGGCAACACTAAAAGTTCTTGTTAAGAGGTTAAGTTTTAAAATAAACACCATATTTAGTTAAAATCTACAATATTTAACGTAAATTCTTTGTTGATACATTTGTTAAGGCATATTTATATATGTTTTATATAATAGAACAATGTTATTGCATACTTACAAGTGAAAAGTGACTTCATCTGCCTTTGTTTCAGTTCGGCTTTTACAGCCTAAAATACTGCATCCTCCCATTATAACTAATAATGATCACACTGCACTTAACTAAAGGAGTCTTTTTCTCAAAAGTAGACTATTTATAAAACTATTTAAGACATAAAACTAATTAAGACAATGAACATTAAAAAAAGTTGTCACAAAATACACTTTGACAGCACCTTATTTGGCCAGTTTTTAAAATAGGCCAAACGAGGAAAACCGTCACGGTGAATGAGACAAAAGATGATATTTTTTGTCTCAATATTCGCATGAAATTCGTATATACCCGTTTCACTTCTACATCCAGCATTACTTTATGGCTACGTCTATTAGTATTATGTCAATGACCTACAGACTAATAACAAAAAGACGCCATCTTTTAACCCCTGTGGGCCTGACATTCAAACCTTCTTTGAGGCCCGCGGCTACCCGGGTAGCGACGGAGCTATAATGACAGCTGTCATTATTTGCCTGACGGTTGCCAGGGGACCTGTCGGGGCTGTGAAACTTTAATACCTCAAAAACTAGGAATTTAATTTTTAACCAACGTTTTATTTAGTTCGTTTCGTTCACTAATTTTATTTGATAAAATCCTTGTATTTTTTCCATTTTTATGGTATGTGGTACATAAGTGAAGCTGAAATGGACCATCTCCTTTATTCAAATAATAAGTACAATCTTCCATTGCTTGTCCAAGGATCAAAATTAGGATTTCATGATATGAAGGATTAGGTTACTGGATTACTGGCAGTTGTTGTAAAAACAATACAAAATATAAACTGTATATTACGGGAAGTATCTAAACCGATGGCCAATAAAACCATGATGGAGAAAGAACGAAGTTACAAGGCTGTTTTGTCGACGATCGACGCAATAATATATTATTGGGAAAAATCTCGCAGAAAATAGTTTTGAAATAGGCTTAATATTTGGGAGACGCAATAATATGAACTCCCTGCGGGAAAAAATATATCAACTTTGTGGAATATTAGCTCGATGTATTGTAAATATAACGGTAAAACAAAAGCGAGAGCCACGAAATATTATTAAACTTATTACAGTGTTTGCGATTGACGTTATAAAGTAACTTTTTGTTTTTTCTTCAAATCTACATATTTATACGGAATACCAATGAATGAGTTATTAACTCATTACAAGATTTCTATAAATACTTACTAGAGGACGCCCGCGGATTCATTCGCGTAGTTATCATTCGTTATTGTGATATGTCCGCTATATTTTTGTAAAGTTTCATCAAAGTTCATTCAGTAGTTTTTGCATGAAAGAGTAACAAACATCCATCCACCCATGTCACTCAGCTTACTATGAAGAGAACTATGCTTTGAATCTCTTGAGGACTAAAGTCGTCGCAAGAAGCTCGTTTTTTTTTATCGACAACAAGTTGGCCCTTGACTGCTATCACACCTGATGATGATGCAATCTAAGATGAAAGCGGGCTAACTTGTTAGGAGTAGGATGAAATCCGAACCCCGATCGGTTTCTACACGACATCGTACCGGAACGCTATATCGCTTGGCGGTACGTCTTTGTCAGTAGGGTGGTAACTAGCCACGGCGAAAGCCTCCCACCAGCCAGACCAAGGCAAATTAAGAAAAATCTCTATCTGCCCCACCGGGAATCGAACCCAGGACCTCCGTCTTATAAATCCACCGCGCATACCACTGCGCCACGGAGGTCGTCAAAGAATAACCGTTCCATGTACCGATATATCTGTCGGGGTTAATACCTTGAAGTGGCATTGAGCTGGTTATGTCTGTCGAACGACCGCTGGTCATTGGAGTCGTAACCAAGACTGTAGGGTGACCCATGACGAGGTGAAGCAGTGACCTCCAGAGTGTGGCATACAGGAGGGACTTAAAAGAGCTCTATGTCTAACAATGGATGCTTGACGGCTGATGATCTCACGGTGCAGTCGCTCACAAACAGGTTCCTCGATATTTACACATGAACAAGATCTATTCGGGTGAAACCGTAGGACACAATTAATAAAAATTTAGACGGACTACGTAGCGCAGTGGCATGCGGGTTCGATTCCCGGCAGGGCCAATTGAGATTTTCTGAATTGGTCTGGGTCTAGCTGGTGGGGCACCTCGACCATGGCTGGTGACCACCCTACTGACAAAGACGTACCGCCAAGCGATTAAGCTTTCCAGTACCATGTCGTGTAGAAACCGAAAGGGGTGTGGATATTATTGGATAAAAATAAAGAAAATAATGTAGTCTAAACTGACATCCTAAATGTAGAAACAAGGGCAACAAATGGATTGACAATATTGGAAGTTAAAGAAATAGCTCGCAGTACACATTAATCTTGTGTAAGCATGACCTTGTCGGCTCTTGTACGTCTTCGTCATGACAGTACGGATTCCGACTCGTGATCGAGATGTCAATTTGACGTTTTTATCTACGCTCCAGGCCGCTTTTTGAGCATTTCCGATGTCTATTTACTTTGTTTCTCTCTTTTATTTTATGTTACCTCGTTAGAAATTACGAAGTACTTTTTTATTTATAGACGGTTTACAATTTCGAAAAGTTTTCACCGCCACCGTTATAAGACGGAGGTCCAGGGTTTGATTTCCAATTGAGCTGATTACAATGGTCTAAATTGGTACACATTTGGCTGGTGGGAGCTTTCAGTCGTGGCTAGTTACGACCCTACCGACAAAGACGTATCGCCAAGCGATTAAGCGTTCTAGGACGATGTCGTGCTAAAGCCGAAAGGGGTGTGGATTTTATCCGACTTCTAACAAGTTAACACGCTTTGTTTAATTCTTAGATTGCTTCGTCAAGTACCATCAGATATGATTGCAGGAATGGGCTGACTTGAAATAGTGTATTACTCTACTATTCAAGCCCTTTCACGACTTAAAAAGATATTTACATTAAAACAAGATACACATTTTGCAACAAAGTTATCGAATAGATTTAAAAAAATAATTAATGAAAAAAAAAAGAAATTACAAGAAAAACCGCATAAATAGAGAAAATCTGCCAATGGCATCTGTTAAAACAGAGGAATTATTATAGTTCAAGGTGCTATCTAGCTATAAAGATTAAACTTTGGTCATTCTTCAGCAAAAATATAAATCGGTTTATCCGTTTCATTCCGGCATTCCAGGGTTTCATATGCCACATCCCATTTCCAGTATCAGGTACTCATCAATTAGAAACATGAAAAGAACCAGTCAAGACAAATTCAACGAGCCCAAACTCGATGGCTTTACTAAAAAGGTAGACCAGGGTTACGTCTCCTACCTTCGAACCTTGTCATCAGTCCAGCTCAGTGGTTCCAGAAGACATTAGTGTTTCAAATGTCAGATCACACACATGCTTTTAAGCAAACTTTCAACTAACATTTGTATCACACCTAACAAACGACCTGATGACCTTGAATACCTGAACCGATTTCCACCAAACATAACTAAGAAAACTCTCGACTGATATACCTTTCAAACAAAAAAAAACCGCATTAAAATCGGATCATCCGTTTGGGAGTTACGATGCCACAGACAGACACATACACATACATTTACACAGACACGTCAACCTTTAACATCTCGTCGTTTTTGCATCGGGGTTTACAAAAAAGCTAAGTGTGAAACCCTCGCTGATAAATAAAGGAACTAAATGATGTCGTCAGGTGTGATAGCAGTCAAGGGCCAACTTGTACTCGATAAAAAAAAAACCTACCCTACGACCAACAAAGTAACACCTTATATTCATCACCTAGAGCGTTGTGTACCTGTAATTATTCCAGCAATCACGCCTTTTAGACCGTAACACGGCAATGCTTAGTAGCAAATAACATACATACATAACATCACACCTCATTCCCATAGGAACATATCCTTCTATTTGCCACGGTCCTTGCATATTTCCTGACAATAGAAACCATGAAAAGTCTAGTGTTTAGCTATTCGTTACCTAAAAAATCATATTGTGCGTTACTTTGAGTGAAGATTTATGCATCGTGAACGACGACATCTTAGTTTTGAATTTGTTTACTTGGCCAAGATAATTAGTGTCAATTTTTGTTAAAATATTTCTGGTACTAAACCTAAGATTAAACCTAAATGACCGATTCCAGAACTTTCAAACTTTAAGAATACGTCTGCAAAGTTAAACGCTTAATTATTGTTTTTATGTAGTTTCTTAAAGCAGAGGTAAGGTTTAATTCCGAGGATCAGAACAAACAAACTTCGAAACATTTGTTGTGAATTCTTCGAACAAAAAAAAATTGAATCTGGTTTTAAAAAAGGCGACCATCATTACCAAGAAAGCATCTTGATTGCGACACGAGGTACACTTTCGGAAAGTCCATTAGAAAAATTGCTGTTCAAGTTTTCGAGGGAATGTTAAGAGATGTTTGAGAAAAAGGAACAAGAATGCGAGGCCGCGGCGCAACAAAATGAAGAAATTAACTCGAAATCGGTGTAACAACGGGGAGATCACTTAATCGCCGCTCGTCAGGAACCGGTCTTTTTCCCCCGAGGTCAGCGAGCGCTTTGCTACAGATACGATTGTTATTGATGGGACTTCGCATGATTGTTTTAATTTAGATGTATCATGGGAAAGTTTCTTTGAGAATTGTCAACAGTTTTGGCTTGATTGTCCACACTATGTTAACTATCGTCCACTTAGGTCATTATTACAATATTTTTATTGGTCTACTCCGCCACAGTGCCACATTGTTTTCTGGAGCAGATGGCTAAGAATTTGGAACATATCCTACTTCAATGCAGATTATTCATCATCATCATCATCATTATCTGCCTATTAACGCCCCACTACAGGCCCAGGCCTCCCTTCTTAAAGGAGAGGGGATTTGGAACGTAAACCCACCACGCTGCTCCAATACGGATTGACGGTCTTTGGGTGATAATGTTTCATTTATTAACAATCACTATTAGATGTTGACGATAATGACCAGGACCGACGGCTTAACGTGCTCTCCGAGGCACGGGGATGTAACACCACTAACTTCCCGACTCCGGGCTTGGAACGTCCTGAAAGTTTCATAAAAGAATGAAAAAGTCAGAATTATTCCGTGACCCGATAAACCAACGAGGCAGCTTGAAATTTGAAAGAAATTCTGACTAACACTATCAGACTTTAATGACAACGAATTAGATTAACACCCTATTAATTTTCGAGGTTTCTTGGAAGACGAAAAAACTTCATAACACATGAAAAGTATGTACACAAACAATCAAACGACGTATAAAGAAGATTGAGAACGCTCTTAAAATAAATCGATCAAAAAGTAAATTCGTAAAGGACTGAATAAAGCTAGACCATGTTACGCCGATTCATTTAGTAATTTATGATATATCAAAGAATAAGTAAACACTGTTTCCGATAACATTAAAAGTCAATTCGCAACAAAAACAGACGAGCAATTTATGATATTTATGATACATCCCCATTAGAATTATTTGAAAACGTAGCTATTTAATCAAAAGTATCCGCAGGGAAATATGCGCAGGGCTATCTCTAAATTCACACGGTTCACTGGAATTACAATATCCGAATTCCCAATACGTAATATTTCGAATATAAAAGCTGTCTATGTCGAATGATGTATTTATTAGAGAGGTACTTTGTGTTAGGATGTCTGAAAAGTCACGCTTCTGAGAATAATAATAACATTAATTCATTTCTGTGTTTAAGAAATATAGATATCCTAAACAGAGGAATAAACGTGTTGTTACTTTGCTAATACTCCTGTCTTTGGTTTAACTTAGACTGTCGCACAGGCGAATAAAAGCGATGCGTCATAACTTTTGCTAATTCATTTCTTTTTCTGGGTCGTACCTATAGTAAGGTCTCTCAAAATCGACAAGGTCATACTGGAGAGTAAGTTGTTGGTGGATGATCCTAGGTACTTGATTATGTCCATGCATGTGTTCGTCGTTGGCAAGATGAGGACGATGACACGCTTGACATATGTCTAGAGTGATATAATTTATAATATGTTTCCACTAGTTTTTCATCTTGATAAATTCGTCCATAAATGCACAGACAAAACCCTCGGTTTCCCCAGAGAGAACCATGATTTTGTACACCTCACTACTACAGCGAAAACCAGCGAAGAAAGCAAAGTCTACTTCTTCTTCTAAAAGTAGAAAATCTATAACAGTATTAATAGTGGTTCTTTATAAAATAAATAAACCCGAGGAGACATTGGAACGTAAGTATTAAATCAAAGAGAATTTGCTCGTCCTAATACAGTTTCAAGTTTACCTACAAATATAAGTAGGGAGAGTAAAATTGTATATCTAAGAGAGCAAGCGGTTACCTCGGAGGATATTAGGTCGCGCCACCCGGTTGGTCCAGGGATCACGAACGCGTTTTGTCGTTTGCCATAAGTTAAAAGATTTTGAAATCAAATAATTATTGGTTTCATTATAAAATACAGTGGTTCCTCCGGATTTATAGATAATATTTAATAATAGGTGGGCCATCTGGTGATCTTTTCTTAGACCCAAATTCAATGCCAGCCAACCAAAAATAATGGCATGTATCGTTAGAAACCAACCAAATGAATAGTACCATTAATTATTGTCGGCGGGATATTTATACTACAGAACTTAGCTAGGTGCACACCTACAACTTAGGTGCTGCTCCCTACAACTATATTAACTACTGTTGTAAGTGTCTAATTCTAAAGAAATGTACCACTTTTTGTTAATCGGCACTTTCAGAAAAGACCTAAAAGTATATGGGGCCTATATGTTCTCCTTTATTCGTATTATCCAACCTATCAAGTATTACATTAACCCAGCGTCATTGTTGCGGGTATCTAATACCCAGCGGATTTTTAAAAATTTAAAAGAAAATATCCGCGTTAATAGTCACAGTAGCTGCGGTTGTTGACCTGTTCAAGCGTACAACTCTTAGTAGTGTTGCTGGAACTACGATGGAGTATACACGTTAGTAAAGATCGCGCGGGTAAGTTATACCCGGCCATAATGGCTATGTAACGTTTATACACACAGTCTGCTTGTTTTTTTTATTGTTGATTGATAAATTTCAAATCGTTTCTCGCAGTTTTACTTTCATGTCTTATGAGAAAGAACAAACACGACTTCTAGCCTTGTATGAACAAGCTAGCACCAGTGACAATGAACAGTACAGTTCAGAAGACAAAGCTGAAGTCGACCAAATTTCAGAGCGAAGTCAGGGCAGTGATACGGTACTAGAATGTAGCGATGATGAGCAAAAAGAAGTTAATTTCATGGTTAGTACCTAAATGGTTATTATTTTTTGTTTTTAAATATATTTTTTAAGTTATGTTCTAACAAATTAATCTCAACATAAAAAATTTAATTTCTGTTTGTTTGATGGTAATGCATCAATTTTATAATAAATAAATGTTTAATTTTTATAAATAACATTTATAATTACTTATTTCTTTAATGTAGAAAATGAGTATTGACATAAACTTGATTTAGTGTACAGTAATGTACATGGTTAACCCATGTACATTACTGTACACTAAATAAATATATACCCGGCCACAACATCTAAGTTCCGTTTAGTAGCCACAATGACGCGGGGTTATAACGAAAAATCTTTGAGTCATTTTATAAACACGTTACCGTTAACAAACATTACCGCTATCAGCTTATACTTTGGACTGGAACTTTGACTGAGACGAATTATTATTTTTATAGTACCCGGTGCTCAGATAGATTGCCCGTGATTTAAGGCTTTCAGGGCTTAAGCTTCTTGAAGAGCAGCGATCGGGCTAATACGAAGATAAGTTACCTACCTGTATGTAAGACTAATTTACTAGAAATTTAGAAAAGTTATATAGTGGCGTGACCTAGTAGCCACGTCACAAATTAATTGGTTACGCTGATAATGTATCCTGTTTATAATTTGTCTGACTTGGCAATTTGAGGTTCTTCGAGTATGACTTATAGAGTATTCTCTTCCAAGAATACTGGAGTTGGAAAGTTGGTGACATGACATCGCCATAACTCGGATACATGCCCGCCAATCAATATAAGAGCTGCGTGGTGGGTCTAAGCTCTAAATCCGTTTTTGTATAACGAGGTCTATTATTGATATCAATGATGCTTAGGTGTTTTAATATTTATTAAAAAAATGTATTACTTTTAACTTTGTATTACTCTTATCTCTCCTCTCTTCTCTCCTCCTCATTTTTGATTTTGCACATACACACACCTAGATATGTGTATGTGTAGGTAGCTTACAGCGCCGCCGCGGTCTTACAATAAAGTCAGTTATGTACCAAGCCCTGTTTCATTCATACGTATCATTAGGTATTTTAATATTTATTAAAAAAATATATTACTTGATTAACTTTGTATTACTCTTATCTCTCTTCTCTTTTCTCCTTCTCATTTTTCGTTTTGTCACGCAAAGACACTCTAATCAGCGCTCCATCACCCATTGAGTGAATTTGAGATATATTATGAGGGTCAGCAACAAGTCTTATATCCATAGGTTATCACATGCTAACAATGTTCCAAAACTTTCCTCTTCAGGTGCTAAGGAATTGTAGATGAATGTTGCGTAATTTCCCGAAAGCTGCCTAAATATTTTGCCAAAAATAAGTAAAAAATAAACAAACTTTACGAACTTACTATATAAACATTTCACTATTCTTTTCACAAGTTTATTTACATAACGAAATTTCATATTTACTCCGATGCCAACTCGTAAATTTCGAGTCGGTTTTCAAAACACAACCTCCCCGCGGAGCTCCCGTGGTTTCCCTTTCACTATCTCTCTCGAGGAGCAGTGAGATATCGTGCAAATATATAGCTTTTGTATTACTCTTATCATATTCCTATCTTAACGTATTGTAACCTGATCCGCTTCAATGGTTTATTCGCCTGACGATTTGATTATTTCTTTTTGTAGCTATGTTAGTGTTGTTTCACACTTAGATTTTGTTTATTCCTGGGTTTATTCTAGAATTTCTAGATCAAATATATAACCTTGGGGTATCTTTGATTTCATCATTATATTTCTACTTCACTACAAGGCCAAGGACTCCTTCGTTATTAAAGAGGGCAATGGAGCTAATATGCATCACGCCGCTTCAATGAAGTTAATTAAATTCGTTAATTACTAAAATTGATGAAACTATTAAGTTGCATACTTTTCACTTTTGTAGCCAATTTCAAAAAAGGAGGAGGTTGTCAATTCCTCTGTATGTTATTAATATATTACCTTCTTAGGACAAAATTAATAAAAATAACCTAATTTTTTCTGGTCACATTGTAGCAAAATTCATTCAAATATATTAACTTATTTAATTGTCTATAAGTAATAGACAGAGAAGCAGATAGACTTGCTTTTCAATATACAATTAGTGTGCAACCCATTACAGCAATTAGCTAATCCATCGAATCATCGACTTAAGGACGATGTACTACATAATTACATACTATCATATTGTCGTCCAGCTCCTCATTGGAATACGTCGGATATCCTTCTACCTAACCATAAATTAATTTACATTTCACTGTAACTGATAGGTATACTGTGATTTATTAGACAAGTTACAACTAGCAGATGCCAGCGACTTCATCCGCATGGAATTAAAATAAATAATATTACGAAAATAAAAATAGCCTAAGTTACTCCTTATAATTACGGGTGCATCCCAGTAGTACCCCCTAATTTTAGGTCTATAGAACTGTTGACACACCATGTTAGAGTTAAGTGTCCCATTAGTTCTATACAAAACTAATGGGACAGAAATTAAGAAATGTCGATATCAACATCTTGTTTGTACGTTACATATATATACTTATAAATTATCTAGTTTTTATAAGAATAATATGGAATCTTTTTTGATAGCAATAATAAACGTCCACTTTTTCATACAAAAATAGAAAAAAAAACAATAAATTTTGGGGGTTCCTTCATTAAACCCATACGTGTGAGGTATTTATAGATAGGTCTTTAAAAATGATATTGAGGTTTCTAATATATTTTTTTCTAAACTGAATAGTTTGCGCGAAAGATACTGTTTGCGTAAAATGAGTCCCCCCTGTAACTTCTAAAATAAGAGAATATTTTTTTAGATACGAGTACTACTTGGTTTTAACAACTTAGCTTTTGTCGCAAGGGACATTTTTTTGTTAAAAACAAAATGAAATATCAATTGAAATAATATAAAGTTTATAACTTATATGCTATAAGTAAAGACAAGTGTAAAAACTATACTACTCTATATAGAACTATTGGGATATAATTTGACAGCCTAAGATGCTCCTAATTACCTTTAAATATACATAGGTATTATATTAGCCCTCAATGATGAATAATTTTCCCGTTCTACATTTTCTACAGATTCTGCGCTCCTATAAATTGTAGTGTGATGTTATATAGCCTAAAACCTTTTCCGATAACTGGACTATCCAATACAAAAATATTTTTTTAATTAGAACCAGTTGTTCCTGAGATAAGCGTGCTCAAACAAACACACTCGTCAGCTTTATAATATTATTAGTTATACAAGTAAAATATCATCGTGGTCCTTAAAACTTATCTTAGGTAACTTTAATATGATTAGGTATGTTTGCCATAAGATTTACAGGGCATGCTTTAATGAGGCACTCCTCTATCTTTTAGGATGTTTATCTTGAAGACTTTACTTCACCGTATAAAACTTTATTGTATGTGCAAGTGTTATCTTAATTATTACTTACTCTGTCAACTTTTTGAAACCATAAATTATGGGTATTATGGTTTATTAACACAATATAACTTTAAAGCTTCCCTTAAATCTCAATAGCTTAATGGCTAATTTTCACAGAACTACCCTTTTTAACCGACGAAAAAAAACGGAGGAGGTTCTCAATTCGACATGGATATATTTTTTTTATTTATGACCACGCATAACTTTTTACAGAGTTGTCCGATTTTATTAGAAAGGGCATACTTTCAAAATGGTCCCATTGTCATCATGTTAGGATCTGATGATGATATTATGGGGAAATTGAAGGAACTCTTCAAATTTTGGAGGCACGCTTACAGCGATTTTGGTAACGTATAACGATAGCTTTTTGGCTACTAGTGTCCTATGACAGTATAGTACGAGTACGTTACGTGGCGATAAATCACTAAAAAGTAAGAAATAAAAATTTTTAACAAAAAATAGAACCGACTTAAAACGCACTAAAAAGTAAAAAATAACTGTGTCATTTTTTGTTAGTTGCTTTAATTTACTTAAGCACATCTAGGAGTCGGTGCCAGCCAAGGTTTCTACTTTAAGGACGCTACCTAGAACCCACAAACTGCTTTACTATGTAAAATAAATGTTCCTTAAACTTGGCTGGCACCGACTTCATAGATATGCTTAAGTAAATCAAAGCAACTAAATGACACAGTTATTTTTTTACTTGTTAGTGAATTTTGAGCCTGTTTTATTTTTTGTTAAAAATTTTTTTTACATACATACAGCATCACGCCTAGTTCCCATAGGGGTAAACATAGACCACGTCCTTCCACTTGCCAAGATCCTTGCATATGTCTCTCGCTTCTTCCAATGTCATTAATCCTTTGATACAAGTTCTTCGGTTAAGGGTACTTTATACCTGGCTTTTGGATTTGGTTCAGGGATGTTCGCCTTGGTCTTAACACAAATAATATTCGGCCTTCTTTAATATTGTTGTTGAAAACAAATTTTAAACAAACAAACATTTTGTTTTGTTTATATTGAAAAAAGACATTCTACACAAGTGCTTAAAAATTCTATTTAATTGTGGCTTTGATTATCTGCATTAACCTTTTCAGCAAGGAAAATAAAACATGTAAACTTATCCAAATATGCAGCCATGATCATAATATTAATTATTATGATTATCGACCCGATACAAGATTATCACCAAATTCCTCATAATCAGGCGTCAAAACAGAACCTACATCACCAATTCCCGACAGACGCGATATCGATAAAGGAGCCATCGATCATACGCTATCGAAACCCACGTGTCCGACTGTATCCTAATCCATTACAACTTTCCAGTTAATAAAATTCACCCGTCGAACGTTATTTACAAATTGATAAATATATGATAAACCAGGTAACAGCTACCGCGGTGACATGTTCCCGATAAGCGGACATGCTGCACCCACTACATACAGTCCCAACTTGCTAACATGATTTACGGTTCCAACTCCTTCCAACCAGCTAGAGATATGATAATCGACAATGTTGATCTCAATATTGAGAAGGTATAAACTATCTAAAATTAGGCGTTAAGCCCAATACTTGGTAATAGATTACGAGTGAAACCACTTAGTCTATTAGAAGAGTAGAAAAACTTGAAAAAAACCCGATTTTTTTTAATTTTTGGACACCTTGGTAAGCTTAATAATAATAGGCTTTGTTTTGAACCTTTCGCTTGAATGTTGGATCAAGGGTCGGATACAAAAGGCGCAAATTTTTGAGACGGCGCGTATTGTGAGGAGGTTCCTCACTCTGGAGCCCTGACCACCGGTTGCTTGGACCCGACTCCCGCAGCAAGAGGATTTGATTTTTTAAATTAATTTTAATAGTGTTTTTTAATTTTTATAATATTAATAATAAATAATAGATAATTTTAGATTTGTTACTCAGAAAAACAAAAATTGTAAATACCGAATTCAATAATAACGAATTCCCGTTATATTTATAGCAAAAATTTAGCTTAACTCTTGATGGATCATATTGGTATAAACAATATCAATTTAGAAATCTACAAAACCACATAAAATAAAATTCGACTGTCAGAAAATTCGAAAATTGTCGAGTATGTTGGGGCCGTGTGTATATTCTTTCCAAGGATACAGCTATCCCACTCCTTAAAAAGCGCAGGAAGGAGCGGAAAAGAGACAAACAGATAGATATCCGTTATCAATTTTATAATTCCTTGATCTGGGTACACTCTGTGATACGCCGAGAAATATTTAGAATCGGACATGTATATTACATGTTACCGAAACAGATTACAATATTTTTATCGTAATCCAAGAAGGAAGCTTTGGGAACTCTCAACTAACAACTTATGCATTTGATATATGTAATTAAAAAAAAATTTTCATTTGACAAGCAATCTTTGACCTTTTAACATGTTTATCTATGTCTAAATAACATTAATAAAGTTTTTTGTTACTAATTAATTACAGGTTAGTCCTTGACTACATTCACGCCTTCTGGTAAGGTATGATGAAATCTAAGGTGGAAGCGGGCTAACATGTTAGGAATAGGATGAAATCAATTGAGCATAAGGATTTCGATACCTGGCTTGGTTGATAAAGATTTTCTAACACGCGACATCGCACTGGAACGCTAAATCGCTTGGCGATACGTCTTTGTCGGTAGGGTGGTAACTAGCCACGGCGAAAGCCTCCCACCAGCCAGAGCAAGACAAATGAAGAAAAATCTCAATTGTTCCGCCGGGAATCGAACCCAGGAACTCCGTCTTATAAATCCACCGCGCATACCACTGCGCCACGGAGGTCGTCAAAAAACATTATTATAAAGTTTGGACATTATAAAGTATGGCCAGGTCAAGAGTACCCTAAACTGAAGAACTTATATGAAAGGATTAATGTGAGTGGAAGAAGCTAAGCAATTATTGTGCAAGGACCGTGGCAAATGGAATGATGTAGTCTCTGTCTACACCTATGGGAAAGAGGCGTGATGTTATGCACCGTTCCAAAATTCCTATCAAAAAATGATTTCCACTTACCAATTACTTTGCAAATAATTTTAAATGTTTCCTAATTAAAAATACAAAATTAATTTAGCATTAATTTGTTTTGTCCGTCTACTAAGACGTATTGAATAAAACATTCAACCCGTTCCAAGTCATTACTTGAAAGCGAGACGGCAAAGTTGTGTTGTGAAATAATTTATAGCCGAATAACTTTGCCGCATAATAAATGTTCGTAGATTGGCAATTATATCGAATAATTTCGTCGATACGGAACGATTTAGTGTTAAACAACATGCTTGTAATTATTGTGTGAGAGCTAGTGCGTTATTTATAAAAGCTTTGAACATGTGATTTTTGAATGGTGAGAAAGTTATTAGCAACTAGGACGTTCGCCGTTTCGCCCGCATAGTTCCCATTCCAGAATTATAGAATAAAATGTGGCCTGCGTTAATCCAGGTTGTCAGCTAACTCCATACTGAATTTTATTAAAATTGCTCCAGCCGTTTAGTCGTGAAGAAGTAACAAACATACACACTCACAAACTTTCGTCTTTATAATAGTAGTATAATGTACTATATAACTTTTTAACTTTGTTGTAAGTTTGTATATAATTTCCATTTTGTCGTGATTATTTCTTTCGAGCAAATATAAAAAAAATATATTCGCTATTATTTCTTTATCGTGAAAGTCAAATTGCTTTTGTTGTAAGCTTGTACATAATTTATATTGTCTTGATTTTTCTTTTGACAATAGTAGTAATAAAAATGTCCTTTCTCAGGTTCTTGAAATATATCTGTACTAAACTTCATTTAAATCGGTTCAGTAGGTACTTTAGGCGTGATTGAGTAACAAAACGACAGACTTACTTTCGTATTTACAATATTTGTATAGATTTTATAATTACGCGATCAAAACATAAAATCATTACCAAAATGGGCCTGGCACTGTATTAATATGCAGATGGCGATGGTAAAACAGTTTATTCGGTTAGTGCTTCTCACTAATACAGTGTTTTTGTGAGAAGCAAAGTTATTCCATCACCTCTTAAACTATAAACTCAATCGGTCATTGAGACTATAAAACCGTGTATTTTAAACGGTATTTATGTTAAAATAAAAAGTGATAAATGAAAACAACACAGATCAACAACCGCGGCGAAATTTACTGCCAATAAATTATCCTTATTATGTTTTAATAAATGTCTAAAAAATAATTTAAAAGATAACTCACGTATTATTATATTCAGTAAATTTAAAATTAATGAACCCGTGATTCACGGACGGCTCCCAGTATCGATAAAAATATGTTGATTAAAAATTTGGTTTTTATCTATACAAATGAATAAAATTTAAGTATTATTAATTTTTAAGATTTTTTTTAACTTTTGTCTACCTGTCCGTCTCCGATTTTAACGAGATTTTCACTAGCAGATAGCTAATAAATAATTCAAGCTACTTTTATTTCAGAAATTTTATTTAACTTATTTTTATTATTTTTTATATTAACTTGAACGAGCAAATAACTCGCCCTTAAATATATAGGAAAATATATTACAAAAAGTGCATTTCACATTTCACAAATAATAAAATATAAAATTAATTAATCCAACTGCAGTGCGCAAAGTATATAATACCTACGTATTATTTTTATAAGACTTATAGAAAAATGAGGAGATCGGAGCGTAGGTACGGAATGTAACTCCCACGTAAATAGTTTAAAGGGAACAGAAGAAATATGATAGTTTAGTAATGTAATAAAAATAAAGGCTATTTCAACCTTTACTTTTATTACAAGAATGTGCCTGGTAGCGCTGTCTATTTATTTACCTAATCATCATTTGAATAGCCTTGATTGCCAGGTTAGTTTATAGGGGAGGAGATTAGGACCTTAGACCCTTTTTTATACAGTGCAAATAAACACTTTTATTTTACAGAATTATATTCCTCGTGAAATATATCATTTTCCTTTAAATATTACGATTTTCTTGCTACAGCATTAAGTGATAAAAAAATAGCCATTATTTGATTTGATTTTGATCTAATTTGGACATTTCATTTTCTAAAAACCACCGAGTTACTGAATACCGATGCACTAAAAAGATCAACAAAATGGCATTCAGCGCAGTAGTTAAGTATACAACAAATCAAGCAGGCATGTCCGAGAGAACAATTTAAAGCTGAGCACGCAATCTCAACTGGTAGCCATATAAATTGTAATGACAACTTAATCTAATAGGCAAACCCATGAACCTGTCTTAAGCAACAATTTAAAGGTAGCACTGCGATAATTACCAGTAAATAGACACAATGAGCAACACGAGTTTTAATTCAAATCAACAACACTGCCATACAAATATAGATTTTATTGCTAATGTGCTACAACACAAAACTGAATGCGAATATTTAATTGGACGCAGCAATGATGTTGGCTGTACTAAGAAATATATTTCGTTTTAAGTAATTAAGTGGCTGGTACTTAGGTATCTTCGTTGACTCGCATGAATCTAGAAATACTCGTTCAGTGCAATTAAGTATTACTAAGAGTGCAAGTTCGTAGTCGACTAAAGACGACGAACATTATATGTAGCGCAACGAAACACGGCAGTGCCTGTCTTCTTCTCTCGACCCCTCCAAGAATAGTATGAAGGCAACGGACCTCGAGCAAACTTTTTACCCGGGTCAGGCGCGGGGTATTTTATAGGTGGTTGTTCTAGCCCATTTCAAGGCTGGGACTTCTCGGCATATGGGTCCATTGTTTAATGTCTTATCTAGGAGTGTCAATTCCAGGATGGCCCCGCACGGTCTATGATGAAGTGTGATCACTATCCTGCTGCGGGTCTGTGTATTGTCTGGGTATGTTGCCCAGCGCGGTTTGCACTGAGTTTCTCGCGACGTCAGGGCGTTGTCAAATACAGGTGGACTGCTTCGAGTATTCTGCGATATGAGTTCATCGCAGTCCTACATCTGGGTGGTGTCAAAACCAGTGGTAACGTCATCCAGCTCGTCGATTTCGCTTTCGGTGCTTGCGCCTGTGACCAGGGACAGCCAACCTTTTTGACGACCTCCGTGTCGCAGTGGTATGCACGGTGATTTTATGAGATGGAGATGGTCCTGGGTTCAATTCCCGGTGGGGCAGATTGAGATTTTTCTTAATTTGTCTTGTTCTGGCTGGTGGGAGGCTTTCGCCGTGGCTAGTTAGCGCCAACCGACAAAGACGTATCGCCAAGCGATTTAGCGTTCCGGTACGATATCGTGTAGAAACCGAAAGGAGTGTGGATTTTCATCCCACTCCTAACAAGTTAGCCCGCTTCCATCTTAGCTCATACATCAAGTGTGATAGCAGTCAAGAGACAACTTGTAGTCGATAAAAAAAAGCCAAGACAAGCTCGTGAGTTAAAAGACGACTACAGCACATAGAAATCAGCAGTGAAGTCGCTACGACACGTCACCTTCAGCTGTCGTCTGCAGTCGGCTACGAACTCGCGCCCTTATATCTAAAGTTATTTTGAGAGCTCTCGACTTTGTATCAGCAAGTCAATAGCATTTTTTCTACGTCTTGATATAATATTGTGATTTCATAACTGCGCTACTTTTTACTCTTCCGTTTCAATGAATCATATTTATTCATGTTGCCTTTAAAAGTAGCTTACTTTTATAATTTAAATTGTAATATGATTGATCTCAATTAACAATTTGAAGTAGGTAGTTGCGACCTGAATACTGAAACTTTTTTATATATCTAAGTTTCTGATTCAAAATTTGTAATCAGTCGATTCTTCAAAAAAACCTCATTTTTGAAGCAAGAGCAAGCAGAACCCGATGTACAACGGTTGCCAAGCGGATGTAACAGAAATCGGTATTCACGAATGACATTTTGTCATATTAGTCTGACATTCGAACTGAAGGTGGGATGATCGACTAGATCTAAGCGTGATGTTTGTACGAGTTATTTTTTTCACGAATAGACATACAGTTTTAAGCTTCTGATTAGGTTGAGTTCTGGCATATTGTGATTATGTTTAGTTTTATGATAATCTCTTCATCATCAAATAAGTACATATTATTAAGGCAAGACTGGCTGTGCATAGAGATGTGCTGCCGCCCACACTTATGTATGGTATGCAGAAGAAGCATAAAAGTAAAATAAATGCAGTAGAGAAGAGAGCATTGAGGAGATGTGCGGAATAAAACTGAGTGGCAGAGTTAACAATAGTATAATAAAAGAACAGTCTGGTGTAAAAGAATATGTAATGACTAATATAGAGAAAGGGATGCTTAGATAGTTTAGACATGTAGAGAGAATGGATGAAAGAAGATTAACATAAAAAAATTTTAACAAAAAATAAAAACGCCTTCAAAACGCACTAAAAAGTAAAAAATAACTACGTCATTTACTTACTTTAATTTACTTAACCACATCTATGAAGTGGGTGCCATCCAAGTTTAGGTAACGTCTTTTAAGTAGAAAGCTCGGGTGGCACCGACTTCATAGATGTGATTAAGTAAATTAAAGTAAGTAAATGACGTAGTTATTTTTTACTTTTTAGTGCGTTTTGAAGGCGTTTTTATTTTTTGTTAAAATTTTTTTATTTCTAACTTTTGAGTGATTTATCAACAACGAACATACTAAAGAACCTACTCGAACTAAACCATAAGTACCAATATTCACTAGCTAGTTATAACATTCTGACATCCCAGCAAATGTGCCTATAAAGTTTGAAGAGTTTCCTCAAGTTTTCGTAGATCTCATCATGGGATCATGACTTAGTAAACATTAAACCAACTGGAAACTGTAACCTTTCATACTTCTCATTGAGACATATTAATCGAGCCCAATCACAAAGTAGTTACTGTAAACCGTTAAAGAGCTCCCTCAGCTGATCTTCTTCTTCATCGGCAGACCCCCAATGACAGTCACAGCCCATCTAAATGTGAAGTTCTCATTGAGACAAATTAATCGAGCCCAAACACAAGGTAGCTACTGTAAACCGTTACGGAGCTCCCTGAACTGTACTTCGTCTTCATCACCAGACCCTTAATAACAGTCACAGCCCATCTAAATGTAAAGTTCTCATCGAGACAAATTAATCAAGTCCAAACACAAGGTAGTTACTGTAAACCGTTACGGAGCTCCCTTAACTGTGCTTCGTCTTCATCACCAGACCCTTCATAACAGTCACAGCCCATCTAAATGTAAAGTTCTCATCGAGACAAATTAATCAAGCCCAAACACAATGTAGCTACTGTACGCCGTTACGGAGCTCCCTTAACTGTACTTCGTCTTCATCACCAGACCCTCAATGACAGTCACAGACCATCTAGATGTAAAGTTCTCATAAAGACAAATTAATCGAGCCCAAACACAAGGTAGCTACTATAAACCGTTACGGAGCTCCCTTAACTGTACTTCGTCTTCATCACCAGACCCTCAATGACAGTCACAGACCATCTAAATGTAAAGTTCTCATCAAGACAAATTAATCGAGCCCAAACACAAGGTAACTGCAGTAAATTGTCAAGGAGTTCTCTTATATGTAGATCGGCTCCATCATCAGATCGACTCCAGACCTTCATGAAATTGTAGTGCTTTTAAATGCTTACCGGAAAAATTAACAAACGTACTTATTGTCCTTACAATTTTTGAAAGTTTTCCTCGGTTTCTCCAGGATCCCATCATCAGATCCTGGTTTCCTTATCATGGTACCACCACCGGACTATCTCCTTTTCAACAAAAAAAGAATTATCAAAATCGGTTCATAAACGACGAAGTTATGCGCGAACACACATAAAAAAAAAATATATATATATATATATATACGGTCGAATTGAGAAACTCCTTTTTTTTTGAAGTCGTTTAAAAAGAGATTTATGAGGCCAGAGTGAATGGAAATGTTGGGAGGAGAAGACCTAGGCGAATGTTCCTGGACCAAATTCAGAACATTTTAAATAATGACGAGGTCAAGAGTACCCTAAACCAACGATCTTGTATGAAAGGATTAATGAGAGTGGAAGAAGCTAAGGAAGTGTGTAATTACCGTGGCAAATGGAAGGATGTAGTCTCTGCCTACCCCTATGGGAACGAGGCGTGATGCTATGTATGTATTAAGGCTCTGTTTTTTTCCATACTCGTAGATTAAAATTTTAAGGACTTAAGGAAGGAAACAACGCAACAGTTGGGCTTTTTCCGATTCTACTTATCGAAGCAATACTAGAGTTATTGTCCAAAGTAGCGTTCTATAATTTGGATAAATTCCAAAATATAGCAAGCTACTTGACTATACATCACAACATAACAATATCACACTACGAAAGATAAGTCTATCTACGCAACTAAGTACCTATTAAACATTTTAATTATTCAAGTTAATTAACGGCATGGTTCTCACTAATTACTTAAATAACTACTCAACACTTCTAATTTTAAGTAAATTGGCGTATGCAAATAATAAATCTCGCAAAGCAATTAAAACGAAAGTCTTGCTAACAAACTATATTGTCTCTGCTGTAATTTATGACCGATCGGATAGGACAGCTAACAATTGCGGTCTAGATATTTCAGACATCAAAATAACTGGTTAAACTTGTGAAAGTGACAGACAAAAGATGAAGATAAACAGTTTACTAATAGGGATTTGGTATTTCCTTTTAGTTTATAGTTATAAAAAATAAATAAAATAAGTCTTTATTGCTGTAAACAAACATAATTTTAGATACGTTTTCTCTTCTTTTTTCTTTTATTTGTTTTTTGCTGGTCAGTTCTCATTCGTACCTACAGTTTGACCTTCGACAAAGGCCTCCTTCAAAGCTTTCCATTTTGTCTTGTCCTTGGCAATACCAATTATAGTTATACTCAAAGTTTAAACAAATTTAATTTATTGTTAATTTTCGACTCGGGACTTCGGCCGTGATTTGCTACCACTCTACCGACAACTAGATACATACTGCCAAGCAATTTAGCGTTCCGGTACGATGTCGGGTAGAAACCGAAGGGGTGTCGATTTTATCCTACACCTAACAAGTTAGCCCGCTTTCACCTTAGATTCAATCATCACTACCCGTTTGGTGTGATTGCATTCAAGGGCTAACTTATAATAAATAAAAAAAAATAACTCGTACACATTCATAAATAATAAAAAAAATTAACAAAAAATAGAACCGACTCAGAACGCACTAAAAAGTGAAAAATAATTGTGTTATTTAGTTGCTTTAGTTTATTTAAGCATATCTATGAAGTCGGTGCCAGCCAAGTTTAAGAAACATTTATTTAACGTAGTAAAGCAGTTTGTGAGTTCTAGGTAATGTCTTTAAAGTAGAAACGTTGGCTGGCGCCGACTCCTATGTTCAAGTAAATTAAAGCAACTAAATTACATTGTTATTTTTTACTTTTTAGTGCGTTTTGAGTCGGTTCTATTTTTTGTTAAAAATTTTTAATTCTTACTTTTTAGTGATTTATCGCCACGTAACGTAATCGCACTATACTGTCGTAGTATATTATACGGCACTTGTAGCCAAAAAGCTACCGATACTTACACACAAACCGAATTCGCTGCAGGTGTCCCTATAAAATTTGAGTTCCTTTCATTTTTCCAGGATATCATCATCAGATCCTAAAATGATAACAATGGGACCACCTAGAAAGTGTGCCCTTTCTATTAAAAAAAGAATTATCAAAATCGGACAACTCTGTAAAAAGTTATGCGTTGTCATACATTAAAAAATATATATATACGTGTCGAATTGAAAACCTCCTCCGTTTTTTTTCGTCGGTTAAAAATTATATACCACAAAACTGTAAAAGATATGTGAACTTTAAGAGATGTAAAACTTATGTGTCAACTCTAGAAATTAAAAACTCTTTTCACACATCAGATAAGAGTGCAACTAGTGCGTAAAGAAGTTTAGAGGTTTTTGGTCCAAAAAAAATATTTTTATACAAAAAGTATGATACATATCTCATAAAAAACAAAAAAAGACGTGTGGCATTTTTTATCAACTTATGTTTACCTACCGACGTCATCGGGAGCGTGGCCTAGCGGTAAGGCGCTCTAAGTACCCGGTTTGCCAGAGAGACGCAGGTTCAAATTCCGTTGGTTCCGCAATTTTTTTTTAAGCGTGATATTGCAAAAAGTCATTCATTTGTGATATTTCAATCAGTGATCAGAATTCAAATGTGATATTTCAAAAAAAATGATTTATTGAAATATCACATTTTTTTAAAGCGTGATATTGCAAAAAGTCGTTATTTAAAAAAAAATGACTTTTTGAAATATCACACTTGAAAAAAATAAAAAAATAATTGCAGAACCGACGGGATTCGAAACCGCGTCTCTCTGGGATTCCTGGCACTTAGAGCACCTTGCCGCTAGGCCACAATCTCTGATGACGTCGTTGCCGAAATTGTGCTTTTGATATTATTATTATTATCGTTTTTGATACTCACGAAATTTCTGGACCACCCCGCGATAAAAGCTATACAATAGCTTAAAAGAATAATATATGACAAATATTACAAATAACACAAACGAATAAAAAAATATACGAAAAACGTATGTATCAATTAACTAAGTAAAACACAGTTGGAAACATAAACTTAAGTAAGTAATACAAAAATATCGTTAGCAATACAGAAGCATTTTTAATATTTTTCCAACAAATAAACCTGATGGGAACGATATAAATAAAGGATCTAAAAGAGTGAAATAAGGCAATTGCATTTCTTTGTATAATGTGTTTTTTTCATTGTTTGTATTCCATTTCGTTCCGTTTAATTTATAAAATGGCTTTCGTGACTTCCTTTTGGGATGTAGGTACTTACCCGTGTGTCTGCTTTTGCGATCGGTTAATATGTTTTACTTGTATCAATCCATTTGGGATTGTTTCTTGTTATGTTACTTAGGCTACTGTTGTTTGCGATGTAAATAAATTGCTTGCATATTTGTTAGAGCAGCAGATCTTTGATAGATTATCAGCTTATTTATTTTGTCCATTAAGAATTTCAGACTTTTACACTAGCGTTATTTTGACGTATTTGCACAAATCAAAATCATGCCTAAGACCGGCCGCAAATAGTAAGAATTTTCTGGCTGAAAAATTCTGATGCTCGTCGATACCACACAACACACCTTTCAGAAACTTCCTTTCGGCGAGTCTGAATTTAGTTTGCGGCTGGTCGGCAGTATAGTTGGGCTAACATAACGTAAGAAAAAACAAAATGGACGACAATCAGTTACTTTCATTAGCTCTACTTAGTTAAAAAATCAGATCCGAAAATTTCTGCCATCCGATCGTTTGCATCCGGCGCTCATCTGAAGCGGACATTAGACACGTCAGAATTCTGATAGCATGCGGGATCCACTACAAAATATATGAACAGAGTGAGTCCGGAGGGCGTCAGAAATTTTCTGACAGAAAAATTCTTACAATATGCGGCCGGTCATAGTATACGTGCTCGTATATGTGATGGAGGGGTAAAACATATTATTAACTTATCGCTATGCTATGAAGTATGAATCTATAAATTCCTATTGATTCCGTGGCCACAAATCGCTCCATCTATAGATGGAAACAGCATAAAAAGCTATGCCATAGTTTCAAATATCTAAGGCTAGAGGGAACAGGAAGCGACTTCCATTTATACTACTTTAAGATTATAATAGAAGTTACATTCAAACTTGTGTAACATTCTCGTTAAATACAAGAGCTTTTGTAACGACCACGCAATATAGGGAAAAGGTTAAAAGCCTTCAAAAGTATCATTTGCTCAGCTTGAACATACAACATTACAAATATTGAATGGATCCAAAGTTAACTGGCAAACATTACAATGCGTCAGCGTTTGTTCAAAAATAGATCGTAACACAATAACAATAGGAGCGTTGTTTGTGTAAACTGTGAAGCAGATGTTTAACAGTTCATTGTGTACTTAACTGGAGTTAACAATTTTATGTAATAAAGGTTGCATTTTATTTTAATGTTTGATAACAATTGAGATTGTTTTTCAATTAATATAAAATGGCTGATATTTAAGTACACGTTAATAATTGCAAAAACTGTGTCATCTTATAAAATACGCTATCTTTTTTTTATTGTCTACAAGCTGGCCCTTCTCTGCTATCACATCTGATTTACAAAAATGGGCTAACTTGTTATCTTTCGCTTTCTACACGACATCGTATCGGAACGCTAAATCGTTTGGCGTCTTTGTCAGTAGGGTGGTAACTAGCCACGGCGCAAAGCCATCCACCAGCCAGACCAAGACAAATTAAGAAAAATCTCAATCTGCCCCGCCGGGAATCGAACCCAGGACCTCCGTCTTATACATCCACCGCGCATACCACTGCGTCACGGAGATCGTCAAAAAAGATATTCTTGAATCTATATTATTTGCTACGAAAAATATGCATCTTAAGTATAAACCGTCTCTATAATATAATATAATATTTTGAATTACATAGCCACTATAGCCCAATGAAGCTATTTTTTTTTTTTTTATGGTGACACGCTCACTTTTTACAGTGTCGTCCGATTTATAATTCATTGTTTTGAAGTGCCTACCTCCAGGTGGCATGACCTCATGTTAGGTCTGCTGTTGATAGCCTGGGGAAATTGAGAATTCTTCAAATTTTGGAGGCACGCTTAAAGCGATTTCGGTTTTTGACTCGCTATCGGTAGCTTTTTGGCTTCTGTGCAATATAATATTCTTTCACGTATAGTACGAGTACGGTACGTGGCGATAAATCACTAATAGAATAAAATTTTTTACAGAAAATAAAATACAGATAATATTATATTGCGTTAAAATCTAAACCACAACCTTCTAACTTTTTTAATTGCAATGTTTCACGCGACTCGTAAACTTTTTATTTAGTCTAGTTTGGCCTTAAGTATAAACCGTCTCTTAATTAATATAATTGAGTTATCTTACTTTTTTTAATTCATTACAAGTTAGCCCTTGACAATCACACCAGATGGTTAGTGATGATGCAATCTGAGATGGAAGCGGGCTAACTTGTTAGGAGTAGGATAAAATCCACACCCCTTCGGCTTCTACACGACATCGTACCGGAACGCTAAATCGCTTGGCGGTGCGTCTTTGTTAACTAACTAACGTAACTAGCTACGCCCACCTCTCACCAGCCAAACCTGGATCAAATCAGAAAACATCAATTGGCCCTACCGGGAATCGAACCCAGACCTCCGTCTTATAAATACACCATGCATACCACTGCACAGGCTGTCAAAAGTTATCTTACTTGCAATATTTTCTTTCTATTACGTACATATTACCAACGCGACATACATTGTAAATACCAAATATGTACCTACGTATAAAAAATACAAAATATGGAGCCATATAAAACTCAATTCACGTTATGATAAGAAAATTAAATTCACCGTTATACAGCCATATTGAAACAGAATGTCTTCTCGATAAAACAAGGGTCGGAATGCTTTTAAGAGGTACGTGAGCAATTTTCAAGTAATTTTCAATACTAAAAGCGCTTAGCTTTCTTTTTATTATACGTTTTATTTTCCATAACTTTATTGTCACGGTCCAATGCGTTTGTCTAGTCAGAAATGCTTTTAGTTGTGAAAGTGAATGTTACAGTTGGGTATTTCTACTAAGATGGGAGCTATTATAGGATAGAATTAGTGAAGCAGACAAAGAAACTTACCGTAAGGGTAATTGTTAAACCACAAAGGCTACAGGTAGGTTTGAGGGAGAGGCACTATGAACCTGTGTCTCAGATCACGGGAATTAGGAGGAATAGTTCTAGATGAGGACTTATCACCCGTCTGATATTCTGGAGGAGGGAGGAGAAGTGAGAATAAGTTACATGGCTGGCATGAACAAATGCAATGCAGTTCCATGCCAACCTTGTAGTCCAAGGATGGTCTGTCCATGCAAATCGGACATACCCTGCCAATATGCAGCATATATGAAGGAATTTTTCCTCCTATTGCTCAAAAAAAAAGAAATATTGTTCGATCAAATTAAGTAGCTAGACACTTATATCAATGGGTTCGAGTCCCACAGCTTGAAAATTGTTTGTGCGATGAGCATGGATATTTTCCAGTTTCCGGGTGTTTATCTATATATCATAAGTATTTATGTATAGTATATTTATATAAATATTTATCAGTTATCATAGTACCCATAACACAAGCTACCAACGCTTAATTTGGGGCTATATAGCGACCTTTATATTGTCGTTTATTTATTTATCAAATCTGAGTATCTATTTTCGTATCAAATACGGTGAACTGTGACATTTTTATATTTAACTTACAACACACTCAGGTCGTATGAATACTTTATTCGGCCCAATTTCTACCTGAGCATACGTTTCCTAACACAGACCGTGTCAACGTGTCACCGATGTGAGTTGGGACTGAAAAGAAAGAAAAAAAAGCACGAATGACAATTTGCTACGTTTACGGTTGACGAACCAAATTGATGGCAAGAAAGAACTTCTGTGACAGTTCCCTTAAGATTTATAAAATATTAAATGGGATTGAATGGAATTATTGATGTGTGAGCGGAGTACAAATTATTTTTGTACGTATTCTTTGCTTTTATGACTTTTTATCGTATCTAATAACTTGGTAAAGTAAAGACTCCTGGGTTCGATTCTCGGCTAGATATAATTTGTTTAGGATTCTGTATTTAATTCCCATTACTTTAAGATTTCTATTGAGATGGCAGCGTTCAGTTGTCATGCCTATTACTAATGCCATATTTATGAGTAAACTAGAGGACGCTCGCGGATTTATCGTTCCTATTAACCTTTCAGCTTAAATGTGGCTCAGGCTTTATCCTGGTTTGTAAGCTATATTATTTGAAGTTTCATTAAAATCCATTCTGCACTGAGTTTCTTGCAAGCTCTTCTTAATAGAAATCTGTCTTTTAACCGGTGGTAGAGTCAGCACAAACAGTCAAACTTGGCGTATCCAAAAATGTTCGTAAACAAAGCCTACTTGAAAAATATTGTAAGGACGGACATGGCGGAGCTTTAAGCTAAAAAGCTAAGTAAGATTTTATTACAAACAGAAGCTCAGATAATGAAAGTAGTTTCAAACTAACAAATTGTAATATTATGATTTAGGGGCAGCCGTTTGAGAGTCCATTACGTAATTGAAACAGTACTTTAAAACTTAATGTTTGTCAAAAAATCACTAAATCGAAATAATTGAAAAGAACAACTACGCTGAGCTTCTTGCCGGCACTTCTTAGTAGAAATCTATCCTAAGAACCGGTGGTAGAGTCACCACAGACAGTCAGACTTGACGTTTCAATTTGTTGAAAGTTGATCGTCCAAGGAAGGACACGGACGGACGGATGCCTTCCGAACTGATGGACTTGACGTTTCAAAAGTGGTAGTAAAACTGCCTATAAATTATTTTGATTGTTTTGGACATGGCGGAGCTTTGAGGGCAATTGTTGCCTACGAAACCCTAAAAAGTTAAGTAAGCTGTTATTACAAACAGAAGCTCAGATAATGAAAGTAGTTTCAAACTAACAAATTGTAATATTATGATTTAGGGGCAGCCGTTTGAGAGTCCATTACGTAATTGAAACAGTAGTCTAAAACTTAATGTTTGTCAAAAATCCCTAAATCGAACTAATTGAAAAGAACAACTACACTGAGCTTCTTGGCGGTACTTCTTAGTAGAAATCTATCTTACGCACCGGTGGTAGAGTCACCACAGACATTCAGACTTGACGTTCCAATTTGTTGAAAGTTGATCGTCCAAGGAAGGACATAGACAGTCGGGATATGCCTTCCGAAGCGATGGACTTGACGTTTCAAAAGTGGTTGTAAAACAGCCTATAAATTATTTTGATTGTTTTGGACATGGCGGAGCTTTGAGGGCAATTGTTGCCTACGAAACCCTAAAAAGTTAAGTAAGCTGTTATTACAAACAGAAGCTCAGATAATGAAAGTAGTTTCAAACTAACAAATTGTAATATTATGATTTAGGGGCAGCCGTTTGAGAGTCCATTACGTAATTGAAACAGTAGTCTAAAACTTAATGTTTGTCAAAAATCCCTAAATCGAACTAATTGAAAAGAACAACTACACTGAGCTTCTTGGCGGTACTTCTTAGTAGAAATCTATCTTACGCACCGGTGGTAGAGTCACCACAGACATTCAGACTTGACGTTCCAATTTGTTGAAAGTTGATCGTCCAAGGAAGGACATAGACAGTCGGGATATGCCTTCCGAAGCGATGGACTTGACGTTTCAAAAGTGGTTGTAAAACAGCCTATAAATTATTTTGATTGTTTTGGACATGGCCGAGCTTTGAGGGCAATTGTTGCCTACGAAACCCTAAAAAGTTAAGTAAGCTGTTATTACAAACAGAAGCTCAGATAATGAAAGTAGTTTCGAACTAATTGTAATATCATGATTTAGGGGCGGCCGTTTGAGAGTCCATTACGTAATTGAAACGGCACTTGAAAACAACTGAACTTATGAAAACTATAAATCATAGTTAAAAAGATTCTAGTTATCGAGAGAGAGTTTTTGTTTATTCATTTGTTTCTGGTGTACTACGAAAATAGAACGTTCATTTTTGAAGATAAACCCGAGTAAGAATTTTGGTTTTTTGTACCTATTAAGATAACTTACTAGCGATTTCATATTTATTTAGAACTAGATGACGAGCGCGGTTTTACTCTCGTAGTTTTCTTTTCCGTGGGTACTTCAGAATCAATAATAAATAAATAAATATTATAGGACAATCACACACATCGCTATATAGCCCCAAAGTAAGCGTACTCGTATGTAGCTTGTGTTATGGGTACTATACTAACTGATGAATATTTTTATATATATTATACATAAATACTTATAATATATAGATAAACACCCAGACACTGGAAACCATCCATGCTCATCACACAAACATTTTTTCAGATGTGGGAATCGAACCCACAGCCTAGGACGCAGAAGCAGGGTCACTAACCACTGCGTCACTCAGCCGTCAATAAAATATAGCCTATGTGTTATTCTGATATGTAAGCTATATTATTGCGAAGTTTCATCAAAATACATTTAGTAGTTTTTGCTACAATGCATACATGCAATATTTTTCCGACCCAGGGATCGAACTCAGAACCGTCATCAAAAGCATATTAATAACCAAGCAGTCCAAGACCAATATATGTATCGTATTTAATCGCATGTTTCCGGTATACGACTGCGACTGTAACTTTACAAACAAAATCGATAGTGTTACGCCCAATATCTATTTGTTCCGCTAAACCTATCTTTAGTATACAAAAAGAAGGATTTATAGCGTAAGAGGAGTGTATGAAAAAATCGCTCCATTCAACCGTGAATAAAAAATAGCGCATTGACTGACAGTAATCCATCAAAAAAAGTTTAAGCAATACTTGTGTAACACATCGGCAAACAATAAGTTAAGGAAGCAAATAGTACAAGAGATAGTGAGCAAAATCAGAGGTAACAAATGTTTTGAATTGCCATCACAAACGTATATTTGTTTTACTTAGAAAAATTAGCAATATTAAGGCTCTATATAGTTATCTCTCCATAAAAAAAAGTTCGTTATATATTTTATTGAAAGTGAAGTTTTAAAAGCAATAAAACAGATACACACTACGTTAACTTTTTATACAATGAATCTCTAACTATGCAAATTATTCATTTATAATATTCTGATAATTTCATGTAACTTAAACAAACAGTTTATTCATTAATTGATATGACACACATTCTACGGGTGTTTTAATTTTTTATAAGGATTAAAAAAAATACTTTTTTAAATTGATATAATTATGTTTATTTAAAAAATCTTAATCGTAATTAGTTTGTTTGCGGGAGGAAACCTTAAATGAATGGAAAAACGAATGGTTGGGCATAGGCAAGGGAACGTGGACGAGAGAATTAATTAAAGACCTAAAACTGTGGATAAATAGAAAGTTCGGAGAGGTGGACCGGTGGCTCACGCAAGCGGTAAGCAGCCACGGGGTGTTCAACACGTATCTCTTCGCAATTGGGAAAGTTCCGATAGAGAAATGCTACTTTTGCGGGGAGGACGACACTCCGAGGCATGCGATATTCGAGTGTCCGGCTTGCACGGATCTGAGAGTGGAGGCACAGGGTAAAAACAGCGATGTTAACTCTGAAAACCTGATACCGAGAATGTTAAGCAGCGAGGAAGAGTGGCAAACATATGCCAAGATGCTGCGAGACATAATGCGAAGAAGGGAGGAGATGGAAAAATCAGAAAGGAGGAGAAGAGAGAACACGGCAGATGGTTGGCATGAAGAAATGTAGTGCGGTTCCGTGCCAACCATGGAGTCCGGAGGAGGTCGTTTTAGTCCGTGCAAGTCGGACATACCCTGCTGACAAAAAAAAAAAAATTAGTTTGTTAAAACGTCCTGTTAGAATATTTGTAGTGACTTTACCATTGGCCCGAAAGGTATATTTGACCATTAGAAACGATTTGTTATTGACCAGACGGGGCTAGGGAATGGGGAATAAAACCTAGGGGTGGGTGCAACAATAAAGCAATGCCTAGAGATCGTATCGATGACTTGTCGGTTGAATTGAATGTATTTTAATTTAAGTGGCCAACTCTTAGACTATAACAAGTTTCTAAAGACTGTATCCCGCAACAGTGATTCGGAACTGATTCCGACTGTATCGTCCGCCATTGTCCCTTCAGTATAATAGATACAGAGCCCACCTATCTATTTGCTGTCATTTATATTTTATTGAATTTTCTTAAAGTCGGACTTCCGGGGCATTATGGGCACACAATGGTTACACCTCGAAAGGATGCTACATGTTTAGCAAACCGCAGTTGAAAAGAAGGTTCTTTTAAGTATATTTTTAAAACTTCAGCGTAATTTATTATATTTTTCGCAAGTATACCTGAGCTAAATTAAATATTGTTAATGTAATACAAACTAATTTTTAAAATTTAAACAATATTTAATCTTATTCTATGGAGATAATAATTATATATTAAGGCTGGCGGGAGGCTTTTACCGTGGCTACCCCTACCGGCAAAGACGTACCGCCAAGCGATTTAGCGTTCCGATACGATGTGGTGTAGAAACCGAAGGTTGTGGCTTTAATAAGTTAGGCATCGTAGATATTTAGGTATACAGAAAGGGTTAGATGTTTTTATGTTAAGATAAGTTTAGATTAGACCTTTCTCATGAATTACTGAACGCAAATATATCTTTCGCTCTCCTAAATATGAAATTAAAATCAATAGCTATCCATTAGGAAGAAGAATAGTACCCAACTAAAATAAACAAGTTGAGTTCAGATAGTTGAAATTTTATTTGTATTTCGGTAAACGTCCTTCAACTGATCGTAGTCAAATGGCCAAAGTTTGCAAAGTTCACAAAAATATTGTGTATCATCGCAAACGAGTTTGCTGAAATCAGATCTATCTCTCAATTTTAGTCAAAACAAAATCAGAACAGTCCTTTGTTAGCAATCCACTCCGAGGATATCGTGTTAAGCGAGGGCTGGAGTACTGTTGGCAAAAACGTCTCGGGTGACTGTAACTAAATATTATGGTAATTGAGTTAATAGCCTAACGCCTATTTGATATTGCTTCTAAAAATATTTTAGGTAGGTATTTTATTTCTCAATTAGGTAGTTCTCAATTCGAAACGTATTTTTTTTTATGTATGACCACGGATAACTTTTTACAGAGTTGTCCGATTTTACTAATTTTTTTTTATTAGTGGTCCTATTGTCATCATGTTAGGATCTGATATTGATATCCTGGGGAAATTTAAGGAACTCTTCAAATCTGAGCACCTTAAAGCGAGGGACGAAGGAGAGCTTTTGATATAGATTAGATAAATTTGCTTAACCTTATTAACAAGCATATGAATAAAGGGGATGCCAGGAAAGGAACAGGTAGGTACGATGTAAAGAAGTGGGACTTGTGGTAACGTCAAAAGAGAACCTTGGTGCACCGTGTCCTGGTGGTAGAAGTTTTTAGCTGGTAAATGACACTATTACTTTTTAGTTCGTTTTGAGTCGGTTCTATTTTTATTTAAATATTTTTATATTTTTATAAATCTGTCTCATATAGGCTTGCTCTGGGCTACGATCACGCCTGATGGTAAACAAAGATGCAGCATACAGTGCAATGCGATTGCTAAGAAGATGCCTATTCACTTTTAACTTCAAGATACCCACATTGTAGGTGGTAGGGAAAACGATTGCTGCGAGGGCATTCCAAAATTTCGCAGTTCGAATCAGGAATCATAACGTGCGCCCATGGGATATCAGCCACGTAAGGGTGCAGATTATTGCGATACCTAGCAGTTTTATGGTAGAAAGTTTAGTGGAGAACTAGATCTAAAAGGTCCTGTGCACTCTCCAAAATACATTCTATAGAAAACCGACAGACAGGCAACTTTCCGGCGATGATCTAATGTTTGCAATTTTGAATTACATAGCGCCTATAATTTCAAAATATGACGTTCTGGGACGACCTATGAAATTGAAGTTTTCTTTCTAGAAAATTCTCAATAATAGTCCAGAGTAGGAAACTTGGAAATGTTACACCCCGTGCGTGGGAGAGCACATTAAGCTATCATAGCCAGTCATCATTGAAATCTGATAGTGAGCAGAATCAAAATGTTGAAAAATGTGTGAAGCTCTTCTTTTGTTGGAATTACGAGCAGGCGGATATTAATAATGATGATAATGATAATGAAGAATTAGAATAGAATTGAATCAATGCGATAATTTAAGCTTAAAATAACAACTGCGTAATGTGTATGTTAAATTATGTATTTCTGGTGTTCTTGTGATTTGCCAAAATTCAGGATTGCTTATTTAATGTTAATGCTTAGTTGATTAAATAGGAATTATGTATTTACAATATGTCGTCGTTTCAACCGATTGTTGTTTTATTTGTAGAGTTGTTTAAGACAGATCGCATCTGGAAGTACTACAAAATACCTAACAAAAGCATTTTGCGCAAATGAAAAACATTTTTAAAATAAGTAGGTACTATATTTCATTACTGTTTTTATACTAAGTAACTATTTACTATTAATTATTAATTAAGTTTATTAATAATTTAATTCTAAAAATTTTAATAATTTAATTATATTAAGAGAACGATATAGTGTAAAAGGAGATGTAGTGATTAAAATTGAGAAAGGGATGATTAGATAGTTAAGGCATATAGAGAGAATGGATGAAAGAAGGTTAAAGGTGAGGGTGAATGTAAGTTTAGGAAGGGGAAGGCTTAGGCGAATGTGCTTGAATCAAACTCAGGACATTTTAGAATGACCAGATCAAGAGTACTCTAATCCGACGATCTTGTATGAAAGGATTAATGAGAGTGGAAGAAGCTAACGAAGTATACAAAAACCGTGGTAAATGGAAGGATGTAATCTCTGCCTACTCTTATGTGATAGGCGTGATGTTGTGTATGTTTTTACCCGACTGCGTTAGAAGGAGGGTAATGTTTTTCGAGCGAATGTAAGTATGTATGTATATATGTGGATATGTATGTCCATTTTTTTGGCACGCGCTACAGCCTAAACGGCTGGACGGATTTTGACACATGAGGTGTCGTTGAATTTGTCAGAATTGTGGTAGTGACATAGGCTATATAAATTTTCAAATTGTTAGTCCGTAATAAAAAGTATTGTTTGTCCCCACCTGCAGCACCATAAAGTACATATATAAAATGTTATATAGATAGAGTGATACTTGTTATTCTCTTTTCAGTTCATTAATTCTAAGCAGTCTGGCTTTTTGTTTTTATTATAATATTTTTTATTATTAATATTATAAAAAGGTATGTTCAATTGGCTACCGATTCTTGATTTTTACTTTATTTCAAAATTATTCTAAGGCTCACATCGTATGGGAGCTGCGATTCTTTTCACAAAAAGGCATTAAAAAATAACATTTGATTTTGTTAACGCTACACGTTCGCGAAGGAGGACAAAGGATAGTGTTGCCCCATCGGTAAATAAACAGCGTGATACCGCGGCATCGAGTTACATGTGTCGACTCACCCTTATGGCTCTTTTACTACGAGACCTCTTTTATAAATTCACAATGAAACCGGTATAAGACCAAAAAATATCGAGGGATATGACATAAGAATTCTTTTGAGAAATATCTTGTATGAATGGGGCTTTATTTTCAGTCGCATGATAGTTTTCTTTGAGCTATTCATACAGCGAAACGTTTTGCATTTCTCTCTTTGTGGCGCTCGTTTTGTTTTGTTGGTCTGCGCCACTGCGTTATGCAAATTTGTTCAAATAATATGAAGTAGTTATTTTATGCAACTGTCTCCTTGCTTATAAACAAAAGTTTGTCTTGTTATTAATTTACAAGCTTTTATTTTCCATTTGTATACATCCAGACATCATTTTCAGAATATTTTAATAGGCCACTCTTCTTAAATGATAGGAAATAAAGAGCTTAAACCTACCAAGCTGCTACAATGCGGGTTGGCGGGCCAAGGATAATGTTCTATAGTGCACACCAAATTCCCATTACCGGACTACCTTCATTAAACGTTTACCTGATGATAATTTCCTGGAAAAAAAATAGCTCAATATTTCATAACCCAACCCAGGAATCGAACACGGGACATCAGGATCCTAAGCCACGAAAATATAATGCTATATGGCTCATCAGTACCTACATGTTCCCAAGTACCTCTAGATCGCAAAACGGCAATGTCACTTGTAGTACCTTCAGTTGTAGTTTCATACGGGAACAATGTCAGAAAATATTGACACTAGGTACCTACTCTAAAATAAATCAATTATAAGATATTCATTATTGATAATGAAACTCCGCAACTTAACACCTGCTTCTATTCATTACAATATAATGTCAAAAGCCTATTAGATAAGCTTAACTAAAACCTTTTATGCAATACAATACCATTGTTCGCCTCTAGGAAAGTGACATAACTCGAAAATATAATTTTTTCCGTTAAACATTTTCATGAACAAAAGTATAGTGCCCACTCGTGCGTAAGTCTAACATAATAATCCCGACGCAGGCGGATCTCTCGCACGATTTTAAAAATTCACATTCCAGGGAAATTGTAGCAGCTTATCCCCTTTGTGTTTCGGTAAATAAAACCCTGCGAGGTGAAATGTGTGCCGGATGTGTTTTTAATGAGCTTATTTTTTTATGTATTAACGTGTTTTATAATCGTCTAAAAATTGGGACATAGTGTCATAGAGGATATTAGTGCAGCAAACAAACAAAAATTCGCAAAACTACTTTTTCTTAGTTAGTATGTGTGGTTAACCCACAAGAAGGCTAATTACTATGTATCCTTGTATATTATCTAAAATCACAATAAGGAGCTGTTCCATAGACTTTAAAAAGCTGGTCTAATGATAGACTATGAAGACTTTAAATTTTTTTAATTATTAAGTATTAGGGTATTAAATTGGCGTTTTAATGTGAACGTGAAAATCTAGTGCGAACTGGCCACTTTTATGTCAAATAGGTATGTCCTTTTTCGTTACGAATTCCAATTTCAAATTTATACGGCTATTTACTCATGCTTTTGTATTTTGAAAACCCTAATTATTTTTGCCTCTTTTAGTTTTCTTCTCTTCTCTATATAAATATTGCGTTATTTACGAGTTCGAGTTCCATCGTGGTACCAGTGCTGCAGAAGCGGCTCGAAGAATTAGTGATGCGTATGGCGGCAATGTTGCAAAAGAAAGCACAATGCGTTTTAGTTTCAACGTTTTCGTTTTGGAAATATTGACCTCGTTGAAATCAAAATGGCCTGTACGACATGATGCCATTTTCATATGTAAGGATCTAACACATCTTAATTCAGAATTATGCCCAAATCTGTCCAGTGTTTGCGGCGTGAAGGAATAACAAAGAAATGTAACATTACAAACCTACATACAAACTTTCACCTCTAATAAATATATGATATTTACAGAAATAATTTAAGCCTCACCCACACAAAAATGTGGCTATCAAAAAACATAATGAATTCACATTTTAGTGTAGCGCGGATACGTATAACCGCTTATCCGCTCCCGTGTTTCGGTAAATATAAAGCGAATGGTAAACAAAGCGCCGTGACGTAAGCCGATGTTTTTCGGATGTATTTACCGTGCGAGCTTTATATAAGGTGAAGGTACCTACGAGGTGTGGAGGAACGAAGGCAACATAAAATACTTGTTTACCTGTTTTTATGCATGAAATTGCTGAATTTTGAGTTATGCCTATCTACTGAACCCTTCCGTAGTAAGTTAGCTATTGTAAGATTGATACAAATTGCTACAATGATTATTAGACTATACAACTACGTAGCTATAATGCGAGGTAGCGGGTTCAGGGTGACGATTAACGATCTTAATTTTGCAATTATCGCTATCAGATATTAATGACAATGATGGAGACAAATACCGTTAAGAACGGTGCATGGCACAGAGGTGTCACACCACCGACTTCCCAACTCTGGACTACGATAATTTCAAAGAGACCGTCCTTACCTACAATAATAATTAAAGCCTAACCATCAAAAATTCGAAGAACATCTAAAACACGTACAATCATCTTAACTTCATTAATACTTGGAAAATACGAGCTCTTATTTTTACAGACAATTATTCATAAGAAATATCTATGTATAATTATATAACAGTCTTTAATACTTTTCAATTCGCTGCACTTGAAAGCGTTCGATAAAAAGTAAGTTATACAAAAAAATGGCAATAAAAAATTAATCTTCCCTAATCCCATACACCGCTTATGTCCGAACCATTGAAGTCGAACAAAAAGGGATCAAGTTGCTAGAATAGAAACATTCAAGTTAAAAAACGGGACGTTTGATATTTTACTTATAGGGTTCCTTAAAGGTTTTTTAAATATAAGGATTTTAATGTTATAATTATTTATTTTTTTTATTCGAAGAATGATGTGTAAATGATTAATAGCCCAGTGCAGATAGCCTCAAACATAATAAAAAGTATTTTTTCGATATTCATTCAAAATAAGGTGTAAAAATAAATATTTCAAATCAAATAAATTATAGCACTTTTTATGAAAATAAAACTTTATTTGTAAAAGATAAAAATATAAAACCAAAAACTTGGTTTTTGTATTTTTCACACAAATTTTGAGGTTATGTGAAAAAAGAAAACAAAAGTTTTAGATCTTCTTTTAGTTTTGCCGGAAATCGAGAAAATCCGTGTTTTACCCCTAAACCCCTACCCCTTCCCGACCTCAAATCGCCCGTAATTTATTTTTCCTTTCATTTTTATGGCATTCTCTTCCTTTTGAAATCGGTTTCATCCTACTATGATTTTTTTTGGTTTTAAAAATTATCGACCCTGGACTATAAGCTTAATATATTCATTTATTTTGAGACCTTAGTTTAAATCTAGAACGTATTTTTTATGACCTATCACAGGAATGTAACAAATGATACCGGTACACCGATTTTTTTATATTTCATTCAATGTCAGAAATTTTTATTTATTGAAAAAACAAATACTTTTAACAAAGAGAAACAGAAAAGAACAACATCGCACAAAAACACGCCACACATTGTTGACTTAAGCTAATATTTTGGAGCTTTAAATTATTTGTAAAGCAGACTAAACATACCATTTTTGTAAAAATAAATAATGCAAAGAGCAAATGTTAAGTACACCACTAATACGAGTAGGTGCCAGTCCCACTTAGCTACTTAATAGTAATATTTATTACTGTGTAAATTGTCTGTCATTCTCCTGGGTATTCTCGACATCTCTTAACAATTTACTGTAGGTACATTTACGCCAAAAACTACATATTAAGTAGTCGTACTTTTATAAAAATAAATCAGCCCAGAGTTGGGAAGAGAGCCTTTTAGCATCAGTGAGCACTTTAAGCTGTCGATCTCAGTTACTAAAACTAACATATTTTTGATATCTGAAAGTGATCATTACAAAATTAAACATTAACTCACCCTAAGCCCGCCTATCCGCATTAAAGGATGCCTTCTGTGGAGAGAAAGAATTGACTTATAAGATGATGACAAATGAAAATTACGTAGTACAAAAATCAACTCTCGCTTTGCTAAATAGTTGTACTTAATACTGCGTAAAGTTCCTCCCTCCCCCGGGTATTTACCGGTATTTTACACTCGATGTCCTTAAGCCGTTTAATGTACTTTTACGGTAAATTGGTTATTGCTTACGATTGGTCCAACGATTTAAGCCTTATAAAAAAGTTTATTGCTCGGAAAAAAATTTAATGCTATCAATTTGAATGAACCTGAATAAATTTTCATTGATATTAAAAATAAAATAAAAAAGCCTTGTGAAAATTGAATTGAAAATGAGACAGGAAAGCAATAATTTCGCAAAGCTATATGTTTCATTATTACAAGCTTACATTATTTAAAAAGAAAATCAAAAATAAATAAAAAAATATTTTTTGGGATTGATTTTGATCTTTGTAACACAAGAAGAACTGATTTTGTTTAAGAGACCGACTGACCCACAAAGCACGTCACGTGATTATGTCTACCGGGCACCGTAAGGGTTAATTTATTTTAAACTAGAAGTCGCGCGGTTTTGCCCGCGACGTTCTAGATCCCTTGGGAAATACTGGATAAAATGTGACCTATGTGTTATTCTGATATGTAAGTTAGGTATATATCAGTCAAATTTCATGGAAACTCGTTTTTACTGGAATAAGTAACAAACATCCATCCATCATTACATACAAACATTTGCCTTTATAATGTTAGTAAGGACATGCTTCTGGAACCTAGTCCTTAGTCGCTATGCAAACTTGACGTTTCAAAAGTGCTTGTAAAACTCACTTGAAACAAATAAATATAAAAATTTTTAACAAAAAATAGAACCGACTCAAAACGCACTAAAAAGTAAAAAATAATTGTAAACTACGTAAAATAAATGTTCCTTAAACTTGGCTTAAGTTTAAGGAACATTTATTTTACGTAGTAAAGAAGTTTGTGGGTTCTAGGTAACATCCTTAAAGTAGAAACCTTGGCTGGCACCGACTCCTAGATATGCTTAAGTAAATTAAACCAAGGAAATGAAACAATTATTTTTTACTTTTTAGTACGTTTTGAGTCGGTTCTATTTTTTCCAAACGTACACGTACTATACTGTCATAGTATATTATACGGCACTAGTAGTCAAAAAGCTACCGGTAACGAGACAAAAACTGAAATTGCTGTAAGCGTGCCTCCAAAATTCGAAGAGTTCCTTTAATTTCCCCAGGATATCATCATCAGATCCTAAGATGGTGACAATGGGACCACCTTGGAAGTATGCTCTTTCTAATAAAAAAAGAATTATCAAAATCGGACAACTCTGTAAAAAGTTATGCGTGGTCATACATATAAAAAAAAAATATACGTGTCGAATTGAGAACCTCCTCCGTTTTTGTTCGTCAGTTAAAAATTTACTATTTGAATTTATATTGCAACATTGCGCGGAGGTCGTCAAATATCTAATTGATTCATAGCAAAAGCCATTACCGCTGCCAATGAATCAATAACATCCAGCATCCCTCTCTAAATCATAGCGATTGATAGAGAGGTACAGCTGTCATGTTCACCGGTACGTCGTGCTGCACAAAATCACGATTCCTACCCCACTATCTCGATAAAAGACTAAAGAACGGTCACGATCGGTATTTATTAACTGGATCGCTATTATAAATCACTCCAAATTGTGTGTTAATATTTATTAATGGCGTAAATATGGCTCTATTTATCTCAATCAACGTTCGAGTGAGCGGACGATCATTTGTTATGTGTTAGCAAATTCGGAGCGTTAGACTTGGGAGGCTTAAACTTGATTAGTGTTGCAAGGCTTTTATAAAAGTGGAGTGATTGTCTTGTTTGCAAACTCTTATAACGATTTTCATAAAACTTTCTAAAAAGTTTTTTAACAATCGATTACATGAGATTAGATTTAGCAAACAATGGAACGGTACATACCTAACTTGGTATTAAAACACGCGTTGACAAATGTTTCTGGGTTCCTATTGCTATTAATTTATTAAAAGCTTTATTTATTAAATTATTATTAAAAGCTTTTATTTGAATATTTGAGCTTAATTTTGAAGTTTGAGCAGAAATTTTGTATAGACACGTTTACTTTGGATGACAATGCATGATATAGTGTGTGACATCATTCTAAATCCAATATGGGGGACCATATAAGATGGCGGAATAGATATTTTTAATGCATTTCTACAATATATATCAAAATTATAAAGAGGTAAAGTTTGTTAGTTTGTAACTTTGTAAGTTTGTATGTTTGTAAATGGATCTTTTGGGGTTTATCTTCGAAACCTCTATTCTATTGACCTGACTTAAGAAATTCTTTCGCCAGTAGAATGTTACATTATTGGGAAATGTCATAAGCTATATTTTGTATGTGTATTATATATTTTTTTATATTTTATATTTGTAAATAAACGCGCGATTTGTAAATAAACGAGTAATAACTCAATTATGTAAATTGATCTGCTAATTTTATTATACTTTCAATTTCAATTTCAATTAATACCGATATGTAATTAAACCTCACGACAAGCTTTTATGATTATATAAATTGTATATACTGAGGTTATAAGTTGATAGTTGAAATTTTTAAGGAAAATTTTATTTTCTTCTTTTTAGAGCGTTTAAATAAAAGCTTCTTTTAAAAAAGTTTTTTTCTTTTAATTTATTGAGAGACTAGCTTAATTTACTATGATATGATTGTTACATCGAGTGGGATCCAGTCAAGAGCGAGCTTAAATCAAAGAAAATCATGAGCTTTAAGTTGAACATTTATTTGTAACAAATGAAAAGTGACGGCCTCCGTGGCGCAGTGGTATACGCAGTGGATTTATAAGAAAGGGGTCCAGGGTTTAATTCCCGGCTCGGCCGATATCGCCAAGCGATTTAGCGTTCCAGTACGATGTCGTGTAGAAACCGAAGGGATGTGGATTTCACCCTACTCCTAACAAGTTAGCCCGCTTCTATCTTAGATTGCATCATCACTAACCATCAGGCGTGATTGCAGTCAAGGACTAACATGTAATGAAAAAAAAATAGAACATAAAATTATTTTAAGAGTTATAAAAATTGCAATACGCCGTTAAAACGTCATATTTACAGAACTTACGAGTTTCGTGGAATAACGGTGTAAGCAGTATCCAAGTACCCGCTTTGAAATGTTGACCACTCGCTAAGAGCGCTTTGTCTTCGTATTGTCTTCGAAACAGACACAAAAGCCTCAATGGTCCTACAAGCATATCACAACCCATTTACATCCCACATCTAATGAGCAACGCAATTTACAACCTTATCTCAATGCAATAGGGACTATAAAAGCAAAAAATTCAACTACCCACCTGCAATAATACATTGTCGAATACACTTGTAACTTGTCATCGTTGTCTGTTAATTTGGTATGTAGTACGGTTGTCTATAAGGTTTTCTGTTATTAAATATATGCATGCTGTTTTAGTTTTTTAGCGTTTGTAATAAGGTCGCTTTTTGTTTGTATTATACTTACATGTGGATGTGTGATGTCGGCACCGTATTTGTTACAAGGAAAGTTTTGGAGTGCCTATATGAAAACTATGCTGTCAGTCAGTCTTTGATTATTCTTTTGTTTCGTATGACATAGTTTTTATCGGTATTTAAAAAGCTACATGCTATCGTTAAGAATGTAAGATTCATAGTGAAAGTGGTATTTCATGTTGTAACAAGTTGATTTTCATTCATAACACTGTGTTTGAAAAATTGTGTATAACTTTGCTATGCTTTACCTACGCAATATAATGATGATGAATTATTTTATTGACATAAAAAAGACGTGTGGCACTCGGAGACTGCCGCGATAAAGCTATTGCATGGAAGTTAAGCAACATCGGGCGCGGTCAGTACTTGAATGGGTGACCGCCTGGGAACACCGCGTGAAGTTGGCTATTTTAAATTTTTATTTTTTTAATATAGGTAGAAATGTCTCTTGGCTTAGCATAATAAATGCTATGCTCAACAGCGAGTCGTGCTGGACGGCCATGGTAGCCTTTTGTGAGTCATCCGTCGGTCTAGAGGAGGCGGAAGAGAGATATAGGGAGGCAGACGCGAACGCTCCGTTAAGCCGCAGAAGGAGACCAGGTAGACGAATGCGCAGATATGCGCACTTGCTATCATTATAAAGTGTATTTAGTACAAAATACTTGAGAAGAAAATATTACCTGCGGGCAAACGTCGCAACCACGATCCTGTGACATCTCACTTGAAGACGCGGTCGGGTATCGCTGGGTTTTAATGGGTATTCGGATCTAATTGGTGAGTCCCACATACTCTCTGGAGAGCGCTTTCCACCCTTCTTTCCGGAGAGATGCGTAAAGGCATTTCCCAGCGTTAAAAACAAAAAAAAGGACACAAGAATTTTACTTTCATTAAAATACAGTTTTTCCGTGATTGAATATGAAATCCACACATTTCTACAAACACAACAAAGATGTTGAGAAGCAATTGGATCGGCTTTCAACTTCACACAAGAAGTGGAATAAATAATTTCAAGTAATAACACAGTTAATATTGTAACAATGACTTATTTAAAAAGAGTAACTGTTTCTTACCGGCCCTTCTTAACAGGACCTGCCTTCCAAGCCGATGGTAGAGTCACTACAAATATTCTAATTTCACGTTTCAAAAGTGAAAGCCTATTTGAAATAAACGATTTTGTATTTGAATTTGACAGCACATACATATTATGACGACAAATACATCTATCTGTCTTTATCTAGTATATTATAGTACATCACTGTGATATTTAATAGAGCAATAAATAATCAAAGCATGGAACCCTAATCAAAGGACGATACCGCTCAACAAACTCAGGTAGATCAGATTTTCGGAGCACGTATTTGGTACACGCAGATACGAATCAAAACCAAGCTCCCATAAAGTTTGTTACGAATTCTAATAAGGGTGTAGGGTTATAAAGGAATCCAGCCAAATAGGGGTTGCTGATTCTGATACGGAATTTGCTTTGATATCATGCGGTGGCGGAACTTAGTTCTGTTCACTTGTCTGAGGTCTGAGGTGGTCTTGAAGCTATTACATTTGATAACAATTTGGTTCTCAATAATAAAAAAAAAATGTTGGGGTCTTGAGCCAATAAAACCACAGGTTTCAACGTAACAAACGGCTTATTTCGGGAAAGTAGCTGGTGACGCTTCAGCGGTTGGCTTCGGAGTCGTTTCTTTCAAAAATGTGTCAGTCGAGTTTGACATCTGCCAAAGCTGTCACCAGCTACGTTCCATTCTCGCCCTTTATTGTTTTAAAGAAAATAATAGTTACAAAATTCATACGTTCGCGTCGCGTACACAAAATTTAAATTCAAACGATTGCGAGTGTTATTCATATTAATGACGGCCCAGTGGCGCAGTGGGTAATCACCCTGCTTTTGCGTCCTAGGCTGTGGGTCCGATTCCCACATCTGGAAAGTGTTTGTGTGATGAGCATGGATGTTTTCCAGTGTCTGGGTGTTTATCTATATATTATAAGTATTTATGTATAATATATATAAAAATATTAATCGGTTATCATAGCACCCATAACACAAGCTCCTTACGAGTACGCTTACTTTGGGGCTATATAGCGATGTGTGTAATTGTCCTATAATATTTATTTATTTATTAAAAAATGTATTGGCTGAAACTCACGTCACGGCTGTCGGAGTATGCCCGACTAGTTTCGAACCCAACAGAGTTTGCTTCGCGCCGCGTTATCGGTACAAGCAAGCTCATGACTAAGAAAGAACCCGTATGTGTTCGAAATTAGTCGGACATACTCCGACAACCGTGACGTGAGTTTCAGCCTTTACATTTTTTTAATAAGACAAAATTTATAAAATTCACATTACCAAATGTTAAGCATTTTGAAACCAATGTTTATTTTAAAATTGAGAAATTGGATTTCGGGCATACGACAGTTTTCCTTGGAATTACATTAGACGCTAAGCTTCAGTGGGATCCAAAAGTACTTGCTTGCTACTTAGACAAACTGCGCTCTGCTAATAAAAGCTCGGTTAATAAAAGTTAGGAGGCCATGGGTGGTGCTGGGTTGATCATAAAAAAAGAAATCCCACTAATAGAATATAATTGATCAAGCAAAACAAACAAACGGAGCGACATCATTTAATTAAACCAATTTAATATGATAACATCCTGTATTTGAGCTCTCGAACGCTAAAAAGAAGACGTAAAAACGCTAAAAGCAAAACATAAAACGCTAAATTAATCCGCCGACGTGCAGCGGTGCATGCGAAACTACATAATTATTAACTCCTGCGTTGCTATTTCTGAACTTAATGTCTTCATTACATCGGGGAACTAATTCCGATTATTGCCGCGAGAATTATATGCTTGAACAATCGACTTGATCCTCTTTTAAGTCTGCCTACAAACGAGAGGGTGAATTGTCTTACTTAGGCGTGTCACAAGTATTTTTCTTTATAAATAATAAGTTATTTTTTGTCAATGGTAATTAATTAGTAGTCCGTTTTTACTTGCGTTGCTTATCCGGTGTCTGTCGAAAACCTGAAAAATTTTTAACAAAAAATAGAACCGACTCAAAACGCACTAAAAAGTAAAAATAACTGTGTCATTCAGTTGCTTTAATTTACTTAAGCATATCTATGAAGTCGGTGCCCGCCAAGGTTTCTACGGTTTTAAGAACATCACCTAGAACTCACAAACACGTTTAAGGAACATTTATTTAACGTAGTAAAGCAGTTTGTGGGTTCTATTTTTTGTTAAAAAAATTTATTTCTTACTTTTTAGTGATTTACCGCCACGCAACGTACTCGTACTATATGTCATAGTATATTATACGGCACTTATAGCCAAAAAGCTACCGGTAGCACTAAAACCGTAATTACTGCAAGTGTACCTATAAAATTTGAAGAGTTCCTTCAATTTTCCCAGGATATCATCATCAGATCCTAACATAATGACAATGGGACCACTTTGGAAGTATCCACTTTCTAATAAAAAAAGAATTATCAAAATCGGACAACTGTAAAAAGTTATATTAAAAAAATATATTTATGTGTCGGGCCTGCCTTCCGAGCCGGGGGTAAATTCACTACAAATAGTCCAATTTGACGTTTAAAAAGTGCTTGTGATAAGCCTACTTGTAATAAACGATTTTGAATTTGAATTTGAATTGAGAACCTCCTCCGTATTTTTTCGTCGATTAATAAAAGCTAAAACTCACAATGTACAAACAATGGACTATAATTAATGTATTAGAACTTGGTTTGTCTGAATAAATAAATAAATAAATAACTAGCCGAATATCGAAAGATCACAAGCTAAGTAATAACATTATATAAAAAGCAGTTGGTCTGTACGCTTAGACCTTTTAAAGTACACTACGGATTTTATCACAATTTAAATCAATAGATAGAGTAGATAGAGTTCAAACGTTTTAGGCAGAGGTTTAGTTTAGTAAATACTTGTAATAGTAGTCTACTAGTAATAGTCAAAATCAGAGTTACTACGCAAACATCCACTCAGCGGTCATCCTCTCATCCATCCATTCATCATCTTTCTAGTTTTCAAAGTAACAAAGAATTCAAAATTCATGTAGACTAGAAGAAGCCCGCGGTTTCATCCGCGTAGTTTCCGTTCCCGTAAAAACTAGTCTATGTGTTAATCCAGGTTGTTAGCTAACTTCAAACCAAATATTATTAAAATCGCGCCAACCGTTAATTTGTGAAATAACAAACATACACACTCACGTACTTTCGCCTGTATAATAGTCGTATGATTTTAAATATAAACAAATTTTGACGTTGTTCCATGTCTTTAGTGGAGAGACAGCCTAAATCTATATTTAGCTGTCTGCACATACCCACGATACAAAGTACGGCCAACACAATGTGTTCAAAATTGCACTCTCATAAACTAAGAGTGTGGATAAATTGGATGATTTTATAACTGAAAACAGCGTTCGTTCATAAATAAAGACCAAAAAGAGTTTGCTGCACAAATTGGCTGAATATTTTTAATAGCTTTGATCGAAAGTCGGAGTTAGTTTCATGTACCTATTCATCCATTTTGAAGACGCACAAATCGTAATCAATAGCTATAAAAATTCTTAACAAAAAATAGAACCGACTCAAAATGCACTAAAAAGTAAAAAATAACTATCATTTAGTTGCTTTAATTTACTTAAGTATATCTATGAAGTTGATGCCAGCCAAGTTTCATCATCAGAACCTAACATGATGACTATGGGACCATATTAGATGTGTGCCCTTTCTAAAATTGGACAACTCTGTAAAAAGTAATGCGTGGTCATAAATAAAAAAATATAGATATACGTGTCGAATTGAGAACCTCCACCGTTCTTTTCGGTTGAAAAATTAGATTTTGTGATGTTATTTTTAAAGCCAACAACTTTTGCATCATTTTATTCATACAGTTTAAGTACATTATGCCTCATTCCTATAGTGGTAGGCAGAGACTGCATCACTCATTAATCTTTCCATACATCGTTCGTTTTAGGGTACTCTTGACCTGGCCATTATGTAAAATATGCTGAATTTGATCCAGGAACATTCACATAGACCTTCCCCTTCACCTACATTTCTTTTCACCATCGCCTCTTTTGTTAGGCTTCTTTCATCCATTCTCTCTACATGCCCAGACCATCCCTTTCTCAATTTAGTCACTACATCTTCTTTTACACCACACTGTTCTCTTATCATACTACTGTGAACTCTGTCACTCAATTTTAATCCTCAACTCTCTCATCTCTCATCTCTCATTTTATTATATATCTTAAAAAGCCCAAAATAACCATTTCAAATTAGAGTTAAGTGCTGCAATTGTCCACTAGGACAAAGCATCCCTATGAATTATTTGTTCTTACTGAAAGAAGTGGCAAACTAAAGTTTTGTAATTTAAGACCAAACTTGGGATTACCCGTGGCGTGAATGTGTTTGTTTGGTACACCTTAAGTACTCAAGCGATCATAATGAAATTTTGTATACACTTTGTAAAGAAGCAATACGTTTGATTCAGAAAAAGATAGAATTCTTGAGGGATTTTAGAAAAGTGTCTGAAATCCTTCGTTGTTTGATTGATTGATCATATCAGAAAACATTATGTTATCATGATTTCGAATATCGTCTGCATAACTTAATCTTAGTCGCACAATTTCAAATTTCTATAAAAATAAAAACAATAAAATGTAGAAAAACAGTAACTGTTAAATGACTTTGGCCAATGGTATCTACCTAGGTCAGAAATTATAATTTTAGTTCAAAATAATTAAAAATTTTAGTAGCGTAGGTACTATAGAGCCAGGCCATTATTGACTTTATCGGATACAGAGTATCTTTTTATACATTGCAAGTTTTTTTATAGACTATAATCACACAGTCTTAGATGGAAGCGGGCTAACTTGTTAGGGGTAGGATAAAATCCTTACTACGGCCGAAGCTTTCCACCAACCAAACAGCTTGGAACAGGATCTTATGATCCAAAGCCACAAAAGCTAACCACACGAGTCGAACTAAACATTATTATTATATTACCAAGTAATACATTCATAATTTATAACCCTACAGCTGTTATGCCCCATTAACTGATTGACAAGTAACAACTGAAGACATGACCTGAACGTTTATATTAAAATCGATTTCAATTCAGAACAGCAGGTATAAAAAGTTTATATTATTATTGGCTCGATAAAAAACGCAACATCAAACGTGCGGTACCGCACTGTATCGAGCTAAGCGATTATCTTTGGTCAGATAGACATCTACAAGACTTTAATGTCTTTATTACAGCCAATTGATTCGAAATAACCACAGGTGATGCTGTGGGTACACCAAGCGCATGTGATCGTGTAGTCGTGAAGTTTGGATCGGGAATAGGCTTAGATTATAAGCAGTTTCGTAAAATTGACCCCATTTTATTAATTAGAGAGATTGAATGCATTTTTGTACTCTCCGAGGAACGGGAGTGTTCTACAAACATTTCGACTTCCCGGGCTTGGGATGTCCTAAACATTTAGTAGTAGAACGAAAAACTCAGAAATATTCAAAGTCGCGACCTAGGATTCTAACCTAACCTAACTAATAGGCTAACCACTAGACCAACGAGGCCAGACCTCGAAGCAGCTTAAAGTTTATCAACGGTACAGTAACCACGACTCAACAGACGTGTTTTGTTAAAAATTGTTGAAACTTATGCATGAATAAAAATAAGCCCAAAAAATATTTTCAAAATGTAAAACAACACATATAAACCAGTAGAGTAAGTAGATAGCTTAAGCTTGCAGGGATTTAAGAAAAAACTATTTGATCGGCTAATTACGAGTACGAGGCAGGCACGCTTAATGGAATTTATACGCTCGGTGTAACCACGGTTGCATAAGTAGTTATTCCGACTCAAATACTGCATAATATGGCGAGCGTGACCTTGAAATCGCTTATTTTGAGTACTTCTAAACGTTCACAATGGGGACCGAAACGGAGTGGAGAAAATAATGTAGATTCATTTTTATCGCGTGATGGAATTGCTTATGATGTTTTTATTTGTTTGAATTGCCTACTATCTGTACATTTTGCGTTTTTATTATCTAGACACGCGGTGAATAAAATTGTAGTTCAACAAAAAACTGTTGTAACGGTCTCGTAACAAATATGTAGTATATTATATTTGAGATTGGTTCAATGCTCTTACATACGCGTTGGAACTTTATTAAGAATTAATGTTATAAGTTATTTTTTTACTATTTTCATTACGGTAAATCTTAGTATGTTATACAATAAAACAGCATAAGTATATTGTTATGATATTTATATGTGCTTAGAAATTGCCTCATTAGTGATGCAAACCAGATCTCAAAAACTATCTTTTGCTTGACTTAGCATTTTCAGAAGATGTTGATTCGACAATATTTATTTACATGGTGCCATCTTTTGAACAAGTTATTATTGGAAGAGATTTCCTTGATAATAGAAGAGAAGCGAGAAGATTGAGTCTGGTCGACTCTTTTATGTCATCCAATCATTTTCCCCCTTTGACGAGCAGGTGCTCTCTTGCCCTGTAGCTTTCCTTACAAGATTAAGTTCCCCATTGTTAAATACTTCACAAAAAAAATTCATTTTTCACAAGTTTTGGATGAATTAATTTCACGTCAATAACTTACTTCATTTTTTAAACGACTTCAAAAAAAAAAGGCGTTTCTCAATTCGACCGTATATATATATATTTTTTTTTTTTTTTTTTTATGTGTGTTCGCGCATAACTTCGTCGTTTATGAACCGATTTTGATAATTCTTTTTTTGTTGGAAAGAAGATAGTCCGGTGGTGGTACCATGACAAGAAAACCAGGATCTGATGATGGGATCCTGGAGAAAACGAGGGGAACTTTCAAAAATTGTAGGGACAATAAGTACGTTTGTTAATATTTCCGGTAAGTATTTAAAAGCACTACAATTTGATGAAGGTCTGGAGTCGATCTGATGATGGAGCCGATCTATATATAAGAGAACTCCGTAACGTTTTACAGTAGCTACCTTGTGTTTGGGCTCGATTAATTTGTCTCAATGAGAACTTTACATTGAGATGGGCTGTGACTGTCATTGAGGGTCTGGTGATGAAGACGACGTACAGTTAAGGGAGCTCCGTAACGTTTTACAGTAGCTACCTTGTGTTTGGGCTCGATTAATTTGTTTCAATGAGAACTTTACATTTAGATGGGCTGTGACTGACATTAAGGGTCTGGCGATGAAGACGAGGGACAGCTGAGGGAGCTCTTTAACGGTTTACAGTAGCTACCTTGTGTTTGGGCTCGATTAATTTGTGTCAATGAGAACTTTATATTTAGATGGGCTGTGACTGTCATTAAGGGTCTGGCGATGAAGACGAGGGACAGCTGAGGGAGCTCTTTAACGGTTTACAGTAGCTACCTTGTGTTTGGGCTCGATTAATTTGTCTCAATGAGAACTTTACATTGAGATGGGCTGTGACTGTCATTGAGGGTCTGGTGATGAAGACGACGTACAGTTAAGGGAGCTCCGTAACGTTTTACAGTAGCTACCTTGTGTTTGGGCTCGATTAATTTGTCTCAATGAGAACTTTACATTGAGATGGGCTGTGACTGTCATTGAGGGTCTGGTGATGAAGACGACGTAAAGTTAAGGGAGCTCCGTAACGTTTTACAGTAGCTACCTTGTGTTTGGGCTCGATTAATTTGTCTCAATGAGAACTTTACATTGAGATGGGCTGTGACTGTCATTGAGGGTCTGGTGATGAAGACGACGTACAGTTAAGGGAGCTCCGTAACGTTTTACAGTAGCTACCTTGTGTTTGGGCTCGATTAATTTGTTTCAATGAGAACTTTACATTTAGATGGGCTGTGACTGACATTAAGGGTCTGGCGATGAAGACGAGGGACAGCTGAGGGAGCTCTTTAACGGATTACAGTAGCTACCTTGTGTTTGGGCTCGATTAATTTGTGTCAATGAGAACTTTATATTTAGATGGGCTGTGACTGTCATTGAGGGTCTGGCGATGAAGACGAGGGACAGCTGAGGGAGCTCTTTAACGGTTTACAGTAGCTACCTTGTGTTTGGGCTCGATTAATTTGTCTCAATGAGAACTTTACATTTAGATGGGCTGTGACTGTCATTAAGGGTCTGACGATGAAGACGAGGGACAGCTGAGGGAGCTCTTTAACGGTTTACAGTAGCTACCTTGTGTTTGGGCTCGATTAATTTGTGTCAATGAGAACTTTATATTTAGATGGGCTGTGACTGTCATTGAGGGTCTGGCGATGAAGAAGAAGGACAGTTGAGGGAGCTATTTAACGGTTTACAGTAGCTACTTTGTGATTGGGCTCGATTAATTTATGTCTCAATAAGAAGTTTGAAAGGTTATAGTTTCCAGTTAGTTTAATGTTTCCTGTCATGATCCAATGATGAGATTTACGAAAACTCGAGGAAACTCTTCAAACTTTATATTCACTTTTGCAAGGATGTCGGAATGTTATAAGTAGGTAGTGAATATTGGTACTTATGGTTTAGTTCGAGTAGGTTTATTAGTATGTTCGTTGTTGATAAAGCACTAAAAAGTATGAAATAAAAAATTTTTAACAAAAAATAAAAACGCCTTCAAAACGCACTAAAAAGTAAAAAATAACTACGTCATTTACTTACTTTAATTTACTTAATCACATCTATGAAGTCGGTGCCACCCGAGCTTTCTACTTTAAAGTCTTTACCTAAACTTGGATGGCACCGACTTCATAGATGTGGTTAAGTAAATTAAAGTAAGTAAATGACGTAGTTATTTTTTACTTTTTAGTGCGTTTTGAAGGCGTTTTTATTTTTTGTTAAATTTTTTTTATAATTCCTGAATGATTGAATGATCAACTGAAAAATGTGATATTATATAAGCTTGAAATGAATAATTTGTCTACGGCTTGTAGTCTAAAACGCTGTTCAATTAAGTGTGTCTGTTCTGTGTGTTCAACGAAATGTAAAAGGTTTAATTGTAAATCGATGAAGCCAACAATACCGAAATGTCAAAAGTTAAAGGTGTGACGCAATTTGTACCCGCCGAAACAACGACTGTTAATTCACTGTCAGAGGCCAAGTTGGTAAAGATATTTCAACTCATATTTGCGCGCGCCATTATGTGTTCGTGCGCGTGTAATAATACAGCGGCCTCCATGGCGCAGTAGTATGCGCAGTGGATTTTTAAGACTTGGGTTCGATTCCGGGGCAAATTGAAATTTTTATTAATTTATCTTGGTCTGACTAGGAGGCTTTCGCCTTGGCTAGTTATAACTCTACCGGCAAAGACGTAGCGCCAAACGTTTTAGAGTTCTGATACGATGTCGTGTAGGAACTGAAAGGGGTGTCAATTTCATCCTACTCCTAAAAAGTTAGCCAACTTCCATCTTAGATTGTATCATCACTTACTATCAGGTGTGACTGCAGTCAAGGGCTAACTTGTAGCAGATAAAAAAGCTTTAATTTGTGTGCTAGTGACGACTACCAAGCAACACGAGTCACGCACACAGAGACACAGTACGGAAACAAGACTTACCCACGTAAGAGTGCGCGCACAAATGAGTTGTACTATCCATATTAGAAAATTAGACAATTCATTAGGTATGATTGTATGGAATGACTCAGTGGTTACTTTGTTCGTTAATGACAATGATTACTTTTGTGGTGAAGCTGGTAGGTGCGGTAACACTTTAGAGTTTTGTGTTAAAGCTGATGACAATATGCGAAAGGTATTTGCTAATGATGTTAGGCAAATACTGCTTTTTGTAATCCTAATTTGCTTTTATGTTATTTTTTATTGAACTTGTATGGTGCTCCAATGATTGTACCTAACACATGGTTACTCATATTGGATTTCTAGATTTTTGCATTAATTCACAATAGTTAGTACTCATAATTTATTGTATTAAATTAGCCAAATTAAATAAATTTCCCTTTTTTCCACATAGAACAGTAAAATACACTACTCGACTATTCTAACATATCCATTTTTCATTTTATTTTAATCTACTTACGGAATCTAGTCCTTTTAAATCATCTCACGGTCGACAGACACAAGCTTACGTTATCATAGACAATATCGTTCAGTATTGCCTGTCGTAACAAATTGTAATATTTTAAAATGCTAACAATTATAATATTGGTCTAGATTCATTATTATCATCAAAACGAAATTTGAGACAGCACTTCCGATGCTGTGATTTAAGCTTCTTCTAAGTTTGGCCCACTTACTTATGTCCTCATATCATTTTCTTAACTGTATTGCGTTCGTATCGCAAAATCTAAAATCATTATTAATGCCTCAGTTGTTTTTGGACAAAACTAAATAACTGTTTTTACATAACGTTTAAAATGTAAATAAAAATTTTTACACAATCGTAATAACAATTGTTTAAGAACGGTAATTGCATGGAATTCGTTCATAAAGATCATAAGACTTGAAGGTAATTAAGCAGGCTGATAAACAAGTCAACGAAAGTGCCTTCAAAATATTTCGAATACAAACTAATCAAGACACGTCCCTCATCTAATTGCCAAGTTTATAAAACGTTTTAAATATCAGAGTTATCTACAAATCTCGTTAGCTAATCTCTAATCCTTACAAAGGGACCACGGGAACATCTAAGAAAATTATCTCGAGTGAAATGCAAATCAGGTTAACCTTTTTTTTCAATTCAGTAAACGGTAACTTTCGACACGGCTCAAACGAGCTCCTCTTATTGAGTTAGTATTAAGGAGATTTATTCAAAACAGTACTGTCGCTTATAGGGAGGACGTTGTACATACAAATTAGGTGAAATATTACGGGTGGGAGTTTTTTGTTTCGTTTTTTTTAGCTACAATGAGTTTTTTGGAGGCACTCGTTAGAATATAAATTAGGAGATTTGTCCCAATTGTCTCTTCGGCGTTATCAATTTTTAAATGTTTTAGGAAATTAAATTCCGCTTCTGTAGACGCCATTTTATTGTTTTTAATAAGTGAATTTTGGCTTTTAAGGTTAAAGGCCTCACAGTATTCATCAAATTTTTGCGGCTATAGACAATAAGGTCCGCGGTTCGACTCTTTGGTCAGGCTTAAGTTATTAGGGTACTAGCGGACGCCCGCGGTCTCACTCGCGTTGTTCTCGTTTCCGTGGGAATTTCGGGATAAATTTTGATATATCAGCTATATTATTGGAAAGTTTCATCAAGATCCATTCAGTATTTTTTGCGTGGAAGAGTAATAAACATCCACCCATCCATACAAACTCGTGCCTTTAAAATATTAGTAAGGATTAAAAAAGCTCCAGGCAAGCGGCTTTTTCAACTACCGCCAGGAGTGACTGGAGACAAAACGTTAGCCTATAAATCTGTCACTAATTATATTAATGTTACTTAAGAATGAGGTTACTAAGTGCAACTAAGTACGTTTGCGTACACTTCCCCTGTTTTGTGTGCATCTAGTCCCCTGTGGCTTGTCCAAATATGGATGGCTTAATTTATTTCTAATTCCAAAAATGAAAATTGGGCTGGTGGGAGGCTTTGGTCGTGGCTAGCTACCACCCTACCGATAAAAACGTACCGCCAAGCGATTTAGCATTAGAACAAAAGGGACCGATTTTATCCTATTCCTAACACGTTTGCCTGCTTCCATCTTAGATTGCATCATCACTTACCATCGGGTGTGATTATATTCAAGGGCTATCTTTCTTGAATTACATCAACAGTCGATAAAAGCACACAAAAGTATTTCAATCATTCTTGTCAACTCAAACGACAGAAAATAACTTACCAAGAGAAGAACACCTGTACCAAATGCTGAGAAATCACGACTTTCCGACAAAATCCACCAATTTTATCATTAAACATCATCAGCATCCAGTCACGTAGACAGTAAAGACGCCATTTACACCTCGATTATCATATGAATCTCCCGTAAAAATGTTCCGACTTTGTTAGTGCCGCTTCCTCTAGCCGCTTGTAGGTACATCATCAGTTAACGAGTTTAGTATTCAAAGAACATATGCCTTCATAAGTCCGATGCTTATTACGGACACTAATGTTGAGATTCGAAAACGTAGAGCTTCATTACGTCATCGTTTATGTTACTGCGCTGTGTTGTTATAGGATTTTAATGGAAATTCTGGGATTCACAAGTTTTGCACGATCAACAACAAGAAAGGTTTAGATAAAAGCCTAAATTGAGTTTATCGTTATGAATGAACAATACTTTCTCGGAAGGGGTGTGAATTTAAATCGTACACCTAACAAGTTAGCCCGTCTCCATAATAGATTGCATCGTCACTCACCATCAGGTGTGATTGCAGTCAAGGACTAACTTGTATTAAATAAAAAACTTGCTTTTAACATTGTTTATTATTAATATGAACTTGATTTTGTATTTTGAGTTTTTAATTTGTACTTTAAATTGAAATTCGTTTAAGTAGGTATATCATATTTTCTTCTTAAATACTAGCATTATTGAATAGTCTGTCATTTTGACCCTATAATAGTTGCTATAACAGCGGTATGGCAGGTAGGATTAACATACTACATAATATTAATAGGCATAAAACTCTACTTACATACTTTTTCAAAGAAAATTTAATATAATGTTTTATAATTTGCTGTTTTCAATTTTATATTATTCTGTCTTCAGTGCAAAAACAGCAGAGGCACTGTTAAATTTATACCACTAAAGAAGTTAAATGATTATTCCACTAACGTGGTGATCATTTACGAAAAATGCCATTTCACAGTTGAATAAAAATCAGGATGACCGCAAAAAATATTAACGTCCGATAAAGCTCGAACTTAATGCACAAAGGCAAGTACAAAAACCAAAATCAGAATTTTGATCGATATCCTCATTTAACCATAACCCCGCAACACGTACAAAAGTGGTTGAGTTTCAAAGTGGACCATATATAACCGGGGTTCAAGTAACGCTGGTCGTTTTATCCCATACTTGCTCTCATCTCTTTGTTTCACGAAAAACGTGATATAAAAGATTAACTTATTAGTATTCGGGAAACGGCACGGACGGCCCGAGCCGCGTCGCGCGAGAGACGTTGGAAATGAAAATGAACTTCCAAGCTTAAAAGATCAATTGGTTCCATTGTTTAATAATATTTTTAAGATTGTTTTTGTGTCGTTATTTAATCTCCTTTGTTTTTAAAATCTTTGTTTTTTGAGTCTGATTGTGACGTTGTTTTTTTTAAAAAGTATGGATTTATTATTCCTAACTAATGTTGTTCTTATGTATTGATGTATTTTGACGGCCGAGTGGCGCAGTGGATAGTGACCCTGCTTCTGCGTCCTAGGCCGTAGGTTCCCACATCTGGAAAATATTTGTGTGATGAGCATGGATATTTTCCAGTTTCTGGGTGTTTATCTATATATTATAAGTATAATATATATAAAAAGCTTATATAATATATAATAAGTTTATGTATAATATATATAAAAATATTCATCGGTTATCATAGTACAAATAACACAAGCTACCTAGTACGCTTACTTTGGGGCTATATAGCGATGTGTGCAATTGTCCTATAATATTTATTTATGTATTTATTTATGTTGTTTACTCTTTCAAAAAGTACTGAATGAATTTGGATAAAACTTATACATTAAAATAACACATAGACTACTTTTTGTCTCGATTTTTTGACGGGAACGGGAACTACGCGAGTATATCCGCGGGCATCCACAAGTCAATCATAAGGGATATTAATGGTGAAAGAATTATCTAAAACCTTTGAATATATGGTTCCAAATGTTTAAATAACCAAAATTATATTAATCTCTCCTTTCCACAATAAAATATACTATTTTTTACTACGCCACTCCTCTTTCATTCTATAATGTAAAATATACTATATAGATAATTAAAATGAATGTGGGTAGATGTACTTATAGTAGGTAGTACGTAAGTAGTTTCCCACGTCCGATCTTAATAAAATATATCTATAAGGCCAAAAAATGTTACCTTAAGCATAATCTAGTCAAGAAAACCTATATTATTTTATTTAAATTGAAAAACTCATAAATGCCGAATTTCAAGCAAATGAATTCAAGGCGACCGCTTTTAAGTAAATAACTTTTGTAAAGTATTTTAGCAATTCTAAACGCTAACTATTTTAGTAAGATAGCCTATTAGGAAGTCCGAAGCACTGTGTTGCGTCGTTAAAATGTAACTTTCTGAAGATAGCCTCGTACTTACTTTGTATAAGTGTACCTACTTGTAACTAACTCTATACTAAAGCCAAACTCGATTGAGAATGCTTGTCAACAAACAAATTAAAAATGAAGGTAGGAATTACTAGTCATTTTACTCCTAATTTTTTTTTTGTTAACTTCTTAATGACGAATTCATGACAATAATTTGATTAGTAAGCTTAAAACTAATAAATATATTCAATATCTTTAAAATAAGATTTTATAAAAAAACAAAACATAATTCTAAATTTATTAGGCATAAAATGTATTGCATTTTCTACCCTCATTTTAAATTTGTTTGTTGACAAGCATTCTCAATCAAGTTTGGCTTTAGTATAGTTTTCGAGTTTTATGTAAAAGTTACATGAATGCAAATTTAGGTAATTTAGCAGAAGAAGTTTTGGCAATGCAAAAACAAACATCATTTTCAGCCTATTCTCGGCCCACTACTGGGCCAGAAATCAGAAGGTGTAGTGACTAAAATCGAGGAAGGTATGAAAAGAGACTTATAAAGGGAGTAAATGGAAATGTTGGAAGTAAAAGACCAAGGCGAATGTTCCTGGACCGAAACAGAATATTCTGCTTAAAGGCAATAGTACCCTTAACCGACGAACTTGTATGAAAGCTTTAATGAAATTGGAGTAAGCGAGAGAGACATGCAAGGATCGTGGCAAGTGGAAGAACGTGGTCTCCGCCTACCCCTATAGGAATGGGGCATGATGGTATGTATGTATAACATCAGTTTTGGCCTAACAGGTCTAGTTACACTGGTCAAAATAGAGATGTTTATCAGTTTAATCTCCCAACATTAATTGAAACTCGATAGTCGAGAAATATAAAAATTCGACGAAGTCATGTATGTTTAACGTTTTTATTTATGCGTTATTATGTTTTGTTTTGAGTTTTTATTTATAATTGCCCACCAGATGGTGAAAGTATCATGTTATGTTCCGGGAAAACTACGTTGGTTTATTAGCTTACTTAAAAACTTAATTTCTTTCATCTCTGATTTCTCTTTTCGTAAGCTTACAAGATATTACAGTTATGAATAAATACTTATAATAATATACTTATTGGTTGGTTGGTATGTATTTTTTCTAGATATAAAAAAAACATTTGAAAAATAAAATAGTAACCTACAATTACATTTTTAAAAAATTTCAATTTTCAAGAATGGTAGTTAAAGAAATAAATTTAATTAATGTAAAAGAGGTAAGACACGTGGTTCGAAGAGCTGATGGAAGTTGGGGGCCTAAGGTGCTAGAATGGCGACCCCTCACCGGAAAGAGCAGTGTTGGTCGGCCCCCCACCAAGTGGACTGACGACATTAAACGTGTCGCAGGTTGTTTGAAAGTGCTTATGTCCAGCAGTGGACTCCATCAGCTGTTAATAATTATGATGTACAATTATTTATAATTGTATTACTTTTAAGTTTATTAAGAAATGTATTCTTTAAAGCTGTCTTTTAATAAATAAGCTTTCTACGATATTTCTTTTTCTTGCGATTATATTTACTCGCATATACCCACAGGTAGATATTAAAATTCATGATATTATAACACTGTTTCTAGCTTGACATTGAAAAATACCTTGAACTTTTTTCTTAAGTGCCCTCTTGTCATGTTGCTAAATGCAAGAGAAGAGCCTCTTTGAGTCAAGACGAGGCGTAAAAAACTACGGAAATAAATTATACTAGTATGTTTGCTACAATTATAAAAAATGTCGAAGTAAACATTTAAATACATTTTTAGCTATTTAAATACTTAATAGGTACTTTATGTATAATGTACAATAACTTGATAAGTGGTGAACAATACAGAATGGGTATAAAATATAATAAAATATATCTAAAATACAGATCCTGTAAGAAATGTTTTCGTTCTATTAAATTACAATTAAACTAATGTAGATTTATGTCTCGCTATTTAATATTAAACTAACAATGTAGGTCGATAAAACAGTGTTATAAATGTGTGTGTGTGTGCATGAGTGCGAGCGTGCGTGCGTGCGTCCGTGTGTGTGTGGGTACGTAACGCGTGTGCGTCATAACAACAAACAAACGTCACAATTTTTGGGAAAAACTCAGTTCTCGAATGACATAAAAATCATATATATACCGTATTTGATTCGTTAATCAATCTACCCGTATTAAAACAAAAACTACGGATCCTACTATAGACAAAATACAAAGCCATCTAGATGTAAAAAAATAAATAAGAAAAGAAAACACATTCGATTAAGTATATCTAAATTATGGCGCAAGCGATAAGTACTGGGATATACTTCGCTTAATTGAATTACAATATGATTCGAGCGATGTAGGCACTTCAACCCGATACGTAATACAAGGGCTCGATAAAAACGAAAGCGTAGCCAACGTATCGATAAACTTTTGTTAGAGTCGTTTCTGTTTCCTAAGCGCGTTCTGGAATGTTCTTTGGAGTAGATATAAAGTAAATTGCACGCATCCTTATCTTTAGAACGTACACTGAACGATTCGCTCGCTAAGTTATGAATTTTCAGTGCGACGTCTTATGGTTACGACTTGCGGGTCTGTTGTTTGTGCTATTTTCGGTTTTTATTGATTCCGATGACCCCCGGGTCAGTTTGAGCATTATATCTTTAGGAGTACTTCCTGATGGTTAGTACGGGCTTGAAACTTCCTTATTAGATTGAACCTGCCCGCACACGAAAGTATTAAAGGGTACAAGCTATCTACTGTAGTTTTAGGTTTTTTTTTTTTATTTGTGCTGTCATAAATGGTTTATTGCTAGATTTTGTGATTTTATTTCGAATGCGAATTCCTAATAGGCTTACCCCCAAATACTCAAATATACTTAAAACGTCTCGAGTCAAGTTATTTTAAAATATTTTTGATTGCCAACTAAGTTAAGGAACTAAAGGCTTACTTAATTTGGATTTGCGTTTGCGACTTTGCGTCAAAAGTTGCTTATAAAAATAAGTAAGTTTGACTTAGCTTATTAATTTTTGTAAGCCCTAATTTAATTTCATATAACACAGTATTTCAAAAGCTCTATCTTAGAATCTGAATTCAATAAAAATAATTTGATAAAAAAAAGAAAAACATTAAACATAAGCTCTTTACTTAGACATATAATATTTTTCTCAACAGACGCTCATAAGCTCAAAAGCTTTTTAATAAAATAATGATACAAATACATTGCGTCTAGTACCTAAGTATATAAAATTGCTTCCATTATATTCCCATTTGATTTCTCTTGTATTCATTCAATATATATCCATAAACTTTGACATTAACATGAAAGGGAGGTTAAGTATGTATATAAACTAATTCTGAGTCAATTGAATTTCACTCGTGTAACAGTACTTATAACTTTAGATATGTGTAATATTGAGCATAAAATCTCATTTCTCTCACAAGATTATTTTGCCCTGGAAATTCACGTACAATTTATTAAACAGAGATAAGATGGAGTAATTTGGTAAGATTCTGTGAAATTCCACTTACATAATAATTATTTAAGTATCAGATTATTAACAGATAATTACAGATTATTAACGGGCCATTAGAGGGACAGACCTCCTTTCTTATAGGAGAAGGGATATTGAGCATAGACCCACTATGCTGCTTCAAAGCGGGTTGGCGGGTTTAGGGTGATAATTTCATTTATTAACGATCACTATTTGATGTTGAATGTAATGACAGATTGACAGAGAAGAGACTTAGAGGCATAGGGGTGTAACACTACAAACTTTCGAACTCTGGGCTTAGAACTAACAGAAAATTTCTTAGAGCAAAGAAAAACTGTATTATTTCATAATCTGACCCACGACTCGGAACTCAGGATCCAATGATTTAAAGTCATATAGATTAACCACTGGAAAAACTAGTTAGTGAGGCAGATAATAATGATGATAAATTGCACCATAACAAATCATCAAGTAAACATACAGTAAAACACAAACCTGTCGTTGCTAAAGAAAAAATAATCAACGTTAACATTCAAATTAATAGCAATCCAGGTGGCAATAAATTCAGATTTCATCTCGACGGATGTGGCAATCAGAGATATATTACAACCATTAGTTAAGATTAGCAATCAGCTAAAAATAACTGAGGCCCTAATGTCTCAATAAAATCATACTGATGATAACTTCACGTGAGTCGTTAAAAATTTGTAAGTACCTCGTTGGTTAGTTAACTGATACCTAACGGTTTATTTTAAAACATCGTTAATACTCTAATAATCACATAAAAGTAAGGTTAATTTGTAGGACATAAAAAGTACCAACTAAAGAAAACCAATTAAAAAGTAGACCTCGTAACAAATGTGCAAATGGATATTTTTCATAAATTTGACAATCTTATAACTATTATAAAGGCGAAAGTTTGTATGGATGTTTGTTACTCTTTCACGTAAAAACTACTGAATGGATTTGGATGAAACTTTACCACAATATAGCTTATACATCAGAATAACACATAGGCTACATTTTATACCGAAATTCCCACGGAAACGAGAACTACGCGGGTGAAACCGCAGGCGTCCTCTAGTTACTAATATAACACTTACTAATTATTGTAACTGTATTCAAATTATATTTTTTTATTTATTAAATTGACCATTGTCTAATTGTTACACACACACACGCATACAAGGATGGATGAAAAAAAAACAAGGATCACTATATCTATAGGTATAAAATTCTAAATAGTTTATGGAGCTGCAATCGGGTAAAAAGCATTTGCTAGTTGTGGTTGGCGTGTTATCTAGTGCAACCCCAATATACCAAGGTCTGTGCTAGGGCATATGGATCTTCCTATTAATTTCTTTATAGAAAATTTGTGATTAAAGGACTGGGTTTTTATAGATACGTACGGAATTATAATTCCGTCTGATGTTAACTGAAATCCAACAATTCGCAAGATATGCTAGCAATACGTCGGAAAATAACAATATGCTCCACTACCGCCTACACCTTAAGCATAGATGTTAAGCCTCGTGTGACTCCAACTTTTGACGAACTTCGTGGCGCAGTGGTATGCGCGGTAGATTTATAAGACGGAGGTCCTGGATTCGATTCCCGGCGGGGCAGATTGAGATTTTTCTTAATTTGTCTTGGTCTGGCTGGTGGGACCTTCCCTGGTGGGGCTTTCGCCGTGACTAGTTACCACCCTACGTACAAAGACGTACCGCTAAGCAATTTAGCGTTCCGGTACGATTTCGTGTAGAAACCGAAAGGTGTGTGGATTTTCGTCCCACTCCTAACAAGTTAGCCCGTTTCCATCTTAGACTGCATCACTTAACATCAGGTGTGATAGCAGTCAAGGGCCATCTCGTAAAAAAAAAGTGACATTTTCTTAACTATACTGGCAACCACATACTTTCTAATTGGAAAATAGTAATGCTGTTTGAAAAAAATAAGTATGGCTGTAGTAGTTTCCCTGACAAGTTCTGTCAGAGCTCTACCACTACTTAAACTAGCAATGAACATCTTTGAAGGTAACGTACTAGTTAATTAGCTTGATTAAAATTTGTAAATTACCATCAATCTACTATTAATTCAACTATAAAGGTTGATAAGGTATTAAGTTTTAAGACGATTGGTTAAGTACTTGTGTGAGAGCGATGATTACTTTAGAAAACGATACTTATTTTATTACGTCAGATCAGTTTTTGCTTACAAGTTAACCCTTAACTGCAATCACACCTGATGCTAAGTGATGATGTACCTAATCTTATAGTAGCTAATCTAAGACAATAGCTAATACAGCATCAAAACGTAGAGAAACAAAGGAGCGAAACAGAATAAATAACAGAAAAAGTTTTAGTTTAGACAGACATAAACAAACATACCTTACCAAAGATTTTTGACGGCCTCCGTGGCGCAGTGGATTTATAGGACGGGGGTTCTGGGTTCGATTTCCGGCAGGTCCGAATTAGATTTTCTAAATTTGTCCAGGTCTGGCTGGTGGGAGGCTTCGCCCGTGGCTAGTTACCAACCAACCGACAAAAGACTTACCGTCAAGCGATTTAGCGTTTCGGGACGATGTCATGTACAAACCATAGAGGTGTAAATTTCATCCTACTCCTAGCAAGTTAGACCGCTTCCATTTTACATAGCATCATTTGTTACCATCAGGTGAGATTGCAGTCAAGGGCTAATGTGTAATGATTTAAGTTTTAACAAAAAATAGAACCGACTCAAAACGCACTAAGAAGTAAAAAATAACTGTGTTAATTTACTTAAGCATATCTATGAAGTCGGTGCTGGCCAAGTTTAAGGAACATTTATTTTACGTAGTAAAGCAGTTTGTGAGTTCTAGGTAACGTCCTTAAAGTAGAAACCTTGGCTGGCACCGACTCCTAGATATGCTTATGTAAATTAAAGCAACTAAATGACACAGTTATTTTTTACTTTTTAGTGCGTTTTGAGTCGGTTCTATTTTTTGTTAAAAATTTAAATTTTTTTCTTTTTAGTGATTTATCGCCACGTAACGTACTCGTATTATACTGTCATAGTATATTATACGGCACTTGTAGCCAAAAGCTACCGATACCGAGACAAAGACCGAAATCGCTGTAAGCGTGCCTCCAAAATTTGAAGAGTTCCTTCAATTTCCCCAGGATATCATCATCAGATTCTAATAATTATGATGACTATGGGACCACCTTGGAAGTGTACCCAGACTCAACTCTGTAAAAAGCTATGCGTGGTCATACATAAAAAAAAGAAAAATATACGTGTCGAATTGAGAACCTCCTCCGTTTTTATCGTCGGTTAAAAAAAAGGTAGATTTGCCAAATCCTGTCTAGTAGTACTAAAGATTTATTACACTTTAATGAATAAAACAAGCAACTCGAGCCTACAACAACCTGCTATCGCTGTTGCGTTATTGAATTAATCGACCCGGTAGCTATTACAGACTGCATCGATTTCACATATATAGAGTTTAGTACTCAATTACAAGATATACGCAGCGGGTATTGAAATTATATATAAAGTGATTCATATGCAATTTTCTTGGCTGTAGATCTTATGCAAATGTGGACCAGAAATAGTGATAAACGATATCTGGATGATAGTTAATCAAGATAGGCGACTATTAGTTACTTTACGACTTGAATACGTATCTGCTGGTTATTATGTCTAACGCCATTTTACTATCTGCGACTTAATTTATGCTGCAGTTACCAAGTTTTACTTAGTTAAAAGTTTGAGGGACATCCAGAAAATTATTTCATTTCATTTCATTTATTTATTTTAGCATTCATGTACATATAAATACACATGAGGCCCTGTTAGGGCGTCGCTAACATTATTTACATTACCATTATTAATAAAGATATATATCGTTACATACATTAACACATTTATCATATTTATAAATTATCAATAATTACAGTACAATAAATTAAATTATAAATGTTTAATATTAGGTCACTAAATATAGTTAATGTCAAGAAAAGTATAATGTCAAGTAATGTATAAAGAGAATGTCATAATTATAATTTAGTAAAGTTAGTGGGGGAATAATATCCTAGATAGGTTTTCAATTATTGAATATTAAACATTAGATATGAGTATAATGTGCAATGTAGGTCTAGAGTCAAGATAAGATTTGTTTTAGAGTTGTAGTAACTCGTCAATTTTATAAAAACAGTTTTGTATAAGCCATTTTTTCAGTTCCCGTTTAAAAGTTAATTTATTTTCTTTGTCAGTGATATGTTTTGGTATTTTATTATAAATACGTACTGATCTAAATAATTTTATTTACATTATAATTAAGTTTATTTACATTCATTTTGCTACTGTTAAAGCTTTAAAAATATTTTTCCCCACCCAAAATAAATGGCGTCATATACCTACTTCTGATAAAAGGATGCATCTTCAAGAGTATGTGCCTTCCGAGCCTCTAGTAGGGTCACTACAAATAGTCTAACATGACTTTTTAAAAAGTGCTTGAAAATTAAGCCTCGAAATAAACGATCTTAACTTGAATAAATATGAATAATAAAATTCCCTCTAAATCGCAATGGAGCAACGAGGCTCGAAGCGAAGCTCCATATCTCGTCTGCTGAAAGAATAAGGTGGCCTTTAGGGCTGTGGCATTAAAATTGGCTAATAGTACTTAATGATAATTGATAAATGAAATCCCTTTATTTGCGCAAAGGATCAGCCTGGCTATCCAACGCGGAAATGCAGCCAGTATTCTTGCCACTACTCCACATAGGAATGATTTGTATAGATATTAGGATAAGTTAGCTTAAGTTCCTTATTGTATTCTTTCTCAATTAGTCCCTTTATAAAATAACTAGTTTTTGCCCGCGACTTCGTCCGCGTGGAATTAGTTATTACGGCAGCCTAATTTTTCTAAGCTTTGAATGTCATATTTATTATTATCTAATCAACTGCCTACGAAATAGGTCTTAAGCTTTCAAAATGAGGATACTTTCATACAACATTTCATCCCCTCTTTAACCCCTTACAACCCTTTTTTTGCAATTAAAAGTAGCCTATGTCCTTTTTCAGGCTCTAGACTTACTGTGTACCAAATTTCATTTAAATCGGTTCAGTAGTTGTAGAGTGAAAGCAGGACAGACAGACAGACAGAGTTACTTTCGCATTTATAATATTAGTTAGGATAATACCAGATACAACATAAGTTTATATTACAAAGACTAGAAAACAAGATGAAGATGAAAGTAAACAACTACGAAAACGAATTAAGGAAGCTAATCCCAGATCTAGTGTAATTAGCTAAATAGGCTGGCTGTTCCTAGCTGCATGGGATACGGAACTATTAGCTGTAACACATGACGGTGCAATAAAACGTGCTTGCTTAGCAACAATTGGGCTACGAGGTAACGGTTAGCAGCTGTTCTAGAGTTATTTCGCGAAACGAGACGCTCCATGGTCTTACATTTAAAGTAATGGGAACTAACTGTGAAAGGATAAAGATTTTAAGATATTGTTTCCGAGGTTTTATAGGAAATTGTTGAAGTTTTGTAAGCAGTCTTGTTTTGTTTGTACTTTTAGAATAGTTTTTGTTTTTAAGTGCTTTAGCTACTTGCTTACTTGAGAGAGGTATGTTTTCACCGCTTATATTTTCTTTATTAATTAATTACAAGTTAGGCCTTGACTACATTCACACCTGATGATGCAATTTAAAATGATAGCGGGCTAACTTGCTAGGAATAATGGATTTCGTATCGGAACGCTAAATCGCTTAACGGTACGTTTTAGTCAGTAGAGTGATCAACTAACCACGGCCGACGCCTCCCACCAACCTGGACCAATTAAGAAAATTTCAATCGGCCTTGAGGAGAATCGAAACCGGGACCTCCGTGTTATAATTCGACCGCGCATACCACTGAGCCACCAAGGCTGTGATAATAGAATATTTGTATTATTACCTACAATAAATATTTTATTATTATAATGTCTAAGAAAATGACTTCATTTCTTTAACTACAACTACATAATTCTTTTTTAGTTTTATCGAAAAGTGTTTACCCACACTTTTGGGATTATTTATATTAAGAATAAACATAATATCAAAAATTGCGGAACCGACGGGATTTAAACCCGCGTCTCTCTAGCAATCCGGGCACTTAGAGCGCCTTACCACTAGGCCACGATCCCACTGACGTCGATACCGAAATTGTTGAATATTATGTTCTTGATATCCAGGTATACGGCCTGTAACGCTATCTTTTAGCATATTTAATAAGGCGCTCTAAGTGCCCGGATTGCCAGAGAGACGCGAGTTCTAAATTTTTGATATTATCCTAACTAATATTATAAATGCGAAAGTAACTCTGTCTGTCTGTCTGTCTGTCTTGCTTTCACTCTACAACTACTGAACCGATTTAAATGAAATTTGGTACACAGTAAGTCTAGAGCCTGAAAAAGGACATAGGCTACTTTTAATTGCGAAAAAAGGGGTTGTAAAGTGTTAAAGGGGGGATGAAATGTTGTATGAAAGTATCGTCATTTTGAAAGCTTAAGACCTATTTCTTAGGCAGTTGATTAGATATTAATAAATATGACATTCAAAACTTAGAAAAATTAGGCTGCCGTAATAACTAATTCCGCGCGGACGAAGTCGCGGGCAAAAGCTAGTTCTTAATATATACAACTACATAACTTTAAATTAAACTTCAAACTCAATTACTTTCTACAAGTTATTACGACACACGATAGAACCAGTCGTCTCTGCATTATTTTATAAAAAGGCTGAAAACATAAAAAAAGATTTTTTTAAAAAGTAGCCATTATAAATTGTTACTCTAAACATAGGAATTAGGATCACGATCCTAAACATTATGTAAACGAAGTGGATAATACGACCGGTGTAAATTTTAAGCCTTAAATTTGTGGCAAGGAAGTTGCTATTAACACTAGTTCATTAGCGAGGATGTTCAATGGAGGTAGTCAATAAAAACTCCCATGAATGGAACAAAACAGAGGCACGCTCTACGTCATTTGTTACTACAGCACCAAAGAAATGCAAGTGTTAAGTGATTTTTACATTTTACTATCAAACAATAGTGCTTCACAAAGGGGCACTTGAAGTGTCTTTCAGTATTTTGGTCGAGTGTGTTATTGTTATTTTGTGCTCCATGTCGGGTTTTTGAGTCGTTCTCAATTGTTATTCTATTATGTCACCCTCATTTGGAGTGTCTTTTAGAATGTTAACTCTTGTATCCGGTTTGGTTGTAAAAAAAATACTGTGACTAAATTTTTTGTTTAGTTGTAGTATTTCTTTATCTATTGTATTTAATAAAATAGTTGTAATTGTAAAAGATCACGTCATGTATTACCATAAAATAAAAATTACAATGATCAAAACCTGAACTTAGATGAGTAAAATCGACAACCAATTTTTAAACTTTTTGTCTATCTTAAATCGGTCAAGCTGTTTTAGTGATTAGAAGGAACAATCCTGCTAATATCTGAAACGGCTAGACCGATTAAAATAGACTTTTAGACACTCATTTACTAAAGTTATAAGTAACTTAGGATATTTTTATTTTAGTAATTTTTAGATTTAAGTTTTTTTTTATCGACTTCAAGTTGGCCCTTGACTGCTATCACACCTGATGTTAAGTGATGATGCAATTTAAGATGGAAGCGGGCTAACTTGTTAGGAATGGGACGAAAATCCACACCCCTTTCGGTTTCTACACGACATCGTACCAGAACGCTAAATCGATACGTCTTTGTCGGTAGGGTAGTAACTAGCCACGGCGAAAGCCTCCCACCAGCCAGACCAAGACAAATTAAAAAAAAGAAAAATCTCAATCTGGCCCGCCGGTAATCGAACCCAGGACCTCCGTCTTATAAATCCACCGCGCATACCGCTGCGCCACGGAGGTCGTCAAAAAGTTTAATCTCACACAAGATTATCATGAAGATGAAACATCAGTCTAGTTCTTATTTCGTTTTCATATTAAGCTCCTTTTTCTAAACTTATGTCATATGTTAATATTATTATCATGTAGTTCCAAAGCCAAAGAAGCGTACAAGTCCGCAGTTTCTTCAACTTTAAAGCACTCTAGATCGTGACAAGCATTTTAAATGTCCGGGCGAATTACTCGAGACGTTTGCTATATTCTTATATGATGTACTGCACCACCCGCGTGGTTACCTTCATATACCTTCGTATACTTTGTCAACTTCAACTTTGACTTTATTAAATTATGAAGATGAGAAAATCCCAAGCTTAGGAATATTAAAATTCTTATCGTATCATATAAATGATGCATAAGTTACTACTAGCTAACTCATTAGTGATACAGTCCAGTAAAATAAAGTCTGAATTAAAAATTTTAGATACATTTTGCATAATTAGGTATACATATTTATACACATAAATAACAAAAGTGTCTGTTTGTAATATTAAAATAATCATTTTTACTACATGCATATGAATATATACGGTACATATTATATCAAAATGCTTTTTTTTTTAATTTTTGTCTGTCTGTTTGTTCCAGCTAATCTCTGAAACTATCAGTCGGTTTGTAAAAATTGTTTTTGTATATAATAGTTAGTCTCATGAAGAGTAAAATAGGGTAATTTGTATCCAGATATTCCCACAGGATCAGGAACTACGCCAGTGAAACCGCGGGCGACTGCTACTCATAAAAAATATTAATGGGTGGGTATATTTTCAATAGCCCTTTTCTATCAAGAGGAAGGTCTGGCACTGTGTAATGGGTCGTTTAAGTAAGCTGATAATGACGAGCAACCTAACTCATAAGCTAATAGACTGATTTTCGCACGTACTTTCTAAGTGAAGTAAACTGAACTTGAAGCAGGTTTTTTACTTTGTCACACAAAAACCGAACGAATAGAAACAAAGTCGCGGACATCAGCTACCATTTAATAAAAACGCTAAAAGATTGAACTACAAAAATACTCATATATATTATAATACACACATAAAGAAGATTGACATTGGACAAACTTTGCGACTGCGGTGACGAAACGGCGAAAAGTTTTTTAATAAAATATGTACCAGAGACCAGACATAAGGCGACCTTACCGTCCGGACTATTTTACGGCCTGGAGCTTTTGATCGTATAATTTCAGATTATTACGATTTCGTAGTGAAGGTTATTAATGCATTTATTACTTCTAACGAATTGTGAGTTTAGTGGACGTTTACGGATATAAATTTTTAATCTGTTCATTTGCGTTTTAATTTTTCTTCTTTTTAATTTTTGTTAATTAACATTTCTTATAACATTTTGGATGTCTAACAAATTGTTATAGGTATTTATTGAAATACTAGTAAGAGGTAGAACTGACTCGTTGCTCCAGTATTTGCATGCGATTTGGGATCTTGAGGTTCAAGTTATTTCTTCTTAGAAAATGTCAGCAGCAGCCAAGAATTAGGAAGTTTCTACACCCCAGTAACAACAATAAACCTACAGTCTCGGTCATTTTGATTAACGTAGAAGATCGTCACAGAGACAAACGAGTTACCCTAAGCCGACCAATCCACAACGAAGAAGCGTGGGTTAAGCTCCAAATCAACTTTCTATCTTTGTATCTCTACAAGCCTCCTGTATCACTTCATATTGATCCATTTCAGTAATTTAGTTCAGCCCAGACACATCAATTAAATATTCTCATTTTTTATTTAATACTTCTAAATATTGAATAGTACCAGGTGTTACTTTGCGATATTATAAATAATTAATGATTTATTTGTTTTGCTACTTTACACAAAAAACCGATGAATTCAAGCAACATAGTCACTTACAATGGTCGTAGAGAATTTTCGGTGGAAAAAACTCGGACCATTATTTAGTCAACATCACCTGAGGATGCTCCCGAGTGAAACGAACGTGAAGGTTTTCGGTCGGATCTTGGTGACTTCTTCGCTTGGATTCGTCGGTTTTTCGCGAAAAATACGAAAATAAATAAATCATTAACTAGTTACAAACTTGGGAACAATCATATTATTTGTCCTTTATAAATCACGTTCAATATTTCAAAACGGAAACTTAAACTGTGCGGAAGAACAAGTGCCAGTCGAATAACATCGCTGACAACTCTCAAAGTAGTTATTATTGTTCGGATATTTTACGTATCTTTTGAAAGTTTCAAAGTTTCCCGAACGTGCCAAGCGTTCGCTTAAAGTGTCGTAATCGGTAGAGTATGAATTATGACGAACCGATGCCGATGTTATTTTTCAAGCTCTCAAAAACAGTTTGTACATTATTTAATTTATCGATTGACATTAAAAATTAAATATATTAATTAGGACAGTACTTATTTGTAACTTTTTGTCTTACTGTTATGCAAGTAAATAAGAAAAGACACATTTTAATATTTTTTATACACTCGCCGGGGTTTGCAAACATTTAAATCTTTACACATTGGTTTAGTTTCTTTAAGACTTTATATCTAGTATCGTAATGTTTTCCTAAGCCACCATAAGATAAGCGATAAGGCCGTCTGTTGTACCAGTTTTACTTAATGCATTTTATGTCTCTGTTATATGTTCTCCTTCGTTGTGGTGTACAAATAAATATCCGAAATGCAAAATTGTGTCTAAAATTTTGATTTCATACCTAATTTTACTGGACTACACATCTTTATACAAGCCTTTAGATAGATTTAACTATGTATGATGTATTCGTTGCTCTAAAACGTTGTCCGTATGCTTTTATAGGTGTTTATGCATACCAATACACAGCTTTCGACGTTCAAACCAAGTTGCGGCATCTGTAATCATCCTAGCCATACACAATTTAATAACGTCCGATCGTGCCATTCGTAGTGGAAGATCAAAGAATTAAAAATAGACAAAGTTTACCTTAAACTTTGGGTAATAATAAACGTTTTTGTAATTGAACCGACGTGTAAACAACTGTTCGGAATCACTGATACTCTACAAAAGATCTAAAAATCAAATTGTGTACAACGAATATTCAATCTAATCGATATTATACAAAGAGATTATTATTGCTTGTAAGTTTTGCTGAATAAAAGCGGTTTAGTGCTTGTGTATTGAAAACATTGTTTAGAAATGTTGATTTTCACTGTTATACTCTTTGTAAAATATTGTTTTATGGGTTATAAGATACCAGAGCTACGGAAAAATATTTTATGCCCGAGCTTTCACCCGTGTAGTTCTCGTAGGAATTTGGGATTAAAATGTGGTACATGTCTTATTCTATTCTAATATGTAAGCTATGTTATTGTGAAGTTTCATTAAAATCCATTCAGTAGTTTTTGTGTGAATGAGTTACAAACATCCATCCATCCATGATGATACATCCAAACCTTCGCCTTTATAATATTAGTAGATAAATAGACTGACGACCTCAGTGGTATGCGCGGTGGATTTATAAGACGGAGGTCCTCGGTGCGATTCCTGTCGGGGCAGATTGAGATTTTTCTTAATTTGTCTTGGTCTGCCTAGTGGGAGGCTTTCGCCGTGGCTAGTTACCACCCTACCGACAAAGGAGTACCGCCAAGCGATTTAACGTTCCGGTTCCGGTACGACGTCGTGTAGAAACCGAAAGGGGTGTGGATTTCATCCTACTCCTAACAAGTTAGCCCGCTTCCATCTTAGATTGCATCATCACTTAAAATTAGGTGTGATAGCAGACAAGGGCCAACTTGTAGTAGATAAAAAAAATACTAGATAAGGATACAATACGGGAGGCCTACAGTGTCCCCCGCGTAGTTGCTATGGAATAACTTAAAAAAAATATTGTACACTATATTATAAGCTATAATAAGGGTTTATTTTCCATCAAAAGTCTATTAAACGTTTATAATTATATCATCTCAAAATTATTTCCTGTTCTAGGTGTTGTCTCCAACTTCTTAGACGACCACACGTAGATACGTTATTTAAACAACATTATCAACTTTATGTTTATCGTTTTAAGGTTCACTATCCCTTGGGGCAGGATCACTAGTTGCTCGATAAAGGCGACATTTGCCATCGCCTGTTTGAATAGATAATGCCTTGTCCGGAGATAATGATGCTGAGACTGGTCGAGGACTATTTCCCTCATTAGGGCGATCTAGCGGTTAATGGTTTGGCGAAGGGTTTGATAAATTAATTACTTTGTTCACTACTTTGTACTTAATGATACAGCTGTGAAGTGAAAAGAGAAGCTTGGCTATCGTTATCATTACCAGTGGCGAAAAATAAACGTTATAAAATTTTTTAACAAAAAATAGAACTGACTCAAAACAGACTAAAAAGTTAAAAATGTGTCATTTAGTTGCTTTAATTTACTTTTTTATTAAATTTTAAAATTTTTTTTTACTATTTAGTGATTTATCGCCACGTACGGCACTTGTAGCCAACAAGCTACCGATACTTACACAAAAACCGAAATCGCTGCAAGTATGCCTATAAAATTTGAAGAGTTCCTTAATTTTCCCATGATATCATCATCAGATCCTAACATGATGACAATGGGACCATTGTGGAAGTGTGCCCTTTCTAATGAAAAAGAATTATCAAAATTGGACAATTCTGTAAAAAGTATGCGTGGTCATACATAAAAAAATATACCTACGTGTCGAATTGAGCGTCCTGCGATTTTTTCCGTCGGTTAACCCTAGAAGCCCAATCTACGTCGTTTTGACGTATAGGCCGAAGAAAATTTTCTGTCTTTTTTGTACGCACGATCTTCCATAGACGGCTGTGTCGCTTCGGTAAGTGCCGCCATTTTGTAGTAATAACAGTATTACACGTCTATTTGACGTATGTTTGGGCTTTATGTTATTTTTGCAAATATTCCATTTGTTTCATTTTATTATATTTTTTAAGTTAGATAACGGTTTTTTTTGTAATATTTTACTATTGTTTATTATATTTTAGACTAAATGACACAATGGCGGCTCGTCAACAGTTAAACCAGGATGAAATACTGGAAAATGAAGAGGATTATTTACCACATGACACTGACTCTGAACATGAAGATTGCGTGTTCCAAGACGATGTACGGAGTGATGGTGAAGTCGAAATGGTGGCTACATAGAGGATTTGAACCCGGTGAATAGGCTAGAGGCGGATTTTGCGACAAGTGACCCTACTTCAGAAGCGGCTAACCAGTAGGTAACAACGTCGACTTCATACAAAATTGTTACTTTACCTCAGCGTTCAATTCGTGGAAGAAATAATCATACATGGGCAACAGCAAAAGGACAGTCCACGGGCAGGACCTCTGCTATAAATATTGTACGTGTAAATAGAGGACCCACACGAATGTGTAGAAAAAGCGCCATGGATGCAAAAACGTTTGGAGGCACCTCCTCTAAAGAGGACATTACGCGATAATATCAAAAATGTTTTGAAAACTATGCCTCAGACTGTAACATATACTTCCTATGATAAACTAGAACCAAAAAAAGGGGTTATTGTGGGTTTTGTTCTTATAAAAAAAAGAGGATGACCAAAACACAGTGCTCAAAGTGCAAAAAACCTGTATGCGGGGAGCACAATATTGATATTTTTCAAGACTGTACATAAAAGTTTTTTTTTTCATTTTAACTATTTAGTATTGATAAGAGTTAATATCATTCTAAGAAAACAAGTTTAATTTTAGTTGATTTTGATAAAATTTATTAAATTTTAAGAAAATCTATAGGATCTCATTTTTTGTTAATTTTTTCTATGTTCCTTAAGTTATTATTGTAAAATAATAAATAAATAGTAAACTTTGCTTTATTGTCATTTTTTTATTTCACTATAGCCTATTTTCATAAAATAATATAAAAACTTAATAAATATATAAAAAAATATACATATATGGCGATTTAATTTTTACACGTCATTTTTACGTATGATTGGGCTTTATAGCTCCTAAAATATGATTGGGCTTCTAGGGTTAAAAAGAGAAGTTTGGCTACCGTTGTCATGGCGAAAAATAAACGTTAAAATAAATTATTGCTTCCATTGATACCTACAGGAGTTAGTTAGGAATGAAGGAGAGGGAAAGAAAGAGGATGCAAAATTTTGACTTTGATTTATTCCAATTGGTTTCATAAATACATGATTAATCATAAATAATCAATGACAATAATTTAAAAATTATTATTGTATAGAAGCTGACGTTATTTGAATAATTACTTAGAATTGACAATGACTTCTTGTTAGTATGATATATCAAAATGTAAAATTGTATCCTCTAGGGCCACCATGAAACCTACTGTGTGATATTGTTTGTCTGTGACTCTATAGTCTGTTATAGTCATAACGCCAAAGAACGACGTTTTATTATAATGCTTCTAATTGCTTTTTTTGATAGGTACTTCTGATAGAGGATTCCTGTTTATATTATAAACGCGAAAGTTTGTATGTATGGATGTTTGAAACTGTTTTACGTAAAAACTACTGAATAGATTTTGATGAAACTTTTCAACAATACAGTTTATATATACCTACTTCATAATAACACATACAGGCTATTTATCTGGATATTTTTACGGGAACAGGAACTACGCAGGTAAAGCCGCTGGCGTCCTTTTTATATTGAAAAACAAATGAAACCTTTTCAAACTGAAATGAATCTAATAAGAAATTAACAATGAATGGGTCCAAATAATAACTATAATCAAATTAAAAACCGGCCAATTTAGTTTGTCTACCACCTAATATTTATTTTTTTGTACTTTAAGTACTTGTTATTATAGCAATATATTATCGGTGATAATTTCAACTCAAAATTTATTTAAGTCAGACAGACAGTCGAGTCTTAAAAATAGGGTATCAATTTTTCCCTTTGGGTAGAAAACCTTGAAAAATAAATAAGACGAAATTAAAACAGTAGAAATGATGAGGTGAAGATACGTAGTTTTAAGTCAAAGGTAATAGCATTAAAGTTTGTAGAGAAAATTCTCATAATTTCAACATGGACACAAACCATCCCCACAAAGTAATTTGATAAGCCGAGATAGGATTTATGCAAAGAAATGGTAAACATTTTACAAACTTGCATCCGAGTGTCTTACAGCATCCCAATGAGATTCGTTTCAGCCATTACCAAGTTGAAATACTTTGAGATTTATATGGAGTTAGTTTGTGGAGTCGTGCTAGATCTTTCACTTAGGATAAATGTAGGGACACGTTTTGAATAACATTAAGGGTAAGCGCGCATTTATTAGACTAAGACCACTAGATGCATATAAATGTAAATATAGGTAATTCATGTAATCATCACGAAAAATAAATTATGTATAAAATCTTCCTTTAAAAGTTATACTTTTCGATTAAACAATTAAACACTGTGCATTCGACTTTTGAGAAAAGTCTATGAATGGTCCAGTACAGGGCCAGGCCTCCCATCTTATCCTCAGTATTATTCCGTGACCTAGGTAACCTAATATACCACGCTAACCAATATACCAACAATTACTCCTACTTAATATATACGAATAATACACTCACACGGACGGGAATTAATAAATTGCATACCAATTGTAAAAGTCGGCAGACCAATAAGAACAAAAAGAATTAATGTTTTTACTCATTTGAATATTTTTCTCGTTAGAGCACTATCTAATTAGAATTGTATCGATTTCTTGGCTGACTTGGATATTTATTGGTATACTTACCAATACAAATTCAAAAGGGCTCTGAACATAAATAAATCTATGATGTTAAAAATTTATATCCTTCTCTCTTCATCATCATCATCATCATTATCAGCCTATTAACGGCCCACTACAGGGCCAGGCCTCTCTCCGTATAGGAGAGGGGATATAGAGCGTACACCCAACACGCTGCTCCAATGCGGGTTGGCGGACGTAGAGTGATAATGTTTTATTTATTAACGATCACTATCAGATGATGATGACAGTGATCGGGACCGACGGCTTAACGTGCTCTCCGAGGCACGGGGGTGTAACACCACCAATTTCCCGACTCCGGGCTTGGAATGTACTGAGAATTTCATAGAAGAATGAAAAACTCAGAAATATTCCGTGACCCGATCCAGGATTCGAACCCGAGACCTCGTGATCGAAGCCAGATAGGCTAACCACTAGACCGACGAGGCAGACACTAGACCAACAAGGTAGACTCCTTCTCTCTTAACTCTTCTAAAAATATAAATTCTACTCAAAACTTAAGATAATATTTTTTTTATTCATTGCAAGTGCCTCCAATCACCATGCCGTCAAGGGCCAACTATTGTAAGTAAGGACCTACCATTAAGCAACATGTGAGCAAACACCTTTAGCACGTTATAAACTATTCGAAGTTAGTCAGATATCTGATTACTTCACTTCGGACAGAGTTCAAATCCGATACTGAAATACGTGAGTTATTATTGGCCAGAGAACTCTATATTGGAAACTACAGACCTTGTTTGGTAATCGAATACCAGATTGTTTGTATAAGGTAACGATTCCTTTTGAAACTGTCATTTTATCTCCAATTTCAGTACCAATTTGAATATTTTTCTCGTTATAGCGCACTATCTAATTAGAATTGTATCGATTTCTTGGGAGTCCGATATTTATTAGTTTAGTGACAACATATCTACTGTTGGGTTTTATTAACGAAATATTTAAATATTGGAATTTAATTGCTTTTTTACCAGATCTAAATTAACTTGTACCTACCTAGAGTAAAATAATGTTAATAAATTTTTTTAAATAGTTAGATGTATCTTTTTTGACTCATTAAAAGTATATTTCCGCAGTATAATGTTGAAAATAAAAAACTTTAAATAATTATACCCGCTAGAATTTAAAACGACTCCATTGTCTGCTAGTAAATACTAGTAGTACTAGTAGTCGTAAATTGAGAATTGAGAAAATATTATTATCCTTTTTTTTTTCGTGGGGAAATCCTCATGGATACCCTCTCGCCAAGTTGGGGGAGCGAGAGGGTTATGTCGGACTCTTACCGACTTAAACCCCACGGTGTTCCTACACGCCGCCTGGTAACTGAGCTACGGGAACGAATGCACTCTACCGTACTAAATATTATTATTATTATCCTACCATAATAATATTTTCCGTCATTATTAATTTAGCTTATTATTTTTATTTATTAACTTATTATTTCTTTTTAGTTTTTCCTTAATTTACTATATTTAAGACGGCAAGGTTGTTGTATATGATGAGCTGGGTTCTTTGCTGGGTTGTGCCACACATCGCAGGGTATTGTCCTGGCGACTAATAAACAAGTTGTGATGTGTGGCATAATTGTATTAATACAGATGTTTCTTTCTTTCTTACTACGAACTGGCAAAAGTATTAGATGGCCTCCGTGGCGTAGTGGTATACGTAATTTATAAGAGAAAAGTCCTTGGTTCGATTTCCAGCTGGACTGATAAAGATTTTCTAAATTGGTCTGGCTGGTGGCAGGCTTTGGTCGTGGCTAGTACCGCGTAGCAGTTAAGCTTTCCGGTTATGACGTTTAAATACCGAAAGAGTGTGGATTTCATCCTATTCCTAACAAGTTAGTCTGCTTTCATATTAGAATGCATCATCACTTACCATTACGTGTGACAACAATCAAGGGCTAACTAACTAACTATCTAAACATATCTACTAAACGGCTTCTCGTAACTGTATTCCTATCAATTTTGTATGTACCTTAGCATGTCCCCATTGGAATGTAACTAAAGTATATACGAAACGATAGACCTTAAAAAAATCTTAGCTACATTATGTGTTCATTTTCTCTAAACAAAAATTCTCTCCGAACCGATAAAAATAAATCATAGCAGACAGCCCTGCCAGTGTCTTGAGAAATTGTCTACACAAAAATTCTTTAAATAAAAGCATTGCCCTCCGAGCTGCCTCAGAAGCCTACATTGTGGGCCACCGTTATTTATTTTTCATTTTTCATCCTCGAAACTCTAATGTTCTTTAATGAAAAGAAGCCGATACGGCCACATTTTTTTTTCCCAACTTGATTCTCCTTCGCGATGTTTCATTTCAAGATGGCGGCCTCATTATCTATGGCTCAATGGCTTTGAGACAAGTGTTTATGATTATATTTTAAGATCCAAGTAATCCAAATAGTTTTTATATGATGCTGAACTGTTTTTTTCTTATTCATTACAAGGTAACTTGACTTGGCTTGACTGCAATCACACCTGTTGTTAAGTGATGATACGATATATGACGGAAACGGGCTTGTAAGGAGAAGGATGATATTCATACTCCTTTCGGTTTCTCCATGACATCGTACCGGAATGGTTAATCAATTGGCGGTACGTCTTTGCCGGCAGGGTGGTAACTAGCCACGGTCAAAGCCTTCCACCAGCCAAAGGTACTATTTGCGTCTAAACAATTCCTGCCAATTTTAACATGGGTGTATTAAAGGGGCGAATAAACCAATTCGTCAAAGGCCGGCAACACATTAACAGTGCCTCTGGTGTTGCAAATGTATATAGGCGGCGGTAATCACTCAACATCAGGTGACCCGCATGCTCGTTTGTCCGCTTTAATAGCGATAAAAAAAAATCTGCTGTCTTTACAATTTATTTTAAGATTAAATCTTATCTTTTTGATTAATCTTTCTTTTGCTCAAAAGAATGAAGTGTACTGGAGTAGAAATCTCGTAAAATGGTATTATTTAGCTCTAGGGAAAAATTATCTTTTTCTTAATTTTGGCTGTTCGCAGCGAGGAAGCTTAGAAATATAAATAGAACTGCTGAATTTCTAGAATTATTGTAGGTACATTTTTCTAAAATAAACTGATATTATTTTATTTATGCGTAACCATAATGAAAAGTAAAGTTCGACACACTGGATTAAAACTATTACTCGGTTTATATTTATTTATTTATTTATATATCTGTAATAATATTCTGTAACCAATGTCTTACAAGTCTATAGTGTAAATTACGAATTTTTTGCTATTTCTATCACCTCTACCATCTAACACAGTGCTTACATAGAGATAGAGACGAATTCGAAACTAAACTTACACGGTTGAGTTATAGTAACATTGTTACAAAATACGCTATAGGGAACTCCCAAATGGCGAGTCCTACTTATTTATATTATAATGGATAAATAATTTTAGCCCCTTGTATAATAATCTGTTCTGAGTCTGTTTTAAAATTATTATTGTTAAAAAATTATTATTATAAAAACAAAAAACCCGACTGCATAGAAGTTATGAACTGAAAAGAGAAAAAACAAGGATCACTATATCTATATAAAATTCTAAATACTTTATGGAGATGCAAGCGGGGACAAAATACTTAATTTTCTGTGGGGAAAGAAAGATCTAACAAAACTACGTTTGTCCCCGCCTGCAGCACCATAAAGTATTTAGAATTTTATATAGATATAGTGATCCTTGTTTTTCTCTTTTCAGTTCATAACTTGTATGCAGTCGGGTTTTTTGTTTTTATAATAATAATTTTATTTGAGACTTGTTTATTTTAGTTTATGGTATAGAAATGACTCCGTACACTTTATGCCATTTTTTTGTTAAAACGGCGTTATAAATATGATATCATTTGATATCCATATTGCTAAGATAGAAGAAAGATATACACACATCCCCCCATTTTTCCCCCATTTACAACCGCCGTTTTGAAAATTTATATAGCCTATGTCACTACCACAATTTTTGTAAAAATTCAACGACACCTCACATGTCAAAATCCGTTCAGTCGTTAAGGCTGTAGCGCGTGCCGAAGAAATGGACATACATACATACATACATACATACGCTCGAAAAACATAACCCTCCTTCTGACGCAGTCGGGTAAAAATGTAACAAAAGTTTCAATATACTCCCTAATATTATTGCCTAATATTTAATCCACTTTTTTCGTATAGCTATGTAAGTGCTTAAACTAAAAACTAAATAACTTTAAACTCAAGACTTTAAAACTGTTTGTTCAAAAAACCATTTTGTGTTACAAACGGTAAAATACAGGTCATTAGTCAGTAAAAAGAATGTTAGTCGAGCGAGCTGTAGCATCTGCCTACATACCAATTTAGTGAAGACCGAAGTTGAAAAGCAAGTAGATATTCGAAATGATTTATCTACTTGGTATGTGGGGCTTCCTTATCATATCTGTGAAGATAAAATAATATTTGTGGATCGTTTGAATACTGAATATGGTTGGAATTTATGAAAGACTACTTACAGATCGTTTTATTGAGAAAGCTACCAGGCTTTTGGGAATAGGTACTTCCTTTTTTGTATTATGGTTGCTTGAACCTTTCTAATACGATATTTATTGTAATATTTATGTTGATTGAAGAAGATGTAGTTAGGTGCATCATTGTCAGCCTCCATTCTCTATAGAGCTTAGACCCACCGCCAGAGCCGTAACCAACAATTTATGCGCCTTGTGCCAGCGTGATAATTGCGCCCTACAGACTTATAACTGAGTCTAAATAAGATATTGTTCGTATATGCTCTGGTAATTTCTGCGCCCCTCCAGGGTCTGCATCCTGTGCCTGGGCACCGCTGGCACTGCCCACCACACAGCTGGAAGCGGGAAGGCAGGCTTAGGATGATAATTTTTGATTCTGTAACGACCTGAGGCTTGAGGGCGTTACACTAACGACTTCCTAACTACTCTATTTACATATGATTTTTCTGCTACGGCTTTTCAATTTTCAATGAGACAAAATTAATAAAAAAAAATCGTTAATGAAACTATACTAAAGCCAAACTCGATTGAGAATGCTTGTCAACAAACAAATTAAAACTGAAGGTAGAAATCACCAGTCATTTTACATCTAATTTTTTAGTTAACTTGTTAATGACGAATTCATGACAATAAATTAGATTAGTAAGCTTAAAACTAATCAATATATTCAATATCTTCTAAATAAGATTGACAAAAATAATATAACAAAATTTTAAACTTATTAGGCATAAAATGAGTTGCATTTTCTACCTCCATTTTAAATATGTTTGTTGACAAGCATTCTCAATCGAGTTAGGCTTTAGTATAGGTACTGTACGTACATTATTGTACACTTTATAGTAGGTACAATAGAAAAACTAGAATAACAAAATAATTATATTATACTTATTAAAGAAAATAATGAGCTACTTATTTACAATAATAAAATCGTGATATTTATAATAATAACATTTAATAAGTCAAGGAGCGTACAATACCAAACGGTTTCACAAAACGTGACTTAAGCGAAATGCCTATTTCCTTTCAACAATCTCTTATGAATACGACAAGAATTAACATAAACGGAATAAAGAATATAGGCGCCTGAGCGAAAAAATTTGTTCAACTTACTTCGCGGCTTATTATCTCCTTCGCTGGAAATTCTGGTGTTCTCAACTTTGTATCACTCACTTTATCTCGAGCACTTTCTGTTTCAGTTACGAAAACTCATACTAATTCAATTATTGCTTCTTTATCGCGGCTGTGGACAGCAAAATTTGTAATATTTAAACCTTTTTTTTTTTTTTATCGACTACAAGTTGGCCCTTGACTGCTATCACACCTGATGTTAAGTGATGATGCAGTCTAAGATGGAAGCGGGCTTACTTGTTAGGAGTGGGACGAAAATCCACACCTTCAGTTTATTGGTCCCGCGATGTGTGAAGAGTGAACATTTGATATTAAATCTTTTTAATATACTCATCAATTTTGCCTTTTCCATCTGTGGTTATATGATTTAAATCGAAAACCATGTAATTATACAATTTTTATCACGGGCCTGTTAAAAATATAATTTGAAATATCAATTTGCTGACTTTTCAGATCAGTGCAGGTTTATCTGTGATAAGAAAGTGCACATTTTAATAATTCTCATATTACATCTGTAATATATATTATGGTTTAACACTATCATTTTATTTGGTTAACCATGTATTAATCATATTTTTATTTTGCATCCTTTAATTATTTAATATAATATATTTTTAGCTCTGTAAGTTATGTATACCAAAGTTCTTTACGTTAACTCGAACTTATCATAATACGTATTTTACTATCATAAGAAACTTTGTTGGCGTAAGATATTTACCTATGTGTACTAATTATCTTTACCCAATGTGAATATTGTTAGTTTGTTCAATATAAAATAAATTTTAGGTAAAAAAAGGTAAACGTTTGATGCATAGTGTTGTTACGAAAACTCATGATAATTTTTGCCAAGCTGCGATATTCATAAGATTTGGACCTAATGCTTTCGGTTTACTGATCCCACGATGCGTGGGTGGAATGGGAACATTTGATGCACGTAGAAATTTGACTCCCCGTGGGTAAACTATGAAAGTAATGATGATAAAACACAACACAGAACTAATGAGCTGACCGCAACGGATCATTAACCAATAACCGTTACGAAAGTTCAATTGATATTGTCTGCACTCTTCCGTTAATTGATTTTTGTAAACATTGACTTTATTGTTCATTCCCCGGATATTATTTTGTTGGAAGCGATAAAAATTGTGTTGTTTGTGTTACGAACAATGGCCCATTGTACCAGACCCATTAGATTAATGGCTTTACCTACAATTTTTTGTTCATTAGAACCTTTTTTACATCTAAATGTGTTAATCATCATTATTGTCATCGTTACAGGTTTTCGATTGTCGTTTTTATTACTAATTATAACATTCAATCTCGTCTAGGGAGAAGCTATTTACATCTTATTGGATTCTATTACGAATTTAATCAACTCTATCGACATTTCAAAGTCTCATAAAAGCTGAACCCATTTCCCCGGCCAATATCGTATTCCACATCAACTAAATGTATCACAAAGTCATAATAGTCGGTTTAAACTAAATCATTTCACGTTTCCGTTCTAAAGTTACATTTGTGAGTTCCCTCCCGATCCATTAAACGTTGTCAGACGTCAACAAAGTCGGCAACATCTAATATTACCGACCGATGTGTGTTTATGTTTAATTTCTAACATACAAATCTCATCGAAACCACATCCGTTTTATGAAAACCACTTTTTCCATACGAAGGACCAATAAACCGCAGCACTTTTACGAAATTTTATATATTAAATACCTCTGTCCGAAGCACTTGAGCAACTCACGGCACTGATAGCAATCCGTTGCGATATGAGTCAGGTTTTTAGGGCACACTATCTGGGAATAAACATCCTTATACAAATACGAGGACGCATCAGTTGCGATGTTTCGAGCGCGGGAGAAGCGACCGGCAGCGACACGACTCCTCTGACGGCCGGAAAGCGACTGACTGAAAATTATGTTTTAGCTGCGGGCCACACCGGCTATTGCATCCGAGTATGAACGAAAATGGCCGAATGTAATTTTGAAGTGTGAATGAAAAGGATGAAGGATGGCTCTACGATGAGAGGGACGGTTGCGCAGGTAGGGTGGGAGACTGCATCGAGGATAGGGGTTCTGTCTGCACAGGTTAGAGAATAGAGATGGAGTGCATTTGTTTGCAAAACGTAGTAAAGGTGTCGCTTGAGGGCGTAAAAATTTTCAACAGAAGCAAAAGGCAAAAGGTATCTTCGCCATTTATCTTGCGGACGTTGACGTGGAGGGACTTTTCTCACTTAGATAGTGGAGTAACAGAAAATGTATGAGATACGTTGAATAATAATATGTTATTTTTAAAAGAAAACCTAAGAAAGACTTCAGTTTAAGTTAATAATAGAACCTCGATATTAAACTTATACTTTTATTACTATTCTTTTGAGAAAAGAGGTACATTAATTTAGGTATGCTTCTTAGAAGCTTTTTATTGATTCAATCATCATCACACAAACATATTTATAGTTAGTTAGTTAGTTGTTCTATAGGACCTGCCTTCCGGGCCGGTGGTAGAGTCACTAAGTACAAATACTGTAATTTGACTTTTCAAAAGTGCCCATTATTATATTATTATTCTGATATGTAAGCTATATTATACTGAAGATTCATCCGGTGCATCCCAGTAGTACCCCCTAATTTTAGTTCTATAGAACTGTTGACACACCATATTAGAGTTTAGTGTCCCATTAGTTGTATATCGAACGACATAGAGCGACATGCTAATAGCATTGCATAAATTGCGAAAAAAAATCCTTATAGATTTGTAACTGTCCGTCAGTATGTAACAGCCACTTTTTTCCGAAACTATAAGATCTATACCATTGAAATTTAGTAAATAGAAAAAAATACAATAAATTTTGGGGGTTCCCCATACTTAGAACTGGAACTCAAAATTTTTTTTCATTAAACTCATACGTGTGGGGTAGTTATAAATAGGTCTTTAAAAATGATATTGAGGTTTTTAATATCATTTTTTTCTAAACTGAATAGTTTGCGCGAAAGATACTTCCAAAGTGGTAAAATGTGTCCCCCCTGTAACTTCTAAAATAAGAGAATATTTTTTTAGACACGATTACTACTTGGTTTTAAAAACTTAGCTTTTGTCGCAAGGGACATTTTTTTGTTCTAAACAAAATGAAATATCAATTAAAATAATATAAAGTTTATAACTTATATGCTATAAGCAAAGTCAAGAGCAATAACTATACTACGGTGCTATATAGAACTATTGGGATATAATTTGACAGCCCGGAAAATATCCCAATAGTTCTATAGAACTACGGTATGGGGTACTACTGGGATGCACCCGTTTCAACAAAATCCATTTACTTAGTAGTTTTTGCGTGAAAGAGTAACCAACATCCATCGAAACATTAGGTACCTACTACATCAGTTAGTAATCCAATTTTGTTCCAACACCCCTCAAAATGGTTGTCATCAAATTTGTGTCAATTGTACGTCAATTGGTGATACGAAATTATCTAATTGTCATCAATTTGTCATTGCTGTCTGTCAATTTAATGGGATATTTCGCACCATTGAAATTTTGACACAATTCCGTTAACACGCCCACATGATAGGCTTTTACTATAAGTAAATAGAGACAATTCTATTTTTGGAAGATCGTTTGACATTCGTAGGTGTACAGATAGGCTTGCTTGCAAAGCAGAAACATACGAGTACTTAGTACATCGTTTCGGAACGCTAAATTGGTGGAACGTCTTTGTCGGCAGGGTGGTAACTAGCCACGGCCGCAGCCTGCCACCAGCCAGAGCTGAAGCAATTCAATATCTAAATTGGCCATGCCGGGAATCGAACCTAGGACCTCCGTTTCATACATCTACTGCGCTTACACTCGGAGGCCGTCAACAAATTATTAACAAAAGCTAGTTAGTAATGTTTGCCTCTATAAGTTATACATAGCAAACAGACTACCAGGCCTCCCTTCTTGATTGACTAGGACTAGGATGATCCTCAAGTGGACCGTTAAGAGACTTTAATGCTGACGATGATGCATAAAAGTCAACCAAGAAAATTTATTATTTCCGAGCAATATGTCTCAATTCGTTGGCTCATTATATTTTTTGAATAACATATGTAGTGCAAAGAAATTACTCTAGCTACCAACATTACATAAAGCTGTGCCCGCTATCCGCTCTCTTGAAAAGTTTAAACTACCTCCAACCAAAGAATATCCTTTTCATATTCCGTATTCTGGAAATTTAAATTTAAAATAGCATTACTTTGTACCATTATGAACCCTATGTAGCTTGTAATAGCGTAGAGAAAGTTTTCTTTTCACACCCAATCCCTTCTGAACTATGACTACAGGTGTTAAATAACAATATTCAGTAGTTTATTCCAGTGATTTGCACTGGCGCAAATGTATTGGCTTTTAAAGTTGGGGAAGGCTACTTACATACTTGGTTTTAGTTCAAATTTTATTTTTCTTTGAGTATAAATTTTTGTAATTTAACTTTTAACGAATTTGCGTGTTTTTTATATTTTTAACCCCCGACCCAAAAACGACGGGGTGTTATAAGTTTGACGTGTCTGTGTCTGTGATCCAATTTTAATGCGGTTTTTTTCTTTCAAAGGTATATGAGTCGAGAGTGTTCTTAGCTATGTTTGGTGAAAATCGGTTCAGGTCTTCAAGGTCATCAGGTCGTTTGTTAGGTGTGATAGAAATGTTACACGCTCAGTTTGCTTGAAAGCATGTGTGTGATCTGACATTTGAAACACTAATGTCTTTGGAACCACTAAGCTGGTCTGATGATAAGGCTCGGAGGTAGGAGATGTAACCCTGGTCTTCCTTTTTAGAAAACCCATCGAGTTTGGGCTCGTTGATTTTGTCTTGACTGGTTCTTTTCATGTTTCTAATTGACGAGGGCCTGATGCTGGAAATGGGATGTGGCATATAAAACCCTGGAGAGCCGGAATAAAACGGATAAATCGACTTATATTTTTTCTTAGAATGACCAAAGTTTAATCTTTATTTGGGTCGGGGATTTTTAAATTATTTAATTTAATAGCATTTTTAACATAATCAGCTTTCTACCACTCTTGTTTTTTGAGCTTTTTTTTTCTCTTGAAGCTTGAGCTCTTGTTTTTTGAAAATTATAAACATAGAAAAGAAGGTTCAGGGTTATATTAGTTTTGTGTATTATATTAGTAGCAAGTGAAAGGCTTTTCAACTTAGGTAATCAACTAAATAATAAATGAAAAGCCTTTCATTTATTTAACAATATAATATAGGTTATTTTATGAAAAAATAAACTATAAAGGTTAATTTTATACAAAAATATAGAGAAAGTGATTTTTTTCTTAATAATTTTTAAAAACTAGCGATTGACTGCAATCGTGCCTTACTTATGGTAAGCGATGAAGAAATATCATCATAATTTTTTATTATTATTAGCCGATGGACGTCCACTGCTGGACATGACCCTTTTTTAGGGACTTCCAAATACAACGATCCTGAGCCGTATGTGCTCAGCGGCTCCCTGCGACCTGTTTGATGTCATCTCTCCACCTGGTGGGAGGTCGACCAACACTGCGGTTTCCGTTGCGGGGTCGCCACTCTAGCATCTTCGGCCCCCAACGTCCATCAGCTGTTCGAACCACGTGCCCCGCCCATTGCCACTTCAGTTCTGCGTTGAGCTATGTCGGTTATTTTGGTTCTTCTGGTGATCTCCTCATTTCTGATTCGATCACACAGAGAGACTCCGAGCATTGCTCTTTCCATCGCTCGCTGAGTAACTCTAAGCCTTCTTATGAAGCCCGCAGTTAGCGACCAAGTCTCGGAACCGTATGTCATCACATCAAATCATCAAAGACCTTCGTCTTTAGGCACTGAGGAATTTTGGGCGAAAAGTTGTCACGCAGTATCCCGAACGCTGTCCAACCGAGTTGGATTCGGCGGTTTACCTCTTTCTTGAAATTGTATCTACCTAACTGGATCATATGCCCTAGGTACTCGTGTACAATTTCGAGTGCAGAATTTTCAACAATAACTGGGTAGAGCATTACACATGATTTTTGTCTTGCTCATGTTCATTTTAAGGCCTACTTATTGAGAAACTCTGCTGAGGTCATTGAGCATAATATTAAGGTCATCTAGAGAATCTGCCATTATCACTACATCGTCGGCAAACCGCAGTTGAGTAAGGTACTCGCCATTGATGTTGATAAAGAAACATGCTTCCCTATAATATTCGCTCTAGACTTGAGAGAAAACGAAAGCTGGTAGGGCACTCCATCTTATCAGTGCGTATGAAGAATGAGGAACAAAACCGCTTATTATGCGTCCTAAAGATATCGACAACTTAGCGGTGCAGATTTCTGTAATTTCTACCACATCTATTAAGAACGTCGGTACGAGTACGTTATGATGCTGGTTTGCTTTCGGACCGTTTTCCAAACCGGTGGTAGGGTCACAATACTTCGATATTTCAAAAAGGTTTGGTTAAAGAATATGATATCAATTTTGAGTTAGAGTATTGTACGTGTATAGGAAGCCTACTGTTTGCATATTTTTAATAGCATTTATGGAGCAGCCAATTAGTGTACACGTCTTTTACAATATTTATCGACCATTCCACGCCATATTATGCTAGGCGATTGTGGTGCGTCAAGGATTAACATAATTTACAGCGCACAAAGCCAGGTGACGTGTATATGTAGTGCACTCATGTATACAGATTACAAACAACGTAGGACGAAAATAGGTTGCTAATAAAAAAGGTTTTACATAAGAGCCATCGCAGACTGTAGATTTCTATGAGATGAAAGTGAGGTTGGATGAGGATATTAACATTCTTTCAAACGTAACTAATATTAGGATACTTATTTGCATGGACACGTGATGAACATAAAAAATCAAAATAAGACTGTTTCACAAGCATTAATTAAATAATTAAACATTTAGTTAGGCAAGTAACTTCCACTGCTAGACATAAGCCATTTGTAGGGAACTTACAAACATGAAGATCCTGAGCAGCCTATGACCAGCGACTCCCAACGACAAGTTTAATGTCATCAGCCCATCTGGGGGGCTATGGTATGTTATGGTATGGAGGGGATTATGGTTCAAATGATGTGACTCGCCTATTGCCACTTCAGCTTTGCGAATCTTTGAGATACATCTTTAAACCAAGGGGATCTTATCAGTTCTAATCTCCAGCCCCCGTTGACTAAGCCTTCTTATGAGGTCCATCATTAGCGACCAAGTCTTGGACCCATGAGTATTTTGACGGCCTCGATGGCGCACGTGGATTTATAAGACTGAAATTCTAGGTTCATTACTTAGATTTTCCAAATCGGTCTAGGTCTGGTGGGAGGCTTCAGCCATGGTCAGTTACCACCCTATCGACAAAGACGTGACGCCAAGCGATTTCGCGTTCCAGATGATGTTGTGTAGATTTCATCCTACTCCTCACAAGTTATCCAGCTTAAATCTTAGATTGCAACTGATGGTAAATGATGATCACTTACCATCAGTTGTGATCTCACATATAAAATTACAGTTAGGTATCTAATAAAAAAAGAAAAATAGGCCATCACAGGCAATACGTCTTTCACCTTCACTGTTAGTATTAACATAATAAGTTCGTGGTAGTGCCCTCTCTCTGTATTTACCAGTATTATAAACATAATACGATCGCATTCGTAGATTTGCAAGCATTATCACATCCCACACGTGGTTACACTGAATGGAGCGTGTCCGCGCCAACGGAAATTATCTGTGGGCGGGATCCCGGGATTTATTGATGTGTATGGATGGATTTATAATGAATTTCGTACTAGGTTTCAATGGCTATTCCTTTTGTGGCTTATTGTGTTAATTTAAAGTTAATCTATTAAAATTTAAAATAACGCAAAAATATTCCATATTATTAAAGTATAAACGGCTGAAACTCACGCCACAGTTGTCGGAGTATGCCCGACTAGTTTCGAACCCATAGAGGTCCTTAGTCATGAATTCGCTTGCTCATGTAACTTGGTGTGAAGCTGGACGCTATTTTTTTCAGGCTAGCGAAGGAGGGACTATCTTTTTCTTGAAATACTACAATTAACTGTTATTCAATTCAAATTAATGAAATTTCGTTGGCCTCTAGCCCTTTACTCTGACTGATGTTTTAATCTATATATATAAAAGAGATTCCCACCTATATATTGACTCATCACGATATCTCTGGAACCATAAGGCATATCGACTTGAAATTTGGTAGGAATATTCCTTTCACCGAGTAGAGGTCAGCTAAGAACGGATTTTACGAAATTCCACCAACAAGGGGGGTTGCGGGGGCGGCTATTAGTAAATAAAACATCAGTCAGGTTACCAATCAGTAGTAGAGAAATAATGTAAAATATATATTTTCTATCTAATCTTTTTTACCAGCCTGCCGAAGAAGGGAATATCTTTTTAATCAACGAAAAAAAACGGAGGAGGTCACTTCCAAACTCAATTCCACACGTATATTTTTTTTATGTATGACCACACCTAACTTTTTACAGAGTTGTCCGATTTTGATAATTGTTTTATTAGAAAGGGCACAGTTCCAAGATGGTCCCATAGTCCAATCATCATCAGATCCTAACATGATGTTAGATGATGATATCCTGGGAAAATTGAAGGAACTCTTTAAATTTTATAGACACACTTGCAGCGATTTCGATTTTTGTGTAAGTATTGGTAGCTTTTTGACTACAAGTGCCGTATATACTACGACAGTATAGTACGAGTACGTTACGTGGCGATAAATCACTAAAAGCTAAAAAATAAAAATTTTCAACAAAAAATACAACCGACTCTAAACGCACTAAAAAGTAAAAAATAAGTGTGTCATTTAGTTGCTTTAATTTACTTAAGCATATCTAGGAGTCGGTGACAGCCAAGGGTTTATACGTCACTAATCGAGTTCGACGCTAATCGTTGCAGCGTTTGCGCATTGTTTGCTGACTATTTGAGACGAAATTGCAGTAGCGTTTTGAGCTATTATCCTTGTGAGTGACCTGAATCGTAGTGCGAAACGTAATTGTCCGGTACAAAACGTTTTAGCGTTTTGAGCGTATCGAGTGTTTTTGCGGTCGCATTTTGTTCCGCGTGGCGTAATACATGCGACGTCTTAAAATTTGACTTTTTGAATTTGTGCTGTGATTGAAGGAGTTTGACTCGGCGATACAGACCTCCACAACAAGCATTACACACACACATTACACAATCTACTCGTACTTCCGGGATCAAGAACCAGGTAAGTCTTAGTTTTAGTTTGAGTTACCACTTGACCCTCAATCTCGTAGGCCCCTTTTGTAGGCGAACTGGTCAGAGGCGTACCGCCATCGGCCGGTGAGTCCCTTTTCCGTCGGTTTAGCTTATGAGCCCCGAGACCTTCGAACTGGAACGGGACTGGCCAAAACAGATATGCTTAAGTAAATTAAAGCAACTAAATGACACAGTTATTTTTAACTTTTTAGTGCGTTTTGAGTCGGTTCTATTTTTTGTTATTAATAAATAGAACATGACAACAACGAAGAAGAATTAGAATGACCTTAACCCTAAATGTCCTCTACAATCAAAAAACCCTTTTATAGTCAAACGACTGAAAAAAAAATTAGTAATAATAATTTTAGTTCATACTTAATATATCGAGTAAAAAAGTTCATAAATAATATCGAGTAAGTTGTTATTAAACATACGTAGGTATGTTATACTATGTACTATAGCTTTCTTTTTACAGCCGTTTTTGACGTGACAACATCTTATAATTTGATAGAGCCGGCTGCACGCACGAAAAAACATGACTCATGCGGCGTTACCTCGCTTTAAGGCGCTCCATGTAAGGCTTGAAGTGCAAGCAAGAGCGCGGAACGAGCGACAAAGAAGCACAATTAGCCTTTGCGTTCGGCAGCGTTCGACATCCGTCTATTAAATATAATTATTAAATATATTAATTTTAAAATAAAAATTAATATATTTATTATAAATTTATAAAATCAAAATCAATTATTTTATTAATTTCAATTAATATTATAAAAATGTACTTAAACTAAAAATTTTAATAACCAATTAAATGCTACCATTCCATCAGTATTTTCTTAAGTTGTCACGTTCAACTATCGTCAGTAAACCGACTTTACAGACAACCAATTTTTTTTATCAGGTGGCTGGCGTTTTTCCTGTCACATTTTACATTTTTAAATTTTTATATGATGATGATAAAACTCATCTTCCCTGATTTGTCTACAGGGTGCCTAATCATTATCGTTTTGTTTACAAATCGAACGTGCTAGAATTATATACAAGTCTTCTGAATATCGATGCCGAATTGCCAATGTTACCAGCATGTTTATTTTATTTGTGTACTTTAATAAACAAGAAAATGGTATAAATATCTCATTACTTAAGACAACAACGTCCTTTTTATAACAAGTTAAAACATAACTCAAGTACAAACTACCAAACGAATACCATTTCTCCAATCATAACCGGATATCAACGCCTACACAATTGAAGCGAAGTGATTTACATACGCATATTTTAAGTAGCGAAAACAAAAAGCACAATAATGACTTCTATATGACGCATTGTGTGTGCGTAATGGCTACCGGCCGCCGTAACTCGTAACACTGTCTCACGCAAACGAGTCCGAGACGGTGCGAATGACAGTTCATTGCGGATTTGCAAAGGCGTATATTATGAATGTGTTATTAGGTGGCTTAGCTGTGCTAGCCCATTTCAAAGGGTTTCTTTGCTAATAATAATATTAATTACTTCTATATGACGCATTGTGCGCGCGTAATGGCTACCGGCCGCCGTAACTCGTAACACTGTCTCACGCAAACGAGTCCAAGACGGTGCGGATGACAGTTCATTGCGGATTTGCAAAGGCGTATATTATGAATGTGTTATTAGGTGGCTTAGCTGTGCTAGCCCATTTCAAAGGGTTTCTTTACTAATAATAATATTAATTACTTCTATATGGCACATTGTGCGCGCGTAATGGCTACTGGCCGCCGTAACTCGTAACACTGTCTCACGCAAACGAGTCCAAGACGGTGCGGATGACAGTTCATTACGGATACACGGAACTGTTTATAGAGAAGATATTAGGAAGTTATAGTCGATTGCATACTAATTAACATTCAACTACATTGCTTATTGTGTTTGATAAAATTAGGAATATGACGTATTATTTTATATTAACTTGATTGTATTGTATACTGTATCTCTAAAACATCCTTACTAATAAAGGCGAAAGATTGGATGTATGGATGGATGTTTGTTAGGTAGGTACTCTTTCACGCAAAAACTACTGAACGGATTTTGATAAAACTTCATAGTAATATACATAGCTTACATATCAGAATAACACATACGCCACATATTATATCAAACTTCCTACAGGGACGGAAACAACACGCGTGAAACTGCGGGTATCCTCTAATAAGCTATAAGAGTCTAATGCGTTTAAATAGAGCATTTTTTTTATTATGAAATACAAATTTCCTACTACAGTAAGCATTAAATAATGTATGTACCTATTATTTCAATCAAAACCAGTGATTTTTCGTTCATTGGAATATTTATAACATTAATGCCGGTTCGTTGACAGAACTCGTAATACTGTCTCTCGCAATGAGATCGTGCGGATGACAGTTCGTTGCGGATTTATAATAGTTCAACTGTGAAAAATTTGAGTTTGTGAACTGTCTTATTAAATTGAAAAATTATTTCTGAAACGGTTTGGTTAGATTTTGATTAGAATAAAGTTTTAAGAGGACAGTTAAGGGTAGACAAGATCTTGCTGATGTCAGCTCGTTTGTAGTTCGACTGTTAAAAATTTTACTTTGTACCTAAATTATAATTTACTTTGCCAGCGGTTCCACCCGCGTAGTTGCTGTTCTGGTTAATGGGATAAAAGTTAGTTAGTTAATATTTTTTAAGGGTTATCTCTCTTGCAAATTTTGGAGAAGTTAGTTTTTTCTTTTAAGAAGTAAGATACATACACACTCTCAAACTTTCGCTTTTATAACATTAATGTGATATAATAACGATTTTCGCAAAATTAAAAAAATATTAAAAATAGCTACGAGTACACCTACTTGGCTACCTTCCATACATTTAGTGTTATCGACCTGTTACAAAACATCAAAGGTTATTAGGACATTTCAAATAATAATAGATCAACAAGTGACGTATCTATTATAAGAATAGTTAACACTAGTTAATACCATTGGCAATACTCAGCCCCATGTAATCATTTCATTTTTTTCAAGTAGGCTATTCTACAAGTTGGCCCTTGACTGCTATCACACCTGATGTTAAGTGATGATGCAGTCTAATATGGAAGCGGGCTAATTTGTTAGGAGTGGGACGAAAATCCACACCCCTTTGTCCGTCCGTCTTTGTCGGTAGGGTGATAACTAGCCACGGCGAAAGTCCCCCACCCAACGAGCCAGACCAAGACAAATTAAGAAAAATCCCAATCTGTCCCACCGGGAATCGAACCCAGGATCTCCGTCTTATAAATCCACCGCGCATACCACTGCGCCACGGAGGTCGTCAAAAAGGCTATTATTCTATCACTTTTGAAAAGTCAAGTCAAGCTCAGTGCGTGACTTTATAACCATATCTCTACCACGCCATAAGAAAAATCATCGTCTCTCTATTAGTCCAGGTAGAGGCCGTTGGCAGTTGGCCGTGGCCAACTTAGAGGGGATATAGAGCTCATACCCACCACTACAATGTGGGTTGGCTTTAGATAATAAGTATATCATAACTTAGCACTATTTTAGTTTCTAGTGCTTTTCTTGGGCATAATTATTAAGAACAAAATCCGAGTAGTAGAATCACTAAGAATTATTTCTGCTCACTCTCGTATCTTATACCAAACAATTTTCATTCATACATTCCGCGTTGGTAGCACGATGTTTATGAGTATGATACACGCCCAGAGATTTTGCAATCACGCTATGCTATTGTTTACACCACAGCCATGTTTTTAATTTTCTACCCTCAATAGCACATCTGTCAAGAATGAATGAAACTCAAAAAATCTTAGGGGCCTAAAATACCTAAAAACTGTAAGTATATGTTCATAAAGAGCGTATTTGCTTGTGCTTGGCTAGTTTATAATATTTTTTGCAATCTAAGATTGTAAAGGTTATCATAAGCATCAACCGATAGACGTCCTCTGTTGTACATAAGCCTTTTAGGGACTCCCAAACAAAACGGTCCTGAGCTGCTTTCTACACGTATAATGTCGTCAGTCCAACACCACGCTTTCTGGTGTGGGGTCGCCATTCTGTCTGTCTATCAGCTGTTAGAACTACGTGTCCCGCCCATTGTTACAGTTCTGCAACAAGCTGAGTTATGTCGGTTACTTTGATTCTTCTGCGGATCGCCTCTTTTCTGATTCGATCACTCACAAACTTGTAAGATGTACGATTTATTTATCCACCAATAGATCCGTTACTATTTTTTCCAATTTGCTGGTAACTAACCATGGCAAAAGCCGAACTAGACTAGACCTAAATAAATTTAGACAAAATAAAATTTTAAAGAAACCCTAACTCGGAAAACAACCTCTCTTTTGTAACCAAAACTTTTGACAAAAGCTTCTTATCCATAAGTTGGGAGTTTACATACTATTTTAGTTAAATAATGATCCCTATATAGCTTAGCTCTTCACGCCCCTGCTTATTCCAAGAGGCTCTTTTTATCTATTAGGGAGGGCCCTTGAGGAATAATATAATGAATACCTACTAATTTTGATCGTCTGTCGGGATTAATCAACGATGTTTTTATATTGGAAATAGGGTATAATGACCAAAATACTTATATATTATTTAAAAGGTACTGAACAACATTATTAATGTTTCTGTACAGTTAAGGGGTCCTGAGTTTGATTGCCAGCTGGAATTTACTAATGATTTTATAAACAAGAAGTTTGATCTCGTGACTTTCGCGTGCACTTGCGCCAAAGACAGTAATATGTTTGTAATTGCTTTTCTGATGAGAAAATAGCAATGATGCTGGGCGGCAGAAATAAAATCCCGACAAAAGATGTGTTTCGCGCTCTAAATAATCTATACCTACTAATAACTATTATAAATGCGAAAGTAACTTTATCTGTTTGTTACTGAATCACTCCTAAAGTACTGAACCGATTTAAATGAAATTTGGTTATAGTCAGGAGCCTAAGAAAGGACATAGGCTACTTTTTGTCGAACTATTAGCAAACAGATTTTCTTGCGGGCATCTGCCAGTATAAAGTAAAATAAAATTCTCGCAAGCTAAAATAATACGTACCTACTATAGATCATGATTAATTATATTGCTAGAAATGAACTCGTTAATCCTATAAAATTGCGGATCATCAACCTAGGACCAGAACCGTAGGTAGGGTCATGTCCTGGGTTAGGTTATCAAATACTAGAGGACGTCTGCGGTTTCACCCTCGTAGTTCTTGTTCCCATTAGAATTTCGGCATAAAATGTGGCCTGTGTCATTTTGATTTAAAAGCTTTATTATTGCGAAGTTTCATTAACATTCATTCGGTAGTTTTTGCGTGAATGAGTAACAAACATCCATCCATTTATACATACAACCTTTCGCCTTTATAATATCAATAGGGATTAAGCCTTTCTGTAGAAAATCCTAGTGTTAAAAGGTTCATGGTATAAGAACAATGTACCTTGGAGAGCGTTTGATAATTTCGAATCACAACAGATAAATAATTTTCATCTTCTTAAGACATGTCTCTTTGTATCACTGACTCACTGTCTTCAGAACATAAAGATGTCCGCAAAAAAATATTTACAACCCACACATTACCATCGAAAATTTCATAGCTGGCATAAAATGTAAAGCTGCGCTCCCACCTTTTACGATAACCTGAATCTTGGTTGTAACGAGCATGTTACTTTAAAAAATAATTATAATCACTATTTTTTTTAAGAATAATTATCAATAGATTTGAAGCTCAGACTCTTCACACTGCTCCTATGTATAAATAAATAAATTATGAAAAAATAAACTAAAACAATATTATTTGTAAAAATAAATAATATATTACAAAGTACTGCTAATTACTAAATGAAATCTAAAACTTTTGGGTGATAGAAAGCTTGGCTAGGTACCATCTTGCTGACAAAAATGTACCGCCAAGCGATTTAGCGTTCTGGTACGATGTCGTGCAGAATTGAAAAGAGATGTTGATTTTCATTCCACTGATAACAAGTTAGCCCGGTTCCTTCTTAGATCGCATGATCACTTACCATCAGATGTGATTGTGGTCAAGGGCTAACTTGTAATGAATTAAAAAAAAACCGACTCCACTACTTGGTATGGTGCCTAATATTTATAAATAGATATCATTATTAGATCACAACGATGATAACCGGATAAGACAGTTCAAAAAGTTTCTTGGAAGACTGTAAAGGCTAACCACTAAACCTACGAGGCAGTTCAAATTACACGTACGTGGTAAAGATAAATAAATAAATATAGGAAAATTACACACATCGCTATATAGCCCCAAATTAGCGTACTCTTAGGTAGCTTGTGTTATGGGTACTATGATAACTGATTAATATTTTATATATATTATACATAAATACTTATAATATATAGATAAACACCCAGACACTAGAAAATATCCATGCTCATCACACAAACATTTTTCCAGACGTGAGACTCGAACCCACAGCCTAGGACGCAGAGGCAGGGTCATTAGTCACTATCCACTGCGCCACTCGGCCATCAGATAAATTTGAAGGTATCAGCAATGTTCTATGGTTTCCTTCAAATAGTTCGCAAGAAGCTGCTTCGTTGGAAAACAGCATAAGACGAACGGGATCCTGTACTGTTTATACTTTCAAATTATTTTTTATAGCGGCAACGTTTTGTTTGTTTTATGACGTCATTCCTTGCTACTTTGTCAGCGATTTACAAATTAATTATTATATGATTTTACGTAGTAAGTAGATAACAGTGCTGATCAAAATCAGGAATGAAGCAATTTACAGTGATGCGTTTTTCTCTGGTAAGGGAAAATAAAAAAAAATTAAAATGGTTTTAATAAATATACAAAATCCAACTTGCTGCATATTATGGCTAGGTATACTAAGCCAAAAGAAAAAGGGGCAGGCCAATCACCGGGTGGAAGGACAATCTAACTGTCTTCGAAGGCACACATTGGACTCGTTGAACTTTAGAATAAATGCACTAGAAGAGGAAGGGGAAGCCCAGCTGTGGGATAAAGCTTAAAAAAAATTAGTTATTATATAAAATGTATGTAAAATATTGTATTTTGGATTTAAATAAATAAATAAATACTAAGCTTATCCTTATACCAAGGTTGGATAACTAGGGCTCCAATTCGTCAAAAGCTAGTAACAAGATAAATTAAAAATAAATTGAAATTATATATTTTAGTCCCACTTTCTAAGTATCAATAGCTTTATTAAAAAACGCGCCTCTTATTTCACATGCCAAAAGAACAAATAATATCTAGAAATGGCTGGACATAATATACCTACAAAATAGTTTTTAAGTGGCCACTATTTAAATAAGGTCGTTCTTGGTGCAACATCTTTATTAAGTTCTGCGATTAAATGAAAATATCTGGAATAACTGAAAGTGCTTAAAATACCTTCACAACATTTTTTATGTCGCCTTAATCTAAACCTGTCTGGAAAGCAAGAATAATGTTATGTACGAACAACATGTAAGGCTGCCGTTCCACCAGAGATATGTAGAGTAGCCATGCGTCGTTTAAGCTAGGCTATGTATATAAGTGGCAAATTCTATTAAGCAATTCGAGTTCCGAAATTCACAGAACACGCCCTTAAAACTAGTTCCATTTACGTTCTTTGAAGTCTTGACTCTAGTAGAGTAGAGATTCCAATAGAAAAGCTTAGAGCAAAACAGTTGAAAATATCTCTTCTAATGGCACTCTCTAAATGGCTCTTACTATTGTAACGTAGAAACATTAGTTTCTCGTAAACTCATTATAATACTCCCAAATACGGAAGGTTCGTATTAACCGGCCGTGCTAATTGTTTTTTAAACGGGCGCTTTTGACAGTTCATTTCACGATCAACGACCTAGTGGCCGTCACTACTCATAATAGTTACCAATTTTTCATTTATTCAATTTAACAAAATTGAGCTGCACTTAGTGCTTAATTCATATTTAAAAATACAAATACGACGTGCTCGTGTTCCTTATTATAATTCCCACATATTGGGTAAGTGCTGAATCATTGCATTTATATATAGGCTTTCTTTTTTTATATATGTACCTACCTACCTCTCGTATAATTTTTGTTAACTTTCTTTCTTATTGCTATTTCTAATTATTTTCATTACGTAATTAATTAATTGTTATCTCATTGTTTAAATACCATTTTCTTATCATTCATGTATTCTTTCTCTCTCCTTTCTGATTGTCTTCACGGCCACCTCACTACCTACACTTTCGGGCTTCCCCTGTAGCTTTGATTGTGGTGGTCATAACCAGAAAAGATGGGAAGGACGATGGTAAATCTTTCTGGACGTGAATTCCAGGTCCCAAGCTACCATTTACGATCCCGGTACAATCAACAACTGCCGCCGTACCCGTGACGTCACCGCGGTCGTATCATCACCGGCGTCGTGGCATCATTCGGCCGTCCCATCCCGTGACCGGCCATCAGCTGTCGCCGAGTCGCGCCCGGCTCCAGGGAAGTACCGGACTGCGCGAGGCTTAAATTAGGCGGGCCTTACACCCACGGCCCATATTTTTTATGAATATAATTTCTTTTGTGTTAACTAAGGTGGTTTCCTTTCTACCCAAACCCCTTACGTTACACTATAACTAAAACACTGCCTGATAACGGTATGTAAATGGATAGTTTAATTTACAAGAAATTCAATTGTGGCCAAAATGTCATTATCTGTTAATCTTTTCTGATTGTATCTGTAAATGTGTCCTAAAATGAAATGTTATATTAGGTACTCCTTTTTAACCGACGAAAAAAAACGGAGGAGGTTCTCAATTCGACACGTATATTTTTTTTTTATGTATAACCACGCATAACTTTTTATAGAGTTGTCCGATTTTGATAATTCTTTCTTTATTAGAAAGGGCACACTTCCAAAATGGTCCCATTGTCATCATGTTAGGATCTGATGATGATATCCTGGGAAAACTGAAAGAACTCTTCAAATTGTATAGGCAAACTTGCAACGATTTCGGTTTTTGTGTAAGTATCGGTAGCTTTTTGGCTTCAAGTGCCGTATAATATACTATGACAGTATAGTACGATCACGTTACGTGGCGATAAATCACTAAAAAGTAAGAAAAAGACTTGTGGCACTCGGAGACTGCCGCGGTAAAGCTATTGCATAGCATTTTTTATCAACTTATGTTTACCTACCGACGTTATCGGGACCGTGGCCTAGCGGTAAGGCGCTCTAACGTGCCGGGATTCTTTAAAAAAAAATGACTTTTTGAAATATCAAAAAAAAAAATTTCAGAACCGACAGGATACGAACCCGTGTCTCTCTGGCAATCCGGGCACTTAGAGCGCCTTACCGCTAAGCCACGTTCTCCGATGACGTCGTTGCCGAAATTGTGCTTTTGATAATATTATGTTTTTGATACTCAGCGGGTGTTAGGTTTTTTCGTTACGGAATTTCTGTATTCGGTCTCCACGCTCAAGGCCCGCGATAAAAGCTATACAATAGCTTAATAAAATTTTTTAACGAAAAATAGAACCGACACAAAACGCACTAAAATGTAAAAAATAACTGTGTCATTTAGTTGCTTATATCATAATTATGACATATCTAGGAGTCGGTGCCAGCCAAGGTTTCAACTTTAAGGACATTACTTAGAACCCGCAAACTGTTTTACTACGTTAAATAAATGTTCCTTAAACTTGGCTGGCACCGACTTCATAGATATGCTTAAATAAATTAAAGCAACTAAATGACACAGATTTTTTTACTTTTTAGTGCGTTTTTAGTCGGTTATATTTTTTGTTATTAAAGATACTCAGCGAGTAAAAATTAGGAAATATCGATTTACTAAAGGACATTTCGTACCTATTATAATAGTATATTCTACCTTAGCACCCACCTGCAACTTTGTATTTTCTGCACGTTCTAAGCCAAGCTATGAAAATAAAAGGCCTATATTTGTGGGTTTATATCCTTGGCTACACAGCTTTGCATATCCCTGGTCAAAAAGCAGCATAATAGCAAGCCGGTGCGCTACATTTATATGAAAATTCCCATTAAAATTCTACTACCGTCCTGCAGTATACAACGTGCAACAAACAGTGAATATCCGATAATATTCGTTCGAGAAATAAACACGTCGCGGATGATTTACACGCCAATAACTCTTTGTGTTCTAATTGTGGACACTCGATTTCACGCGAGTGTCGGACAATGGTAGTGGTTTTTGTTTTTTGTAGGTATATGTTTTAGAACGTTCCGGTAAGTTTAGTTTGGTCTAAGCTATACTAAAGTAGACGTATAAAACTTAACATTAGATGTAAATTCGTTTTTTTAAACGACGAAAAACCGGAAGAGGTTCTCAATTCGACGTGTATATATTTTTTTTAATATATGATCACGCATAACTTTTTACCGAGTAGTTTTAATAATTATTTTTATAAGAAAGAGTACACTTTCAAAATGGTCCCATAGTCATCATATTAGGATCTGATGATGACATCCTGAGCCATTAATTTATTTAAGCTTCATTGATATTATATATATGAATATATTGAAATCAAGAACAAAACATTTTGATTTAGAAAAAAAAAACAACGGAACTGCAGTCTTAGCGGATAGATTAATTTTTAGACTTTGTTTTTTCAAGGTTTAATGTAGGGTAGTCACAAGCCAAAATTGATGTCTACTATTTTAAAACTATGTCTGAGAATCGAACCTGTTAGACACAACAAAAAAATTGCAACCGCTTCTAAGAACTCGGCAAATTAAATGATGGGAAAAATATTATTACATAAATTGCAACATTGAAGCAGTTCGTGATAATAAATTGTAAGCGGCATTTTTAAGCGTTCGGCGAAATAGCTGTTAGAATCAATGAAAACTTTGTTCACTTTGAAGATAAGTGTTGCTTTTATGACTTCGTCTTAATATTATGATTGTCATTTATTTATTTGCCACCAAATACAATACCACCGTCTATTAATTTGTTTGAATTTTTTTTTTATCGACTACAAGTTGGCCCTTGACTGCTATCACACCTGATGTTAAGTGATGATGCAATCTAAGATGGAAGCAGGCTCACATGTTAGGAGTGGGACAAAAATTCACACCCCTTTCAGTTTCTACACGGTATGTCTTTGTCGTTAGGGTGGTAACTAGCCACGGCGAAAGCCTTCCACCAGCCAGACCAAGACAAATTAAGAAAGATCTCAATCTGCCCCGCCGGGAATCGAACCCAGGACCTCCGTCTTATAAATCCACCGCGCATAGAGGAGGTCGTTAAATTGAATTAACTGTTTATGCATATCTAAATCTAATATATAAAATTTCCCTGTCACAATGTTAGTTACCGTACTCCTCCGAAACGGCTTTACCGATTTTTACCAAATTTTGTATGCGTATTCAGCAGGTATGAGAATCGGCTACTATTTAATTATCATCTAATTTTCATCTAAATTTTTTTTTTTAATTTTAATGCAAAACAACGTTTGCCGGGTCAGTTATTTTGCATATAAAATTTCATATCAATGTTGCACAATTTCAAATATCTTTTAACACTAGAGGACGCCTGCGATTTCGTGGGATTTTCGGGATAAAAAGTGATCTATGTATTATTCTGATAAATGTAAACTACCTATATTATTGTGAAATTGCATCAAAATCTATTAACTAGTTTTTGCGTTATAGGATTCCATAGGGGTTGAAAATTTACATGGAAAGCCCTACTTGTTTAAAGATGGTTATGAAAGTTGGTATAAAGGCTATTTTTATATTTGTAATCTAATTCGACTCGAATGAAAATCTTTCATAATTTACATTAATTTCACGCAGACTAAATTGTGGGCATCTGCTAGGTCCAAATAAATAAGAGTAATAGTAAAAAAAATAGAGGATCCATTACCCAGCAGGTTATAAGCAAAAAGAATAAAATATTCAAAACTTCAATTTAGTATTAAAAATGTCATGGTTTGTCAAAGTGTAAAGCAGTTCACACCGGATAGGTCACTCGTAAAGGGCTTGCGAACTCAGGAGTAGACGCTTAACACTCTTATTGTGCCTGCCCCACAAAGCGCGAAGTATACAAAGGGATTAACGCGGATAGAAATACTGGAAGCACTACTCTCATCTACGGTCAGCTACAGGACCAGGCCTCCCTTATTGTACGAGGTTGGCGGGCATATGGTAATAATTTTTAATACAATATCGATCAGTATCAGATGTTCGGCAGAGCTTATATTTAACGTCAAATGGGATATCCTTTTTCTTACCTTTATGTTGCCAGCTACAATTTGAAAACCTTCAATGTAATAAAAGGTATTTTATTGACAAGCGTGCTCCAACATAGACTTCATAAATGCTTACCAATCTGGCGTGTTTATACTCAAGCATAAGAGAGTTTTATATCAAAAAATTGTCATTGAGTAAGTCACACATCTTTTACGGCACATACGCCATTAATTGATATTTATGTTATAAGTCTTGTTAGATTAACTTATATTATTTTGTATGTATTTATTTTGTGCATAAATGTTGTTGGCTTGTCATTAATTAATTAAATAAATAAATACGAAAATATTAAAATTCAAAGTACCGGCCACAGAGAAAAAGCAATTTTGAACATTTTTTACTATGACAGCAATAAAATAAAAATACCTATGCAAAATCCAAAATTCTCCTTCAATCCAAGAAATTGTTTTTTTTTTATGGCCGGCACTTTGAAATTTTTGTATTTTTGTACTTTTAAAATCATCTCCTTTGGGTTCCATAATTATGGATGTAAATTTTCATTAAAAATGGTTACTGGGTTAGTCACAGTATACTAAAAACTACCTAAGTATTATTTTATAGCGTACATAAATATGCAATAAATTAAAATGTACTTGTTGCTTCTAGTTATCCTTAAGTCCACGTAACATTGCCCCCAAACAAAAGGTCTGCACGCTATATTGCTGAGACTTAAAAGCCTTATCCGGAAGATGCCACTTGTAAGGTAAATACTCTATTGTGCGGGCCGAGAACAGAGGTGTCGTGTATAATCACCTTACTCCTATACTATAAGGGACAAGAGGCTGTTCAATTTTGAATATATTTATGATTTCCGCTCCCTTGATCTTAGCTTAGAATTGTAGAAATTAAAATAGATTTATAATTTGAACGGCTACAAGTGTACATAGTAAGTGCCACTTGTACCTTGTAATTGACAATTTAAATTTTTCATGAAAAGGCCTAGACATATATAAGGGGAGGGGGGGGGGTTGCTTGGAATCTCCTCCTTAGGACAGAACGTAAGTAATAAAAATGTAAGCCAAAAGCTAAGCTACCTAATTGATCATTTTTTAAAACCCTTGGACTAACCCCCCCCCCCCCACGAGAAAGCTATAGGCCCGTGTTAATAGGCAAATTTTAGGCAAACTGTACGTTAGTACTAAGTTTCAAAAGTAAACATTGTTATTTCCTGGACATTTCATCTTAGAATATAAATCCTTTATTGAAAAATTAAAATGATTTGGTGTTTAAAATCGGTTCCGTGAACATTTATTATATAAAGTTATTAATATCTATAAAATTTTATTACAACTTGATTTTTGTTAAAAAAGGGTTCCAAAAATTGTTTATAATACTAATACGAAATAGGCCATGCAAATGTTTAATAGATGAAATAAGACATTTGCATAGCCTAGTCAAACATTCTGCTTTTATAAATCTACGAAGGTATGGCTATCACATAAACTTAAACCAACAGTACAACACGAAATTTTCTCGGTCATCGTTCGGGGTGGCACATGCCATTCAATTTTTCATTACCATTATATTATAGGGGATGCATTAAGCGCGTCTGATTCAGCGATTTTCCCGCCATTAAGGGCACAAAGGGGGCCTCGGTAAACACAAATAAATCCGAGAGGAAGATCAAGGATATGATGAATGATTTTAAAATGAATCTACGCTGCTTTGTGTTTATCTTTGCGCTACCGAAATATTTTAATTTTCAATACAAGCAGGCGTTACTTCACGTTCATTATGAATAGTAAATGATCGAATTTATTTTTATTCTTCGCGACAAATCGACTAGTCCAAAAAATAGTGCCACCCAAATGGTTGCCCAGTGATCAAAAATGTTACATACTTTCTATGATCAAAAAACGGAGGAGGTTCTCAATTTGCGAATACATTATGTTTAAGTTATGAACGCACTTGCAGCGATTTTTGTATTTTTTAAAATGTCGGTACCTTTTTGCCGTTTAATGGTATTCTTATAGTTTAGTACGAGTTGTTTTTCTTGTATGAACTATCGAAGAACTTCACTCTAAAATCAGAACAATATAAGATTGTGTCTGAGTAGCCACTTTCAAACTTAAAGGTTTCCGGTGAAGGGTTACCATGAACCTGAGTTCAGGTCACTGATGATAAGTTTGCTTTATTATAGTATCCCGAAGTAGAAATAAAAAAGTTGTCAATTAAATTCCAAATCTTTTACCTCTGGAAGCCACCAAGTCCGAATTCCATAATGGCCAACCGTACTTAGGACTTACTTATCTTTCAGATAGAATGAAAATCGTCTAGCCGTTGCAGACACAGAAATACTCCTTGCAATATCTGATGTCATAAAAAATGCGTATATCTTCAAAATAAATATATCACTTGAGGGTCAACAATCGAGAACAAGAGTTTTCGATACTAAAACCATAAATTTGGATATCCACCAGAAAATTCAATACTAACGTGTCTTTATCTCAGATTTTGGGTACAGATAAAAAAGTATACACCTCTTGACGCACCGAATGATGTTATTTCGCGAAAAGAATCAAAAACACGATCGTAAATATCATCGAGAATTTGATATAGCAATAAAAATGTTGGTGCGAGGTTTTTTAACGTTTCTCTTAATGTTTGTGACGTCGTAAAAGATATTGTATCGTGTCTTAACATTACTATGTTGTTAAGTGTAATTTAGTTTTTATTCAATTGTGGCGAAAATTCATATTTATGCGTATATGTATCTATCGGTGGTGGAAGTCAGCTCAGTTTTTTTATTTATTACAGTATAGCCCTCGACTGTAATCACAACTGATGGTAAGAGATGATACAATCTAAGACGGAAGCGGGCTAACTTGTTAGGAGTAGGGTGAAATTTACATCCCTTTTGGTTTCTACACGACATCGTACCGGAACGATAAATCACTTGGCAGTACATCTTTGTCGGCCTAACTAACTACGACAAAAGCCTCCCACCAGCCTGACCAATTAAGAAAATCTCAATCGGTCCTGCTGGGAACCCAGGACCTCCATGTTATAAATCCTCTGCACATATCACCTCCGTTTTATAAATTCACTGCTCATATCTACCACTGCACCAGAGAGGTAGTTTGAATTAAACTAAGATACCCTAAACTTGGATACACGTCCTTTTCTGGGCTCGTTGCCACTAGTTCCATTAAAAGTTCCATCATGGAACTAGTGATAATTTTTGTTATCACTAGTTCCATTTTAAAAGGAATACGAAGACAATGGAACTAATGTTGATTTATTTTATAGTTCGTTGCCACTAGTACCATTAACAGTTCCATAATGGAACTAGTCATGATTTTTTTAGTCATTAGTTCCACATTATTATCTTAAGCACTTGAATCCTTTAAACTCTCTCTCAATTTAAATATGATTCCATTTTTTGTCGAAAAGATGTCGCCGCCATCCGACAACGCGTATATTCGCAGACTTTTTTGTTGACCTTTTTAACCGACGAAAAAAACGTATATTTGTTTTTTTTTTTTTTTTTTTTTTTTTTTTTTTATGTATGACCACGCATAACTTTTTACAGTGTTGTCCGATTTTGATAATTCTTTTTTTATTAGAAAGGTCATACATCCAAGGTGGTCCCATTATCCTCATGTTAGGATCTGCTGATGATATCCTGGGGAAATTGAAGGAACTCTTCAAATTTTGGAGGCACGCTTACAGCGATTTCGGTTTTTGACTCGGTATCGGTAGCATTTTGGCTACTAGTGTCATATAATATACTATAACAGTATATTACGAGTACGGCACGTGGCGATATATCACTAAAAAGTAAGAAATAAAATTTTTTAACAAAAAATAGAACCGACTCCAAACGCACTAAAAAGTAAAAAATAACTGTGTCATTTAGTTGCTTTAATTTACTTAAGCATATCTAGGAGTCGGTGCCAGCCAAGGTTTCTACTTTCAAGGACGTTACCTAGAACCCACAAACTGCTTTACTACGTAAAATAAATTTTCCTTAAATTTGGCTGGCACCGACTTCATAGATATGCTTAAGTAAATTAAAGCAACTAAATGACACAGTTATTTTTTACTTTTTAGTGCGTTTGGAGTCGGTTCTATTTTTTGTTAAAAAATTTTTAAGGTGTGGAATACTGTACTACATTATTTTGATATATATCGTAGTGTTTAGCCAGTGTACTATAGTAAAACTAATTAAAGTAAGAAAAAATAAATATTTGTTGATTTTATTGAATAAAATTATAATAAAACCTAAGTGTTTCTAACTATAGTGTTTTTACACCCTTGAAAAATTTCGCAAGTGCCTAAAGTGCTTAAGATAATAATGTGGAACTAGTGACTAAAAAAATCATGACTAGTTCCATTATGGAACTTTTAATGGAACTAGTGGCAGCGAACCCTTTTCTGCAGTGCTCTATGAAAATAATAATATTATTTAGTAATGATTCAGTGATTTGAAACCTAACAGACCTAAGTTTCGTATGAGGAGTCTAGAAAACATACATCCTACTAACATCTCGTCAATCATCCCACCTTCAGTTCGTCTGTCATTCAAATACGACAAAATGTTATAAGAGAAATCGGATTTGTGACATGACTGACATTTTTTTCAAGAATCTACATACTATTCCTGAACAAAAACAAAAAAATGAAGTGTTTTTCCAAAACCTTTCAATTATTTTTACGCACTTGCGGTGTTTTCCTTTCTTTTAGTTACACGCACATATTTATTAAGTACTTCTTTACTTCCTTACCAATATTATATCTGTTGATAGATGTTTGTTATTCTTTCACACTAAACTACTTAATAGATTTTGATGCTTACATGTAATAATAATACATAATAGGCCACGATTTATCCTAAAATCCCCACGGAAACGAGAACTACGGCCGTAAAATCGCGGGCGTCCTCTAGTAAAATATATTTAACCGGCATTCGAACAAGATAATTTGTACAATGTTTGTTATTAGGTACTCAAAGTTTTTACTCTCATTTATTTTTATTTACATATTTTTTTAAAATTTTTAACAATGTTATATAACACAAAAATATTTAAAAAAAGACGTGTAGCACTCGGAGACTGCCGCGGTAAAGCATTTTTTTTTTTTTTTTGCAAGTGCATAGCATTTTTTTACCCGACTGCGTCAGAAGGAGGGTTATATCAACTTACGTTTATCTACCGACGTCATCGGGACCGTGGCCGAGCGGTAAGGCGCTCTAAGTGTCCGGATTGCCAGAGAGACGTGGGTTCGAATTCCGTCAGTTCCGCAATTTTTTTTTTTAAATAAAAAAAGTATGTTTTTGATACTCAGGGGGTGTTTGGTTTTTTCGTTACGGAATTTCTGTATTCGGTCTCCACGCTCAAGACCCGCGATAAAAGCTATTCAATAGCTTAAAAACACTATTCAAAATTTATAAAAAAAATCTGCTCCTCCATTTGCGAAGCCTTTGCGGGCCCAAGCAACCGGTGGTCAGGACTCCAGAGCGAGGAACCTCCTCACAATACGCGCCGTTTCAAGGACTACTGTCTTCTGTATCCGACCCTTGATCCAACAATTAAGCGAAAGCTTCTTAAGGTGTTGGTCGAAGCTTTTCGCAAAAAGACCATTGACTGAAATGACTATCGGAACAATAATAGTTGATTTAACATTCCACATGGCGGTAATCTCGTGAGCAAGGTCCAAGTATTTTGATACTTTTTCCTTTTCGGCTTTCACGAGGTTATCGTCATGAGGAACAGTAATCAAAGTTTATTATTAGTTTAGTTATGACAATTAAAATAGTATTGAAATATTTATGAAATGAATAATCTTAAACACAGAAATCCAATTGAAATAATGGACGCGGGGCTGTTGGAAATCAGCAATCGGGGGCCGCAATTCAATAAATTAAGAGACTCGAAAATGTCTCGCTTTTCGTTAATTTCGGAGGGACATTGAGGAAGGGTTAAGTTAAAATATTAACTTGTAGGACAAAATGAAACCGCGAAAAGGGACAGACGGGGTTTTCGGGGACAAATAGTAATGAAACTTTTGCAGGACAATTCCGAGTGGTGAAATATTTGGAAATGTTCGATGTACATGTAGGCTGAAGTGAAATAACTTTATAAGTAGAGTTTCAGGTTTAATTCCTGATTAAGGTATAGTCAAATTATATAGTCAGATAATTTCTAGCAATAAACTGCACTTGAGCCGTCGAAGCGACTGAAAAAACTTGGTTTTTTGAATTTTTCACATAAATTTTGAGGTTATGTGAAAAAAGTGTAGAAACAAAAGTTTTAGATCTTTTTATTATCTACAATTTTGCCATTAAAGTCTTTTCCATAGGACTTTTAGTTTTGCCGGAAATCGAGAAAATCCGTGTTTTACCCCTCAACCCTCATCCCCTACCCCTTCCCGACCTCAGATCGCCCGTAATTTATTTTTCCTTTCATTTTTATGGCATTCTCTTCCTTTTGAAATGGGTTTCATCCTACTATGATTTTTTTTGGTTTTTATTATGTTTGAGGCTTTCTGCACTGGGCTAGATGTTGGTTGAAGTTTTATGATGTACATTATCATGCAAACTTTCAACGAAAATTGTTTTGAACGAGATCTAGTTAGGAATTTTTAAAAGCTTTTATTTAACTTACATTATAAGTATGTAAGTTCGGGTCGGTAAAATTAGCACATAAATTTACATAATTGAATTGGTACTAGTTTATGTACAAATCTGGCGACAAGCTTTTATGATTCTATAAATTGAATATAATGAGGTTATAAGTTGATAGTTAAAATTTTTTAAACAAAATTTATTTCCTTCTTTTAGAGCGCTTAAATAAAAGCTTGTTTTAAAAAAGGTTACATTAAATTTATTTTTTAATAATTATAATGTTATTACCCTTTTCCTCATGAACATGTAGAAACGCCAAGTTTAAACTTATATCAAATATTTACACATATCAAGAACTTTTACCTACAGGTTTTTAAGGAAACCTCGGTGCGAGTCATGTTTTTAGCCTAGATTAACTTTGTTGAACTAGGTATACTCCAACTTGGGTAACAAAGCAAATTTCCTCTAAACCATTTCATACATCTAATTGTTTTTGAGATATAGAGTGCAGATTCTGTATCGGGCTTGCTATACGTGTACATATTTTACTTATTATTTTTAACCGACGAAAAAAACGGAGGAGGTTCTCAATTCGACACGTATATTTTTTTTTATGTATGACCACGCATAACTTTTTACAGAGTTGTCCGACTTTGATAATTCTTTTTTTTTACAAAGGGCACACTTCTAAGATGGTCCCATTGTCATCATGTTAGGATCTGATGATGATATTCCGGGAAAACTGAAGGGACTCTTCAAATTTTATAGGCACACTTGCAGCGATTTCGGTTTTTGTGTAAGTATCGGTAGCTTTTTGGCTACAAGTGCCGTATAATATACTATCACAGTATAGTACGAGTACGTTACGTGGCGATTAATCACTAAAAAGTAAGAAATAAAAATTTTTAACAAAAAATAGAACCGACTCAAAACGCACTAAAAAGTAAAAAATAACTGTGTCATTTAGTTGCTTTAATTTGCTGAAGCATATCTAGGAGTCGGTGCCAGCCAAGTTTAAGGAACATTTTAAGTCGATTCTATTTTTTGTTAAAAAATTTTGTATTAGTTATATTTGGACGAGTTGGTTGTATGTGTTTTTTTTTAATAATACGTGTTATAGTTATTCATGCATGTGTTATATCTGCGTTTTATGTTAAAAGTATGTCTCCACATTGAATAAAACCGTTCTGTATACTGTGTTAGAAATTACGCTTTTGCACCGTAGTGGACACCGACTGCTTCAGGCGAGTCGTATACAGGATGTTCCGAGGATTTATTATTTTTACTGCCACCCAGGTTTTGTGCTACGAATTTATTTTGCCGAGCGCGCAGCGAAACGGCCACCTCATGAAAAGCCTTACGATGTATCATAACTGTTAGCTTTTAGAAATTTTGTAATAAATTCAATGGACTACGAGATTTACTTTTACTTGGCCTTAGTGTAAATAGAAATTTATTATAAATGGATAGAATATAAGGATTTTGTATTACCTTTACGTATTTATTGAATTATGGTTATTCAGAACTTATAAATACATATATTTACTGTAATGTTTTGCATTCTTAATTGTAATAATCTTTTCTTGATCTATGCAATAGAATGAATTGAATAAATAATATTTTATTTGACTCTTGTTACAATTCCATGGCCTGCAAAGAACAGTAAGTAACTGAAATCTAATAGTCATTGTTACAGAGCCAAAATTAAGCAGTAGGTTTGAGCAGCAGTGCTATTAAAAAAAATTAAGCCTAAGCTTTAGTAGGTTAATCAAATACACTGATAAAGATGGCTACTATTGCGGACTTTTCTGTAGTCCTATTAATGAGAATCTTACCATACATTGTTTAGTTATATCTCAAATATATAAAGCAGGATTTTCGAAAAACTTTAAGGCGGCATAAATTTTTACTGACTTTTCCAACAATTATCGTCTTATTCGGGCTAATTTATAATAAACCACCGACTCCTTGATATGCTTAAGTAAGTTAAAGCAACTAAATGACACAGTTATTTTTTACTTTTTAGTGCGTTTTGAGTTGGTTCTATTTTTGTTTAAAAATTTTTATTTCTTAATTTTTAGTGATTTCTCACCACGTAACGTACTCGTATCTACTATACTGTCATAATATATTATATGGCACTAGTAGCCAAAAGCTACCGATACCGAAACAAAACCGAAATCGCTGTAAGCGTGCCTCCAAACTTTGAAGAGTTCCTTAAATTTCCCCAGGATATCATCATCGGATCCTAATATGATGACAATGGGACCATCTTGGATGTATGCCCTTTCTAATAAAAAAAGAATTATCAAAATCGGACATCTCTGTAAAAAGTTATGCGTGGCCATACATAACCGAACCGAATTGAGAACCTCCTCCGTTTTTTATCGTCTGTTAAAAATCACTTAATCGATTGTTTAAAACTGCATGGCATACCATTCAGTAGATTTTCAGTTTATCGCGAAAGACAAACAGACTGACACGGGGACTTTATTTTGTAATACGTAGTGAAAGTAATTACAATGTTGAGTAATGGAACACCATGTATGTATACCAGCATAATATTAAAGGAGCAAACGATCAAGCGATAAGGAAAAGATATAAGCGATTTTATTCAGCTCTCAGCGGCTGATTTATATCTTTATTGTGAAGAGTGGCTACAGACACGGAGCGCTGAGTGAGGCGCACTAGTTAGGTGTGGTGTTTGACTCTGAGGAATTTTAATGGTATTCCGTTAGCTTTATACTGCGAGTATACTGCATCAGGGGCGGCCAATAGACTTGATATTTTACTGTTTTATATTAAATTGTCTCGTTGTTCTAGTGGTTAGCCTATGTGACTTCAATCACGAGGCCTTGGATTCAAATCCTGGGTCGGATCACGGAATAATTCTAAGTTTTTTATTCTGACAGCAGTGTGGTATAAAAGAAGATATAGTGACTAAAATTGAGAAAGGTATGCTGACATGGTTTGGTCATATAGAGAGAATAAATGAAAGGAGACTTAGGAAAGGGATTTATAAAACGAGAGTGTATGGGAATGTAGAGAGAATAAATGAAAGGAGACTTAGGAAAGGGATTTATAAAAAGAGAGTGTATGGGAATGTAGAGAGAATAAATGAAAGGAGACTTAGGAAAGGGATTTATAAAACGAGAGTGTATGGGAATGTAGAGAGAATAAATGAAAGGAGACTTAGGAAAGGGATTTATAAAACGAGAGTGTATGGGAATGTAGAGAGAATAAATGAAAGGAGACTTAGGAAAGGGATTTATAAAACGAGAGTGTATGGGAATGTAGAGAGAATAAATGAAAGGAGACTTAGGAAAGGGATTTATAAAACGAGAGTGTATGGGAATGTTGGAAGGGGAAGACTAAGATGATCAAATCCATGACATTCTGGTTAAAGACCAGGTCAATAATACCCTAAACCGTCGTACTTGAATGAAAGGTTTAATGAAATTGGAAGAAGCAAAAGTGATATGCAAAGATCGTTGCAAGTAGAAGGATCTGCCTACCCCTATGGAAATGACGCGTGATGATATTTATGTATGTATGTATTTCAGGCCAAACATCGGTCACCAAACATCCTGTATACTTAAACGTAAAAAGAACAACAATTTCTCGCGTCTTAAACCTCATTCTAAATTAGTTTTCTTCGAAACAAAAAGTCTCATTACAGGAAACTAATTAACGAAAAACAAATTTAAATAGCAATTTTAACTTGACAGATTTAAATGTCTTGTTGTTATGGACATTGTATTTTTTTGGAATACAGTTTGGTAACATACACTTAGTAAGTTTTACAGGCAGGCGTTTGTGTTTGAAACTTTTTTTCTCTGATCCGCTGTGATCTAGCGCTGAAACTGCAGAAGCAATTTTTAAATTATCATCTGCGCAGTGGCATGCACTTCACAAATGCATAAACGCACTGAGAAAACATTGTGAACTGAACAACCAGTATTGGATAAGGAATTTTTCATCTCGTGTTGTAAGTACCTACCATAGTTATAAACCTTGTGAACGCCACAGTATCTGCTTATAACAACAATATAATGGATACTGCTATCACACCTGATGTTAAGTGATGATGCAGTGATAACATTGTAAGGAGTGGGACATGGTTTCTACTGCCTTAATCGCTTGGCGATTCGTCTTTGTCGGTAGGGTGGTAACTAGAAAATCTTAATCTGCCCCGCCGGGAATCCCACCGCGCATACCACTGCGCCACGGAGGTCATCACAAGTGGCTCCGATTTCAAGGTACTGGGTTCGAGTCGCTGGCTAGTGCTCTCCGAGGCCCGGGGGTGTAACACACCAACTTCCTTAGAATGTACTGAAAATTTCATAGAAGAATGAAAAACTCAGAATTATTCCGGTGGCCCGATCCAGGAATCGAACCCAGGAACCCTTGTAGAAAGCCACCTAGGCTAACTACCATACTGACGAGACAGAGTAGTGGTTAGTCAGTTAAAAAATTAAACGCTTTTTTAAAATCATTTATTTTATACAATCCATAGACAATATCCATTGATTTAAACCACAACGAATAAATAATGAATTAATTCGTCTCCTGTCAATCACTCAATCAGTTTAATTATTTTTCGATTTAAATAAGAGAAAGGTCAGCTCAAAAGCGTTTGCGAGGGAGATTATCTTTTAAACTTTATTACGGCTCAAAAAATCCGAACGCGAATTCGTGACGGGCCGACTTATCTGTCTGTCTGCCTATCACAGTCAATTACGCGGAAAGGTTTAAGCTCTTATGATAATAAACGATAGCCCGCTCCGAATCGTATTCAGCTCTTCTTTTTTATGGTTCGGAAGTGTTAATAGAATTGGGCTGGTTTTTTTAATTTTTGTTTTTGTTCTGATAAGCTTTAGATGCGTTTTTGTTTTTGACGTTATGAATAAAAAGATGACGCCTGTGGTTTCACAGGGGTGCATCCCAGTAGTACCCCATACCGTAGTTCTATAGAACTGTTGGGATATTTTCTGGGCTGTCAAATTATATCCCAACAGTTCTATATAGTATTGTAGTATAGTTTTTGCTCTTGACTTTACTTATACCATATAAGTTATAAATTTTATATCATTTTGATTGATATTTCATTTTATTTTTAACAAAAAAATGTACCTTGCGACAAAAGCTAAGTTGTTAAAACCAAGTAGTAGTTGTGTTTAAAAAAATATTCTCTTATTTTAGAAGTTACAGAGAGACACACATTTTACCACTTTGGAACTATCTTTCGCGCAAACTATTCAGTTTAGATAAAAAATATATTAAAAACGTCAATACCATTTTAAAGACGTTTCGTGCAATTTAAGCAAAGCTGTATTCGATATAGTATGTTTGTAGGTACTCTCAAATTTAAGTGGACATTTATTATTTCAATCAAAAGAGATACCATATTAAACTTATAAAAACTATAGATATTTTATATGTAACGTACAAACAAGATGTTGATATCGACATTTCATTAATTTTTTTCCATTTAGTTCTTTATAGAACTAATGGGACACTAAGCACTAATATGGTGTGTCAACAGTTCTATAGAACTAAAATTAATACTGGGATGCACATCCCTTTCACAGCGCAGTGATCGCTTCCGTGGGACTTGCGGAATAAAATGTGACATATCCCTAAAGACCATGTATTCAAAGTGAATAAATATTACGACCTTACTAATGAACTAACTAAAAATGGCTATGTGGTAAGTTTATACGCGGATAAGCTATATTTGCCTTCGTGGTGCAGTGGTATGCGTGGTGGTTTTACAAGACGGAGGTCCCGGGTTTGATTCCCGGTGGGGCAGATTGAGATTTTTCTTAATTTGTCTTGGTCTGGCTGGTGGGAGGCTTTTGCCGTGGCTAGTTACCACCCTACCGACAAAGACGTACCGCCAAGCGATTTAGCGTTCCGCTACGATGTCGCGTAGAAACCGAAAGGGGTGTGGATTTCATCCTACTCCTAGCAAGTTAGCCTGCTTCCATCTTACATTGCATCATCACTTAACATCAAGTGTGATAGTAGTCAAAGGCCTTGTAGTACCTAGGTAGATAAAAAATTCATACATACAAACTTTCAATTTTTCTAATATTAGTAAGGATTGAATGATTGATTGTTAAGAGTAACTTGTTAGGGGTATGATGAAATCCAAAATCTTTTCGTTTTCTACGCGAGCTCGTATCGGAAAGCTTGTCGCTTGTCGGTACGTCTTTGTCAGTAGGGTGGTAACTAGCCACAACCGAAGCCTTCCTTTAGTTTATAACATTAAAAAGGGATAGCTAAAATTATTCAAACTCTATAGTTTCCTTCTTATCCAAGGTACACATTTTAAAGACAGACTGTATCAGGACAATGAGAGCCATGGATAAGTACTTAGCTTGTATAAAAAGACGCAGGTCTGACCAACACAGAAATAATGGGCTCTAGCTCTAAAATGATTATTTCTTACCAACCTTACAATATTAAACAACAAGTGTTAAATTCAACACGCGCACTCTAATTTGTTGTTACATTGTACACTCTAACTACGTTAATATTTGCATTAGTGTGAGTGTATACATTCGTAAAACAAACACACAAATTAATTCGTTGTTTATATTTTAATTTAGCGTAGATACTGTTTTCAACTGTAATTATTAGTTGAAACGAAGCGCAACTAAAGTAATTTCATACTAAGTTGGCATTACAGACCGTATACCTGGATATCAAAACATAATATCATGCACAATTTCGGCACCAACGTCAGCGGACACCGTAGTCTAGCGGTAAAGGCGCTCTCAGGGTCCGGTTAGCTAGAGAGACGCGGGTGCTGCAATTTTTGGTATTATATCAATGTTTAATCTTAAATATAACTAGAGTAATTGGTTGTTGGATTTCATAGATTTAGTGATTCTTATAGAGATTATAGTTATATTAAAGGTTTAACAAATTAAAATAATTATTAGTCAGTTCCGTGGGAAACAAACATCTCAAAAGACCATGTATTCAAAGTGAATAAATATTATGACCTTACTAATGAACTAATTAAAAATGGCTATATGGTTAGTTTATACGCGGAAGATCTCTGTAACCTGCTAAAAGACCTTGACTTTACTAGAAGTGCAGTAAGCTTCATATTGGAACGAGTGTCCAAAGCTGCTCTAGTAGGGTCCTTCCGAATTTGGCTGGGCAGGGAGAATAACTTGAACAGAGGAGGTGAGTGTTGACGCGCATCACTAAGAGTACTCTTTTAAACCTACACCCGTGTCACAAGTCTCGGGCTCTGTTCGGAGTTTTTCTCTCAGCCACGCGATCTCTTCTAGAACGAGTGTCCAAAGCTGTTCTAGCAGGATTCTATTAGATTTGGTTGGGTTGGTTTGATTGGGTAGAGAAGGCGAGCGTTGACAAAGTCTACCCTTAAGCCTTGATCCGTACCGCAAATGCGGCGTTTGTCTCTCTGTTACACGATAGACTAGGCATCCGCACGATGAATTCCTAGAATGCTAAGATATTCGTTTCTTTTTTAATGGTCAAAGCTCATCCTTTAATAGAAGTTGGCCCTTGACTGCTATTACACCCGATGTTAAGTGATGATGCAGTCTAAGATGTAAGTGGGCTAAGTTGTTAGGAGTGGGACGAAAATCCACACCCCTTTCGGTTTCTACACGACATCGTACCGGAACGCTAAATCGCTTAGCGGTACGTCTTTGTCTGTAGAGTGGTAACTAGCCACGGCGAAAGCCTCCCACCAGCCAGACCAAGACAAATTAAGAAAAATCTCAATCTGCCCCGCCGGGAATCGAACCCAGGACCTGCTTCTTATAAATCCACCGCGCATACCACTGCGCCACGGAGGTTATCAAAGAAGCATAGATTCACCATTCTGCTCTGTTACGGGTTGCTGGACTTAGAATGAATATCAGTTCGTTTATTATCTTACCCGTAAATATACCCGATAATACTAATCATAAGATTAGTATTAGTGGTATCAAGTCTTCTGAATTATAAAACAATCGCAGTTTCACCCGCGTAGTTGTGTTATTATTATTATTATTCTTTAATTGTATTCCACACACACAATAAAAAAAAAACAAACAATACAGATATAACTTAAAAAATATATATGCAGGATACAAAAGGCGGCCTTATCGCTTAGCAGTGGTATACTTATAAAATATACATAAATTCAAATAATTACACACCAGACTACACACGACGATGTGTTGTTCTGAAATGTAAGCTATATTATTGCGAAGTTTCATCAACATCTATTTAGTAGTTTTTGCGTAAAAGAGTAACAAACATCTATCCATCCATATCTACATACAAACATTCGCCTTTGTTCGTTAAGGATCAATAAATTTGGTTTACAATCAGCAAAGACAACAAACAAAAAGACGAATAAATATTTAATTTACTTTAATTAAATGTAATTTCTACTTCATTGGTATTATTTAAATGGAGAATTTAATTCTGAGAATACCAAGAAGCACGTCTCGAAGATCTTGGTAAACTACAGTAAATAGGTCTTTAGTTAAACTGTATCATGCCGTGATATTCTGCAATTTAGCCGTAGTACAGGTTTAAAATGAAGATATCGCAGCCCGGGGGAGGCTAAACACCGTCCAATTAATTAGTGAAACGCAATCGTGATAGCCTGAGCTGCTATTAATCAGACGGAGATCGATCTGATAATAAGAACAGAGTACCGGTGCGTTCCGCTTTGCGCCCTTGTGTCTTGTTCTTACTAGCGACACACTGCCTGCCAGCCTGCCTGCCTGTTAACAGGTTGTAAACTGCAACGTATTTACATTATGTTTATTAACAATGTTTATCGATTGTCACATTTGAGTATTAGATAAATATTCTCTTCTTAACTCTCTATGAAGTTTCTCATTCTTCTATAAAATTTTCAGTACATTTGCAAGCCCGGAGTCGGGAAATTGGTGTCTTCGTCGGTGCGTCCCCATGCCTCGGAGAGCACGTTAAGCTGTTGGTCCCGGTCATTATCATCAACATCTGGTATTGACCGTTAATAAATAAAACATTATCACCCTAAGCCCGCCGGCCCATAGTAAACCCACTACGCTGCTCCAATGCGGGTGTGGGTATGCGTAGGCTCCATATCGCCTCTCCTATAAGGGGAGAGGCCTGGGCCTGTTGTGGACTCTTAATAGGCTGACAATAGTGATGATTCTGCGAAGGCTTAGAAAGGAAAAAATTTAAAACAGCGCCTAAATATTCGGGATTCAAAAAATGACTATTGCCGCAATGTGTGTGACATGCCTTTTGCTGCCTGACATACATTAACATAAAAATGTAACTTTGCAAAAGTACCAATAGGAACGCACCTTTTTGTCGATGTCATCGGCCCACGGCTAGATGAATATGTACCTCAGTAATAGATGGCCAGTGTAATACCGCTGCAGAAGCCTGACCGTGGCGAACAAAAGCTACGGACAAGGCCAAAGGACAGGGCCCATTCCGTTAATTACAACCGGACTAATTCAATTAAAATTTAATTCATTTATTTAACTACATGTAACTTTTTGTTGTGTAACATCTCCACGTGTCGGAGGTGTTTACCACTATTATTTAGGATATATGATAGTCACCTAATTCCCCGCTTCGTTGGTCTAGTGGTCAGCCTATGTAGCTTAGATCACGAGGTAGTGGGTTCGAATCCTGGGTTGGAGGTGAAGATTTTTTTAGGAGGAGTAAATGTAAAAAAAAAATAATTGAATAACAATTGGTAATAACCAAGTAAGTTCAGCTTTTCTTCACTTAACATCAGGCTAGATCGCAGTTGAGAAATAATTTTTAGTAAAAAAAAACATACGCGTCGAATTGGTTTGAAATTGGCCAACGAATTAGTTTGGTCATTCAAAAGGAAATGCGCAAAATTCTAGGCACTATGCCTTATAGCAGTAGAGTCGATGAGGTTTTAGATTAATTCAGTTAATAATTTTTATGCGTTGTATTAAATAAAATATTTACGCGATAAAAATGGCAACCTTACCTCAAACAGGCTAAAAAGAACCTCGTTGCGTTCAAAAACCTTCAACTTTTTATCGTAACGAATTCAAATTAAGACGTTAAACGACCTAAGCGTCGTTAATGAGCCACCATTTGCTCTTAATTTTGCATAAGAACCGTCGGGTCGCGTGGGCGAGGGAATTAAATTTCGGACCGTCGATAAAAATTTAAATGTACCTTTAAATAAGGGCACTGGGTGTGTAATTATAATATTTTTCATTGCTACTTTTTGGCTACTTGTTAATTTATATACAAAGCTCGTTAATTGCGGTTCCCGTATCTTTTTGAACTCGAGAATAGTCATTTTTTTGTTAGCGGATCAAGTGAGAATAATTATAATAATTGTAATAGTTACATATTTTAGTATTCATTTTTTTTCCTAACAATATATTCTGATTTCAATTGAACAATGTCTACAAATAACGATCCAGAAATTTTAAATTTAATTTAACTGCATCGGAAACTATAGATTTCCACTCCAGTTAAAACTTGAGTAGATCTAGTAGACAAACAGACAGACAAAAAATGATATTTTTTTGGGATTTTTATCCTTTTTATCGATTTATTTTAGATCTCTATTTTAAGATATACCCATTAATTAATTATTATATTCTCGTATAGTTAGATTTCTTCTAAATAAAATAAAATAATCATTAATAAAGTCGACTCATAATGTACCAACGTTTTATAAATGTTTAAACGACTTAAAATCGCTATAGTTTAATTTATTCGCGTGTATTCGTTTCGGAGTTTTAATTAAGCCGTCTTGTTGTCCTGATTAAGTACTTGTTTGTTTTGTCACAAAGTGGGAGTTTATCGCCGATTTTGAATCCATTAAATAATAAACCTCTTGCTCTACACAATAAAGTACAATTTACAATGTGACGTTCACTGAGTAATTATCAACAAGTAAATGAAAGTGAGCAAATAAGACATCTTTTTTTAAATACCCGCATTTGTGTTCGATCCAAATAATTTTAGGTAGCGGCAACTGCGTGGGATTTACGAGTATGTCTTTTTAAGGAAAATAAAACGTTTTTCGTGTGATTAATTGTGGCGTGCATATTTAATTTGGTCATTAAGTAATTTAAAAAGCTGTATTGACAAGTGTTTCAACTCAACGTGTGGTAAATTGTGCCAGTATAATTAAATCTACGATGTGTTTGGTAAATACCCTATCAAACCTTTAACCGGGAGTTAGGGAGGAAGAATACATGCCTAGAAAAAAAAGCTTTCTTGGCAGAATCCTAAGGCAGATACTTCAAGAATTTGCAAAAATTTTTAACAAAAAATAGATCCGACTCAAAACGCACTAAAAAGTAAAAAATAACTGTGTCATTTAGTTGCTTTAATTTACTACTAACTAAAACTACTTCGGTGCTAGCAAGTTTAAGGAACATTTATTTAACGTAGTAAAGCAGTTTGTGGGTTTTAGGTAACGTCCTTAAAGTAGAAATCTTGGCTGGCACCGACTCCTAGATATGCTTAAGTAAATTAAAGCAACTAAATGACACAGTTATTTTTTACTTTTTAGTGCGTCTTGAGTCGTTAATTAAAAATTTTTATTTCTTACTTTTTAGTGATTTATCGCCACGTAACGTACTCTTACTATACCGTTATAATATATTATTATACGGCACTAGTAGCCAAAAAGCTACCGATACCGAGACAAAGACCGAAATCGCTGTAAGCGTGCCTCCAAAATTTGAAGAGTTCCTTCAATTTCCCTAGGATATCATAATCAGATCTTAATATGATGACAATGGGACCACCTTGGAAGTATGTCCTTTCTAATAAAAAAAGAATTATCAAAATCGGACAACTCTGTAAAAAGTTATGCGTGGTCATACATAAAAAATATACGTGTCGAATTGAGAACCTCTTCCGTTTTTTTCGTCGGTTAATAAAATTGAGGTGGCAATCCTAGCTAGGCTTTTGATATTGAACTCTAACTAACATTACATGTTTACAAAAATTACGAATTCACACATCATAAGTAGGCAAATAATACATTTTTTATACAATAATTTCAAAATTTATTATGGATTTTTTAATTAAAATAATTATTTTATACACACAATTATGTCTTTTCAGGATGTTATACAATTCAACTAACGCATTGTATATGGGAATTCATAATAATAATGTATGTTGCAATTCGGTGACCTCTTTGGGGAAACCGAGGGTTTTGTCTGTGCAATTATGGACGAGGTTATCAAGACGAGAAACTACCGAAAACATATTATGAAAGATGGCACTCTAGACATATGTCGAGCGTGTCATCAGCCTGGGGAATCCCTCAGACATATAGTTTCCGGGTGTGCTCATCTTGCTAATGGCGAATACTTGCACAGACATAATCAAGTAGCCAAGATAATCCACCAACAGCTTGCTCTTCAGTATGGCCTTGTCGATTTTGAGGTGCCTTACTATAGGTACGACCCAGCGTCAGTTCTTGAAAATAGCAGTGCGTTGCTCTACTGGGATCGAACAATTATCATTGATAGGTATATTGTAGCCAATAGACCTGATATAGTGATAATTGATCGATTAACGCGCCGTGCAATTATTGTTGATATTACTGTTCCACATGACGATAATCTGGTGAAAGCTGAAAAGGAAAAAGTATCAAAATACTTGGACCTTGCTGATGAGATTACCGCCATGTGGAATGTTGATTCAACAATGATTGTTCCTATAGTCGTTTCAGTCAACGGTCTTATAGCGAAAAGCTTTGACGAACATCTTAAAAAGCTTTCGCTTAATTGTTGGATCAAGGGTCGGATACAGAAGGCAGTAATTCTTGAAACGGCGCGCATTGTGAGGAGGTTCCTCACTCTGGAGCCCTGACCACCGGTTGCTTGGACCCCCGGGCCCCGCAGCAGGCGGAATTAATTTTTTTATAAATTTTTAATAATGTTTTATTTTTTTATAATTTTAGAAGCATTGTTAAAAAATTTTAAAATAATTGTAAATAAATAAATGAGTGTAAAATGTATGTAAATTAAATTTCCAACTCCTGGATGCTAGTGTGAATCCTAAAATCAGCAATAACGCAACAATTCATATTATCACCAATACTTACAGATTGTTAAACCAAAGCATTTAACAATTCAAATATTTTATGTGGCACCAACTGCAGATCACTTAGGAAGTTAGTTAGTAATATTCACAAACCAATAGCCCCCGATCAGGCACGCGAAGTATCCAATAGCATTCTACTTAGCCCGTCCGCTCCGCCGGCAGTGAATCAACGCATTCCTGTTCACAGTGCAGCTCAAAGCTATGCACACTCCAGTATCGTTTGCTAATCATTCAGGTATTTTACTTAGTAAATGGCCGGGCGGTCTTCGGTTCCATCAGTGTGATTAAACCTTGCTAATGCATCAATAAAACTATGTAAAAGCTTCCGCGGTGGAGCAATAAGAACTTTGGAAGCGTTTGGTCTGAGCCAATTTTGGTAATGAGGTTTTCCAAGTTGGGTTTTTAACTGATGTAAATAGAGGGGTGTTTTGTTTTTTATATATCTATGTATCTGTCTGTCTTAGGCATCGTAGCTTTTAAATGAAAGGAACTGTGATCAAGATTAAGCCATGAAGATATCAGCCTTTTCATGATCTTAACCTCTTATTACAATTTCTGAGATGAAATTCGTTGTTATTGCTAAAATATTTGTCAGAGTCAGGGAATATTTGAAATATTATCTTGTCTCTAATAACTTAACTAAATAACGTAACTGCTACAAAAAACGCAGCAATTGCTATTATTACAAAACTTTTTTTTTCCATTCAATCTGTCATGCGTAAAATCATCACATAATCCCTTTATATTATGCTCTTTTACATAGTCCTGCCTTCTCTTCTTTGGCCTTCCTCTCCTCTTGAGTCCTTCCACTTGCAAAGGAGATCATTCATTTTGGATCTTTTCTGCAAGTGCCGGCCAACGAAAAAAATTAGTACATCTCGTTAGAACTAACGATACGTACCATTTATTATTGTCGGCAAATACTTTTAAAAATCAATAAAATGTATGAAAATTATGAACAGTACAGACCCAGTTCAGGGTCCAGCTACGTACGCTGCTCCAATGCGTGTTGGTGGGCTTAGGGTGATAATGTTTCATTTGTTAACGATCACTATCAGATGTTGATGATAATGACCGGGGCGGACAGCTTAACTTGCCCTCCGAGGGACGGGGGTGTAGCACCATTAACTTCCCGACTCCGCTTAGAATAATATGCTGAAAATTTCATAAAAGAATTAATAACTCAGAATTCTTCCGTGACCCGACCCAGGCTTTGAACCCAGGACCTCGTGATCGAAGCCACATAGACTAACCACAAGACCAACATGGCAGTTTTGCAAACTACTCCAAGAATAGACTTCAAGATCTTTAAAATCGACTACAACCTATCATAGTAAATTGCATCAGGAAGGTCGTCAAACTTTATACTGTCGAAGTAACTGTACCACAATGCCTGCACTAGATCTTACGGAAGCAAGCTTTCAGCTATGTGAGCACAAATGCATTAACTATCGGAGCGAACGCTGAGTACTATCCCATTAGATATCACACGATATACGTACAGCTATGATAGGAGATTATTAATCTGTAATAATCTAGATGGAGGTTAACAAGCTAGGAAGTTGTTAGTTTGCGTTAAACATATGTTATAATCATGTTAGAATCTTACAATGATCTACATGTTTACATCGCGGCTGCGTTCGGTATTTCGGGATTCTGGGAAATCCGCAATGGAAAAGGACTTTAATTAAAAGAAATCAAATTTAGTCTTTCTAGTTTACAAGTACTTTTGAAACGTCAAATTCATCTGTTTGTAGTGACATTACCACCGGCTTGGAAGGCTGTCATCTGCTGAGGAGAACCGACACTGCGATCTAGAGCCAATTGCATACAGCAGCTTACTGTAACGCACTTGACGATATCGGTTCACCTAGTGATCGACCAATTTCACGAACTGCATCAGCAGCAATTGCGTATTCGTACTCCGAAAAAGGGCCCATAAAACATACCTTTATTTTCATCAGCCTGTTTGTGATATGGAGCTTAGACACACCATGTCTCTTGTGAGAGAGTGACAATGTTTGACTCTGTAATGGTGTAATTTTTTTTTTTTATCGACTACAAGTTGGCCCTTGACTGCTATCATACCTGATGTTAAGTGATGATGTAATCTAAGATGGAAGCGGGCTTACTTGTTAGGAGTGGGACGAAAATCCACACCCCTTTCGGTTTCTACACGACATCGTACTGGAACGCTAAATCGCTTGGCGGTACGTCTTTGTCGGTAGGGTGGTAACTAGCCACGACGAATGCCTCCCACCAGCCAGACCAAGACAAATTAAGAAAAATCTCAATCTGCCCCGCCGGGAATTGAACTCAGGACCTCCGTTTTATAAATCCACCGCGCATACCACTGCGCCACGGAGGTCGTCAAAGCTTAGCAAAGTTAGAGCTAATTATTAAGATCTTGACCTGTCAGTATTGATAAACGTGTTCTCCTACGCACGGGCTAACATCACCTACCACTTCCCAACTATGGGTTACTACTGAGAATTAAAAAAAAATGAAAAATATTGCAAAATGCTGACAATAAAAATAAAAACACTGGCTTAGTTTTTTGTGGGTTCTTCTGTCGTCCGTGGACAGTTAGTTGTACTTGGGAAGCAAATGAACATCGATGTACTGTCATTTTGGAATACAATATTGAAAGTGTGCTCTTTGTGCTGAAGAACTGAATAAAGTCTCATGAGAGTCATTAGGTGTTCTCATTCCATACTACCATATCAGCACGTAAAAATAATCTAATTACTGAACCAATAAGGCAGCCAATTAATAAAAAATATAACTAGCCTACTTTAAATATTTAACATCCCGCTACTGTTGTTTACCGTAAGTCCAGTAAAGTTGTAACTTACATACTGACATTGAAAACTCGATAGTTCTCGTTATAGTATCAGGATCCTGGGTCGCTCGCAGACAGTAGATTAGTCTAATCCGGTATGCTTTTATCGGATTACAGCGGTCAGATGGCAATCTATGTTTACTGGTGACTAGTTAGCAACATAAACTAAATGGAGTTGTTGTGTTAACTGTTAAAGGCCCGATGATAATCTGTCAATAAAATATAAAAAATTTTAACAAAAAATAGAACCGACTCAAAACGCACTAACAAATAAAAAATAACTGTGTCATTTAGTTGCTTTAATTTACTTAAGCATATCTATGAAGTCGGTGCCAGACAAGTTTAAGGAACATTTATTTTACGTAGTAAAGTAGTTTGTGGGTTCTAGGTAACGTCCTTTAAAGTAGATACTACTCATACATAAAAAAAAATATACGTGTCGAATTGAGAATATCCTCCGTTTTTTTTCGTCGCTTAAAAAACAAATAAAAAAGAACTATTGAATGAATAAAATATTAGGATTTGCATTTTAAATAATTGTGGTTTTTTTTATTGTTAAAACTTCTGATAAAAAAAGCCTAGGAATTGTAATCAGAAATGTTTCAATATTTTTTTTAATTATTAAGAAAATCCTTGACTGCTATCACACCTGATGTTAAGTGATGATGCAAACTGCCTTTCGGTTTCTACACGACATAGTACCGGAACTCTAAATCGCGTGGCCGTACGTCTTTGTCGATAGGATTGTATATAGCCACGCCAAAACACTCCCACCAGCCAGACCAAAACAAATTAATCGAATCCAGGACCTCCGCCTTATAAATCCACCGCGCATATCACTGGGCTGTCAAAAACTAAAAAAATTGCAATAAATATGATAGGACAAATCTCTCATGGCAGTGGTTTAAGGGGTCGCAATGTTCGGCGTTGCAAGGTGTTAAAATTGTTCGACTGGTAGTAGACAACGCGGCGATGCATGCACAAGCGAGTTCATGAATAAGGACCTCGTATGGGCTCAAAACTAGTCGGGCATACTACGACAACAGTGACGTGAGTTTCAGCCGTTTTTATTTTTAACTAGCTGACCCGGCGAACTTTGTTCCGCCTTAATGGCAATAAATAAGCAGATTTTTTTTTATTGGAAAAAAAATCCAAAAAAAAAATTTAATAAGTACATTAATCATTCATTATTATTTCTGTATTTTAGTAGGTACATAGGTTGCTCTTCACTTAAGCACCTTGTGATACACGACATTTTTTGTTTTATTATCAGGCGCAAAAACAACCAACGCAGATGGTCTTCCGACCCGTGAACATGCCACGTATAATTGACCATGGGAAAAACATGAATGTTCTAGATTTAAACCACAAACTTTTAAGGATTGGCCTTGTGATTTGTTGATGGTCATGGCAAATGCAAGTATCGGAAATTGAAGTCTTTTAAATTCAAACGGCATATCGGTTGGGATCATCGGGATCCTCGGAATGAGAACTTCCTCACCTTTGAATTTTCCTATCATTATCGTAGCGTAAATTACATTGTTCATCAATTTACTAACCACCAAACGCGTACCGTTGCACAGTTTTGGTTGGTTTATGTTTCGAAGCATGATTACTACGGAGCCAACCTTTAGGCGTAAATTGTGCGGTGGTAAGCCAGGCACGTCCAAAGAGTTTAAAAATTCAATTGGATAGTTGGTGGCTTCATCTTCATTTGTGACGCAGTCAATAGATTTGAATGAATGCATTGTTCCAATGATCTTATTTTGAATTATGTAGTTCAGGTCATCTACATCTTTATTCTTAGCCGCTAAAATTGCTCGCTCACTCAACCATTCATTATTTTGTAGTTAGAAATAATATTTGGAAATACATTTTTGATAAGTTCGTCTTTTGATGAGACAAAATTACAGAAATTATTTGGAAATGAAATTAATCCGCTCGATTCATCGACAGGTACTTGACCATTACCGATAGTCAGCAATTGCTCCGAGAAATCTTCAGCAGATGTATCATTAAGCAATGTAACTCTCATGTTTGTCGTCAGCTGCAGTTTCTTCACATAGCGCCATAGATTTGACGATTTGAGGCAAGCGTTTATTTCGTCGGCAGCCGTAGATCTTGGAATTACTGGCAGTATTTGGCGGAAATCGCCAGACAGTAAAATCATTGCTCCTCCAAAACATCTCGAGTCATTGCGTAAATCTTTTAATGTTCGGTTAAGTGCTTCTAATGCACGTTTATGCGCCATTGTGCATTCGTCCCAGATGATGATTTTCGATGCCGCTAAAACTTTGGCCATTGCTGAATGTTTTGCAATATTACACGTTGGTTCTTCAATAGTTTGAAGATTTAACGGTAATTTGAATGCTGAATGAGCTGTACGGCATCTTTCTAACAATGTGGCTGCTATTCCAGAAGAAGCAACTGCAACCGCTATGTTGGATCTCGCCCGAACAGTTGCTAAAACTAATGACATAAGGAATGTCTTGCCAGTTCCACCAGGGGCATCTAGGAAATATAAACCACCATTTTCATCAGCGATTGCCTTCATTAAAGTATCATAAACTTCCTTTTGTTGGTAATTCAACAGGGGTACATTCCTTTGAACTACTAAATCTAATTCCCGGTGATCATATTCACGTTCCCGTTCCAATTCTCGATTAAATGCGTCATTCATTTCACGATTTGGCGCTGGCATTCCTAACCTGATTAATAAATTACCGCACATGAGGTAACACATATCTTCGATCAAAAGTAAAGCACGATTATGTATCTCCTCATTCATCTCAATATCGTGATTTCTGGAACTGACACGACTTTGATGTAAAATATCTTCTGACATACTATCCTTGTATTTGTGCCACAGGTTACATGGGTTTGATGGAAAACATGTCGAAATTATGGTAGCGAATAATGTGCGTATCTGACTTGGAGATGCAGAGATAATGGCTTCAGCGATTGTCGTATCCCAATGGGTATCGTTTTCTAATAAGTTCAATTCTTCACATGCAGCACGATATGTTGGGAATATAACACCATTAACAGTTCGTAGTGTCTCAAATGAAGTTGGCCCACGCACATTTACCAGCAACAACCGCAAATAGAAACATTCATCATTCTTTGGATGAACTGTATACATACGACCAAGAGCATCAGTAGAACGCACATCTGGATACCCAGGAACAGCATCACCTTGCTTCCGTCTTTGAAAATTCTTGGATGAAGCATTCCAAGTATAATAACGTGGCATCTCCGAGTAAAGCAAAGTTCTTGCAAACTGATCGCTTTGGCAGATTGCAAAAAAACTGGTCAATGTAGTTGCTGGAGGTGTTTCAGCACGTTGCATAGCATTTGAAGCCGTGAAATATACTCGTTGACCATTCTCCAGATGCACCGCCAAATGTATAACAGTAGGATGACGTTCGTGAATGGGAAATGCGAATATACGCCAAATCGCTTCATTACAGTTCACATAACGACCAACTTGATAGCGTAAAATTTCATCGTTGGTATTCGAGGATTGCAATCCAAAAACCGCCATATCACTGCCTTTCGTGACATATTTGCAAATATATTTTATGGACTTAACTGAATTGCAGTATTCAACGTTGCAATGTGTCTTGAACGTTTTAGAAATAAGTGGTGAATATGGAACAATCCAACTGTTGTCGACAACGAAATCCATTCTTTTCACTTTCGTTGTGACAGTTCGACCGTTGTCATCTGGTGATCGACGCCGATACAGCGGATACCCATCGTTGCCAGTGACAGTCTCCGCCGTTAATTTCCGTGGATATCGTTTAGAGCACTTTCCATCGACCATGCAAGGTGATTGGGGGTTGATGGCACCACACGGTCCATGAATCATATTAGTAGTAACAACATCATGTAGGTTTGGATCGACTTCATGATCAGGAATCTCGGCACATATGATATCATCTATTTGGTCAGGCTGAATTCTTTCCACTAACCAAATAAGAATGTGTGCGTGCGGCAGGCCTCGCTTTTGCCATTCGATTGAATACATCCAGCATCGAGTATCTCCAAAGACGCGTTGTTTAATAATAAAGTTCATCACGGACCGAATTTTTTGCCTGAATATACGTGCTGTGATGTCGTGTCTATCATTTGATGTTTGTCCGGGAAGCAGCAATTGAGTAATTTCTATCCATTTTGGATTACAGGTAAAAGTAATAAAGAGATCTGGCCGGCCGTAATGACGCACATATGTCATTGCATCTTGTGCATATTCATGCATATGACGTGGGCTACCAATGTACGTCGCCGGCAGTATAGTTAATCGACCAATATTAGCTGTATTTCCTTCAGTACTAACTGCATCACGTAAATGGATGTACTCCTCAGAACGCAGTTGGGCTTGGTTCAACCTAATAAATGTTAAACGTTCCGTTTCTATTTTACATACATGTCAACGCAATACTGCTGAAACAATCGACGAAACCGCAGCAAATAGTTGTCAGCATTTTGACGAATCATCAAACGATATGCATAATAATTCATTGAGCTAACTTTCTTTGTAGTTTCTTCACCTGAAATTAAAAATTTGATAATTAACCATTTCAAAGGCAAATAATACAGACATTAACCATTATTAAGATACTGATACTTTACCATTCAATGGATTTATCATTTTAATATTAAAATAATATCCATCTTCTCCTTGCCAAAACATCAGTGGGTATTGCAATGCGTCATATGATCGATGAGTTTCAGATATTTGTTGCAGTTGCCCAGTATCGCGACGTGTAAGCACAATATCGCGTTTTTCCAATTGTTCACCAACAATCAGGATGGCAACTTCGTCTACTGTTGGAGCATTAAATGTGCGTTCGTGTGTTCCAGATGGTCGTTTATCTGCTTTGATGACAACTTTATAGTCATCATTTGGCATGCGCTCTAAAGCACTCTTAAACAACCTGACCAACGCATGATGTTCATGAGGCAGACACTGCAAGTCTTGAAGAATTGCTCGCTTCATTCCTGCATTGATCCCTAGGCGTCGATCAAGTTGTTCTTCCATGTTGCCCATGAAATATATTTGTAAAAATTTATTCTGTGTATCTTCGAAAGGTAGTAATGATCCAATTCGATGGTGAATCTGTCCTTGTATCTACAAAATAAAAACCAGACAGTATTAACTGGGTTATAAACACTTTTTCTGTGGCAGAGTAGAGTTCAGTATTAGCAAATATAATACATACCAATAGATAAAGTAAGTTATTCTTTAACTACATTCTATGTAAGTACAAAAATAAATACCTTAAATGTCGGATTAAATCCTCCTTCTTCGATAATGTCTGCCCCAAATGACGTCATTTGGAAACAACTATTGTATTTTCGAGTATTTGCAAGAAAGTGGCGTGATTCTTGTGTTTCGCCACAAAGCAATGAATACAATGGCTCATGTGGCGGAGTCAACACTGGCAATTTCACTTTACCATTAAGGCAGCATAATCCAGGCGTTTCTCCGGAAAACTTTAATGCACCACAATACTCGCAAACAACGTCCATTTGCCCAATGCAAACGCTAGGATGCAAGCTGTAATCATTGCTGCAATCGTATCGAAACGCTGCTCGATTCAAATCAGCTAAATATCTTGTTCTGCGTCGCAAATTATCTATTTGTTGACTTCTGTTGTTCGCTCGACGATTCTGCATTCCCAACCGAGCTGTTTCACGGGCTGCTTCACTTTGCTCTCGTGATTGAGAAGCACGAAGTCGAACCATACTATCGCGGCGCTGTTCACGTGCAATTTCTTGTTCTTCTTCAGTCCTTTCATTTGCAGTATTTTGTATTCTTCTTGCACTACGGCTTTGTCGGGAAAGATTCGATCGTCTTGGTCGCGGCATTATTAATTAAACTTCACTTCACTTCAATCCACTTGTTAATTATTTATTTAATAGAAATAGTTTTAATGTTGATTTCTTACAAATATCAAATTGTCATCCATACGTCATTACATAGCTGTCATTTTACGTCAATTACATAGCTGTCATTTGCGTTTTGTTATTCCAAGTCTGATTCTTTTTTGTTATACCACGTTTTATAGTGACTGACGTTTCATGTCAAGTCCCACGGGAACGCTGTCGAACGGGATAAAAAGTATCCTATGTCCGTCTCCTGGCTCTAAGCTACCTCCCTACCAATTTTCAGCCAAATCTGTTCTGCCGTTCTTGAGTTATAAGTGGTGTAACTAACACGACTTTCTTTTATATATATAGATTAATAAAACCACTATTCTTTAAGGCAAAACTTAATTTATCCTATCCTAAAACGAGTTAGAGCTTTAGTTGTTGATGTTGATAATGATGAAATGTTTTGCAAAAACAAATATTATAATATGTGCAGCAAATATTTTCACACAATAAAAGTGTCTAGATGCCGCTACAGGCTCGCAGGCACGATTATCTACATTCTGTTCGAACGAGCGATGCGGCGATAACGGTAATCGAAATAGAGCTAAATTTATACGACGTCGGTCGCGGCTTCCGAGCGCCGGCGATTTATTAACTCGCTTGAAGGACATTGCAATTTTGTAACCCTACCAGTTTTAGCTTAGCTTAAATTATACAATACACTTGGAGGAATTAAAGCTGTTTATTTTACTGTACATGTTAATCGTTAGTTATTTACATCTGATGTTAACTGGTGATGCATTCTCAGATGGTATCTACCTTATTTAAACAGTATTTAGCTATATGTTCTTGTTACCAGACTTGAGCCTATTTAGCAATTAATAATCTTGAACTGATTAATAAAACAAAACATTCATTCCCTTTTTTTCGTAGAGAGGAAGAAATCTTCCTTCCTACGGGGAGGCGAGGAGGTTATGCTAAAACCCGACGGTGTTCCTACTCGTCACATGAAAATTTGATCACGGAAACGATAAGCTGCTTCTGAGATCAAACAGCGGCGCCGGCAACGCAGGTCCTTCATACCTTTGCAATTCTTCTTATAGGCACGTCTGGAACACAGGGAGTGTCCAGTTCATACCCTTGCCTAAGACCAACTCAGGATTGATATGTAGATGACACGCAGAAGTTGTATCAAAGTGGAGGGCTAGAAAAGCATCTCGACTAAAGAGAGGTCGAAAGGGATGTGGAGTGAGTGAGACCAAGTATAGGTAAGTCAGTGAGTATATGACATAAGAAATCGGTGACTTCTAAAGGTCGTCAAAAAGTTTTGCAAACAGAGAAAAATCACACTAAAAATATTAGATATGTAGATCTCTAAAAATCCAAAAGTTCCTCGTTAAAATTCAATTTCTTACATTGCATTTAAGATCCAGCGATAGTATGAGACGAAAATATTTGTAATATTGCACGATGTACTAGATTAAAAACGTTGATCCATTTACCAAGTCAACACGATGACCTAAATGCGCAAAACTGAAAGGTGAATTCACAAGTTTTTCATAATATCTCATAGTGTATTGATATTCAAGTTCAACGTTCAGCTCGCAGCGTTTTAGTGTTTAGGATTTTTTATGTTGAGAATTTATTTTTTTATTTCGTGTTGTAAACATCCATTGTAGAGCAGCAGAAAGAATAAAATAATACCTATATGTTTTGCTCTAGGGGGTAATTTGGGTAAATGATTAACAGCCGATGGCCTATTTTAATAATATAATAATATAATAATAATAAGCCCATTTATTTCCAATCTAGAAAATTTTTACAGATAACATACATTTTCATTTTTAACTAATTTAAAATAAACAAAAAAAAAATGTTTTAAGTATTATCTTCTACATTGACATTGATTGGAACCCCTTCCTGGGTAAAGGCCTCCTCCAGCTTTTTCCAGCTCTCTCTATTCTTTGCCTTTCCTATCCATTCAAATCCTGCTATCGCCATTATATCCTCTATCCATCTTTTTCTCGGACGTCCTCTTTTTCTTTTTCCAGTTGGTCCATCCCATATGGTTGTCTTTAATGTCCACCTATTATCCGTATTTCTGGCTATATGGCCTGCCCATCTCCACTTCTGTTTCAGAGCAAATTTCAAGGCATCTATGATTTTGGTTTTTTGTCTTATCTGTACGCTTTTCATTTTTTGAATTCTTCTTATTTTTAATACACTCCTTTCCATTGCTTTTTGGCTTGTTGCTAGTTTAGTTTTTATTTTAGTGTTATAGGTCCATGTTTGGCAACCATATGTGAGAGTAGGAAGGATACAGGTATCTAGTACAGTTTTCTTTAAATGGAGGGGGAAATCCCCTTTAAGCAGTTTCCTCAGAGACCAGAATTTTTTCCAGCTTATGTTAATACGCCGCTCAACCTCTTGTTCTTCATTTTTGTCTTCGAATGATATCTGTCTCCCTAAGTATATGTAGCTATTTACATATTCAAGTGTCTTTCCGTTTACGCTTATAGTATTTTTGTGACTATTTGTCATTATTTTAGTTTTGATCTCGTTCATTTTGAGGCCTACTTTTTCGCTTTCTACACTTAAGTCGTTTATCATTTTTTCTAGCTTTTTGTTTGTTTCAGCAAATAAAACAATATCATCCGCGAATCTGAGGTGAGTAAGTTGATCTCGGTTGATCTTTATCCCCTCTGACTGCCAGTTGAGATTCTCGAAAATTTTTTGTAATACCAGTATAAAGAGCTTGGGTGAGAGCGGATCTCCTTGCCTCACTCCTCTGCAGATCGGTATATCGGGGCCTCGTATTTCTAGTTTGACTTGGCTTACGCTATCTTTGTAAATGTTTTTCAGTGCTCTTGTATACTTTTCGTGTATGTGACAATTATCCAAAGCTTCCCAAATCGCTTCGTGGGAAATAGTGTCGAACGCTTTGGTGTAATCGATAAATGCTATGTATAATGGCCTATTGAACTCTTTGTATTTCTCCGTGACTTGTTGCAGAACATGTATGTTATCCGTTGTCGAATAACCGGAACGAAAACCAGCTTGTTCTACTGGTTGGAACTTATCAATCATTGGACCCAGTCGGCTTTGTAAAATTGATGTAAATAGTTTGTATATACTTGAGAGGAGACTAATAGGGCGGTAGTTAGCTATGTCTTGAGCGTCTCCTTTCTTGAACAGAAGGATGATGTCGGATCTTTTCCATTGCTGTGGTATCTGTCCTGTGTCTAGAACTTTGGTGAATAGGTAAGCTAGCGGACGAGCTAATGAGACAGCGCCAATTTTTAGAATTTCATTTTGTATACCATCAGGACCCGGGCTTTTGTCTTTTCTGAGTTTATGTATGTGTTTGATGACTTCCTCTTCGACAACTGGTGGTGGATCACTTGATTCTGGAGAAGCTTTTTCTGTATCTTTTGTTGTAGTGATGCAAGAAATTGGATTTGAGGTTTTGTCATATAATTGCCTATAGAAATCAGTGGCGCATTTCATGATGTCTTGTCTGGTTTTAGTTTCTTTTGATTTTGACTTCAAGCTTGGAATCCAGTTTTTGTGCGTGGTCAATTCCTTGTATGCTTTTCTCGTACTTCTATAGTTTTTTAGGCTGTTCTCAATTATTTTGTTTCTATGTTCTTTATAGTCCTTATCGATTGCTTTACTTGTAGCTTTAAATAGTCTGCTCAATTCTTCTTTCATCTCTTTAGTTTTTTGTTTTGTTTTCACAAGCTCGGTTTGTCTGTAAAGAAGAGATCGTGTAGAATCCTTTAGTATTTTGTTGATAGTTTTTGGTTCTTTCTTATTTGATCTACATGGGAGACTGGTATTGATATTGTTAGTTAGTTTATTGTAAAAAGTTTGAATATCTTCATCTTCTTTGTGTTGTCTTTCCAGTTGTTGTATGTTTATTTCCAGATTTTTTGAATATATCGACATTTCTTCCTCCGTTGCTAGCATCATAGAACCTGCTTTGAACTTAGTTCTACTTATTTTTGTTTGGTCTAAAATGTAAGTAGCTCTAACCAAGCGATGGTCGGATATAAACCCGAAGCCATGTAGTACTTCTACGTTTCTAATCTTCGAAGGCTTGTTCGATAAAATAAAATCGACTTCGTTTTTTACATTGCCACATGGGGAGAGCCAGGTCCATTTACGATTTTCTCGAGCTTTAAAAAAGGAGTTCATGATTGACATTTTGTTTTCCAAAGCATATTGAATTAGTTTCTCTCCTCTTTCATTTCTGTTTCCATATCCAAGTTTTCCCAAAGCAAGGTTGTCGCTGTCTTCTGGTTTAGATTGGCCGATTTTTGCATTAAAATCGCCAATAACTAGGACATTTTCTTCGGCATGTCCTTGAGCTACCCATAGTGTCCTGTAGAATGAGTCGATTTGTTCATCTGTAGCCTTCTCAGTAGGTGCGTATACTTGGATTACAGTCAGCTTTTGGTTGTTGAATTACATCTGAATTATAGCAACCCGGTCAGAGAGTGCTGAGAAACTTATAATTTTATTTTTATGGTCTTTTTTTATTAAAAATCCAACTCCGTAATGGCCAGGTATTTCACCGTTGTAGCAAAATATGTAGTCTTCATGTTCTTCAATTGCGCAACCCATTCTTCTGACTTCTGCCAGGCCGAGTATATCGATTTTAATTTTTTGTAATAGATATGTCAGTTCCAAAAATTTTTCTGTTGTCGCTAGAGATCTTACATTAAATGTTCCTATCTTAAGGTTATGTTGAGCTTGTTTTATTCTTCTGGTTGTATTTTCAGTATTTGCTGAAGGGTTTTGGTCTTTATCCCCCACGGGGACCAGCCGGCTTGGGGGAGGGTGTTGTTTATCTGCTTTTTTGTTGTATTTAATAAATTTTAGTACTTCCGATCGCCGGTATTTGGTTGCTATTGTTTAGTTGATGTCGAAATGGTTGAGAGGGAATGAGATCGACTCCTCATGATATCGAATGCGTTGATTCTGTTGTTCTTATGTGAGCTTTGCAACTGTTGTTTTCTTGGTTGTGTTTCTACTTGCGGTGAAATGGATGCCTCTCTCTTCCTCTTGTCTGTAGCTTTGAAATTTTCCCTTACTATAAGTTTGTCATACTTTATGTAGGCAAAGTTTCCCTTTTTCCTTTCTTCTGTTAGCTTCGGTTGTAATGACTTTCTTATTTCTAGGGTTTCTTTTGAATAATCCTCTGTTATGTACATCTCTTTTAATTTCTTTTTGGTCCTCAATATTTCTGTCTTTTTCCATGCACTAACTAGTGAAAGAAGCGTAGGTCTTGGTTTCTCATTTTTGGTTTTGTTGCCAATACGATATATTTTATTTATTTCATTTTTTTCTAAAGTTATATTTAATTCCTCCAAAAAACAATTTTTAATGTGCTGGATTAGATCCAAATCAGATTTTTCCTCTTCTACTAATCCATGAATTATTATATTGTTACTTCTCTTATCTCTTTCTAACAACTCCACCTTCTTTTCCAGGTTTTCCACTTTGGATTTTAGTAATTTGTTTTCTTCTAGCACAGGTTTTAATTTCTGATCCATTTTATCAAGTATCGTATTAGATAATTCAGTTATTTGGTTTTTCATTTCAATTTTCATATTATCAAATAACATTTGGAATTGTTCCTCCATGTTTTACGTGTGATGGAACGTAATTGATGTGTCAATAAGTGATATTTAATTTTAATGCATGAATCGTAGAGGCGTGAAGAAACTTTATTACGACTCGTGATGTATAAACGGTGTTTAACTATAAGTCGTGTCGTCTATGCGGGGCTTTAAGCTTCGTTAGGTTGGCAACGGGAACTGTTGTCTATGACCGAATTTGACAATTTGTAAATACTAAACGGTAAACAGTATATTTCCAAATGTTTTTGTTTGGTTTCACTAAATACACTTGTGTTTTGATGCACTTCGAATCACTCTGATTGTAAAACGATGATAGTTCAGGAAAATTACAGTAAGTTTACACTTTTAACAATAACTTTTCCCACCAAATTTAATTAAATTTTACAGAGACGTAACGGAGCAAACTTAGTAGACATGAGGCGACCACCTAGAGAGGGGTCGACTAACACTGCGCTTTCCGGTGTGAGGTCACCATTCTACCACTCTTGGCCCCCAACTTCCACTGGCTCTTTGAACTACATGCCCTGCCTGTAGCCAGCGGCTCCCTGCAACCACCTAGAGAGGGGTCGACTAACACTGCGCTTTCCGGTGTGAGGTCACCATTCTACCACTCTTGGCCCCCAACTTCCACTGGCTCTTTGAACTACATGCCCTGCCTGTAGCCAGCGGCTCCCTGCAACCACCTAGAGAGGGGTCGACTAACACTGCGCTTTCCGGTGTGAGGTCACCATTCTACCACTCTTGGCCCCCAACTTCCACTGGCTCTTTGAACAACATGCCCTGCCTGTAGCCAGCGGCTCCCTGCAACCACCTAGAGAGGGGTCGACTAACACTGCGCTTTCCGGTGTGAGGTCACCATTCTACCACTCTTGGCCCCCAACTTCCACCGGCTCTTTGAACTACATGCCCTGCCTGTAGCCAGCGGCTCCCTGCAACCACCTAGAGAGGGGTCGACTAACACTGCGCTTTCCGGTGTGAGTTCACCATTCTACCACTCTTGGCCCCCAACTTCCACTGGCTCTTTGAACTACATGCCCTGCCTGTAGCCAGCGGCTCCCTGCAACCACCTAGAGAGGGGTCGACTAACACTGCGCTTTCCGGTGTGAGGTCACCATTCTACCACTCTTGGCCCCCAACTTCCACCGGCTCTTTGAACTACATGCCCTGCCTGTAGCCAGCGGCTCCTTGCAACCATATAGAGAGGGGTCGACTAACACTGCGCTTTCCGGTGTGAGGTCACCATTCTACCACTCTTGGCCCCCAACTTCCACCGGCTCTATGAACTACATGCCCTGCCTGTAGCCAGCGGCTCCCTGCAACCACCTAGAGAGGGGTCGACTAACACTGCGCTTTCCGGTGTGAGGTCACCATTCTACCACTCTTGGCCCCCAACTTCCACCGGCTCTATGAACTACATGCCCTGCCTGTGGCCAGCGGCTCCTTGCAACCACCTAGAGAGGAGTCGACTAACACTGCGCTTACCGGTGTGAGGTCACCATTCTACCACTTTTGGCCCCCAACTTCTACCGACTCTTTGAACTACATGCCCTGCCTGTGGCCAGCGGCTCCCTGCGACCACTCAGAGATGGGTCAACTAACACTGCGCTTTCCAGTGTGAGGTCACAATTCTACCACCTTTGGCCCCCAACTTCTACCGGCTCTTCGAACTACATGCCCCGCCTATTGCCGCTTCAGTCACTCGCTGAGCTATTGCGGTTACTTTGGTTCTGCTGTGGTTGTTCATTTCTGATTTGATCAGCAGGGATACTTACTCCGAACATTGCTCTTTCTATCGTCCCGCTGAGTGAATCTGCGCCTTCTCATGAGGCCCGCAGTTAGCTAAAGGTAACAACAATATAGTAGTAACTATTTGAATGTAGATAATCGGTTCGTATGTCAAAAATTCTTAATTTAATGAAAAAAGACTGGATTAAAAAAGGTGTTCTTCGAGGCACGGGGGCAAAATACCATCAATTTTTTATCTCTAAGGCTGATAATTTTTTGGGAGAAAGAGTAGCTAAATTTCCTACCCTGACCTCGTAATCTGGATCTATCTAAGCTAGCAGACAGGCATATTTATTAAAAAAGAAAACTCAATTTGATAGCCAGGACTCGAACCTAGGGTCTCACGATCCGAATCTACATAAGCAAACTACTAGACTAACTCTTGTCTTAATCGGTCTTCGAAAAACTTTTACACCTGTTATTATTCCAGAGATGTCCGAAAGAGAAGAAGAGACGAATATCTTAGCATTCCATGGATTCACCGTGCGGGTGCCGGGTCCATCGCGTGGCTGAGAGAATAACTCCGAACAGAGCCCGAGACTTGTGACACGGGTGTAGGTTTAAGGGTACCCTTAGTGACGGCCGTCAACACTCACCTCCTCTGTTCAAGTTATTCTCCCTGCCCAACCATATTCGGAAGGACCCTACTAGAGCAGCTTTGGACACTCGTTCCAATATGGAGCTTACTGCACTTCTAGTAAGGCCAAGGTCTTTTAGCAGGTTGTAGAGAGACTTCGCTGGTATACCCCTCGCACCCACTTCTACCGCGTATAAACTAACCACATAGCCATTTTTGGTTAGTTCATTAGTAAGGTCATAGTATTTATTCACTTTGAATACATGGTCTTTAGGGATGTTTGTTTCCCACGGCACTGTAAGCTCAACAAGTACTATACGTTTGATTTGTTTGGAAAAAAGAAATATGTCCGGTCTAGATGTCGTAATAGCTAAGTCTTCCGGGATTTTATAGTGCTTTTCATACGTGTCCATTAATATAGTCCAATCAGGAGCAGAGCCCAGAATTGAATAAGGCTTGCTGGTGGAATTTGTACTTGAGCCTGCTTTAACGAAGTTAGTTTGTCTTTTATTCGTCGTCAACCCTTTTTGAGCCCTAGCTACTGAAAGGCTTATAGCTTCACGTATGATTTCTAGTACTCTGTCGTGGCGGCGTGAGTAGAGACCCCTGTCCAGGAGCACCTTGCACCCTACCAATAAGTGCCTTGCAGTGCCCACTGCCTCACCACAGGTATAGCAAGATTTTTCCGAGGCTTTTCCCCATCTTACTAGGTTACTCTGATCTGGGAGAGTCAGTTGAAAGGCATTAAGATAAAATTTCAATAAGGCAGGAGACCAATCGTACAGCAAGGCGCGCCACTTCAGAGCCAGAGGGATGCAGAACTCGCCTAAGTTTAACCACTCGTTTTGCATTTCTAGGTTCATGGCATGCACTTTGTAGTTGTCGTCCTCATCTTGTTTAAGAAAAGATTTTATTATGTCTTGGTCTTCCTTTTTACGTCTTGCACCCAACCCGGTTCTATTTACCTGAGCCCCTGCCATAAATTGTTTGTAAAAATGAAGCCTAGAGTCAAGTTTTCCGGCACCCTCGTCTTTAGGAAGTGATGCAACTAGTTCGTCCTGGGACTTAACTAGAATGTGCGTTCTGGTAACCCTGAGGTGTTTATAGAGTTCCGATGGCCTTTTTAGTTTTAACCCAAAATTGTTGTAATCTCTGAATAGAGTTGAGGGGTCAGCCGAGAGTGCTAGACCAAACCAAGACTTCAATGTTTTTATGACATTTGCATCTAGTTTTGCCAGATGGGTTCTGCCAATATCATAAACGAGGAATGGCCAAGTCAGACGTGAAGTGAGATAGTTGTCATAGACCCACGCTTTTTTTATATTGTTAATGGGCTGTTGGTCTACCTTATTAAGGTCATTTATGAAGTTATCGACGACTACCTCAAGGGATGGTGTGCGTCCTTTGTAATCAATCTTTCTACCGAGGAACTTAAAAGGCAATGCTTCAGCAATGGTGGTTACACTTTGGCCACTAATAGAGAGACCCGGATCATAAGATGTAAATTTAGTATTTCGTCTCCCCAGACATAGACAGTGACATTTGCTTGGCTTTACCCTCAGCCCACCAGTCCATGAGCAGAACTCATCCACTACATTCAATAGCTCCTGACAATGTTTTGGGTTTCGTGTCAGTAAAGCAAGGTCATCTGCAAAAGCTAAGATGGACTCTGTATATTTATTGTTAATTTTAAACCGATAGCCCCATTTCTTTTCTTGAACAATTAATTTATCTATTAGAATATTGATGACTACATTAAAAGCTATTGGGGATAAGCAGCAACCTTGAAACAGCCCCACATTGTAATGTAGGGGTTTTGAGTACTCATTGTTTACTGCTATGGTGAATTTCAATTTTGAATAGTAAGAAGTGATTAAATCAATAACTAGATCAGGAAAATTGTACCACCTCAAGGCGAAAGTCAATAGATCATGCTGGACAGAACCAAACGCATTTTCTAGGTCTATCCAGCAGATCGTAATTTGCCTTTCATATTTTCTAGCATCCTTGAGACTTTCGCCTAGAAGTGAATTGTGTTCCAGGCAACCAGAAATTCCGGGCAAAAACCCTTTCTGGTGATTAGGCCTGAAATACCTATTGTTTATCATGTGCTTTGTCATTTTTGTTTGCAATATACTGAAAAATAATTTAGAAATAGTATTAGTTAGAGCTATCGGTCTAGTGTCCTTTGGATGAGTTACTTCGACTTTTTTTGGGATGAGGACAAAAATCGCTTCGCCAAATGTCGCTGGTATTTGTTGCCCTAGCCAGATCTTATTAAATATGTTTAAGAGATGTTTACGGACTGAAGCACATTTTTTGTACACAATATAGGGGATGCCATCAGGGCCTGGTGCAGATTTAGATGTTTTCTTCCTGATAGTATTGTTTATTTCCTCTATGGTGGGTGGAATACTTTGAAAGTTTGCTAGAGGATTGGTAGGCCTTAGTGTATGAGGATCGGAATATAGCCTCCCCTGTCTTGGTACCTCATATGTGCTTTTAAAGTGGTCGTAAATCTGCTCATTGGTTAGGACAAGTTTTCCCTTTTTTTCCTTGAAAATGCTTTTTGAGTACTCAAAGGGGTTTTTATCAAAATTGACTTCGTGTTTAGCCCTGTATAAGTTATCGCGGCTTTCTGATATTTGAAGAGATATTCCTTGAATGAGTTTAAGGATTGATCGTAAAGCTCTGGACAGTTGATGACTAAGATGGTTGTCGCCCATAGACTTTGCTTTACGAAGCTTCTTTATTAACTCCCTTTTCTTCCTCCGCATTCTCAATTTAAACGTGTTTTCCTTAGGTTTTTGAGCATAACAAGTCGGTGGTGGGTAGTATTCCGAAAAGTACGCGTGAATTGTATTTTGAAATGTGGAAACTTGGTCGTTCAGATCTTGTTTGTGTCCTGGGTGTTCCAGTAGGACCGCCAAGTTTTGGTCATGTTCTTTCCAGGTGGTATTTTTCAAGCTGGGAATGCTAAGACGTGTCCTGATGTTAATGGACTCCTGGTAACTGTCGCACAATGGCTCACCAAGGGATTTGTGAGGGTAAACTCTATCCGTGGTGATCGTTGAAGAACTGACCGACGGCTGTCGTGCTTCAACACCATGTGTTTTAAGATGTTTTTGGTACCAGGCTCGTCTCTTGTAAGTTTTCCCGCACGAAGGGCATCTTAAGTCCGAATTCGCGCCAGAGTCGTCATTATTATCATCCGATGGGCAGATCTTTCTAACTAACTAACTACACTCAATATCATGTAAAAATTTGTAAAAACTAAAACTTTTTTGAAAATGGCACACGTAGTCATGTATTCCACAAGCCAGCTGAATTCACAGTAAACTAGATTTGATGTAGTCCTCTACCAAACCCCTAGTAAATCTACAAATCGGTACAGCTGTGAATTGACCAAGATTCTGTTATACAATAAACAACACGTATAGATTAACTGCAAAGTATTTACACCTTTATTGATGTGTATATAAAAGTCATAGTTGTATGAATGTTAGTAGTATTGGATGTCACCGCAAAACTGTATGGAAGCCACATGTGTACGAAGGAATTACTCAAGTGCAGGATTCGAATTTGTGGCGGATGTCAAATAAATCATGTTACCACTTCATGAATAGTGCTTCAATGGAAGTTCTGTGTTAAGAGACCAATGATATCTTTTAGAAGTATGTACTTAGCTATAAAATTGACACCCTCCGTGGCGCAGTTGTTTTATAAGACGAAGGTCCTGGATTCGATTTCCGGCTGGGCCGATTGAGATTTTCTTAATTGGTCCAGGTCTGATTCGGTCATGGCTAGTTACCACCCTGCTGGCAAAGACGTACAGCCAAGCGATTTGGCGTTCTGTTACGATGTCGTGCGGAAACCGATGTGAATTTCATCTTGTTCCTAACAAGTTAGCCGCTCTATCTTAGAGAGCATCATCGCTTACCAACCGATGAGTTTGTCAAAGGCGAACTTGTAGTCAATCAAATAAAAAATTGTACAAATAAAGTATGTATGAGTTACATAGAAAGTCTGGGTACTTACCCACATAGGTAGTTATAATTTACAAGAAAAATGTAGTCCAATGGAAAGGCCAGAAGTAGTTTGGAAGTTAAATAAAATACCAGTAATAAAAATTCCTACATTCTCAACGACACAATATATTTCGCTCCAATTTACTCGAGTTCGGACTTCAGTACCATCCTACGACAAAACTAAACGATTCCGTATTCCCCACAGCTCCGTATAAATGTTTCATTAGCATGAAAAGTGCATTTCAAAATAATGAGGCAAAAAAGCGTATCAATTTACTTCAGAAAAGGCTTAAACCGTACATTGGTTTTTTTGTACACTGCCCGACTTTATAATCCAAGTGATAACTTACTCGAAAGAACAAAAAAAAACTACTGGGAAATCGAGTTCAATAATAAATAAGGCTTTCTGGGCAAAGGGTGAAACTTCGACGGTTGTGTAAAAAGTGGAATGGATGCGATACGGGAACCACGGAAAAGTTTGGAGTTAACTTTTTGCTTTTAAACGACTTAAATACTTTACTTGTGCCGAATTTAAGGATAAAAAGTTGTACGTAGTTAGTTGGTTTGTAGATTGAAACTTAATTTAGTTCTGGTCTTTTATTAAGCTAAGATAGATTCTTATTCAGCTAGTTATAAATGTACTCAAGGTGTATAGTATCAAAGAGTACACATAATCTTTTCACTCCGTCTTCTACTGCCATTCAACTGGACTCTTTGGAGTTCATGATCCCTTGAGACAGAAATTACTTTCTCTAACGAGGAATATTTTTATTAAAATGTGATAAGCAAAGTCATTTACTCGGACTGATAAAAACCTTTCGATGTTCTAATTTAAATTATGTCTGGAGAGTCAATATTTTGATAGGTATATAATAAACTGCCTGAAATTTTGAACTTTTTCAACTGCATCACGGAGGCCGTTTGCGCAGTGGATTTAAAAGCCGGAGATCCTGGGTTCGCTTCCCGGATTGGACGATTAAGATTTTCTAAACTGGTCCAGGTCTGACTGGCGGGAGGCTTCGGCCGTGGTTAGTTTACAAAGACGTACCACCAACCGATTTAGCATTCCGGTACGATGTAGAAACTGAAGGAGTGTGGATGTGTGGATGATATCCTACTCCTAACAAATTAGCCAGTTTCTATCTTAGATTGCATTATCACTTACCATCACGTGTGATACCTAACTGCAATCACCGGCTAATTTGTAATTAATAACCAAAAGTCTCGATAACCCAAAGGAAATTGAGGTTCTTTTCCACTAAACTACTATATTTTGCTAAGTAATGCAATGCTTTTTTGCTAGTAGACCTTGTACTAGACTTAGTAAGAGAGAAAAATTACTTCTGATAAAAACGAAAGTATTTGCAGACGAAGTCGCGGTTGTCTAATTGTTGCATTGTTCTTTATCTTACAATACAATACAAAAATGAAGATCCTAAACGATTCTCATGACAAAAATACGACACATATTATACAATAATGATAACATCGGCCTTTTATTTTAATTAGTATATTATTCGATTATTTTAAGGGCCAATCGGCAAAACTGAATTTAATTTTATAGCTTTTATTTTAATATTTATAAAGGCGAAACTGGATCTTAACTCAAAAACTAACGATAAGCGTCCGTCTTCCGAACAGCCTTACGCACTCTTGCATAAAACCTTTCGTGCTTATACCAAGTTAGTTTCAACTTTACAGTTCTTTATTTACGGTTCATTTTCCTCTGTTACGTTCATTTGGTCCGTATTATTGTGTGGGCGACAGTAAATTCGCCTTTTTATACGGCGAGCATATGTTATTGCCGTTCGCGGCGGCATTGAAAACGCATTGGTGGGCCCGAACCGGTTTGCATTATACCGTCCCAATGTACCCGACGTAGTGTACAGACAGAGAGAAAGTGCTTAGAAGCAATAATTTTGTTAAATTATAATGCATGGTGTATTATGCTAAGAAAGTAATTTACAAAGTCTGTGCAGTGAGAGCTTGTGATGGCAGACTTTTTTTCATTTTTTAAAAAAAGCTGGAAGTTTGACATCCGTCTCCTACCGTTTTTTTTTATCGACTACAAGTTAGCCCTTGACTGCTATCACACCTGATGTTAAGTGATGATGCAATCTAAGATGGAAGCGGGCTAACTTGTTAGGAGTAGGATGAAATCCGCACCCCTTTCGGTTTCTACACGACATCGTACCGTAACGCTAAATCGCTTGGCGGTACGTCTTTGTCGGTAGGGTGGTAACTAGCCACGGCGAAAGCCTCCCACCAGCCTACCGTTGGTACAAGTAAATATAGTAGGCAACTATGGTATTTGAGTCATCGCTTCGGCAAGCTTTCAAGGTCCAGATTTTGCTGTTTCATTATCGTTGGGAAATACATTTAAGCATCCCCGTAAACGGGACTCGCTGGCTGAGCTGCAGCCAGAATACCCACAAAACCCAACAGCCATCTGGAACGTCACAGGATCGCGAAAATTTGTCTTGACGTCCTGACGCGACCAGACTAAAAATTTCTCTACTCTCTCTCTGTCTCTGCAGTCGTTTCTTCATGACTGAAGATCGTGGTCCTGGTACGATCCAAGTCTCGAACGAGTCCACGCCTTCCACCTGCTCCTGTTGGTGGCCATCTTTGCTAGCGAATAGAATGACTGCTTGGACTCACTCAGCTGATCAGCCCATCATGTTGGGGAACGGCCTCTAGCTCTTTTTCCGTCCGTGCTGCCCGTTATTATTAGCTTTTCCAAATTACTGTCTTCCCGCCTCATGATGTGTCCAAAATAAGCCAGAATCCGTTGATAGCAGATGGATGAAAGCCTAACCTTGATTCCGAGCTGCGACAGAATAAATGCGTTCGTGCGCTTAGCTGTCCAAGGTATACTACTAGACCAAAAACTTGTGCTCTTGGATTTTGGAACATTTTCCTTTCTCAAAACAGGCGAAAATCCCGTACAACAAACTCTAGGTCAGGGTCCTAACTCTAGACCTTGCTAACTTGAGCGCGGCCTGTAAAAATAACCGCTTAAGCTCGTGAATGAGGCTTTTTCAGGAAATCGAAAAAGATTCTTTAGTCAGAGAGGTAAAGTACTTGATGAGGTATTGAAACATGAAATATCCGGTGATGATTTGTCATGCTGTCGGTACTGAAACTCAGATATCATAGCCGGGTACCCGTAGAAACAAAACGCGAACTCGGGTCCCTGACCTTTACAAATGCTTAATCAGAACGCAATAACAATAGACTTGTATGAAAACAATATCACCACGCAGTATTGAATTATATTAAACTTTTATAGACCAAAGCGTGAACTTTACTGTTGTATAGATAACATATCGATATCAATGAATACATTTATTGTTAAGTTGATCTGATCATATTAAGTCGTGACAGAATTTAAGTAAAGAAAATAATTTTGACGGCCTCCATGGTGCAGTGGTATGCGTTGTGGATTTCCAAGACGGAGGTCCTGAGATCTATACCTGGCAGGGCCGACTAAGATTATCTAAACTGGTCCAGGTCTGGTTGGTGGGAGACTTCGGCCGTGACGTACCGCAAAGCGATTAAGCGTTCCGGTACGTTGTCGTGTAGAAACCGAAGAGTGTGGATTTCTCCAACTTACTCTCAGTACTCGTCACCACTTACCATCAGGTGTGATTGCAATCAAGGGCTATAACTTGTAATAAATAAAAAAAGAAATGTTGTAATTCTTTTGAGAAAATAAAGATCTTAAACCTGACAATTGATTATTAATTTGGTTTGGAGTTAATGAAATCTTACTGAATACCTAGTTTTTTTTAAATTAACTAATTTCAATTAAATTATATAATACACTGAATTTATTCAAAATCAAACCGATTCGGTTGTATATTGTGAATGTATTGTTTTATTAAAATCTATCTTGTCTTTTCTCTACTAGTATAAATTTAGCTGTATTGTTGATTACCTTTCGATTAAAGAATAATGCAACAATTAGATAATAATAGGTATTATCTAATTAACGTGATTAAGAATCTGATGTGCTCGCTAATATTATGTACTGTAAATTTTTAGAAAAAAAAGCTCTATAGCCCAATGTTTGATCGAACTCAGGACCTCATTAATCGTATTTCGAATGTAACTGTAAGGTAATATACATTATAATATAATCAGTTAACATCGTTGATTTATAGCATCAAGCGGAATATAATCCGAGAGTTATAATAAAAAGAAAACAAAAACGTATTTTACAAACAAAGCCGGTACATGCTTGTCATTTCATCGCGTAAATAAAAGGGCCTTTAGAACTCACGACTACGATAAGCATACGACAGTGTGCGATTTTTTTATCGTACGTTGTCGTATTAATATTATAAAAACATAAACATAATTATCAATATTTACACGAGCAATAGGGGTAGATTTCTATATATAGGGGTAGATATAAAGGAAAAAATATTTAAAGCTCAAGCACACAACACTATTCTTAGTAAAGTACCGCTATTCTGTGGCAATACATTAGTAATTAGACAGTGATAGTTTCTTATCCGTCTCAAGCATTCTCGACTTATCGACGAGAAATCATGGTTAGAGAATAGCTCTATTGGAATGCGAGATGTAAAGGCTAACTACGGTTAAATCTGCAAAGTACGTTATCAGCTAATGTTTATGATAATGATCTGCAACGATGGTTTAACGTGCACACAGGCACAAGGGTATAACACTAACAAGTAACTCCGTGCTGCTACTGATTATTTGGAAGAATCAATGTTTTTAGTATATTGACTTGAGACTCAAAGCTATGACCTTGGTCCGAAATCACAACGGCTCCTGGACAAGTAAGGCAGTTTATAGGTATAATAAAGTATAAGCGCTGCTTCCATCCAAATGGTTTTGCATTTTGGTTCCTGAATACATTTTAAGTATAAATCTGTCTGAAAACTTCCATAAAGCTAACTCAAATTGTTTCTTATATTATTTTTTCCTAAATATTACTAGAAATTCCCAACCCTACCTTTCATTCTACTTTTGTGCAAATGTCGCGATTTAAGAGAACCATAATTGCTATACCAAACTATAAATTATGTGCTAAATTTCATAAAGAACCGTAAACTTCCATTAATATATCTATCCAAACCTTTATTAGATTAGTGAAAAAGATAGATATGACACGTGTCGTACGACCCCTGTCGGACGTTCAAGAGGCTTGGGTCGGTCCGTATAAAGACAATAAAACTCCGAAACTTGATATTTTAACGAGGGGCATCACTTTAAATTTATAATGCAACCTTTTGTATTCGACACCCGGTTAACAATTCGCGACTACTGGGCTTACGTACTAACTTTACAAAGCTTATAAAATCTCATACTCATTACAGTCAAATAAAGACCTCTGCGGCATCTGTTTGTCCGTAGGCGATAAACTTTGAAACAGATTTTCATGGGGTTTTCAAATAAAGTATAATATAATACAAGTATCATTAATCATTCATTACTTCTCTGCCGTGTTCGGCCTTTATATAAGCCAAAAATGCCACAGAGGACATTCTCTGTTAATTCAGACGTGAGGCGTATTCGGTCGTGCGAACAGTATAATATAATACAAGTATCATTAATCGTTCATTACTTCTCTGCCGTGTGACTTATGTACCCTATTTTCGCGCGGAATGTCCTAACGCGACACGTTATTAGTGTAATTATACGTGATATTTGAGGGTGGTTTCGCTTTAAGATGTTCATGACGCAAATCTAGATCAGCCCTCCGCTTGCTCTCAAAACAAGAGGCACTCTGCTGAACTAAGGACCTCCACCCGGCTCTGTTTGCGGCTAACCTCTCCCAGTGCAAAGAATTTATGTTACAGTTAGCCAAATGCCTCTTCTGCACATCTTTATACCTCAGGAACTGTCTGCTTTGTTTCCGTTTATCGTTATAGAGTCTAGAGTAGAATAAGCGTTTGGCTAACCTTACGTTACGCATTCTAACTAAATGCCCAGAGCAACGTAACTGTCGCCTCATCATGTACTCCTCAATGCCACTAACATTCGCCCGGCGTAAAATGTCGGTGAAAAGTACAAGTATATCTTTCTAAAGTATAATTTATACTTATGTAGGTACTGGATTTCGAATAATTTATCCAGGTATTGTGTAAATACGAGGCTCACGTATGACTATAATTGTTAAAAGTGTCGGAAAAGCGATGTAAGAGCTTTCATCAAAATAGCTCCCTAACCCCTTTGTGATATAACAATACGATGTATGGCAGGAATGTTCCATATTATTATAATAACATAAAGTCTGCAAAAGCATTTAAATCTCTCCTATAAATATAACATAATAATACCAAAGTTTACGAGTCATTTTACTGAAGTTCTAGATCCAACGGCCAATATCCTTTTAGTGAGGTTGAAAGGTTGATACACTGATTATCTCGCGGACAAAGTCACGGATGACTGCTAGTATCACAATACGACATTCAATGTAATGTAAATGTAACTGTCCGTGTTTTATAAATATTAAATTTCTGTTTGTGTGTAAAATTTGTGATAAGTTTTTGACAGGTCTGAACTTGACTACGATATCGGCGTATGATAAGATATTTGCAGTCGAAGATGGAGAAGACCTAACCTGGAAGCCGTTTTCATCTTTATAAACTCATATCTTTTCTATTTTACAAAACATTGTAAAGCTAGAAAATTATTTACTTCCTTCAAAAGCATGAAGCCTATTTTTTTTATTTATTACAAGTTAGCCATTGACTGCAATCATACCTGATGGCAAGTGATGATACAATCTAAAATAAAATTGGGCTAACTTGTTAGGAATACGATGGATTCCTTTCCATCTTCTGGTTTCTACACATCTTACTGGATCGCTAAATCGCTTGACGTCTTTGTCGGCAGGGTAGTTACAAGCCACGACCGAAGCCTCCAACCAAACAGACCTGGACCGATTTAAAATAACTACTCTTCCACCCGGGAATCAAATACAGGACCTTCGTCTTATAAATCCACCGCGCATAGGTACAACTGCGCCACGAAGACCGTCAAAATGTGACGGAGGCTGTATCAGAATTGTTGCTGTTTTGAGTTGATGTTATGTTGTTTGTTAAATAAAATTTAACCATTTGACGACCTCCGTGGCGCAGTGGTATGCGCGGTGGATTTATAAAACGGGGGTCCTGGGTTCGATTCCCGGCGGGGCAGATTGAGATTTTTCTTAATTTGTCTTAGTCTAGCTGGTGGGAGGCTTTCGCCGTGGCTATTTACCACCCTGCCGACAAAGACGTATCGCCAAGCAATTTAGCGTTCCGGACGATTTCGTGTAGAAACCGAAAGGTGTGTGGATTTTTGTCCCACTGCTAACAAGTTAGCTCGCTTCCATCTTAGACTGCATCATCACTTAATATCAGGTGTGATAGCAGTCAAAGGCCAACTTGTAGTCGATAAAAAAAAGCCACCAAATGTACCGTGACATTAAAATTATTGTAATAGCCTTAATTATCATTAGTGTATTTTTAATTCCTTATAGATAAGAAGCTTTAAAGCTTTAGTGCATGTTGGGTGGCTTAAGGTGTGTGTGTTAGTAAATTTCACTGGGCTCAACAGGTGAAGTTGCTCTAGGAGGCAGTAAAAATACCTATAACTTCAACCAAGTGATAGATCTAAAAACTTCTTCTCCACCTATTTCAAAAAGGCAGAACTCTTAAATGGGAGCCTTTATGATCAATGTTCCTAGCTGTTCTAGTGGACAATATAATATTAAACTCAGTTTTAGTTTATTGTAGAAAGTATAAAATTATTGTCATAAAAACAAAAAACCCGACTGCTTAGAAGTTAAGAACTGAAAACGGAAACGGAACGGTACACTTGGTATACTTTTTGACATTTTTTGTTAAAACCGCAATATAAACATGATATGATATTTATATTTTTGAAATGGTCTTTTTACGACCTTTCATTTGATACCCATATTGCTAAGATAAAAGAAAAAAATACACACATATTTTAGCCGCCATTTTGAAAATTCATATCGCCTATGTCACTTTCACAATTTTGCCAAAATCAACGACACCTCACATGTCAAAATCCGTTCAGTCGTTTAGGCTGTAGCGCGTACCGAAGAAATTGACATACATACATACATACGCTCGAAAAACATTACCCTCCTTCTGACGCAGTCGGGTAAAAATTAGTATTGCGAGGCTGCAAAGTTCAGTCAATTTAGTATAGAAAAGGTATTCCTAGTTATTGGAAATAAAATAGCAATACTACGAAAATAATAAATATAACGATATAACCGATAAAAGAAAAGGCCATTGAACATAATATCGGTTTAAACAACGTTCCTTATACGATATCTGTTCGGACATCGCATACCGCAGATATACCGAACGCAGCGGCCTACGATTATTGTTTATCCAATTTAGATCGCGTATACGGGACATAACTCGAGATTTCTGAAAACAAAAGGATACGAGGGCCATAAATACCATGGGGGGAACATTTGCGCCTACAAAATGCGCATACAGCCACCATGTCGTCATTACCTTGGTAAACAAATCACGGTATTACGATCGTTTATATTCGATCGATGCGATAAAGGTTTTCTTTAACTTCTTCTTCTCTTTTTTTTTAACTTCTTCGACAAGTTTTTTTTTTGTTTTTGTAATAGATACGTGTATCTCTTAAACCTCAATCTACACATATAAATAAAACTGACTTGTCTGTTTGTAATACTGAAATAACCGTTTTACACATGCTTATGAATATATATACGATACGGTACATACATCAAAATAACAATACAATTTTTGTCTGTCTGTTTGTTCCGGCTAATCTCTGAAAATACGAGTCGGATTGTAAAAATCTTTTGTTTATGATAGTCAGACTCCCGAGGAGCGACATAGGGTATTTTGTATCCTACGGGAACAGGAACTACGCGGGTGAAAGCGCGGGCGACCGCTAATAATATTATAAAGCCAAAAATTAGTATGTAAGTGTGTATGTTTACTTCTTTACGTCGCTACTTCTGAACCAATTTGGCTATGATTTGGATCAGAGGTAGCATCCAACTCTGGTTAACAGAGGTCCTGGGTTCAATCACCGGCGGGGCAAATTGAAATTTATTGTCTTGGTCTGGTATGTGGGAGACCTTCGCCATGGCTAGTTACCACCCTACAGATACATGTACCGCCAAGCAATTTAGCGTTCCGGTACGATGTCGTGTAGAAACCGAAAGGTGTGTGGATTTTCGTCACACTCCTAACAAGTTAGCCCGCTTCCATCTCAGATTGCATCATCACTTAACATCAGGTGTGATAGCAGTCAAGGACTAACATGTAGTAGAAAAAAAAATGTTTCTTCGCTACTATACCGTGATGTGCAAAAATCATCGCGACAGAATTTAAACTGGGTTTTTTGAATTTTGCGGCGCAGCGTTTTTGTAAATCAACTTATTCGTTACGCCCAGACTTCCAGACTTCATTGTTCTGGTCTCAAAAAAAACAGGTTATAATGGTTTATAATAATTTCAACTCAACAGCTCCATGGTTAAAAGAGAAGGGGTTTGATCCCCATCGAATTATAATAATTGTCATATCTTTTTATTCGTCTTTTCGCTTATTGACACGACAAGTTTATAAATTATTCCGCGTCGTTTCTTTGTTACTTCAGATTTGATTCAGCAGTTTCAGACATAAGCTAGAACAAACATACAGACATACAAACAAAATTTAAAAATTTTTTTCTTTGCGCTTTCAATAAAAAACTTTTAATTTGAAAATACAAATTATAGGTCAAGAGTATCCTAAACTGATGAACTTGTATGAAAGGATTAATGAGAGTGGAAGAACTTTAAAGGAAAGGATTAACGAGAGAGGAAGTAAGCAAGGACCGTGGCAAATGGAAGGATGTAGTCTCTGCCTACCCCTATGGGAACGAGGCGTGATCTTATGTACATGTACTGTTATTTTACTTATTTGTATATACAGATTAGAAAAACCTCATTCCAGATGGATTGAATCCATATTTGTATGCAATAGAAGCATAATAATTCACGCAGAACACAAAAGCGGGGAGTAGCGAAAATCGAGCACGTCAACACGTATTCCGTCGAATCGCACTCCCAATGATGCAATTCGGATGCTCCTCTGAATGACATTCAGCCAACGTTGCTCCGAGGCAAATAGCTGAGGAGAGCGTGGAAGAAGTGTTACCTACTACTAAGGTAAGAAAAGATAGGTCACCTTTTGAATACACGCCTGTGATTTCATTTTTAATAATATGCTCTTAACCACGACATTCTTTAACTACACGTTATAAACGTTCTTTTGGTCATTACTATAATAATGATGAAAGCAGTATAATATCAGTGTATCTGATATACAAGATTTAAGCGTAAAGACGGCGCTTAGATCTTCAAGGAAGTGACATTTATACGAACCGACGATAAAAACGGAGGAGGTTCTCAATTTGACGCGTATTTTTTGTATGTATGGCTATTGTATGTACGCATAACTTTTTACAGAGTAGTTCGATTTTGATAATTTTTTTTTGTTAGGCTTTTTTGATGGTCTTATAGTAATCCATCTTAGAAGATTTGATGATGATATCCTGCGAAAATCGAAGGAACTCTTCAAATTTTATGGGCACACTTGCAGCGATTTCGGTTTTTGTGTAAGTATCAGCAGCTTTTTGGGTACAATTGCCGTATGCAATATACTATGAGAGTATAGTACAAGTACGTTACGAGGCGACAAATCACTAAAAAGTTATAAATAATTTTTACCAAAAAAATTAACCGACTTCAAAACGCACTAAAAAGCAAAAAATAACTGTGTCATTTAGTTACTTTAATTTACTTTAGCATATCTAGGAGTCGATGCCAGACAAGGTTTCTACTTTAAGGACGTTACCTAAATCCCACAAAGTGCTTTGCTACTTCATTAAATAAACGTTTTTTGAACTTGGATGGCACTGACATTATAAATATGCTAAAGTAAATTAAAGCAACTAAATGACCCAATTATTTCTTACTTTTTTGAGCGTTTTGAAGTCAGGTCATTTTGTTATTAAATTTTTTTTTACTACTACCTTAAGAAAATATTTTTGACTTTGAGCGTGGCTGAAATCGCCACCTGCTCTCCAGTTATATAACTTTGTTTTATTTTGCACATCATAATATTTCTGCGCGCAAATGTCGGAATACATGTGATATTTTTCGTCGCGCGCTAAACAAGTTGAAAGATTTTGAACGTTAAAATGTTACCTTTTATTTTTGAAGTGGCAGATGCTCTCGACTTCGTTAGTATAACAGAATATTGTGGAATATGTACTCGTGGGTACTCCTACTGTACTTCTCGTTTGGAGCATTCCACTGAAATATCTAGGTACGTAGGTATGCACTCTGGTCTTTTGAGTTTGCCTTTACCGAGATTTAGTCATGGCTTTTCTGTATTTCACAATTTGTGTATGCATTAAAATTATTAACTTAACAAATTTTTGTTTTTATTGAGAAAGAATACAATAAGGAACTTAAGCTAACTTACCCTAATAACTATAAAAATCATGTCCACGTGGAATGGTGGCAAGAATACTGGCTACATTTCCGCGTTGGATAGCCAGGCTAATCCTTTGCGCAAATAACGAGCCAGCCCTTCAGTCACCAGTTGAGGCAATTAGACAAAAGTTATATAAAAAAATAACAAGTTAAAATATATCATTGTGAATATCTCTCAATACACGACTTTGACAACCTCCGTGGCGCAGTGGTAGAGAGGTTATTTAGATAGATAATTTGTCGGATATCTCTCAATACACCCTACCGACAATGATGTACCGCCAAGCGATTTAGTGTTCCGATACGCTGTTGTGTAGAAACAAAGGTGTGTGGATTCGCCCGGGTTGCATCATCATTTAACATCAGGTGTGATAGCAGTTAGGTGATAACTTGTAGTCGATAAAAAAAAATACTGACAGACATTTACCTTTATGTCGTCTCATTAAAGGGTGGAGACATGACTTGGTGAAATAGCCTGATATTGAATAATGTCAAGACAGAAATTGTATCCGAAGTGATGGACTTTTACGTTGGCCAAGTTATCAAGTCGAGATCTACTTACCATCAATCGATATTAGACTTCCGGTAGAAGTTTTATATCGATTACCTTGTTAAGGTTTCTTCTTTAAGGGTGCTAACTAGAACCCACAAATATTTCGTTAAATAAACGATTCTTAAATGTAGATGACACCGATCAGTCATAGATATGCTTAAAGTAAATTAAAGCAACTAAATGACGCAACTATTTTTTACTTTTTAATGCGTTTTGAAGTCGGTTAAATTTTTTTTATTCAATTTTATTTTTGTACTTTTTGTGTGGAATTAAAAGACAATCCAATAGCATCCAAACATCCTTGTCATTTAAAAATTTGTCAATTGTGTATAAAACTTAATTGAATTGATTAATTACTAGTTTTATATTTCATCCTTGAGCGTGACGTCACAACTTCCAAAAAGCATGTTAGTGTGAGGTCACTTGTGCTCCAAGACAAGGGGTTACAAAACAAAAAAGCGCGGAATTTAAAAAGAGAACTCCGCCACCACTGTAGAACATCCAAAATAACAAGCGATGATGGCGGCCGTGGAACAATGGCCGCGGTGTATCGATGGCACTTGTCAAAAATAAAAACGCATCCGCGGACCGCCGCGCCGCGCCGAGCGGGCGATAAGAGGGTATATTTTTTTTTCGCCCGCTCCGTTCGCGTGGGAGAATTTTGGATCGAAATCGGAATAGCGACGTTTTGGCACGACGTCATTTCGGCGTACCTGCGCGGAATAATATTTCTGTTTTAGCGTACCCACTCGTACTTTGTAGAGGTTTCCTAAGAAACCTATTAGATTTTTTTTACATTCTGCTTTGTTAGTATACATGGGACATATCGGAAGAGAAATAATTAGAATTTGTTTGTGATGTTTCATTGGTTGACATCATAGAGTGATCCACCACACCGCTCCAATGCTGGTTTGCCGGCTTAGGGTATATATCATCACCTTCACGTGGTGCCATCCTCAGAACAAAGTTTGGTGGTCAGTATACAAAAAGCGTATATACTAATCTAATGTTAATATGTAATTATCGCTATCTGACACCAACGATAAAGCTGGGATCGATGGCTTAACATGCTCTCCGAGGCATGCTGACCAGTAACTTCGCCAAATCCATGACGACAATTTTCACCAACAGTTTCTAGAAATAAAGAATCCCAGCATTACACAGACCATAAATTAACTATCGATTAATAATCTACTAGCACCATCAATCAATTAATTCGCAATTTACGAGTTAATACATTGTCCATTAATAAACATTTAATTACTAAGACTAATGTATCCGATACAAAGATTTAGCTCAGCTCATTGATTCCGCGTCTGATTCAGCATGATTAATGGCATCCACGACTCTGGAGTAATCTACTTCTATAATTACTTATTGTGAGACAGATCGCTAGAGTTATATTTCTTTGTTAACTCCAGGGACGATGTTTAGCAACATCTATTTTACTTTAACAGCCCATTTTGTATCCATAATGACCTAGTACCTGAACTACTATACTACTATAATAAAGGCGGAAGTTTCTGAATGAGTGTGGAAGTTTGAAATTTTTTCACCCAAAAACTACAGAATGGATTTTAATAAAATTCACAATTTAATTATAGATTATTCTAGGTAACTGTTATACTTATTATAATTACCATAATAGCTCATCGAGTCGCAAAAATGGAATTGCAGTGGTCAACGCACTTCTAAGGACAGATGGACGTTGGGGTTCCAAAGTGCCGGCCCAGCGACTCCGTTCCAGAAAGCGTATTTTTGATCGACTCCCACTGTACTTACAAGAACGATGACATCGAGCGGGTTACGGGTAGCTGTTGAATGCAAACAAATAAACAATTCAAGACTGTGGTGTCTGAATGAATGATAATGATGAACAATGAAATATTCTTTATTGGACACTAAATCAAATAAACTTACATAATTAAATATAATTTAAAACCAATGTAAAATCATGGCCAATGGCGATCTCTTCCAGGCCAATTATATTAAAGAGAAAAAGTGTACACATTGGAGTACGTTCAGGGGTTCGTACACAAGTTGACCGCACAGCGTCGTTGGTATAAGAACTACTCATAGGTGTGATCAAGTTGTTTTTTAATCTATCGCCCGACGGAGATAAGCCCTCAAGTAGGTAGACGCTGTCTGAGTTCCCGTGGCGGCTTTCGTTAGTTAGGTTTCCATAAGTCCTAGAGGAGAGCTTGCTTTTTGTGGGCGACGCTGACTGGTTTATGGTAGTAGTACTAACGTTCCCATAATGCAGTCCCAGGCGATGAGTTGGAACATCGTGGGGTTTTAGTCGGTTGAAGTCCGACATATCTTATATATTATATATACATATCTTCTTGCCTCCCCATGGCGAGAAGGTATCCATGAGGATTTCCCAACGTTAAAAAAAAAAGGGGGTTCGTACACAAAGATAAAAGACAATGCTAATGTCCAGAAATTAACGTCCATTAGCTGATATTGATGATGTAGAATGATAATTACGTCTCTCTATCTCCAGGCACGCTCTCATAACTGAGTGTCGTGGTCGTGGTGGCAAGTAATTTCCTGACATACAATATTCTTCTACTTTCTACAGGTCCTGGTTATTTGAATGGCACTGTAGAAGCTATAACCAATCACCTATTTTAGCTAGTCAATCTATCAGAGATCTATCTTGTGGTATATATAATTCGTCTAAAATATTGCATATTTCTACAACACAATTTACAACATTACATTCATAATAATGATAATATATTCTAAAAGGCAATATCCAACATCGTTAGTTCTATTCACAGTGCAATCGTTAGCTACAATTCAAAGCGGGCCATTATCTGTTTTGTCTTGTTTTAAATATCTGTTAACTGCATCCCTTCCACATGATCGATCGACGCTGTAAAGTAGCCCTGCAAAATTTATTTCTTCTTATTCTTGTATAGCAATATCAACCTTACTTCATTCACTTTTGAATTCAAATTTAAGTGAAACATGTTGCGTACTATCGATGCACTATTTGTGATAATCTTAAATGCCTTTCTCTGCATTTCTTTTATTGCTGAAGGATCTCTATTGGCATGCTATTTATCAAGATTATCATCGTCTTAAAACTAATGATTTCTAGTACAGATTTTAGAGTAGATATATAAAATAGAGCAGCGCTGTGGCAAAGTACGGAGTACTTGTAATAGGGTCAAGCCATCGCTCCCGGTCACTATTATCAACATCTAATTATAATCGTTAAAAAATGCGATACTATCGTCCCGTATTGGAGCAGCGTGGTGGGTCTACGCTCCATTGATGTTATTGATGTTATGTTGATAGGTTTAATTGCTTAATGGTCCACTGGTTAGCCCATTAGGGTTCGGATCATGAGATTTTGGGTTAGAGGCCTTAAAATGTTTCTTTCTTTCATGAAATCAGTAAAAATCTAAGCCAAGAGTTGCGATGCTAGTGGCATTATACTTAACTACCGTTAAAAGTTCGAGGCCTCGATCCCGGTCATTATTAGTAACATCTGATAATGATGCTCAAAATAATTTAACATCTGATAATGATCCTTAAAATAATTTAACATTGTTACCCTAAGCCTGTGTTTTGTAGCAGGGCAGCTCTATGCTCCATAGTCCCTCTACAGAAGGAAGCCCTAACCCTGTAGAAAAACGTCAAAACAGGCTGATAATTATGAGAGTACGAAAACCTCAGTCTGTACTGTATAAACTATAATAGTCTATCTACATCTCTATGTTACTATACTAAAGCCAAACTCGAATGAGAATGCTTGTCAACAAACAAATTAAAAATGAAGGTAGAAATCACTAGTCATTTTACACCCATTTTTTAAAATTAATTAGTTAATGACGAATTCATGACAATAAATTAGATTAGTAAGCTTAAAACTAATTAATATATTCAATATCTTTTAAAAATATTTTTTAAAATAACAAAACATAATTTTAAATTTATTAGTCATGAAATGTGTTGCATTTTCTACCTTCATTTTTAATTTGTTTGTTGACAAGCATTCTCAATCGAGTTTGGCTTTAGTATAGGTCCTTGCAGTAAATGATATTGTAAGATGGTGAGAGTAATAAAAAGTAAAAAAAACCTGGCTGAGTCTATTGTGGGTTCTTCTCGTCCAAGGCGCGTTTGGAACTCTCTTAGCTTTAATTATACGTACATTTACTTTATTAATAGCGTTACTTAAAGATAATAGTTTCACATAATATTTTAAAAGTGCCTGTAAACCTATAAGCCTACTTGAAATAAATGAATTTGAGTTAGACTTTGAGTACACTAAGTTTACAGTTCGTATAACACAGAACATAACCTCTAGGTAATAAATCTCGCCTATCGGTGTGTGAGGTCTTTCCGCGTGCTTAAGACTCAGTAGCGGGGAATTACCTTGCAATTAGGGTGCAGTATATCTTGCTCTGAAGATGAAACTTCTTACAAGTTGTAAAGATTTTATATCGAACTATAACTATGTGTTCTCTTATTTCAGCAATTCAAACGAGTTTTGGTTATTTATATGCCAATTTTAGTTTAATAGTATTCTGTTTTTTCTTGGATTAAATTTATTTCCCGACTGATTTTGTACTGATTTATTTATTTCCAGACTTATTCTGACTGATTTAATATTAAAATATATATATCTTGAAGATGCACCATTCTCCTTGACAACATATTAAGTGGTTCTTATTGTCGTGGGCGTTTGTCAGGGTATTTTGCAAGCACATAACAAAGTCTGTCTTCACAAACAGGTTTATTGTAAATAGATAATATTACGGTACACAAAAGGCACTATTTTTAATATCAGAGCAGTGGATTCACGAAACTCACCTTTACTTGTTGTTTGCAGCACTTTCACAAAGGTCCACCTCAACCAGCTCTCCATACTGTATTATTTCAGACTAGCCAACTAAAACTGCCCATCTCTCTGCTGTTCATCAAGTCAAGATGGCATCGAGACTGCACACCAGAGCTTAGCCGCCCTTCTCTGTCATTGGTCGCAATACTATATCACATTCTATTGGAGGGTACATATCAATACACTAACTTTAAAAATGATTAGTTTAGATATTACGCAACATTTACATGTTTTAAATCAAATTGAATTTAAGTAAGTTGAGTTAAGACTTTAACTTTGTGTTGAAGTTTTAAGTAAGCACCTATCTCATATCTCTCATTAAATGATCAACAATTAGTTCTATCCCGATTACTTCCATAACAAACTCGTGACATACCATAAACAATTACTTCCACAGACAGTTCTGTCCATTTCAACAATTCTATAGGCAATAACAATCCATAGAAGTTATTTATCACAATATTACAAGAATCTATTAGTAAGTCTGTAGTCTAAGACCAATTCTTCCGACATATATAAAATGTATTATTTGAAACAAGTACCCTAAACCGACGTACTTGTATGAAAGGTTTAATGAAATTGGAAGAAGTGATACGGATATGCAAGCATCGTGGCAAGTGCAAGCACCTGGTCTCTGCATACCCCTGTGGGAATAAGGCGTGATGGTTTTTTATGCGTTTGCCTATGTATTTAAAACGATCATTTATCCTACCCATTATGTCCCGGCCCAATTGATGACGAATATCGGTTCGGTTGGGCCATAAAATATTGACTATTTCTATCTTCAGATTTATTTTAAATAGTTTAGAATTTGGTAACATTAGAACGTCGTGCATCGAAGAGCACATCAGATGTCACATCTACTGATCGTCCATCATCCTTTACTAATATTATAAAGGAGAAAGTTTGTTTTTTTTTATCGACTAAAAGTTGACCCTTGACTGCTATCACACCTGATGTTAAGTGATGATGCAATCTAAGATGGAAACGGGCTAACTTGTTAGGAGTAGGATGAAATCCACACTCCTATCGGTTTCGCTTGGCGGTACGTCTTTGTCCGTAGGGTGGTAACTAGCCACGACGAAAGCCAGCCAGACCAAGACAAATTAAGGAGAAAAAGTACTGATTGCATTTTGATGAAACTTTACAACAATATAGCTTACATATCAGAATAACACATAGGTTACATGGGACAAGAACTACACGGGTGAAACCACGGGCGTCCTCTAGTTGTCACATAAAGCCCACTGACGTACATTGAAGCAGCATGAAAGATGTTCCAAATATCAAAATACCCTCGTCTCACAGTCGATAAGAGGCAGGTGGGAGGCTTTTGCTGTGGCTAGAGAGAGACGAATATCTTAGCATTCCATGGATTCACCGTGCGGGTGCCGGGTCCATCGCGTGGCTGAGAGAAAAACTCCGAACAGAGCCCGAGACTTGTGACTCGGGTGTAGGTTTAAGGGTACCCTTTGTGACGCGCGTCAACACTCACCTCCTCTGTTCAAGTTATTCTCCCTGCCCAACCATATTCGGAAGGACCCTACTAGTGCAGCTTTGGACACTCGTTCCAATATGGAGCTTACTGCGCTTCTAGTAAGGCCAAGGTCTTTTAGCAGGTTGTAGAGAGACTTCGCTGGTATACCCCTCGCACCCACTTCTACCGCGTATAAACTAACCACATAGCCATTTTTGGTTAGTTCATTAGTAAGGTCATAGTATTTATTCACTTTGAATACATGGTCTTTAGGGATATTTGTTTCCCACGGCACTGTAAGCTCGACAAGTACTATACGTTTAATTTGTTTGGAAAAAAGAAATATGTCCGGTCTAGATGTCGTAATAGCTAAGTCTTCCGGGATTTTATAGTGCTTATCATACGTGTCCATTAATATAGTCCAATCAGGAGCAGAGCCCAGAATTGAATAAGGCTTGCTGGTGGAATTTGTACTTGAGCCTGCTTTAACGAAGTTAGTTTGTCTTTTATTCGTCGTCAACCCTTTTTGAGCCCTAGCTACTGAAAGGCTTATAGCTTCACGTATGATTTCTAGTACTCTGTCGTGGCGGCGTGAGTAGAGACCCCTGTCCAGGAGCACCTTGCATCCTACCAATAAGTGCCTTGCAGTGCCCACTGCCTCACCACAGGTATAGCAAGATTTTTCCGAGGCTTTTCCCCATCTTACTAGGTTACTCTGATCTGGGAGAGTCAGTTGAAAGGCATTAAGATAAAATTTCAATAAGGCAGGAGACCAATCATACAGCAAGGCGCGCCACTTCAGAGCCAGAGGGATGCAGAACTCGCCTAAGTTTAACCACTCGTTTTGCATTTCTAGGTTCATGGCATGCACTTTGTAGTTGTCGTCCTCATCTTGTTTAAGAAAAGATTTTATTATGTCTTGGTCTTCCTTTTTACGTCTTGCACCCAACCCTGTTCTATTTACCTGAGCCCCTGCCATAAATTGTTTGTAAAATTGAAGCCTAGAGTCAAGTTTTCCGGCACCCTCGTCTTTAGGAAGTGATGCAACTAGTTCGTCCTGGGACTTAACTAGAATGTGCGTTCTGGTAACCCTGAGGTGTTTATAGAGTTCCGATGGCCTTTTTAGTTTTAACCCAAAATTATTGTAATCTCTGAATAGAGTTGAAGGGTCAGCCGAGAGTGCTAGACCAAACCAAGACTTCAATGTTTTTATGACATTTGCATCTAGTTTTGCCAGATGGGTTCTGCCAATATCATAAACGAGGAATGGCCAAGTCAGACGTGAAGTGAGATAGTTGTCATAGACCCACGCTTTTTTTATATTGTTAATGGGCTGTTGGTCTACCTTATTGAGGTCATTTATGAAGTTATCGACGACTACCTCAAGGGATGGAGTGCGTCCTTTGTAATCAATCTTTCTACCGAGGAACTTAAAAGGCAATGCTTCAGCAATGGTGGTTACACTTTGGCCACTAATAGAGAGACCCGGATCATAAGATGTAAATTTAGTATTTCGTCTCCCCAGACATAGACAGTGACATTTGCTTGGCTTTACCCTCAGCCCACCAGTCCATGAGCAGAACTCATCCACTACATTCAATAGCTCCTGACAGTGTTTTGGGTTTCGTGTCAGTAAAGCAAGGTCATCTGCAAAAGCTAAGATGGACTCTGTATATTTATTGTTGATTTTAAACCGATAGCCCCATTTCTTTTCTTGAACAATTAATTTATCTATTAGAATATTGATGACTACATTAAAAGCTATTGGGGATAAGCAGCAACCTTGAAACAGCCCCACATTGTAATGTAGGGGTTTTGAGTACACATTGTTTACTGCTATGGTGAATTTCAATTTTGAATAATAAGAAGTGATTAAATCAATAACTAGATCAGGAAAATTGTACCACCTCAAGGCGAAAGTCAATAGATCATGCTGGACAGAACCAAACGCATTTTCTAGGTCTATCCAGCAGATCGTAATTTGCCTTTCATATTTTCTAGCATCCTTGAGACTTTCGCCTAGAAGTGAATTGTGTTCCAGGCAACCAGAAATTCCGGGCAAAAACCCTTTCTGGTGATTAGGCCTGAAATACCTATTGTTTATCATGTGCTTTGTCATTTTTGTTTGCAATATACTGAAAAATAATTTAGAAATAGTATTAGTTAGAGCTATCGGTCTAGTGTCCTTTGGATGAGTTACTTCGGCTTTTTTTGGGATGAGGACAAAAATCGCTTCGCCAAATGTCGCTGGTATTTGTTGTCCTAGCCAGATCTTATTAAATATGTTTAAGAGATGTTTACGGACTGAAGCACATTTTTTGTACACAATATAGGGGATGCCATCAGGGCCTGGTGCAGATTTAGATGTTTTCTTCCTGATAGTATTGTTTATTTCCTCTATGGTGGGTGGAATACTTTGAAAGTTTGCTAGAGGATTGTTAGGCCTTAGTGAATGAGGATCTGAATATAGCCTCCCCTGTCTTGGTACCTCATATGTGCTTTTAAAGTGGTCGTAAATCTGCTCATTGGTTAGGGCAAGTTTTCCCTTTTTTTCCTTGAAAATGCTTTTTGAGTACTCAAAGGGGTTTTTATCAAAATTGACTTCGTGTTTAGCCCTGTATAAGTTATCGCGGCTTTCTGATATTTGAAGAGATATTCCTTGAATGAGTTTAAGGATTGATCGTAAAGCTCTGGACAGTTGATGACTAAGATGGTTGTCGCCCATAGACTTTGCTTTACGAAGCTTCTTTATTAATTCCCTTTTCTTCCTCCGCATTCTCAATTTAAACGTGTTTTCCTTAGGTTTTTGAGCATAACAAGTCGGTGGTGGGTAGTATTCCGAAAAGTACGCGTGAATTGTATTTTGAAATGTGGAAACTTGGTCGTTCAGATCTTGTTTGTGTCCTGGGTGTTCCAGTAGGACCGCCAAGTTTTGGTCATGTTCTTTCCAGGTGGTATTTTTCAAGCTGGGAATGCTAAGACGTGTCCTGATGTTAATGGACTCCTGGTAACTGTCGCACAATGGCTCACCAAGGGATTTGTGAGGGTAAACTCTATCCGTGGTGATCGTTGAAGAACTGACCGACGGCTGTCGTGCTTCAACACCATGTGTTTTAAGATGTTTTTGGTACCAGGCTCGTCTCTTGTAAGTTTTCCCGCACGAAGGGCATCTTAAGTCCGAATTCGCGCCAGAGTCGTCATTATTATCAACCGATGGGCAGATCTTTCGCCCCCCCTCTCGGACTGCCCCAGGGGTATTTTTCTTTTTTGGACTTTTAGCGATATGATACAGGGATATGGCTTGCTAGGCCGGTACCCCCGGCTGTCTTTCCAGCAGTCCGGCGTCTTTCCACCAGTCAGATGTCTTTCCACCCGTCAGCTGTCTTTCCAGCGTCATCCCGACTCTCCGGGAAGTCATATTATGTTGAGACGAATATCTTAGCATTCCATGGATTCACCGTGCGGGTGCCGGGTCCATCGCGTGGCTGAGAGAAAAACTCCGAACAGAGCCCGAGACTTGTGACTCGGGTGTAGGTTTAAGGGTACCCTTTGTGACGCGCGTCAACACTCACCTCCTCTGTTCAAGTTATTCTCCCTGCCCAACCATATTCGGAAGGACCCTACTAGTGCAGCTTTGGACACTCGTTCCAATATGGAGCTTACTGCGCTTCTAGTAAGGCCAAGGTCTTTTAGCAGGTTGTAGAGAGACTTCGCTGGTATACCCCTCGCACCCACTTCTACCGCGTATAAACTAACCACATAGCCATTTTTGGTTAGTTCATTAGTAAGGTCATAGTATTTATTCACTTTGAATACATGGTCTTTAGGGATATTTGTTTCCCACGGCACTGTAAGCTCGACAAGTACTATACGTTTAATTTGTTTGGAAAAAAGAAATATGTCCGGTCTAGATGTCGTAATAGCTAAGTCTTCCGGGATTTTATAGTGCTTATCATACGTGTCCATTAATATAGTCCAATCAGGAGCAGAGCCCAGAATTGAATAAGGCTTGCTGGTGGAATTTGTACTTGAGCCTGCTTTAACGAAGTTAGTTTGTCTTTTATTCGTCGTCAACCCTTTTTGAGCCCTAGCTACTGAAAGGCTTATAGCTTCACGTATGATTATTATACCACTCTGTAGGTAAAGACGTACCACCGAGTGATTTAGCGTTCCGGTACGATGTCGTGCAGAAACCGAAAGGGTTTTCATTCTACTCCTAACAAGTTAGCCCACTTCCATCATCACTTACCATCAGGTGTGATTGCAGTCAAGAGCTAAATTGTAATAAATTAAAAGAAAGAAAAATGCTACATTTATACGAAAGTTTTCCACATACTGCACAATAATATAAACATCCCATCTGGAGCAGCTCAATATTGACTCGCGGCTAAGACGCGGTGATCAGCCGATTGCTGTTTTAAGATCTTATGCAAATACCCTTCGACGTCGGAGCAACTTTATCGTGCTCCTGTTGATCTTGGAATTTTGTTACTTTGACGCGTAAGCTATGGATAAGATACTAAGCTACGATATTTTACTATGGATATTTTATATGCCTTCAAACGAATAGATATATTCGGCAGTATACCGGATACCGAATATTAATATTAAATTAATAAATTCGGTGTGCCCCGTGACCGAATAGCCAAATATTAGCCTAAAGTATTCGGCTGCATTTTTTAACCGACGAAAAAAGGAGGTTCTCAATTCGACACGTATATATATTTTTTTATGTATGACCACGCATAACTTTTTACAGAGTTCTCCGATTTTAATAATTCTTTTTTTATTAGAAAGGGCATACTTCCAAGGTGGTCTCATTGTCAAAAAAATGTTTAATGATGAAAATAATTTAAATGCATACAAAAATTCTTATCTTTTCTTATTTAGAAGATGATTATGTACCTGTGTTATGTACCTTTAACTACTTAAATGAATAAAAGAAAACAATTTTAACAAAAAATAGAACCGACTCCTAGATATGCTTAAGTAAATTAAAGCAACTAAATGACACAGTTATTTTTAACCGACGAAAAAAAACGGAGGAGGTTCTCAATTCGACACGTATATTTGTTTTTTTTTTTTTTTTTTTTATGTATGATCACGCATAACTTTTTACAGTGTTGTCCGATTTTGATAATTCTTTTTTTATTACAAAGGGCATACATCCAAGGTGGTCCCATTGTCCTCATGTTAGGATCTGCTGATGATATCCTGGGGAAATTGAAGGAACTCTTCAAATTTTGGAGGCACGCTTACAGCGATTTCGGTTTTTGACTCGGTATCGGTAGCTTTTTGGCTACTAGTGCCATATAATATACTATGACAGTATAGTACGAGTACAGTACGTGGCGATAAATCACTAAAAAGTAAGAAATAAAATTTTTTAACAAAAAATAGAACCGACTCAAAACGCACTAAAAAGTAAAAAATAACTGTGTCATTTAGTTGCTTTAATTTACTTGAGCATATCTAGGAGTCGGTGCCAGCCAAGGTTTCTACTTTCAAGGACGTTAACTAGAACCCACAAACTGCTTTACTACGTAAAATAAATGTTTCTTAAACTTGGCTGGCACCGACTTCATAGATATGCTTAAGTAAATTAAAGCAACTAAATGACACAGTTATTTTTTACTTTTTAGTGCGTTTTGAGTCGGTTCTATTTTTTGTTAAAAAATTTTATTTACTTTTTAGTGCGTTTTGAGTCGGTTCTATTTTTTGTTAAAAATGTTTATTTCTTACTTTTTAGTGATTTATCGCCACGTAACGTACTCGTACTATACTGTGATAGTATATTATACGGCACTTGTAGTCTAAAAGCTACCGATATTTACACAAAAACCGAAATCGCTGCAAGTGTGCCTGTACAATTTGAAGAGTTCCTTCAATTTTCCCAGGATATCATCGTCAGATCCTAACATGATGACAATGGGACCACCTTCAAAGTGTGCCCTATGTAATAAAAAAAGAATAATCAAAATTGGACAACTCTGTAAAAAGTTGTGCGTGGTCATACACATAAAAAAAAAATGAGAGAATTGAGAACCTCCTCCGTTTTTTCTCGTCTGTTAAAATATGAATGCATAGAATGTTTAATTAACTATATACTGTTAGTGACATTTATTGCCTGGTGACTCAGTTTAAAACGCGTCGACTATATTTACGGTTTTATTCGATTTTTGATTTATAAACTTAAACCACGCGAGTCCCTTCGAGTCAAATTTAAAGAAATAGGAATTCTTACAGTAGCCTGTCAATACATATTCAATAACCTAGTTTATGTTAAACAAAATATAAATATGTATAAACAGAAAAAGGATTTAAACGACCGTCTTCCTAGAAATGGACATAAGTTAGTCATATCAGCTTATCGCCTCCGAAAAGTACAAAAATCTTTCGTAGGATTGGTTGTACTCTTCTACAACAAGATGCCCAATTCAGTTTTAGATCTGCCATTGCATAAGTTTAAACAATGTATTAAAACTCACTTACTGAGTCAGGGTTATTATACTATCGATGAATTTTTAAATGACAAAGATGTTCAAAGGCAATTGGATAGGCTTTCAACTTCACACAGGAAGTAAAATAAATAACTTTATGTAACAACACACTTAATATTGTAAAATTGATAATATTATAAAAAGAGCAACTGTTGAGTTTCTTGCCGGCTCTTCTCAACAGGGCCTGCCTTCCGAGCCGGTGGTAGAGTCACTACAAATAGTCCAATTTGACGTTTCAAAAGTGCTTGTAATAAGCCTACTTGAAATAAACGATTTTGAATTTGAATTTGAATTTACTTTCGAGTCCTTGCCGCATCCAAAGGAATAGATTCATTTCGTTAATACTACTTTTAGTCACATTGACTTCACAGTGTGTACTTACGAATATTTTTGCAAATTTATACAGCGACCTCATGGCATTATTAGGTACGCTCAGACACTTAGAGGAACTGAAATAATATAATGATAAACTGTGCCGAGCGTGAGTTTTTACCTAGTCGCTGCGTAAAAACGAAACGTAAATTTATATGGAATTGAAGCAGCGCCATCTAAGTATAAAGTGAGATTACGATTCAATTCCATGTTATTGCGATTCTACCCAGCGACTGGGTAAAAACTTACACTTGGCATATATTTCGTTGGTTCAGTTAGCTGATTTGGTTTCGGATCTTGATTTCAGCTTGGTAATGAAGTATCGAATCTTTCTAACTTCCGACACAATTTCAGTAACAGCCTGGAGTTGGGAAGTTTTTAGTACATTACACCATGGATATCACATTGCCTGGGCCCGGCCGGTTATTATAGCCCAAAGGTGGTTGGCTGGTGGGAGGCTTTCGGCGTGGCTAGTTACCACCCTACCGACAAAGACGTATCGCCAAGCGATTAAGCGTTCCGGTACGATGTCATGTAGAAACCGAAAGGGGTGTGGATTCTTGTTCCACTCCTAACAAGTTAGCCCGCTTCCATCTTAGACTGCATCATCACTTAACATCAGGTGTGATAGCAATCAAGGGCCAACTTGTAGTCGATAAAAAAAAAATAAAAAAAAAGGTATCGTTACAAAAGATAATTGCATTTCCGCGGAATGCTATAAATTCTTGTTGTCTGTCTGTGTGTCTGTCCGCACTATTTATATGTTCCACTACAACTTCCAAACTGCTTGGCCGATCCCCGATATGATGACATATTCTTATAGGAAAAACTCTGAGGAGTGTTCTTAGCTACTTCTTTTTCTTTATACCTGACTTTGTCAGAAAGAGGGTAATGTTTTTTATGTGTGTTCGTGCATAACTTCGTTGTTTATGAACCGGTTTTAATGATTCTTTTTTTATTGTATAGGAATGGCTCTCTAGAAAACTCTCTGACTTGTGTGAAATATCTGGAGTTGCACTGTGGGTCTACCACAGTGCTGCTCAAATGTGAGTTGGCGGGCTTTAGGTGATAATAGTTTTATGAATACTTTAAAGGCCCAATAGAAGAACCTGGCCCCCAGACTTGTGGGAAATATCTAGAGCTTAGCCCCACCATGCCGCTTCAGTGTAAGTTGGTTGGCTTAGGGTTTATGACTATTTTAATGGACTTGATTAATTTGTACTGATGAGAACTTTTCACCTAGATAAATTATGACTATTATAAGGGGCCTGGTAATGAAGACGAAGGACAGTTAAGGGTGTTATTAACTGTTTACAGTTACATATTATAAACGGATGGACAGATGGTAGCCCGTGGTACTGGTGGTGCCGGGTATCGGGGACCAAGGTACGGTATAAAAAATTATGCACAAAGTAGCGCCGCAAAAGATAGCAGGTAGTTCTCAATATCATAACATCGAAGTCGGTGTGGGTCTCCGTCCACGTCGAGGCGCTTGGGTTCGGCAATATGAGGTTGATATTTGGGTAAAGTATAATCTCGCGATATTAAACACAATCAATAGCGGGAGTAGCAGAAATGAAGGAGTCTGAACAGTAGCAGAAATGAGGAGCTGGAAACCGTTCTCCGACCTCAGCTTATTAATATAGTCAACCTAAACCCATCAACCCATAATTGAGCAAAGAGAGGGGAGAGCTATCTTGTATATAATAGCTATGCCAGTGCTAACGCATTAATGACACAAAAATAAAACCAATAATCATGATCATCATTAACAGCCTATTAAATTCCCCTCCTTATACGAGAGGGGGTAAGAGCTAAAACCCTCCAGACTGCTACAATGTAGGTAGGCGGCCTTACAAAACCAATAACTATAATAGTTGAAATTAAAATAAATTATAATATAAATTGTTAATAACTTCCCATGTTTCGTATTAAACAAAATGTAGTATGCCCGAGTTTCCACAGCACAGGACCATCCATCTTATTTGCTGTCTTTAAAATATTAATGTATTTAAATTTCTCTCCAGTTCCAGGTCGTGTTGTCCCGGAATTAATATTCAAGCGATACCCAATCGCGTGGCGTTACTTCATTTGCATTTAATTACAATCTAGTTTCTATTTGCTTTAGGCGCAAAGTGTATTAAGCGTTTACTTTAAAATATTCAATAAATTTTTAATTACTTGAAAACTCAATAGTTCCACAGTTAAAAGGCCTAAGTGGAATAAATAGGTCAAGGCATTTGTTATACCTCCTTTATCGCATGTACCTGATGCGCCTCAGACGGATTTAAGAGAATCCATCGATTTCTCAGTAGAGGTTCTATCGCGGCGGATGCCGCTGGCTGGGTTACGGATGATCAGCGATGCTCCCGGGACACAGTCACCAGACGACGCGAAGGCATCGCTAAGTGGGTATTTAGGCTGCTTCACAGCTGGAGAGTCCCACATATCTGCTGAAAGCGCAGCTCTGCGTAAACGCATTTCCCAGCACCAAAAACAGAAGGTATTTCTTATACCTTATCGATGCCTGGCTATTTCTCTACTTAAGGGAGAAAGGAAAATTTTAATTAATTTTTAAAAGACATAACATTATTTTTCATCCTTTGTTTAAAAGGTTATAATCATTAAGTTTATTAATAAAAAAGTTGAGAGGTGTCAAGGGACACCCGGATGGATCGAAGCTATAAAATATAAATATATGACGGCGCCTGCGTCACCGTACGCGACTAGAAAGAAGTCTATGAACTGCACGTGCACTAGCCACTCCCTCTTGCGGCGGCGCATCGTTCGATTCCCACTCACCCCACTACTTGAGTTATTCTAACTTGTATAAAAGGAGCGGGTCTACAACTGTCGGGCAGTCTTGGTTCTAGCTTGGCGCGGTGCACACGTTGTACTTTGATAGTAGTTTAACCTAGACAACTCGGACAATTAATTTGTGCAAACGAAAAGCGTAGGTAAAGGTTAGAACATGCATGGCTTGCTAAATGTAATCTCATCTCTTCTTTATTATTATTATGGATTTGTTGTATTTATATATTTTAGTCGTGTTCGGGGTGACGTACGTGTTTGTTGTTTGTCTTCCCGCGCTGTGTGTTTTGGAGTGCTGTCGAGACGACGACAGCACAGAGCAGCAGCGCAACGCAGGTGTTCTTCTCAAGCGATACAATAGCTTACTATAGCAAAAAAGTGTTGTTACAACTTTTCGTCAGACTTTTTCCGTCTAGCACCCTTTCACATCATCATCATCATCATCATCATCATCATCATCATCATCATTACCAGCCTGTAGACGTCCACTGTTGGACACAGGCCTTTTTTAGGGACTTCCAAATACAACGATCCCGAGCTGCCTGTTGCCAGCGGCTCCCTGCGACACGTTTGATGTCGTCAGTCCACCTGGTTGGAGGTCGACCAACGCTGCGCTTTCCGGTGCGGGGTCGCCAATCTACCACCTTGGGCCCCCAACGTCCATCAGCTGTTCGAACTACGTGCCCCGCCCATTGCCACTTCAATTCTGCGACTCGCTGAGCTATGTCGGTTCCTTTGGTTCTTCTGCGGATCACCTCATTTCTAATTCGATCACGCAGAGATACTCCGAGCATTGCTCTTTCTATCGCCCGCTGAGTGACTCTGAGCCTTCTTATGAAGCCCGCAGTCAGCGACCAAGATTCGGATCCGTAAGTCATCACTGGCAACACGCACTGTTCGAAGATTCTCGTCTTCAGGCACTGAGGAATTTTGGACAAAAAGATGTCACGGAGTTTCCCGAACGCTGCCCAGCCGAGTTGGATTCGGCGGATCACCTCTTTCTCGAAATTGGACCTACCTAACTGGACCATATGCCCTAGGTTACAATTTCTACAATTTCGAGTGCAGAATTTTCAACAATTACTGGGTGGAGCGAAACCTGAGCATTGCACATGATTTTTGTCTTGCTCACGTTCATTTTAAGGCCCACCTGTTGAGAAACTCTGCTGAGGTCATTGAGCATAATGTTAAGGTCATTTAGAAATTCTGCCATGATCACTACATCGTCGGCAAACCGCAGTTGAGTGAGGTACTCGCCATTGATGTTGATGCCAAGTCCATTCCAGTCCAAGAGCTTAAAGACGTCTTCCAATGCTGCGGTAAATAGCTTCGGGGAGATACCATCTCCCTGTCGCACTCCTCGCTGCAATTGGATTGGCCTCGTAGTCTCATCCTGTATACGGACTGACATGGCGGCGTTTTCGTACAGGCACTGCACCGGTAGTCGATTCGGCACCTCTGCAATGACCTTTCTCATAGTCCACAAACGCTAAGCAAAGTTCTAAAGCAAAGGCCGGTTATACTCTTCGGTCTTTTGTATAACCTGCCGCAGCGTATGGATGTGGTCTATGGTACTAAAGCCTTGTCGGAAACCAGCTTGTTCGGGAGGCTGGAAGTCATCAAACCTACGAGCGAGATGATTCGTGATGACTCTGGAGAACAACTTGTAGACATGACTCAGCAGCGAGATTGGTCTGTAATTCTTCAGCAAGGTATTATCACCCTTTTTGAAGAACAGAACAACCACGCTCCTGTGCCACGCCTGAGGCGTCTTGACCTCGTGAATGACGGAATTGAACAATCGCTGAAGGACTTCAAGTATCGGTTTACCACCCGCTTTCAGGAGTTCTGCTGTGATTCCGTCATCACCTGGCGCCTTGTTGTTCTTTAGGTGTTCGAGAGCCATACTAATTTCGTCTAGGCTGCCGTCCGGGATATCTTCGGTATAGTGCCGGGTCAATTTGGCTCTGGGGTCTTCAGCCAAATTGTCAACAGGCTTTTGAGTTGACGTGTATAATTGTCCATAGAACTTCTCGACTTCACCCAAGATCTCGGGCTTGGAAGAAATGAGATTATCGTCATCAGTATTCAGCAGGAAGGAATAGGCTGTTTTACAAGTTTTGTTGAAATTTTAAGTCTGTCAGTGCGTAGTGACTCTACTTCGCATTTATCAGGCAGATCCTGCCGAGAAGAGCTAGAAAGAAGCAACACAATTTTGGTTGTCCCGTCTTGTTTGTAGAAATAAAAGCTAATTTCTTCCAAGAATCTGTGTTGTTAATGAGATAAAATCTAAAAAGATACCTACAATCAATTCAACCTGGTATTCAATGTTAATTATATTTCAGAATTCAAAGTGAGCTTTTTGCACGCTGATAAGGCGGAAGCTGCCGCTAATCATATATTTTTTCGATGTTTAAAACTCTGCTAATACACTAACGCTTAGTACATTCTGAGCTTTTCACTAATCCCTGAAAATGCAAAAATATTTGCACTAATATAAACATTACAGTCAACGTAATAAGGATTATTTAAGGATTTATACATTAACATCAAAGCTTGGGGTACACGAGTGGGATGTTATTAATGTCCTCTATTTAGACTAAGTAAGATGTTAGAGTAAAAGGCGTCTCACGCTATATTGTATATTTATTATAGTTCTTGTTCTAATAGTCTTGATTAAAACCTCAACAGTTCAAATGTTGGGTGAATCGAAATGTAAAAAGCTGTACATTAAAAATTCTTCGCTGGACTGTATGTACCTACTGAAATCAAGACAGCCTCAGTGGCGCAGTGGTATGTGCGGTGGGTTTACAAGACGAAGGTTCTGGGTTCGATTCTTAGATGACAGATTGAGATTTTTCTAATTAGTCTCGGTCTGGTTGGTGGGAGGCTTCAGATGTGGCTATTTAGCACTTTACCGACAAGCGATTTAGCGTTCCCTTTCGATGTCGTGTAAAAATCAAAGGCGTGTGGAATTTGTCCTACTCCTTATTGGGAGTAACTTATTAGCTGGCCCGCTTCGACCTTAGATTGCATCACTTAGTCATTTTGACGACCTCCGTAGCGCAGTGGATTTATAAGACAGAGGTCCTGGGTTCGATTCCCGGTGGGGCAGATTTAGATTTTTCTTAATTTTCCTTGGTCTGGCTGGTGGGAGGCTTTCGCCGTGGCTAATTACCACCCTACCGACAAAGACGTACCGCCAAGTGATATAGCGTTCCGGTACGATGTCGTGTAGAAACCGATAAGGTTTCGGATTTCATCCCACTCCTAACAATTTAGGCCGCTTCCATCTTAGATTGCATCATCACTTAACATCAGGTGTGATAGCAGTCGAGGGCCAACTTGTAGTCGATAAAAAAAAATCTTATATTGCAGTCAATGGCTAACTTGTAGTAAATAACAAATAATCTAAAGGTGTTAGTCAGTTTTTCTCTATAAAGCATTTAAGTAACTACATTCCAATTATGAGCCTTTGATTTGAGGCTTTGGTAGCGATACTAACATCGCCACCCTCTGTTATTCGAAAATAATCATAGATACAAGATCAAAAAGCACGGAATGAGGCCAGACGTATAGCGTTCCCGGGTAATAATGTAAGGAGTCCATTACGATATAGGTTAGTTATGAATAGAGTTTAAAAATTTGGATTACATAATAAAAAATTATACTGCTTCGTTGGTCCAGAGGTCACTATGTGGCTTCATTTCTTCAGGTTCTCGGTGAGAGTGAAAGCTTATGGTTTAACATAAATTGGCTTTTCAAAGTTTTGTATAAGTTTTTGGAAGAGTTCGGTTCGGTCTTCATTGAAAACGCTGCCTTATCTATTTGAGATATAACAAAATAATGTATGCAAGGATTGTTCCTTTTAATTATTATATCTATCTTTTAAGCATAGGTTTTATTAGCCTTTTTTTATTTGTTCTTGTGGGAATATTGTAAATACTTTTTGGACGTTAGTAGAAGATTGCATTACCCTTTCTTAATCGTGGGCAAAGTCGCGAGCTTCTTCTAGTATAATATAGATAAACACCCAGACATAAGAAAACATCCACGCGCATCACAAACATTTTCCTAATGACATAATCGAATCCACGACCGTGGATGCAGTTGACTACCCACTGCGCCACTCGGCCTACAGATTTGATATAAAAATGTAGAAACCTCAAGTTCTCTACGCGCCAGCTGCTCTGCGCATGACACGTCACTTAAATCGAGGTGAAACTCAAATAGAGTCGTTAATGTGTTTACTAGTTGAGTTTAGTTTTAAAACGGTGCATTAAGTAAACAAATATTTTAGTGCATAATGGCGTTCTGTGGGGCATATCTCACGCGGTCCGGCCACTCAGATACATTTGAATGTAACTTTATAATCTATACTAACATTATTAAGGCGAAAGTTTGTATGTGACGGCGCCTGCGTCATCGTACACGACTAGAAAGAAGTCTGTGAACTGCACGTGCACCAGCTACGCCCTCTTGCGGCTGCGCATCGTTCAATACCCCCACTCACCCCACTACTTGAGTCATTCTAAGTTGTATAAAAGGAGCAGGTCTACAATTGCTTGGCAGTCTAGGCTCTGGCGTGGCGCGGTGCAGACCTTGTACTTTGCTTATCGCTTAACCTAGACAACTCTGATAATTAATTTGTGCAAACGAATTAATTATTATTCTCAGCTTGAGACGCAGTGTCTTGAGGTTACATTAATTAACACGAGACGTTACGTATCATTGCAATACCATAATTTGCCAGTAGTAATTCACTGTTAATTAAGTTGCTGTTAATTATTCTTTCAGTTACCTATTTCTAGTTATGTCTGACCCTCTTTCGACATCAGAAGTGGGATCGGATCCATCCCCACTTAAAAAACTTGGAAGGTGTAGACCTTATCATTGCACTTACTCACTCACAAAACGTAGTCTAATAAAACAAAGTAAAAGCAATTTTCTTAGTGACGATGACGTGACGGCGGATGATTTAAAAACCGACAGTCATCTAATTAATCTAGAAATTGATAGTCAAATTAATGATATTAAAATTATTAGTCCATGCCAAAACAATTCAGATACTATATCAGTCAATAACGTAATTATGTCTGATAACTTTGATACTCACTCTGTACAATGTGAACCTCGCAACACTGTGATGCAGGCTGATGTTCACATAACTAATAAAAAATAATTAAAAAAAAAAACAACAAAAAAATTTAAAAAAAAATAAAAAAATAGAAAAAAAAGAGAAGCTATCATTGAAGGCGTAAGCGGTCCAGTGATAGGGCTATAGGGAATTATGAGTTCCGGTCTAGCAAAGGTTTAAAAAAAAAGAGAAAAAAAAAACGAAAAAATAAAATAATAATAAAAAAAAAGGAAAATAAAATAGTCGTTGCAGGGCTTAGCCGGTCCAATGACTTTGCTAAAGGGATCAATGTCCGGTCTAGCACCACCAGCTATAGGGAATTGATCTGGTCTAGCATTATCTGCTAAAGGGATCAATATCCGGTCTAGCATTATCCGGGCCAGTTAATAAACTGAAGGGATCGCTGTAGGGTCTACTGACCGGTCCAGCATAATATGAAGGAACAGATCTTTATGTTTGTGAGATTTGTAAATACGGTAAAACATCTGTCAGGATGATCGAACTGTCATTGTTTATCTCAGATAAGCAACAAAGACGCCCACGAGGACGTGTGCTGGTCAGTATGGCCGTGACGGCGCCTGCGTCATCGTACACGACTAGAAAGAAGTCTGTGAACTGCACGTGCACCAGCTACGCCCTCTTGCGGCTGCGCATCGTTCAATACCCCCACTCACCCCACTACTTGAGTCATTCTAAGTTGTATAAAAGGAGCAGGTCTACAATTGCTTGGCAGTCTAGGTTCTGGCGTGGCGCGGTGCAGACCTTGTACTTTGCTTATCGCTTAACCTAGACAACTCTGATAATTAATTTGTGCAAACGAATTAATTATTATTCTCAGCTTGAGACGCAGTGTCTTGAGGTTACATTAATTAACACGAGACGTTACGTATCATTGCAATACCATAATTTGCCAGTAGTAATTCACTGTTAATTAAGTTGCTGTTAATTATTCTTTCAGTTACCTATTTCTAGTTATGTCTGACCCTCTTTCGACATATGTATGTGTGGATGGATGTTTGTTACTCTTTCACGCAAAAATTACTGAATGGATTTTGATGAAACTTCACAATAATATAGCATACATATTAGAGTAATACATATGCTACATTTTATCGCCAAATTCCCACGGGAACGGGAACTACGTGGGTGAATCCGCGGGCGTCCTGTATTACAGCTATCATCATCATCATTGTCAGCCTATTAACGGCCCACTACAGGGCCAGGCCTCCCTCCTTATAGGAGAGGGGATATGGAGCGTACACCCACCACGCTGCTCCAATGTGGGTTGGCGGGCTTAGGGTGATAATGTTTTATTTACTAACGATCACTATCAGATGTTGATGACAGTGACCGGGATTGACGGTTTAACGTACTCTACGAGGCACGGGGGTGTAACAAAACCAACTTCCCGATTCCGGTCTTGGAATTTACTGAGAATTTCATAGAAGAATGAAAATATCAGAATTATTCCGTGACCCGACCTAGGATTCGCACCCAGGACCTCGTGATCGCAGCCAGATAGGCTAACCACTAGACCAACGAGGCAGTATTATTATTATTTATTCACGCTACGAATAAATCAGAAAATTAGCCAGGCAACCCAAGATAAGATCGTAAGAACCTAAGACCTGAGTGATGTTTGTTAATTTTTTGAGGTGCTATATACTGACTGGTGCTAAAAGGTGCTAACTTTTTACCCGATCTGGCTGAAATTTGGAAGATGGATAGATTATACCATGGATTAAACTTAGGATAACTTTTACCCCGATATTAATATTATAGGACAATTACACACATCGCTATATAGCCCCAAAGTAAGCGTAGGTAGCTTGTGTTAGGGGTACTATGATAACTGACGTAATATTTTTATATATATTATACATAAATACTTATAATATATAAATAAACACGCAGACACTGGAAAACATCAATGCTCATCACACAAACATTTGTCCAGATGTGGGAATCGAACCCACAGCCTAGGACGCAGAAGCAGGGTCACTACCCACTGCGCCACTCGGCCGGAAATTCTCACGGAAACGGAAACTACGCCGGTAAAACCGCAGACATAAGCTAGTAGTTACGGTATAAAAATATACATTTATCTTTTATACAAGTTCGAAAACACCTCAAATCGGAACACATAAATAAAAAAAAATGTGTCGTAAAATATGTCACGTAACCCCACTATTCAGCCTTAGAAACACTTCCGTACAGTTAGACACGGCGTGGAACGAAATGGCCGGCGTAATGGTAGTTCTATGGCAAATATTCGTGTGGCATTAGCATATGAATGGTGCGGGCGAAAAAAGCTCCCCAGGTGGCGCGGCCGGACCGGAAATAGGCTTCACGACGCCCGTGTAGGATGTAACTTAAACGATACGAGTGGAAAGAGGGATTTTACGAGTCACAAGTGGAGGCCCGTGACTTTCCGCGAGAAAGTCTATGTTAAATATATTCGATGTTCAACTCCTTTTAAAAATACATTTTAAATACGTCATAAGAATGACAAAAAATATACAAAAAAGACGTGTGGCACTCGGAGACTGCCGCGGTAAAGCTATTGCATAGCATTTTTTATCAACTTATGTTTACCTACCGACGTCATCGGGACCGTGGCCTAGCGGCATGCGTGCGGTATCAAGCGTGATATTTCAAAAAGTATTTTTTTTTTTAAATTAATGACTTTTTTCAATATCACGCTTAAAAAAAAATTGCGGAACCGACGGGATTCGAATCCGCATCTCTCTGACAATCCGAGCACTTAGAGCGCCTTACCGCTAGGCCACGTTCTGCGATGACGTCGTTGCCGAAATTGTGCTTTTGATATTATGTTTTTGATACTCAGGGGGTGTTAGGTTTTTTCGTTACGGAATTTCTATATTCGGTCTCCACGATCAAGGCCCGCGATAAAAGCTATGCAATAGCTTAAAACTACTTTAGAGCTAGACAAACAATCTAATTCGATATCAGCATTTATTATAAAATAAATGTAGTGGATAAAACAGCAAATAATGTTTGGTTTATTTCAAGCGAATATCGTTGACAAAATATGGATATTGTTTTATAGGCATTTTGCAAAAAATTACAGCGAATTTAGGTAAAACTGCGCGCCACGCATTTCTTATTATATTACAGTTAGGTATAAACTGAAACCGATCCGATTCCTGGGTCGGGTCATGATATAATTCTGAGCTTTTTCATTCTTCTATGAAATGTTCAGTACATTCCAAGTCTGGAGTGTTGGTGTTGGTAGTGTTACAACCCCGTGCCTCGGAGAACACGTTAAGCCGTCGGTCCCGGTCACTATCATGAACATCTGATAGTGATCGTTAATAAATGAAGCATTATCACCCTAAGCCCGCCAACCCGCGTTGGAGCAGCGTGGTGGGTGTACGCTCCATATCCCCTCTCCTATAAGGAGGGAGGCCTAGCCCTGTAGTGGGCCGTTAATAGGCTGATAATGATAATAAAAAACTAAAACTAAAAAACTAAACAAGTACTAATGTTGGGAGGCTAGAATAATGCACATGGCTCTTAATTTAAATTAAAAACATAAAAAAACTATTATTCAATCAAAAACATTTTCAAAAAAAATTAATTACATAAAAAATTATAATTAAACTAAACAACTAAGCAGGTAACATAAGCGACTGATCTTTTACATTTTACAATGAAAACCCTAAAGTAAAATATTTAGGGCATCGCTGTTGGGCAGCCACCTTGGATGTAAATACGTTTATATACATAATGTTTTCAATTGAAATTCTGGTATGAAAAAAACATTTTTGAAATAAATGAAAAAATATATAGACATGTCATAACTTTATAAATTTCAACGGGTACGTACCAAAACAAACGACGGCTTTTTATTTTGTCGATATTTCGATCCAGTTACATGGACCGTGATCACGACAAGACGTGGTCAGTCCCGTCGTGACCACGTTTGTGTCGAATAACCACCCAATTAGTTTAAATTCCCTCATACCTCATTTAAAGTGTACTTCACGCAAGCGCGCCCAACCTTAGACCGCATCTACACTTATTATCAGATGAGATCGTGGCCTAGCACGAGCTTATTGCACATAAAGTAAATCATTATATCTTAACTTTTACTAAATTTTAAAAATAATTTACTTAATCAAACGTGAAAAATGTTTGATTATTTATATTTTATTTGCGTGTTCCCTGCACAAAGCACAAACATAAAATTGTCCTAATGAGAATCAAAAAACTTTTTCATTAAGATGCCAATAAAAACTTATTTAATTTCGTTAGTGTAAAGAAAAAGCAAGGATTCCCGCAAAAAGTTTTAGTTTTAATCAGATAAGAAGCGCACCCGTTTACATTCTATGCAATCTGCATTTTATTGGTACAAGTTATACGTTTATAGCGATATTCACTTTGAATATATGGTCTTTAGGGATGTTTGTTTCCCACGAAAGTATAAGCTCAGTTAAGAAAAAAAGGAAAATTTCCAGCCTAGATGTCGAAATAGCTAATAGTCTAATGGAATTTTATAGTGCTTTTTAGTGTCTATTAATATAGTTCAGTCAGTTGCAGAGCCTATGATTGAGCAAGGCTTGCTGGTGGAGTTCATTCACTTGAGCCTTTTTTTAATTTTTGTGGGAAAATCCTCATGGATACTCTCTTGCCAAGTTGGGGGAGCGAGAGGGTTATGTCGGACTCTTACCGACTAAAACCCCACGGTGTTCCTACACGCCACCTGATAAACTGAGCTACGGGAAGGAATGCACTCTACCGTAATTCAGTCAGCGATGACCAATGTAGCTGGCTCGTCACTATTTTATTTAATGCCTTAAAGGCGCACTGGAAACACTATGTGCGCCTTCCAGCTCGAGGACGTATCTCCTAAGGGCGATAGATTTCCCGTATCTATCGCCCGGAGCACCTTGTCAAGGAGGCAGGCGGCGGTCTTCGGCGAGTCGCCTGCGCCCAACTCTTCGGCGGCGGATCGGATCACAATGTACGTCGATTTATCTTATTCGCTCCGCTGCCTCTTTTTGGGTCATTACAGTTGTGCAGAATAAAACAACTGCTTCCCAGGCCCTCTCGCTATTTAACATAGCTCTGACTACGGTCGATAGAGTCAGATCTCGACCCACTGCTGCTCTGAGTATCTCTCGTGGCTCATTCCAACTAGCGCATTCGGCCAGAGTATGTTCTGCTGTGTCTGAAGTGCCACCGCACTCATGGCATAACTCAGTCAGTTCTCTGCCTGCCACTCATTCACTTGAGCCTGCTTCAACAAACTTAGTTTATCTGTTATTTTGTCGTTAATCCTTTTTAGCTTCTTGTATAATATGCATTACTCTGTCATGGCGGCGTAAGTACAGTGCTAGTTTCTTATAGTTTAGACCAGTACCGAGTACAGAAAGAACATGCGGGGCACGTATACCCCGGAACGGCGCGACTACTGTGATTTTAGACTCTTTCTACTTTTACAATAATATAATTACGCACTTTCTGAATCACGCCGCTTTTCATTGGAATGGAGTATAGCGTATATTGACGATTTGCTTGTTATCAGTTGATACTTAGAATGGAGTACCTATACCTCCTGAACACAGTTTCTGTAATATGTGACTTGTATAATTCTGACAATGTGGCATCAATCACAAGGTCCTGGGTTCAGGTCACGGAATAATTCTGTGTTTTTCATTCTTCTATAAAATTTTCAGTACATACCAAGCCCCCGCTCATTATCATTGATAGTGATCGTTAATTTGTGAAACATTATCACCCTAAGCCCGCCAATCCACATTGGAGCAGTGTGGTGGGTCTACGCTCCATATCCTCTTTCCTATATAAAGGGGAACTGAAAATACCAACAAACAGCAACTGTGTGGTGATGGTTATGGCTTCAGAGTGTATAAGTGTTTGGCGTCAATAATGTTATAAGAAAGATGTCAGTGAGTGTACGTATAAGAAAATGTGTGATTAACAATTTTTTCACTTTCTTAAGTGGCACCAAAACGCATCAAAAGTAAAAGCGAGCACAGCAAAAACGCGACGTTTTTCAGACAGTGCGTATCACTTCAATGACGGATCCCCGATTCCGTACGATTCTTTTATTAGCAGGTGGTGCCTTTAACGATTTTCTTTTGTGCGGCGCATAGTATTCGGGGCTCTTAGCGGTTCCGTAGGATTGGTGCTATTGTTGCCGATTGGAAACCGATGGACCGGAGATTTGAACGGTCTTATTTTGAAAACTTTCTGTGTTTGTGTGGGTTTAATGTTTACATAGTTTTTTTTCTTTGGTCTAGTAAAATATTAGGCTTATGCACTTCATATAATTATCATGTTATTATGTATTTCGAAAAATTAAGACGTTCCGTTAAACGTAAACGTTAGACGTTATTTCGCGTTACGAGGTCCTAGTTTATAATAAGTACTGAGCCTTTTATTCTTCAAATAATAAGTAATTACTGGATGAATACTGCCTCGTTATCCTTGTAGCCTATGTGCCTTCGATCACAAAGCCCTGGGTTCGAGTCCTATGTAGGGGTGCCGGAATATTTCTGGGTTTTTCCTTATTTTATGGTATCAGTACATCCCAAGCCCGGAGTCAGGATTTTTTTTTAATGACTACAAGTTAGCCCTTGACTGCTATCACACCTGATGTTAAGTGATGATGCAATCTAAGATGGAAGCGGGCTAACTTGTTAGGAGTAGGATGAAATCCACATCCCTTTCGGTTTTTACACGATATCGTACCGGAACGCTAAATCGCTTGGCGGTACGTCTTTGACCTCCGTGGCCCAGTGTCATCCAAGGCGGACATCCTGGGTTCGATTCCCAGCGGGGCAGATTGAGATTTTTCTTAATTTGTCTTGGTCTGGCTAATGGGTGGCTTTCGCCATGGATAGTTACCACCCTACCGACAAAGACGTACCGCCAAGCGATTTAGCGTTCTGGTACGATGTCGTGTAGAAACCAAAAAGGATATGGATATCGTCCTATTCCTAACAAGTTAGCCCGCTTCCATCTTAGATTGCATCATCACTTAACATCAGGTGTGATAGCAATCAAAGGTCAACTTGCAGTTGATAAAAAAACCTCAAATGATGAGGTTAGCGGCCTCACACTACACTATATATACATACATACCTATAAGACAATTACTTAGCCTAAGTAATTGGTGAGCAACATTCTATTAGGATATCCAATCAAAGGATTCTCGTTCAAAGATCACTAACCGCAAACGAAATTGAACTCTCAAGACATAACAATTAGATATTATATAGCATAGCAAGACTGTCACATAGATACAGGCAATTTAGAGATGGGCCAGAAACGCCATAGGCGAGATGTCGGTCTGCCTTGTAATTGAATATCGGGTACCTTCGGTGACCCAGATATTGCTAGGTAGTTGATTTGTGGGACGTAATTAGGGTCCCGTGTGACTTCTATTAATTCGTGACCCTCGGCAATCTTCGTGTTTGTTCGCGCTAAATATCGGCGTCAGCGATTGTATTCAGTCGTTCAAAAGAATACCTTGCGTTCTCTGAACCCGAGTCAGGAAGAGATTTGTATAATCTATGGTATAAGTCGTAATAGTATGAATGTACATATACAACGTGTTGGGTAAATGATATAACATCCCGAAATGTACTAGCCAAACTCGATTGAGAATGCTTGTCAACATACAAATTTAAAAAGAAGGTAGAAAATGCAACACATTTTATGCCTAATAAATTTAAAATTATGTTTTGTTTTTTTTAATCTTATTTAAAAGATATTGAATACATTAATTAGTTTTAAGCTAACTAATCTAATTTATTGTCATGAATTCGTCATTAATTAGTTAATTATAAAAATTAGGTGTAAAATGACTAGCGATGTCTACCTTCGTTTTTGATTTGTTTGTTGACAAGAATTCTCAATCGAGTTTGGCTTTAGTATAGTTATACGATCTGGTTTCGCATGGATGTAACTTAATATTGAAATATTCATTTATTTTTATTCATTACTTAGTTAGTACTTGACTGCAATCACATCATATGGTAAGTGACGATGCAATTTAAGATTGGAGTGGGCTAACTTGTTAGGTACAGGATTAAATCCACACCCGTTTTCTTTTCTACACGACATCGTATTGGAATGCTAAATCGCTAGGCGGTATGCGTTGTCGGCAGGGTGGTAATTAGCCAAGGCTGAAGCCTTCCACCAGCTAGACGTTTTTTAATCGATTACAAGTTGGCCCTTGACTGCATTAACATGACAAATTCATGATAATAAATTAGATTAGTAAGCTTAAAATTAATTAATATATTCAATATTTTTTAAATAAGATTTTATAAAAAAACAAAATATAATTTTAAATTTATTAGGCATAAAATGTGTTGCATTTTCTACCTTCATTTTAAATTTGTTTGTTGACTAGTATTTTCAATCGAGTTTGGCTTTAGAATAGTTATTACTATTACTTTAGTTAGTTGAAAGCACTAGACGAAGAAAGTGCACGATTGAAGAAGAAATGAGATCCAATTTGGATCTAAGTTCAATTAAAAGCAAGAGTGCACCTGATAAAAAGTTAAGCTTTATTTGACCGCGTTAAATGAGACCTCCATTCTTTATTGGCAAAGTAAATTGGCATAGCGGGAATCTTGGCTTCGGATGCTTCTGTGTTTTGTAGGTTAAAAAGGAACTTTTCTCGATAAATGAAGTTCGAAGTAGACGGTAAATTTTGTAATTTTTACCTTTTGCCAATTTACCTAATTTTCTATTTGACAACTTATCTATAGTCTTCACTAGAAAAAGTTATCATTAGGTATACTTTTTACCGTACTGTTTGTTTTGACGGCGGAGTGGCGCAGTGGGTAGTGACCCTGCTTCTGCGTCCTAGGCTGTGAGTTCGCGTCTGGAAAAATATTTGTGCGATGAGCATGGATATTTTCCAGTGTCTGGGTGTTTGATACATATAAAAATATTCATCAGTTATCATAGCACCCATAACACAAGCTACCTATGCTTACTTTGGGGCTATATAGCGATGTGTCTAATTGTTCTATAATATTTATTCATTTACCAGCAGACCCGGCAAACGCTGTTTTGCATTAAAAATTAAAAAAAATCATATGAATATTAGATAGTAGCCGATTCTCAGACCTGCGGAATACGCATACAAAATTTGGTAAAAATCGATAAAGCCGTTTCGGAGGAGTACGGTAACTAACATTGTGACAGGAAAATGTTATATATTAGATTTATTAATTAATCATTTATTTCTGGTATTCTTAAATACTATGTTCAATATGTCATTACTGAGAAAACGCTTCAAACAACAAAAAAAAGAAAAAAGCTATATTTTATTTTGAACTATCGTGTGTATTTTCCAAATTAATAAAATATAAACGGCTGAAATTCACGTCACTAGTTTCTAGTTCTAGTTATACTACTTTACTTCACGCCACGTTGCATTAACAAGCGAGTTCATGACTAAGGACCCCATATGGATTCGAAAATAGTCGGTCATACTCCGACAGTACAGTAGAGTCAGAATCAGAATCAGAATCATTTATTTGCTTGAAACATTATAGTACGATATACATAGGTCTTGTTAAGTTAAAAAGATACAATGTATCGCCGATAACAGGCATAAATATTATATATATATATATATATATAAAAAAAAATAAAATGTCAAAGAGAATTTAAGAATATATATATATATATCAAATAAAAAATGTCAAGGATCATATCACAACAATTATTGTCAAAGATAAAAAAATAAAATTAAAAACATAATAAAAAATAAATACATGTTAGGTCAATGTAAAATCCTGTACCTATTTGCATATTCCTGAATCGTGTAATAAGCTTTACCTATCAAACGCTCCTGCAGCTTATGTTTAAATATATTGAAATTCTTGATACTTGCTATATTTGCAGGTAGTTTATTATATAATATGCAAGTCATAATAAACACACTATTCCCAAAATGTGCTGATCTGCTTACAGGTACAGACAGTTTATCCTTGTGTCTTTCGCTATGTAAATAATTGTAAAGATGTATATTTTTTCGAGCGAATAATATAGATTATATTGATGTGGTGTGATTAGAGTAATGTGAGTTTCAGCCGTTTATATTTTAATATTATGAAAAAAGAACTAGTATTTTTTAAAATTGTGTCAATTTCTGCTTAGAATTAAATCCAGGACTTAGCAATTGTACAATATTCATAACTGAACTGGAGTAGTCGTCAATCAATCCTCGCAACCATTGCATTGATTGGATTCAAAGTCAAACAGATCCCTAGCAAAGCATCTTAAACCAATTGAAACCGGCTAGAACTACCTAAAACCAGCTAAAACCAGTAGAAAGTGGCCTTTAAAATGAAAAGCCGGTAAAACGGACGTCACTTACACAAATACGGAGACGAGTGGCTGCTCTCGAATAAAAATCTATTGTTCGCCGTTCACTTGGGATGACATTACGTAATGATTAGGTAAAAATTTTCGGATAAGGTAAATTTTCTTTAGATGACGTGATCTTTTAATTAAAGATCATAAAATCCCTTTGACGATTCAAAATAGTATTCATTGATCAATCTTTAATTAGATTTAATCAATCTTTTCAAAATTTGAATTATCAAATAGACTATAAAATCATTACTGTAACTAAATGACTGACTAATTACGATTCTAAAGTATGTTTCAATTTACTAACTTAACTAAAACTTATCAACGGCCTACGTCGTTCAAAAGTTTTTAAACTTAAAAATATAAAGCATGTGAATGTTTTTTGAACTTTATTGCTATTTTACTTGATTGATATTTGTAACTTCTGGAACCGATAAAAATATCTGACGGAACAAAAACTCGGAAGTTTGATTTTTCCAAGTGTGAGCTTTACAAGCAAGCATTTTAATTGTCACGGCTGCTGCGGCTTGCACTCAAGACTTGCATAGTCCCGATGCCATATCCTTTATATTAGAATTCTACGATGAATGGTAATTCCTGTTGTGGCGACTAAAGTAATGACTGTTCTGTTCAAATATTACGTGAATGTGAATATAATTGGAGCGGCCATTATTATTTACTTAGCCCACCTTAACGATCGCGTACAATTTACGAGTAAGTGACATTAAATAATGGTAATATGGGTAATATGAATGGAATTGAGGGATATTGTTAAGGAGACTTTTGGGCAAATTGTACAGGAAATTACAGGTCAAATTTAGGAAATCATTTTCGAGTATTTAATGTAACAATAACTTATTGAAATTAGTGTTGCCCAAATTCAGTCTTGGTCTTGCAGTCTTGGTCTTGGTCTTGCATTTTTGCAAAGGTTTTGTACTGACTTCTCAAAGAAATTTGCCGCTATTCGGAAGTACATGGTGATGATACACGCGCCGGCGGCTTCTATTGTAATTACATAATTACAACAATCGTTGCCGCCGCGCCGAAATCACAACATTTGACACTATTTGCCGCCACAGGGCCTAGGTATACTTATGCAAAATTCTAATTTCATGTTGTGCCATCCCACTCAAGCTTATACTATTTAATATATGAGCGAGCGAGACGGTAAATCGTAAAACTCTTTTATTAAATTTTATATAAGTTGAGAGTTCTCTTTCTAGACAGATATTGTTCTTTAAAATACAGTCAACTTATTGTAATTAATTCGTTTTTTACATGTTTTAGCACATGTAAGCGTATAAATGTTTATTAAGAAACAGTTACTCCCATGAAAAACGGCATATAGCTCAGTTGATAACCATGTGGCAGTTGATTTTTCGAATTTCTTATCAAATCTTCAGACATTTATTAATCTGATTGGTCTTTACTATGGCTATGTTAATTCAAGCTCACAATGTTCCAATTCTAATACGTTTTTCTAAGATCTAAAGTAAACTTTAATAAATAGGAATAGTCTAATAGGTAATTGCAAGACTTGCAAGACTCTTGCTGCAAGACCAAGACCAAGACCAAGACTGGGAGCGCAAGACCAAGACCAAGACTGGCTAAGTCTCGTCTTGGTCTTGCATTTGGGCAACACTAATTGAAATAAAAGTCAAGAAAGCAGAAAAATACGTGTGTTACTTAGATATTATGGTAAATATATTTTTTAATTATTTTTTGTTTGTTTGTTTTGTTATATCGCTTGAAGTAATATTCTCTGCCAGTAAAGTAAGGCTTTGTGACAATTTTTTATTTAAGTTTTTTAATTTTGGTGACTATTAGTTTCGCAGAAAAAGCTTCAACCAATATCTAACGAAGCTTTTGATCAAATTTCAACTATATAATCAGAATAAGAGCGGGTCGGTGAACCAGGGTTAGCCGTTCCACTCCTGCATTTCTGCTACACCCTATCAGGTTGAATACAATTTTATACTTTATTTGGTTTTTTCTTCTTTCGGTTTGAAAATTTGAACCGAATTGCATTATATGTCTAGAAACATTTTCGTTTCGATAATACCTTCAAAAATATGCATTGTTATAGTATTTTTCCTTCTCCTCCTTCCTTCCTTACCTTCCAGTTGACCTCGGTCAACATTGTTCTCAATTATACTCAATAGTTAATTCAGCGCATGCGCATAACTCCGAACTAACAAACTTTTCGGTTTGACTTGCGCGACAAAATTTGTGATAATTCGGCTATTGTATATAATACAAATATAATATAATTATAGCCAACGACACTTCCCAAAAACGTAACATTCTACTGGTGAAGATATTCTTGAAATCGGATCAGTAATTCCGAAGATTACCAAGGTCAGTGTTGACGCGCGTCACTGAGAAGTCTATTGTAAACCTACACTCGTGTCACAAGTCACGGGCTTTGTTTTGGAGTTTTCTCCAGCCACGCGATGGTCCCGTCACCCGCACGGTGAATCCATGGAATGCTAAAATATTCGTCTCTCCCAAGCCTCCATGACTGCAATGGAAATCATCACCTCTACGTGTCGCTACACAAGATGTTATCAACAATAGCTAATTTAATACGCATCGCGCCATGTCGATAGTTTGATAAACTCAAGTGAATACTTAACTATGGGAACATAGTTATTGTTTCACGGTTAAGGAGATTTCAATGAAACGATTTTATTACAATCAAAAGCATGCAAGCAATGCATTGTTTTTAGTCATTTGGGTAAAAATGCCTTTTACGTGGCTACCTAAAAACAGTGTGTTGTGGAATTCTGATTGTTTTGAGAGATAAGTTCTCTTTCCATTCATTGTAATGAGACAAAGCCTGAAAGATTGCTTTTCTATTTATATAATTTTGTAGATCAAAGATACCTGCTACTATAGTTATCATAATTATCTCTATAAAACTTTTAACAGGAGACAGGGTTAACAGAGCGTGGGTAGGAAAAAACATCCTGGCTGAAAAACCTATGCCAGTGGTTCAATAAAAGCACTCGGTCGATATTCAGGGCTGCTGTGTCCAAAATTCAAGTTGCCAAAATTTTTATTAATTACTAGTAAGCCCTTGACAGCAGTTACACCTGATGGCAGGTGATTATGCTATCTAAGATGGAAGCAGGCAAACTTTTTGGAGTTCATCATACTCACATATACACATATTCAGTTTGTACAAGACAGCGTAAAGAAATTAATGAAATAAGTTATAAATATACTTTATTGCACACACCAAAATAGGAAATACATACAAGAATTTAAAGATACAAAAATAAAAATATTATATTTAAAAAATCACTAATTCATTGAGCATGTTAGTGTTTTATAAAAGCTTTGACTACAGATTATAATTATAGTTCCCAAAAAATCGGACATAGCCATGTAACATTGTCTAGTATAGTATCAAAAATAGTTAAAGTGTACGGTGAAGGTATCGAGGGCGTTTATAAGAGCGATTGATTGCTCTGTGTGAACGATTATGTTTATTCGCTATTGAACTGCCCCTACTGCGACTGACATGTTTTGATACTTTACACTTGTGGATAAATACGGATGACCTCTCAGACGATTTAGGAAATAAAAGAGTTTTTAATTAGAAATCTCATTTGAATTTGAAAAAAGTGCAAATAAAAAAAAAGAAAAGTTAAAAGAATGTGGTAAGATTCACATTATTTTGTATGCAGAACGAAGGACAATTGGTAACATTCTTGTGAGTTAATAATGAACAGTAAGGTATACAGTGACGATGGTAGAAGGAACGTTGGAAGATGTCCCCTATGTGTAAGTGCTGATGTAAGGACTATTGGTCAGAGTTCAGTTTCCCTGTGTCATTGAGATGGGGAGGGCGTCGCCCAAGCAGATCGCGGTTGGTAGAGTTCCTCCAGGATTCAGTTGGGACCACTGATCGGCCACATCGCAACGTGCTGCGGTATTCTTTCATCTCGACAAATAAAATACTGTTCTCCAGTTGTGGTTGTTCTTCTAATCCCCGACCCGATCAACAAAATATTTTAGGAAAACTTGGATGCCCAGTAAGTTAGCCTGCCAATCCACATTGGGACAACGTAGTGGGTGGACGCTCTCTATTCTCTTCCCTACAAAGGGGCCTGTAGATTCTGTGGTTAGCCTGTGTGGCTCACGAGGTTCTGGTTTCAAATTTGCCAAAAAAATAAAATAGTTGTTTCACGGAGAACATGTTAAAATGTCGATCGCAGTCAGCCATTAATATCAGTGATCGTTAGACTCACTCTTTAGCCCGCGAACCAACTGGAGTAGCGTATTGGCTCTAAAATCTATATGCCCTCTCGTATAAAGACAGAGGCATACCCCTGTAATAAGCTGGAAACAGAGAGATTTATAGATTTAGTGCAATGGACGTCCAAGATTCGTTAGTCGCGCTACAATGATCGATCCATTATTGATAAGAAATGCTCTTATTTCGAATGTAATTGATCGATACGGAGATAGCTCCGGCGCGTTCGTGTTATTTTTTGTTTACACCTTCTTTTTTGTTTTGGAAATAACGATACCTAGCCTAGGGTGGCGTATGGCTTTACTTGCTTTTTAAATATTGTCTTGACTACTGGAAGTAAATTATGAAAATTTAACATATTTTTTTCAGTTTCATGTATAATTTTAACAATTTTGAAATTAAGAGTAACTATTAAATTCTATATAAATAAATGTTTTTTTTACCTTTTTATATGTTGTTTTTAATTGACCACGCATAACATTTTACAGTCTAGTCCGATTTTGATAATTCTTTTTTTAATAAGCTTAAGTGAATTAAAGTAAATAAATGACGCAATTATAGTACTTTTTAGTGCGATTTGAAGTCGGTTTTATTTTTTTAAATCTAAAAGACATTGTTATAAAAAAAATTACGAATTTTTGATTTCACAAACCAAAAAGTTCGTATGAAATATGTTACTAATGCTAAGTTTATATAAAATGTATATTAAGTTCCTCCTATATATTAACAAAAAAGGACAAAACCAGGTAACAAAGACATATACATTAACAATACTTATCACAAAGTCCAGACCAAAAGTAATTACGCAACAAATTTCAATAAACCGCCACGAAAGAGCATCCCACCGCTATCACAAAAAAGCAACAGTCATAATTTCGATTGTGCAGTACAAAAGCACATTAATCGTGGGCATAAAAATAAATCAACGTACGGACGGACGGACTTTATCTATAAATATATAGATCCGTGGTAAACGGTTACCGTGGCCCATTAATAACAATTATCGACCAAACATCTTTGTTTTGCGATGAGTAGACACATTTTTTTGATGGACTATACAACTATTACTGATATACTACTGTTATAATGGGAACTACTACTTATATATTACTGTTATAATGGGAAAGGAATAAAAGTGTTAAGATTCACTTAAATTAACGTTACTATGCTCAGAGTCACTCAGCGGGCGATGGAAAGAGCAATGCTCGGAGTATCTCTGCGTGATCGAATCAGAAATGAGGAGATGAGGAGATCCGCAGAATAACCAAAGTAACCGACATAGCTCAACGAGTCGCAGAACTGAAGTGGCAATTGGCGGGGCACGTAGTTCGAACAGCTGATGGACTTTGGGGGCCCAAGGTGGTAGATTGGCGACCCCGCACCGGAAAGCGCAGCGTTGGTCGACCCCCAACCAGGTGGACTGACGATATCAAACGTGTCGCAGGAAGCCGCTGGCAACAGGCAGCTCGGGATCGTTGTGTTTGGAAGTCCCTAAAAAGGCCTATGTCTAACAGTGGACGTCTACAGGCTGGTAATGTTGATGATGATGATACCTAGGTAGAGATGTGATTTATTTGAAATACTTCTATTTAAAATGCAAATACAAAATGCAAAATACCTATTTTGTATTTTGCATTTAAATACTTTTTGACAAAAACATTTTGTATTTTATTTGAAATACCTTTTGAGATGTATTTTGCATTTTTAAAATTCATTTCAAAATGCAAAATACTTTTTGATTAAGTTTAGCCAACATTACCAGTGAAACGAAATGAAATGAACAAATGACGCTTCTATTGCCGAATTTGGCCGATAGTGGATTTTTGTCGGCCGCGATTCACGCTAAAACACTGAATGTATGAAAATTAAACTTTTGTAGTTCATATATATTGCATTGGATAGTTTTTGTCGCGAAAATTAAAGTAGATTATAATATATGTTAATGAAAATTTGTATACGAACTACTGAATAAATATGTTCTTTATAAGGATACATAGATAGTCCTTTATAAGGAGGAATAAGGATTTTTTTAATTCTTTTTTTAAATGTTTTTAATTCTAGTTTTTAATTTCATCAATTATCTTTATAGAACTACTCATTATGCTACACCAACTATCAATTTTTTGTCAATCTGTTTGGCGGCTATATACCTATTTAGACGATTTGTAATTGTTATAAATATCTTAGGGTTATCTTATTTTAGTAATGTTATAAGTGACTATTCCAAAATAAATATAAATATCATACGATTTGGTCAAAAGGTATTTTATTTTGAAAAAGCATTTTGAAAATACCTATTTTGCATTTTGCATTTGAAATACAAAACGCAAAAGTATTTGGTATTTTGCATTTGAAATAGTAAATCTGAAAAGTATTTTGCATTTTGTATTTAAATGCTTTTATGGAACCATTTTGTACATCTCTGAACCTAGGCTATTAATTTCTTAATGTTAAAGATTATTGTGGCTCATAATTATATTTTTTTTTGTATTCATTACAAGTTAGCCCTTGACCTAATGGTAAGTAATGGTGATGATGAAAATATGGAAAGATGACCTTGAATCCCCCACTGCTGGCACACGGACAGTCGCGATTATTCGGCCGTACATTGAAAGGTGGTTAAATAGAAAACATGTGTCACTCACGTTCCGATTGGTGCAGATACTCTCAGGGCATGGTTGCTTCGGGATGTAACTGCATCAATAGCAAGACGGGTACCAACGCCGGTTTGCCATCAGTGTGGGGCTGCAGAAGACACCGCGCATCACACGCTGGTTGAATGCACGGCCTGGGGTCCACAAAGACACATTCTGGAGTCCATTGTAGATGGTAGCGTCGCTTTTGCTAGCGTAGTAGACGCAATGATCAGTGACAAGACATGCTGGACAGCCATGGTTCAATTTTATGAATCGGTGGTCAGCCTGAAAGAGGCTGAGGAAAGGATAAGGGAAGCAGATCCTAACGCTGACCTTATGAGCAGAGGAAGACAGGTCAGAAAAAGGCGTAGATACGCGCATCTAATCTCGCTGTAATGTGAGGTTAACGTGGAGACGTCACTGCAGAATACGCGTGTGATACAGTGGTGTCTCACTGACTGACGTAGTAGGCTCCGCTGGGTTTTAGTGGGTATTCCAGTAATTGGCGAGTCCCACATAACCTCTCACATACTCTCACATACTAAAGTGTTGATGATAACATTACTGTCACCGTTTCCAGAGGGATGCGTAAATGCATTAAAAAAAAAACTAACTCTCCGTTAAAAAAAAATAAAAAATGGTAAGTGATGGTGAGCAATCTAAGATGGAAGCGGGCTAACTTGTTAAGTCCCACAACCCTTTGGTTTCTAAACTACATCGTACCGGAACGCTAAATCGCTGGGCAGTACGTCTTTGTTGGTAGGGTGGTAACCAAACACAGCCGAAGCCTCACACCAACCAGACCTGGACCAATTTAGACAATCTTATTCGGCTCAGCCGGGAATCGAATTTAGGACCTCCGTGTTATAAATCCACTGCGAATACTACTGCGCCACCATTGAAGTGACGCTGTAAGGCGCCAATCAGTTTGATTTCTCTCACGCATTAAAAATAGTAACAATAGTAGGCAGGCTTCTCCTCTCTCACTCTAACCCACAGCGTTAACCGTATTATCACTTCTGTAGAGCGTCCCGAGACGCACGCTTTTCCACATATATTAAAAAAATAATTTAACAAAAATTGATACCGACTTCATAGATTTATGCTTAAGTAAATTAAAGCAACTAAATGACACAGTTATTTTTTATTTTTTAGTGCGTTTTGAGTCGGTTCTATTTTTTGTTAAAAATTTTTATTTACTTTTTAGTGCATTTTGAGTAGGTTCTATTTTTTGTTAAAAAATTTTATTTCTTACTCTTTAGTGATTTATTGCCACGTAACGTACTATACTGTCATAGTATATAAAACGGCACTAATAGTCAAAAAGCTACCGATACCGAGACAAAAACCGAAATCGCTGTAAGCGTGCCTCCAAAATTTGAAGAGTTCCTTCAATTTCCCCAGGATATCATCATCAGATCCTAACATGATGAGAATGGGACCACTTTGGAAGTATGCCCTTTCTGATAAAAAAGAATTATCAAAATTGGACAACTCTGTAAAAAGTTATGCGTGGTCATACATAAAAAGAAAATGTACGTGTTGAATTGAGAACCTCTTTTTTCGTCGGTTAAAAATGAATCAGTGTGTTAAGGTGCATTCAAATTATCAATTACATAACCGCACGAAGAATAATGCCTGTGTCTAATATTTTGTAACACGTGTATACAGGATGCTTCACTAAGTAAATAAATATGCTCGGGCATTTTGTAACGATTTATTTTAATTTGAATTTAATGTTTTTAATATTTAAATTATATTTAATTTTTCATCGAACACACAAGCCCTCGACGTAAGGGTAGTATCACACATATCAGTATAGATAGGTTTAGTCACATGCGAGCGCCTACACGCTAAACCCAATTTTCGATAACTGTGTTCATACATCCAAAAACTCAACCGAATGCACCGTGAAACGAAAATTCAATAGCGATACGTATTTCCAAAAAGTTTGGACTTTTTGGAAAAACTGAACGAAACCAAAAAAAAACGCCGTGTGCTATGGTGCGTTTACACCCAAACAAAGATCAAAGTATAGAACAAGCCTCTCCCGGAGGGGAGAGGAATGTTAGGTGCTCTCGAACAACTTACACGACCATTTGGGTCAGAAAATTTTGAGATATTCATCATCGTCAAAAAGTTTAAAAATAAACAGACCAATAAAGCTTCAAGTAAAACTTCAAGAGTCAGCTAATTTACGCAAGAAATATATGCCTACTTACTTAAATATGTCTCATAAATTGCTTTGGCCAAAGGGTGAAAACTGCATGAATTTTTTTTTTTACCGTGATCGTACAGATATAAAATATAGACACAAGTAGATGATGTAGGAGTCAATTACGTAATAATTTAGGTATATGTTATTAAAATCCAAAAAGTTAAAAGATTAAGTTGCTTAAAATTAAATGAGAAAAATCTAATCACATAAAAATAATATTATGAAGGAAGTAGAGGTACTAAAGGCGGCCTTATCGCTTAGTAGAGATTTCTTCCAGGCAACCTCGGGCTTAGGAAAATATCAGTACAAAACATGTTATTAATATTATAAGAAATTTTCTAGTAAAGATCCCTTAACTGTTTTATCCGAATTTTATTAAAGGGTTTTCTGTACAGCTAACCAGCATAATTATTATCCTTTGTTCGATTATGTATCAATAAAAAGCTGATCAAAGGTAGATGGTGTACAAATATTAAAGATAAATAAGTTATAATATAGTTCCACTTCTTGCTAAACAAGCAAGCTAAGTATTATTGAAAATATGATAACTTTGCATATGTATTTATATTTGTTTATTTTTAAATATTAAAGTGTTTATTTTTTATAAGTGTATATTAAAGTTATGTATAAAGGTTTTAGTTTTCTATGTTTTCTCAATTTATTAGTGAATTAAGTTTTTATTTTGTTTTTTTGTTCTTATTTTGTACATCCTCACCCTCTCAATTATTAAATATAGCTTCTTAACTAGGTTGCCTGGAAGAAATCGCATGTTGGCGATAAGGCCGCCTATTGTGCTACTGCAAATTCTTGTATCTATTGTATCTTGTTTTGTATCTGTCCTGTCTTGGTGTGTACAGTAAAGTGTATTTTCATTTTATTCCAGTGTATGCAATAAACTATATTTTCATTTCATTCCAGTGTATGCAATAAAGTATATTTTCATTTCATTTCATTTCATTTTAAATGTGTAATAAAATTTTATCACTTAACGATTTTCGTTATATTTGAACAACTATTTTTCTATTGGTTTTAATTTAGTTTCAGAATTTTTGCCTTACGTAAAAAATTTGATTGTGCCAGAACGCTAAATTAACACAATATAGATTTTAGACGTGTAGATTTATGCTTCAAAGGTGTACTCAAAATGCGTAGACTATTTGTTTTGTTTTTATTATAAACCAGCTATGCGCTGGGATTTACTTGACTGACAAAAACACTGCGTTTTAGAGCTCAATAAAAAATATTTTTTCGACAAAAACACAAAAACAAAGCCACCTCTATTCAATTCTCTATAGTCGCCTACCGTATTTACCTATTGTGAAAGCATACTGGGGAGTATATCTATGGAGGTGGCAAACTTTTATAAAACAGCGAATGGCTATCACACGAATCTCATTCTAAAAGATCAAATTTCAAAAACAAAATTCGGACTTCTAATTTAGTTTTAAAATCCAACTTAATTCAAACATCTGTATGACGATTCTTGAAAAATTAGATCGTAAAAACATTTTTTAGTTCATTCCACCTTCAGTACGACCACGAGAAAATGTCATTATTTTTGACGACCTCCGTAGCGCAGTGGTATGCGCGGTGAATTTTATAAGACATCTGCTTTGCAATATTGATATTTCCAAGAATATCATCGTCATGACAATTTTTAGCTTATTAACGGGGGTGTGGATTTCCCAGGCTTCCATCTTAGGCATCATCACTTCCCTCCGTGTTATTGCAGTCAAGGCCAACTTGTAGGAGATATTTCTGTTACATCTGCTTTGCAATAATAATCTTAAATATAGTGCCAGTTAAAAATACGGCAAAAATATCTAATATTTGGCTTATGTATATAAAGAAACTAGCTGACCCGGCAAAGGTTGTTTTGCATTAAAAATTAACAAAAAAATTAGATGAAAATTAGATAGTAGCCGATTCTCAGACCTGCTAAATACGCATACAAAATTTGATAAAAATCGGTAAAGCCATTTCGGAGGAGTACTAACATTGTGACTGGGAAATTTTATATATTAGATACACAAAAAAATAAATCCAAAACTAATCTGTTCTTAACTAAACAGCCAGTTGAAAATTATGCCCTGATATCTAATATTATTTCTATTAACAATTAAATTATAAATGGATTCACAATGAAACTATAAATAGTAATATATAATTAAAATATAAATATAATGAAATTATAAATAGAAAACAAGTTTAAGCACTTCAAAAAATAAAATCCAAAACTAGAATTCCTAGAAATTGTGCAATTGCAATCTGGAATAAAATCAGGCCAACTCAAGTATTTTCAGTTTTAATTAAGTCTATCGTATTCGGTTAAAGAGCCGGGGGTTTTCTTGAATTCATTCTATTATGTTCGTTATTAGGATTCCGTAATTGTGCGGAGTATAAAATGCGGTCGGATGCGAATGAGAGTATGAACCTAGTTACGCAATTAACGTTCCCGGTGAACATTAAGGCTAATTTACATTTTGAGAATTAAACGAGAATGTATTTAGCTTCTGGCCCAAAACTGCGAGTTTGGGAATCTCAATGAAATATTATACATAGCATGTACTGGCTATTCCAACGTAACGTCATTATAATTTTTAGGCAATTTTAACGGCTTTTTCCGCCTTGGCCTCTCTTCTTATATCAGAAAGAATATAGAGCTTAGACTCGCCACGCTACTCCTATGCAAGTTACCAGGCTTAGGACAATGTTACTCTTGTAAATATTTGATAAGTGATGTCAACGAAAATGATCGGTACCGACTGTTTAATTTGTTATCCGATAAAGGTATAATAATATGAAATAAAATGTTCAATACAAAACGCCAAAAAAATTCACAAAAACGTAAAGTTTAAAAGGAAATAAATTAAAAAAATATGTATATTGTAGAAGTATCAAGTTTTAGTTTGTGTATTGTTTACGGAATAATATATTATATTCCGATGTAAACAATATATTCCGCGTACGTTGCAGCAATCTGTCTGCCCATCACTACTGTCGCTGCATGGAATATTGATTACACTGCTGGTAGAAAAATTGCACCAATACTACTACCAGATTTATCACGCGCGTCTATTCTAAAAGCTGTGCTATTAAATTCTTTATCATTGGCTGAGCGGTCTTATGTGAAATGGACTATTTGTCACAGACTGAGAATGTATGATGGTGAACTCATGGATATTGTACGGAGATTAAAATCCTTTCCTAAAGGTTTGGCGAGCTGTTTATGACAAAAATCGTCTGGAGAAGTAGGTAGGTCTGAAATACATACGCTCTAATGTTAAGACGCATAATTAGAAGAAGAGAGGAAAGGGAAATAATTGAGAAAAAGAGAGAGAGTTTACGTAAGAGGGGGCATGAAGAAATGCATTGCGGTTCCGTGCTAACCTTGGAGTCTGAAGGAGGTTGAAGAGTCAATGCAAATCGGACATGCTTCTGCCTCTCAGCAGGGCATGTTTGACTTGCACGGATGTCTGAAGGGATTATTTTTCCTTCTCGTCGAAAAAAAATAGGTTTCTGGTTCATGAAGTTACAGGCAGTTGAACTTTAATTCCTATTTTGATTACTTATTACATTTTTGACGATCTCCGTGACGCAGTGGAATGCACAGTAGATTTATAAGGTGGGTTCGATTCCCGGCTGAGGAATAAGTGGTATTTAGGCGTTATTGGTGTGTAAATAAATTCGGTAATACCGGTTTTGCTTCCGGAAGGAACGCGTGAATGCAGATAGGACGTGTCGCTTGTATATTCTTGAAAGTTTATATTACTTTGTTATATAATTTGTTAGTAGGTTTTTAACTTTATTATTAGGAGAACCTAAAATATAAATATATACAGATAAAATACAAACAAAACAATCATGTTGTTTAAAATTTTATTATTATATTTATAATTTAAATTATTCACTAACAATAATTTAACCATCGATATTAAACTAAGGATAGATTACCTAGATGGTTTGGTCATGTGGAGAGAATGAATGAATGGAGACTTACGAAAGGGATTTACAAAGCGAGAGTGAATGGAAATGTTGGAAGGGGAATACCAAGGCGAATGTTCTTGGATCAAATTCAGGACATTCCCATTAAACAAGGTCACAAATACCCTAAGCCAAGTACTTGTATGAAAGGTTTAATGAAATTGGAATAAGCGAGAGATAATTTCAAGGATCGCAGCAAGTGGAAGGACGTGGGACGCCTACCCCGATGGGAATGAGGCGTGATGGGATGTATGCATTGTAAGTAAAAATGATACTGTAAAAGTAATTGCATGCCTTAAAGCAGAATTTGGAAGACAACTATTTTCGTTGTAGTTAGCTACAACGAAAATAGGTTTACAACGAAAATAAATTCGCAATAAATGATTTTGATTTGATTTGATTCTAATAATTTGCTAGTCCGTGGTAAAAGTTATCAAATGAAACACAAACCAAACTGTTATAAAAAAACACTCAAAGACATAAGAGAGAACATCAGCAGCGAGGTTGAGGTATATACCGCAGGAGAGACGGCACTGCCGGTCATGTATCCAAATCTTTTCGCTTGGTGAATCATTTCTATCACTGAATCCATAACCTCCTGGTTGTTGGGCAGGATCTGATCTTCAGGCAAGAGGAACCCGTGATCACCCTTGTCACGTAGTTCATAGCAATATACTAGTGGAACTCCCACTCTTTCCTTTACCCAGTCGATTTCACCACCCGTAGCCTTATCTAAAATATCATTATTTATTTAGACGTGCCAATGCCAGCAGAAACTTTATAAAAAAAAATTATTTAAAAAACAAAAGTCTATTGCTGCTATAATCATTAATTATAGGCACAGACATATTTTCATTAACAGAGTCATCTAATTGTTATCAGCTGAATGATTTGTTTTTTTTTTTTAATTTTGCTGGACATATGCCGCTTGGAACTTCCAAACATTTTGACGGACTACGTAGATCAGTGGTATGCGCAGTGCATTTATAAGACGGAGGTCCTGGGTTCGTTTCCCAGCTGGCCTGATTAAGAATTTCTTAGCGGCCGTGGGACATGGGTAACAACCCCACAAACTAAATATAAATGCAGCTTCAAATGTAACTTTTCAAGCAATCAAATAATTAAGTATATCATAAGGATACCGATACATACATATAGCCTCGGCGATGTTTCCAGTTTCATATCGAGTGCCATATCTGACTGATAACGCTCCCATCGCACGTCTACCGATGTTAATCTACAAAACATTATCAATTAAAGCACCCTGTCAAAAACATTGAAGAAATTTTGAGATAAATAAATTATCTATACCATAAAATGTATCTACAATGAAGTTATTATATCAATTCAAAAGAAAATACAGAAATCTAGAATTTTAAAGCCATTTTGAATTTTAAACCGTTACATTAAAAATTTTATTCATATATTTCAAGGCTGTTAATTATGGCTCAATGGGTGAGCAAATCTGTATGAAATTTGGCACAGATTTAGATTATAGTCTGGTATAAAATAAATGCTAATTTTTATCCCAATATTTTTACTAAGTCGTAAAGAACAACAAAAAAAATAAAAATCATCAAACTTACAGCATCATGGTAGTTGTCATAAGGTGCAGTAGAATTTCCATATGGAATTAATAGAAGCTGACTAAAAGAGTGGAAGGACAAGAATAGTTCAATTTTGTCACCAATGGAACTGATATAATTTGACAGAGATCTAGATTCAGGCTCCGAAAAAGGTCCTAAGCCTGCATAGGTATCAAGCGCCGGGTTGGTACTGGCTCCTGCAACTATAAAATTAATAGAATTAAGATACATAAACGGTTAAAATGAGTAACCTCTTTCAGTTTTCACGGAAAAAGATCATGAATTATTTCAATTGTTTTTAATAATGATGGATAATCTTAGGCTTATCAAAATCAATGAAATAGTATGGTGATAAAATTTCCATATTTTCTCGAATGTATTAAAGATATTATGAGTATAGATTCAAACTTCTTCAATTAAATTGGTAATATATAACGTTTAAATACGTTTTATCATGGTTTCATAATCAGACAAGTTATATATGGAGTTTACGGAACTAAACAAATGTATCATATAAATAAATTTCTAATTTTCTATTCTTACCTAGCCAATTGCTATTCCAGTTTCGGTTTAAATCTACACCGATGTGTCCACCAGTTGTAGGTCGTCTATTTTTTCTCCACATTCGAAACTGTAAATGAACAAAACAACTAAAAAAACAGACGCATTAAGATCTAACAAGGGTAATGTTAATTTTTTATCGTAAGTTGTAAAGTTAAGCGTCAATTCGGACGAACATAGATTTTTATTCTGTAGAAAAGTTGAGACTTCTACGAAATTAAGAAAAAACAATTTTAATAATTATTTAATTACAAATACTAAAACCCGTCAATTTGCAAACTAACATAGTAACATTGGAGAAAAAGGTACATTTTATTTTGTCTTTGTTAAATGAAAAGATTATCGTACCTGTTCATGACTCCAAACATATCCATCTGGGTTTGTTACAGGGAATATGTACCAATCAAAATCACGTGCAGCCGCTTGCGTCTCCGTGTCAGTACTTGTAAGAAGCTCATTAACTATGTAGCACACAGCAGTAGTGGTTATCCATTCTCTAGCATGCATTGTACCTTCTATGAAAATTGCTCTTCTGCCTGATCCGTGGGAGATCTTTATACCCCTTATTTGTCTTCCTTCGTGAGATCTACCTCCAACTATTATACTTGCAATATCTTTATATGTACCAACTAAGTTATCTAACCATGTGTTAATATCAGCAAGATTATAATAAGAATCCCACTCCATGGTGATTGAATTATTGCTCCTAAAAGTTCTTACAGTTTCCTTATCTAGTAGCCTGTAAACAGTTTAAGAATTATAGTAAAGAATTTTTGCTGTATTTACACTCTGTATCGTTTTAAAGAATTTATGGGATATTAGGTATTCAAGACTTAACAAAGCGGTAGTCGATTTCTATATGCAAAGGTAATATTACAACTAGGTAATATATGAGTTAAAAATATAAAATGTTAGATAGAAGCAGGCATTATTTTTCTACGAATTCAAGGAACAAAATAACCTAGATCCACCAGAAAACCCTTTACGTAAGTTTCACTTCCGAACCGATGTTGACTCTACAAAATTCAGTATATATTTAAAATTAGAAAAATAACTTACTGTTGAATATTGTTTATTTTTATGTCGTATTTTATTTGATGGTGATTCAAAAAGTCTTCTAAATCACTTTTGTGTTCTGGGCTCGACATTACGCTTACATAATCTAATGCAGCTGAAGGTTCTCTCCAAAAATCATATCTCAAATCATTGTTTCTTTTGTCTTGAAGAATTTTGATTTGTTCTCCATTTTCAGGCAAAATTTTATATAACACATAATTGTCAAAACGAAATTTTTCACACGTAGCAAATGAAATTATTAATATTGCAATAAATATAAATTTTAAAAACATTGTTACTTAACCATCAGTTTTCACCTCTATAATGACTAGTTCTTTATTGATGACTTTGTGAATAAACATTATCAACATAATATGATATAATTTATATCTATTAGGGAAATCATAAATATATTATTATAGATTGATAATTTTTATATCACTGATGTAGATTATTATAAATTGATAAATTTTAATTCCCGTTTAGTTATCATTAGATACAAAAATTAATAAAAACTAAGAGTCACTGTCCTTATTACCAGATTTATTTTTAAAGTTCTTTTTTACTTTCTCAGTTTAGAAAAACAACTATAATAAATATTTCCATAAAAATATCATTGTTATCAGCGCCACATTATTAATTCTTATCCCTCTTATTTAAATAACGGCAATATTTCAGAGGGTTTCAGCTTATCAATAGGTGCAATAATAGGGCTTATTTTTTATGATGCATTACAATTTTAATTTTAAACTGAATAAAGGTTTAGAGTTTACAACAACTTTATACCTTGAATTAATATTCAAGATATAAAATAGCTGTAAAAAAAGTTTAAATCCTACTCATATTAATTTACTGAAAGGCCATGTTTTCAAACTATCACAAACTAATTATAATACAGTAACAAATAACGTATTCAGGCCATTCAAATAATATCTTTTTATACGATCTGGGACATTAATTTTACCAATTTATAGAAATCGTACATTCAACAAACAATAAGCAAAGTATCCTAATTATTTTGAAATGAAAATATAATAAGATAAGTTGTAAAAAGGTTTATTATAAAAAGAAATATAACCCATTTTACATTTTAATTAATATGTCTATAAAACATTTAAGAACTTCGCCTCTCTGATAATTGCCATAACTGAATCGAATGTTTCCTCACAGGATGGCAGCACTTGACTCACAGGTAGCGTGTAGCCCCAGTTACCTTCATCTCTTAGCTGATAGGTGAACACTACTGGAGGATTAAAACGGTGCTTGATCCAATCAGCTATGGAGCCTGTTGAGCCATCTAAAACAACATAAGTTTCCTTTTACTACTAACTGCTTCGTTGGTCTGGCGTTTAGCCTATGTTGATCAAAGCCATCCTCGCTATCCTAGGTCGGGTCACGGAATGATTCTGAGTTTTTCATTATTCATTGAAATTTTCAAGACTTTCCAAGCCCGGATTCGGGAAATTGGTGGTGATATACCCTCGGCGAGCACGTTAAGCCGTCGGTTCTGGTCACTATCATCGGCATCTCATAGTGATCGATAAAAATTGCCCCATTATTACCCTTAACCCGCCGACCCGAATTGGAGCAGCGTGGTGGGTCTACGCAAAATATCACCTCTCCTATAAGGAAGGAGGCCTGGATCTGTAGTGGGCCGTTAATAGACTGATAATAATGTTGAATGATGATTCATAGTGGGTAACATTTTGCATGCATGTGTGTATCGCGTGACAATGCAAAGTTATGAAGATGTAAAGATGATTAGAATTTACAAAGAGCTCTACAAATTATCAATTACCTGTATATAGTAGCTTTTGAAAAAGCCTAGTTGTAACTATTCCTGAGTACTTCCTTGGACAAGCATCAACTCAGCATGGGACTGACTTGTGCACAGATATCAAGACCATTAGAGAACTTTATCGATAGACATGGACAAAAAGTAAAAGAAGTATGTCAATACAATGTCAACACAAACATAAAATAGAATAATATAATTACCATGTACTGCTTTAGAAGTGCCAACGACAAAATGTGTGCCATATCGAGCAGCTAAGGAGCCCATTGCTCGTCTTCCAATTATAATCTGGTACAATAGGTAGGCAAATAAATAAAATATTTCAGATCAAGTTAATTTTTGTGGAGTAGTTAGAAAAGCCTGCTGAATCGTTAAATTGAGAGGTCATGGTACTGACTCGAGTATATTTGGCACTTAATATTATCATTATTGCTCCAGATGTAATCGTAAGCTTTGTCCACGATAAACAAGCACCGACAAAGTTGTACCATAAAACGAATTTGCATTCTGGTATTCTATTTGCTGTTTTCATTACCAAATGATACATTATATCATTTGGTAATTAAATCAGCAACAGTATATTGTTACAAGTATGGTACCCATGGGTATATCTAACAAAATATTTAACTCACTTTATAAAGGCTACCGAAACTCTTTTCTATGGTAAGAAGGTGGGAATACAGTTTAACAAATTTTACTAGGTTACGAAAGTCAAGGATTTTAGAGATGAAATAAATGTCTGATTTTTAATATATAATTAACATAACACGTACCGTTTCATTGTAATTGTACATCTGATCTGTGGTGTGAGCAAATGGTATCAAGAGGCGCTGACCAAAAGCCCTAAATGACAACGCACTGACCAATCTTGAGCTAATGCTTTCCACGTAACGAGAAAGAGATCGCGTCTCTACGTCCGAGAATGGTCCAAGCCCAATAAAGTTGTTGTCTGCTGGGTTAAAACTGCCTCCTGAAACTAAAAGAAAATGATCGTATTAGATAAAAAAATAGAACCGACTCAGAGCAACTAAATGACGCAGTTATTTTTCACTTTTTAGTGCGTTTTGAGTCGGTTCTATTTTTTGTTAAAAAATTTCATTTCTTACTTTTTAGTGCTTTATCAACACGTAACCTACTCGTACTATACTCTTATACGACACTAGTAGCCAAAAAGCTACCGATACTTACACAAAAACCGAAATCGCTGCAAGTGTGCCTATAAAATTTAAAGAGTTCCTTCAATTTTCCTAGGATATCATCCTCAGACCCTACATGACGACTATGTGACGATATGGGACAATATTGGAAGTGTGTTCTTTCTAATAAAAAAATAATTATCAAAATCGGACAACACTGTAAAAAGTTATGCGTGGTCATACATAAAAAAAATATACGTGTCGAATTGAGAACCTCCTTCGTTTTTTTTCGTCGGTTAAAAAATAAAGATTGCTTATATTGTCTTTTTCCCTAATTTTTTGTACCTAGTCTTCTTTATTTCTATAAGTTCTTCAAAAATTTCAATTATTATCAGCCTATTAACGGTACCAGGTGGAGAAAAACTAAGATTTTGTTGATTTTAAAAGTCGTTCATAACTGTTTAATGAATTTCGAAATATTGCATACTTACTTCCCCATTGAGAATTCCAGTTTTTACTCAAATCGACACCGATCGCATTTCCGGAGGTTGGTCTTCTGTTTTTCATCCATAGTCTAACCTGTAATTTTCATTAATTGTTTTGTCTCTCAAAATGTAACTTGAAAGATTTTTTTAACAAAATGTAAGAAGTAATTTGAAATTTTTAAGCAATATACTAATTACTTTTCAGGGTTACTATTTCATAACGGAAAATTAAAAAAATATTTTTAAATCTTATAGGTACCTACTACTGCTGCAGGTAAGATAAGGTTTAGGTATTTTAAAAGATATTCGTAGTATTTCTTATATGTAATGTCATTACAAGATATAAGAAATACCATTTTACAAAAAAATTATGTTAAGAGCAGAATTACATAACAACTTTTTATTCTTATCGCTGTGCTTAATTTTGCGTAATACCGCCATCGCTGTATTCTGGTCTGTAGAGTATCACTGCGATGAAATCTCATGTAGATGACCTTAGTAGGTAGTTAGGCAGATTCCTAATATTTATTAATATTAGGAATCTAACTTACAGAGTTCTGTGAAAATTCCTGTCCATCAGGATTGAGTATGGGAAAGATGTGCCATTCGAATTCCTCTGAGGCTCTTCGCGCTTCAACGTCATCACCTCTCACTAACTGATCCACTAGATAAGTGATGACTGTTGGAGACAACCAATCTGCACCAATTTGACCTCCTTCAACGAAGATTCTGGGACGGTTGCTACCTCGGGATATTCTTACCCCAGTGATGTTTCTACCTATAGATATACCTTATTATTAGAAATATAGAATAATATAAGAAGCTGTTTGAGGACATTTCTACGCTTAGAATGCTTTATTATTGTATTTTAAAGGATATTGATTGGAGCGATATAAAGGCGAAGGTGGATGGAAATGTTGGAAGAGGAAGGTTCGAACGAGAACGTTCCTGGGCCAAATTTAGGACATTTTAAAATAAGCTCAAGTGTACCCTAAACCAATGAACTTGTATGAAAGAATTAAGGAAGAAGCTAAGGAAGTATGCAAGGACCGTGGCTTATGGAATGATGTAGTCTCTGCCTATCACAGTGGGAATGAGGCGTGACGTTATGTATGTATGCATGCTAAAGCAATAATAAGTTTTTAAAAGTAATTTGTACCAGCAAACAACTGAACTTTTTAAAATTATTTATATTTTTATTATAATAAGAGACTAAGCGTTCCAGTACGATGTGATGTGAAAATCGAATGGGGTGTTGATTTCACGCTACTCCTAACAAGTTAGCCCTTTTCCGTCTTATGTCACGTTTCACATAACATCAGTTATATAAAAAACAGATAATGATAATATTAATGTACCTTCGTAAGATTGTCCCGCATTTATAACTGTAACCACACCGCTGTTCGTACTGGCCAAGTGTTGAAACCACGTGTAAATTTCATTGACAGTTTGGAAGTTTGTCCAGAATAACTGATTCCTTGTGTCACGTTTCTTTCTACTCATTATTTGATCATCGAACGCTCTGTAAAGTAACGTTAAAGTTTATTCATTTAAGTATAGAAAAAAGTGCCTGTTAAATACCGTATGTATCATAATTTACAGCCTATTAACGGCCCACTACAGGGCCACCTTGCCCTGTAGTGGGCCGTTAATAGGCCGTCCTTGTAGGAAAGGGGGGCTATTTTCTTATAGGTATGCATGACCGTATAATAGATTAATATGTCTCATTCTATGGTACATTTAGTGCACATCATAGTGTCTTTTCTCAAAAAATTGGCCCAGAACAGGTCACAAGATTTTCTGTTTTGTATTGGATCTGGTCTGGTTAGAACGCGCTCATAAAAGTACCGTGAAGTGACTGAGCGTTCTGCTCCGCGTAATGATCTTTTAAAGTACAAGTATCTCTTCGAATTACAATCGTAGGCTAGATATTCAGAATCGCAGTTAATCCCGAATACTTTTAATGCAGTCAGGTTTTTTTATTGTTGTTAGTAGCTATTTTATCATTAGCATCTAACATTGAGTGTTACAGAATCTAACATCATACATTGGAGCAACATAACTATGCAAAGCCAGCGGTGCTCAGGTAAAGGGTGTATACTTTTGAAGGGTGCAAAAATGACCAAAATAGGAATATACCCGATTATTTTAGGGCCGTAGTAACAAAGCTTTTATCAGGTGCATAAAAGGCTAGTTACAGCACTGCATCAAGTTAACTGAGCTCTAGGCCTCTCCTTGGGGAAAGACCTAACGTTACAGTAGCACATTATGAATAGGCTTTCAATGTAATAAAGCGAATGTCCCTTAACCAAATTCAGGATATTTTAAAGAATAGTCAGGTCAAGAGTAACCTAAACCGACGAATTTGTATGAAAGTGGAAGAAGCTTACAAAGTAATGAACGTGGATAAAGTCTCTACCTACTCCAATGGGAATAAGGTATGATGTTATCTATACTAATATTATAAAGAGGTAAAGTTTGTAAGTTTGTAAATAAAGTTCCGTCGGGGCTAATCTTCGGAAATACTGATCCGATTTCAAAAATTCTTTCACCAGTAGAATGCTACGTTAACGGTGAGTGTCATAGGCCATATTTTATATTTGTATATGTATTAAACGAGTTATCACAGTTTTTGTAGCGCAAGTCGGATTACAAAAATCTGTTAAATTTGCTTTTTACGCATACGCTGCTTTAACTATTGGATATAATTGAAAACATTGTATAAAAACTTTGTGCATCTTAAAAAGTTCTATAAAAAAGTCCGGGGTAGCATATATCTATCTTTTATATTTTGGCAGATATATAACTTTTTGTGTTTTAAAAAATCATTTAATTCATATGCTTACGTTTACGTCATTATTTATAGAACTAAACTTAAATCCATATCAAAATAAATTATTTAATCATCACAAAGATATTATAGAGATAAGATTTACCTTTTACAGTATGTTTATTAGTTATATAGTTTCGGAGATATTACAAAATTTCTAAAAAGTGCGACTCTGTAATAAATCATTTAATTCATATGCTTAAGTTTACGTCATTATTTATACAACTAAACTTAAATCCTTATCAAAATAAATTACTTAATAATCACAAGGATATTATAGAGATAAGATAAGATAAGATTTGCCTTTTACAGTATGTTAATTAGTTATATAATTTCGGACATATTACAAAATTTCTTAAAAACAACTCCGCTGCTATATCGTCCAAATTAAGTTGACCTCCTCCGTGTTATGTTATACGTACTGAATAGGGGTCAACATTTAGGTACTGATATTCTTTGAGAATTCGATCTTTGATCTTTTCTTTCAATTTATTTGGCATGGCATATTTATATAATATACGGAAAAGTTTGTTCGTTTCCCGAGATCTGCATGTCGGTTTGTAAATTATTTTGTTTATTATGAAAGCTAGACTCAAAAGTGAAATAGACTATTTAATACAAGCTATACATATCAGCTTGCCATAAATATATATTGTTAATGTTAATGTACTGTAATATCGTACAAAGTTTAACAAAAATGTAGATCTTTAGTACACGGGACGGGACGGAGGATATTGCTTCACGGGAAACTATAAAAAAATTAAATTGAGAGGGGTAACGGGGAAAGAGTACACTTTATATGAAAGTCTGTCTTTAAAATTAAAAGGGTACCAAAGAGGTTTTCACGCCGACGAAGTCGCGGGCGACTGCTATATAGCTATAATAATGATGTAAGCGAGCGCTAAGAAACGTTTTTCTAATGCTCACCTCCTTAAGGGATCAAACGGGAGTTCAAGTCTATACCAAGTTTCACGCAGACGAAGTCGCGGGCGATTGCTATATAGCTATAATGACGTAGGCGAGCGCTATGAAACGTTTTTCTAATGCTCACTTCCTTAAGGGGTCAAACGGGAGTTCAAGTCTACACCAAGTTTCACTCGGACGAAGTCGCGGGCGTCCGCTAGTATATTATATGTATGTTTTAATTTAATTAAGATAATAAGTTATTTATGAACAAGCTACACATTTAAGAGTATGTACTTACTGTTGTATATTCTCAACCGTGACATCATAGTCGATACTTCTTTTCCTTAACGAATGTTCTAGATTATCTTTTTCCTCAGGCGATGACACAACACTGGCATAATCTCCAATTTGAGAAGGCATTTTCCAAAATTGCACTCCATCATTCTCTTTTTGAAGGTCACTCAAAAATTTCAGGTGTCCTTCACTTTGTGGGTAAATCTTATACAGTGAATAGTCATCATATCTCACTTCCTCAGTTAAAACAGTACTTAGAACACAAAAAATTAATATTTTTTGTAACATTTTTACTATAATGCTCTAATAATCTGATTGTACTGACTAGAATTCGTTTACAATAAAATCTTATCAGATAAAACTATCTATAATTATTATTTTATTTTGTCGACGAATACATAATTCATAGCGATTTAAGGTTGATTTTGGGGCATTTGTTGTTAATGTTTTAAATAATGATTAAAATAATCTAATGAAATATCAAGATATGGATCAAAATTAGTTCAAGGAAGATAACAAGCGCGTGTAAAATCGAAATTTTAGTGAATATAAGAAATGTTTTGATATAATTATATGAATTCCGATACATCAATACGCAAATAAACCTGAATTGTAGCAAAGAATTATGAATATAAATATCTTGGGACACGATGATATCAGGGTTTGAGACTTCATATTACATGTTAAAGATTAGGGATACATTTTGTAGATCACGCTAAGGTTCTTTCGACTTTTCGCAGTAAAATATGTTTAAAGAAACAAAGAAAGAAAAAAAATCTTTATTAATGTATTTAGGCCACACATCCTAACTTGTTTAATAGCCGACAGGACATTACCTTGCTATGTATGGCATAACCCAAAAAAAAGACCAGCTCAGCTACACGCTCTTGAAAAAAGAGCATAAAGCACTGATTTTCAAAGAACATGCAAAGAACAGCCTCTACAAAGAGTCAATTATCCTGAGGCGTAGGTGTTAAGTGTCATATGCTATTACACTGGCAATCATGCCCCTCAGACTGGAATGCGGCAGCAGAAATACTTCAATACAGCACTAAGAATAGTGTGATAAGAGAGCAGTGTGGTAAAAAAAGATGCATTGTACTAAAACCGAGACAAGTATACTGAGATAGTTGGAAAACCAAAGCGAACGTTCCTGGACCAAATCCAGAATATTCTGATTAAAGCCCAGGTCAAAACTACTCTAAAGCGACATACTTATATGACATGGTTAACGAAATTTGAAGAAGCAAGAGATATAATTATATGCAAAAATCGTGGTAAAGTGAAAGAACGTGGTCTATGAGAGTGAGGCATGATGGTATGTATAGTAATTATATAGAAATACTAGCGGACATCCGCGACTTCGTCCGCGTGAAACTTGGTGTAGACTTGAACTCCCGTTTGACCCCTTAGGGAGGTGAGCATTAGAAAAAACGTTTCTTAGCACTCGCCTTCGTCATTAGAACTATATAGCAGTCGCCCGCAACTTCGTCCGCGTGAAACTTGGTGTAGACTTGAACTCCTGTTTGACCCCTTAAGAATGTGAGCATTAGAAAAAACTAATTAGCATACTGTAAAAGGCAAATCCTATCTATATAATATCCTTGTGATTATTAAATAATTTATTTTGATAAGAATTCAAGTTTAGTTGTATAAATAATGACGTAAACGTAAGCATATGAATTGAATGATTTTTTAAAACACAAAAAGTTGTATATCTGCCAAAATGTAAAAGATAGATATATGCTATTGCGGACTTTTGTAGAACTTTTTAAGATGCATGAAGTTTTCATACAATGTTTTCAATAATATCCAATATCTAAGGCAGCGTACGCGCATAAAATTAAATTTAATAAATTTCACAGTCTGACTCGCGCGACAAAAACTATGATAACTCGGGTAATATATACAATACAAATATAAAATATGGTCTATAATACTAACCGATAACGTAGCATTTTACTGGTGAAAGAATTTTTAAAATCGGATCAGTAGTTCCGAAGATTAGCCCCGACGGAACTTTATTTACAAACTTTCAAACTTTACCTCTTTAAAATATTAGTATAGATTCCTTATATTATAAACTGCAATATACGTACCTTGCTCGTAAATATAATAAATACGTTGTATGAGAACGTGGTACAGTAATTTGAAATGATCTACCTATTACTTAGTAATGTAATGCTACGATGGCTAACTCCTAACGTTAACTCGTAATATTATTAGGGTCTGTTACGCCTTTAGGCCATATGGCGCGCCTACATAATCATTAAGGGAATATTGCGTTCTTGTCTATACTGAGTGCGTATAAACATGCCCGAATAGAATATTGGACATCTGACCAAGGATCGGATTGATAATTAATTTGGAGTTAATAGGTATATATCTAACTGTTTAATTGCTTTAGTTTAGTTTAGTCTATGTGGCTTTCTATTATATGGTCCTGGATTCGCAAATCCTGAAGACATAAAATGTTGAGCATTTCTTTATTTCAAAAAATTTAATCAGTAAATATCCTCAGTATTAAGTAGTGATATTGGTGTTGTTACGTTTTCTTGCCTCGGAGAGCACATTAAGCCGTCAGTCCCGGTCATAATCGTCAACATCAGATTGTGATCTTTAAAGAAATAAATATTATCACCTTAAGCATTCCAAGCCCCATTGACGCAGCTCGATGAGTCCATATCCCCTATCCTGTTAGGAGAAAGATATGGCCCTGTAGTGGGCCGTTAATAGGCTCATAAATTTAAACTATTGAAAAATGTCGCGGAATTGTATAAACTGCTCAAAAATTAGCAGTATTTAGCCTGCAGTCGGTAAGTTGGTGGTGTTAGATACAGGCCGTGTCTCGGAAAGCACGTTAAGCCGTCGGTCCCGGTCACTATCATCAACATTTGATAGTGATCGATAATAAATGACACATTATTACTCTAAACCACGTGGTGGTTCTACACTCCATACCTCCTCTCCTATATGGAGGGAGGCCTGGCTATGTGATAGGCTGTTATTAGGCTGATATTGATGATTTAGCTTTACTTACGGCTTAAAACGTTTACACCATTTTAACGAAAACTCAACTGAACTTTACCAATTTCCTCTAAGAAATAAAACATTTACTTCAAAACACAGACAGTTGAAGACGAAACGTTGCTCTCGCCAGCTAATTACTGGAGGCGATCAATCTTGTTATATGCGGGTAGTCTGTAATATTGTCATTTTGCAAAATCTGACGGTATTCCACCAGCAACTGTATTAACAAAGTTGTGATTGATGCATTGTCATTGCGAATGTTGCTCAGACGAATATATTGCAATACAGATTCAGGGAATATTAAGTGATGGTAGGATGGATAGTTAGAGTGAAGGATTATTATCTTAAATTATTTCGTTTTAATTCGGCGATACTAACTCTATTTAAGAAATATAAACTTGATTGTTTGAAATACTGTATGTGATATTAATCGATTTTTTATTCGCTGATGCAACGCAGAATTGACGGCTTTCGTGGCGCAGTGGTATTAGTGGTGGATTTATAAGACGGAAGTCCTGGATTCGATTCCCGGCAGGGCCGATATAGAATTTCTAAATTGGTCCGGGTCTGGCTGGTGGGGAGCTTCGGCCGTGGCTAGTTGCCACCCTACCGACAAAGACGTACCGCCAAGCGATTTAGCGTTCCGGTTCATCTTAGATTGCATCATCACTTACCATCAGGTGAGGTTGCATTCACAGGGTAACTTGTAATAAATAAACTTCGCAGCGATATCGAAAAATCAAAGTAGGTTGGATCAATGTACACGAAGTTAAGTAACAAAATACCTAAATCTGTTTAATATTTCAACGATTTTAGAGCACTCGAGATTATGCTGCAAAATCTTAAGATACAGCGGAATTCTTGCCAACACCGAAGTGCCCTCACGCCCCACTGGACCAGTCTTTGTCCTCACTTCAAGCGCGCACAATGATGTTTAATTTATCGTTTGACCCAACTTCCGCTTATGAAATTTTAAATCTTTATCGCGCGTATATTAAGCTTCAAATTTAATGAAAATGCTACAAGAGCGTCGCCGACTGCGTCTTTAGTAAGTAACGAAAAGTTAATATGCTTAAAACTTTTTGTATGAATTGTCAAAATTGAAAAACTCATTTCAATTAAATTTAAGCCAGAGTCAGTCGGTGGATGGCCAAAGCAGGAGATGAATGAGCTAATTTTTAATTATAAAATTGCATGGAAATCAAACGACTGTCTCGCTGGTCTATTGGTTATTGGCTTCGAACACGAGGACCTAGGTTAGACTCCTGGGTCGAGTTGCGGAATAATTCTGAACGTTTCTTTTTTCTATGAAATTTTCAGTAAATTCCAAGCCCGAAGTCGGGAAGTTTGTGGTGTTACACTTCCGTGCCTCGTAGAACATGTTATGCCGTCGTGAACAAGTGAAACGATATCACCCTAAGCCAGCCAACCAGCATTTAAGCACCGTGGTGGGTCTACGCTCCATATCCCTCTAGTATATGGAGGAAGCCTGGCCCTGCAGTGGGTCATTAATAGGCTGATAATTATGATAGAAATCAAAACACACATGATTGACTTAGGGATCTCTAAATGATGAGATGGCGACCTGAACCTGAGTCGTCGGGAGCAGACGGCTTGATATTGTAGCGTTCGAAAGTTCTTATTGTCCACAATACTCCACATGCTGATGTATGATGTTCATGGGGAGATATAAGAATACTCACTTAAAGTAAACTTTAACTATCGATTAAATTTCATGATTTAGGCATGATTCAGTATACGAATTTAATCTTTTATTTTTGATAGTAATTTAATAAATAAATAATTATACTCGTAACAATGTATAAAAAGTACAAAATCACATTTTTTCCGTTATAATAATTACAATTGTAATAAATACAAATGCGATTTCAAACAGCGAAGATTTAAGAAAACATTTTTCTAATTTACTTATAGAATCTAAACTAAAGTCCACTAAGAAACCGGGCAAGTGTCCCGTTGTCCCAATTAATTAATCCCAGTTTGGAATAAAGCCAAGTGTGACCGCGGCTTGAGCGAATAAAACCATCGCGAGTGCGAAGGCTTAAAAACGCTAACTCATTTCTGAATTCAGTTAAAAAAGTATTCAAACTTCGCTATAATCCTACTACGGGAACGCGAAAGTTTGTGAGAATATATGTATGTTTGTTATTCTTTCACGCAAAAAAGACTAAATTAATTTTGATAAAATTTTAAAATTATACAACTTTTTTTGGGAACGGGAACTACGTGGGTGGAATCTCGGACGTCCTCTATCCAGCCACGATTAAAGGGACGTCAAACCCCAACTAAGTGATCCTCTAAGTCGAGGTCTGAATTTCAGGCATAAGGCCCCGACACCCTTATGTCCGAATACTGAACCGTTATTCAAATTTTTAGTGTAGTTTCTAATTAACAAGTCAACTTAATCGCTTAATGCATAATTATGAAAGAACTGGACGGCATAATTTACAACTAAGGCCAATGTATATATCGGCGCAACAACACTAGTTACTTAAACTATTATTATTAATTATTTATTGTTTAGCGTTAAAATCAATCTGAATAACGTTTTCAAATAATATTTTCATAAATGATTGTTATTTAATTACTTTGCAAAACATTTGTAACTACCCCACTCTTCGACTGAGTATAAATACGAGTGAATATCGCCGCGCCGGGCATTCAACCGTAGACAGTCACGAACTTAAGCTCAATAAAGTGATTATTGGAAGAATAAGTGTTTAAATTACTATAACATGGAGAATCATGAAAGTGTTAATAACAATGACGTCAGCAATGCTGACGTCATCATTTTTAAAAACAATACGGTACCGCAAGCGCCGTTATATATATTTTTTAACAATAAGTATTCCACGTGTACGAAATCACGTGCAACCGATGAAAACAAATTATTGCCAAAAAGTTAGTATATAATACAAAAATTACGAAAGTCCATCTCAAGAACAAATTAAAAGAAAGAGAAAAAAATAATAATTGTGACGAGCCAATTAATAATTTGCAACAAATCACAAAGACTTTATTGAGTTCTGAAGTTTATTATTGGAATATTTTTTCTCATTAACAATTTGTTGAGTCCACTTTCGAACACATAATTGGTGATTTCGTTTGTTTTTATTTTCCTTGTTGATCATTAATATTTTACTAAGTCTTTATTGACGCCATAACATTTTATGGAGATAATAAAGAAAGAAAAATGTTGGTACAAGTATAATTGTGTTAATCCGATTTGATTAATTAATCAGGAACTCGGTTATCTACTGAACAATCAAACTATTATTACACCGTTTAATCAAGGATAAAATTCGCTAATAAGTCATTATTTAAATGTCCAAATCAAGTAAGTACATAATATTTATGTAGAATTTCAGCACTATTCGATGTAGAGGGTCGCACTAGGTTTTAGTGGGTATTTTGGCCGTTTCTCGGCCAACGAGTCCCACATACCCCCCGGAAGGTCTCTGTTACTGCGATGCCTCCCAGTGGGATGCGTCAATGCATGCACAGCGATAAAAAAGCTCTAGTTGACATTCAAAATCTTAGCGGCAACCTGTACGTAACACTGACTTGTGAAATTGTAATCTTCTGCAATATAAAAGGCAATCGTTTCTGACTGATCTATCTACGTACAGTTCAAACCACCGGATTGCGCTGAAATTCTGCATAGCGATTATATTGTGCGCTAAGAGAGGATTTTTAAAAAGCTCGCCCAGCAAAGAATGAAGCGGAGGTTCTAATACACATTAATTTTTACGCGAAAAAAGTCACTTGCCTTCACTACTTAAATATAGAATTTATAGTGAAAAAATTGACAAAACCTTACACTATAGGTAATATTTAACCCCAAAAAATTGAAATACAATTTAAAACCGAGCTGGAACTTTACAAAAAAGTAAAAAAATAATATTGTATATTTTTGTGAAATAAATGTCCACAGATATAAATCAATTAAAACTATAACAAAGTATCGAAGTTCGGAACTGTTTGGCGATGTGCCAGTATGCATAAAAGAACGACAATTTTGAATGCAATAGCCCGAATAAACGCAGTAGTTTGATGTATCGATTCGCAAATGAGATGTTTTAATGATCTGCGATATTACAGCTTAATATAAAACTTAATGATCTCTGACTTCTAATAAACTTAAAGTATTAAACAGAGCGAACTCCTTGGTGCAGTTTGGTAATAGAAACGTACAGCTTGGGTCTATTCAGAAATTTGCATTATCTAAATTCTGCTCAGCACAGGTCTGGTGGGATAAGCTGTTGTTACCAACATGGCAAATACGTGCCGCTACGCAATTCAGCTTTCCGGTTACCACCATGGCAGGTTCCCAGTTAGCCCTGTCTGTACCTAATACTAGTGCTTTATATTAGGTAATACAGTGATCAAGAAACAAACTAATTATTTTTTTGGCGCGGATTTTAATGCGCTTTTCAAAAATGACCACAAAAGTTTATATATTCTTTGAAAAAGAAAATCTTAGTTCAATTTGTTAATTATTTGTATGATCATGATCTAACTGCATACTGAACCAACTATGTAAAGTAAACTTTTCTATGCAAAGGAAATCGCTTGTACCTTGTAATATCGTGTCATTCCACTGCTCTACTTTTTAACACAAATCTCTATACATAGAGCAATAAATCAATTCAACCTGTATCCGAAGTATTGGAGTTCCGAAAGTTGGCGATCCGCCAGTACGTGTCTAAAACAACGACGATTCGAATTGCAATTGTCCGAATTAATACAGCGGAGACGGATCGTGCAGCCGAGACTGTAAGGCGGGATATATGATGTTATTAGTTTATGTGAGGGAAACTTACATGTTTGTTGGACTGTGTGATGTTTTCGTTACATAAATTTTAACTTTTGACGGCCTCCATGGCACAGTGGTATGCGCGGTGGATTTATAAGACGGAGGTCCTGGGTTCGATTCCCGGCGAGGCAGATTAAGATTTTTCTTAACTTGTCTTGGTCTGGCTGGTGGGAGGCTTTCGCCATGGCTAGTTACCATACTATCGACAAAGACGTACTGCCAAGCGATTTAGCGTTCCGGTGCGATGATGTGTAGTAACAGAAAGGGGTGTGGATTTCATCCTACAGCTAACAAGTTAGCCCGCTTCCTTCTTAGATTGCATCATTGCTTAACATCAGGTGTAATAGCAGTCAAGCGCCAAATTCTAGTAGATTAAATAAAAACGAACTATTTCTGTCAGGTCATTTCTGCCCCAATCTTTGCAATCTGAAAATACAAGGGGGCGTATAAACAAATTCTTTAAAAGTCGTCAACGCATAGGTGACTCCTTTAGTGTTGCAAATATTCATGGGCGGCGATAATCACTTAATATCAGTTGAACAGTTAGTTTGTTTATTGTGTTTGTAGTAGATATTTTCTGATATTCAATGGTTAGGCAAATACCAATGTCACTTAAGGCCAGGTACAATCGCAAGCAAGTTTCGACCTATCGTACCATCATTTAGCGTTTCATAATATGTTAAATCAAGTTATTAATTGCCTTAAAATGTAATTGCAGACCAAGAAAAATCTCAGACCTCAGTATTAAACCAAGCGAATCATCAAACAATTAGATGAAACCCTCCTGTGCATTACCTAAAAGACAGCAACTATTGTACATGATCTCATTCATTACAGTGCACGCATTAGCGGGCGTGCGAGCGGCGCAGACGACGGGCCCTGATTTATCGGACCACCTCCTGCCCTTAACGACACGCGGTGATGTACGACTAGCAGACCACGGTACAAGTCTAAAACTCCAGCTGGTATCTGATTCGTAAAAGGCTTTTATAAAGAGCTCTAGCTAGCTCCAGTGTATTCTATCTGTGATTCACTCCGTAAAAGAAGGCTTTTAAAAACGTTTTAAAAATGTACTTTATTCCGTAAAATATGGCTTATAAACCGTGGCACAAGTCAGATGCTGTAGCTGTCTGTAACAAAAAGCTTTAAAAAAGCACGTTAGGAGGATGGCAGTAAGGAACCAATGTTCCTAAAGGTTTTCATGATGCATCATTATTGATGAGTTTAAAAGAAGTGTATATATATATGTTCAGTTTTCAATTAGTGTGTAGTGAATTTTTTCTACTGATAAATGATTAAAAATTGTATGAATGAGTTATCATTAGGATCAGTTCTTCGTTTTAGAAATTGTGTAAGTAATACCTTTATTCCTATTTCTGCTGTCTCGCGGCATTGCTATATCTGAAATATAAAAAGGGTTCCTAACATTTGCTTCAAGGTATTTTTCTGTTAACAACAAACCTAACTTCATAATTTTGTAAGCAAAATAGTTTTTATAACTTCTTATGGGTGGGTAAACGTAACGTTACGTAACGGTGTACGGCACCAGTCGATGTTCGTAGCGCATACAGTAGCGTTAGGCCCCTCCTCTCTTACTTTAACCGAATATAACTTAGCACTTCTGTCAGGCATCTCGAAACGCAAACGTTTTGTTTTAAGTTTCAATTACACTTTTTTTCAGTATTATCTATGCAAAATAAAGTGTATATATTTTTTATATTTTGCAGTATGTTTAATATTAATTCAGTTCATGACTTGTACCACACAAAAAAACGGCAACAGCCATCTGCAAAGAACAAAGAGAATTATTCGAAGATGAAGTCAACCGCGTTATTGTGGCACGGACGGACCCGGGTGATAAATGTTTTGCGTAATTTACACTCACGCTTTTGTTTATACTACACAAAGCAGGCGGCTTTTATTGTGACTGAAATGGACTAAACGCTCTTTGGTATGGCGCAGATCAAAAGGTGATGGCTGTAAAAGCAGCACGGAGAACATTTTTCGGATATTTACTGCTTTACAATTGCTCGTTTTATGTACTACGTGTATTTCAGGTTTACCACCACCTTTGACACTAATCCATTCGAGATCTGTAGAAGAATCAAAGATACTGAGTAGCAAGTTGCAGATACCTATAAAACAAGTTGAAGATATTTTCAAAGTTGGATCTTAAAATTGAAAATTCTATAACTTTAATCTACCTTTAGTAGATTTGTAGATTAAAAGGTTGTTCCATGCTGCATATATATTGATCCAGCCAATAATCGGCGCTGCATGATCTTTTAGAAGTTTGTGTACAAAGAATGCTGAGCTGGCACACATTGCAGGGTATTGTGTAGTAGTATTTATAGGCAATAATTGTGATGTGTGGCATAATGTATAAATAAAGACATTTTTTTATCGATTACAAATTGGCCCTTGACTTCTATCACACCTGATGTTAAGTGATGATGCAATAATTTTCTTTCTTCTTTCAAAGTTAGTTACTCCTCGGTATTTCAATGGTCTACCAGCTGATGTGATAACGACGATGACAATACTGCTAAGAAACTAACATTTATGATCCTTATTTATAGCTGATGATTTGATCTGGCCATTAACCAGAATGAATGTAACAAACTGCCCTATATTTGTAGAAATTACGGACATTGTCATTGTTTAGTAATTCTTCCTTTATAAATCTATCTCAACTTTGAGTACACTTCTATTCTGAGAGTTCAATCAATATAATGATTGTTTAACTACTTTTATTTCTTTCCCATGAATATGGAAAATTGTGAATCTGGCTCAAACATCAATTGCTCAAACTTTACTCGTTAAAAAACCAGTTCAGCAAAGCGCCTCATCATTTTCTAGAGAGTAATGGGCTGACGGTGCAAAATTCCTTAATAACCTTCCTATACCAAGGAATAATTCAACGAAGGTCAACAAAGGACGGTGAGATTCCCTTTAATTAATTCAGAGTAATATTTCTAAAGTGTTTGAATAAAATCTGAACCTCATTAATGCTCAGCTATTTGGCGAAATTATTTTTTGAAAAGAATCTCGATGTATTTTCTTTTTCATTATTTCGATGGGATCGCGCTATTCTCATTGGCATATTGAAAAAAATTAAACTTCTTCGCTTCTATTGTTTTTCACTTAAGCTGAATGAGTGAAAAAAGACGATAAATTTTTGAAAAAGTTATATCTAAAATGGTAATAGATAGTGATCTCAAAACTATAGACGTATATTTTTTGATCTTGTAAAATCATTCATCATCATCATCATCAACAACATTATCAGCCTATTACCGGTCTACTACTCTTCTTATCGGAGACAGGATAACCACCTCAAGGTTCCACTGAGGCTTAGGGGGATAATATTTGATATTTTAACATCACTATTAGTTAATGATAACGTGTTCTGTACGGCCGGGGATGTAAAACAAACTTTCCAGTCTCTGGAAAAGAAAATCTCAGTAATAAGTTAGTCATTATGAAGAAGTATTACCCATTGTTAACACATCCATCCATAGAGGTATCGATTGGTATTTCATGAATATATATAATATAATAGATAAATATAGTTGTTATACTCACGAAGGTAAACAGTTTAAGTACATAGCAACTGAACTAATGTTGACAATATACAGGATGATTCTCAAACCCAATCGACACGGGACCCAAATGTAGGTAATCTGAAAATGATATTGACAAATTTTTATTTAAATGTTCCCTTAAGTTTGTGTCAACCCTTGCCCAGGATGTGTTAACAGTATCAGCAGACGTTATTTCTTGAGAAAGACGTTTTGTCAATATTAAAATTATAAAATATTTTTACATTGAAAGCGAGGGAGATATTGTCAATTTCGTTGCTAGGTATTTGGTGACATTTCTCTATATGAGATAATATGTTGATGCTAGAATTAGCAAAGACGAAATTGGTTACGGCCATAGATTAAAAACAACTAGATAGAGCCCATAGCGTGTCCACTCGTGAGACAGCAAATCAGCCTTATTGACATGACATGTCAACATTTAAAGTACATCATAAAACGTTATGTTTTTAAATATCGTAAAATACGAAATATTACTTTATATAAGATAGTTTGGTAAACGCATAATACATGATATTTGCTAAAAAATAACATATCTAAGCTTTAAATCATCAATCAATGAAGTTTATGCCTACTTACGTATGAAACGTAATTCCTTCGATTTTCTGTTCGCTGCGACTGTTGCAGCCGAAAATATTACAACCCACCATAGCACGATAACGTTCAAATTAATATCGTAACCGCAAAGTTATATTATTTATCAGCAAATTTAATAAAAAGCTAATAATTGCTTAGATATGTCCCTTGTCTTTCACAAACTCCACTCTAGACAAACAATAAAAACGAACACGCTGAAAGGGACAAAAAATAATCTTGTGTCACTTTCTAATACATCTTATCTTGTGTCACTTTCTAAGACATCACACTGTGGAAGTAAGCAAAATAAACCAGTCTAGCTGTTTCTACAGTTTACCGATGTAGAAACAGCTAGACTGGTTTATTTTGCTTACTTCCACAGTGTGATGTCTTATGGCATCTTGTTGTGGGGAAAGGCTGCTGACATAAATTCTGTCTTTATACTTCAGAAACGAGCAATTCGGTCGATTTATAAACTTAAACCACGCGAGTCCCTTCGAGTCAAATTTAAAGAAATAGGAATTCTTACAGTAGCCTGTCAATACATATTCAATAACCTAGTTTATGTTAAACAAAATATAAATATGTATAAACAGAAAAAGGATTTAAACGACCGTCTTCCTAGAAACGGACATAAGTTAGTCATATCAGCTTATCGCCTCCGAAAAGTACAAAAATCTTTCGTAGGATTGGGTGTACTCTTCTACAACAAGATGCCCAATTCAGTTTTAGATCTGCCATTGCATAAGTTTAAACAATGTATTAAAACTCACTTACTGAGTCAGGGTTATTATACTATCGATGAATTTTTAAATGACAAAGATGTTCAAATCCAATTGGATAGGCTTTCAACTTCACACAGGAAATAAAATAAATAACTTTATGTAACAACACACTTAATATTGTAAAATTGATAATATTATAAAAAGAGCAACTGTTGAGTTTCTTGCCGGCTCTTCTCAACAGGGCCTGCCTTCCGAGCCGGTGGTAGAGTCACTACAAATAGTCCAATTTGACGTTTCAAAAGTGCTTGTAATAAGCCTACTTGAAATAAATGATTTTAAATTTAAATAAATTTAAATTTAAATTTAATAAAGGCCGAATGAAATAAGTCTGTCACGCTCTTGAACCTACAGCCGCGTTATGACTCCATCTAGTAGTCTTTAATCTATTTCTTAACCTTCCTATACCCGCGTCAAATACTATAACACATATACCCGCGTCGGTCTCTCGGACCGATAGTTCTAACGTTTACTAAATAAATAACTATCATTATAACCACACTTAAATGTAATTCACGATTAAAAGGGACTTTTGATCAATCAATATAAACGAAATTTATGGCAATATGTAATGTTTATTACTGACTAACAGCCTTTTTATTACAGCCTTTGAAATACAGTTCTTATTTTTATAAACTACATAAATTTTAACAAAAAATATCTCTTCTGTAATCAAATCAAAAAAAAAAACCTCTTAAATGTTGAAAATGACTAAATAAACAATAATAGGCTATAGATTAAATTTCCTCTGATGGTCCACCGTAGCAGTCAGATCACACCATAATTGCAAGTTCCATACAAAAACATTTCTTGCAAGTAGTGCAGTTATATCGCGTCTTGAGATTTTTTTTGGAGCTGCAATAATAGCAACGACCCGTTATATTATTATTTGTTGTAGTTGTGGACTCTGGACCATCTATTTTACAAATTTCAGCAAATCTTTGTCTTATGAGTCTTGGTAAATGTGTGTTTGTACTACGTCGCCTCAGATGTGGATTTATGAGATCATAAAAGAGCTTCCAATAATAATCTGCGAATGATTTTTTGTTGGTATTATTGTGGACATATATGATGTACGAATTTATTCCTGCTACATTTATTAGACTATAAAAACAATGTTTCTAGCACGTTTTCTTACTGTTATTGACGGAGCAGTTTTATTCCGCTTTGTTTGATTATCTTTGCCGAGATGGTAGTCACTAAAAGTTCTTCAATCCTCTACTTCGCTTTCAGAATCTCCCTCTTGCTCAGAATCGTGTTTGTCACCCTCTATTGCCACATGATCCTCGAAAATACTGTCGTTTTCGTCATCGTAGTTAGAATTTGAATCATTCTCCTCTAAAATCAGTCTTATTCGCTTTTCGTCCATTTTGAGATGATAATTTAACCTAAAAGTAGTTTAAAAGTATATTATAAAATAGTAATTCAATAATAATATAAGAAATCATTAAAATTATAGGACTAATTAAACACAGCGCTTACCTAAAATTGTAACGGCTATACCCGCGTCGGTCTCCTGGACCAACAGGTGTCGTGTACTGTTACACGTGTTACCCACGCAAGCGCTCGCACCACACCAAATAGACGCCGGCGACGATGCACGCAGCTAGCATTGAACCCAATGTGCTAACATTTACCGTTAATAAGAAAAACACGCAAACTTAAACTGTCGGTCTGACAGACCAATACGCGGGTATAGGAAGGTTAAATGCATCGGCTTCATGACTCATGAGAGATGTTTTCATTTCTTAAATCGCCCTGCTGCAAACGCATAATCGCGACGAGTGCGTACGAAAATCACTCCGTGAATTCTCGCCACACGTTGCTAATTGGCGTTTACACAGCACCGTATCCAATGATCCGCGTCGCACAGAATGACGACAAAACAAACTTATTACGATATTAACATGAGTAATTGTCCAGCAAAAGTCGCAACTCTGTCGAGCCGCTTTTGTACGACCGCAATTTTACGACGCTCACGACTAAATGTGTCCTAAATCGCTTCACTTCATTTGTTTCGTGTTCAAATCGCATTAGTGTAATTTTAGCCGCCGATTCCTGCGGTTGGCAATAATTACGCGGCGGATTTAGTCTGGATGCGGTTTTCTGGTTGCTTAGACATGCGACAATTATTTTTTAAATTGTCATCTTCTAAATATTAGAGATATTTTGGCGGCCTGCGTGACACAGTGGTACGCGCGAGGGATTTATAAGACGGAGGCCCTGGGTTCGATTTCCGGGCCGATTGTTATTTTCTGAACTGCTTTGGGTCTAGCTGGTGGGAGGTCTCGGCCGTGGCTAAGTACCACCCTACCGACAAAGACGCCAAGCGATTTAGCGTTCCGATATGATGTCGTGTAGAAACCGAAGGGGTGTGGATATGATCCTACTAATAACAAATTAGCCCGCTTCCATCTTAAAATGCATCATCACTTACCATCAGGTGTAATTGTAGTCAAGGGGTAACTTGCAATGAAAAAAAAAAGATGCTTAATAAAGTCATCAATATCAGACTTTATTTATTCATCATAAGGACAAGGCTTCAAGGAGAGCCTGTTAAGAAAAAAGATATGAAGCTAGGATGGCATAGACATGCTGCTTCAATGTGAGTTGGCAGACTCAGTATCAAAATGTTTAATTTCGTAAAGATCCAAGGGGATCGCACATCGCACGTGAGTCAAACATCATAAATTTTGCATCTCCGAATGCTACAAATTTCTCGATAAAAAGAAAATCCCATTATCACTTAATCTGACCCAGAACTTAGTCTAGAACGTCAGCTACATAGGATAACTATAATAACGAAGAGACAGCACTATAATAGAATTTATTTAAATACATTTACCAATCTTATCGTCATCGCAAATCATTATCTTTATCTTTGATCCTTACTATCTTTGTCATAAATAGTTTTAAGTCAAGGTTATATAATTATCATCGTTATTATAGCCTATTATGTAACCTTGAAGCCAAGTTACCTCCAGTGGTTACACTATTTTGCTCCGGATCACGAGGGTAGCTTCAAGTCCTAGGATTTTTATTATCTACAAGTAGGCCCTTGACTGCTATTACACCTTATATTATGTGATGATGCAATCTAATATGGAAGCGGACTAACTTGTTAGGAGTAGGATGAAAATTAGTATTGATATGATATTTGAAAAATTGGTGGTATTAGATCACACCTTAAGGAACACATTAAGCTCCTGACTGCAGTTGTAATCGTTAACACCAATTGTGTTAGTTACAAATTACTATATTCAAATAATGAACCCGTCATTTGAGCAACGCAGATCTACATCCTTTCTCCTAAATTTTAGGAAGATTGTCTTTATAATGGGCCGTTAAAAAGAAAGATAACGATAAAGTTATTGAACCTCTATTAAGTTCCTAAAGTAACCTTACTCCTCGTATACACTAGCACACTAAATAAGTCTAATGTCTGCGCTGTCCACCGCTAAGAGTGAAAAGTAAACTGTTCGCGCAGGGGACTCAAGACAAACGATGACGCTGCGACGACTGAGGGCTCATTAATCACAATTAGTGCGGTTTTCTGTACAAAAGTCGCCCGTTTGCGCTGTTACATTAATTATTATTATAGACTTTTGTTCGATACAATGTTGCGGAAGATTATTTTGGTGCAAATTCTGTTCGTTTAAACAAAATTTAACAGAATAGGCTCGTTTAATGAAAACGCAAATGATTCGACCTTTTTTATAGTAATTATTGACGGACCAAGTAGATGGGCCCCTGATAGAAAGCAAGTAGCGGGATGTGCAAGGAAGCGATTCTACAAACGCTATATATCCATTATCATGGGCGTAGGTATTAAGCCCGTACCTGTTATCACAATCATGCCTGTTCGCGCCATGCCATTCGAGAATGTGCAGCGGAGCGCCGATTTAAGCGGTGTAGTGTCTGTACTGTCAAAATCTACATTCTTGCAACAATGTCTTTGTAGTTTGTAAAATTATAATTCTTAATCATTAAAGTCCTAACTCCTAAGTCAACTGTTTTTCTCAAAATTCTTTAATCATCATTCCCAACTTAAAACACCATTGGGCACATGGCCGCACCAATGCCAATAGAATGCAGCAATGCTGCTCGGTGACATAAATGAACAATGTGGTATTACTGTCCTTAGCTCAGAAGTGTACAGTACTACTACTATAACATGTGACGGGTGGCCCCGCTCTTCCATAAGACTGTTAGTCTAATACAACATGACCATGAAATAAATAATGTAAAATCTAAAATAACTAATAAAAACATGACAATATATGGGTACTTACTAAGGTTTCTAACTTGTACATTTTTTTCCAAACAAATCAAATGTATAGTACTTGTTGAGCTTACAGTGCCGTGGGAAACAAACATCTATTCAAAGTGAATAAATATTATGACCTTACTAATGAACTAACCAAAAATGGCTATGTGGTTAGTTTATACGCGGTAGAAGTGGGTGCGAGAGGTATACCAGCGAAGTCTCTCTATAACCTGCTAAAAGACCTTGGCCTTACTAGAAGTGCAGTAAGCTCCATATTGGAACGAGTGTCCAAAGCTGCTCTAGTAGGGTCCTTCCGAATTTGGCTGGGCAGGGAGAATAACTTGAACAGAGGAGGTGAGTGTTGATGCGCGTCACTAAGAGTACTCTTTTAAACCTACACCCGTGTCTTAAGTCTCGGGCTTTGTTCGGAGTTTTTCTGTCAGCCACGCGATGGACCCGGCACCCGCACGGTCAATCCATGGAATGCTAAGATATTCGTCTCTCCTGTTTTATCTGCGAGATACCGAATGGGTTTTCATCTCTACCTAATATTGCTAAAAGTAGAGCTATCAGTGACAGAGCTCTTCCGAGGAAGTATTACCGCTATGTACAATTTTGGCCGTCGTTCATAGCTTAACTGCGTTTCGGTATGAAGTTCTTAATTAACAGTTTTATAACAGGCACATAATTCCAATTCTCTGAGCTGGTAATTGGAAGTGGCAGTGGGCTGGTCATGTCTGTCGAACCACTAATGGTCGTTGCAGTCGTAAGGTCCTAAAGTGGAGACCGCGTCTCGGCAAGTAGAGTGTAGGGCGACGCCCAGCAAGATGGGGCGACGACATCCGAAAGATTGCTGTCTCCAATTGGATGCAAAATACTAAAGTGGGTTGGCGCTGCTTAAAGCAGACCTATGTCCAACAGTGGATGCATATTAGCTGATGATGCTGATGATGATAAGATTTCTTTATCGATTAAACATAATTATGTTGGCCCTTGACTGCTATCACACCTGATGTGTAGTGATGATGCAATCTAAGATGGAAGCGGGCTAACTTTGAACGAGTAGGACAAAACCCACACCCCATTCGGTTTCTACGCGACATCGTAGCGCAACGCTAAATCGCTTGACGGTATGTCTTTGTCGGTATGGTGGTAATTAGCCACGGCGAAAGCCTCCCACCAGCCAGACCAAGACCAATTAAGAAAAATCTCAATCTGCCCCACCGGGAATCGAACCCAGGACCTCCGTGTTATAAATCTACCGCGCATACAACTGAGCCATGGACGTCGTCCAAAAACCTATAAGGCCTCAGGTTAACGGACGCAGCAGGAATTCAGTACCTAGCATTCCCTGTGAAGTGTTTTGACACCCAAACACTTAATCATAGTATAATTAACTTTTACAAAAGAAAAATGAAAGGAATACTTATTATTATTTAAAAAAAGTGATTATCTTATTAAAAACAAAACCGATGAAGGAATATAATTATGACACTAAAACCAATTTAATACAACCAGTAATTATGTATCCCAAACAAAAAATAACATGCCCCAAACTCTTATCAATGTGGAACCATAAAAATAAACTTTATCACTTTAAAACAAGGTATAAAATCGTTCGTTATATAAATTAAACTCTGTAGAACCGCGTAACCCTCAAACATAAATTGATCTATCAACTGCCATACATTTGCTATCTGACAGGCTATTTTTGTTTGTGCGAGACAAGGGATAGGGTTCACTGTGGGCTGGTTGGTTGCGCCGAAACAAATGACTCCGGGTCACGTGATCGGACGATTTGTCGTAACGCCTAAACGATTATGGTCGTCATTAGTCATGTTACCACCTTTGATAACGTCATTACATCCATTGTGTAATTGATGAGTGACGTAGATTTTCATATGGAAAGTCATTTGGGTGGATGCACTTACGTTAATGGTTTTTTCGGGCAACATTTCATGCAAACGGGACATTATAAATTATTTTTTTATATAGCCCTTGACTGCAATCACACCTGATATTAAGTGATGATGCAATCTAACATGAAAGTGAGCTAACTTGCTTGTATTGCCCAGAACCGAGAACGACCAGCCGGGACCGATTAACAAAATCTAGACCTTGCCGGGTATCGAACCTAGACCACCGTTTTATAAATTGCGTAGGTATACCGTCACGGACACAGGCGAAGAAAATGTTTCTTTTTTAATTTTTGGTGTCAAATTGGCATTCGAATGCTGTATAATTTGTAAGTTACACTAGTATCCAATTTGAAATGGTGCAAACAGAATGATATTTATTTTACACTAGTACCATTAACAGTTCCATAATGGAACTAGTGATGATTTTTTTAGTCACTAGTTCCACATTATTATCTTAAGCACTTTAGCTCTTGCAGGTGTAAAAACACTATAGTTAAAAACACTTAGGTTTTATTATAATTTTATTCAATAAAATCAACAAATATTTATTTTTTCTTACTTTAATTAGTTTTACTATAGTACACTGGCTAAACACTACGATATATATCAAAATAATGTAGTACAGTATTCCACACCTTAAAAAGGTCAACAAAAAAGTCCGAATTTTGCATCTCAACATCTAGAAACCTCTCACCAATAGAAAGTTACTTTATTATAAGTGCCATAAGCTATATTTTATATTTGTATTTCGGATCATGACAGCCACCGGAGGAGATCGGCAGAGGATTTATATGCAGCGGTCTAATACGACAAAGACGTACCGCCCAGTCATTTAGACGTTCTGATGTCACGCCAAAACCACATGTCCAGTCCAAACTCAAGGGACGCTGGAGTCGTTACTCCTACTTTTTCTTCGCCTTCAGAAAGACAGCCTGCATCCATCTGTGGCGTTCTGCACCACATTTACCATCAGTTGTGACTCAAGGGATCACGCCAGATTAATTGATCATTGTTATTAATAGCTCAATTAGTGAATATTTTATTTAATTGGTTGTTATTGGTCATCATTGTGATTATTCCTTAGTTAATTTGTTGGATCAAATGTAATAAACAAACATCCCTAAATTTGGCTGGGCAGGGAGAATAACTTGAACAGAGGGGGTGAATGTTGACGCGCGTCACTAAGAGATCTCTTTTAAACCTACACCCCTGTCACAATTCCAGGCCCGGCACCCGCACGATGAATCCTTTAAACTCTAAGAATTAGTCTGTCTCAATTTAAATATGATTCCATTTTTTGTCGAAAAGATGTCGCCGCCATCCGACATCGCGTATATTCGCGGACTTTTTTGTTGACCTTTTTAAGGTGTGGAATACTGTACTAAATTATTTTGATATATATCGTAGTGTTTAGCCAGTGTACTATAGTAAAACTAATTAAAGTAAGAAAAAATAAATATTTGTTGATTTTATTGAATAAAATTATAATAAAACCTAAGTGTTTTTAACTATAGTGTTTTTACACCCTTGAAAAATTTCGCAAGTGCCTAAAGTGCTTAAGATAATAATGTGGAACTAGTGACTAAAAAAATCATCACTAGTTCCATTATGGAACTGTTAATGGTACTAGTGGCAACGAACCATAAAATAAATCAACACTAGTTCCATTGTCTTCGCATTCCTTTTAAAATGGAACTAGTGATAACAAAAATTATAATTTTTGTTATCACTAGTTCCATGATGGAACTTTTAATGGAACTAGTGGCAATGAACCTTCGAATGCTGTATAAATTTTAAGTGACAGTATGCAATTCGTAACAGTGTACAGATGATATCTATTTGCATATAAGCGAAATACCACTGATTGACTCATCACAAAATCTTTAAAACACACTCAGTGGACTTATTATAAAATTTTGTTTAATTTTTTGAAATAGAAGCTCACTAAGAACTGAATTATTGTTAATTATAATAAGTACAATTTGCACAATATTTTGACAAGAGAGACAATTATAGCCTTTAAGTTTATAGCGAACAGACGGACGGAGAGACGCGGCAGAGGATTTTATTGAATACGACAAAGACGTACCGCCAAGTGATTTAGCGTTCTGGTACGATGTCCTGTAGAAACTGAAGGGATGTGGATGTTATCTTATTCGTAACAAGACAGCCCGCATCCATCTTTGATTGCATCATCATTTTCCATCAAGTGTGATAGCAGTCAAGGAATAACTCGGAATGAATAAAAAAAAACTATTGATTGATGACGTCACAACCAAGTAATTCTGGATCAAAATTAAAAAATAATCCCAATCAATAACGCACTATAATAAACAGAAAAACATTCCAAACAATAATAAATCTATCAAGTAGCTTATTCCTCCGAGCCTTTGCCTTGGTGGCCTTCGGTTGTTCCAGCATCTGTTGCTTGTTTAACAGGGATACCATTCCATCCATGGTTTCGAGACAGGTTGGTAATATCTGTTCAGGAGGTAGAGCGAAACCGTGTTTACCGCTGTCGCGTAGTTCAAAAGTTAAAACGTATCTGAAAATAAATAATAAAGCAAGTATAATGAATTATTAATGCCTCGTTGGTCTAATTGGTTAGGTTAGGCTTCGATTACGAGGTCCTGGGTTCGATTCCCGGGTTAAAAATCTTTAGAAATCCATCGACTAATATGATGACGATGCTATATAATTGTGATGAATGCATTCTGTCAATCGTATTTAAGATGTCTCAGTTATAAAACTGCGCCAAAAGGAACACTATCATAAAGTTTGCTTTAAAGTTAAAAAAAAATCGTTTAATAATTTGTGTTTATCTAATCACATTATATATATCTAATATATAAAATTCTCGTGTCACAGTTTTCGTTGCCATACTCCTCCGAAACGGCTTTACGGATTTTTACCAAATTTTGTATGCGTATTCAGCAGGTCTGAGAATCGGCTACTATCTAATTTTCATCTAAATTTTTTTATATTTTTAATGCAAAACAACGTTTGCTTGGTCAGCAAAAGCAATAAAATCTATAATATTATAAAAGCGAAAGTTTGTAAGTGTGTGTTTGTCACTCCTTCAAACAGCAACTATAGACTCAAAAGATAGATTATAAGCTAGTATATAAAAAATAGGCCTTACGGAACGCTAAAAGATTTTTTCACCCAACACCCACTGTTGCCAGATACTTTGTAACCTGGAAGAACAAAGGCAGACATACAATTAAGCCTATATCTCAGCTAAAAACGGTTTATAATATATACACGGATATATCGATGTAGATAGTAATAAAACGTCGCCCAATAATGGCAAAATCACAAATATTCTCTCTCTTTTACCCTAACGCAATGAAACACAAAATATTTCTTCAAACGGCCTTCAGGAAGTTCCTTACCATAGCGATTTGTAGGTGTAAAATATAAATTTTAATAAAAAAATTTAATCGACTTTAAAATGCCCTAAAAAGTAAAAAAAAATTGCATCATTTAGATGCTTTAATTTACTTAAGCATATCATTGAAGTCGGTTTATTTAAAGAAGTAACAAAGAACTTTGTGGGTTCTAACGTAACGTTCATAAAGTAGAAACCAAAACACAGAGCGTTTAAGTAACTATATACTGTCAGTCACATTTATTGCCCGACGACTCAGTTTAAAATGTGTCGATTGTACCAATGCATCTATTTACTTACCTACTGTCTGATGCGCCGTCCCGACGGTATACGAAGTTTTGTATCTTCTTTTAATTTGTTTTGCTGCTGACTGTCCTATTTTGTGCTACAAACATACCCGTAGTTGTAAAAATTTTTAATATAAAAGATAAATTGACGACCTCCGTGGCGCAGTGGTATGCGCGGTGGATTTATAAGACGGAAGTCCTGGGTTCGATTCCCGGTGGAGCAGATTGAGATTTTTCTTAATTTTCCTTGGTCTGGCTGGTGGGAGGCTTTCGCCGTGGCTAGTTACCCCTACACCCTACCGACAAAGACGTACCGCCAAGCGATATAGCGTTCCGGTACGATGTCGTGTAGAAACCGATAGGGGTTCGGATTTCATCCTACTCCTAACAAGTTAGCCCGTGTCCATCTTAGATTGCATCATCACTTAACATCAGGTGTGATAGCAGTCAAGGGCCAACTTGTAGTCGATAAAAAAAAATACAGAATAAGCTCGGGACAGAGAACGGTTTCCAGCGTTTTACACTACTGCATTTCTGCTACGCCAAATATTGAACCCAATATACTTTTTTCTTCTTTCGGTTGAAAATTTTAACCGGAAGTGCAAGTTCTATATGATTTTATGTCTAGATATATTTTCGGTTCAACAATATCATCAAAAATGTGCACTGTTAGGTCAACCGGAAGTAGCCAAGAACACTCTTCAGACTTTTTTCTATAAGGATATGTTAGCATATCTGGGATCGGCCAAGCCCTTTAGGACTTGTAAGGGAATATATAAATAGTATGGACATACAGACAACAAAAATTTAAATAATTTAAGGCAGAAATGAAATTAACTTAGTAGGCAAAACGTATCTTCAGGCTTCTATTGGATTTTTTGCTTATGTAAACAGAGTATATTACTCAGGCTTAAGCTACTTACCACTTCGTCGTAATTTTCCAAATGTAACTCAGAAAACGCGTATGGTATGATCATGTACTGGCCGTAGGAGTGAAAGGCGAAGTAGTACTCAAGCTTTTCACTGTTGGACCGGATGTAGTTACCCATGGCTGAGCTTTCTGGCTCGGAGAAAGCTTTTGTACCGCTATATATTTCACTGTCCTTTTTGGGGCTTGTGCCGACACCTATAAACAGAAACTGATGATCTCTCTGTACTGTTCTGTACACTAGGACTGTTCTGCTTATTAGTTAACAATAGTATGACAAGAGAAAAGTGTGGTGTAAAAGAAGATGTAGTGACTAAAATAGAGGAAGATGAGATGGTTTGAGCATTGAGAGAGTAGATAAAAGAAGATTAACAAAAGTGATTTATGAGGCGAGGGTGAATGAAAATGTTGAAAGGGGAAGGCCTAGGCGAATGTTCCTGGACATTTTAAATAATGTCTAGTTCAAGAGCACCCTAAACCGACGAAATTGTATGAAAGGATTAATGAGAGTGGAAGAAGCTAAGGAAGTATGCAAGGACCGTGGCAAGTGGAGAGATGTGGTCTTTGCCTACCCCTATGAGATTAAGGCGTGATGTTACACCTATACGAGTATGTATGTATGTACTGTACTATGTACTGCATGGTACTGTATTCGACTGAAGGTACTGTATCTATCTATCTAGTATTAATAATCCACGTTTTGTACTACATAATCATATACTTAGGATTTTACGTACCACCAAATTCAATTCCAAAATTCCTGTTTAAATCCACACCATTCTTGTTTTTTCTGTACAAACGATCCTAAAAAATATAACAATATATTGTTATTTAAAAGTATACTGTGTTGACTTTATTACTAACCAACTATAAAACGGAGGAGGTTATATAGGTTTGTTCGCGGGCAAATTCACGGGCGTCTGCTAGTATAAATTAAAGGAAGGTCGGCACGACAAAAACGCATAGTTAAATTACTCCTTATGATTAAAAGTTTATTTATTTTTTGTTGTGTGGTTTAGATACAAGTTATGTGGTTTTAAAAGATTTTGCAAGTGACGTGCTTTTGTAAACAGCTAAGAACTGGCAGTTGCTTTGTTTGAGTGCTTGCGAGGTACGCGACCATTCCATTGACCTTCGTGAGCGCGCGTAAGGAAATCAAGCTGATTCCAAAACGTACTTTGTGGAGCAAAAGTTACCGACAACATTCTAAAACACTCTGAAAATCATTCAACTCTCTTCTTATTTTTCTAGTCAGTTGGTTCGCATTGAATATTACTAGGTGCTTACCGTAACATGGGTGTACTCATATCCATCTGGATTGAGTACAGGTACAAAGCTCCATTTGTATTGTTCTACAGTTGTTTTAAAAGTAGTGTCGTTGGACTCGGGAGATGTCACTATTTGATGCAGGAAGTACGTAGCGTACGCTATGGAAATCCACTCCCTTGCGTGGATACCACCTTCGACAATTACTTTTGGTCTGGAAACAATTTTTTCTGTATTTTGGTACAATATTTAAGGGCTATAAACTATATTTATTCAAAGTATTGCAGAATATAAATCTTAGTTTGTCCGTAAAAGCGGCATCTTGCTTGCGCATTAACCGGTTAAAACCTACGGGTTCAAGATCGATAAGAAAAATTTCACGTGAATAAAATGAATGATCGTTAAAATTCAAAATGATAACCTTAAATCATCAAACATTCATTATTCATCTAGCATACGGTCTTCTAAATCAAAATTAAATACTATAATAAATTAAAAAATACAAATTTAAAATGAAGGTAAAAAATGCAACACATTTTATGCTTAATAAATTTAAAATTATGTTTTGTTTTTTTTAATAAAATCTTATTTAAAAGATATTGAATATATTAATTAGTCTTAAGCTTTCTAATCTAATTTATTATCATGAATTCGTCATTAACTAGTTAATTAAAAAAATAGGTGTAAAATGACTAGTGATTTCTACCTTTGTATAGGTACCTGTTTTTTGAATTAGGTAGTAAACTGACTTCTACAGCTAAAATATCCCGTTTTTCGTAAGATTTTCCGATGCTTCTTAACTGTACCCTCCGTGGATACGTTTGTTGCAGATCTCGTAGCCAGTTGTATATATCTTCCAGCCGGTAGTAGCTCGTCCAATCGAACGAAGCCATGTTACGACGTATGTATGTTTTGACAGTTTGCTTATCGAAAGCGCTGGAGAAAAATTTGAGTATGAGCTTTCACTAAAACACCTTATTTAAGTTAAGTTAAATTTAGGTAGGAATTTTTAAACATTTTGATAAACCCCTCCGTGGCGTAGTAGTATGTACAGTGGATTTATAGAACGGAGATCCTGGGTTCGATTCCTGGCGGGGCCGATTGAGATTTTCTTAATCGGCCGTGGCTAGTTACCACCTTGTCGATAAAGACGTATCGCAAAGCGATTTAGCGTTGCGTTTGTGTGTGAGTTTCATTCCTCTTCTAACTATTTTGTTCGTTTTCATCTTAGATTGCATCATCACTTACCATCAGGTGTGATTGTCAGTCAAGGGCTAACATGCAATGAATGAAAAAACTCACCTCTTGAATGGCTTAAATGAGTTATGACCTACTAGCGAACGCCCGCGTCTTCACCCGCGTAGTTCTCGTTTTCATAGGAATTTCGGAAATGTGGTCTATTTGTCATTCTGATATGTAAGCTAATTGTGAAGTTTCATCAAAATCCATTAAGTAGATTTTGCGTGAAAGAGTAACAAACATACACACTCACAAACTTATATAATTGTACTATGATACCTACCTCTGAACATCCTCCAAAATGGTATTGTATTGGACCCCAGCTTCCTTCGCATGCTGTCTGAAAAACGTCTTCTTCTCCGGCGGTATAACAAACTCTGTGGGCTTATGCACCACGTCTGTCTTCCTCCAGAACTTCGCATCGTACAACTTACCCAGCTTTTGAAAGAAGTCCAAGTGAAAAATGTTTATCGGAACACCTCTGTACAAAGTGTAATTGTGATACTTTATCGTGAAACACTTCTTTGCCGAGATGAATAAAATGGTAAGTGTTAGTATCAAATAAATATTTTTCATCGTTTTTTTGACTGTTTTACAAGATGCCAAACATTTTTATGTTAAAATAAAACTTTTGTTAAAGCCATCGAGATGTTTGTACACTATTTTTGTAAATATCATTGACACTTACTGTCATTTTCTACACAGATTAATTTAAAGAAGTCTACGTCATTTTTAGTTGTATTAGGACCACTTACCTAAAATATATCAAGCATTTTATTAGATTTCTAGACTACCAAACTATTTATGTGATTTCAGTCACAAAACCCTTCCAACTTTGCATAAATAAACTGAATGTTTTATTCTTGATATTCAGCTATTAATAAATAGGAATTCTAAGTGAATTATAAAACCACAATTTTGTTCGTTATTTGGCGTTTGCTTCTTGCAGTACATTACAACCAAACTCAAAATAATAGCAACAATCATAATTGTGTACCCTAAAGAAAGATAATGAGATTAGAGGAAAAGCGGGAGGCTTCAGACACTTAGACATTATATACTATGTATTATATTATATACTTCAGACAAGACTATCTATGATGTCGGTGCCAGCCAATATTAAGGAAAATTTATTTAACGTAGTAAAGCAGTTTGTGGATTCTAGGTAACGTCATTTAATCAACGAACATTATTCTTGACTTAACTAACTTGATACTTTGTGTGAGTGTTCACACATTGCTACTCGTCACGCAGTAATAGAACTCACATTCTTGCAATTTTTATTGCACACTTGCACTGTAAGCGTTTGAAAAACAAAAAACGACGAGCCTTCGTGGATTGACCGATCTATAAAGGAAAACACTACACAAATATCACAACGATTTAATTCCAATGAAAAACACATTAAACAGAACCAGCATAACAGTAGGTCGAGGGTCAACGTCAGCGCTGAACAGTTCCCGCGCGACGTGTCTGTGCCGGACCGTCATTACCTCCAGCAGACCCACCAACATTTCCTTGCAAGTGGGCAAGATCATGGACGGAGGGAGCGCGTAGCCGTAGGTACCGTTGTCGCGAAGAAAGAAAGTCAAGGCGTACCTGAAACAAATGTATATCAATTATAGTTACTATGGCCTTACCAGAACTGCAGTAAGCTCTATTCTATTCAAATTCAAATTTAAAATCGTTTATTTCAAGTAGGCTTATTACAAGCACTTTTGAAACGTCAAATTGGACTATTTGTAGTGACTCTACCACCGGCTTGAAAGGCAGGCCCTGTTGAGAAGAGCCGGCAAGAAACTCAACAGTTGCTCTTTTTATAATATTATCAATTTTACAATATTAAGTGTTGTTACATAAAGTTACTTATTTTACTTCCTGTGTGAAGTTGAAAGCCGATCCAATAGCCTTTGAACATCTTTTTCATTCAAAAATTCATCGATAGTATAATAACCCTGACTCAGTAAGTGATTTTTAATACATTGTTTAAACTTATGCAATGGCAGATCTAAAACTGAATTGGGCATCTTGTTGTAGAAGAGTACACCCAATCCTACGAAAGATTTTTGTACTTTTCGGAGGCGATAAGCTGATATGACTAACTTATGTCCATTTCTAGGTAAACGGACGTTTAAATCCTTTTTCTGTTTATACATATTTATATTTTGTCTAACAAAGACTAGGTTATTGAATATGTATTGACAGGCCACTGTAAGAATTCCTATTTCTTTAAATTTGACACGAAGGGACTCGCGTGGTTTAAGTTTATAAATCGACCGAATTGCTCGTTTCTGAAGTATAAAGACAGAATTTATGTCAGCAGCCTTTCCCCACAACAAGATGCCATAAGACATCACACTGTGGAACTAAGCAAAATAAACCAGTCTAGCAGTTTCTACATCGGTAAACTGTCTTATTTTTCTCACTGCAAATGCTGCTGACATAAGTTTAGCTGTCAGTGACTCCATATGAGCGCTCCACTGAAGTTTACAGTCCTAGGTCACTCCTAAAAAGACTGTAGAACTCTCCATTTTTAGTGTTTCACCATTTATCATTAAAGACTTATTTATTTTTTTTACATTCGGTAAAGAAAACTCAACACATTTAGTTTTCTTTGCATTTAATAGTAAATTATTAGCAGTAAACCAATGCGACACATGCGACACAGCACGGTTTACATCGTCAAAGTCACTTTTATTTCTATCAGTTTTAAAAATTAGAGATGTGTCATCAGCAAACAGTACAATTTCACAAATGTCGCTAACATGGTATGGTAAATCATTGATATACACTAAATGCTATTTTTAGTCCAAAGTTGAACCCTGTGGAACGCCCGTTTTAGGAGATGAGCCACATGACTCTATATCAGTAATGCATACCGTTTGAGTTCTATCACTAAGATAAGAGGCAATGAGATTAAGTGCAACATTTTTAATGCCATAGTGGCTTAACTTAAGCAAAAGAGTTTTATGGTCAACACAATCGAAAGCCTAGAACGAGTTTCCATCTATCCATTCATCCATCCGTCCATCAGCTGCTCTATCAGGATCCTAATAGATTTGGTTGGGCAGGGAGAATAATTCGAGCAGAGAAAGCGAGTTTTGACTAGTCACAAAGAGCACTCCTGAGCCTAAATCCGTGCCACAAGTCTCCGACTCCGACTGTTCTCTCTGTCACACGATAGATCCGACACCCGCACGGTAAATAAATCCGTAATCATGCCTTTTAATTATTTGTAACATCGTCATAAGACGAATTCAAAGTTTCACTCAGAGCGCTCTTTAAAGTATCATTCATTCCTTTACGCACGTCGACTGTTTCTTTCGGGCTTAACTCTGACAGGGCTTTATTTTACGTCCGGACCCCTCCACACTAAGATCCGATATCGTTTCCTACATTCTTAAAAAGGAGGCTCAAGTCTCGTACTCGAGATGCTTTTAGAAAAAGACTCCTACTTTTTTGTATATAGGATAAAATCTTGACTCTTGTACAGTTTTTACGCTTGTCCCAAGCTTCACGCTTCACTGAAGCCCCATTAAATAGCTTACAGTATATAAAACCTCATAAAAAATAGACAGCATCTGTTATGTATAATGTAATACAAATAAACTCACTTCACGTTGTATGTTTTTTTCACCCACGATACGCTATCGCCCGACGATCTATAGCCTGCAAAATATTTTTAGTCATAAAGACCCTATCTCACTATGATGCATTTGCAAAGTGACATTGTTAATTTTGTGGCAACTCTTCGCTGCACACTGTTAAGGTATCATCAAAAGATGGCGGACAAGGGTTGCCAAGAACCTAAGTGCCTAGTAGCTTAGGAGTATCTAAGGCATTAGGCAGATAATATTTACTTATGTAGCAATTACTTTCACTCATAAATAGATCATAACTAATTTGCTATTTTTCGCCAAAAACCAAATCCAAGCAACAGAACTAGCTAGATTTCGCATTGTAGTCTACATTCCCTGAAGAAGCTTCGGTTTCGGATTAAACGAACAGATAAATTTCTGTCGTATCTGTGAATTCTTTAGTTATTTTTGCGGAAAATAGCAAAATACAAAAATTATTAACAATTTATATTGAACTTCTGAAAATTTCTTCATCGTTTACTTCAGATGATATGATTATGACCTCTAGGAATGAAGGTGTCCTTACTCTCCTCCTTCATTGCATGTCGCTAAATAAAGCCCATTTTGAGAAACTACATGACAGGTTGCCACTATTGGTTGTTACTATTGGACTACCTGCTAAGCTTCTGGAGAGAACTCAGTTGGCTGGAGTAACATCGGCGGGGACCAGCATCGATGGGTCCACGTACAACAGTCAACATCGTGACCAAGTCCGAAAAGTCACCAGGGTTTAGAGGGCTGTTTTTACTTACTCGCCCAGCGAAAGCGAGCCTTTAGTCCAATTTTAAATTTCGTCACATAATATACGTTAGTCAGTTAGCACTCACCGTACGTGTCGTAAATAGTGCCGACGCCGTATTTGACGTGGTACGTTTTGTACATTTTCAATATTGCTTGTTTCCCATAATTTTCCTGCGAACGACATTTTGAAAATCAATATATACAACAATCAATTTTAACAGAAAAATAAACTACAGTGCGTACACACATCGCCAGAATAAACGTAAACAAAGGAACGACATGAGGAAGCGGGCGAGTGATATTTCTATCCTTTTTTCTCGTAAGCAAAAATGTTGTAATTTTTTGAAAAATTATTCATTTGTTTTTTTGTTTCGACAGCTCAATTATAAATGTATTTTTAATTTATCGCTATAATAGCGGGCAAACGAGCATGCGGGGAGCGAGCCTCAGATGCGCACGAAGAAATATCTTATGTAAAGAAATAAGAGATATCGTAACTCGTGTCGCGTCGTGGATCATTAAATGCCGATGTATTGTGGTTGTTGGAATGACCGTGGGTCCGTCCGTGAACACATGTAGCTCAAAAACTAGCAGACCGACTTGGAATTTTTATTGCATAATATCAGGAACTGTCCTGAGCAGTGCAACAGCTACTTCTGGTTTCTATTTGTCAAACGGAAGTGATTGTAAAAATTACAAAAATCATGAAAAACGTAAAATTTTGTTTTCACTCCGTTTGTTAAATGTAAATTAAGCGAATATAAATATAAAATATTGAAAAAGTTGAGAGGTGTCAAGGGACACCCGAATGGACCGAAGTTCCTTTCGATTAATTAGTGAAGGAATTGTAATAAAATTTTATTTTTTTAAGTAATAATAATATTTGTTGTTGTACACCGAAACACCAGAGGGCCCCCCGCCGCTCACGCGCACACACATCAAAGGCGGCGGCAAGATCCTTTGATCAAAAATGTGCCGTGACAACTTTTCGTAAGAATTTTTTCCGTCTAGCCCCCTTTCACAACGTGCGATAAGGAACTTCGTTCCAAAAAGCTTAAAGTGGCATTCCCTGGCCGCCAACCAGCGCTGCCCCGGTGCAATCGGTATCGAGTGGCATTTGATACAGCGCTCTATAGAGCACCATAACGTGATTGCTTATTAAATTTTTGCTTGTTACTTGTCTATAATCTGTGTCACCGACAATCAGAACGAAACTGTACGATTTGTAATATCTGACGCCGATGAAATGTCTTTGGTAGGTACTATACCGATCGAGGTCTGTCCGAGAATTTGTATTACATCCGTTTTTGTACCGGACCGGTCCGTTTTATTCACCGGTGCCGCTTAGTGTTGTATGACTTATAATGAACGAGTGAAAAATACGGCCTGATGTGCGGTGAAAAAACGGACGTTTCCTAGCACTCGCACAATCCCTTACTTACTACTATTGTACCAATTGCACCACAAATTCAGGCAACATGCCTAACGACCGAAAGGCTTAGGGGCTGAATAGCAAAGATGCATTGCCACGATAAGCGCAGCTATGTCAACTGTCATAAATAACATTCGTAAATTATAGCTGGAGGAATTTAACCGCAGCGCCACTGCCACAATCCGATCGGAAGCGGACGCGACAGCGATTGAGGTTTTATCATCATCAGACTATTTTTAATGGCCCACATTAACATCTTGTACGAGAAGTAGGTAATTTAATTTAATACATTTAAGGAAAGAGAAAGACTCACTACGCCATTACAATGCAGGTTGTATAAGATTAATTTTTTTTAATGTCTACCTTATTTTTGATGCATATGTAATTGTGAATGGATGGAAATGTTGGAAGGCGCACCTAGACCAAATCCAGAATATTCTAATACGTAACAGCTAACAGTATACACTTCATATCCTAAGGTTTTCACAAATAGATAGCTTCTTGAGGAAACTTTTAGTGTATCATTGTTAGTTTGCCTGGGACTTTTCAATGCAAACACTTCTTATACCTTTGTGATATAATGAAACAATGTCTTGTTTCTCTTTATTAGGACAATAAAAAGTCTGCGATGGCGTATAAATGTCTTTTAAGGATGGAGTGCTAAGTGCATTTTTGCTTAAAAAATCTGGGTATATTTTGGTCTTTTTCAATGGTACACGCCGCAACGGAGCAAGTATACCTATAATGTGACAATAATATGATTTTATCTACACAAGACATGTCTACTGACGCTTCCTTGTTTTACAAACCCCTATTGTGCAGTTGTTTCATAATCATACTACTAGAGTCATTCGGGGTAACCGAGCGCAGTGGGTAAGTGAGCGCACTGCTTCTATCTCCAAGAAGGGGCACTGGAGGTGAGGAGTTTGTTTTGGTCAATCAGGGGCACCGGTAAGGTGAATTAGTTTCGACATGCCCAATCGCCTTACTACGTGCACTCTGTTAGTAATTGTCAAAAAAAGTATTTTTGTTGATTTAATTTCAACTTTTTAGCGTGTTGTAAAACACGGATACTTCTAAAATTGTTATGTGAAGACGGTAAGCGACGTTTTAGTTTATGAAGTGCATATTCTCCTGTCCTGCATTTTTTAAATCCTTATTTGAGGTTAAGTTGAGTGTTTGCAAGTCGGCGGCCATTTGTTTGATATTAGGCATTCTGGGTAAAGTGTGCGCGGATAAGTGTACGCATGCGCTCACTTACCCGCGCGCTTAAACTAAGAAAAAAACCTTTTAAAGTTAGACCGTTACCTATGTCATGATAAATATGTTGACCAATAGAAGAATGGATTCAATGCGTAAAGAATAAGGATTGATGACATAAATTGTGTGTTTCTCAGGAAGGTGATAAAATTATATTTGTTTGTAATTATTCTTCCAATTTGATTTAAAATTCTTCAAATTTTTGAACATGATATTGTCATTCATATCAACAGGTTTAATGTTAAACTACTTTATGTCTGTAGTGTTGATTGTTTTATTTATGTACTGGAGATAAGAATATTCATGAAGATTTTATAACAGATAGATCTCCATTGCAAGACGTTTTGACTGTGTTTAAATGAAAACTAAATATTTCGTTAAGATGGCTTTATATTTTTTGTTTGATAATCTAAGTTTCATTTCAATTTATTTGTTATATATTGATTATGTATCGATTGCGCTCATATTCTCCACTTACAAAGGGCCGTACACTTACCCGCAAACCGGTCAAGTGATTACCTATAAATTTTGATTTTTTTTGTTAACTAATGAAACAGAAAATAAAACATCCTGTATTTTTTTTCTCTTTCAATTTTAGCAAAAAACATTATTTGAAAATTTTTTTATTTTCCAATTTCATCTTACCTCTATTGTAACAGAAAGTCGCATGACACCTTACTCGTTATAAAGGCGAAAATTTGTGACTGCGTTTGTTTGTTACGAGTACATCCTCACGCAATTGATTTTGATAAAAAATTCTCAATAATATAGCCCATATATTAGAATAGCACACCACATTTTATTCCGAAATTCCCACAGGAATGAGAACTACATGCGTGAAACCGCAGGCGTACTCTAGTGTACTATAACAATAATTACTTCGCTTCCGTAACCGCCTCCTCTAACTACCAGGCGAGGCGGCTAAGACAAACGTAGCTTGAAATAAATCTTTTGTACGAAGCAACAGCCTATTTATGTCCCGAGCCTCTTTTGTACAAGTATTTACACGGCATGACCCACTAAACTACATACGAATATGAATGGACTCTTCTCAAAGATTTGAGATAGGTCAAAGTAAAGGTCGCATCAAGGTTGAAGTATTTTTCTGTATAAATTATACTATGTTTTACCGCGTAGTTTTCGTTGACGTGGGAATTTGAGGATAACAGTTTGTCTATTATTATTTGTGTAGTATAAATCCGGGGTATCAGCTTACTCCGTACCAAATTTTATTAAAATCGCTCCAGCCGTTTCGACGTGAAGAAGTAACAAACATACACACTCACAAACTTTCGTCTTTATAATAGTAACATGATGATACTAGTCAGTTTCATCCATTACAAAAAATTTATTGTGATGTCGCTGTGTGTCGTTCGCTTTATCACATTTTGTGTAAGTTTTTATAACTAACATAAATTACGTATTTTATCGTGTTTTATATGCGATTCATTATCAATAGACTAGAGGACTTAAATATAAATAAATTATATTTTGTATTTGCTTAAAAAATTGTGTATTATTTTTAAATACATTCAGTAGCTATTACGTGAAATAGTAACAGACATCCATCCATATATACACACTTTCATCTCTGTAATACGTATTTATTAGTAAGGACATTCTTTCACAAGAGAGTAATGAGTTTCATTAGCTTTTGCATTAGGACTACGTGAATGAATATTTGTTTGAAAACACAAAAATAACGAATTTTATTCTAGTAAAGCACAATTTGATGTAAACATGGTTCCAGGTATCCTTAATCGACTTTTGAAAACTGCGAGCAAACTGATCGCTTATCGCTGACTGATTAAAATAGAGCAAATAGATTGCTCGTTATATAGGATAGTAATTAGGGTGATAATGTTTAATTTACTAACGATCACTATCAGATAGATGTTGATGACAGAGACCGGGACCGAGAGCTTAAAATGCTCTCAGAGGCACGGGTCAGGGCTACTGAAAATTTCATAGAAGATCGAAAAATTTACATCATTCCGTGATCCGACTCTCGACTCACACGACGGTCCGAACTCGCTCTTGTAATCAAAGCCACATGGCTTACCACTAGACGATCGAGGCAGTCAACACAACCTGTACGCTTTCTCAATTATCGGATTATCTAAGAATGAAAGCTGCCTTAATATTAAATTAATATTGCACATATAAGTAATTTGTTATTCAAAGTTGTAATTATTGTGACATCATTAAATTACCATTTCACTAAAGTTTTCAAGATGTTTCACTCTATCTGAATAAGGCACGATAATCTTCTGTCCATAAGCATGGAAGGCGAAGTAAAATTTAAGGTTGTCTCTGTTCCTCCTTACAAAGGTAGAAATAGCTTGAGTTTCCGGTTCGGAGAAGGCTTTTGGTCCGCAATAATCATCGGCTTGTGAAATGTTGCTGCCGTCGTAATCTGAATGACAATGATGTTATGATTAATAAAAAAATTAACACATTAATTGTGATTCTAATAGAGCATCTACGCTTTGAAAGCGAGCACGAGCGGCGTAGCTTTGTTTTTCGTTGTTCACGGCATCTATACATGTCCATCCGTATGTCACAGCCACTTTTTTCCGAAACTATAAGAACTATACTGTTGAAACTTGGTAAGTAGATGTATTTTGTAAGCCGCATTAAGATTTTTACACAAAAACAGAAAAAAATAAATTTTTGACCGAACCTATACGCGTAGTTACAGTATTATTAAAACATCGATCAAACAACGAACTACAAGAACTTTTATATTATGTTAATTGCTGTTAGAGAAACCTTCATGGGGAAGTCCGACTCGAGCTAACAACGGGTATTTTGATGATCGCGTTAACTGCGCGTATTAGCAGAAACAAAATATATTCATATTGTTGATTAACTTGCGTTGTCTAAGCGTCTTTATTGCGAACAGCGCACGTCGGCAGCTCGCTTAAATCGTAGGCGTTTAGTGTGGAGGTCCAACGAGCTTCCAACAAGTCTTCAATAAGTACAGTGCTCAAGCACCTTTGTGTTGGTCAATATACCGACAATTGGTAGAGCACAGTCGAGCCGATTGTCCACGTTCGTGGCTCATAGGTCAGTCCACGCTACTAAACTACGCTTTGGGTTTGGCAGTGTTAAGGGCATCTCATGTGAGATTAGGATCATGACTGGGGTTTGTAGAAATATGAAACATGAACTTACTGCAAAAATTATAGTCAAAATTCTTATTCAAGTCTACACCAAATGTACCGTTGCCGAGGCTTCTTCTATTTTTACGCCATAAGCGATCCTAAAAAAATAATCAACTACTTAGAATGCAGAATTTACCCGTAGCAGATATTGTAAGAATCTTTATTTAGGAAAATAAAATAAAAGTTTATTTGGAACAAATTCAATGTACAAATGAAAACGATGATCCCACTTAAGTTTAAAACTGTGTTGTGGTGATCAAATAGGTGGATGGTGGCCTAAACCTTCTCTTCTCATGTCTGAAATTTCTGCTAACTAAATCTAAAACATCACCATTATCAGTGTATTATCGGACCACTACATGGCCAGGCCCCCCTCCTTAGTAGAGAGGACATCTGCTTATTATTGAGCAAATATTACAATTAGCATGCTGTGTGTAGTGGATACAAGTATATTTTACTACAGGATTACTTACATTGATCATGCTATAAGAGTAACCATCAGGATTTGCCACTGGTATCAGTATCCAGCGGAACTTTCTAGCAACCTGCTGCAGCTTTGCATTCCTAGCCTTATCAGCATTTGCTATATGATATATCAAGTAGACCACAAACTCAGTTGTTATCCATTCATTGCCATGCATCGCGGATTCAACGATTACAGTGCTTTTTGCTCTAGGGTTATAAAATTCGATTGCTAATATCTCTCTACCCTCAGCGGAGAAACCGATTGCTGTCAAATTTAGTTTGTCAATGTGCTGGGATGATATGTCTGTCATCCATTGATAGATGCTTTCGAGGCTGTGGTAGCCAGTCCAGGAAAAAGAATCCACTTTCGTTCTTGAATAGCTCGTCACTTTTTGATTGTCAAACCACCTGTAAGCCGTTTAAGCTTTATACGTTTCACTATAACCACTTCGTTTAGTGTGTAACTATGTATAGTGAAATCTTGAATGGGAATATAGAGTTGGTGCAACTACAGATCATCAGATCCTAGGTACTGTATCTAGTTCTAAATAACCTACCTACTTACTTACCGTTGGTGGTATTACATTTCGGCCATCATGTGTGCGCTAAACATTATCATCCTTTACCAGCCTAGCCATTTGAGCAATATCTGATTCTGGCCTAAGCTCCCTTTTGCTTATAGGTTTGCGTATTGTTGGAGCTATTAAAAATAGGCCGATAATCATATATGATGATGTTAGTTTAAAACTTACTTTTGTATGTCGTTTGATAAAACCGTCCCAGTTAGATCAAAATGTTTTAACCTCTCCTTGAATAGATAAATGTCTGTCGGGCTAACTAAGACCTGAACATTGCTGTGAAGTTTCGCCGGTTTGGTCCAAAACCTTACATTGATATACTTCATTTTTTCCAAATTTTGCAAAAACTCCAACTGGTACCTCTCTGTTGCCATAATATTGTATAACACATAGTTTGTGTAATCCTTTGATTCGCAACACCAAAATTTTGTAAAAATAACACAGAAATAAATCAAAATTTGAGCGTTCATTCTGTATAATTTTTATGAAGTAAATAATAACTTACAAAATGCATTATAAATAAGACATGTTTTAAGTTAAAAAATTGTCAAAATAATAATTTATACTTCACATCTTTCAAATTTCCAAGAAGAATTTATTATTTCAGAAACTCTAAAGTCGTTTTCTTGCTACAAATTCCATCTATAGATAAAAAGTTATTGTAACGATAAACAAATTTAACGTAATGACTATATTATTTTATGAGGTTTATGAGGTAAATTAAACGATGATATTTTAGGTAGGTAGCCCACTACAGGGTCAGGCCTCAATCCTTATAGGAGAGGGAATTTGAAGCCTAGTCACACTACGCTGCTCCAATGCGGATTGGCAGGCTTAGGGTGATAATCTTTCATTTATTAACAATCACTATTACATGTTGATGATAATGACCGGGACCGAAGGCTTAACGTCCTCTCCGAGACACGGGGGTGCGACACCACTTAGTTCCCGAATCCGAGTTAGAATGTAGTGGAAATTTCATAGAAGAATGAAAAACTCAGAATTATTTCGTAACCTGAGCAAAAAAAGATATAAGCGAGAATGAGACAGAAATCTAACAACAATAACCTTAACTTAACCTAGCTATAAGATCTTTATCGATCGGCTTGCCAGTCTTTACTATTTAATAATCCGAAAAAATATTAGATATTGAACGACGAGTCACACCATAAAAAGGAATTTACGAGAACTTTTAAAAAATTTTCAACTTACAACGTACAAATGCTTTAATTAAAATTGAAATTAGTAATGGTGCGAAATGGTTGAGCAAATTTAAACCGGCGACGCGGTGCAAGTTCGCACATTATTCAGAAAACTTACTGGTTTAGACAATGGCAGTCTTTCCGTTACTTTAGTTTGTGGAACTGAACTTTTAATGAGCCAGTATTTGTTACTGTATTTATTATTCAGTAAGTTTATGGTGTCTGCTGTTTCACTTTTAGTTTGTACTTTTTTTGTTAGGTTTCATTGTTTTTATATGTATAGTAAAATGAGATAAGAGAAAATGTGCTATATTTGGAGTTCTTGTAAGAGTAGATGATGTGATTCTAACAATTACGAGAGGTGATTGTGATATGAGAATAGAGCTGACTGTTACTTATTATACCTGCTCTAGTTATTTATAGTAAGCTAGAACTCTAAGTAAAGTGATGAGTTGTTAACTCGTAGAGAGTGGAGACCCGTGGCTGCTTTTGGCATTTTTTAGAAAACTTACTGGTTTGGACAATGGCAGTCTTTCCATTACTTAATTCGTGGAACTGATTTTTAATGGTGTTTGCTCTTTCACTCTATTAAATTGTACGTTTGGTTTCATGGTATTTATTTGGTTACTAAAGTAGAAGAAAGAAAAGTAGGTCCCTTTCCCTTATACCCTGTCTTGCTGCGAAGCCTTCTAGCATTTTTCGTTTGATGTAGTTCGTAGATGCAACCCACGAATCTCCCTAATTTATGTTCGATCTTCGGCCGCGCGAAAGTCTCTGACCCACAGCCGGGGAATTAATCACAGTTTCTTCGCAGTCCTACAGTAGACCCTGCAAAGCCCTCACTCTCGTCTCATATTAGATGTAGATTACTAGCTAGCTAAATCGAGAGTAGGTGACACTTTCCTACGACCGGGTGCTCACTGTCCCTTTATTTCAAACTCCGTCCTGTGCCAAACACTGCGTAGTCCCCACGCCTGTCTCATTTTAGCTATAGAAGCCGTGAATCCCTCTATTTTCACACAGCCTTCAGCCTATTAATATTAAATAATATAGTAGATACCTTATCCTAAAACTTCCTTCTCATAGTACTTCTCTCCTTTCTGGATCCTTCACTGTCAAAGCCGTCAGGCTTTGGAACTCTCACCCTCTTCATATCGGGCGTGCGAAATCTTTACGTATATTCAAGTGACTTTCAGCTAAACATTACTAACCACTTTAAAATGTTTCAGATTACTACCAGTCAATATTTATGTTGAACATATAGATAAGTATATGTCGAAAGAGGGTCAGACATAACTAGAAATAGGTAACTGAAAGAATAATTAACAGCAACTTAATTAACAGTGAATTACTACTGGCAAATTATGGTATTGCAATGATACGTAACGTCTCGTGTTAATTAATGTAACCTCAAGACACTGCGTCTCAAGCTGAGAATAATAATTAATTCGTTTGCACAAATTAATTATCAGAGTTGTCTAGGTTAAGCGATAAGCAAAGTACAAGGTCTGCACCGCGCCACGCCAGAGCCTAGACTGCCAACCAGTTGCAGACCCGCTCCTTTTATACAGCGTAGAATGACTCAAGTAGTGGGGTGAGTGGGGGTATCGAACGATGCGCAGCCGCAACAGAGCGTAGCTGGTGCACGTGCAGTTCACAGACTTCTTTCTAGTCGTGTACGATGACGCAGGCGCCGTCACGGCCATACTGACCAGCACACGTCCTCGTGGGCGTCTTTGTTGTTTATCTGAGATAAAAAATGACAGTTCGATCATCCTGACACATTTTACCATATTTACAAATCTCACAAACATAAAGATCTGTTCCTTCAGATTATGCTGGACCGGTCAGTAGACCCTACAGCGATCCCTTCAGTTTATTAACTGGCCCGGATAATGCTAGACCGGATATTGATCCCTTTAGCAGATAATGCTAGACCAGATAAATTCCCTATAGCTGGTGGTGCTAGACCGGACATTGATCCCTTTAGCAAAGTCATTGGACCGGCTAAGCCCTGCAACGACTATTTTTTTTTTTTTTTTCCTTTTTTTTTATTATTATTTTATTTTTTCGTTTTTTTTTTCTCTTTTTTTTAACCTTTGCTAGACCGGAATTCATAATTCCCTATAGCCCTATCATTGGTCCGCTTGCGCCTTCAATGATAGTTACTCTTTTTTTTCTCTTTTTCTTTTGTTTCATTTTTTTTATTATTTTTTTTTTCTTGTTTCTTTTATTATTTTTTATTAGTTATGTGAACATCAGCCTGCATCACAATGTGAGGTTTACATTGTACAGAGTCAGTATCAAAGTTATCAGACATAGTGTCAGAGTGGGCAGACATAGTTACGTTATCGACTGATATGGTATCTGAATTGTTTTGGCATGGACTAATAATTTCAATATCATTAATTTGACTATCAATTTCTAGATTAATTAGATGACTGTCGGTTTTTAAATCATCCGCCGTCACGTCATCATCACTAAGAGAATTGCTTTTACTTTGTTTTATTTTGTGAGTGAGGAAGTGCAATGATAAGGTCCATACTTTCCAAGTTTTTGTAGTGGGGATGGATCCGATCCCACTTCTGATGTCGAAAGAGGGTAGGACATTGTGAATAAACTAGGCCTTTGTATTCCAAGTAATTATAACACAATGATTGAATACTATCCCACTTCTGATGTCGAAAGAGGGTCAGACATAACTAGAAATAGGTAACTGAAAGAATAATTAACAGCAACTTAATTAACAGTGAATTACTACTGGCAAATTATGGTATTGCAATGATACGTAACGTCTCGTGTTAATTAATGTAACCTCAAGACACTGCGTCTCAAGCTGAGAATAATAATTAATTCGTTTGCACAAATTAATTATCAGAGTTGTCCAGGTTAAGCGATAAGCAAAGTACAAGGTCTGCACCGCGCCACGCCAGAGCCTAGACTGCCAACCAGTTGCAGACCCGCTCCTTTTATACAGCGTAGAATGACTCAAGTAGTGGGGTGAGTGGGGGTATCGAACGATGCGCAGCCGCAACAGAGCGTAGCTGGTGCACGTGCAGTTCACAGACTTCTTTCTAGTCGTGTACGATGACGCAGGCGCCGTCATATATATGTATTATATATATTGTATGTTTTATAACATTTTACATATGAATTTATATTTTTTTATTTTTAAATATTAGTGTTTTTTTTTATTTAAGTAAGTGTATATTAAAGTTATGAATGTAGTTAGTTTAGTTTTCTCAATTTATTGCTGAATTAAGTTTTTATTTTCTTTTTATGTTCCTTGTTTTATACACCCTCACCCTCTCAATTATTAATTGTAGCTTCTTAACTAGGTTGTCAAATTCTTGTACCTATTGTATATTGTTTCGTATCTTTCCTGTCTTGGTACGTGCAATAAATTATATTTTCATTTCATTTCATTTCATAGATTATGTAACCAAGCCTCGAGTACTCAAGTACTCGAGTAGTAAATAACTGTGGTGCATCGCATCAATATCGCTTCGAAATTCCTCCCGATAAGAAGTTCCCGGAAGGTACTCTAAACTTTCAGTGTAACGTTTAATATCGGATGCTCCTACACAAACTTAAAACATCCTACACCATGAAACTATATCAAAAACTATTGATTGAATTTGAGCTAAGTTTGTAATTTTGTTAAACAGTATGCGGAGTTTGGAAGTTCGTGCGCTCCATATAAACAATAAAAACTGCTTACCCGACAGAACTTTTCGAATGCAATTGCTTGTATGGCCAATCGGTAATAATATTTTGGAGTTATAGTTGTATTACTTTTAAAATACTTACTTAAATTGTTAGAAAATTGTAATAATTTGAAATCGAAGAATTTTTCTGAAAAAAAGGACTTGTTTTATATCTGAAGGATTTTGGGTTTGATTTACATCTTAAGTCAATTTAATCGTTACTAATATTATAAAGCCTACAGTTTGTATGTATGTATGGATAGATGTTTGTTAATATTTCACGCAAAAACTACTGAATGGATTATGATGAAACTTCACAATAATATAGCTTATATATCAAAATAATACATAGTATTTGATATTTTAAAAAATATGCAATGGCTTGAGACTTCGATTATTCGATTCACCATTTTGTTTACACTGTGTATTAAAACCTTTTTTTACGCTGGTTAAATTCATTTACTGTTCGAACAGTGCGTGTTGCCAGTAATGAGCTACGGATCCGAATCTTGGTCGCTGAATGCGGGCTTCATAAGAAGGCTCAGAGTCACTCAGCGGGCGATGGAAAGAGCAATGCTCGGAGTATGTCTGCGTGATCGAATCAGAAATGAGGAGATCCGCAGAAGAACCAAAGTAACCGACGTAGCTCAGCGAGTCGCAGAACTGAAGTGGCAATGGGCGGGGCACGTAGTTCGAACAGCTGATGGACGTTGGGGGCCCAAGGTGGTAGATTGGCGACCCCGCACCGGAAAGCGCAGCGTTAGTCGCCCAACCAGGTGGACTGACGACATCAAACGTGTCGCAGGGAGCCGCTGGCAACAGGCGGCTCGGGATCGTTGTGTTTGGAAGTCCCTAAAAAAGGCCTATGTCCAGCAGTGGACGTCTACAGGCTGGTAATGATTATGATGATGATGATGATGAAATTCGTTTACGCAAAGCTGACAAACAGCTGAAATACCCTTCGCATCGACTGGTGACTGGGTCCCGGGAGCATCATTATTCAACTGATGAATCGATGGATTCTCTGAAATCCATCTGCGGCGCACCAGAAACATGCGGTGCGCCCCCCGACCCTAAGGATGACTCTCAACAGGCGATGGGTTCCTCAAACCCACTGCCCAGAGCACCTCGTTAGGGAGGCAGGCGACAATCGTGTGCACGACGTCTGCGTCCTGGATGTGTCTTAAAAGGTGGCCAAAACCAAAAAACGTACATAGGAGTAATTAAAAACCACTGTCAAAACTAATCAAGGTTGTTTACCAAAAAAGAAAAGTGGGATTGTATAAAAAATTACTTAGAAATTATAATAAAAATGAAGGAGGAAGATGGAAGAACCAGAGCACAATAGAATAGACAGGGCCGCTGGTGGTAGGTCAAAAGGCAGGTACATCAGCGCCGCGGAGGCAGGAGGGGTTTTTAGGCGGAAGGAATCCGGCACTACCCAACGAGGGTGTCCATGAGGATTTTCTCCTCCTGAAAAAAAAATAGAAAAAAAAAGGTTCTTTACCGAATTAATTTTTTGCAGTCAGTTAAAAGTGGTAATTGAATTTTAAGCGGCGTCTCTTCAACCTTTTTTTAATCAAAGTAAGGCTTTATTCAGCGATGCCTATTGTTGAATGACATCTGTTTGAATAGGATCACAGTCTGTTTATCAGCAGTTTAAACAAATTAAAATTCCATCGTCTCGTACTGGAGATAAGAGATAAAAGTTGTCAGGGTTCGTCGACTTTTAAATTTACGACGTTAAATTTTTTCTGGGAAATTCTTAATAGTGAATTAAGAATTTCTTAATTCACTATTAAGAAAAAAATTAAGAAAATAATTAAGAAAAATTATGTTGGTAAAGTAGGTCGCATGAAAAAGAAAACACGTTTGCACTGCTCGGTAAGTGAACAGAGAATGAATCAGTAACTGTACTACGAGTATTTGAATGTACGAGAATGAAATTTTAGTAAAATTTGTTCTGAAGTTAGCTGACACCCTGGATGAACACAAAAGCGACATTTTATCCCCAAATTCCCACGTGAACGAAAACTACGCCAGTTCTGTTGTTAAAAATTAACAAATTAAAAATAATACCCAAAATAGAGACACGGGTGTACGTCTTTTTGCGTATCGCATCAAACGAATGGATTGTTTTGAATCGGATTTTAGTAAGAAGATTTTTAGCTGTATATATTAAATGAATGAAATGAATAAAATATTTTTGTTTTATTGTACACCAAAGAAAAGAAAGTACATTAGAAATAGAAACAATGTAAAATTGGCGGTCTTGTTGCTAATGAGCGATCTCTTCCAGACAACCAATATGGGAGAGGAAAAGTGCATCCATTAGAGAAGAATATTATAGATCGAACAAAATGGTCCGAAGATATTAACATTTATTTCATTATATTGACTGCTGTCAAAGGTTAATAACCCAGAATTTTTAAATTATGCCACCTCTAGTCTTGACTTTAGCTCAACATAATATAACAATCCACTGCAAACGATGTGAGTATGCTTAAAGCACACAATGTCATCAGTTAAGCAAAATTATATTACTCCTATGACGAGGCGAATATTGTTAACTGGTGTATTGCACGTTCATCTTTACAAGTTATGCTCCAACGTAGATGCAGAAAAGTAGGCTTGAGCTACATGTTCGTCAAGGCTCAGAGTTGTGACGTCTGCGCACACTTATTTAAAACTATAGAGAGCAAAACTATATTTTTAACCAACGAAAAAAAACGGAGAAGTTCTCAATTCGACACGTATATTTTTTTTTATGTGTGACCATGCATAACTTTTTACAGAGTTGTCCGATTTTGATAATTCTTTTTTTATTGGAAAGGGCATACTTTCAAGGTGGTCCGATTGTCATCATGTTAGGATCTGATGATGATATCCTGAGGAAATTGAAGGAACTCTTCAAATTTTGGAGGCACGCTTACAGCGAATTTAGTTTAATTTACTTAAGCATATCTAGGAGTCGGTGCCAGCCAAGGTTTCTACTTTAAGAACGTTACGAACGTTTTAGTGCGTTTTGAGTCGGTTTTATTTTTTGTTAAAATTTTTTATAACAGTTCAAAATATTGCAACAGAGGGGAATATCGAGTGGGGAAGACACCACAATGCTAAATAGGCGTTATGACATAACATCACGTTAGTTGGGGGCCTGACATGACGCATTACAGTAATTCGTCACATCTCCTCCGAGGGAGGGTTGGGGGGAAATGGACTGTTTTAGTTGATTACTGGCACGCCTATAGCCACGTAATGAATAGATATTAATTTTGTTTCATTGTTTTGCTATAATAAATGGGACACGATTTTTTATGGTCGTGTTTATTTAGTGTAATTTTATGCTTAAATAGTTTGAGTAATATTTTTTAATCATCGCCCCATTTTTATGCCCACAGCAGGCTTACCTCTTTAGCGAAAAGGGTTTGGAGCTTGCGCAAACCACCAGGCTGCTCTAAAGTGGGTTGGCGGGCCTAGGGTGATAATATTCGAATATGTAAAGATCGCTACTCAACTTCCCATCTCCAGATTGAACATGTTTACTAGCTTAATATTTCTTAGTCCGATGCAGGACTTAAACCCAGGACCTCGTGATTGAATCTTCAAAAATGTTATACCTGCCTATTATTGCAAAAAGTTTGTTATTTTTTTAAAAAGAAACATTATCGAAGGACCAGTAGGTAAAGTGGACGAGTATTATCTCTATCCTTATCTCTGAAATCAATTTTTCAAGATTTCGTTTTCCATCGTTTCGATGGCTCAGATATAGGTACGTTCGTTTTATGTTATTTCCAAGTGCAGAAATTATATTTATTTATTTATCACTATTAGCAACACTTGAGTCCTTAGAACACCGAAGGGACGTCAATCTCCTTTGTGTGTTCTATACTTAGATTATATTATGAAGTGTTCTGAAGAACTATTTGATTTAATACCATCGTCTGGATTCTTACGGCGCAGAAACAAATTTTATCCTCACCATCAGTATGCCTGGTATAGTACTACCATCCGTTATACCAGAACTTTCTGCCACGCACATGCAAGCTGGGGAACCAGCTTGCAATCCTCGATGATACCTCATTTGCCCCTTGAATATCCCTAAATAAAAACACCTAAAACGCCGGCAACGCATCAGCGGCTCCTCTGGTGTCGCAGATGTTCATGGGCAATGATAATCACTTAATACCAGGAGATCCGCTTGCTTGTTTGCAAACAAAAGTTCAGAAAATATATTTTAATACAAACCGTGGTCTAAAAATGCTGACTGTACAAATAATGTACATTTATACAGTCGGCCTAACAATAAAATTTGCTGAGAAGTTAAAATTAACAGCAACAGCGAAAAAAATCACAATCGGCCACCAATTAAAAAGTAAACAGAGATCGTAATTAAAAAATGCGTTTCACTGTTTCCGCAATGTTCTACATCGTTTATACAGATTAAAGGAAAGAAATAGACGGAAATATATTTGTAATAGCTCATCAGAGTTATTGAACATATATCCATGTTTTGTTTAATTTATTAGAACAACTAGCGGATGCCAGCTACTCCGTCCGCGTGTAATTAAAATAAATAAGATTACGAGAATAAAAATAGCCTAAGTTACTTCTTATAACTTATTCTATTATATTAGCGCTCAAAGATGACTAACTTTCCCTGTTTTTCCACATTTTCATCTGATTCAGCGTAATTTTATATATAGCCTTTTTTATGTAGCCTATTTCGAAAGATGGACTATCTAACACAAACATTTTTCAGTTACAACTAGTAGTTCCTGAGGATTAGCGCGTTCGAACTATTAGTATTCGCATAAACAATCGTAAATAAATGTTCGCTATGCGAGAGCAGATGGTTGATACTCTGTCCCTTTCTGTCGTTAGCAAAAATGTTCTCAGTGTTTCAAGAATAATTTTATAGTTGTCAGTAATTTTAATGGCTCATCTATAAAGTATTATCATACATATCGTCATCATCATCATTATCAGTCTATTAACGGCCCACTAAAAGCCTCGCTTTTTATAGAAGAGGGGATAATTAGCCTTCAAACAGTATTTCTGTCCGGTCTGAAGAGTACAATAGATTGCGTAATTACAGGCTCATAAGACTCAACATCTGTGACTATGATTGACACAGGGCGAGACTCTGTGACACAATGTTTACATGCAATAGTTTTCCATTTCCCTGCTTGTTCTCATCCTGGTCCGTCAAAAATTATTGATGAACTTGAATGCAGGTAATAAAATTTCTCATATTTAATTAATATAACAATAAATCATCATTTGGTTCAGCAACTATGTCTAAGAAGTTGCCGTAGTGTAGAAGAGGCGTCAATCGCAGAAAGAAGTCTTAGTTGAGGAACATTAGAGAGTGTACCGAAATCGCGAACCCCGCACACTTATTTTGCCTCGCGAAGGATAGAGAAGGAATTTACGAATCTGACTGCCAATATTCGCTAGTCGGAGAAGTACTTAAAGAAGAAAAACTGTCTATCTAATTATAATTTAAAATTCATTACATTGTATATTTATTTATAAAAATACGGTGATTTACTGGTTGACTGTGATGAAAACGTTTTGCTTCGTCCAGATTTCGTCTATTTTATTAAGTCTTTGACCGTTCGTTCATTCTGTTATTAACCTGCGTTGTGTTAGATTTACTTTTTATAAAGTCAGCAAATTGGTTTTTACGTTAAAACGTATCAAGGAACACTTCTGTTGAATTTTAACATAAAGTCCATTTTACACATCCAACAAATGCAACGATTTTTAAAAAAATCTGAATAAAATGTCATCATTTTTATTACAATTATTATAAAACAAATAATTAAGAAAACATTTGTTATTTTCTTTCAGTCATTGATCAATCATGATCATATGTATCATTGCAAACAAGTCAAGATGTACATAAAATATTTTATATGTAAAGTTCATAAAAAGGGAGGCATAAATATATTTATTTGCCAGAATGTAGTATGTAGTATAATTATGGATCTTAAAAACTAAAATTCATCTTACATTACCATACCACATGGTGTGCACAGTTTCTTAAAGTTAACATCAAAAAGTTGTCTGGTTCAATGTTAAAATGTAGTGTAATTATTAAATCAATAAAAATCAAATCTATTATTAAATATATACAGTTACCCTACCATCAACTATAATAGCGACTCAACTGTAGATCTAAACTGAATTGCAGTTTAGGTTATTATTACGTAATAACGTCAGCTGAGTGCCTAATGTGAGCTTTCACCAAAACAAATCGAAAACTTCACATTCTAGCCCAGTGCAGATAGCCTCAAACATAATAAAAAGTAAAAGAAAATCACAGTAGGATGAAACCCATTTCAAAAGGAAGAGAATGCCATGGGTTTAGGGGTAAAAAACGGATTTTCTCGATTTCTGGCAAAACTAAAAGTCCTATGGGAAAGAGTTATATGGCAAAATTGTAGGTAATAAAAAGATCTAAAACTTTCGTTCCTACACTTTTTTCACATAACCTCAAAATTTATGTGAAAAATTCAAAAAACCAAGTTTTTGGTTTTTTATTTTTATCTTTTACAAAATTTTTTTTTTATGACGAAATTTTGTGAAAATTTACCTTTTTATGTCCCAAATACGCTGTAATTTATTTGATTAAAAATATTTATTTTTTCACCTTATTTTGAATTAATATCGAAAAAATACCCTAATTTTCAATCGAAAATTCACCCGTCAAAATATCAGCTTTTTTCAAAAAGTTGGTATGGTTTCTGTTTGTTGAAATCTCTACTTTCCGAAGGTGAAAAAATATATATATGTTACTATAGTAAACCATCTCAGAAAAGGCAAAACCTAGGCTAACGGTTTTTACAGCTGCAATGAAAATGCAGGCGTAGATGCCTATTTATTATTATTTTAAGATAATGTAGGTCGCTCAGGTATATACCTGAGTGACCTACGAAACATTTTAGCCCACTAAAAGATCACATTACAATGTCAACATAGAAAAGTGGAGACGGGGCTAGGCGGATCTGAGCTTTGTTGGGTCTACATACTTTTTTTTTAACACTGAGAAATGTGTTTATGCAAAGATATAGGGCAGCTAACTTCTCAGAGGGTATGTAGGACTCATCGGCTGAGAACCAACCGGAATACCCGCTAAAACCAAGCGATGTTCCTTCCAATCGTCTGGTGATTGGGTGCCGGGAGCATCGTAAATCTTCCGTAACCTAATTAGCAGAGTCCACCGAGCCAGACCCTCAACTGGGCCTTACTACATACCTGCTATTACGTAGCAGCAGTAAAAACCGTTAGCCTAGTTTTTGCCTTTTCTGAGAAGGTTTACTATGGTAACATATATATATTATTTCCCCATCGGAAAGTAGAGATTTTAACGAACAGAAAACACAATAATTTTTTAAAAAAAAAATATATTTTGACGGACAATTTTTCGGTTGAAAATTAGGTTATTTTTTCGATATTCATTCAAAATAAGGTGTAAAAATAAATATTTCAAATCAAATAAATTATAGCGTGTTTGGGACATAAGAAGGCAAGGTTTCACCAAATTTTATGAAAGTAAAACTTTATTTGTAAAAGATAAAAATATAAAACCAAAAACTTGGTTTTTGTATTTTTCACACAAATTTTGAGGTTATGTGAAAAAAGTGTAGAAACAAAAGTTTTAGATCTTTTTATTATCTACAACTTTGCCATTCAAGTCTTTTCCATAGGACTTTTAGTTTTGCCGGAAATCGAGAAAATCCGTGTTTTACCCCTCAACCCTCAACCCCTACCCCTTCCCGACCTCAGATCGCCCGTAATTTATTTTTCCTTTCATTTTTATGGCATTCTCTTCCTTTTGAAATGGGTTTCATCCTACTATGATTTTTTTTGGTTTTAAAAATTATCGACCCTGGACTATTCGCGTAAAGGCAAATTTTATATGGAATTGAAGCAGCGCCCCTGGCAGTATCGAGAGAAAACTCAAATGGGTGAGTGTCAGTGTCATATAAAATTTGCGTTTACCGTTCTCGATATCGACGCGGTAAAATCTTACACTAGCCACACTGGTCGGTTTTGGTCTACAGTTGAGTCGCTATTATAGTTGATGGTAGGTACAGTATGCATTACAAAATGTCAATTCATAATCAATATAACAATTATATTAGTATTAATATTAAATTTTTTAAGAAGTATACCGTAAGGCATATAAATTTTTAACCCTAGAAAATTTTTGTTTCGTATTTTCATAAATTCCTCTTCTTGGGCGAAGTGTCTAAACATTTCCGCCATCTTTTGGGAGTTTAAATTTATGTAGCGTCTCCAAAACACAATTAATTGGCACTTTAAAGAAACTTTTGGGGGGTCCCTGTCAACAATTTATACACAAAGGCATCCGAGATAAAACCTCAAGTACCTTTTTGTTTCATAATTAATTTTCTTCGAGATTATTAATAATATTATCATTTTGAAACAAAGTTTGTCATGTCGCTTGTGTTTTGTCTGGTATTTGTTGTGCGGTGCGATTTTATTGTGTTATAGATATTCTATTTTGGGAAGATTGTTATGCTTTGGATGTGGTAGCAAGGCGACTGGACAAAAGTGTTTCTGTGGTTTCAATAGGACCGTCAGCGCAGTAGAAATGGTTTTTTAAATCACTAAATATTATAAAACAAAGTTCCTTGCCGCGTCTTTCTGTCTGTCTGTCTCTTTGTTCACGATAAACACAAACATTACTGAACTGATTTCCTGGCAGTTTTCACCAATAGATAGAGTGATTCCCGAGAAAGGTTTTACTATATAATTTGTTAGGGTTTTGTATAAATTGGCTCAAATATGACGATAAATATTGTAAGAGTCGAACCACCTTGCAGCTTACATTAAAACGCCACGTAATCTATTTGAGATATAAAAAAATATTGTAGGGGAGAATATTTTGTCTCAATCAGATTTACAAAAAGCTCTACAAGGGCATACATATATTTTTTAAGGACAGCTTGCCTAACTCATTTTTTTCCATTAAAAAAGTATCAGATATGTTTTTTTTCTGTTAATAGAAAGTTCCTTCTTTTCTTCCATCTCTCGTTTTCCCTGCCACCTAAAGTTGGGGTATCTTCAAGTCAAGAGTAAACAGGCACCTTATAGGCAAGCGCGATCCACCGTGGGCTGCATCTTCGCTTAACATCATAAAGGTACATACAATATTTCTTGTAGACAAAGACGCGGGCGTCTGTTAAACCGTATATAATAAAATGTAATTTATTAATATATCATACATTGCAATAATGTCATGAAACTGAATCCCATACTTAAACAGATACCAGCGACAGTCTTACAAACGTAATACCCTATCGTAAATAAGTTCCTACAGATATCGCGACGATCAGTATTTTAGTACACAGATTATTATACCTGATAAAATACCGCAAAGTACATCAGCAATTTACGTCTGACACCTATTTAGTTCAAGGGTAAACGATAATGTTTGTATAATATCAAAATTATTATCATTTCTATCTCGTATCTGCTTGTAGATGTAAAATACATGTTTAAAAAAATTATGACAATAATGTATACCCAATATATATATATATATAATACCTACTCAGAAATAAGAAATATTGTTGTAAGTTTGTGTATCGATAATCTTTATTTTTGACGACCTCCGTGGCGCAGTGATATTTGCAGTGGATTTATAAGACATTCGACTTCCTAACCACCCACAAAGACGTACCGCCAAACGCTTCCGGACGATGTCTTAGAAACCAAAAGGGGTGTGGATTTCATCCTACTCCTAACAAGTTAGCCCGCTTCCATCTTAGATTGCATCATCAATTAACATCAGGTATGATCTTTATCTCTATCTATAGTATCGTGTTAGAAAGAGAGAAATAGAGATAAAGTCGAAATCTTATACTATAGAGTTACGTTACCAGACTTCGCCCGTGGTATCTGAGCAGACTTAGATATTTAAAATTTTCTTCAATAGAGTGATTTAAGAGTAATGTCATATGCTTTTTATTCAATACAAGTTGACCCTTGACTGCAACCACACTAGATGGCAAGTGATGGCGTAATTTGAGAAGGAAACGGGCTAAATGGTTAGTTGTAAGAACAAATCTACACCTCTTTCAGTTTTAACAAAACATCGTACCGGAACTGTAAGTTGCTGGGCGGTACGTCTTTGCTGGTAGGGTGGCCGCAGTTCAGCCGGGAATTGAACCCAGGACCTCCAGTTATAGTCTTATAAAGATTATTGTAGTTGAGGATAGTTAGTGTTTTATAATATATTTAAAAGTACCTACTTCTTTTCGTTGTCTATGCTAAAATATTTTGCACAACTTATAGAATTCATTTTGCGAAACTCCACAATGTTATTTGCGAAGAATTCACCGCAAAGTTCCGAACTGAATCTTTTGTTCGAGTTATCTGCAACGGTTTCTTGTTCTTTGTATGCATTTCATTGTTTTACAAATTTCTTAGCTTATGATTTTCAGTTGATATAATGTATTAAAATGAGTAAAATCTCTATACTATAGTAGGTAGGCGATGGAAAAAGCAATGCTCGGAGTATTTAACCGAGGAAAAAAAACGGAGGAAGTTCTCAATTCGACACGTATATTTTTTGTATGACTACGCATAGCTTTTTACAGTGTTGTCCGATTTTGATAATTCTTTTTTTTGTTAGAAAGGGCATACTTCCAAGGTGGTCCCATTGTCATCATGTTAGGATCTGATGATGATATCCTAAGAAAATTGAAGGAACTCTTCAAATTGTATAGGCACGCTTGCAACGATTTCGATTTTAGTGTAAGTATCAGTAGCTTTTTGGCTACAAGTGCCCTATAATATACTATGACAGTATAGTACGAGTACGTTATGTGGCGATAAATCACTAAAAAGTAAGAAATAAACATTTTTAACAAAAAATAGAACACACTCAAAACACACTAAAAAGTAAAAAATAACTGTGTCATTTAGTTGCTTCAATTTACTTAAGCATATCCAGGAGTCGGTGCCAGCCAAGGTTCCTCTCAACCTAGAACCCACAAACTGCTTTACTACGTTAAAAAAATGTTCCTTAAACTTGCTGGCACCGATTTCATAGATATGCTTAAGTAAAACAAAGAAACTAAATGACACAGTTATTTTTTACTTTTTAGTGCGTTTTGAGTCGATTCTATTTTTTGTTAAAAATTTTTTTGAGTGATCGAATCAGAGATGAGGAGATCCGCAGAAGAACCAATATAATCAACATATCTCAGCGAGTTACAGAACAGAAGTGGCAGGGCAGGGCACGTGGTTCGAAGAGCTGATGGACGTTAGGGACACAAAGTGCTAGAATGGCAACCCCGTACCGGAAAGAGCAATGTTGGTCGCCTCAACTAGGTGGACTGACGACATCAAACGTCACAGGAAACCGCTGGTCACACGCGGCTCAGTATCATTGTGTTTGGAAGTCCTATGTCCAGCAGAGGATGTCCATCTGCTGTTAATGATGATGATGATGAGAGTAGGTACTAGTATCTCCATTGGACAGACGTTTTGATCGAACGTTTACTAATAACATTTTTGCAATGATTATTGAAGGAGCTAACCAACCAAGTGAGTCAAAGAGTTTTGAGATTTCTGATATTACCTTTCTTTAAAGACACGAAAATTATATATAAAAAAAAAACATAATAATTATAATAACTAACTAATTAACTTAACTTTAAGCTTACATGTGCAGATGATTCCGGTAGCTGCACATTATATTGGAACCTATCCGACATCCGGCTCGAAGGACCATATGTTCTATTGTCGAACTTGATTTTTTTATGGGGTTTAATATTATTGTAAGAAAGCACAATAAAACTGGAATTTTTAACCTTTAAATAGTCTTTTTATCTACATTCTTTCCAAATGTCTCCACAAGTTGGAAGTTTTGTGTTGCCAGACAGTATTCATTTCACTCATAGATTAAACAACTGTTATTTATAATAGTATAAAAAATAATTTTAAAATAAATAAAATATCGAATGACTGTTTCCATGATAGATTTATAAAACGGAATAAATATTTTATACACACTAGGATGTATTTATGTTTTTATACACAAAATAACATTGTAATGTATGTCTTATCGTATTGTTATACAGTCTAATTTGCAACGGTCAATCGGTATATCAGCTTTGATTGACGGTTGCCATGGCAGCCTTTTTTTGACATGACAGCTTCTCGTGAAAATAGGACAACATAAATGGTGTGGAGTCGGTAGCTTTCAAATTTTTTTGGCATCTTATATTTATATATTATATTTACAGCAAATTTTAATTTATATTTACATATCCCTGACCTCTATATGCTGGGATAAATCTTGTACCAAATAATAATTGTTGTAATTATCTTGTATAAAATAATAATTACTTATAATAATAATTAATTATAAACCAAATCCACTAATTTTTCCTCTTTTTAATTAAACTGAAAATATATTTTTTTACTTCAATATATTTTTTAAATAACTGTTCCTAATTTAATGTAGATAATTCTTATAGTTATCAAATTAATATACCATTATGGTAAAAGTTATTTGATTAATATTCATGACATAAAAAATAAGAGTTGACATAAAAAATAAAAATTTTTGAATTGAAAATAATCAAATTATTTTCATTCAAAATTTAAGTAATTAAATAATTCAAATGTTAAACAACAAAATAACTCTATGCAGTCGTTGTTCTAAAACATTCTATTGCTCACGGCAGATCCGAACTAAATGTGGTTAATTAGATAAACATATTGCACTCCTTCTATCCTATACGCGGGTAGCGTATTAATACTTTTGTTCATTTTGGTTGGTTATGCAATTCGTTTCTATAGTTTATTAAAATTTTAATAAAATTGCCTGTTTCTAAGCAAAATAATACTTTAAAATCATCAGTAAATATTTACTTACTGAAAATATGGTACACCGTCTTCTTTTCACACTTTACTCGGGTAGTTGTTACAAGTTTTTTATAACACATTACGGCATTATTGACGTGTATTCTGTCAGTCAGCTAATATGAGACTGAATTGCGATTGGAATACATTTCGCGTTTTGGCTTACTTTTGGTTCGGACACTTTTTATCGCTGACCCGAAGTCCATAGTATTAATATGTCAATGCTAAGGAGTAAGAAAACACGTGAACACTTATTTACTTAATATCTCTTCGGTTTTGCGCTATTTATAGCAGTTCTTGTCTACGCTGAGAATCTTTCGCATAAGTTCAGGAACTTATTTCCCCAAAACTTCACTCTGTTATGTATGAAGAATGTTGTACCGAGTTAGGAACTAGTTCTTTTGTGAAAGTTATCTTCTTCGAGTTTCATGTACGTTCAAATACTTGTTTGAACTACATCGCTATCTTCTGTTATAACGCCGTTGTTTGTGTTGTACTTCGATTAACATTTTACTAATTGTTGTAAGTTTATTAACATTGTTAAGGGTATCATACCCCCTGAGGACTGCTTCGTTGGTCTACGTGGCTTCGATCACGAGGTCCTGGGTTCGATCCCCGGGTCGGGTCATGGAATAATTCTGAGCTTTTTCATTCTTCTATAAGATGTTCAGTACAAGCCCGGAGTCTAGAATTTGGTGGTGTTACACCCCCGTGCCTCGTTAAGCCATCGGTCCGGTCACCGTCATCAACATCTGCTAGTGATCGTTAATAAATGAAACATTATCACCCTAAGCCCGCCAACCCGCATTGGAGCAGTGTGGTGGGTGTACGCTCCATATCCCCTCTGGCCTGGCCCTGTGGGCCGTTAATAGGCTGATAATGATGGTGACGATGAAGGGTATCATACATTATGAGGCCAAACTGAACCGACGAACCTGCGTCAGTTCAGTCTGAGCGTGTACACAAACACGAAACGATAGCATTAGTTAAGTCCTGTTCACTGCAATTGCTTCAGTCACTCCGGTCGCCGCAGATCGTGAGGTCGGAATATCCATACACGGTACGCCAGATGTGATATCACATCTGGCGAAACTGAAGGTAAAACTCCTCATGTATGGTGTGGGCCTTTATACTTGTATAGACTAATTTTTTTTATCGACTACAAGTTGGCCCTTGACTGCTGATGCTGAAGATCACACCTGATGTTAAATGAGGATGCAATCTAAGATCGAAGCAGGTTAACTTGTTAGGAGTAGCATGAAATCCACACCCCTTGCGGTTTCTACTCGACAGCGTACCGGAACGCAAAATCGCTTAGCGGGACGTCTTTGTTGGTACGGTAACTAGCCACGGTGAAAGCCTCCCGCCAGCCAGATCAAGACAAATTAAGAAATATGTCAATCCGCCTCGACAGGAATCGAACCCAGGACCTCCGCCTCATAAATTCACCGCGTACCACAGCGCCACGGAGGTCGTCAAAACAATTAGTTTTCTGTAGTTATACAAGGATTTACTTGACTTTCAGGGAGAGTTTGTCAGTATTGTTGTATAGTGGCCACACACTTATATGCTGTCTCTCTCACACACACACACACACACACACACACACACACACACACACGCACACACACAATACACACACCTACCTGTGGTAGTCCGTTTAAAATTGTTTTTTTTTGCTTTTGTATAAATCAATTGGTTATACTATAACATGTATCGTTGATATGGGGAATACAGAAAACTAGCAGGAGGTAGGCTATAAAATATGCCCTTATGGAAAATTGTGGATTTATTTATTTATTTATTTATTTATTTAGTGTCCGAGTTTTGTGCAGTCATGCTGCTTAACTGTTGTAAGAATCTGTGCGCATAATGTTTAATTAAGTAATTACTGTAATAATGTTTCATTTGGATCATATTTGATGTCTTTGTAAATAAATTGTTATTAAGTTTGTCTTTTGGTGTTTTAAGTTTTATTCCCTTCTGGCTGTTTGTTAAGATTATTTTACGGGATATATTTCGGAGAATGCTCTCAGGAGTTATTTGACCTTGTACCTCCTTAACCTTTTTATCACCGCACTGTATGACACCGGCTCGGATTTCATCCCTACTTCGTTGATGTTCCCAGGACTCGTAGAATGCGTTTTGCGTCATCTTTTATTATACGCATCAGGCCAGTTTTTCCTTTTCATATAACTTGAGTATTTTTAAAACTAGAATGAATACGCATTATAAACCTTAAATGAACTTTAAATTTAAATTTGTAATTCCTTTGGTTTTTTTTGGTCACATCACCCTTTTGCCTAATTCTCCCCCACTTCAGAGAGTAAGTACGATTTATCTCAAGGAAAACAAAAGCACACAATAATATAGTTTATCAAGAATGTCTGTGATTGTGTTACACAACAATCCTCGCGACTCCATTAGCGAGTCATGTCAAGTCAGGCCTATTGACAGATGATGCCATTTCTACCGGGAATCGAACCCAACACTGATGGGGGAGCGCGCCTAACGATCCGTATGATTTATTACTGTCATTACTATCCAATAGTTCGGTAAAGAGAAAAATGCCAATCCAAAGCTCCACAAAATTAATCTCTAAAACGAATGCAATAGAATTCATTATTACTTGATTGTATCAAAAGTGGGGGGTGTTTTAGTATAGTAACAAGTAAAGAAAAGGTCTTTATATGGTAGCCATAATTGCGTTTTTGAAACGATTTCCTCTTGCCAATGAACTTCCCTGACCAATTGTTTTTATTATTTTCGGGTGGTTAACCAGGCCACTTACGAAACTATGCAAATAAATCATGAATTTTGCAGGAAATTGCATTATTTCTTCAAAAAGCATTTTGTACAATAAAAGTAGATTTAATACAACGGTATACAACTGTGAATCGTTTTTTAACGGCCTCCATGGCGCAGTGGTGCGCATAGTGTAATTATAAAATGGAGGTCTCGGGTTCGATTCCCGGCAGAGCCTATCAAAATTTTCTAAATAGGTCTTGGTCTGGTTGGTGGAAGGCTTCGGCCGTGGCTAGTTACCAGCCTACCGATAAAGAAGTACCGTCAAAGCGTCCTACTCGTAACAAATTAGCCCACTTACATATTAGCTTGCAACATTACTTACCATTAGGTTTGGCTGCGGTCCTGAGCTACCTCGTAATGAATAAAAAAAAAGAAACATGAGAGTTTTAATACTAAGTTACAAATATCTACAAGTTCTGTTCCATACTGTACATTTGGGTTTTACCTAATTTTAACCAATTAAATACCTAGGTACCTAATCTTAAATAAGCATCTCAATTAAGCCACGTAATAATTTAATCAGGCAATCAAAGAATTAGAATATGTAAGCCCATAAAGTGCCGCAAAATGATAATAAAAATTGAATTTTTTTTTATCGACTACAAGTTGGCCCTTGACTGCTATCAAACCTGATGTTAAGTGATGATGGAGTCTAAGATGGAAGCGGGCTAACTTGTTAGGAGTGGGACGAAAATCCACACCCCTTTCGGTTTTTCAGGACCTCCGTCTTATTAATCCACCGCGTATACCACTGCGCCACGGAGGTCGTATTAGTTTTGGCAAAAGGCTATGACACTAAATTGTCAAGTAATATAATTATATCATACTCGTACTTCTATTGTAAAGGCGATAGTTTGCGAATGTGTATGTTGTTGTTTGTATGACGTAAGCCCATAAAGTGCCGCAAAATGATAATAAAAATTGTATTAGTTTTGGCAAAAGGCTATGACACTAAATTGGCAAGTAATATAATTATATCATACTCGTTATTGTAAAGGCGATAGTTTGCCAATGTGTATGTTGTTGTTTGTTGTATCACGACTGATTATTTACGATTAATTTTAAAAATTTTTAACAATGCTTCTAAAATTATAAAAAAAAGACACTATTAAAAATTAATGAAATTTGGTATGGAGTTAGCTGACAACCTGGATTAACACATAGGTTACGTTTTATCCCAAACATTTGACGGGAATGGAAACTACGCGGGTGAAACTGCGGGCATCCTCTAGTCTATTGATAATAATAATAATTAATAGGACATCAAACTCGATAAAACGTAATAAAAAGTTACACAAAATATGATAAACACAGCAACATCACTGTAAATTTTCTGTACTGGATGAAATAGTATGCTGATTAATATTAGTATCATACTACTAGGGTTCCGCTACGTTATCGTGTGGAAACCGAAAGGGATGAGGAAATCTTACTCCTAATAAGTTAGTCCGCTTCCATATTATATATTGTTAGCAACATTGAATACTGCGCTTCAAATAGCTAGAGTCTACGACGACGATTAGACGAAAATCATAAAAAAAAGAATGTACTCTGCGACATTTTTGGCTTACATAAAAGAACGGTTTATTAAATTGCGGACATTATCAATTCCAATTCTAGCATAGGCACTTATGCTGCCTCAATAATATTGTAAAAGTAATTAGATTAGTGTTCAAGGAAATATTGTTTCATTTTGATTTGATTTAAAGAAATTTTGTAATAAAAATGTGTTGATATTTTGATTAATGTTCTTTTGCTGCTTGTGCCTTTTGACCCCTTCTGCTGATGTTCCTAAAAATATTATATATCAGGTGTGATTGTAGTCAACTGCTAATTTGTACATATAAACAAATACATAAGCTCCTTCCTCTTCTTTGAGTGCCTCTCCGACTAGCGAAGGTTGGAAGTCAACTGCGTAAACTCCTCTATATCAAATAATTGTGCGACACTCAAGTACAAACTAAACTTAACTAACTCCTTTACTAAACTTAGCCAAAAATAAACGTCAAAGATTTTTTATAAGCTAAAAGCGGAATATAGCGATGTTTCTAAAATGATTATCGACGATAAAACATTGCGTTTCCGCTTCGAATTAAAATAACGATTAAAATGAACTATCATTCCGTGGTTTATTTATACAATATTAATATAGAGTTAAAAGCTTTTTAAAACACCGTTGAGCAAGACATACCAACTGTCATATTTTACCGCAGTCTTCTTTACACAACGCAATTTATCGTATTTTTTCCGTTAGACATATTATTATTTTGTATAGGTATTATTAATAAATTATATTAGGTATTATTAACAAATTCAAATTATTTATTTTTTTATCATAAGCACTTTTGAAACGTCAAATTAGATAATTGACTCTACCAATTGAAACCATAATTAACAACAATAAATTAATTTTGTGAAATAAATATTCACCAAACGTGTTTTGAGTTTCCGCAGATTAATTAAACTAACTCGTTGAGTTCAATCGCGATTTTCAATGACCACATATCGATATGGTTAAAATAAAACACTAAGTAAATCTTACCAAGCCCTACAGTGGAAACCATCATGGACTTTTTTGCGCCTTAAAATAGATTATTTTCGTGACGCATGACTGATGGCTGATCCAATAAATTAACATACAAAAAAAATACAAAAATTTTAGATTTTATTTGCGAATCTTTTACTGTGTCCAATCCACGCATTATAATAATTATTTTAAGACTGATGTCTGATCTAATATAGTTGATTAGATTTATCAAAATAAATAAACTAAAAATAAAAATTTAAACAACAATTATGTTTATGTAATAACTTTTGAATGTTTACATATACACTTCAATGTGTCAGATGTGGCTTAGTTACGATTTTAATATCTACATTTATATGAGCTACGACACGACATCGCATCGCTACATCTAAGTGTATTAACAGCACCATCTCGGATGTCATCATCGGGGGACAGTCGACGAAATGGGACGTCGCTTCCCCATCAATTATCTGTATGTTTGTTTGTCTGTTTTGTGGTTACGGTTACGCGAGGATGCTGCTTCCGGTTTCGGAATAGGTGAGGAGTGTTGCTGGAGGTGATAATGTTCTGCAGCTGTTTACGAGTTCCGATTTTCTTTTGGACTTGTAAACTGTTTTTTTTGTTTTTGTAGCAGTGTGTCTAATATATAACAGTACTAACTGACACGGCAAACGTTGTTTTGCATTAAAAATTTAAAAAAAAATTTAGATGAAAATTAGATAGTAGCCGATTCTCAGACCTGCTGAATACGCATACAAAATTTGGTAAAAATCGGTAAAGCCGTTTCGGAGGAATACGCTAACTAACATTGTGCCAGGGTATATGTTAGATTATATTTTTTACAGTACAGCTCTTTGCGAAGTGCTTCTTCGGGAAAGTACTGACAGTAGTACATTAGTTTTAGGTAGTCGACCTTATAACTAAGCTTTTTCGATAATAACTTGTCTACTACCATCAAGCTTATCCATGCTATGAAGTGACACTAACGTCTTAAGAATTAAAGAGAGAAGAGTATGTATAAATTGTTATTAGCATACACAGCATTGAACACTGCGCTCCAAAACCTAGATTCTAGAGACGAAAATCATAAAAAAAGAATGCTACTCTGCTGCGTTTTTGGTCTATATAAACGATGGTTTTATTAAAGTGCGAACATTATCAATTCCAGTTCTAGCACAGGCAGTTATTCTGCCTGACTACTGTTTTAAAACTAAATTCAAATGTGTTTAATGTAAGATTATTTCATTTTGGTTTGATTTAAGAAAGTTTGTAATTAAAATGTGTTGATATTTTGATTAATGTTGTTTTCCTGCTTGTGCCTTTTGATGATGTTGCTAAAATTATAGTATAAATTATCTGCATATTCCGCCAACTATTATTATAATATAGATTCCTAAAGAAAATGATGACAAAATTGACAAAGTCAATTGTTATTAAATAGGTTCAAGCACAGTAGGAGTACTTGCAAATAAAGAAAATGATGACAAAATTGACAAAGTCAATTGTTATTTTCGAGCACAGTGGGAGTACTTGCAAACTATTGGTCAGCAAAGATTCTTTTTTTTATCAACTACAAGTTGGCCCTTGACTGCTATCACACCTGATGTTAAGTGATGATGCAGCCTACGATGGAAGCGGGCTTACTTGTTTGGAGTGGGGCGAAAATCCACACCCCTTTTTGGTTTCGACACGACATCGTACCGGAACACTAAATCGCTTGGCGATACGTCTTTGTCGATAGGGTGGTAACTAGCCACGGTGAAAGCCTCCCACCAGCCAGACCAAGACAAATTAAGAAAAATCTCAATCTGCCCCGCCGGGAATCGAATCCAGGACCTCCGTCTTATAAATCCATCGCGCATACCACTGCGCCACGGAGGTCGTCTTCGTTCTGGGTTTAGGTACTCCAATTGTCTCCACAATGCAAGTTATGCATAGTTTATTAGTTATTTGTTTGCAAATTGTTTGAATAACCTAAAATCCTGCGGTTTTGCGAATACCTACAAATTCGTTTTCGGCCATAATGAAATTAAATCTCTTATCAAATTATTCAGTTCAGTTTGAAAACTAAAATTATTGACTAATAGCCCGGAATTCTACAGCGTGATAGCTTTTAATATACGAAAATAATTTTTGTTATGTTGAGCACATATACGATTTTAAAAGGAACTTAGGACTCGCCAAAAAAAAATGCAATAAGTCTATTCATACTGCCTCATTGGTTTAGTTGTTGCCTATGTGGCTTCGATCACGTGGTCCTGGGTCTGGTGATTCTGAGGTTTTCAATTTCCTATGAAATTTACAAGTACATTCCAAGCCCGGAGTCTTGAAGTTGGTAATGGTACACCTCTGTGTTTCAGAGAGCTTGTTAAGCCGTCGATCACAATCACTAACATCAACATCTGATAGTAATCGTTAGTAAATGTAACATTATCACCCTAATCCCGCCAACCCGCATTGGAGCAGCGTGGTGGATCATCCCCTTTTCTATAAGGACGGAAGCTGATCTAGTATAGGGCCGGTGATAGGCTGATAATGATGATGATGATGAATATTCAGACATTCTGCTTAATATTGTCGATATTACTCACTACCATTATATATGGCATTCTGCATGAATACAATAATTCAATCCTAACTTGAGTTTTTTTTATGGACTACAAGTTGACCCTTGACTGCTATCACATCTGATGTTAAGTGATGATGCAGTCTAAGATGGAAGTGGGCTAACTTGTTAGGAGTGGGACGAAAATCCATACCCCTTTCGCGCTAACGTTAAACCGCTTGCCACGGCGAAAGCCTCCCACCAGCCAGACCAATACAAATTAAAAAAATCTCAATCTGCCCCGCCGGGAATCGAACCCAGGACCTCCGTCTTATAAATCCACCACTGCGCCAAGGAGGTCGTCAGGTCGTTAAGTTCTAATTTAACGACACAGATAAATTTAAGCAATCGGCTTTGCTTTCTTTTACACGCAAAGCTAACACAAACTGTAAAACAAATGCACACAAATACCAATTCTGCCATTTAGGAAGGTTTTAATTTGAGTTTCTGGCTGACTAGTCTGTGGAATATACGTTTCGTTAGTAGAGTCATAATTAAACCACTAATTTGAACTAACTCTGTTGTGTATTTGTCTAAAATAAACATAAATTAGTTCATTAAACAAAACCATTCTTCCGATATAAAGTACGTAGAACTCCCACGTAATTATTCAACATTTTAACAATAATTTTATTTTTAGGGAACTCTGAAAAGGGGACGGAGGTGCCTCGTTAACAAATATATAAAAGCACACGTGTAAACCACAAACGATCGTGCTAATTTACGCTAACGTTAACAACGCTAATTAACGTTAATGAGAGGCGCAAATTTTGTGACAAAAAATAGCGTCTGAAACGGGAAGTCACAAACCCAACAGAATCATTTAATAGTGCGTTTAGTAGTCCCCAAACGATTGGGGAATGTCACAAAAATGTTAATCAGTGTCGTTTTACGCGCAAAATAAACATAAGAACTGTATTATGTTGACAAACTTAAAGCGTTTTTAGATAATGTAACTTCATTTTTACCCGACTGCGTCAGAAGGAGGGTAACGTTTTTCAAGTGTATGTATGTATGTATGTATGTGGGTATGTAGTTATGTATGTATGTATGTCCACTTCTTTGGCACGCGCTACAGCCTAAACGACTAGACGGATTTTGACACATGAGGTGTCGTTGAATTTGATAGAATTGTAGTAGTGACATAGGCTACATAAATTTCCAAAATGGTGCTGTAAGTGGGAAGAAAATAGGGGGATGTGTATATTTTTTTTTATATCTTAACAATATTGGTATCATATGAAAGGTCGTAAAATGAACATTTCAAATACATATATAACATCATGTTTATATAACTGTTTTAACAAAAACAATGAAAAAAAGTGTACCGTCTCATTTCTATACCACATACTAAAACTAAAAAGTCTCAAAAAAATATTACTATAAGCACACCATAAAGTATATAAAATTTTATATAGATAAAGTGAGACTTACTTTTCTTTTTTCAGTTCATAGCTTCTAAGTCGGGTTTTTTATTTTTATAGTAATATTTTTTATACTCAGTCACTCACGGTTTCACCTGCATTGTTCCCGTTCCCGTAAAAACTTCGGGATAAGAATAGCTTATGTGTTATTCTGATATATAAACTACATTATTGTATAGTTTCATCAAAATACATTTAGCAGTTTTTGCGTGACAGTAATTGATATCCACCCACACTTACAAACTTTGGCGTTTATAATATTAGTAAGGACCAGGACTTCCTAACTTCCAGGGAGAGAAGAAAACGAATAATTTGAAACACCACCACGCCGCTTTAATGCGAGTTGGCGGGCTAACAATGTCTTAACTCCAGGTTGAAGGTTTAAGGCGCGGGCTTCTAATACCACCAACTCTCAAGCCCTTTTTTTTTTTTTTTTTTTTTTTTTTTTTTTCGCTGGGAAATGCATTTACGCATCCCTTTCGGACACAAACTCGGTACATCGAAAATGTTTCCCAAAGGGTATGTGGGACTCACCGGTTAACCGGAATACCCACTAAAACCCAGCGGACACGACTGCGTCAAATATATGGAACGCCACAGGATCGAAAATCAAGCTACTGTGACGTCCCGACGCTTGCCAACAACTATAACCTATCTGCTCTACGGTGGAAGTAGTTGCGCATATTGACGCCTCCTTCTGCCCTGTCTTCTTCTGCGTATGAGGGGAGCGTCTGGATCCGCCTCCCTTGCCCTCTCATCAGCCTCTTTTTGGCGGATCACTGACTCGCAGAATGACTCTGCAGCCATCCAACCCGTCTCGCTACCTATCATTGCTTCCACTACGGTCAAGAGTGAAACATTTCCCCTTACAATTGACGCCAAGGAGTGTCTTTGCGGTCCCCAAGCAGCGCACTCAACCAACGTATGATATGCGGTGTCCTCTAAGGCCCCACATTGCTGGCACTCTGGAGTTAGCTCCCGACCGGCTATCCGATGGAGATACCTGCCAAAACAGCCATGGCCTGAAAGCACCTGCACAAGACGAAACGTTAGTGTTCCGTGTTTGCGCTTCAGCCACTGCTCAAGGTGAGGCAGAAATGCCTCAACCGTCCAGCTACCAGCAATGGGAGACTCTAGATCCTCTTTCCAACGACTGATTAAAGCAGTTTGGGCTAGAGCTCTGATTCGGCTGACCTGGTCCACTGCAAACGATTCTCCCCGGGTCCTCACGCCCGCTCGGTACCGATACACCTCTGCAAGCGTTTCGGCTTGGAGTTCCCAGGGTGGGTCACCAGCAAGCAATGTTGCCGCCGTCCACGACACAGTACGATACGCTCGAATCATACGCACTGCTATAATCCTTTATGACCTACGTAGGATGAGCTTGTTGTGCAAAGTCAATGCGTCCACCCATATAGGCGCACCGTAAAGAGCCATGCTCCTTACGATTCCGGCATAGAGTCGTCTACAGGCAGACTGCGGTCCTCCGACGTTTGGCAAGAGTCTGCCAAGGGCGGCGGCAGCATTTACAAGCTTAGGACTAAGCAATTTAAAATGAGATTTAAATCCCCAGCGACCGTCCAGAGTGAGACCTAAGTACTTCATGTAGGCACTTACTTTTACCACAGTGTCTCGGATGGTGACATGCGCATCCCTGGGTGGACCTCTACGGGGGCCGTGGAACAAAAGGGCTTCAGTTTTTGTGAGTGAAATCCTTAGACCCAGCATATGAATTCTGTCAACCATCATGGAAGTACCAATCTCTGCCAATCGCGCAGCATCGTCGAATGTTTTTCCTCGAGCTGTTATGAGGGTATCATCTGCATAGCAAATGACGCTCATGCCTGGAAGCAGAGGGCTTCGCAGGAGCCAGTCGTACCCAATGTTCCAAAGAATTGGTCCCAATACTGACCCCTGTGGAACTCCGCTATAAACACGGCTTCGCTGCAAATGCCCATCGTTTCCTACCCACATTATTTCTCTTTCTTGGAGGTATGCTTCCAACAGTTTGCTGAGATAGGGTGGCACTTCATGATATTTAAGTGCCTCCAGCAAAGTCTCGAACGGAAGACTGTTGAAAGCATTAGCTATGTCAAGTGAAATGGCCAAGACCACCTCTTTCCTGTTTACCGCATCAGTAGTGATGCGTTTGAGAGCATCCAGGGCATCCAATGTAGAGCGTCCCGCTCTAAAGCCATACTGAACTTGGGACAGAGCCGGTCCCACAGTCTCCAGGTGTAAGGTGAGACGGGCGGCTAGAATTCTTTCAAAGACCTTACCTATTTCATCTAATAAGATTATCGGCCTATATGCCGAAGGAGAGTCCAAAGGGCGCCCCTCTTTTTTTAAGAGGCACAACTTACCCAACTTCCAATTTTTTGGGAACTGCCCAGAAAGTAAGCACCCATTGAACAAATTTCTTAATTGATCGTTCATGAATTTCATGGCGATGAAAACCACTTTTCCTGGGACTCCATCAGGCCCGGGTGCGGTTTTTCTGCCTCTCAGGCGGTCACGAGCTCTATCCATTTCCTCTTCTGTTAAAAGCGGGACGACACCTACTTCCGTATTTCTAATTGAGGAAGTCATCTTCGGAGGAATGTGGCCTCGAGAATCAGGGAATAGATCTCCCACTAACCGAAGCAAGAAGTCTGGCTGCAAGCTCTCTGTGATTGGGGGACCATGTGCGCGCATTTTCTTTCGCGCATTCCGGTAAGGACGCCCCCAAGGATCCCTATCTAGGCCCTTTAACAATTCCTGGTATGCTTGCTCCTTGGCTTGACTAATTGCCAACTGAAGCGCTTTTTTTTTATCACAATAGGTGCTTCGTAGCCTGTTCTCTAAATCTACGTCAAGCCCATTTCGTCTACGGCAGCGCACGAACTCTCTGCGAGCCCTGTTACATGTTGTGCGGAGGTCAGCTATTTCCTGCGACCACCAATAGACACAGCGGCGGCGAGGGAAACGCCGTACTCTTGGCATAGACGCATTGCAGATCTCCGTTAGAGCATTGCGCAAGCGATCTGCAAGCTCATTAACGTTAGCTCCCGCACTACTTTTGGAGCTCCACCGTTGGACGATAGCAGATTCCTCGACCAATTCAGGGTCTAGGCGGCCAACACACCATCGCGGAAAATGACTCTGTCCCCTAAAGGGATTAACAAGTACCGGGGCAGTCGTTATCTCAAAGCGAATGTACAGGTGATCGGAGAGAGTCTCCGTTTCTTCCTCTACCCTCCAGTTGGTGATTCTGGAGGCAGCAGATGGGGTGGCAAACGTTAGATCCACTATGGACCCTCCCTGCTGCCTCACGCAAGTATGCACCGTTCCTTTATTGAGGAGAGATAACCCCGAGAGAAGAGCCCAGACCTGTACCACTCTTCCCCTCGCGTCAGTCGTTGGGTTTCCCCACGCCCGTGACTTTGCGTTGAAATCACCGATGACGATAATGTGTCCTCTTTGTCTGAGAATAGCCGCTCGAACAGAGTCCAGATAGGCTTCAAATTCCGCCAGAGTGCGGTTGGGTGAGAAATACATTCCGACAATGACGTATTCTCCCCAACGCACTACCACGAAACCCGAGCCCTTTTCTAGTATAGAGAGTGATGAGCCAGAGTGATTTCCATTCAGGATGACCACTGAACTTTCTAAGTCACCTGCCCAGTGAGGTTGAGGGGGAACAAAGTAAGGTTCGCAAACAACTGCTATGTCAATTTCCATTTCCTCTACAGATTGTATCAGGAGATCCTGAGCCGCCCTACAATGATTGATGTTCGCCTGAAGGAAGTTGATATGTTGCCGCTGATTCATGTCGACATATCAGCTCTCTCCCGGCGTTGACAATCTCCTGCTTCAGCCGTATTTGTAGATGATCCAGTAATTAGCCTGCCCTTTGTATAGGGGGGATTACAATTTTTCCCTCCCATGATATGATTAAACGGCAAACTTGCATCTGCACACACTGCATATCGCATTTCTCGTGCACAACTGAAAGCGAGATGGCCGTCACCGCCGCACCGAAAACACAAGTTGCCACGATCCACTGTAGAGGGACAGACGGGCCTTGTATGTCCAATATGAAGGCATTTATAGCAGCGAAGGGGACGCTGTTCTAACACCTGGACCTCGGCTGAGCTCCAACCGACTAAAAGTCTACCGGCATCGGAAAGCGACTTTGCCACTTCAATGGGACAGTGCACGGTAATGGAACCCATTCCTCTGGGCCCAGTCTGCATTTCTCCTACCTTAATTAAATGGGCAGAACAATTACCAACTCTCGTAACTGCAGCGGCTACTTTTTCCTTTGTAGCAGAGTCGTCGAGCCCAAATATTCGGATAGCCGCATTTTGAGTGGGTCGGACGACCTTAGCTACACCATCTAGAACCGATTGAAGCTTGTTTGCCAATAGTTCCGCTTGCTCCGGGGTCTGGTTTTTAGGCAATTCCAACAGTCTGGCCCCGGTAGCAGCTCGGCGAATCTTCATGCCCTCACCTATTCCGAGCTCTTGCAAATTGATGTTCTGCTCGGCGCGCTCGATAATTTGAGCGTAGGTCACTCCTTTCTCAACCGCTTCTGGCTGTAAGGTCACCATAACCGCTGCAGTCTTCGGAGGAGTCAGCTGAGGCCTGGCCGTCGATTTAGGTTTAGCAGCTGGAACTGATGTCATCGTCGGAACTGTAGAAAGAGGGGTGGATATTTTCTTCCCTTTGCTTCCCTTCCTTACAACTGTGGCCCAGTCCCCAGTTGTGGTTGTAGACTGTGGTTGGCTAGGACCGGCGATTGCCTCAGATGCTACGGCAGAAGATGAAATTGTCGTAGTGGTCCGCGATACAGACTTCGTGGATGCAGCTGTAGAGGTTGACTGTGGAGCCGGTGTCGTTGACCTCCGTTGATCCGACATCAAAGGCGGACGAGTCACCCTCTCCGGCAAAAGCCTATCTTCTATACCAGCAAAGCGTGCATCGAGCATGACGCTCACAGAAGACACTATGGAGAATTTTAGTTCCTCCATGGCATCGTTACTAAGGATGGGTGCGGGAACGCCTTTCGCTGTTGCCATAGAAGATTTCATCTCTGCAAATTCTCGACGATGAGCCCTGAGGTCAGTCTTTAAGCTTTCCACCTCGTTACGGAGACGGATGTTATCCACTGTTAGTCGTCTCGTCTCATCAGCTACAGTCCTGGAGGCTAAGTCGTCCACTATTTCCTGTAACATGTGGGCGGCATCTTTAAGGCGCTTAACGAACGTACCCTTGAGATTTCCCGACTTAGCGGCAACATGCAAAATATTTGCCACATTCTGACCTCCAAGAGCTCTCAGCTCCTCTGCGTTGAGCGTGGAGGGGTCTTCTGGCCTCTGCACCTCGGTTGGCTCTTCTACGTCTAAATTGTTTTTTGCGTCCGTACACTTTTCCTTTCGGAAGGCTCTGTCCCTAAGGAGTTGGTTAAAGGCCTCCTCCTTAGCTTCCTCTTTTGCCTCCCTTAATTCATTTCTAGCTCGGGCAACACCAGTGCTGCGGCCCCTTACTACAGACCTGCCACGATTACACAAAATTACACTTACACAAAAACCGAAATCGCTGCAAGTGTGCCTCTCCTACCCTGCCGAAATCGAACTACTCTTTAAAACGTTATGCGTTTATACGTAAAAAAATCTTCCTCCGTTTTTTCGTCTGTTAAAAAATTCCGCTACATGAAATCTTCTTGCCGCTACCGCCTATCACATGACAGCTTCCCAACCCATCACGTTGACAGTTTGAGATGTGAATGGGCGGCAGTGACGTATGCGCTCCCATCAAAATAAAGGGGATCGCTCACTCACCGCGCTGTCGGTGCGTGATAAATTATGTTCGATAAACACCTTTAAGTTACGCTTAACGAGGAAACATGTTGGGTTTTTTTAACAGATATAGAGTAAGACTGTTTGGGAGGAATTTTGGGAAGTTTATTCTGAGATACTTAAGCAATTAACGCCTTATGATATATTATTAGGTACCTTTTTGTCTGCTAGTGTTTATTTTCTGTGGTTCACTCAGACCAAACATATAAGACACTTTCTTTCCTCGATTGAAAGAAAGTAAGTAGCAATAGTAACAAAAATAATTTAAACTCTTTAATATCTTTCGGTTTTTGTACATCGTACCGGAATGCTAAGCCACTTGGCAGCACATCTTTGTTGGTAAGATGGAACTAATCACGACAGATCTCCCACCATCCAGACCTGAACCAATTTAGAAAACCTTAAGCCCAGCCGGGAATCGAACGTAGGACCTCGGTGTTATAAATCCACTGCGCCACGGAGACCTTCGTTTTTCTTTTGTAACTGTGTTTCTGAAAATATCACGTGTTTACCATGTTTTAAAGTTATCACACTACAGCAAGATGCGGGCTTTTACAACCGTCACTGCTGCCATCCATCATAAGAAAGTCGTTAATGATCCAAAACTAAATATTTCCAACTCAAAACTTTCAAATAACCAATATATTTTGATCCACCACTATAAATATTTGTTAAGCCGTCATAGATCTTCGTTACATTGGAGATCCAATTTAAAATGATCTACCATACCATTTAATTATTACGTAAGCAGCGGCCGTACAAACTGGTTGGTTAAATCTATTTTAATTTTGAAACTACCGTCGGTGTTAAAAACTATTATAAAAGCGATAAACAAATGGCAGAGTCATTTATTGGTGCAGTAACATTTTATAACCAAAACGCTTTGAGTTATTTAATTTAAAACGGATGCTTATTTTTACTAATTACTGTCGTCAAAGAGTTGACCGGAATTGATGCGGTTTTAATAGAATGTTTCCTTCATGGTTTTCGTAGACTATTTTGAAAAGTTTCAGTTATTTAGCTTACGCTTTCTTTTTATAGGTGGTTTTTTTACTTAACCCTGTTTTTATGGATTTTTTTATTTTTTGCAAGTTAGCCCTTGACTGCGATCACACCTGATGGTAAGTGATGATGCAAACTAAGATGGAAGCGGGCTAACTTGGTAGGAGTAGGATAATATCCACACTCATTAGGTTTAAACACGACATCGTACTAGAACGCTAAATCGCTAGGCAGTAAGTCTTTGTCGGTGAGGTGGTAACCAGCCACGGCCGAGGCTTCCTATCAGCCAGACCCGGACTAATTCAGAAAATCTCAATCGGCTCTGTCCGGAGTCAAACCTAAGAACTCGATCTCATAAATTCACCGCGTATATCACTGCGCAATGGAGGCCGTCAACGTAGAGCAGACCAACACTTCATAGTTTCAAATAGATACACAGTAGGTACCTACTGCTACTTGGCTTAGCCATAGCAGCAGCGCTTCCTCGAATGCGCTCTATCACAAAGCCTCTATTACTATTAATGATTTAATATTGATCTATTTACTTCGATTCCAGTATTTGGTATCTCTCTACAGACTAGTAGGTACCTACACTGTAGCTTGGCTAGTACAATAATCATTGCGGTAGCACTTTCCAGAATCAACTCTATCACATAGACCTTTACTGCTGTTAATTTAATATTGATCTATTTATTCCGATTCTAATATTTGGTATCTTAACATAGTATAAAAGATAGTCGCCCACCTGCAATCTGTATTATTAGATTCTAAGCTACGCAACTGATTTTAATGCAATTTTCTTCAACAGATAGAATAATTCAAAAGGTAAGTTTACATATTTTATACAGTTTTTTAAAGAATATCTCGCTCTTTTTTCATACCTACTAAAATATGCAAAAATAAATTACTACTATGCGACTCATAAAATAATTAAGGCAATTTTGGTAATAATGTCAACCCTTACCCACATTACCCTTGAACTCGTTTAATTTTACGCTAGATTACAAAAGAAAACAATAAAAAGAAGATCATTACGGAATATTATCATATAAATTGAAAATGGACCGACTAGGGAAAACCATGGAGTCGCAAGAGCTCACTCTGTGTATTGTTACCTTTTTTGATGCTATTAAAATAAACATTTGACGAATTGAGAGTGCATTTCAGTTGTGAAATATTTAAGAAGTTTTTGAACTAATGGATTATGCTTGAGTAATATAAAAATTCGGACTGCCTCGTTGGTCTAGTGGTTAGCCTATGTGGCTTCGATCACACGAGGTCCTGGGTTTGATCTCTGGGTCGGGTCATGGAATAATTCTGAGCTTTTTCATTCTTCTATGAAATGTTCAATACATTCCAAGCCCGGAGTCTAGAAGTTGGTAATGTTACACTCCCGTGCCGCGGAGAGCACGTTAAGCCGTCGGACCCGGTCACTATCACCAACATCTGATAGTGATCGTTAATAAATGAAGCCCGTCAACCCGCATTGGAGCAGCGTGGTGGGTGTACGCTCCATATTCCCTCTCTTGTAAGGAGGGAGGCCTGGTCCTGTATTGGGCCGTTAATAGGCTGATAATGATGATGATATAAAAATTCTGACATCACATCAGTGGGGTACTTTTTACTTAACTCCATTTTGATGTAATAAAATAATTATGCGCAAGTTTATTTTGATATTTTTTGAGTATACTGATATAATGATTTTTATTAAAGTTTAAAATATATTCTCATCTGTAAATTAACTACTAACTGAAAAACTTTTAAATATTTATTAGCTACTAGAAGATCCGCGGTTTCACCCGTAGTTGTAGTTCCCGTTCCCGTAAAAAATTCAGGATAAAAGTAACCTTTGTGTTAATCCATGTCTGCTAACTCCATACCAAGTTTTATTAATATCGCTCCAGCTGTGTAGTCGTGAAGAAGTAACAAACATACACACTCACGAAGTTGATCGTAGTATGCTAAAAATGACCAGCTTATATGTAATTTACTTTAATTTTTAATGTATAATATACTCATAATTATATTCAGAAGTCACAATTATAGCCGTGATCTTGTGTGACTTATTATCATAAGCCTAAATTAAATTGAAATATACTTCAACACCGCTCCATTCGTTTCGTTGTTCGGAATAGGTGCTGGCTATGATTTGTGAGGGAGCCTGACGTCTGATTTCAGTCACGCGTCACCTTGTCAGGGGCTGGTGTAATTTATTAGACACTCATATCATCCGGGGCGTTATAGGGCAGTTATTTCTGTCGCTGTATTAGAGAGTTAAGGTTGGGTTTAATTATGAATAACGCAAACGGGTTTCTAATATTTTGTCTTTGCCACGTTATAAAATATCTATTTTTTTTTAACAAATAGATAAAGTTAAGTCAAAAGGTCGTTCATTAAACAGCCGAGGTATTTGTAGGACGATATCAAGAAGTTAATTATTATCGACAAGCATTGCTTTGATGTTTCCTACCAGCCACTTTAGTCTTTATGACATTTATGTTTATATACTATACTTAACACTTGTGTTCTGTATTTTATTTAATAAGATTTGAAGATCCTGAATGTTTTAAATAAGAAGCATGGTATTATCTTCGTATCGGTTATTGTTAAGGATATGGCCATTTATAATTATGCCCTCTCTAATGTCTCGGTAATTGGATATTTGACATTAATCAAAATATTACAGTTTAGTTTTATTTTTTGAAACGCGATTCTATAACAAATAAAATATAAATAAAAGTAATTAAATTGATCAAATAAATAAAAAGTTATAAAAGCATTTGAATATGTCTGATTAGACAGAGACAGCCATACTGTGATGTGACGTCACACCACAGTATCGCCATAGTGGCTTAGTACAAATATTCGTTTTGCAAAAAAAGGATAGAAGACCCCTACTCCAAACTTTTAAATGGCTGTAACTTTGCAGATCTTTATCGGATTTTTATTATTTTTGCAGCGTACGTTATTATTTTTACTTTTGTTTATAATAAAGTATTAAAATAAATTGAGTCAAATATCCAATTATTTCCTTAGCATAAATATTGAACAGCATGGGTGAAAATATGTATCCTTGTCGCACCTAACACAGGATTTCTACGTCGTTGGTAAATTGATTGTCCACACGAACCCTTGCAGCTTGTCGCCAATACTTAAGTAATTGCATGTCTTTAGAGCCAAGACTAAGATTATGTAGGACTGTAAGCATTTTATCATGCTTAACTCTATCGAAAGCTTTTTCGTAATTGATAATTAAAGAAAATATAAATGGGTACAGAGTTACAAATCTAAAGACGTATTCAACATACAACTCTAACAGAGGTACGAGCTCTTTGTTGATGCTATATCGGTCGCAACTTGTTTGAAGTATGAGTATTTTAAGCTTAACTTTTAGTATTCGTAAATTCCCCAACAGATTTAAAACCCTGTGGGTGCTGTTAAACATCATCTCGTCCTAAATCACTTTCGTTAATTACGTGAAATATCCTCTCTTTAGAAATACTTGCCGTCGTTCGAGTTATTTATTGAATCTGAGTATAATAATGTGTTTAAAAGGACTATTCGTTGTGTTTCCATATCTCACTTAAATTCATGTTTAACGTGTACTGCATCGGTGCACACATGTAACGATGTTTTTATAACTCATTAGTGTGAATTTTGAATTCGTCTATTATCAATATTTGTCTATTGTATTGTGTTAGACAGAAAATGATAGCTATATGAATTTGAATAAATGATAGAAATCATAGGAATGAATTTGAGAAAATGAAAGAAGTTATAGAGATGAATTGGTGAAAATGATAAAAATGATGGATGTGTGTATTAGATACTGTCTTTACAAAAACAATTAGATTTACAAAAACATCGCTAGAATTTTGTTACTGATCTCGTTTGCAGAGTAACAGCCTATGACCTCGGATCACAACGACCTGGGTTCAAAACCTGGTTCGTTCAATGAATTAGTAAGCTTATTCTTAAACCCAATTCGTTAAATAAAACTAAAAACAAACGCTCTCAAATTTGTATTACTGATAAATCACAACCAATAAGAAACTCATAACTAAAGGTATCACAGAGGAATACAAAATGGCCGAACTAGAGTAATACCCAAACTCCCGCGTCCGTTTATCCATTTCCAATAAGCAATCCATGATTTCCTCATTGTTCGGTATTATTTGGCTGGTTGGTAAGAGGAAGCCAAAGTCGCCTTTATCTCTGAGCTCAAATAAAGCGACGATGGACACGTTTCCTACAGCTTTCACCCAATCAAAACTAGCTCCACTTACTGCATCTGAAATAACAAAAGCATTCATGCCATTTCATGTAGTGCAGTGGTGGATTTATAAGACGAGGTTTTCTAAATTGGTTCAGGACTGGCTAGTGTAGCCAATATGTTATTATGATATGTAAGATATATTATTGTGAAATTTCATCAAAATCTATTCAGTAGTTTTTCAACATCCATCCGTACATACAAACTTTCGCCTTCATCATATTAGTAAGGATGTGCGGTAACAACACGTGGACTCTCGTCCTCCTTAATTTTGTGAGGTTCTCCTATATTTTGTGAGCTTTTGTATATACTTACACAAAATGTCCGCCGAAGTGCCGACTCTATACTCGGTGCCGTATTTCTGCTTCAACTTCTGTGCGCCGAGGTAACTAATCTCGAACTGTTAACAGAGTAGATTTATTGGCCATTTGCCGACAACTAAGCCGCGATAAAAACCACAGCTTAGCACACACGCAGTTGGTTGATATACCGTCAGAGATACATTGTACCTATATATTTCGTGACTTATTCATACACTTATGGTAATTGTTGTAAAACTGTAGATAGGTACACAATTAAAATTAAACATCACAATATTAATTCAAAGCATTATTCGGATATTATTTGATTTTTAAATGTCTTAAGTAGGTAATTAAAAAAGAAATCGCAATAAACAAGGCTCTATACGATCTATAACCTCTATACGGGTACTTTATTTTATTTATTTATTAAAAAAATACACTACGTATTTCTATTTTTTATGAGATTAAATTCCTGTATTAATAGCAATACAGTTGCTTAGGCATCTACATCATGATTAATCTTCAATTAATATTATTAGGCTTCTACCATTAATTCATCTGTGATTAATATCAATTTAAAGTAACTTAATTATTGCCCGACCAGTTTAATAAAAAACCTTGCCATGATGCGGAAAAAAGCTGAACTAATGTCTTCCATAGTATGCCTATTGCACATATAGCTAGAAAGTACGTGTGGCGCCCCCATCCCAGGATTTTTACTTCCCTGGTATTTAACTGATAGTATGAGTGAATTTCTCAACTTGATTCAAAAGATATGAGAATTCCAGATATAGGCAGACATTTTTGGAGATTTCTTTTTATCGACTACAAGTTGGCCCTTGACTGCTATCACACCTGATGTTAAGTGATCATGCAGTCTAAGATGGAAGCGGGCTAACTTGTTAGGATTGGGACGAAAATGAGATGACATAAATCTTAAAGCTTTGCTTTTCATAATTAAAGAACACTATGATTTGTATAGCGAAAACACCGCTGGGCCGCTCGCCAACACGATTGGCTGACCAGATGATGGAAAGTAATAAGAAGGACTTCTACACGCTAGTGAAGACGGCCACCAATAGAAGTCGGTGGAAAAAATGGACCTGTTCGAGGATAGCATCTAGAGAGATGACTTGTACAGATTCCTAAACTGTGGTTTAACGGTCGTTATACTGTGATTCATTTACGGTGTGTGGTAAACAAGCATGAAGCAAGTTCAAAACATTAGTGATTGTCTATAGAAAGTACATTTTAGCGATTAACTGCTCGCACGTTAGATGTTTAGTTACAACCAATTCCCATTCTACGAAAACTTTCTCGTAATCCCAATTTCACCTACACCATCTGGATGGCTGGTTATCTACTACCACTAGATTTTCTAGGTCATTTCTGCCGCGAACATGCAGAATGTAGAACCAATTTTCTGCTGCGGTATTTCCTGCCAATTTTAACATGGGTGTATTTAACGGGCGAATAAACCAATTCCGCAAAGGCCGGCAACACATTAGCAGTGCCTCTGGTGTTGCAAATGTATATGGGCGGCGGTAATCACTCAACATCAGGTGACCCGCATGCTCGTTTGTCCGCTTTAATAGCGATAAAAAAAAATTAAGAAATGAAAATAAGTAAAATATTTTCGAGTTCGGAAAATTAGCGTTATTCGTGAGTTTCAAAATCAATCTTTTCTCTATATATATTACGGTTTTAGATAGAGAAAAATAGAGACCTTAGTCGCAAGTGACGCTGTTGGGTTTTATTACAGATTCATAGAATAGCCACCCTGAAGTGACGCACCTTCTGCCTCCAAACATTGACAGTTACCTAATTATGTTTAAGAGTTTTTCGTTTTTATTTTAACCATCACTAAATTGAGCAAAAACGTATCCAAATGCTTCATCATCATCATCATCATTATCAGCCAATAGACGTCCACTGCTGGACATAGGCCTTTTTTAGGGACTTCCAAACACAACGATCCTGAGCCGCATGAGCCCAGCGGCTCCCTGCGACCCGTTTGATGTCATCAGTCCACCTGGTGGGGGGTCGACCAACACTGCGCTTTCCGGTGCGGGGTCGCCATTCTAGCACCTTCGGCCCCCAACGTCCATCAGCTGTTCGAACCACGTGCCCCGCCCATTGCCACTTCAGTTCTGCGACTCGCTGAGCTATGTCGGTTATTTTGGTTCTTCTGCGGATCTCCTCATTTCTGATTCGATCACGCAGAAATACTCCGAGCATTGCTCTTTCCATCGCCCGCTGAGTGACTCTGAGCCTTCTTATGAAGCCCGCAGTTAGCGACCAAGTCTCGGATCCGTATGTCATCACTGGCAACACGCACTGTTCGAAGACCTTCGTCTTCAGGCACTGAGGAATTTTGGACGAAAAGATGTCACGCAGTTTCCCGAACGCTGCCCAACCGAGTTGGATTCGGCGGTTCACCTCTTTTTCGAAATTGGACCTACCTAACTGGACCATATGCCCTAGGTATATATACTCGTCGACAATTTCGAGTGCAGAATTTTCAACAATAACAGGGTGGAGCGAAACATGAGCATTACTCATGATCTTTGTCTTGCTCATATTCATTTTAAGGCCCACCTGTTGAGAAACTCTGCTGAGGTCATTGAGCATAATGTTAAGGTCATCTAGAGATTCTGCCATTATCACTACGTCGTCGGCAAACCGCAGTTGAGTGAGGTACTCGCCATTGATGTTGATGCCAAGTCCGTTCCAGTCCAAGAGCTTAAAGACGTCTTCCAATGCGGCGGTAAATAGCTTCGGGGAGATGACATCTCCCTGTCGCACTCCTCGCTGCAATCGGATTGGCCTCGTAGTCTCATCCTGTATACGGACTGACATGGTGGCGTTTTCGTACAGGCACTGCAACGCTTGGATGTACCGGTAGTCGATTCGGCACCTCTGCAATGACCTTAACACAGCCCAGGTTTCCACCGAATCAAAGGCTTTCTCATAGTCCACAAACGCCAAGCAAAGTGGCCGGTTATACTCTTCGGTCTTTTGTATAACCTGCCGCAGCGTATGGATGTGGTCTATGGTACTAAAGCCTTGTCGGAAACCGGCTTGTTCGGGAGGCTGGAAGTCATCAAACCTACGAGCGATGCTTAAGCGTTCTTTAAGTTTGAAAAGCGAAACAAGCATGGGAAACGAGTCAACAAAGTACCGAACCTTTTGACGGCCTCCGTGGCGCAGTGGTATGCGTGGTGGATTTATAAGACGGAGGTCTCGGGTTCGATTCCCGGCGGGGCAGATTGAGATTTTTCTTAATTTGTTACAATCTGGCTGGCGGCTTTTCGCTGAGGCTAGTTACCACCCTACCGACAAAGACGTTCCGCCAAGCGATTTAGCGTTCCGGTACGATGTCGTGTAGAGACCGCAAGGGGTGTGGATTTCCATCCTACTCCTAACAAGTTATTCCGCTGCCATCTTAGATTGCATTATCACTTAACAACAGGTGTGATAGAGTGGCAAAAATGCGCCCATATGCTTAGAGCCACAATAAAAAGGAGGGAGGAAAAAGAGAGAGAGGAAAAATAGAGGTTACACAGTAATAGGAAGGTCAGCACGAAGAAATGTTAAACGGTTTCGTGCTTTCCGAGGAGAAGGAGAAGGTTAGTTTTAATCCGTGCAAGTCGGACATGCCCTGCCGACCAGCCGGCAGAAGTCCGTAAGGATTTTTTTCTTTCCGAAAGAAAAAGAAAAATAGACAAAGTAACTTACTATATGTGCATAGTTTTCTAATTGAAAAACTTCGGTCCCAGACAAATGACTGTGCGGTACTAGAATCATTTGGGAGTAAGAATGGAAAGCCAAGTAGTACATGAAGTTGCTCGTCTCCTTCAAATGCAGGACGTAGTCTACTATGGCCTTGGTTTCAGGTTCTGATGCTGGAGAGGGTCCGGCGTAGATATCATCACAAGCGCGTGCTGTTGCGCCGATTGCTGTTGAGAATTAGTAAATAAACCAAAAGTCATGACATCAGCTGTCTTTCCTTTGTAAATAAAATTGAAGTGCTTGTTTACAAAATATACATCACATAAAATCACTTTCTTTAAATGTATTCAAAGTGACTAAATATTATGACCTTACGAATAAACTAACAAAAAATGCCTATGTGGTTAGTTCATACGCGGTAGAAGTGGGTGCGAGAGGTATACCAGCGAAGTCTCTCTATATCCTGTTAAAAGACCTTGGCCTTACTAGAAGTGCAGTAAGCTCCATATTGGAACGAGTGTCCAAAGCTGCTCTAGTAGGGTCCTTCCGAATTTGGCTGGGCAAGGAGAATAACGGAGGAGGTGAGTGTTGACGCGCGTCACTAAGAGCACTCTCTGAAACCTTCACCCGTGTCACGGGCTCTGTTCGGAGTTTTTCTCTCATTCAGTCATGGAACAATTCTGAGCTTTTTCATTCTTGTATGAAATCATTAACATCCGATAGTGATCGTTACTAATGAAAAATTATCACCCTAAGCCCGTCAACCCGCATTGGAGCAGCGTGGTGGGTGTACGCTCCACATCCCCTCTCCTATAAGGCGGGAGGTCTGGCCCTGTAGTGAGCCGTTAATAGGCTGATGATGATGATGATGATGGTATTATTTCATAAATTTAAAAAGTTCTTATCTAGTGCCTAGATGCATATATGTATATATGTAATAACACAATTAGGGTTGTGAAGAACAAAAAATACCATAATGGAAGTGTGCCCTTTCTAATAAAAAAGAATTATCAAAATCGGACAACTCTGTAAAAAGTTATGCGTGGTCATACATAAAAAAAAATATACGTGTCGAATTGAAAAAGAAATAAGGCTAAAGTAGAGTTTTTTTTTATTTCGCAGTTACTTGTATTATCATCATCATCATTAACAGCCGAGGATGTTCCAAACACAACGATCCTGCGACACCTTTGACGTTGTCAGTCCACCTAGAGGGGGGTGTCGACCAATACTGCGCTTTCCTGTGCTGTTACTTTGCAATATACTTACAGCTCGCTCTAGCCGTTTAGTCATAAAGAAGTGACAAATATTATCATTCACAAACTTTGGCCTTTATAATCACTACATGTGACCGGTGATCGGGAGCGACGGCTTAACGTGCTCTCCGGGGCACGGGGTTGTACCACCACCAACTTCCAAACTCCGGGCTTGGAATGTACTGAGCATTTCATAGAGAGAATAAAAAAGCTCAGAATTATTCCATGACTCGATCCAGGAATCGAACCCAGGACCTCGTGATCGAAACCACATAGGCTAACCACTAGACCAACGAGGCATTCAATATATTTATAAGAGTAGTAGCATTATATTATCGTTTAGGATAAAGTAACCTATCATTGTAAGCTTTGTAACCCAAGGTCTTACAAAAGTTATGCTTATCTTGAATACTACTATCAGTTTATTATTCGGTGATGAGTAGACTAAATTATTATCATATAAAATGTACGTCTAAATACTTTATCATTAAAGATAAAGTTAGTACAAAACAGTTTTTTGAAAAATGGGAAAATCTACTTGGTGATTAAATATTTCTGCTAGGTAATGATAGATATATTAGAAGGAATTATAAGTCAGATAAAAGATATAACACTTTAGTAATAAATGATAGTGAAGTAGAAAGTGTATTTTTAACAAAAAAAGAACCGACTCAAAACTCACTAAAAAGTAAAAAAAGACTGCGTCACTTAGTTGCTTTAATTTACTCAAGCATATTTATGAATCGGTAAAAAAATTTTATTTCTTACTGTTTAGTGATTTATCGACACGTAACCTACTCGTTCTATATATACTCTCATAGTATATTATACGGCACTAGTAGCCAAAAAGCTATTGATACTTACACAAAAACCGAAGTCGCTGCAAGTGTGCCTATAAAATTTGATGAATTTCTTCAATTTTCCCAGGATATCATCGTTAGATCCTAAAATTATGACTACGGGACCATATTGGAAGTGTGATATTTCTAATAAAAAAGGAATTATCAAAATCGGACAACTCTGTAAAAAGTAACGCGTGAAAAAAAAACATATGTGTCGAATTGAGAACCTCCTCCGTTTTTTTTCGTCGGTTAAAAAGAAAGGATACTCACTTCCCCATAAGAAATCATAATTCCTGTTTAAATCAATTCCGTTTCCCAGATCCCAATCTTCCCATTCTCCTGTACAATTAGGGTTGTGAAGAAGATTACGATTCTTTCTCCACAGACGATTCTACAAAATTCAAAAAAATATTTTTTTACATACATCAAACATTACAAACTCTACAAAAAATTCAAAGATTTTTTCTAAATTATGTTATCATCATCGCCATCAATATCAGCCTATTAACGGCCCACTACAGAGCCAGGAATACCTTCTTATAGGAGAAGGTATATGGAGCGTAGAACCACCACGCTGCTACCTATAATACGGCTTGGCGGGCTTAGGATGGTAATGTTTCATTTATTAACAATCACTATCAGATGTTGATGGTAGTGACCGGGACCGATGGCTTAACGTGCTCTCCAAGGCACGGGGGTGTAAAACCACCAACTTCCCGAATTCGAGCTTTTAATGTACTGAAAATTTCATAGAAGAATGAAAAACTCTGAATTATTACGTGACCCGATCCAGGTTTCGATTCGAACATTGGAGGCAGCAGCACAAGGAACAGCAGGATTCGTGATCGATGCTACATAGACCAATCACTAGACCAACGAGGCAATTAAGTCATAGTTAGAAAATAACTTACTTCTGTAAATGTATAAGAATAGCCATCCGGGTTAATGACAGGGAAGATATGCCATACAAAAGCTTCTGCCAAAAATTTAACATCAGGCTCTTGGCTAGTTAAAAATTCTTTAATAATCCACGTGACAGTTGCAGGTGATATCCATTCTCTTGCATGAATTCCACCTTCAATCATTCCTGTTAAAGGTTTATCATCCCGCTTACCAGCCTTGTAGTCAATTATAACTCCTTTTATATGTCTACCTTCATTAGATTGACCTATAGTAATTGTTGTTACGATACTAGGATACATTGTTTGCAGTTCATCAAGCCAAGCATGGATTTCTTCTAGTTTATGGTATTCATTCCAGTTAAATGAGCCTAAGGAGGTACTTTTTGTGGTTTTAGAAGGTTGCATTTGAGCACGTATAAGTCTATAACGCAATGATAACATTAATAATTAATTTATCGTAATTTTAGACAGAGAAGCTTTAACGTTACGTTGTTAACGATTGACTAAGATAAAGCATTTCTTTTCATAGAATATTTGTTAGAAACATGTTATACTATAGGTAGGATGGGTAAGCCATCAACTTAAGTTACCTAAATTAAGCTTTCCTCAATTACAATCTTAAAACCAGAGTACAGCGAGGCTACTTGTCTCCAGAAATAAAATATTACCCCAGTTGACCTCTTCTCTATTACTACTTAATTTTATTGGTAAATAATGTTTTTTCCGATGCTTGATTAATCATGGATCTGCACAGGAACAGTTAAAAATGTCTCTAAGTAATATTTTAACTTCAGATATCTTTTTTATTTAAACATAGATACAAATCTATAGTCATAATTAACATTTTAACTAATAGTTATTATTAGCTACACTTACTCTTGGACATTAGATATTGCCAAAACTAGTTCTAATCCAACACTTGTTGCATAGTTTACGAATTCTGTAATTTTAACTGGGGGCACCATAACTCGAACGTCTTTGTCAATTCCAATAACATCAGACCAAAAATAAAACTCTTTACGTAAATCGGTTAAAATTTGCACATGTTCGTCTGTTTTTGGGATTATTTTGTACACTCTATAATTTTCATAACTTTTGTATGATTCACAATTTGAGAAAATAAATATCAAAATGAATATTTTCAAAATCATATTAATGGATACGAGTTTTACGTGCAATCAATAGGGTTTCTTAATCATTTATACATAACAAAAACAGCTTAATCATTTAGGATATAAAGATTTATCTAAATAGCATATAAAAGATTTTTATGATGATTACTCGCAAAAATATCACCTTTCTAGGACAGTTCAATAACACGGAGAGTTACAAGACGAAGAGCTTCTCTTATAGAAAGGTAATTCATATTTCGATATTTTTTAAAAGTGAAAGAGATGAATATGTGAAAGATTGTAATATTTTGTTAAATGGAGAAAAGTGAAAGAAGTAAAAGAATTTGAATACGTAGGAAGTAAATTTACAATAGATGGAATTCATTATTTTCCGCAGGGGATATGTTAGCCCCTGCTTCATCTCTTTCAAATAAACTTTCGAAATGTTCCTTCCATCTCTTCAACATGCATTCTTCACCTTTTATTATACTACCATCTGTATGGATTTCCGTTTCTTTGGTTAGCTTTTGTAGCCAACCAATCTAACCACGCTTTCTTTTTTTCACATACAACTGCCTGTATACTTTTATCCATCCACAGATTCTTTTCTTTTTTACTTTTCCTCCTTCTAGACATCCCGCATGCATCAATGGCAGCACCTACCACTTTCACTTCATCAACATTCATAACACGATCATTCAGATTTTCTTCTCTTACATCATCCTCTTGCATACCTTCCTTTTTTTTGATTCATATTTAGATATTTTTTAAAAGTAAAAGATATGAATGCAGTAAAGATGAGAGGAGGAGTACTCGTATGTGTGGATTGAAACTGAGTGACAGAGTTAAGAATATGTATGTTAAGAGTATGGTAAGAGAACGGTGTGGTGTAATAGAAGATGTAGTAACTAAATAAAGAAAGGAATGCTTAGATGGTTTAGGCATGTAGAGAGAATGATTGAAAGATGATTCATCATCATCATCATTAACAGCCGGTAGACGTCCATTGTTGAACATGACCTTTTTTAGGGATTTCCAAACACAACGATCCTGAGCCGCCTGTTGCCATCGGCTCCCTACGACACGTTTGATGTCGTCAGTCCACCTGGTGAGCGGTCGGCCAATACTGCGCTTTCCGGTGCGGGGTCGCCAATCTAGAACCTTGGGCCCCCAACGTCCATCAACTGTTCAAACCACTTTTTCGAACAGTGCGTGTTGCCAGTGATGACCTATGGATTCGAGACTTGGTCGCTCACTGCGGGCTTCGTAAGAAGGCCCAGAGTCACTCAACGGGCGATGGAAAGAGCAATGGTCGAAGTATCTCTGCGTGATCGAATCAGAAATGAGGAGATTCGCAGAAGAACCAAAGTAACCGACTTAGCTCAGCTAGTCGCAGAACTGAAGGAGCAATGGCCGGTGCACGTGGTTCGAAAGAAGATTAACAAAAGAGATTTATGCAGTGAGAGTGAATGGAAATGTTGAACAGAGAAGGCTTAGGTGAATGTTCCTGGACCAAATTCAGGTCTTTTCCAAATATGGCCAGGTAAGGAGTACCCTAAATCGCCGAAATTGTATGAAAGGATTAATAAGAGTGGTAGAAGTTAAGAAAGTATGCAAGGACCATGGCAAATGGAAGGCTGTAGTTTCTTCCTACCCCTATTGGACTAAGGCATGATGTTATGTCGCTGACTTATTTGACACAATATAATTGATGAAAAGAAAAGTATTAAAACTGTTTTATATAGGAATTTTTAAAAAAACTATTTGTAACACTTTATTTTTTTGTATTGGCTTTATTTATCACGTAAGTCATGTCGTGCAAAAGACTTTTTTCAACTTTACAAAAAGATGATTAGTAAAAGTTGTACGCGTTGTGAATATTAAATAAATTCAAGCAAATAAAAAAGTACAATTAGTTGGGGCCATCATCATTATCAACCTATCAACAGCTACTAAAGACCAGCCTTTTGGGCTACTTTAGGAGATAGTATGTAATCTAACAATCCTAATATTTGGGATTCATGTTGGGATATGTAAGGCCAGACACTGTACCCAACTATTTTCCCAATTAAATTAAAATAATTATTGCAAAATAATTTTAATCTTTTAAAGAAAAACGCGCAATGCACGGTACCTTAAAAATATTTAATTTTTTCAAGATATATTTTTACTATTTTGGCGACGTATTTAGCCCGTACCGAGTTACAGCTTTCTAGTACATATAATTTTTGGGCTAAGCCGCAGACAGATAATATATTGTAACATTAATATTAACGTGAATAAAATTTTAACAAAAAATAAAAACGCCTTCAAAACGCACTAAAAAGTAAAAAATAACTACGTCATTTACTTACTTTAATTTACTTAACCACATCTATGAAGTCGGTGCCATCCAAGTTTAGGTAAAGACTTTAAAGTAGAAAGCTCGGGTGGCACCGACTTCATAGATGTGATTAAGTAAATTAAAGTAAGTAAATGACGTAGTTATTTTTTACTTTTTAGTGCGTTTTGAAGGCGTTTTTATTTTTTGTTAAAATTTTATTATTTCATACTTTTTAGTGCTTTATCAACAACGAACATACTAATAAACCTACTCGAACTAAACCATAAGTACCAATATTCACTACCTACTTATAACATTCCGACGTCCCTGCAAAAGTGAATTTAAAGTTTGAAGAGTTTCCTCGAGTTTTCGTAGATCTCATCATTGGATCATGACATAGTAAACATTAAACTAACTGGAAACTATAACCTTTCAAACTTCTTATTGAGACAAAATTAATCGAGCCCAATCACAAAGTAGCTACTGTAAACCGTTAAATAGCTCCCTCAACTGTCCTTCTTCTTCATCGCCAGACCCTCAATGACAGTCACAGCCCATCTAAATATAAAGTTCTCATTGACACAAATTAATCGAGCCCAAACACAAGGTAGCTACTGTAAACCGTTAAAGAGCTCCCTCAGCTGTCCCTCGTCTTCACCGCCAGACCCTTAATGACAGTCACAGCCCATCTAAATGTAAAGTTCTCATTGAGACAAATTAATCGAGCCCAAACACAAGGTAGCTACTGTAAACCGTTAAAGAGCTCCCTCAGCTGTCCCTCGTCTTCATCACCAGACCCTTAATGACAGTCACAGCCCATCTAAATGTAAAGTTCTCATTGAGACAAATTAATCGAGCCCAAACACAAGGTAGCTACTGTAAACCGTTAAAGAGCTCCCTCAGCTGTCCCTCGTCTTCATCACCAGACCCTCAATGACAGTCACAGCCCATCTAAATGTAAAGTTCTCATTGAGACAAATTAATCGAGCCCAAACACAAGGTAGCTACTGTAAAACGTTACGGAGTTCTCTTATATATAGATCGGCTCCATCATCAGATCGACTCCAGACCTTCATCAAATTGTAGTGCTTTTAAATACTTACCGGAAAAATTAACAAACGCACTTGTTGTCCCTACAATTTTTGAAAGTTCCCCTCGTTTTCTCCAGGATCCCATCATCAGATCCTGGTTTCCTTGTCATGGTACCACCACCGAACTATCTTCTTTCCAACAAAAAAAGAATTATCAAAATCGGTTCATAAACGACGAAGTTATGCGCGAACACACATAAAAAAAAAAAAAAAAAAAATATATATACGGTCGAATTGAGAAACGCCTTTTTTTTTGAAGTCGTTTAAAAATCAGCCATTTTTGCAAAAATGTGAGAATGGAGGGCAAGTAGGGCTCTTAAATATTTTTAGTACCCTCGGACCTGCCCTCCATGTGAAAGCTACATGCCGTGAGTCTAAAAGTTAGGTACAACATGAATTACAAATTAAAATAATAAAACTTTTTTCAAAAAAATATTTTAATTATCATCTAACTTACATTAAAGCAACAATAACAGCTCCAATTAACAATAATGCATTCATTTTGTAAATATAACCGCTATCTGTCGCATAGTAACCCAAGTGTCTCGTCACTCTTTCCATTTCTATGAGTCCTGCCATCACTTCCTCATTGTTTGGTATGATTTGTTCTGGAGGTAGCAGGAAACCATATTGACCAACATCTCTTAGCTCGAACAAATGTACAATAGGCACCTTGGCTTCTCCTTTTACCCAATCGAAACCGGATCCAGAAACTTCATCTAAAAATGTTAAATATAATGTTATTTTTTTACTATCATGTGTTACTGATCGTCACTAACAACTCTATGGGGCAAGTACTGTTACCTTAAAATTTTCAGTTTTAGTGAAGCATATTTGGAAAGTATTAGGTATCCTTTGTGGACATCAAATTTGGAGGTCTCCTATTTTCCTAAAGTTAGATGTTTACAGCTAGATATGGTACCAGTGGTGCTGCAATTGCTCTGGAGGTTTTGTTGATCTGACTATTAAACTTATTTGGGAACACCGCAAGAGCGTAGAAGAATAAATGATATACTAAATAGATTATGGTAGTGTTATCTACGATTTAAATAAATAATTATTAAGTGATCTTTTAGAAAAGCATTCTAACTTCTTCTTTCTTAACCGTTCGTACTTTTGATAACTGTTATCTTAAATAAACAATTTTTGTAAAGATAAAATATATATAACACTACTCAAAATTTTTAAAAATCTATTCATCCTGCTGCGGTGCTTAAGATTCGGCGGTCAGGACTCCAGAGTAAGGAACCTTCCTGCACGCTGGAACCTTCCTACCTTCTCTAGACCTTCTGTAGCCGACCCATGAGCCAAGCGAAAGTTTAGGCTTTTCGCTATAAGAGAATTGATTGAATCCACTAACGCAACATTATTTGCTGACTCAGTATTGTTATTTCATTATATAAATGTAAACCTACACAGTATATCAGCCGATGTTCCCACTAGATACGGCATATTGTGTACTGCAGTTAGTTTTTCTGCTCCTCTGATTGCAATTTCAAACTGAAATCAATATAAATAACCCATTATAATATATAGGAGATTACAGAACGCCCGCGGTTTCACCCGCGTAGTTCTCGTTCCCGTGGGAATTTCGGTATAAAATGTAGCCTATGTGTTATTCTGATATGTAACCTATATTATTGTGAAGTTTCATCAAAATCCATTCAGTAGTTTTTGCGTGGAAAAGTAACAAACATCCATACATCCATACAAACTTTCCCGTTTATAATATTAGTAAGGATTACTTTAATATAGGGAAAGTAAATTTTTATTATAATTCGTTTAGTTTTTATTACGTTTCGCAACGATTAATCGTTAAGTCGACATTTTGTTTATGTAGGGATTATTCTGGTGAGAGAAGCAAGTAAAGCCATAACGAAGCAATATCAGCGATACTTGATTTGTGACTACAATTGACTACTATTGGGATTATAATATGACAACCTCGGTGGCGCAGTGGTATGCGCGGTGGATTTATAAGTTGGAGGTCCTGGGTTCGATTCTCGACGGGGCAGATTGATATTTGTCTTGGTCGCTGTGGGAAGCTATCGCCGTGGCAGACAACGAAGCAATTTAGCGTTCCAGTACGATGCGTGACAAGTGATTTGTTACTTTATCAATTGATCACTACCTGATTAGGATTGTGGTATAAATATTAGGATCTTTGTGCTGAAGAACTGAACAAAGTCTTATCAGAGTCAACTGGTGTTCTCTATCCAAATTGTCGTACCCCAGCACGTAACTATAGTGCAGTGGATATTATATTTATTAGATAAATTATTGTTTTAGATAACTATTTATTTTATCAGTATCAGATAACACACATAGATTACAAAATCTACGTTTAAAATGTGTTTATAAACTAAGTCTACTGTTAATTAATTAATTTTGAATTATGAGTATATTTACTATATCTGTGCTTATTTAAGATTTATGTACATACTGGATGTACGCATAACTTTTGCATATGGTCGATGGAAAGCGGCTATTCCTTAAGGCGGCTTAAGAAGTATAAATTTCAATAAAGATAAGTAATAGTAGTAAGTAAATAATCTAAGTATAAATTAACAACTTAATGTAAATAAAGTACCATAAATATTGACGATAGATTCCAAATTAAGATTTTAATCTGGACATATTCTGGACGAATAGAATTAATTTGACTTTTGGCTCTGACTTACCAGATCACCATAATTAGGAACTTCAAGCACATCTGCACCAGCCGTATGACTGAAGGGAACTAGAATCATTTGAGAGTAGGAATGGAAGGCTATGTAGTAAACCAACTCTCCTTGTTTCTGTATATCAAGTACGTAATTGGCTATAGCTCTTGACTCGGGTTCGGAGAATGCAACTGGACCAGCAAATGTCTGGGCACAAGGGTTTTGAGATGCCCCAACCGCTGTAAAATTAAAAAAAATATTAGGAACACGTCACGCAATGGTATGCTCGGTTGACTTATCAGACGGAGGTCCTGATGGCTTGTTATTGTTGAATTTGATCGGCATTATTAATCCAGGATGAACACGGAATAACCCAATACGACCATGAAAAGTATTAACCTAATACAGAAATGAGGAATTAGGTAATCCATAAATAATAAAATCAGGTCATAAAACTTAATAAGACATCAAAGATAGGTCGGCAAATAAGTGTCATTTGAAACAGATAAGTAAGCCTCAATGCAGTAAATTGAAATACATTTGTAATACTTTTTATCGACCTAAGGATTCCTTCAGGAGTAGAATATTTGAGTATAGTTTTAGTAGCTTATTCAAAGGTAAGTAGTTCATAAGTTTTTAGAGTTGATATATATCCATATAGATAGAATACCCGTACAAACTTTACCAGGGAAAGGTTTGTACGAATATGTAACTTGATACGGTTCTTATAAATTGGAAAAAATATGGTTATAATATAAAGGATAAAGAGGTAGGATGTAGTAGGCGATTAATTGGCCGATAATAATGATTAAGGATGATAATGACAATAACAGTTCGAAGGTTTGCGATGATCTAGAAGATTTAATGGTAAGCGATGGCCAATCCATTTCAGGTATAAATCATTTAAACATAATGCTTACTCATCCACAAGAAGCCGAAATTTCTGTTCAGATCAACTCCATTACTAAGATCGTCGCGAACATTGGACGAGGCGCAGGATGTAAAGTTTGTGCGATTGCGATTTTTCCTCCACATTCTATCCTGTGAATCAAGTGAAAATTTTACAGTATCCTAATTGAAAGTTCTAATAAAACAGGTAATGCGTAAAATAATCATGTATTTTAGTTTCTACAAAACTTTTACCATGTTCACAATGTCATGCACTTTGCAAATAGTATTGCCTAGTGGAAGGCTTCGGTTGTTGCTGGTTACCATCCTACCGACAAAGACGTACCGTCAGGCGATTGAGCATTCCTGGACAATGTCATGTAGAAATCGAAATTGGTGTGGATTTCATCCTACACCCAGCCCGATTCCATCTTGGATTGCTTCAAAATTTTGTGATTGCAGTCAAAGGCTAACATGAACAAAAAACAAGTACAGAATAGTTTGTAGAGCCGCCATTACAGTAGTTAGTTCGGTGTGTTGCAACTTCTTAGGGCAGTACCATAGACCAATTAAATTATACACTGAGTAAGTTTTACACTGAGGGAATTAGATGTTTGGTACTAGGTGGGTAGGTAATCTCTAAAATACTGTCTTATCCTTATTCAGCATGAAAAGGCACACGATATAAATATACTTACGTCAGTAAAGGTATAAACAAATCCATCTGGATTTGTAACAGGGAATATATGCCACACGACATTTTCAGCTAGAAATCTTACATCTGGATCTTTGCTATTAAGGAATTCGTGGGCAAGCCACGTAAGTGTCACCGTCGTAATCCACTCTCTAGCATGTAAAGTTCCTTCAAGTACACCCATTACTGGTCTTTCTTTTTTCTTGAAATCAATTTTTAACCCTCTAATTGGTCTTCCTTCGACACTTTTCCCTATATCTAGAAGCGTGACAACATCCGGGTGTTTTTCTGCAGTTTTGTTCATCCAATCTTCAACTTCTTCTAGATTGGGGTAAAATGTCCAATCGTAATCTAATGCGTTGCGTCCCACGTTTTGTGGTCTTTTTATCTGCTCGTTTATTAAACTAAAATTAATATACTTTTTTAATAGTGACATCTTTAGTGCAGTATGTAAGGCTATCTCTATGGTTTTTAATACAGTGATTCTGGAATCGATTCTCAGTATGAATCAATTTTAATATTTATGTAGGTCATGTTCTAGTCTGGTATAGGATTTCTCTGCGGCTAGTTAAGCTACATCTTCCTACTAAAATGTGCCGCCAGGCAATTTATCGCTCCGGCATGTACCATGTAGAAACATTAATCTTCCAAATTCGCTAACTATGATCTTAGATCGTTTTATGACTTAGGTGCCTACTATTAGGTAAAAAGCTAAGATGTCGTTAAATATATTTTTTTAATCATTTTAATCTTACATTAGAATTTAACCTGTCGTGAGTATTTTCCGTATTATAAAAACTGAAATGAGTTTGTTTCACGCCGCGTTGCATGAACAAGCAAGCTTATAAGTAAGGACCCTGTATGGATTCGAAACTCGTCGGGCATAACGACAAAAGTGACGTAAATTTTAATAATTTTAATCTTCTAATTCCACATTAGCTTTTTTGAAAACTGTATTTGTTTAAAAAAATATTCTCAGTAATAAAAAGTATGAATTATATACGTACCTTTGCACATCTTCCACAGTTTTTGTAGCATCTAAGCCGACACTTTTCATCTTATTTACAAAATCGTTTTCATTTTTTGGATCCATCATAACTCTAACTTCTCTACCGACTTTAACATAGTCAAATAATGTCCAGAACGTATATCCATCCCTATCTTGAAGCTTTCTAAGAAACTCTACCTGCTCTTCAGTTTTTGGATGTAGTTTATATACTTTATGATTATTATAACTAACATATTCAGCACTTATATTCACTAATGTGACTAGAAAAACTAAAATAGATATTTTGACAATCATTCTGTTTGCTATTGAAGACCGTTCTGATGAAATTGAACCTAAATTATAAAAAGATAATGATAAGAGGAATATTACGATCTTATCTACAACATATTAGGTACGCGATTAATATAAAAATAATTGTTAAGGAATCTTATCACAATATCTAAGATACTGGTAGTTTTAATCACAACATCTATGATGGAATTTTTTTCATACAATAATAATTTTGAAAAATAAAATTCAATGTCACGAATAAGGAAGCAAAGTAAATCAGTTAAGCGTATAATAATACTCAAATCTAATATAAAAGGAAAAAAATATTAAAATACTTGGACTTTCCAAGTATATTTTTTCTTACATGAGATTATTGCCTTCAGAAATGTTGAGTTGACGATTATTGTTCCTATAGTCGTTTCAGTCAATGGTCTTATAGCGAAAAGCTTTGACCAACATCTTAAGATGCTTTCGCTTGACTGTTGGATCAAGGGTCGGATACAGAAGGCGGTAATTCTTGAGACGGCGTGTATTATGACGAGGTTGGCTTGATTTTTTCATATGCTTTGCATAATTTTTAAAAACATCGTTGAAAATTTAAAAAATTATAGAAAATTAAAATATCTAAATAATACAACAATCATTTTATTATGCACCAATCAAAACTGACGACACTACACTAAAAGTGACAACAAAAATAGAACACATAAAAGCACTAGTTCCCGAATACGAATAGTAACCAAGCTGTCGCGTAGTCCTATCCATTTCCAATAGAGCATCCATGATTTCTAAATTGTTAGGTATAATTTCGTCGGCCGGAAGCAGGAAGCCGTACCGCCCGAGGTCCCTCAGTTCAATTAGAAGGCTAACCGGAATGTTGGTAGTGTGCTTCACCCAATCGAAGCTGGTGCCGCTCATTGGGTCTGAAAGCGATTTAATTTGCCATGAAAGTGACATTTGATTTTTTTACGAGTATGTTTGCGGAAAAAGGGAATATACATTCATTTTAAAGGTATGTTATAGAGAGTGGCCTTTCACTTACTATCAGCTAATTCCATAAAGTATAACTAAAACATGCAGGCTTTTATACGTCAGTTCAAACGGTGACATAGCTATACTGACGCCTTCCAGCGGTCCTGGAATCTTGTAGCGTTGAGTCTTTTTAACGGCCTCCTTAGCGCACTGGTATGTGCATCGCATTTACAAGATGGTGTTCCTGGGTTCGATACCTGGTTGGATTCTCTTAATTGGTCCAGGTCTGGTTGGTCGGCCATGGCTAGTAAGCACGCTACAAAAAAAATCGTATCGCCAAGCGATTTAGCGTTCCGGTATAATGTCATGAAGAAACCGGAAAGGGTGTGGATTTCATCTTACCTAACAAGTTAGCCCGCTTCTATTTTAGATTGCATTATCACTTAACATCAGGTGAGATAGCAGTCAACGGCCAAAAAAAAAAGATTTAGCGTTTCAGTACGATGTCGTATACAAACCAAAGGGGGTATGTGTTTATCCTACTGCTAACAAGTTAGCCCGCTTCCATCTTAGATTTCATCGTTACTTACCATCAGGTGTGATTACAGTTAAGGGCTATGTTGTAATGAATAAATAAAATAATAACTTACACATGATGTCTGCTGACACACCGACTCTGTATTTGGTACCAAATCTCTTTTCAAGTTTCTCCGCCCCTTTAATTGATATTTCAAACTACAAAAATGTAATATAATTATTAGTAATTAATTTTAAATAATGTACAGCTAAAAATGCATAAAAATCCATGAATTATTTTTAAATTAACCTATAAAACAGAATGTTCTTTATACAATTCATTCCAGTCACTAGTTCTTTTATTAATTTTCTTTCTTTTCTTAGATGGCATCATCACCACCAGGTGTAATTGCAGTCAAGGGCTATCTTGTTATAAATTTAAAATAAATTGATCAGTTAGTGATAGATCGTTTGTCAATTTGGAATTACTTCAGTCATCAGCAATTTGTTTGTACAAATCGATTGACGTAATTAACGAACTAGTTTTAGGCTATCAAAACTAGATGGCGCTATCCATTCACAAAAGAACTAAAGAAAACATAATTGGTCTAAGGGCAAAAATTAAGGGACTACAATGAATAAGCGACAAACCAAAAGGGGTGTGGATTTCATCCTACTTCTAACAACGTTATCCCGTTTCCATCTTCGATTGCATCATCACTTACTGTCTGGTTTGATGGCGGTTAGGTTGCCAACTTGTAATTAATTAATAAAAAGAATGATACAAACCATATCAGCATAGTTGTTCGCTGTTAATACATCTGCTCCAGTGACGTGACTGTACGGAATGACAATCAGCTGCGTGTATGAATGGAATCCGAAGTAGTAAATCATTCTCCCTTGCGTATTCAAGGTGGACACATAATTTGCTATAGCTCTCGCCTCCGGTTCTGAGAACGCTGCTGGACCGGCGTATGTGTTTAAACAAGGATTATTTGATGCACCCGCACCTGTAATAAAAATAAAAAAACGTTTGGCACTCGGAGACTATGCTATTGCATTGCATAGAATTTTTTATCAAGCTATGTTTACTTACCGTCGTCATCGGGACCGTAGCCGAGCGGTAAGGCGCTCTAAGTGCCTGCTGATAGCGTGATAGTTCAAAAAGTCATTAAGAGTTCTGGTATTTATCGATAGATGGAAAAATGAGATTGAGATTTTTCTTAATTTGTCTTGGTCTGGCTGGTGGGAGGCTTTCGCCGTGGCTAGTTACCACCCTACCGACAAAGACGTATCGCCAAGCGATTTAGCGTTCCGGTACGATGTCGTGTAGAAACCGAAAGGGGTGTGGATTTTCATCCCACTTCTAGCAAGTTAGCCCGCTTTCATCTTAGACTGCATCATCACTTAACATCAGGTGTCAGGAGTCAAGGGCCAACTTGTAATCGATAAAAAAAAATCTGTCGATAAATTTTTGAAATATTACGCTTGTAAAAAAAAATTACTTTGAAATATCACGCTTGAAAAAAAATGTCTCTCTGGCAATCCGGGCACTTAGAGCACCTTACCGTTAGGCCACGTTCCCCGATGACGTCGTTGCCGAAATTGTGCTTTTGATATTACGTTTTTGATATTGAGAGGGTGTTAGGTTTCTTCGTTACGGAATTTCTGGATTCGGTCTCCACGCTCAAGGCCCGCGATAGAAGCTATACTATAGCTTTACGACGAATGGGATTCAAATGCTAGAGGTCTTAAGTTTGAACAGAGAGATAAATAAATTAAAGATATTGAAGATAAATAAATAAATAAATCAATGCTTTAGGTAGATGGACAATGTGTAGTGTATTTATGGGCATGTTTCTTGCATACCATGTGAAGATAAAAAGTGAAGTGTTCTGTTGACTTTTCATTTAATATGAGGTGACCCATCTACTTGATCTATCTACTCATGTTACAATAAGCAAATAAGTATTTTGTTTAGTATTTCTTCGTTTCTAGGTACAAATTCTAGATCGGGCTACAAAATGTCGAGCTTTATTTTCTTTCAGGGAATTACCGACCTAGTGTTGTAAGGCTGATGGTGTTACATCCCTTTCCTTGTAGAGCGTAATAATAAACCGCCAGTCTCGAGCAATATCATTTAAATCTTATACCTAACGGTCTTTTCAAAAATTTTATCGTATGTCTGACAATTCATATTTAAGCAACTTAGTAGGTCTAAGCTACAAATTCTGTCTCTTTTAAGAAGGAAGACCCTGTCTTGTAGTAACCCTTGAAATACGTTTGATGAATTATGATGAAATAAACTTACTCATCCAAACAAAATTGAAATTTCTGTTAAGATCAATCCCGTTGCTCATATCATCAGAAACGCCACTGGCCGCACAAGATACAAAGTTTTCAGTGTTTCTGTTTTTCCTCCACATTCTATTCTGAAAGCATTAAATTGTTCTGCATTATATTTTTATACTCTTTAATTTATTTATTTGCTAATGAAAATTATATTATAAAGCCAAACTCGATTGAGAATGCTTGTCAACAAACAAATGAAAAGTGAAGGTAGATATATCACTAGTCATTTTACACCTTATTTTTTTAGTTAACTTGTTAATGAAGAATTAATGGCAATAAATTACATTAGCTAGCTTAAAACTAATTAATATATTCAATATCTATTAAATAAGATTTTATAAAAAACAAAACATAATTTTAAATTTGTTTGTTGACAAGCATTCTCAATCAAGTTTGGCTGTAGTATAGTCCACCTGCTGCTCGGGAGCCCAAGCAACCGGTATTCAAGGTGTGAACCTCCATAGCGAGGAATCCCCTCACAATACGCTCCGTCTATACCCGATCCTTGATCCAACAAGTAAGCGAAAGCTTCTTAAAATGTTGGTAGAAACTTTCCGCTATAAGAGCTTTGACAGAAACGGCTATTGAAACCATAATCGTCGAATCAACATTCCACATGGCGGTAATCTCGTGAGCAAGGTCCAAGTATTTTGATACTTTTCCTTTTCGGTTTTCACCAGATTATTGTCATGTGGAACAGTAATATCAACAATCATTGGACGGCGCATTGATCGATCGATTATCACTATATCAGGTCTACAATGTACCTATCAGTGTTAATTATTCGATCTCAGTATAGCAACGCACTGCTATTTTCAAGAACTGACACTGGGTTGTACTTATATTATATTATAGCATCTCAAAATCTACAAGGTTTATCTTGAATATTTGATTATGTCAATGCAAATATTACTGCATTGTTAATAGTATACAATTTGGTGTTAGGCTTTAAATAGTTTAAGTTATTTACCGTTGTAAATGTATAAACGTATCCATCAGGATTTACTATAGGAAAGATATGCCATTCGAAGTTCTCCGCTAAAGCTCTCACTGCTTGATCGTTACTAGTTAAAAACTCTTTAATAATCCACGTAATAGTTGCTGTTGTGATCCATTCTCTGGCATGAAGAGTTCCCTCCAACATACCAATCAAAGTAGCATTAGATCTAGGTTTGTATCTTATAATAACTCCTCTTATATCTCTGTTTTCAAAAGACTGGCCCATTACAACTGGGGTTACTATAGATGGATAGGTTTTCACGACTTCGTCGAGCCAGCTATTAATTTGATCTAGATTATAATACTCATTCCAGTTCATGCCAAGGAAAGATTCGTTGGATGCTGCACTTCGATGTAATGGTGTAAGTTGTTCATCTATTACACTGAAATAATGCCAATAAAAAATATTTTCATAATGTTAAATAGTATCACAAAAGAAAGAAGAAAGCCCTTCATTTTTTAAGTTATGCTTATAAAAACTGGTACGAGAACTAGTGGATAAATATAAATCATAATTAGATTCAATAATTTTTAAAATTTCAATAGGGGTTGGGAGTTTATATGAAAAATTTAAAGAATTTAAACGAGAAAAAAGATTTTGACAAGTCTTTCACACAATCAATTACTTACTAATGTTATGAGTAACTTAGGCTATTCTTATTTTAGTAATTTTATCCACTTTAACTCCGCGCGGACAAAGTCGCTGGCGTCTGCTAGTAACTAAGTAAGAGATGACGTAACGTATACTGGCCAATTCTGTGGTCAAAGTGCGAGAAAATCAAGACAGAAGATAAAAAAAATGGCGTTAATTTGTGATAATAATTATCAAACAAAGTCCCACTAAGATGTTGGATGTGAATCAGCATTAAAATATCATTTTCTTTGACCAGAACACGGCCTTACAGTAAATAACACTAAATGCAACGAAGTCATCCAGATATTTATTATACACAAGAAGTCGACCCCGTTTCATGCACGTAGTTCCCATTCCCGTAAAAAATCAGGATAAAAAGTTGCCGATGTGTTAATTTAGCATGTCAGCAAAAACTCCACACAAAATTTTATTAAAACCAGCCGTTTAGTCGTGAAGAGAAGAAGTGACAAATATACACACTCACAAACTTTCGCCTTTTTAACCGACTTCATAAAAAAGAGGTTATTAATAGTAGTTTGATCTTATATTTTTTAACCGACTTCAAAATATTTATGTAATATTTCCAGAAGAGCCCAGTTTTCACATATGTTAGTCTATATCAGCGTCTGAACAAATGTGCCATCTCATAAGTGGTGGCATATGGTTAAGTAAATTATAGTAACTAAATGACGAATTTATTTTATACTTCTCAGAGCATTTCGAAGTCAGTTTAATTTTTATTAAAATTTTTCTTACCTTTGTACGTCATGTATAACTTCTTCCGGTTTCATGCTAGATTTTCCTATAAGATCGTTAAATATTTTTTTATTTTCCATCGGCACCATTATTCTTGCCTCATAGTTGATATAGAATTGATCATACCAGAATTCACCAACACCTTTTACTCTCACATCGTCCAAGATGACCACATCTTCATCCGTTTTAGGAGTGAGTTTGTATACACTATAACCTTTGTAACTTATCTTTTCCGCATCAACTGCGGCGATTATGATTAAAACAGAAAATATTATACTAAAATACATTATAAATTAAATTATTTGTAGCGAAATTTCATTAACCGAACACGCGTTTATTATTGTAACAACAATGCCATCCTATAATTTAATGAATATTGGCCAAATCTAATCAAAATATTAATTTGATAACGTTGTTTGAATTTGCGTCTGTGATAGAAGAGTGCCAAACTATGATAAATATATAAATAGGCATGTCGTTATGTATTTTGTCGATATCTCTGGAATATTTGTACCTTGGATTTATACGAAGAGGTCCTATTTTTTTATTTATTATAAGTTACTCCTTGACTGCAATTACACCTGATGGTAAGTGATGATGCAATCTACGATTTCAACGGGCTATTAATTTATTTATTAAAAATTTATTATGGTTGGTTTTTACACCACATTGTACAAGCTAATCACCTTTATCGAATACCGGCTGAAAACTAGACAACTTAATTCGATTATTCCCTAACCCTGAAACTATTTTATCCGTACTGTTTAATAAATGTACAAGTGAGTTTGTCCTTTTCTTTGTATGTAATACCACAGAATAAATAATAGTACAAGTAGTTATACTATAAAGTTTTAGCTGTACAGTAGTCATAAATTTTTAAATGGCTAGTTTTTACCCTATGCTAAAGACGAAAGAGTAACTTAGTATAACTTTTTTTTTATCGACTATAACTTGGCCCTTGACTGCTATCACACCTGATGTTAAGTGATGATGCAATCTTAGATGGAAGAGGGTTAATTTGTTAGGAATAGGGTGAAATCCACACCCCTATCGGTTTCTTCACGACATCGTAACGGAATGCTAAATCGCTTGGCGGTACGTCTTTGTCGGTAGGGTGGTAACTAGCAACCAGCCAGACCAAGACAAATTAAGAAAAATCTCAATCTGCCCCGCCGGGAATCGAACCCAGGACCAGGACTTATAAATCAACCGCGTATACTACTGCGTCACGGAGGTTACATACATACCAGTCAGGTAACATACAAACTGGCATACATACCAGTCAGGTGTATATTGAATGAGCTTATATTATTATTATATGAGTTTAAGATAGTATCTCAACAACAATTACGTCTCATAATATCTCAACAACGTATCTTAAACTGCATCATCACTTAACATCAGGGTGACAAAGTAGTCAAACGTTACCCTGTCTATGGATAGAAATTTTTGATTCTATGATATTATAGCCTTATAATTTCGTCTAGTTATCAAAGAATGATTATTGAGCAATCAATTTCTATTTCCTGTTCACAGAGTCATTCCATATTGGTATACAGATTCAATTAAAGAGACAACTTATATAATAGGTACAATTATATATAGATAATCTGATACCAGATGTAAAATAATGTTAACTTTGGATTATTGGATTTATATTTGAATATTATCAGCATAATGTCCAATGTCACTTATTATCATTTTTTTTCAATTATCATAAGTCAAACTTCTTTAGTATGTTCCTATCTTATCTATAAAAACTAATAAATATTTTTGGACAATTATATCATAAGTTTGAATATTTGTTCAATTTTTATGTACCTTATATTGAGCAAAGCTGTTATGTACTGCTTTCAGACATCTGTTTTTGTTAGTACTTCGTGGGATTACAGATTCTCCTAAAACAAAATTATCTGGCCCTCCATATATTATATATACTTAAGCAATATGTTAATCATTACATAGAATAAAACAAAGTCGCTTTTTTATGTTTGTCCGGATGTATGCTTTAATCTTTAAAACTAGCAACTGATTTTCATGCCTTTTTTTTAACAGAGTACTTCAACAGGAAGGTTGATATGTATAATACATGCACAATGTAGTAGAGAAAAACTGATAATTTTAGAGCTTACTTACATTGCAAACGCTGGCTAAACCTTAGGAGATATTATATCAAAATAATGTTCTACATTATTACACAACTTAAAAATGCCAACAAAAAAGTCCGCGATGGTATATGACTATCTCTTAGGGATAACCATTTTTTTCTTTTACTTTCAACCAAAAGTAATGGCTTATTTATGAAGCGATTTTAAGCAATACTGCATAAATCCTTATCCTATAAAGTATCTTTAATACTTTGTGCATTGAATATAGATCACTATTGCCCTTTAGAGCATGTAATTTAAGTAAATATTTTCCAAGATAAATAAGATTCAAAATGCAGGGACATACTTTTGTACCAGCATTACGACCGCGCGAAGCCGGGCGGGTCGCTAGTAGTTTTATAACTAAAAATATTATTTATAACTCCTCCTTTGTCGCGTCTTCGCAGTAACATCTTCCATCCAGACCGGAAGTTTTTTCTAGTTTACTGTTTCTAGTAGGAAGTCTAGTTTATTAGTTTTCTAGTTTACCTGATGGTGGATGGATGAATTATCCATCCACATTCAGGTAAACTTGAAATTTCAAAACTGCTTGTAAAGAAAGCCTGATTGCGTTTTAGAATTTCGAACTTTAAGGCAGCCATGAACTTCAAGAAGCTAAAATCTAACAAGTATATTAAAACTTATTTCCGTACTCGAAGCCTCGACTCACAAATTAACTTTTCCCAATGGGGCGATAAAAACTCCAAAACGTCCAATAATTGCTCCGAAATTGTCATTACTCTTTATATTCTAATTCATTCATAATTCCAACCACAATTTTATGCTGATTTTATTGCTATTCGGTCAAATTATACGCCATTTTGTTCCGAATTTATAACGGCTCCATGATAGACCTATCAAGAATTAATCGTTTGTTCTACGTATTTATTATAAAGATTGCATTGTCTTTTTACCCGACTGCGTCAGAAGGAGGGTAATGATTTTCGAGCGTATGTATGTATGTCCATTTCTTCGGCACGCGCTACAGCCTAAACGGCTGAACGGATTGTGACAAGTGAGGTGTCGTTGAATTTAGCTAAATTGTAGAAGTGACATAGGCTATATGAATTTTCGAAATGGCGGCTGTAAATGGGGGAAAAAAGGGGGGACGTGTGCATTTTTTTCTTTTATCTTAGCAATATGGGTATCAAAGGTCGTAAAAAGACCATTTTAAAAATATAAATATAATATCATGTTCATACTACTGTTTTAACCTCTCATTTCTATACCACAATTAAAACAAAAAGTCTCAAATATAATTATTATTATAAAAACAAAAACCACAAGTTAAAACTAAAAAGAGAAAAACAAGGATATATGTATATAAAATTCTAAATACTGTATGGTGCTGCAGGCGGGGACAAATGTAGTTTTGGTAGGTCTGTCTTTCCCAGGTATTGATTGAACTATTTTGTCCACATCTGCAGCACCATAAAGTATTTAGAATTTTATAAAGATATAGTGATCCTTGTTTTTCTCTTTTTAGTTCATAACTTCTAAGCAGTTGGGTTTTTTGATTTTATAATAATAATTTTATAGAATTTACTACTCGTACATGCATACGAGTATTTCATCACTCTAGTCATGGAAAAAATAAACTACCACCTTTTTGGTGAATTGGAGGTAAAATGAAGGTATTTCATAGAAGTATGTAAAAGTAGTTACATAAAATTTAACTATTGTTAATGTCTTTGCAGGACGTGTTTCTTGCATGCTTTGTTCGTAGCGACAGTTTACCATATACCATCAGATGGGTCATTTGTTTGGTTTGTAAATAATTATAACTATTAAAAAAATAGAGCCTGTCCGTCCTAAGCCTCGGGCTTGAGTTTGTAGACCTTCTTTGGTCGCATAACCGCCTGGTGATATGCATAGCTGTGTTATACATATAAAAAACATACAATCAGAATAAAATAGTCAAGGTTAAAATTTAACCAAAAATTTAGACAAAATCATAAATTGTCAAAGTGCATTTAACAGTAAAAAACTGTAAACAGAATAGCACAAAATATAATATTTTTTACCGCACCTCAAAAAGTTAGTTGCGAAAATTCTAATAACACTAAACCATGATAAGCCCTTTCATAAATGTTTAGTATGGCATAACGCGCTGATCCCGAAGTATTTTCACTTGTAATCCTGAAAACAATGCTTTTTAATGACCGTGCTTATAATTAGAAACCCGTTTTCACCCATTTCGCTTCGCACTTTTAGTAATGGAAAGATTTTTTTTAATATACGATAAATAATTTTGTAAAAATCTTTATTTTCTTTTTTTGCTTTTCTTAACAGTACAATGCACTTCGCCAATGTCAAGCTACTTGGAAGTGGTCAAAACTTTTAAACGAACTTGCTCTTGGCTTACTTTTTTTTATTCATTACATGATAGCCGTTGACTGCAATCACACCTGATGGTAAATGATGATGTACCACCACATCATACCGGAACGCTAAATCGGAGCGTCATTGGCCGTGGCTAATAAGCATCCTGCTCGGGCAAAGACGTACCGCCAGGCAACTAAGCGTGCCAGCACCATGTCATCCAGATATCGATAGTGGTCTTAATTTTCATCCTACTCCTAACAAGTTAGCCCGTTTCCATTCTAGATTGCATCATCACTTCCTATCAGGTGTGATTGCAGTCAAGGGCTAGCTTGACGACCTCCGTCTGGCTGGTGGAAGGCTTTCGCCGTGGCTAGTTACCACCCTACCGACAAAGACGTATCGCCAAGCGAAGTAGCGTTCCGGTACGATGTCGTGTAGAAACCGAAAGGGGTGTGGATTTCATCCTACTCCTAACAAGTTAGCCCGCTTCCATCTTAAACTGCATCATCACTTAACATTAGGTGTGATAGCAGTCAAGGGCTAACTTGTAGTCGATAAAAAAAAAGCTTGTAATGAATAATAAAAAAGTCATACATGTACATATTTAAATACATGAAAAATACAAACAAAATGTATGCACTTCAACTAATTATGTTTGCATTTATTGAATAATTGAATAGTTACATAACTTAATTATTAATAGTATTTGATTAAAACATCAGATTTATATGATACCCTAAAATCCGACAGTGGTTTACCGACAAAATTAATGATCCGGCAACCAAAATTAATTCCCCAATTTAATGCCCCATATTTCAACTGAGAAATTACTTAATATAGCACTGTTGATTATTATAATTAATACGAGCACACTAATAATGCCTTGTTGGTCGCGTGTTAAGTCTACGTGACTGCGAATTAACAGGTCCTGGGTTCGAGTTCTTTGGATCATCCTATTAAATATTGAGCTTTTCTTTAAATAAATTATATTTCGCCATACTCGGAAGTATTATAAATTAATAGCATTATTCCTCTATTCCTAACTTAAGTTAAATCGAATTATTACTTATTTAAGTTAGGCTACTTGTACACGTGCAATCTGCTATCTGAATCTCCGAAACGGCTCCACTGATTTTCATGAAACTTTGTATATTCTTCTGGAGCGATTAATCGATCTAGGTTCCATTTTTAGAAAAAGTATAATAAAAAAAAATACTGAGCAAAGTTCAGTCAACCAGGTAGTAAATATTATTAAGAGCAGGGTTCAAAATATCATCTTGTATGAAAGGAAAGAGCCGATAGTTCCTAGAAATTTTTGTTCTCAAAAAGTCATATGTAATTATTGTATTACACGCGATTTGTAGATAAACAAGTAATAATTGAGTAATGCAAATTTATCTGCTAATTTTATTATATTTTCAATTTCAGGTTACGAGGTTTAATCAAATAGGTACCTATAAGTACCTATTTGATTAAACCTCGCGACAAGCTTTTATGATCATAGAAATTGTATATAATTAGGTTATAAGTTGATAGTTAACATTATAAAGGAAAAAATTATTATCTTCTTTTTAGAGCGTTTAAATAAAAGCTTCTTTTTAAAAAGTTTTTTTGCTTCTTATTTATTATTTTTATGTAGGCACATGAAAACCTACTGTGGAATTAAATCTTATCTTTAAGAAAGATACGTACACACAATAATCCTGCAAGCATAACGATAAGCACCTTTAGAAATAAGGGCTACATTTTACAGGGCATCATTGTAGAGAAACGTCATTACCGCCTGCAAAGGAGGCGGAAAATTCCAAAGCAAAAAATGATAATTTGCAGAATAAGGGTCAACGCTAACTTGTAGATGATTCACTCTATTTTCTTAACTAAAACAAAGGGGTAATATAAAATGTTAGTGAAGATTTAAATACAGTTAATTATAAAAAAGGATTTATCACTTCAAATTTATTTTTCGCTATAAGACGCCCGCGGAATTATCCACATTGTTCCTGCTTTCGTTGAAATTCCGAGATAAAATGTGGCCTATATGTTATTCTAATATGTAAACTATATTATTGTGAAGTTTCATCAAACTCCATTCAGTAGTTTATGCATAAAAGAGTAACAAACATCCATCCATCCATACATACAAACTTTCGCATTTATTACATTAGTTAGGATGGCAGGTGCAATGGGTCATTAAGTATCTAACATAATATTTCAAAAAATCCAAAATTCAATTATTTATTCCACGTCTTGTGTGAAGTTGTATGTTTGTGTATTTATTACATTCGATACATGATATAACACAAGGAAATATTCTTACTTAACACAAAAGATAGAACTCTGTTGTCAACTTTATAAAAAGTATTTTTGTAAAATATAACAGAGTATATACTAATCATAATGTGGTTATTCAGAGGAACACATTTTTTATAAACGCTCTCAATGTTCACTATTTATTTTAGGTAAAGAATCTTGCATTTTCTTAGCTATTATATTCGAAGTTGTTACAGACTGCCTCACGGGGTCTTGGCTTCGAGTCCTGGGTTGGGTCACCGGACTAATTCTGGGTTATTCATTCTTCGATAAAATTTTCAGTACATCCGAAGTCGGGAAGTTGGTGATGTTACAGCCCTGTGCTTCGGAGAGTATGTTAAGCCGGCGGTCCCAGTCATCAACATTTGATAGTGATCGTTAATAGATGCAACATTGTCACCCTATGCCCGCCAACCCGCATTTGAGTAGCGTGGTGGGTCTGAATTCCATAACCACTCCACTATAAGGGAGGCATCATTAATATCAACCTGTTTTTCTAGTGGACTAGAAAAATAAGTTAATAAAATCTATCCTGAAATCAATTATGTGCGTAGTCCCTTACGAGGCTTGAGAGTTAAATAAAGAAATAAAAAATTGACATTTAGGTTAATGGTTATTGTGGAGGAAGATGATGATATGTTTGTGTATTTATGAAGGAATGTTATTAGATGCGTAATGTGGGTATATTATTATGGGTATAATGTATTTAGAAATTGCACTTGATAAATGTTAAAAAACATTATAAGTAACAATATAATAGCAAAACAAGGTTAAAGTTCGACCAGAACGTCCATTCCTTACTAATATAATAAAGACGAAAGTATGTAAGTATGGATAGATGGATGTTTGTTACTATTGCACGCATTAGACGGCCACCGTGGTGCAGTGGTATGCGCGGTGGATTTATAAGACGGAGTTCCTGGTTTCAATTCCCGCCGGGGCAGATTGACATTTTTCTTAATTTGTCTTGATCTGGCTGGTGGGAGACGTTCGCCATGGCTAGTTACCACCCTGCCAACAAAGACATACCACCAAGTGATTTAGCGTTCCAGTACGATGTCGTGTAGAAACTGAAAGGGGTGTGGATTTCATCCTACTCCTAACAAGTAAGCCTGCTTTCATCTTAGATAGCATCATCACTTAACATCAGGTGTGACAGCAGTCAAGGGCCAACTTGTAGTAGATAAAAAAAAATTACTGAATGGATTTTTATGAAATATACAATAATATAGCTATATATCAGAATAACACCTACATTTATATACCGAACGGGAATGAGAACTGCACGGGCGTAACCCTGGCCGTCCTCTAGTTTAAAATATTTAAAAACACCACATACATTATTTCTATCGCAAAAGAAAAACACCGACTTTTTGGATTGGTATACCCGGTATCTTCAACGAATATTATCTTATAAACTTTTTGAACATGTCAGCCTTCAAACAAAAGACACAGATACGAGTATTACAGTTGGTTCATTATTTTACAAACCATTATGGTAAAGAAACACACACAAGGTCGTGGTTTTATATTTATTTATTTTTATTTAAACATCTTTATTGCAAATAATAAAAGAAACAATGGTACAATACAAAATGAAACGCAAAAGGCGACCTTATCACTAAAAGTGATCTCTTCCAGGTAACCTAGATAAACGGACCTTTACACTTGAGAGACGGGGAATTGCAATAAAAACGAGATAAATTAATGATTCAATCGAACAATCGAAAAGGTACACTAATAGATAATAATTATTTATACAAATACATACATGTATAAATATGATATAGAATATATAACACTAATAAATACATACATAAATATATATACACAACTAGCTGACCCGGCAAACGTTGTTTTGCATTAAAAAATTAAAAAAAAATTAGATAAAAATTAGATAGTAGCCGATTCTCAGACCTGCTGAATACGCATACAAAATTTGGTAAGAATCGGTAAAGCCGTTTCGGAGGAGTATGGCAACGAAAACTGTGACACGAGAATTTTATATATTAGATATAAATAAATGTTTGTACACGAAATAAATAAATTACAATAATAGATAGTGTTGCCTAACTCTGTTTTTAAATATTACAATATACTTTCTATCATTAAAATCAGTAATCGCAATTCGAATGAGCCCTACACCAACGAGGCAGACGAGACTATAAAGCTGAAACCAATAAATTCACCTTTTACAATAGTGTACGATTCGTTTAATATTTTGCTTTTTCGCAATACCACTTGTATAGGCGGTTTGTCTTTTGTTTAGTGATGTGCTTTAAATATTTGCAGTGATAGGTATCGATGTTACAATAATTTGAATATTAAGGCTGTTTATCATACTACCATCATAAAGATAAAAGCGAAAATTTTGTGTCTGTTTGTTGGTTCTTCACGACTAAACGGTTGGAGTGATTTTAATAAAATTTGGCATAGAGTTAGCTGTTACCCTGGATAATACATGGGCTACATTTTACCCGTTAGTGTTGGTTGCAGCGGGATTTTAAAATAATATTCTGATGTCATGAAAATCGTTTTATTCTTTCATAATCTTTTATCTACCGCTGCATCGGAAAAGCAGTCCGTGACGAGAAAAAACGCGGCCAGAAAAACTCGATACATGCTCTTTTTAAACGAATTACAAAACCACTCAATTACAATAATTAACGGGTTTCTACGTTGCGGTTTCTACGGGAAAGAAAACTATGCGCATAAAATCGCGAGCGTCCTCTAGGTTTAAATAATATACTTGTTATAATTGGTTACAGTACGTTTTGATAAAGAGTACTGCTTAATCATATTAGTTTAAAAACATTGATAAGTTAATACGAACCTAAATGAATTTATTATTAAATCAAATTTTATAAGTAAACTGTGTTTATAATATTAAAATTTTATTTTTTGATTGAATACAATAAATAATTTCCGTAAAACGAGAACAATGGCGGCATAATACCACCAGCCAGTTGAGTACATCCCTAAAGTGCGATAAGGAGGTAGACGGTGAAACAAAAGCGCTATCGACGCGATTTTCAACAATATCCGAGCGGCGTAAATCACGCACGTCGACTGTATTGTTTATTTCCAGCGTAGTCCGTGGCTCTTTTTTGAAAGATTTTATCGACAACGGTGATATTATGTTGACCACACTACAACGCACCTGTACTAAAGGGAATTATAATTGAATTGTTTATTTATGTAGGTACTTATTTGGTTATAAGAAAAGGGGATACAGACTTAGAATGAAATAGGTGTAGATGAACTATAAGCTTTCTACATACAAATGGCATATCCAAATTGAGATTAACTTTAATATGTAAACATCATCATTATCAGTCTATTACGGCCCGGGCCAGGCCTCCCTCCTTATAGGAGAGGGGATATGGAGCGTAGACCCACCACGATGCTCCGATGCGGATTGGCGGGCTTAGGCTTATAATGTTTCATTTATTAACGATCACTATCAAATGTTGATGATAGTGACCGGGACCGACGGCTTAACGTGTTCTCCGAAGTACGGGGTACCACTGTAACTAGTAAGTATTGGACTGTACTAAATATTTCATAGAAAAAGATAAAAAAGAATTTTCTTACTTTTTAGTGATTTATCGCCACGTACTCGTACTATACTGTCATAGTTTATTATACGGCACTTGTAGCCAAAAAGCTACCGATACCTTGGATGTACCCTTTCTAATAAAAAGAAATATCAAAATCGGACAACTCTGTAAAAAGTTATGCGTGGTCATATACATAAAAAAAATATACGTGTCGAATTGAGAACCTCCTCCGTTTTTTTTCGTCGGTTAAAAATAGTTATTAATTTTAAATCAATTTCTGTTAATAAAAAAATTATTAATATAAATTACCAATGATTTGTTTCTCTAAGTTTGCACATAATAAACACTTTGAAGTTATTGTTAGCATATTTCTTGATTTTATTTGGAAGTTAGTTATTATCAACGTATTAGTTTTCGATGTTAGTCATACCTACTCTGTTTTTAGTCGTAAAATGGATTGAATTTTTCACATTATAAAAATTTTATTACACAATAATATAATGACCGCATTAATAGTAACTCAGTAGTTTTAAAAGCTGTGAAATATCACGGCGCTATCTAAGATTTAGAGATTATTGTTCTGAATAACACTTCATTATGGGTGGCCATGAAGCCAGAGTATGAATGTTAAATTTGAGATACACTTAAGTTTCAGTATTTAGTTCTTCTACGCGATATCTTTATATCAGTTATTAAGATTAAGTATTTATCAAGTTAAAAACAATATTATTAGCTATTTATTTCTTTTATTAGAGCTTACGAACAAGAAGAATGTAATTTCAGCCTGTTATTTAATAAAATAAATAAATACAAATACAAATAAATTACTCGGTCTTTTGTTCACGATTTTTGATGCCTCAGATAATCATGCATTTTTTTGTATGAAAGCCATGTCCTCTTTTCTGTTCCCTTTCGAATGCACTACATACCATAGTAAATATTTTTCATTCCTTCTAAATTACGATGACGATGATTCAGACCAGTATCATATTATAACACATAAATTATTTTGAAATATAATTCCAATGACGTAGATCTTTATTATTTTGGCTGTATGTTTTATACCTGCTTCAATTTTTTTCTATCATTCATTTATTTACATTTCTTTTTAAATTTTCAACAATGCTATATAAAACAATTATAAAAACACTATTAAAAATTTATAAAAAATCATTCCGCCTGCTGCGGGGCCCGGGGGTCCAAGCAACCGGTGGTCAGGGCTCCAGAGTGAGGAACCTCCTCACAATACGCGCCGTTTCAAGAATTACTGCCTTCTGTATCCGACCCTTGATCCAACAATTAAGCGAAAGCTTTTTAAGATGTTGGTCAAAGCTTTTCGCTATAAGACCGTTGACTGAAACGACTATAGGAACAATCATTGTTGAATCAACATTCCACATGGCGGTAATCTCATGAGCAAGGTCCAAGTATTTTGATACTTTTCCTTTTCAGCTTTCACCAGATTATCATCATATGGAACAGTAATATCAACAATCATTGCACGGCGCGTTAATCGATCAATTATCACTATATCAGGTCTATTGGCTACAATATACCTATCAGTGATAATTGTTCGATCCCAGTAGAGCAACGCACTGCTATTTTCAAGAACTGACGCTGGGTCGTACCTATAGTAAGGCACCTCGGAATCGACAAGGCCATACTGAAGAGCAAGTTGTTGGTGGATTATCTTGGCTACTTGATTATGTCTGTGCAAGTATTCGCCATTAGCAAGATGAGAACACCCGGAAACTATATGTCTGAGGGATTCCCCAGGTTGATGACACGCTCGACATATGTCTAGCGTGCCATCTTTCATAATATGTTTCCGGTAGTTTCTCGTCTTGATAACCTCGTCCATAATTGCACAGACAAAACCCTCGGTTTCCCCAAAGAGGTCACCGAATTGCAACCAAGATACAGATGTTATCTGATCTACATCCGGTCCCGTGAGGGCCTTGTAGAAACGTCCATGCAACTCCTTACTCTTCCATATCGCCACACGATCTGAGTTACTAATTACTTTAGGCTTACGCCAGTTATCTTTGCCAAGGGATAGTGGGGTAAAACCCTTGTCCACTGCAACGACATCCTTATGCATACCCACATTTATCTTGAGAAAATAATCTCTGAGATTGCACACCTCACGATTATGGAGGTTCTTGGCATTCAAGAAACCACGTCCCCCACACTTGCGTGGGAGGTACAATCTCATTACAGATGAACGTGGATGGTGCATCCGATATGACGTCAGCAGTTTGCGGACTTTACAGTCCAGGGAGTCCAGTTCAGTTTGAGTCCACTTTAGAATGCCAAAAGAGTATATGAGTAAGGGCATGACCCAGCTATTGTAGGCACGCACCTTATTACCACCTGATAAAAGACTTTTTAGGACTTTTTTCAGGCGGCCAAAGAACCGTTCCTGCACTAGTTGTTTCATATTCCCTACCTCAATACCGAGTGCTTCTGACATTCCAAGATATTTATAGGTCTCCCCTTCGCAAAGTGATTTGAGAATAATAGTTTCTGAAAGTACTATATTCTCAGAGCTCACAACTCTACCTCGCTCGATATTGATTACCGCACACTTGTCTACACCAAATTCCATCCTTATGTCATTGCTAAAGGTTTGAGTGATCTTCAACAATGACACAAGGTCTGAACGCTTTGATGCATACAGTTTGAGGTCATCCATATAAAGCAAGTGAGATATGAGTTCACCACCCCTGCGAAGGCGAAAGCCTAGCTCTGAATCCATCAGCAAAGTACTGAGAGGATTAAGAGCTAGGCAAAACCATAAAGGGCTCAAACTATCGCCCTGGAAAATACCCCGCCTGATCCTTATCGGTTCTGTCAATTCAGAACTCTCAGAGATGCCTGGATGATTAAGGACTGTCATCCACTGACTCATGCACGACTCGAGAAAAGAACATAGGGTTGCATCGACCTTGTACAACCGCATGACCTCCATGAGCCATGAATGAGGCACTGAATCATAGGCCTTCTTATAGTCAATCCAAGCAGCTGTGAGATTTTTTCTGTTTCGCCGAACCTGCTGGCAAATAGCAGTGTCAATGAGAAACTGTCACCTGCCACCAGTCTGACATAACATAAAAATCAACAAAATAATTTAAAAATATGTAAATAATTCAAAATAATACTAAAATAATACCTAAAAATAATTGAAAATGTACACAAAATTATATAAAAATGAGACGTGGTGGCGGCCGAACCAAATGCGCACAAACAAGAACTAGAACATCGTCGTCGTCGTCGTCGCCGTCGGATGAATATGGAACTCCGCCAACATCAGCGAGGGATGTGACGCCCTCTCCAGCTCGAAGGTCACATCGGGGCGTCACCACACGGCGCAAACCAACAACGACGGACGACGGACCACCAGCCAGCTTGGGGCAACAGGGGCCGATGGCCCCCGCGAATGCTCCCGCTGCCGGTGGTATAGTGCGCCGCATGAGATGGTCTCAGAATATGAATGAGAGTGTCATGCGTGCGTACTACGGGGCGACAGAGGGGGGAACTAACCTCCCTGCTTCAATTATTATTAATAGTAAATATTTGATGTTTATTTTTTAAATAATATCGTTTAAATTTCAATTGTATTTCGAACATTTATGAGGTGTTAATAATTTATAAATTTTTTTTATTTTCCGACTTCTCAATTGCAAATTGTAATTAAGATCTGCTGTGGATGATCCGGTTTCAGACTACCATGTACGTAGAGAGTATTCTGTAAAATTTGAATGACTTTGTCAAAGTGAATAAATTATTAAGTACTAGAGGTCGCTCCCGCATAGTTCACGTCCCCTTTAAAAAATTTAGGATAAGTATAGCCTATATGATAGATGTATAAGTTGTATTATTGTAAAGTTTGATCAAAATTCAATATAGTTTTTGCGTGGAAGCGTAACAAACCTTTTTCTTTTTTTTTATCAATAACAAGTTGGGCCTTGACCGCTATCACACCTGATGTTAAGTGATGATGCAATCTAAGATGGTAGCGGGCTAACTTGTTAGCAGTAGGATGAAATCCACACCCCTTTCGGTTTCTACACGACATCGTACCGGAACGCTAAATCGCTTGGCGGTAAGTCTTTGTCGGTAGGGTGGTAACTAGCCACAGCGAAAGCCCTCCAACAACAATATCTCAATCTGCCCCACCGGAAATCAAACTCAGGACTCATAAATCCACCGCGCATATCACTGCGCCACGGAGGTCGTCAAATTAACCCCATCTGTTTTTACTTACAAACTTTCGCCTTTATAATATTAGTAAGTATTCATGACCAACTTCCACAAAGTAACACCCAACTTTATCAGACATGTACGAGTTCACAATATCTCAATTGTTTCACAACGTATAGCGATCGAATTACCGTGGCCCGCTGTTTCTCTGGCTCAACGGATCCAGAAGTTGATCGATGCCCGATCTAACTCGCCCGCGCCGCGATGCGAAGATACCGTCACGTCATACATTAGAAACGCAATTGTCGAGTTGAATTACAAGACTGACAGTTGGACAGCATCATTCGCTCCGCTGGCACCGACGGTTATTTGTGACTGACAAACATTTTTAGGATTTTTTTTGACGCCACGGTTGTTGCTGCATCCAGTACGGTGTGTTTGAAATTCTTTTTGTTTTTAAGTCAAGCAATGTAGAAAAGGGCTGTTATAAGTTTACTGTCTCCATGTCTGTGTGTGGCATTGGAAGTCGCAAATGGATGTACCGATTTGGATGTCATTTCTTTTATACCGACGGACATCCTAAGTTCAATTTGTGGGTGAGCCGATTGAAATTTTCTTAATGAATTTAGTTGATGGGAACTTTCAGCCGCGGCTAATTACCATTCTGCCGACAATGATGTACTGCCAAGTGATTTAGCGTTCCAGTACGATTCCTTCAACTTCCCCAGGATATCATCATCAGATCCTAATATGGACTATCTTGGAAGTATGCCCTTTCTAATAAAAAAAGAATTATCAAAATCGGACAACTCTGTAGAAAGTTATGCGTGGTCAGACATATAAAAAAAAAAAAAAATATACGTGTCGAATTCAGAACCTCCTCCGTTTTTTTCGTCGGTTAAAAATAAATGTATTTACCAAACCCTCTGCCTTGTGGTTAGCCTAGGTTAGTTATGGCTTCGATCACGAGATCCCGGATTCGAATCCTCGGTAGGGTCGTGGAATAATTCTAAGTATTTCATTCTTCTATGAAATTTTTTAGAACATTCCAAGCCCGGAGTCGGGGAATTACTGGTGTAACACCCTCGTGCCTCAGAGAGCACATTAAGCCGTCGGTCCCGGTCACTATCATCAACATCTGATAGTGATCGTTAATAAATGAAACATTATAATTTTAAGTCCTCTTACCCGCATTGGAGCTGCTTGGTGGGTTTACGCTCCATATCCTTTCTCCTATAAAGAGGGAGGCCTGTAGGTGGCAGTTAAAAGACTGTTAATGATGTATACTAAAGCTGAAGAATTTTATTTGTTTGATCGAATCAGTGTGCACTAGGCTTAAGAGAAAAGGCTAACGAAGTCAATACACGAACGGCATATAATGTGGAAACCTTGTTAGCAATAAATAGAGGCTCGTAAATACTATAGCATTGCCTATCGATATATTTTTAACCTATATTGTTTCCCTGTTCGTACGTAAAAGTAGCGGACGCCAAAATCACAGGGTATTCATAAATAAGGTTTGATAGGGAACTTAAATATTGGTTATGGCATTAAGGAGATGGACTAATTACAATAACATACTTGTAGCTCTTTCTACACTTACCATGTATTCAAAGTGAATAAATATTATGACCTTACTAATGAATTAACTAAAAATAGCTATTTAGTTTGTTTATACGCAGTAGAAGTGGTTGCGAGAGATATACCAGCGAAATCTCTTTATAACCTGCTAAAAGACCATACTAGAAGTGCAGTAAGCTCCGTATTGGAACGAGTATCCAAAGCTGCTCTAGTAGGGTCCTTTCGAATATCTTAGCATCCGCACGGTGAATCAATGGGATGCTAAGATATTCGTCTCTCTCTCTTTGTATATGCTTTAAAAAGACGACTCTTATACGCAACTAAAAATGTATTTTGGTATATTACCATATAGAACTAACTTGTGTCCTTTACTAGGTTTTGGTTTCCATTTTTTGTTGTGTTATATGTAAGCCATCATGAAAGTACAAAGATCTCAATATTAGCACGAGCAGACACACGCTCTATATGACTTTTTGATTCTTTGCGAAGGGTCCAACATGAACAAATTATAAATAATCACACTTACATACATTTCACACATATATTTATATTTCGTTTTAAAAAGAGATTTGTTATATTGAACCACAGAATAAAAATCGGTTCGTATTTTCTTAACACCGCAAACTTTTTATCATTCCAAATTATTCAAGTAACTGATTTGTTGATAAAAGTACTAAAATACCACCAAATAGGACCAAAAAATCCATTAGAGATTAGATTAAGTCTTCAATTTTCAACTGATTTTTAAAATCAGTATAACAAATTAAAGATTCCATCTCCACATGAGGCGTACAGGTAACACCGTCGACCATCAAGTGGGCGATATAGCGCATAAATATAGCTCTCTTTGACCGTAAACCTGCCGCCGCCCGAAATACTACCATACCGATAGATATTTAGGCTGCTGATGTTTATATTAAATACATAACGTAAACATCATCATCATTATCATTATCAGCTGGTGGATGCCGACTGTTAACCGACGAATAAAACGGAGGAGGTTCTCAATTCGACACGTATATATTTTTTTTATGTAAGACCACGCATAACTTTTTAATTCTTTTTTTATTAGAAAGGGCACACTTCCAAGGTGGTCCCATTGTCATGTCAGGATCTGATGATAATATCCTGGGAAAATTGAAGGAACTCTTCAAATTTTATAGGCACACTTGCAGCGATTTCGGTTTTAGTGTTAGTATCGGTAGCTTTTTGGCTACAAGTGCCGTATAATATACTATGACAGTATAGTACGAGTACGTTACGCGGCGATAAATCACTAAAAAGTAAGAAATAAAAATTTTAACAAAAAATAGAACCGACTCAAAACGCACTAAAAAGTAAAAAATAACTAAAAATTAGTTGCTTTAATTTACTTATGCATATCTAGGAGTCGGTGCCAGCCAAGGTTTCTACTTTAAGGACATTACCTAGAACCCACAAACTGCTTTACTACGTTAAACTTGCTGGCACCGATTTCATAGATATGCTTGAGTAAATTAAAGCAACTAAATGACCTATTATTTTTTACTTTTTAATGCGTCTTGAGTCGGTTCTATTTTTTGTTAGTTCAAGAATCGACATGCTGGCTAGAGATGGGCCGACTAGTCGATAAAGCCGACTATCCGGCTATTTTTGTAGTCGGCGACGAGTCGGCAAAGTACGCAGACTAGTCGCCATCTAACTTTGTATGTATTTATGTAATTAAATCCATCATAGATACATTTTATAGGGGAGACCAGGCATGAACGTAACACTATAAACGTAACTAATGTATCAATGTTAGCATTTTTAGCCGCACAAATTACTGTTTTACCGATAGGCATGTTTGGGCTTCAAATTTTGAATAGTAGAAGTCTTACAAGAGATGCGTTTTGCAGCACATCCCACTTCTTCCTCTTTTTTCTTAGTGTAATCGTAAGTTAGTAAAAATTGATTAAAATATACATATAATCTAAAATATGTCTTTTTAAAAAGGCGACTCAAAAGTGTTCTTGGACGCCAAGAGTTTGAAATTGGAAGTCATAAAGGCGCGAAGCGACCGGAAGTCGAACGAGGCTCCATCAGATCCATATCACAGATGCCGCGGATTCATTTCCGCTACACTTGCATTTGAATTTAGAATCCTATTCGTTCAGAAATGGGTCAGATAAGATTTTAGTTGTAGTTACCAAGTATGACTTGGTGGATAAAAATTTTATATGTGTATTAGAAGTTCGCTACTAAGCGATAAGGCCGCCTTTGGTACCTTTACTTCCTTCATAATATTATTTTTGTTTGTTTTTATTTCATGTCATGTGGTGTACAAATATGTTAACATAAGTTTCGTTTAACTTAAAAAGCAGTTGCTTTTGTATAATGTTGCATTTCTATAAAATGTTGTATCCAATTTTTATGGATACTAATTTTAGTATCATTTGGTTATTTGTTTTAGTTGGGCAGGGAGAATAATTCGAGTGGAGAAGGCGAGCGTTGACCGGTCACAAAGGGTACCCTTAAGCCTGAATCCGTGTTGTAAGTCTCGTGCTCTGTTAGAAATTTTTCTCTCTGCCTCACGACGGACCCGGAATGGTATCATTTTTGTCTCTACATATTTACATCAAATCTTGTCAAAATAAAAGAAAGAAAAGTAATTAAATCTTTTAAAATAACACCTACAATAGGTACATTTCCTACCGCACCCCTATAGTAAGACCAATGCATTGCGAATAAAATTTTTTAAAAAAACATCTACAATAGGTACGTTTCCTACCGCACCCCTATAGTAAGACCAATGCATTGCGAAAAATAGCAAAGCGTTCATAAATATCTCGCTGCAAACGTGAGCGTAGGAACGGTTTCGCAGCGGCGTATATATCAATGATACGCATCTTCCTCACAGTGGAGAGACGGTGAGTTTTGTCAGGTATTGACTGCAAAGTGGGTGATTTTAAATACTTTTCATTCAATAGTAGTTAAACATACTATTATTATAGAGGCGAAATATTATGTGTTTGTTATTGTTTAAAAGCAAAACAATGAATTGCTAAATAGAGCAAAGTGTTCATAAATATCTCGCTGCAAACGTGAGCGTAGGAACGGTTTCGCAGCGGCGTATATATCAATGATACGCATCTTCCTCACAATGGAGAGACGGTGAGATTAGCCAGGTATTGACTGCAAAGTGGGTGATTTTAAATATTTTTTATTCAATAGCAGTAAAACAGACTATTTTTCGAGTTCAAATATCTGGGTCAGGTCTAATAATTCTGCAATTTTCATTCTTCTATAAAATTTTCAGAACATTCCAAGCAGTGAGTCAGGAAGATGGTTAGTGTTACGACCCCGTGCCTTGGAGAGTACGTTAAGCCGTAGGTCCCGATCACTATTATCAACATCTGATAGTATCTAATCGTTAATAAAAAAAACATTACCATCCCGCAAACAAATGTCGGTGAAATTTAAGCCATCTAGGAGCTTTCATCGAAAACGCTGCTTCATCTATTTGAAATACAACGAAACAATGTATTGAAGAATTGTTTTTTTATTAGGACTACAAAAACGCATTGGCATAATATATCTATATTTTTAACCGACGAAAAAAAAACGGAGGTGGTTCTCAATTCGACACGTATTTTTTTTATGTATGACCACGCATAACTTATTACAGAGTTGTCCGGTTTTAATAATTCTTTTTTTATTAGAAAGGGCACACTTTCAAGGTGGTCCCATTGTCATCATGTTAGGATCTAATGATGATATCCTGGGAAAATGAAAGAAACTCTTCAAATTTTATAGGCACATTTGCAGCGATTTCGGTTTTAGTGTAAGTATCGGTAGCTTTTTGGCTACTAGTACCGTAGAATACTATGACAGTATAGTACGAGTACGTTACGTGGCGATAAATCACTAAAAAGTAAGAAATAAAATTTTTTAACAAAAATAGAACCGACTCAAAAAGCACTAAAAAGTAAAAAATAACTGTGTCATTTAGTTGATTTAATTTACTTAAGCATAATTATATAGGAGTCGGTGCCAGACAAGGTTTCTACTTTAAGGACGTTACCTAGAACCCACAAACTGCTTTACTACGTTAAATAAATGTTCTTTAAACTTGCTGGCACCGACTTCATAGATATGCTTAAGTAAATTAAAGCAACTAAATGACACAGTTATTTTTTACTTTTTAGTGCGTTTTGAGTCGGTTCTATTTTTTGTTAAAATTTTTTTGAGGATAACTTTCTGTCACACTACTTTCTTATAACAAGGGTTACGACAGGGTTTTATTTAAATTTTGGTGTTTATGGAAGGGACACACAGTATTTACCGCGCGAGCGAAGTCGCAAGCGTCTGCTAGTATATCATAATAAAGACTATATAAACCGAAATTTTTATTCTTTTGAGGTACTCACAAAAATTAAAATCACTGTGAATAGTCCAAAACGCAATCACATTCCGTTGCATCCTAGTTATTAATCAACATGTTTCACAAGGCGTGGTCCCGCAAAATGAAGACACATTCATTTTGCATTCATTCACAATTGCGGCGTATCAAAGGAATTCGGTATTCAAAAACGCGTAAATACATTCAAAAGAGTCCGAATTACCAATCACATCGGTAATACCGTGTCCCGGAGTCGGTATCGATATTACCAATTACATTGCAAATAAAGAGCACGCTCGATTTGACACAAAAATGAGTTGGGAGCGAACTCTTGGTAATGGTTTGCTTAGACGGGCTACTTTCAGAGAAATTGTTGCTCGGCAATACGTTTGGATATTTTTTATTCATTACAAGTTAGCCCTTGATTGCAATCGCATTTGATGGTAAGTGATGATGCTATCTATGATTGAAGAGATCTTACTTGTTGCGACTGGGATAAAATTTACACCCATAACGGTTTCTACACGACATCGTACCGAAACTCTACATCGCTTAACGGTGCATCTTTGTCAATAGTTTAGTACCTAACTAACCACGGTCGAAGCGTCCTACCAGCCAGACATGGAACAATTTAGAAATTAACCTTAATCCGGGATCGAACCTAGGAACTTCATCTTATAAGTTCACTGTGCATACCACTGCGCCACGGAGGCCAACAAACGATCAATCTGGGACAAGTTAAATAACAGTCTTAAGGAATCTCTTAAATCTGTACACCTATTATTTTTAATGCTATATGATTACTCTCATTCACAACTTGTTTATGTAAAATCATCATCATTTGGTTGACCGGTGGAGTCCACTGCTGGACATTGACGTTTTTAGGGAGCTCCAAACACAATGATCTTGGCTAGCTGTGGCCAGAGGCGTCAGTCCATTTAGGTGGACTTTTATAGAATACGACGAAAGAATTATGTATATAAGGTGAGTTTGAATTATCAGCCAGCATCGAAATTGGAGCAAGTCTTATGCATATAGATTACAATAGAAAATTGTTCCCAGAACCAATAAAAAAAGAAATAAAAAAACATTTCAAAATATCTATTCACTTACGACAGTACGTATAACACCATCCATTACATCCATAAATTAACCCCAAAGCCAGTCAGCCATTGGAACCCAAGGCAGTTAGGTACCTACGTACACAATAGAATTGATCAATATAACAAACGTAGCAGCAGACTACCAAGGTCAATGAACTTTCCATAAATAGGTTGAAACTTTGTTTGAAATATACAAACAGGCGCGGCGATTGTCGCCCTTTTAAAAGACCGACAACGGCACCGCGGCGCTTTTCTGATCGCTACCGCGGACGCCGACAAACACGCACATTGTCCGCAAATGTCCTGAGTAGATATCTTGTAGGTAATTTTTAAGTTTTTTGTTACTAGGTCTAGAAATATTTTTATTCCGCTGTTGTAATCAGTATGCATTACACTTACTCCAGTTTCAGCGCTGGCTGATAATTCAAACTCACCTTATATTCTATCTTTCTTTGACTTTCAATATAATGAGTCAATTTTTTTTGTAATATTAATCTTTCTTGCTTCTTATAATTGACATTGTCGCCAATTCAAACTATTGGTCGATTTCGCGTATGCCTAGTTTCTCCAAATCGTTCCATTATTACTCTCAATACGGTTTAGCAGTACATAAAGAAACTTTTGTTTTGTTATCTTTTTAGCTCCATGTTGTCGTGTTATTAACCAGTATTGCCGTGAATGGAGCAATTTAATTGCCCGTTTAAGTTCACCTTAACAAAAGCGGGCAATAAGTCAAAGAAGTGGAATTCAATTATTATTTCCAATATTTCGTTTTAACAGAGGCACTCGCTTCGGATGGACAGACGCCGTATTAAATTTCCTTTGCTGTCACATTGACAGTGAGCTCCATTCGTAGGAACGGTCTTTAAAGATGTATTTCTATAGTGAATGGATGTAAACCATTATATTTAAAAGTTTCATAGAAACCTGCTGCTCTTTGCGGAACTTATTTTTTTATGATGGAAAATTTTGCTATTACTTTAGTTTTTATTTTTCAGTTTAATATGTACAGTTGTCAATAAGCATCACTTATTTTATTTTATAATTAAGTTAAAAAACCCTGATATATGTAGTTATAATAAAATTAAGTGCATTTTTTTATATTTCAGTACAGTGATAGATTAAATACAGCCATTTGCAATGTTACGCGCAACGCCAATTACTGGGGAAATACTACCACGATGCTAATTTCTGCCACTAAGTAGCAGTGGCAGCATGGTTGCCGGTGTAATTGCTGCCAAATGCCACCTACGCATAAGGTTGCATGCCTTGCATAGTTTGCTCTATTTAAAGGTTATGGCGTTTGACTTACCATCATGTGATCCATATATAATATTATCACGGGTTAAAGTATGAAATTGCCGATTTGTACTGAAAAATAAAAAATCGTTTTTTTTTAATTTGACATATTTATTTCATCAAAATAATTACCATTATTATCTATACATTGCTGCCATCTAATAGGAAGCTCATTAATGTCTTTGCGATAGAACTCTGGTGATCTAGATTCGAGAAATTGTGTGAAAGTATTTTGCACTGCCTCCTGAGAAGAAAACTTTTTATAACGTAGAAAATTGTCCAAATCACGAAAAAAATGATAGTCCGCTGGAGCAAGGTCTGGCAAATATGGAGGGTGACGAATGGTTTCTAATTGCAGTTCCTGTAGAGTTAAAACGGTTTCGTGCTGTATGAGGTCTCAAGTTATCATGGAGCAATAATGGTGAAGATCGATTCATAAGTCGGGGCTGTTTGACGGAAGTTTCGCTAACATTGTTCGGAGTTCGGCGTTGCCTGACCAGATCTGAGAAAGCTATAGTGAATAACACCACGCTGAGACCACCAAACAGTTACCATTACCTTTTTATTGGTAAGCTTTGCTTTAGGACACTGTTGCGGCGTTTGACCAGCCATTGCATTTTCCGCTTACAATTATCGTAAAGAATCCATTTTTCAGCACATGACACAATTCGATCCAATATTCCTTCATTTCTGTATCGATTCAACAAGGCAATGCAAGTTTCAACACGCGTTTCTTTCTGCAGATCAGTCAAATCATGTGGAACCCATTTTTCATATTTTTTATTTTATTGATTTGACGCAAATGTGTCAATATTGTTGGTAAAGTAACGTTAAACCATGCCACTAATTCCTGGATAGTTTGCCTCGGATCGGCTTCCATCTCTTTCAAATCATTGTTATTCACCTGTGTGGGCGGTCTTCCACGTGGTTCGTTCTTCAAATCGAAGTTTCCATCACGAAAGCGTTTAAAACAAAATCACACGGTGCGTTCATTAGCAGTCCCTTCTCCAAACGCAACATTTATATTGCGAGCTGTTTCTGCCGCGTTAGTTCCACGTCGGAACTCATATTTAAAAATCACACTAATTTTCGAAGTATCCATCTTTATTCTCTAAGCTGAATAAAAAAACAACTGAAAGTTGATAATCAAATCAAACATTTTTTAAAAGAAGAACTACACAGGTATCGTATGAAAAAAGTTTCACTTTAAAATCTTAAACCATGAAGGTTCTATGTCAATTCGAAGTACCTATTACAATATATAAGTAAAACCAACAGAGGTGACTTAATTTATATATTTTTAAAATATGTTGCCACTTTGGCGGTAGGAATAAGAATGAATCCATGGTCGCAGTGCACTGAGGTGAACGAACACAATACGTTCGTTCACATACATTCACATCTTCAATTTCATTCATTCATACTACTATACTTACACAGATAATTAATAAAAGAAACTAACACAGATATTTAATAAAGAAACTAACACAGATAATTAATAAAAGGAACTAACACAGATAATTAATAAAAGGAACTAACACAGATAATTTAAGAATATTGTAAGTGACCGTGTAATATCAATGACATCTAACATTCGGCCATCCTGACTACATTAAGTTTGTCCTCAAACGTATTACAAATAAATATAACATAATATTTATTTTTACATCATGAAATTCTCAAAGTCAAAGTACCCACTCTAATTTGTACATTAAATCACAGTATAAGTTTATTCTCATTTCTAATAATATTACATCATACATATAGATACTTATATATCTATTAATATAATTATATATATTTTTTTTTTAATTTTACTTGTTGACATTTTACCTCTTAATTTACCACACTATTTTACATATTGAAATCGTGTAAACCTTCCCAACATACTGGATTGCATCGAGAACTTCACCCAATCTGGGCCACCCTCGCCTTCCAATCCCATTCATCGCATCTGCACCGGACCCCTCACCACAAGGTCAAGAGCTTATCCAGCTACAGGACCCTGTGACCGTGTACGACTTCCAGATGTTACCAATCAACTCATCTGCACCGGACCCCTCACCACAAGGTCAAGAGCTTATCCAGCTACAGGACCCTGTGACCGTGTACGACTTCCAGATGTTACCAATAAACTCATCTGCACCGGACCCCTCACCACAAGGTCAAGAGCTTATCCAGCTACAGGACCCTGTGACCGTGTACGACTTCCAGATGTTACCAATAAACTCATCTGCACCGGACCCCTCACCACAAGGTCAAGAGCTTATCCAGCTACAGGACCCTGTGACCGTGTACGACTTCCAGATGTTACCAATAAACTCATCTGCACCGGACCCCTCACCACAAGGTCAAGAGCTTATCCAGCTACAGGACCCTGTGACCGTGTACGACTTCCAGATGTTACTACACTAATCTGTAGCGGATCTCACATTGCCTATTAATATCAATCAATTTTATATTACTTGACAAAATCATCACAAATACAAAAACAATAAAGCTTCACAATTATAAATCGTCGAATCATAAATTAAATATTATTAAATCATTAATTTAAAAAAATATCTAAATAAAATAATTACATCCTAACAACATCTACATACCAAATGAATACAAAACCATTACAACAATTATCAAATCAGTGTACAATTACTATTACTCTTTTATCGAACCTGTCTCATCATCTGAAGTATCACTTTGATCGCTATGGATTGTGATCCACGGTTGTATACGATCAGCAGACCAAATATTTGAATATTTTCCCCTAGTAATATTTGAACCGGGAATATTAGAAATTTCGTACCTGTCATTTTCTAAAATATTGGTAATTCTAAAAGGACCTGTGTATTTTGGCAAAAGTTTACGACTCTTACCCTCATTAGACGGTGTATTCTTTAAAATTTTAACAAGATCTCCTATTTTGTATAATTTAGCTTCTTTTCTTTTTTGATCAAATCTTTGTTTTTGTTGACTTTGATCTTTATCTATGTGTTCATTGATTTCCTGTCTTATTTTATCAATATTTTTATCATTCTGTCTAGTTTCAGTCAATGTGTTGCCTAATATGCCTTCACCTTTACTAAGCGGTCGTTTACAGAAAAGCGCTTCAGCAGGTGTTTTACCTATACCTTTATTTAGGGTGTTATTAAGACCCCACTGAATTTTTCCTACATTTTGATCCCATTTGTTCTCACCCATGTTATCAGTATAAACTCTAAGACTATCTAAAACAGTTCGATTATATCTCTCAACCTGGCCATTGGCACGGGGAGCAGAAACTGCATTAAGAATATGTTGAATTTCAAACTCTACGCAGAAACGTTTGAATTCTTGTGACGTAAAACAAGTTCCACGATCGGAAATCAATCTACAAGGATTTCCAAACGTATTACAAATTTCTTTGAGAACTCTAATCGCGGGACCAGACTTTGTATTACGAAGAGGTTTTATTAGACAAAATTTAGTGTAAGCGTCTACTATCAACAAAATGTATTGATTACCATGGGAACTTTTAACAAAAGGCCCTAAATGGTCAATGTGGATTGTATGAAATGGAATATCCATTTTGGGTATACTATGTAAGAAACCTTCTTTAGGACCAGCAGGCTCTTTGCCAAACGCACAATGTAAGCATGATTTAACGTATTTGGTCACGAATTTTTTCATTTTAGAAAACCAGAAGTCTTTTTTAATTTTTTCAAATGTTTTGTCTACCGAAAAATGACCAATGTCGTCGTGATTGCGTTGACAAATCTGCCATCTAGCGTTTTTGGGAATTACTAATCTAAGACTATCTCCTACTTTTCGATATAAGCGGTTATTTTTTAGAACAAAATTCTGTTTTATGTCTACTATTTCTTTATAGTGATCATCTTCTAGCACAGAACGGATGTGACATATTTTGGGATCGGCTAGTTGTAAACTGAGTAACCAATCGTCTTGGGAAATGTGAAGTATGCGAGTAAAATGTTCATTTTTATCATCGTCACTGGCATGTGGAAGCGGGTTTCTACTGAGCGCATCCACATGTTGCATAACATTCCCTGGCTTATATTCAATCGTGCAATCGTATTCCTGTAGTGCTATCCACCAGCGAGCTACGCGCGGTATTATATCCCTTTTTATAAAAGTAGATCGTAGGGCATTGCAATCAGTGATGATGGTAAAAGGCCTTCCTAATAAATAGACTCTAAATCGACTTAATGAGGCAACAACAGCGAGTGTTTCTAATTCATATGCATGTAGTTTTTCTTCATCTATAGTAGTTTTTCTACTAAAATATGCTACAGGCTTCAAACATGAATTAGGAGAATCTTTTTGAAACAGGATACCACCTAGTCCACCTTTGGAGGCATCGCAATGTAGTTGCGTAATATATTCAGGATTATAAATAGCAAGAATAGGTCGTTCAGTTAATTTTACTTTTAATTTTATAAATGCCTCACGCTGTTGTTGTTCCCATCTCCAAGGGTTATTCTGTTTAGTAAGGTCAGTCAGCGGCCTAGCTATGGTAGCAAAATGCTCAATAAATTTTCTGAAGTAGCTTGTAAGCCCCATAAATTGGCGTACCTCATGTACATTTTTTGGTTCAGGATAACTGATAACTGCATCAATTTTCGTTTTACCAGGTCTGACCCCTTCAGCGGAAATTTCAAATCCTAAATAATTAATTATTGTATCAAAGAAACGACATTTCTTAATATTTAATGTGAGACCAGCTTCTTTTAATAATGTAAAAGTTTGTTCGAGTTTTATTAAGCACTCATCAAAATCTTTACCAGAAATAAGTAGGTCATCCATATATGCTATGGCACACTTTTCACGTGATTTCCCAAGCATTCGGTTGACAGTCCTTTGAAAAACAGCTGGACAGTTAGCCAAGCCAAATGGAGCACGTCTAAACTGATAAAGGCCGTCGGGAGTCACAAAAGCTGTCAAATGTTTGCAATTTTCTTTGATAGGTATTTGATAATAGCCGCTAGACATGTCAAGACTGACGAAATATGAATTTCCGCTGAGGAGATCTATCTGGTCATCTATCCGGGGTAACGGGTAAAGATCCCTGACGGTCTTACGATTAAGAGCCCTATAATCAACGCATAGTCGATAACCGCCTGTCTTTTTGGAAACCAAAAGTATAGGACTAGCATAAGAAGAATCAGACTCTTCAATTATTTTATTTTCTTCTAGCTCTTTCACCATGCTACGAACTATTTCCTTTTCAGAATGACTTAATCTGTAAGGGCGGTAAGTAACGGGAGTATCGTCTGTCAATTTAATATCTAATTCTGAAATATTGGTACATCCTAACTCGGACAAATTTTGGGCAAAACATTCACGATATTTATTTATTAAACTGTAAACTATTTCTTTTTTATCAGCAGATATATCTGGATTAATAAATATTTCATTCCGATCAAGTGGTTTTAAGGTGTGTGTGTTAAGACATCGCAACTGTTCTTCAGAATAATTTAATAAGGAAATATCACATTCAATTGGAAAAGCACGAGCAATAATGAAATCTTTAACAAAATAAAGCGGTTGCGGATCTTTAATACTAGTCATATTTATGATTAACAACTCGCATTCACCATTACGAATTTGATATACACCTTCCTGAACACAATACTCCTGTCTGTTTATATTTCTGTAACTACTTGGGACATATATGTCGGCATTTTTCAAGTCTAAACTATAACAGTTTAATAAGCCTACCGTATTTATTTTTTTATCTGAGAGAACAATCAATTTGATTTTTTTGCTATTAAAACAATCTTCGTCAATATTCGGGAGCTCAGTTAATAAATTATGCGAAAAAATATTTAATGATTTCTCAGTTTTTGTAATGACAATATTGGGTAATTCAGTAAAGTTTTGACCAATTAGTAATGGCACATGCAAATGTTGGTTTTCAACTACGTAAGCAGTTATATTTGCTTCGACAGAATCAATACGCAATAAAAAGTTAGTTTTTCCCACTACTGGAATCAACACGTCAGCTACGCCCCGTATTGAGGGTATATTTTGTTTTGACAACTCTAAACCGAATTTTTCTAAAGTTTCTTTAGTAATAAGCGTGCAATCGCTCCCCAAATCAACAAAACACTGAACCAAATTACAGTTATTGACTACAGCTCGTTTATAATATTTTATATTCGTTGAATTTTTACCATCAACAAACATAACACGTTTTTCATTATTTATTGTGTTGTTTTTCAAGTGACAGTCGGTACTTTTGTGACCAAACCGGGTACATTTTTCGCATTTGATAATTGGTTTAGGACATTGTTGTACTTTATGACCTTTATCGTTACAATTAAAACACGTCATAAATGTAAATTGACTATTTTGGGGATTAATAGCTCGACACATCGCTGCACGATGACCAGGTTCATTACATCTGTTACAGGTAACAACTGGGCGAGTTTTATTTAAGTTAGAATATTTTAAAATATCTTTTTGCTCTTTGCAAACATCTTTTAAAAATTTTAACAAATCTTCTGGTTGTGTAAACCGCCCAGACGACGCACCAGCGCGAATCATTCGATCATCTATGCCATGTATGATACAATCTACGGCCCTCTTTCCAGAAATTTCACACGCATTCAATAACATAATTTTTTCGTAATAGTATTCATCCAAATTTTCGCCAAATTTTAATCGGCGTTCGAGCATTTCTGACAAAATTACACCGTAGTTAGTCTCAGTTGGGAAAGCTTTACGTAAAAGTACCTGCCATTCTTGCCAGTCACGCATAATCGACGTTTGACCTTGGTACCATTTTTTTGCGTTACCTACAAGTTTTGGTAATGCATAGTGCATTATATGAGATTCGTCCCACTGATATATCTTTGCGCATTCGTTTACCTTAGCTAACCATAAATCGATTCGATGATTTTTAACAGAAGGATCGAATTCAGGAATCATATTGTTTACGTGCGTATTAATTGATGATGAAAAACCAGGCTTTATAAAAGATTGTAAGAACTGAGCAAAGTCTGTATAGTTTAACAAAAAGTTTGGTGTAGTACTAACATTACACTGACCTGATGTACGACTGTGTAGCTCCTGCGCTTGATGTCCTGCTTCCGCAGCAGCAGTACCAGTGGCAGAGAAAGGCGCCTCATCTGTAGTCGTTCCAGGTCGGCAGTCTGGCAGCTGACTACCCGCATTGCCACTGATATGACACGCAGGCGCCGCATCGTCGCTCGCCTGCTCCGGTGGTAGTTGGGGTACATCTCGTCCGGTCGCAGAAGTTCTTGATCGTACTATTTCTCTTCTTTCGCCGTCAGTACAAGCTCGTCCGGTCGCAGATATATCGCCGCATAACTCCGGTGTAACAGCAGAACGCCTGCTTGAGCTGCGCTGATTACGAGATCGGTAAGAAATCGAACGATCTCGTCTTTTTCTTCTTGGGCTTCTCTCTCTCGTGGCAGAACCGTCGGTTGATTCACTCGTCGAATCGTCACGTCGTCTTCTTCGTTTGTCGGAATTGCGATGTGAGTGTTTGGATCGCTTTCGGCGACCCATTTTATCAATTTTAATGGGTATTTTACCACTTCTGATATAAGTAAAACCAACAGAGGTGACTTAATTTATATATTTTTAAAATATGTTGCCACTTTGGCGGTAGGAATAAGAATGAATCCATGGTCGCAGTGCACTGAGGTGAACGAACACAATACGTTCGTTCACATACATTCACATCTTCAATTTCATTCATTCATACTACTATACTTACACAGATAATTAATAAAAGAAACTAACACAGATATTTAATAAAGAAACTAACACAGATAATTAATAAAAGGAACTAACACAGATAATTAATAAAAGGAACTAACACAGATAATTTAAGAATATTGTAAGTGACCGTGTAATATCAATGACATCTAACAAATAAAACAGCAATTTCATTCTTTAACCCCTATTATTTCATCCATCAATTATTCCTATGAATCATATATTTTCGTTTTATAAAAAAGGTCCCACAAAACTGAGTAATGCTGACTGGTTGACTTATCAATTGATTCGTTGTAGCCATTGACATATTAATAGTTTGGTTGTAGCATATAAACAAAGCGTTAATTAATAAAAACTTCATTATAATAAAAAACACTTGTTCTACAAATTTATTGCTTTCGAAAAAATATTTGCATACGATAATTCCCCGCAGTGTATTCAAGTAATCGAGTTACTAGTGTACTGCTAACGAGGCGGTTCGTTTTGCTCATAGCAAATTGCAAATAAAATGACACTTTGAATATTAAATAGGCTTTTTATGCGACTATTGGATTAATCGGCTATTGTGATTGCTTTATTTGGCAGTGGTTTGTGGATAATAATTTAATAGTCCAGTCTGTTTAGCCTAACAATGGGTTAACTCCGAATTGAGCAGTGCCAATAAATTAACCCCTGTGGGCCTGACATTCAAACCTTCTTTGAGGCCCGCGGCTACCCGGGTAGCGACGGAGCTATAATGACAGCTGTCATTATTTGCCTGACGGTTGCCAGGGGACCCCTCGGGGCTGTGAAACTTTAATAGAAAAGATGGATGGACGGTAGGCGCCCAAGGTGATAGAATTTTGACCCTACACCGGAAAGCGCAGTGTCGAAGCATCAAACGTGTCGCAGAGAGCCGCTGATCACAGGTGGCTCATGATCGATGTGTTTGGAAGTCCTTAAAAAGGTTTATGTCCAGGAGTGGGCATAAACCTTTCCATCGGCTGATACTTATTTCTGCCGCCAAGCAGTTTTTTGGTTCCTGTCTAAAGGATATACCGTCCAGTGTCACAGGCACAAGAGGCCAAACGCGCCTCAGGTTGATGGACTTAAAACGGGTCTTTTTAGGACATGCATGCTCTGTGTAGGTTTTTAACTTACCATGGAGTGAGCCATCTACTTTATTTGTCAATTATTATTGCTATAAATAAACTAAAAACCCATATAAACATTGAGAATCTATAATGGCTTTCAGATCTTTGCAATGCGTATCACACACGAAAACCAAACGTCAAGGTGGTATCGCCTATCTAAAAGAAACAGATTGCTTTGTTAGGTCTAACTAGTCATCTTCGCATCTCGAGGTTGTGAATTCAAGAGCTGGGTCCAGCTCGGAAATAAGGTTTTCTTTCTTTCATGAAATTTTAGAATCCAACTCGGTTGGGCAGCGTTCGGGAAACTGCGTGACATCTTTTCGTCCAAAATTCCTCAGTGCCTGAAGACGAAGGTCTTCGAACAGTGCGTGTTGCCAGTGATGACATACGGATCCGAGACTTGGTCGCTAACTGCGGGCTTCATAAGAAGGCTCAGAGTCACTCAGCGGGCGATGGAAAGAGCAAGAGCAGAGCAAGACACTGTAGGGGAGTGACGTCGCGGACGTAAACAGTAGTAGATATGTGTGACATACTTTTTTGATTTAAAATTATTTAAACTGAGTTTTTTCACGAAATAAACTATAGCTAAGTTGGAAAACGTGTTATTCTGTTCGGATTGACAATTCGTATAGTGATTTAATCTGTTTAAAAGTGTATTATCGTGAAAAATATTGCCCATTTCTTATTGTATTGTTATTACAACCTACCCGCACGAGGTACTAAGTTGCGATAAGTTAATCTTAAACTAAAATCCTTATATTCTGGGGCTTTTATTGAAAATAATATAAATATAAGTCATTTGGTGACTTACTTGGATATATCTTTAATTAAAGCATCGTACGTCAATAATTATGGTCGTCAAGTGCGTGGTTTGTGGGAAATTCATTAACCCGGTGGATGGTATTAAGTGTACCAAATGTGCTGGGCTATTTCATCAAGTATGCTTAAAATTAAGCCCTGGACATCAGGTTTCGAGCAAATGGCGGTGCCGTGAATGTAAGGGAAATAAAATTGACAATAACGGTCCATCTACGAGTAAATGTCCCATCAAGCAAAGCGACACAGCGGCAGCGACCGAAAGCGATAAACACTATGATGACAGCAGTGAAGGTTCAAGTCCGGTAGTTCATGTGTCCAGTAATATGGCAGAAGAGATACGCCAGGTAATTCGTGCTGAAATGGCATCTTTCAGAGAAGACTTAGCACGGATTTGCTCAACGGTTTCAGACATTAATCGTCGGACTAATGCTATTGAGACAAGGTTATCTGCCCTTGAGGAACAGGTGGCTGCCCGTGGGGTTGAAGAGGAGACCAGGATGTCCGCCTTGGAAAAGGGTTTGTCTATCCGTGGGGTGCAAGAGGAAAACGGCAACTTAAATAACATTATTTCCCAATTGCAAACCCAACTGAATGACCGGGAGCAGGAGTACTTCCTCTGTGATGTAGAAATATCTGGCCTGCAGGAAAGGACTGGCGAAAATCTTACTCATGTGGTTTGCCTTATAGGAAAGAAACTAGGCGTGGATATCGGAGATGGAGATGTGGTCTCGGCCGTGAGATCGGGTCCGCGATCGTCGGCAGTAGAAGGAGGCAGTCAGCCGCGGTCTCGTATGGTCATTGTCAGACTCATCAGGCGAGCACTGCGCGACGAATTACTACGAGCTGCCCGCGTTCGTAGAGGAGCCGATACCTCCGGCATCGTTGACGGTCCCGCGAAGCGATTTTATATTAATGAGCACCTTACACAGACAAACAAGCAGCTGTTCTACAGAGCCCGTGAGGAAGGTCGAAATAGAGGCTGGCGATATGTTTGGACGAGTGGAGGTCGGATATATATTCGACGTGCTACTGATGCCCCGGCACATCGAATTCGTTCCGATATAGATATTAAAAAGTTTTTTACGGATACAAGAGTTTGAATGTCATTTATGAACTTGTTTTGATAATTATCTTTTCTATAACATTTGTTAGTTTAAGTAGTATAGGTTTCATCTTCATTTTATTAAGAAATTTTTGTAGATTCCGTAAGCATTTTGTAGGTAGGGAAATGTTGCATTTTATAATTTATAAGTTGGGTGTCATTACTGTAAATGTAATGATATATCGTGCACTTCAGATACTCGTATGTTTTCTCATTATATGTTTACCCTTCACGCATAGAAATTTGTTGTTATGGCTGCGCGAGGGGAAGAGGGGCGCGCGCCCGCCGTTCGAAATATATTATCACATTGTATTAATAGGTTTAAGTTTTTTATTGGTTCTTTATGTGCGTTGTGTTTTTTAGTTCTGGGTAATTTTAAGTCTAAATATTTAGGATACTTCGAGTGCTTGTATTGTTGTAATGTTGCTTCAGGTCCAGTATTTTATTCATTTACTAAATTTAATTATTTCACTAATTATATTTTTGTAAATTTGAGTTTTTATCTAATCACACATTTGTTGATTGTTATGGATAATAGTAAGAAGGCAGCTATAATTTATATTTACAGACTACTTTTATATGTTTATATTATACGATAACAAATTATTAAAAATTGGTTTTCTCAACGCGGGGTCTTTAGGCACTAAGCACGACGAATTTCTAGTTGCAATGGATCTAATCCAGGTTGATATCATGGCGATTAATGAAACCTGGCTTCGTCCTGGCGAGGAAGGGCGAGCACCATCGGTTCCAAACTATAGGTTTTTGCATAACCCTCGTCCAGATACTGTTCGACGCGGCCGCGGTGGGGGTGTCGGTTTTTTCATTAAAAAGGGACTTAATTTTAGATCATGTTCATTTCCTCGGCACGAGACCGTTGAACAAATATGGTTAGGTCTCTCATGTAATACTATGAAAATTGCCGTGGGCACTGCCTATAGACCACCCTGGTTGAATATTGACCTTTTCTTGGATGTTCTCACAGATACAATTCAAGCCTTATCAGTATATGATCATATTATTTTATTAGGAGATTTTAATGTTAATTTGCTAAGCATAAATGACAGTAAAAGTATTAAACTCTTAGATTTTTTTAATTACTTACAATTGAAGCAGTTAATAACGTCCCCAACACATTTTACAGATTCTAGTGAAACGCTTATTGATATTATTTGTACAGATCTTCCAGTTAAAAGTGTTAAAGTAACACCAATTGCATCCCTAAGCAGTCATGCTGTTTTAGACTGTGTTTTGAGTGTGAAAAAGGATAAAATTAAGTCAAAGGCGGTTGTTTATAGGTCTCTGAAGAGTGTAAACATGGTTACTTTTGATAAAGATCTCGATGCAATACCTTGGGATGATATTTCGTCTCTGTCCTGCGTAAATGATATGGTATCCGGTTTCAATAAATATGTCATTGATTTATTTGATAAACATGCACCTATAAAAACTAAAGTTTTCAAAGACATATACAGCCCGTGGATTACTACTAATGTAAAATTAATGATGAAATTGCGGGATGATGCGCATGTACGGTGGCGGAACGTCAAATCAGATGTAAATAAAGAAACTTATAAGCAATACAAGCATCTAGTTATTGAAGCTATATATAACGAAAAACGCGCTTTTTTCCAACACGGTATTAACAGTAAAATTAAATACCCAAAGGTTTTGTGGAAAAATTTAAAAAGCACAGTTTTGCCTAAAAAGAATGACCAATTACCGCCGCATTTCAATGATGCAGATGCAATAAATTCTCACTTCCTTAATATACCAGGTTCTTGCCATATCTCTCTATCTCAGTTAACTTATTACGAGTTTAACAAGTTGTTTGAGGACACCTTTGGTCTTAACATAGTGTCTGATACCGAAATATATAATATTCTGACACGGTTACATTCAAATGCTGAAGGAACAGACAAAATTACTTTAGATATGATTTTTATGACGTTACCGCAAAGTTTAGATTGCATTCGCTCCATTGTTAACTTATCAATTACTTCATCTGTTTTCCCGTATGACTGGAAAGTGGCTCTAATTCGCCCTCTCTCCAAAATTTCTAACCCTCTCACGTTAAAGGATCTACGGCCTATAAGTATTTTGCCTTGCTTATCGAAAGTGTTAGAAAAAGTAGTGTACTCACAGGTTTCGAAGTATATTGAAAAGCAATTAATTTTGCCTGACTATCAGTCAGGCTTTAGGCCTCCAAAGCGCTGAAGAAATTTAATTGCACATTTCTCTGGGCATTTGACAGTATCAATACAACGCTTTTACTGTCCAAGTTATTATTGAACGAACAAAGAACACAATATGTTCAAATTGATATTTTATCGCCTTGCGTCTAAGTCGGTTAAAAAGGTTTAATTTGCTCATAGCAAATTGCAAATAAAATGACACTTTGAATATTAAATAGGCTTTTTATGCGACTATTGGATTAATCGGCTATTGTGATTGCTTTATTTGGCAGTGGTTTGTGGATAATAATTTAATAGTCCAGTCTGTTTAGCCTAACAATGGGTTAACTCCGAATTGAGCAGTGCCAATAAATTAACCCCTGTGGGCCTGACATTCAAACCTTCTTTGAGGCCCGCGGCTACCCGGGTAGCGACGGAGCTATAATGACAGCTGTCATTATTTGCCTGACGGTTGCCAGGGGACCCCTCGGGGCTGTGAAACTTTAATAGAAAAGATGGATGGACGGTAGGCGCCCAAGGTGATAGAATTTTGACCCTACACCGGAAAGCGCAGTGTCGAAGCATCAAACGTGTCGCAGAGAGCCGCTGATCACAGGTGGCTCATGATCGATGTGTTTGGAAGTCCTTAAAAAGGTTTATGTCCAGGAGTGGGCATAAACCTTTCCATCGGCTGATACTTATTTCTGCCGCCAAGCAGTTTTTTGGTTCCTGTCTAAAGGATATACCGTCCAGTGTCACAGGCACAAGAGGCCAAACGCGCCTCAGGTTGATGGACTTAAAACGGGTCTTTTTAGGACATGCATGCTCTGTGTAGGTTTTTAACTTACCATGGAGTGAGCCATCTACTTTATTTGTCAATTATTATTGCTATAAATAAACTAAAAACCCATATAAACATTGAGAATCTATAATGGCTTTCAGATCTTTGCAATGCGTATCACACACGAAAACCAAACGTCAAGGTGGTATCGCCTATCTAAAAGAAACAGATTGCTTTGTTAGGTCTAACTAGTCATCTTCGCATCTCGAGGTTGTGAATTCAAGAGCTGGGTCCAGCTCGGAAATAAGGTTTTCTTTCTTTCATGAAATTTTAGAATCCAACTCGGTTGGGCAGCGTTCGGGAAACTGCGTGACATCTTTTCGTCCAAAATTCCTCAGTGCCTGAAGACGAAGGTCTTCGAACAGTGCGTGTTGCCAGTGATGACATACGGATCCGAGACTTGGTCGCTAACTGCGGGCTTCATAAGAAGGCTCAGAGTCACTCAGCGGGCGATGGAAAGAGCAAGAGCAGAGCAAGACACTGTAGGGGAGTGACGTCGCGGACGTAAACAGTAGTAGATATGTGTGACATACTTTTTTGATTTAAAATTATTTAAACTGAGTTTTTTCACGAAATAAACTATAGCTAAGTTGGAAAACGTGTTATTCTGTTCGGATTGACAATTCGTATAGTGATTTAATCTGTTTAAAAGTGTATTATCGTGAAAAATATTGCCCATTTCTTATTGTATTGTTATTACAACCTACCCGCACGAGGTACTAAGTTGCGATAAGTTAATCTTAAACTAAAATCCTTATATTCTGGGGCTTTTATTGAAAATAATATAAATATAAGTCATTTGGTGACTTACTTGGATATATCTTTAATTAAAGCATCGTACGTCAATAATTATGGTCGTCAAGTGCGTGGTTTGTGGGAAATTCATTAACCCGGTGGATGGTATTAAGTGTACCAAATGTGCTGGGCTATTTCATCAAGTATGCTTAAAATTAAGCCCTGGACATCAGGTTTCGAGCAAATGGCGGTGCCGTGAATGTAAGGGAAATAAAATTGACAATAACGGTCCATCTACGAGTAAATGTCCCATCAAGCAAAGCGACACAGCGGCAGCGACCGAAAGCGATAAACACTATGATGACAGCAGTGAAGGTTCAAGTCCGGTAGTTCATGTGTCCAGTAATATGGCAGAAGAGATACGCCAGGTAATTCGTGCTGAAATGGCATCTTTCAGAGAAGACTTAGCACGGATTTGCTCAACGGTTTCAGACATTAATCGTCGGACTAATGCTATTGAGACAAGGTTATCTGCCCTTGAGGAACAGGTGGCTGCCCGTGGGGTTGAAGAGGAGACCAGGATGTCCGCCTTGGAAAAGGGTTTGTCTATCCGTGGGGTGCAAGAGGAAAACGGCAACTTAAATAACATTATTTCCCAATTGCAAACCCAACTGAATGACCGGGAGCAGGAGTACTTCCTCTGTGATGTAGAAATATCTGGCCTGCAGGAAAGGACTGGCGAAAATCTTACTCATGTGGTTTGCCTTATAGGAAAGAAACTAGGCGTGGATATCGGAGATGGAGATGTGGTCTCGGCCGTGAGATCGGGTCCGCGATCGTCGGCAGTAGAAGGAGGCAGTCAGCCGCGGTCTCGTATGGTCATTGTCAGACTCATCAGGCGAGCACTGCGCGACGAATTACTACGAGCTGCCCGCGTTCGTAGAGGAGCCGATACCTCCGGCATCGTTGACGGTCCCGCGAAGCGATTTTATATTAATGAGCACCTTACACAGACAAACAAGCAGCTGTTCTACAGAGCCCGTGAGGAAGGTCGAAATAGAGGCTGGCGATATGTTTGGACGAGTGGAGGTCGGATATATATTCGACGTGCTACTGATGCCCCGGCACATCGAATTCGTTCCGATATAGATATTAAAAAGTTTTTTACGGATACAAGAGTTTGAATGTCATTTATGAACTTGTTTTGATAATTATCTTTTCTATAACATTTGTTAGTTTAAGTAGTATAGGTTTCATCTTCATTTTATTAAGAAATTTTTGTAGATTCCGTAAGCATTTTGTAGGTAGGGAAATGTTGCATTTTATAATTTATAAGTTGGGTGTCATTACTGTAAATGTAATGATATATCGTGCACTTCAGATACTCGTATGTTTTCTCATTATATGTTTACCCTTCACGCATAGAAATTTGTTGTTATGGCTGCGCGAGGGGGAAGAGGGGCGCGCGCCCGCCGTTCGAAATATATTATCACATTGTATTAATAGGTTTAAGTTTTTTATTGGTTCTTTATGTGCGTTGTGTTTTTTAGTTCTGGGTAATTTTAAGTCTAAATATTTAGGATACTTCGAGTGCTTGTATTGTTGTAATGTTGCTTCAGGTCCAGTATTTTATTCATTTACTAAATTTAATTATTTCACTAATTATATTTTTGTAAATTTGAGTTTTTATCTAATCACACATTTGTTGATTGTTATGGATAATAGTAAGAAGGCAGCTATAATTTATATTTACAGACTACTTTTATATGTTTATATTATACGATAACAAATTATTAAAAATTGGTTTTCTCAACGCGGGGTCTTTAGGCACTAAGCACGACGAATTTCTAGTTGCAATGGATCTAATCCAGGTTGATATCATGGCGATTAATGAAACCTGGCTTCGTCCTGGCGAGGAAGGGCGAGCACCATCGGTTCCAAACTATAGGTTTTTGCATAACCCTCGTCCAGATACTGTTCGACGCGGCCGCGGTGGGGGTGTCGGTTTTTTCATTAAAAAGGGACTTAATTTTAGATCATGTTCATTTCCTCGGCACGAGACCGTTGAACAAATATGGTTAGGTCTCTCATGTAATACTATGAAAATTGCCGTGGGCACTGCCTATAGACCACCCTGGTTGAATATTGACCTTTTCTTGGATGTTCTCACAGATACAATTCAAGCCTTATCAGTATATGATCATATTATTTTATTAGGAGATTTTAATGTTAATTTGCTAAGCATAAATGACAGTAAAAGTATTAAACTCTTAGATTTTTTTAATTACTTACAATTGAAGCAGTTAATAACGTCCCCAACACATTTTACAGATTCTAGTGAAACGCTTATTGATATTATTTGTACAGATCTTCCAGTTAAAAGTGTTAAAGTAACACCAATTGCATCCCTAAGCAGTCATGCTGTTTTAGACTGTGTTTTGAGTGTGAAAAAGGATAAAATTAAGTCAAAGGCGGTTGTTTATAGGTCTCTGAAGAGTGTAAACATGGTTACTTTTGATAAAGATCTCGATGCAATACCTTGGGATGATATTTCGTCTCTGTCCTGCGTAAATGATATGGTATCCGGTTTCAATAAATATGTCATTGATTTATTTGATAAACATGCACCTATAAAAACTAAAGTTTTCAAAGACATATACAGCCCGTGGATTACTACTAATGTAAAATTAATGATGAAATTGCGGGATGATGCGCATGTACGGTGGCGGAACGTCAAATCAGATGTAAATAAAGAAACTTATAAGCAATACAAGCATCTAGTTATTGAAGCTATATATAACGAAAAACGCGCTTTTTTCCAACACGGTATTAACAGTAAAATTAAATACCCAAAGGTTTTGTGGAAAAATTTAAAAAGCACAGTTTTGCCTAAAAAGAATGACCAATTACCGCCGCATTTCAATGATGCAGATGCAATAAATTCTCACTTCCTTAATATACCAGGTTCTTGCCATATCTCTCTATCTCAGTTAACTTATTACGAGTTTAACAAGTTGTTTGAGGACACCTTTGGTCTTAACATAGTGTCTGATACCGAAATATATAATATTCTGACACGGTTACATTCAAATGCTGAAGGAACAGACAAAATTACTTTAGATATGATTTTTATGACGTTACCGCAAAGTTTAGATTGCATTCGCTCCATTGTTAACTTATCAATTACTTCATCTGTTTTCCCGTATGACTGGAAAGTGGCTCTAATTCGCCCTCTCTCCAAAATTTCTAACCCTCTCACGTTAAAGGATCTACGGCCTATAAGTATTTTGCCTTGCTTATCGAAAGTGTTAGAAAAAGTAGTGTACTCACAGGTTTCGAAGTATATTGAAAAGCAATTAATTTTGCCTGACTATCAGTCAGGCTTTAGGCCTGGTCGAGGGACTGTAACAGCGCTTTTAGACGTTACAGACAATATTCTCAGGGCGCAAGATTTAGGCATGTGCACTCTCTTGGTGCTGCTTGATTTCTCTCGGGCATTTGACAGTATCAATACAACGCTTTTACTGTCCAAGTTGACATACTATGGTTTTAATATTGATACTGTTAAGTGGTTCGAGAGTTATCTCAGTCAAAGAACACAATATGTTCAAATTGATCATGAGGATGGTGGCATATATCGCTCAGCGTCTAAGTCGGTTAACCGTGGCGTTCCCCAAGGTTCAGTATTGGGTCCGCTTTTATTTATTTTATATTCAGCGGATGTTGCTAGTCAAATTTTGCACTGCAAATATCATGCATATGCGGATGACTTGCAATTATATTACAACTTTAAGGCTGAAAACATCCACGAGGCTGTTAGTTGTGTTAATGAAGACTTAAGCCGCATAGTTGCATGGTCTGAACGTAACTGTCTTGTTCTGAATCCATCCAAGTCCAAGTTTATGGTAATGGGTTCTGCTAAGCAGTTGCGCGTAGTTGGTTCAGGTGTTAATGTCAGTATTGGGGGTAACAACATACAGAGAGTTGACAAAGCACGGAATTTGGGATTAATCATGGACGCAGGTTTGAGGTTCGAGGACCATGTATCCGAAGTGGTTCGAAATTGTTTTTACAGACTAAAGATACTCTACAAAGTTCGTCAATATTTATCAGTTGAAGTGCGTTCACACCTGGTAGAGGCTTTAGTACTGTCTAAACTAAACTACGCGGATGTTGTGTTCGGGCCTCGACTGTTGTGCCGAACAAAGCGCCTTATACAGAGAGTGCAGAATGCTTGTGCAAGGTTTTGTTTTGAGATTCCTCCTAGAACCCGTGTTACTCCTATTCTAAATAATCACCGTTTGTTAAAAATGAGGTCTAGGAGGAAGTTGCATCTTGCAGGTCTTCTCTATGGTGTTATCAGTCAAGGCAAGCCTTTGTACTTAATTAATAAGTTAAACTGGTTTGATGACGGGGAAAGGGAACTTCGAAGTTGTCGTAACTTGCTTCGGGTTCCTCTTCACCGTACTGCCGCGTTTAGAGGCTCTTTTACTTACTCCGCCACAAAATGCTGGAATAACATTCCTCCACCTATAAGGAACGTTAAAAGCAAATTTAGTTTTAAAAAGATGCTTAAAAAATATTTATTAATGCAGCAGGTGGAATTCCAGGATGTGGCGGAGTTTTCATTTTTATAGTGGGCCAGTTTATTATCTGTTTATTAATTACAATTAAAATACATATGTATATATATCGATATATTGCTAGATTTTTGCTTGTCTCATTTAAATGTTTAATTAACTTTTATTTTATTACTTTTATATAAAATTTTTTTTTTATTTACAACTTTACTCGTGGTTATCTATATTTGTATTTTGACCTCAGTTAATACTGTGTGTGTGTTTTTTTTTTTTCTAATTATATCGGAATGTGACTGTGTGCTTCCGTGGCGTCACCCTAAACAAGGTACCGGCTGAAAATCAGCGCTGTGTGCTCTTACAATATTTTGTTTTGGCATGCAGCACAATGCTGAGCTGGTACCTTTTTCTGGGTTGTGCCACACAAGACTGGAGTGGTGCTTGATGCCTGTTGGTCTTTTAGTCTTGACTAACCCAGGAGGCATCAAGTGTCACAAAATTGCCAATATTCTTGTTTTGTGTGACACAATTTCTCTGAAATAAACAATTTTTCTTTCTTTCTTTCTTTCTTTCAATGCTCGGAGTATCTCTGCGTGATCGAATCAGAAATGAGGAGATCCGCAGAAGAACCAAAATAACCGACATAGCTCAGCGAGTCGCAGAACTGAAGTGGCAATGGGCGGGGCACGTGGTTCGAACAGCTGATGGACGTTGGGGGCCGAAGGTGCTAGAATGGCGACCCCGCACTGGAAAGCGCAGTGTTGGTCGACCCCCCACCAGGTGGACTGATGACATCAAACGGGTCGCAGGGAGCCGCTGGGCTCATGCGGCTCAGGATCGTTGTGTTTGGAAGTCCCTAAAAAAGGCCTATGTCCAGCAATGGACGTCTATTGGCTGATAATGATGATGATGATGAAATTTACGGTAGAAATTGGCGGTGCTACTCCTCCGTGCTTTGGAGACCGTATTAAGCCATCATCCCCGCCCACTATAATTAATGTTATAGTGATCGTTAGAGTCGAAACAATACTCAACTACCATGGCAACCCGCCAGAGCTGCTTCGTGGGTCTAAGCTCCGTATAAAGAGGAAGAACTGGCCCACATAAATATAAAGAGAACCTACAAATGTATTATTAGATTAAATTAATAATAGTACAGGATTAATTTATACAAGTGCCTCAGTGGATTCTCCTAACTTGCTAATTGATAAAGTTCTGGCATCTAGCGGTTTAGATTTCGCCCGTCTAACTAGGACACTGACAATCGGTACTATCGATAATATAATAATGAAGTTAAGCCGATTTAAATACTAACACCATTTTCCAGCTAAATTGGCGTAACCGGCTTAATTTGACGTAGGCTTCTTCTCAGAACTAAGCTAAGGATTCCTTATAGTATAGATAATATTATTATTTAGTAGATAACTGTCTTGTTGGTCTAGTGGTTAGTCTATGTGGCTTCAATCACGAGGTCACAGGTTCGAATCATGGGTGGCATCACGGAATAATTCTGAGATTTTCAATCTTCTATGAAATGTTCAGAACATTCTAAGCTCGAAGTCGAGAAGTTGATGGCATCCACGTGACTTGTAGTGCACCTTAAGCCGTCCCGATCACTATCATCAACATCGGACAGTAATCGTTAATAAATAAAATATTATCACCCGCCAATCCGCATTGGAGCAGCGTGGTGGGTCTAATGTATTATATAAGGGAGAGGCAAAGGGGAGTTTAGGGTGTCTGGACTTTTTATTAACTATTGACTGTTTTTTGTTCTGTAATGAAGTTAGCCCTTGACTGCTAGTGATAGCAGTCAAGGGCTAACTTCATTACAGACCAACCATCAGGTGTGAACCTGATGGTTAGTTTTTTTTTTTTATCGACTACAAGTTGACCCTTGACTGCTATCACACCTGATGTTAAGTGATGATGCAGTCTAAGATGGAAGCGGGCTAAATTGTTAGGAGTGGGACGAAAATCCACACACCTTTCGGTTTCTACACGACACCGTACCTGAACGCTAAATCGCTTGGCGGTTCGTCTTTGTCGGTAGGTTGGTAACTAGCCACGGCGAATGCCTCCCACCAGCCAGATCTAGACAAATTAAGAAAAACCTCAATCTGCCCCGCCGGGAATCGAACCCAGGACCTCTGTCTTATATATCCACCGCGCATACCACTACGCCACGGAGGTCGTCAAGTGATGATGCAATATAATTAGAATGACTTAACTTGTGAAGATTAGGATGAAATCCATACCCCTTTACTACACGACATCTTACCGGAACGCTAAATCGCTTGGCGATGCGGCTTTGTCGGTAGGGTGGTAACTAGCCACGGCCAAAGCCTCCCACTAGCCAAACCTTGACCAATTTAGAACGAACCTAATGAGCCCAGCCGAGAATAGTAAAAATTAATCGAAGTTAATCATTAATTTGAAAAAAAAAACCTTAATAAATTACAAGCGAATTCATTTAAGCGCTCCTTTTCTAACGTAGAAGCAATCAATGACAAACTCCGAATATCCATTTACAAAAGCAGATTTTCCCAGGGCCAAACGAAACGCCAATCCGTATCCTTTTATTTCTAACGGACATTGAATTCATTCTAGGCTGGAACCAGCCCGAATTGGATGCCAGATTTCGACGCCTTCTATACTTTATCTTTGACTTAATTAAAAAAATGCTTGTTGATTCCATTGATTACTGGTATGGTATACTGGTATGGTATACTGGTATGGTATAATATACTAAAGCCTAACTCGATCGAGAATGCTTGTCAACAAACAAATTAAAAATGGTGGTAGAAATCACTAGTCATTTTACACCTAATTTTTTTAATTAACTAGTTAATGACGAATTCATAACCTTAAATTAGATTAGTAAGCTTAAAATGAATTAATATATTCAATATCTTTTAAATAAGATTTTTTAAAATAAGAAAACATAATTTTAAATTTATTAGGCGTAAAATGTGTTGCATTTTCTACCTTCATTTTAAATTTGTATGTTGACAAGCATTCTCAATCGAGTTTGGCTTTAGTGTAGAAAATAAACGTTTTTTTTTACGTCCGTCCGTCCGACCGCTTTGCGGTGAATAGTGAATAAATGTTTGATATTCATTCACGTTCGACTGCCTCGTTAGTTTAGTGGTTAGCCTATGCGACTTCGATCACGAGGTCCTGGGTTCGATTCCTGGGTCGGGTCACGGAATAATTCTGAGCTTTTTCATTCTTTTATGAAATCTTCATTCTTTCTTACTTCTTACTATTCAAAATTGAAATTCACCATAGCAGTAAACAATGAGTACACAAAACCCCTACATTACAATGTGGGGCTGTTTCAAGGTTGCTGCTTATCCCCAATAGCTTTTAATGTAGTCATCAATATTCTAATAGATAAATTAATTGTTCAAGAAAAGAAATGGGGCTATCGGTTTAAAATTAACAATAAATATACAGAGTCCATCTTAGCTTTTGCAGATGACCTTGCTTTACTGACATGAAACCCAAAACATTGTCAGGAGCTATTGAATGTAGTGGATGAGTTCTGCTCATGGACTGGTGGGCTGAGGGTAAAGCCAAGCAAATGTCACTGTCTATGTCTGGGGAGACGAAATACTAAATTTACATCTTATGATCCGGGTCTCTCTATTAGTGGCCAAAGTGTAACCACCATTGCTGAAGCATTGCCTTTTAAGTTCCTCGGTAGAAAGATTGATTACCTTCCCATCCCTTGAGGTAGTCGTCGATAACTTCATAAATGACCTCAATAAGGTAGACCAACAGCCCATTAACAATATAAAAAAAGCGTGGGTCTATGACAACTATCTCACTTCACGTCTGACTTGGCCATTCCTCGTTTATGATATTGGCAGAACCCATCTGGCAAAACTAGATGCAAATGTCATAAAAACATTGAAATCTTGGTTTGGTCTAGCACTCTCGGCTGACCCTTCAACTCTATTCAGAGATTACAATAATTTTGGGTTAAAACTAAAAAGGCCATCGGAACTCTATAAACACCTCAGGGTTACCAGAACGCACATTTTAGTTAAGTCCCAGGACGAATTAGTTGCATCACTTCCTAAAGACGAGGGTGCCGGAAAACTTGACTCTAGGCTTCAATTTTACAAACAATTTATGGCAGGGGCTCAGGTAAATAGAACCGGGTTGGGTGCAAGACGTAAAAAGGAAGACCAAGACATAATAAAATCTTTTCTTAAACAAGATGAGGACGACAACTACAAAGTGCATGCCATGAACCTAGAAATGCAAAACGAGTGGTTAAACTTAGGCGAGTTCTGCATCCGTCTGGCTCTAAAGTGGCGCGCCTTGCTGTACGATTGGTCTCCTGCCTTATTGAAATTTTATCTTAATGCCTTTCAACTGACTCTCCCAGATCAGAGTAACCTAGTAAGATGGGGAAAAGCCTCGGAAAAATCTTGCTACACCTGTGGTGAGGCAGTGGGCACTGCAAGGCACTTATTGGTAGGATGCAAGGTGCTCCTGGACATGGGTCTCTACTCACGCCGCCACGACAGAGTACTAGAAATCATACGTGAAGCTATAAGCCTTTCAGTAGCTAGGGCTCAAAAAGGGTTGACGACGAATAAAAGACAAACTAACTTCGTTAAAGCAGGCTCAAGTACAAATTTCACCTGCAAGCCTTATTCAATTCTGGGCTCTGCTCCTGATTGGACTATATTAATGGACACGTATGAAAAGCACTATAAAATCCCGGAAGACTTAGCTATTACGACATCTAGACCGGACATATTTCTTTTTTCCAAACAAATCAAACGTATAGTACTTGTTGAGCTTACAGTGCCGTGGGAAACAAACATCCCTAAAGACCATGTATTCAAAGTGAATAAATACTATGACCTTACTAATGAACTAACCAAAAATGGCTATGTGGTTAGTTTATACGCGGTAGAAGAGGGTGCGAGGGGTATACCAGCGAAGTCTCTCTACAACCTGCTAAAAGACCTTGGCCTTACTAGAAGTGCAGTAAGCTCCATATTGGAACGAGTGTCCAAAGCTGCACTAGTAGGGTCCTTCCGAATATGGTTGGGCAGGGAGAATAACTTGAACAGAGGAAGTGAGTGTTGACGCGCGTCACTAAGGGTACCCTTAAACCTACACCCGTGTCACAAGTCTCGGGCTCTGTTCGGAGTTTTTCTCTCAGCCACGCGATGGACCCGGCACCCGCACGGTGAATCCATGGAATGCTAAGATATTCGTCTCATTCCAAGCCCGGAGTCTGGAAGTTGGTGGTGTTACATTCCCGTGCCTCGGTGAGCACGTTAAGCCGTCGGTCCCGGTCACTATCATCAACATCTGATAGTGATCGTTAATAAATCAAACATAAGCCCGCCAACCCGCACTGGAGCAGCGTGGTGGGTGTACGCTCCATATCCCCTCTCTTATAAGGAGGGAGGCCTGGCCCTGTAGTGGTCCGTTAATAGGCTGATAATGATGATGATTATTCATTCAAGTGTAATAATATGTTGAACAGGTTGTGTTGAAACTTTCACTAGGTAGTTATAATCCAACATGGACATTGTCCGTATTAAAAACTGAGATTTTCTGTTACTGAACAAAGTAGAGATTTTCATTAAGATGACTACACCTATTTACCCCCATTTAAGTAAAAAAGTTAAATTTCCGTTGATTTGAAATCTATCCACGAAACTTTACGATGAAATTTCTAGCCTCTTTTTAAGGTTAGGTACCTTTGTTTTAGCACTCAAAGGATTGCTCCGAGCAAATACGTCACTAATGGCGCGTTACATGAATAATACCGTCCAATGTCAGCTCACGTAGCGTCGCCAACCGCCAGACGCTGTACGTAGGGATGTGCTTAGATTATATCGATAAACTACTAATATTTCATCATCAAGTATTAACTTCCCACGTAGAACTACGCAACAACTCGTAGTACTGAACAAATACGTCATATATGGTCAGCTCAAAACAACCAACTTCTTTAAGTACGGATGTTTTTAATTTATATTGATAAATTTCTAATATATATCTCATTTTTTAATATCTCTTATTTTTAACTGCTGTCAACTTGTCAGCAATTAAAAATGATGAAAGAAGAAACGACGAAAAGAGAGGCCTGGCCTTGACTTTTATTGATACTGATTTTAATTTGGTCAAATTAAAAATAAAGGAAAAAATACAAACTAAAAATAAATAAGCTAAGAAGACTGACCAAATTAAGTACGGTTTACTTACCGCAATAGCGTATAACTCTATATAGCATCTTACCGGATAAGTAAATCAAGTTACAATAAATCGCTTGGTACCTTGTTCCCAATAGGAGGTTGACTGCTAGCTAGTACATCTGGCAAAATAACGCTGGTTTATCTAATGCACTTGTTGATATAAAGTATGAGTATTATGTTATTGGAAGTATTTCAGGAAGAATGTTTTAATTCAGTGAAGGTATAAAAGTCTTTGAGTGTATGAATCAAAGGACATTAACAAAACAGAAACGCATTCTTAAATTATTTAGAGTGATACTGTGATACTGATAGTGAGGGGTAGTGTGTGATATCGAAAGCCTTTTACCGAAAAATCATTGCTAAGCAAACGCTCACATAGGATAATGTATAAACATATTTCTGCTTTGTCAACGCTCCTTCAGTTTGAAAACTAACCTTGTTCTTGTAAATAGCCTATCAAACTATCAACTAGATATTAGAGAGAGAGAGAAAAAAAAAGCTTCCTATACTAAAGCCAAACTGGATTGAGAATGCTTGTCAACAAAAACATTTAAAATGAAGGTAGAAAATGCAACACATTTTATGCCTTATAAATTAAAAATTATGTTTTGTTTTTTAATAAAATCAGTTTTAAAAGATATTGAATATATTAATTACTTTTAAGCTTACTAATCTAATTTATTGTCATGAATTCGTCATTAACTAGTTAATTAAAAAAAATGGTGTAAAATGACTCGTGATTTCTACCTTCATTTTTAATTTGTTTGTTGACGAGCATTCTCAATCGAGTTTGGCTTTAGTATAGATAGAATTCTGACAGAAATATGTGGACAACAATTTACTTAAATCTTCAAGTTGTCAAACCATTTTGTTTATATTAATATGGATATTTTTAATTTAAAATAATTATTTTATGCACAGAATTATGTTAACAAAATTGAAATGAATCGGTACGTTTCCGGGTGTTATACCATTTACCTAACACATTGTATAATAAGGAATCTTTCTAACCAAATTTACGTTATTTTACTCTATCACAAAACGTTAATGACATAATGTCATTGACTATTTTGACAATGACATATATTGTCAAAACAGACAAACCAAGATAGCGAGAACTGCGTAATTATGATCACGAGTTATTTGGATGTTTTAAAAAAGGTCCGGACAAAAATTAGTAAAACATGTGAAATTTATGGTTTACCAATTCTGAGATAAATAAATGTATATTTACCACACAATTAGTAACAGAATAAAAAAGACAGTAACAAGATAACTTCATAATTCTTCTTTTTATTTCGCTACTGAATGTTAAAAGTCATTTTGCCTCCATCCATATTTAAGAGCGTTTAACGGCCACCAAGTTTGAACGACGCAGTAAACTCTCATTTAATTTCCCTTGAGCTGACACCCTGTTTATGACGTCATAAAATATCATACGTAATAGTTAACTTTCATAAAATTATTATGAAATGTGCCATAGGTCACAATACAGCCAATATAAAAGATGTATATTTAATAGATAATGATGTTAATTGGCAATATTCTGGCGTGTTTTAAGTACGTACAACTTTGTTTTATTTCCTTTATTCTTCATTAAGTTAATGAAAAATATGTACAACGTATTCTATTATTTTAAAATATTATTTGCTAAAGGTCTGGAATGCTATTCCGAGGTTTTTCTTATTTCTATAACTTGGTTATCTTTAAAACAAGAGCGAATAGGCATCTTCTAAGCAAGCGCGTCCCACCATAGACCACATCTACACTTACCATCAGATGAGATAGTGGTTGAGCGCGAGCTTATTTCTTTAAAAAAAATACTATTTAAAATACAATACAATTTAATGTCTGTGCATTTCTGAGTTTTTTTTTATTTGCTTGTCGTGTGGCTTCTTAACACATTTTTTGACATTTATATGTAAATCCTAAAAAAAAATTTAACTAAAAATAAAACCGACTCAAAACGCACTAAAAAGTAAAAAATAACTGTGTCAATTAGTTCCTTTAATTTACTTAAGCATATCAATGAAGTAGCCAGCCAAGTTTAACACCAGAAGAGCCGAAACTCATGACCCCCCTGGAACCGCCGCTGTGAATTGAAAACCTCCTCCTTTTTTTTCGTCGGTTAAAAATGAGAACATGATGCTTAATACATAATACGTTACTTATTTAGTTATAACCAATATTTTACTATCGACTGTTCGCATCTCTAGCTATCGCAAGACAGCAAGCCACAGATGTTCTGAATTGTCCACAAAACACATTTAATAAGAAACAAATAGTTTTAAAATAAACGACATTTTTTTAACTGTTAACCAGAGCTGAATATGCTGTCAAAGATCCATTTTGTTTTTACAAAAATCTCTCGTAGGATTGGGTGTACTCTTCTACAACAAGATGCCCAATTCAGTTTTAGATCTGCCATTGCATAAGTTTAACCCGTGAGAAGGCGCGCCTAATTTTCTTACACGAGTAGGCGCGCGCGAGCAAATTGCTCACACTATCATAAATGTTTATGTTTTTAGTGTTTCTATATTTATTGGCTTATAATGTATTTAAATAAATAACACAAGGTTTAGTTAGTAAGAAAACAAGTATTTTAATCAAAACTATTAAACATAATAGCAACTTCTAACGCAAATAACAAAACAACCTAGTATGAATTAAACTTTTAGGCACGTTTAATAAAAATCACAATAAAAACTGTAACATAACAAAAACTAAAAAGTGTTATTCACCCATTACATCTACACTAATGTGCCTCTCGAAACACACTGAACACATGTATTTTACATGTTCGATGCAAAGTAATTGCTTGCTCGAAGTACATGGTTTTTTTGACCTTCTATTTTTACGTCTATATTGCACAAAATCTATTTGGTCCTGGCTTCGTATCAGCTTCGTGAGGACTACAGATGACAGAACTATCGCTTTGTATGGTGTCAACACGATATTGTTCCCCATTTTCAAGATCTGCATCCAATTCATCACCAGAATCCTCTTCCAACCACAAACAAATTTGTGCTTGCATTCGATCGTCCATTTTGTATCTGTAGTGTAGCTAGAAGAAAAATTAAAATAATAACATTATTACTAAAAGTTTTTACATGATAATCAACTAATACAAATTAAACAAATGAAATAATATGGCAGAAATAACAATCTAATTTTTTTAAACCACAAAAATAAATACTTACACGGATGGGCGCGTGATGAGCAAATTGCCGCATGTTGGTACACGGCCTCCACAAAAGCCTTGCTGCGCGGTTGCAACGCCACTGAGCGGACCGATAATTGCGTCAGGGGAGAGGGGGTGAATATTTAGGAAGGTACTTAGGTGCTCGAATTAGTGTGGCAAGGGAAAGACTAAAAATTTTTGAATTAAACTTTTCTGTGAGCAAATTGCTCATAGCGCGCCTTCTCACGGGTTAAACAATGTATTAAAACTCACTGAGTCAGGGTTATTATGCTATCGATGAATTTTTAAATGACAAAGATGTTCAAAGGCAATTGGATAGGTTTTCAACTTCACACAGGAAGTAAAATAAATAACTTTATGTAACAACACACTTAATATTGTAAAATTGATAATATTATAAAAAGAGCAACTGTTGAGTTTCTTGCCGGCTCTTCTCAACAGGGCCTGCCTTCCGAGCCGGTGGTAGAGTCACTACAAATAGTCCAATTTGACGTCTCAAAAGTGCTTGTAATAAGCCTACTTGAAATAAACGATTTTGAATTTGAATTTGAATTTGAATTTTTGTAGTGGAGAATTTCTCAAATTACCTCCGCACCACGGGGAGACACGGAGGCTTGTTGAACTCTTACTGCCTAAAACCCAACGAATGACGACGTCCATCCGATCAACGTCCATCGACCATTTGACGGCCTCCGTGGCGCAGCGGTATGCGCGGTGGATTTATAAAACGGAGGCTACAAGTTCGGTTCCTGGCAGGGCCGATTGAGATTTTCTGTTTCATCTTAAATTGCATCACCACTTACCACCTGATGTGATTGCAGCTAAGAATTAACCTGTAATTAATAAAAAAAAGCTGAGCCATGGTCATCTCGTATTAGAGCAACGTTCTACGCTCAAAGAGAGAGAGAGAGAAAAACTTTACAAGATACACATCTATTCAAATCATATACTTACTGCGTGTACATACCTATACAAGATATCAATACAAAGCTGTAAGGAACATGTTTCCTGTCTTCTTGCGAATGTAAGAGTCAGAAATTTTCGCAAACAATGTTGCAGACGGGCGTTTTTAAACCGACTTTAAAAATAACATTTTATAATCGTATTTATTTATTTTTTTTAATTATCACCCAAAATTTACCGGCCCATACGGGGCTAGGCCTTACTTATAGAAAATTGGATAAAAAATATAATAAAACAATTTTAACTGCCATGAAAACCATTTTAAAGTAATATAACCACTAGTCTCAACATTAGGGAACCTGTATCGTGGAGACCTTAGTCGATTAACAATTGTAAGGTATCTAGGCGTTTAACTATTGCGACGATATGCTGCTGAGACCAACAATGCCGCTCCAATACTAGTTGGCGAGTTTGCTGAGAATAAAAGTTTTTGTGAAGTTCTGGAGTATTCAGTAAATGGTGATCATTATCGTCATACCAATTAAGCAAGTCCACAGCTGGACATAGACTTTTTGAAGGGACTTTCAAGAAGTACGGCCTTGAGCCGCCTGTGTCCAATAACTCCCCAATGCCCCGCCAATTGCCACTTCAGCTTTGCAACTATAGTCAACAAATGTCCGTAACTTTGGTTTGTCTGTGAATTTCAACATACAGAGCTCACTTCATTCTTCGGTGAGGGTGGTTCAAAGCCTTCTTATGGGGTTCATAAGTAGCAACCAAATCTTGGATATATTCGTCATATTAATGACAATATCTATGAAATACTGTCACAAATGTTTTAAACAATTGAATAAGTATTAAAAAGCCCGTCTACTCTAACCATGTAAAGCGCCCAAGTCCCAGTAAGTGTAGTATAAAAAATTCATACGGCGAAATATGGAAAAATCTTGTCGGGGGTCGTTTTGAAACGAATGCAAAATTCAAGGCTTTAAGTTATTTATACGCTGCTGGGATTCGGGCGAAATTAGATTTTACGAACATTTGGACCTAAAGGCTTACAAGCTAATGGATCTTACGTATGATCTAGTTTTAGCGGCTCAACGGCTTAGTCCGCAGTGTTTCACTGAGGTTGAAATAAGCCACTTATACCTCGGAAAAGGAAAATACTTTTCACATACGCTTTTTATATTTTCAACTGCATGCTTTGCTTTTGCATAGTTTTTATAAAGAAAAAAAGAAAGTAAAGAAAATTAACTAACTTATAACATTCAAGTATTAGAAAAAATTGATACCATAATTACACCCACGTGTTAGTTAAAAATACAATCAAAAACTGAGTTAATTTTAAATAACGTGAAATAAATAGTATTAGAAAAACTACTTACTTTTTATAGCAATTCACTGAATTAACTTAAAATAAACCCTTTGATTTTGCTAATCACTAATTAACATATATATATATATATATATATATATATATATATATATATATATATATATATATATATATATATATATTTTATCACGTCACTTCCATAAGTCAAAGATGGCGCATAACGGAAAAATGTGACGCGTAACGAAAAAATGTTACACTAAATTTACTCCAACCCCGATAAAGAAGTTTCACTTCAAAAAAGAAAGTAAAGAAAATTTATTAAAACATGAACAACTTCAACAGACACAATCACTTACAATAAGTCTACTATCTGTGTAGTAGTAGTACTGTGTAAAAATCACAATTCTAAGCTAACGCGATCAAAATACCTATACAGCCGTTTAAGCCGCATATTTCCGAGAATCAAAACCTAAAGAGTACTTCATGTAACCTCAGACTCTTGAAATTTGGTGCAAAGCAATAAAATGGATTAAGGAAAGATTGCATAAACCATTAATTTTTAGTTACATCATATAATATAAAGTACCTGATTGATATTTTTTTTTGGAAATTATACGTTTTGCTAAAAATTAATAAATCGATTAACCGCCCCTGAAACCCCCTTCACACACAATTTCATGAAAATCCTTGGAGTTTCTAGATTCACACTATATGATCTATTACCTTATGTACATAATATTTGTTACAAATTGGATTTAATGGTTGTTATATATAAGTCCCATGAAAGCAGAAAAATGTTTTCTCCAAAAATCAACAGAAAAGTCCTACAAAAAATCAAAATACAGCAATAAAATATCTATAAAACAAAAATATAAAAACAAAACAAGCAATCTGTGAACACTATTTATTTTCCAAACTGCGTTTACATTCGTAAAATAAAAATGGAGTCGCGAAGAGAAACCTATTTTGGTCATAATATGGAATTTACACCGATACCGCAGCTTTGTGGAAATGATGTTCACTAGATTTTCAACTTTAGTACGAGAAATTTAAAGTATATTTTTGAACGAGCTTTTTGGTAGACTTTAAAGAAGAAAATTTTCTGTTTTGGTATTTCGTTTTGGAATACCTTACTTTAATTTAGAACGACCAAGAAGATTTTAGAACGATCTATCTTGTAAGTTGTATGTAAGCTTAATAATGTTTGCGGTTTGAAAAGTACGTCTACGTTTGACGGATGTCCTGGGATCGATTCCCGGCGGGGCATATTTGGATTTTTCTTCATTTGTCTGGCTGGCGGGAGGCTTTCGCCGTGGCTAGTTACCACCCTACCGACAAAAATGTAGCGCCTAGCGATTTAGCGTTCCGGTATGATGTTGTGTAGAAACCGAAAGGGGTGTGGATTTTCATCCTACTCCGAGCAAGTTAGCCCGCTTCCATCTTAGATGGCATCATCACTTAATATCAGGTGTGATGGCAGTCAACTTGTAGTCGATAAAAAAAAATGTCATCAACAGCCTGTTTTAAATCACTTTGAAATCGCATAATATCTTTGGCCCGTAGGTACCTATATCTATCTATCTATGATAAAGAGGAGAATCAAAGACCCAAGTAAGGGTTTTCGAGTTTCTAGAATGAAAATGTTTAGGATTAAGGATTTTTTTATTGTCCCATCTTCCATAAAGAGAAATGCTGTTGTAGGAGACCATTTTAATAGGCTTATGCAATTAAAATAAATAAGTTCCTTTTATTTTTACGTGAAGTTAGAGATGCTTCTCGGGATTGAAAAAAAAGAATTCGCAATCTCAACCCTGACTGTGATCACACTTGGTGGGAACTGAAGCAAGCAATCTAAGACGGAACCGGGCTAACTTGGTTGGAGTAGAATAATATCCACACCAATTCTGTTGCTACACAACATCGTACCAAAACGCTTAATCGCTTGGCTGTACGTCATCAGCAGTGGTGCGTCAGATCTAGACCAATACAAAAAATCTCAATCGGATCTGCTGGGAATTGAACTCGGAACCTCCGTCTTATAAATTTAGTGCGCATATCACTTCGCCACAGAGAACGTCAAAAAATATGGTACAGTAAACTAATAAAAGAACTTCGAATACCGTTGACCTATTTGCAACAAATGCAGGGCAATTCGAAATCCTTTTACTAGTTATTTGTTAGCCAATATTTGTATCGAATGCAATTGGAAAGGACTTCGCTCGATCTCGACTACAACTTGAACTAAGTACTGCTTATATAACTTCCGCTCTGTAAAGATTTCGCTATTCTTCGGTGAATGTATCGATGTTAAGATATAATATCTTGGTGAAATATTTTTAGGGCATACTTCAAAAGGAAAAGTGGAACCCTTATTGACTTTAATTTCTCTCTATGTCTGTTTTTTGTTTTTATAATAATTTACACTTATAGATAAGTGTAAATTATCATAAAAACAAAAAACCCGACTGAAAAGAAGTCCATAACTTCTAAGCAGTCGGGTTTTTTGTTTTCATAATAATAATTTTATTTGAGACTTTTTAGTTTTAGTATATGGTATAGAAATGACTCGGTACACTTTATGCCATTTTTTGTTAAAACGGCATTATAAACATGATATGATATCTATATTTTTGAAATGGTATAACCTTTCATTTGATACCCATATTGCTAAGTTTATATAGCCTATGTCACTACCACGATTATTACAAATTCAAGTTAAAAGATACCATCATTTACACTGCACATTTTGATATAGAAACCCTCCTGTTGAACTAGAATCATAATATTTTGTAAGGTGTAAAGCTTTTCAAGAAAATTATACTGCAAATTACGACTAATATACACAGTTTTTGAGAATGTAAACTTTTTATAACTTTATTATTTTATACTTTAGTACATACAATATTTCTTTAAAGCTAAGTTTATACTTGAGTATTAAAGTAAGAGTACAGCCAATGTTAAAAAGACCCTTCCTCACTTTACTGTAAAACTAAAACTGTAAGTATAAGATTTTTTTCCTTATAATGGTCTAGTCTATTATGTAGACAAAGACGTACCGCCAAGCGACTTAGCGTTCCGGTACGATGTCGTGTAGAAACCGAAAAGGGTGTGGATTTTTATCCTACTCCTAACAAGTTAGCCCGCTTCCATCTCAGATTGCATCATCACTTAACATCAGGTGAGATAGCAGTCAAGGGCCAACTTATAATCGATAAAAAAAATTAAAAATAAAATGTAGACTAAATTACCAGGTATATCGTAACTATTAATCAATTACTGACTCAACATTCCACATGACTGTAACGAAAGGTCCAAATATTTCAAACGCAATATCATTACACCATCCGGGGCATCGTTTATTCTACCCGCAGTTGTATAAAGCAAGAAATAACAAATTACCGACAACGAGCGCCAGTGGTATTGATAATATCACAATTCAATAACATAGTTTATGGGATTGAACCATCAAGGGGGCGTGTGGCCCCCCGGCACTATGCAATTGATCAAACGGATATTTATTGTTTTAATAGTTTTACAGACGGCTGTATGTGAAATAGCCTTATTATTGAGAATTAAATAAGCTTTGCTTGTCCAGTTCTTGGCCTCGTTAGATATTGGGCTTTAAGTTTTAGGTCATGAAGGGTTGGCTATGAAATATTAAGCTTTTTGACGTGACAACGTCTTATAATTCGATAGAGCCGGCTGCACGCACGAAAAAACATGACGTCATGCGTCGTTACCTCGCTTTGAGGCGTAAGGCTTGAAGTGCAAGCGAGAGCGCGGAAAGACCGACAAAGAAAGCACATCGGCATTTGCGTTCGGCAGCGTTCGACATCCGTCCATTAAATATAATTATTAAATATATTAATTTTAAATTAAAAATTAATATATTTATTATAAATTTAAAATATAAATTTATAAAATCAAAATCAATTATTTTATTAATTTAAATTAATATTTATAAAAATATACTTAAATTAAAAATTTTAATAACCAATTAAATGCTACCATTCCATCAGTATTTTCTTTAGACATTGTCACGTTCAACTATTCTCAGTAAACCGACTTTGCAGACAACCAATTTTTTCTTCTAAAGTATTTTTAATAATTGGTCCGGAGTTGGGAACTTAGTTGTGCTACATCCTTGTGTCATGGAAATGACGGTAAGGCGTCAATTTGTCGCATTAGCAGGTGCTTTCGGAAGGTTAGACGCGGTCGTGTGCCGCTGGGTTTTAGTGGATATTCTGGTTCAACTAGTGAGTCCCACATACCTTTTGGAAAGAACACCACTCCTCTTTCCAGAGGAATGCGTAAATGCATTTTACAGCGTAAAAAAAGGTGCTTTCGGAAGGTAGGTGACAAAAAGAAAAGAGTTTCAAGTAAAATATAGATTTTTAGGAAATAAATTCAAACTAGACATGCATTTTTTTTAATAATCCTTTTATTTTATACAGAAATATATATTTGTAATCAGAAGGCATTCCCCAACATTATATAAGTTTTTCAAAATGAGTTATCGTACGTATTAAAGCTAATCTATTTTAGCTTGGAATATTTTTTTTTATTTAACTAGAAGATAAGTTCGTAATATTGATCAGATAATAGACGTCTGCTGCTGGAATTTGGTCTTCTATAATGACATCTGTGTAGCACAATCTTGAGCCACCGTACAATGTATTGGGTAAATGGAAAAAAAACGGTTATGTATGACCACGTATAACTTTTTACAGAGTTGTCCGATTTTAATAATTCTCTTTAAGCTATTGCATAGCTTTTATCGCGGGTCTTGAGCGTGGAGACCGAATTGAGAAATTCCGCGACGAAAAAACCTAACACCCCCCCACCCTTTTTAGTTTTTTCAGATTGTCTTATTCGCGTCTTTGTTCGTCAACGTCTATACCATGTTGAATACACCGGTTCACGTCCGATCACTGAAGTTAAGCAACATCGGGCACGGTCAGTACTTGGATGGGTGCCCGCCTGGGTAAACACCGCGTGATGTTGGCTTTTTTAAATTTTTATTTATTTTTTATTTTTTTTTATTTATTTATTAAAAAAAAATTAAATTAAAAAAAAGCCAACATCACGCGCTGTTCTCAGGCGGTCACCCATCCAAGTACTGACCGCGCCCGATGTTGCTTAACTTATGTGCAATAGCTTAACCGCGGCAGTCTCCGAGTGCCACACGTCTTTTTTTTTTATTAAAAAGGGCACACTTCCAAGATGGTCCAAGATATCATGTTAGGATCTGATGATAACATCCTGGTAAAATTGAAGAAACTCTTAAATTTAATAGGCACACTTGCAGCGATTTCGGTTTTTGTGTAAGTATCGGTAGCTTTTTGGCTGTCATAGTATATTATACGGTACAAATGCAGTATTAACCGTTAGGGTATTAACCTAAAACCTTGTATATGCTTTCATATTCTTTCGTTTGTCCATTTTGCATAAAAAAAACAAAAAAGCCACTAAATGGATTACCTACAGTTATAACCAGAGGAAGTTGTGAACGCGCTAACTAAGTTTAACATTGTCATTTTTAAAAGTTACATTTTCACGCGGGCGCGGGGGCGAGCTCCACAAACTCATTAATAACAAAGTTTCCGTCGCAAGCAATTTTTAACTATTACTTTAGTTCACTTGACTCGCAGGTTAAATTAAACTGTTAAAAGAACTGGAGAGTTTATAAGCGTAATATTATTTTAGTAGCGGACGCCCGCGACTTTGTCCATCTGAAAACTTAAGAAGTGTCGTAGAACTGTACGACGTTCTTTATTAAACTATATTTTGGCTGGTGTGAGGCGTCGGCCGTGGGAAACCGACAAAGACGGAAGGCCAAGCGACTTAGAGTTCCGGTATGATCTCAAACTCAAACTCAAAATATCTTTATTCAATGAAATGTTTATCATTTCTAGGTTATGAAAAGTAATGATGATAATTAAAGTCGGAAACTTAAGATTAAAGCTACGAAAGTTCCTTACGCGCCCTGGTTGAGAAGAGCCCACAATTAACTCAGCCTGGTTATTATTATTTTTTTTATCACCATCTTACATTATTATTTAAAAACAATAAAACCAAGGACCTGGCTCCTTACAGCAATTCACTCTAACGCCGTTTTATAATTTACACTATAATATGCTTTGTAGAAACCGAAGGGCTGAGGATATTATCCTACTCCTAACAAGAGATTGGGCCCAAATGACCGAGAGGTTGAAAGGGCCATAGGTGGTGGTGGGTTGTCCCCGGTACTCCTAACTAGTTTGTCCGCTTCCATCTTAGATTGCATCATCACTTTCCATCAGGTGTGATTGCAGTAAAGGGAAAACTTGCAGTGACTAAAAAAACTGTATAAACCTCAATCAAATCAAAATTATCAAAGCGAAATTCGTTAACTTCAAGTATGTGTAAGGCTATTTGTTTGTATTGTGATTATTTCTATCAATACAAATAGCCTAACACATACTTGAAGTAAAACTGTCTTCAGATCTGGTGGTAGAGTTGACTCTACCACCAGATCTGAAGACAGGTTTACTCATCACTAGAGGACGCCCTCGGCTTGACCCGTGTAGTTCTCGTTCGCGTGGAAATTTCGGGACAAAAAGTTGCCATTCTCATATGTACCCAAGCTATATTATTGTGAGGTTGCATCAAAATCCATTTAGTACTTTTGCGTGAAAGAGTAACAAATATCTATGCGTACATACAAACTTTTACCTTTATAATGTTAGTAGGGATAGGCAGTAGTAGGGATAGGCAGTAGTAGGGATAGGCAGTAGTAGGGATAGGCAGTAGTAGGGATAGGCAGTAGTAGGGATAGGCAGTAGTAGGGATAGGTAGTAGTAGGGATAGGTAGTAGTAGAGATAGGTAGTAGTAGGGATAGGTAGCAGTAGGGATAGGTAGTGGTAGGAATAGGTAGTAGTAGAGATAGGTATAAGTAGGGATAGGTAGTAATAGGGATAGGTAGTAGTAGGGATAGGTAGTAGTAGGGATGGGTAGTTCTAGATATTAATAAGAAGACATGATTAGTATTGAATATTCATATAGCTTCGTCTCAGAGGAAAACACTGCATTTAGGATCAAATGACGTTCTGCTGGAGTTCAGTAACAGTTGCCATAAAATAAAGTTATAAAAGTGAATTTATAACCTTCCGCGGGGGTGGAGCTGATATTTTTAATATTGCAACACTGTTGATGAGTTTTGTTTAACGATCTATAAAAATTTTGTCAAAGTTCCCGGATATTCGATTACGAACAACAAACTTTAAACTTAATACTGAACAACATTGTATTAATAAACTAACGGATGGCAGCGACTTCGTTCGCGTGGAATTAAAAAAAATTAAATTATGAAAATAAATGTAGCTGAAGTTATTCTTTATAAATTATTATACTCGTTATATAATATAATTATATGTCGTGTAGAAACCAAAAGGGGGTGTGGAGTTTCATCCTACTCCTAACAAGTTAGCCCGCTTCCATCTTAGATTGCATCATCACTTAACATCAGGTGTGATAGCAGTCAAGTGCCAACTTGTAGTTGATAAAAAAAATTATTAGCCCTCAAATATGAATAATTTTCCGCGATATATCCACATTTTTCACTATATTATCTTAGCTACTTTTGGTTACAGTGTGACTTAAGGAAAATGCTCAAAATATCATAAAGGAACTTTGCAAACCCAATCTGATAACAGCAATAATGATAATAAATGTTGTATTTTCGGGCATTGACATACGGGATCCCTCTATGAATTCCCAAAGTGTATCCTTGAAGCCCAGATAGCCGGAAAAGGAGCACCTAGGAGACAATGGAGAAAATTGATTGACGATATAAAGGAGTGAACCAATCATAGCTACACTACTAACTATTTGACACGACCGGAAATATTTTATCCACTTGCCAAACTAAATTTTAAACATGGCACCTGACGATGTTGAATTTTGTTTCATTATCATTGTCAGCCTATTGACGTCCACAATTGGACACAAGCTTCTTTTAAAGGACTGCCAAACGTTTGTAAGTTTGTAAATAAAGTTCTGTCGGGGCTAATATTCAGAACTACTGATCCGATTTTAAAAATTCTTTCACCAGTAGAATGCTAGGTTATCGCTATATTTTATATATTACCCGAATTATCATAGTTTTTGTCGCGCGAGTCGGACCGTGAAATTTATTAAATTTAGCTTTATGCGCTTACGCTGCCTTAGATATTGGATATAATTGAAATCATTGCATGAAAACTTTATGCATCTTAAAAAGTTCTACAAAAACGTCCGCAATAGCATATATCTATCTTTTATAGTTTGGCAGATATATAACTTTTCGTGTTTTAAAAAATCATTTAATTCATATACTTAAGTTTACGTCATTATTTATAGAACTAAAGTTTAATCCTTATCAAAATAAATTATTTAATAATCATAAGGATATTATAGAGATAAGATTTGCCTTTTACAGTATGTTAATTAGTTATATAGTTTCGGAAATATTACAAAATTTCTAAAAAATAACACTGCCGCTATATTGTCCAAATTAAGTTGACCTCCTCCGTGTTATGTTATACGTACTGAATAGGGGTTAAAATTTTGGTACTGATATTCTTTGAGAATTCGATCTTTCATCTTTTCTTTCAATTTATTTGGCATGGCAGACCGTATTTATATAATATACGAAAAAGTTTGTTCGTTTGTTTAAACGGGCTCATCTCTAGATCTGCATGTCGGATTGTAAATTATTTTGTTTATTATGAAAGTTAGACTCAAAAGTAAAATAGACTATTTCGACTCATCCGTAGAACAGAGTCCGACGTGATTATGGAGCAAAAATGAGTTAAGTAGCTAAACGAGCTAAGGAACACAAACTCTACAGACGCAATTTGTTAGAATTTTCGTATCTTGTTTAGTTTCTGAAATATTAAATCGAATAACGTTCTAAGTGCCATTGATTCCGTAGAAAAACGCACGAAGTGATCAAGCGACGGTGCGCGGGGAGCGGGGGCGGCGCGAGCGCTCCGTCCGCTCGTCAGTTCAGGCGCTGTTTGTTGGAGTGAGGGCGTATTTATGACATACACTTAGATTTTTATCAATTTGATGGACAAAATAATATAAACATTATTTTGCTTGTAAAATATGTTTAAAAAATGTCACGTTCACAGAAAATATTAGATATGCTTAAAGTAGCTAATGCAGAAAGGCCTAATCATAATGCAACATTTTGAAATATTCCTGCTGAATATATGAAAAAATGTAAATACTGGTAATTTAACGATTTCAGCTGTATTATTTCGCGATACAAACTAATAAATTCTTACCTTCATAAAAATTAAATATATACTGCTCTAATATTGTATTTTTATGTCGGTAAACCGTTGTGGGCGATCGATTTTCATATAGGACGTTTTTTAACAGGAGTTAAAGAAACCCATTTTTATTGCGAAAATCTTGATATAATACAATTGATGTAATGCTTAGTCACAAAGTATTCATTATTTCTATGATAAAAAATAGAAGTCTTATGAAATATAAAGACGATTTTTTACGAACATTTTTGATATTTAAAGAGTTTCGTGTGAATATGGTACGTTTTTTTAAGGAACCTGTGAGACGATTTGTCAGTTTGATATTAAGATAGGACATTGTTCATGGGATAGTGACATCAGTTGGGACGTTGTTCATCTAGAAATATCGTTAAATAATAAAATTATAGACATGTTTTTATATAAGATTAATTGTTAATTTTGATCTGTCATCTGACATGACATTATTTGCATTTCATCTTCGGCGGATGGAGATCCATCCGCCAAATACTTACAGCAATCAACCTAGTACATTTTCCTTGGAAGTACCTTCTAGTTTTGAGAATCCACCATTAATTCAACTTGAACAGTTGTTAGAAGATTATCACAACAGATCTACCCCGGATAATTTGAAACTGTCAGTTCCAACTCCTATGTCATCTCCTACTTATGTCCATTCGATCTGCGATAGGTCATTCTGTCCTAACCATGCAAAAATAGTCTCTGTGATTTCTTCGTCTTCATTTAGCAACATAAATTCACCTGCTACTTCAAACTCAAATAATACCACCGCGACTCTTAAGACGACTAGAAAACGACAGAGGCGCCCAAATGAATAGGCAAACCCTAAACGTAAATGCCTTAAGAAATTGGGTAAGAAATATGTAACGAGAAAGGAAAATGTCATGGACAAAAAAGCGATGGAGACTAAATACTGCATGGCAGAAGTACGATGGAAGTGCTATTTCAGAAGAGAACAGACGGGGACGCCACGACAATCATAAGATCGTTATAAATGATGTAATGAAACAGTGTTTGTGACCATGTTTTGTCTCTGATAATTCGCATTATATACACAAGAATAGCATAAAGCTCAACCTACAAGGAGGTTTAAGTATCGCCAAAATGTTCAAATTGTATCTTGAATGGTTTGATCCTGAGAAATACACCTCTAAGGGCTACAGAGGAACGCCAATATCGTGACATTGTATTCTTTTAACTTTACTGTTTTTGACATGGGTAAAAGGAAGGATGTTTCCTATATGTGGGATGAATCTGTGGCAAAACGTGGCGCAAATGAGGTTAACGGTTGCCCCTTAGATTTTATGCAGACGAATATTGACCAAGGGGTCAAAGACTTTCGTTTTTGGTCAGACAATTGTGCTGACCAAAATCGTAACCGCTTCGTATTTTTAATGTACGTTTATAACACACACGGTACACACCGCTTTTTATACACCCAAAGTGAGGGGGACAGTGTCCACTCTGTTATCAAAAGAGCTTTTCAAACAAAAATTCGATGTGTTCCTCACGAATGGTGTTTATTAGTGAGATGGGCTAAGAATGAAGGAGAACCCTATGTTGTTCGCAACGTAAATCAGAATGATATATTTGCCTTTAAATGGCTTGTTGTTAATAAGGTTTGGATGAAATACATTAAGGGCAAGAAAATTAACTGGAGTAACATTCGAGAAGTTCATGCAGACGGAAGTATTCTCAATAATTTGTTTTTTAAATATGACCTAACCCAACATGTTTATAATATTTTAGTGATTCGCGGTAACACGAGAAACTTAATTCAAACAGAACTAAAACCCGCATATTCTGAACCTATTATGATTCCGACTGCTGAATATAAAGATTTAATGAAAATGTGCCACTCGGAAGTTATTCCGTTAGAATATCATCTATACTTTAACTCTTTGCCACATCACAACACTGTTGAAATTTCTGAAGAATCGAATGATGATTTATTGGAATAAGAAACATTTGAAATATATTTTTTCTTTTTGCATTTATTTCTAGATTTGAATTGTTTTAACCAATCAGTAAAACAATGTTATTAGTAATAAGTATAGAATAAGTTTTACATATTTTAATCTTTGCTAACGTACAATTTCAATGCTATAAATATAAATAATATTTGCACCTAGGCACAATGATAATACAGATTGATAATTATTATGAAGACTGAATTTTCCATATAATACGTATTTCCTGTTGTTATGATAAGTAATATTTAGGTGCATTTATAAGTTTAAGATTACTAATTTAAATCCGTGCCATAGTCGTATAGGTTACCTAGTTGCCATGCTGTCATAAGATATGCGATTAAATTACTATTTTAAGTTTTAACTTTTATGCCACTAAGACAGTTTAAGGTACAATTTGTATTTTGTTATTTAAAGAAATATTTTTGTTTTTTTTTAAGAAATATGTTTTTGTTAATTTTATAATTAATCAGAAGATTGAAAATTTCCAAAATAAAAATTATACTTTTTATTAATACAAAAATTAATAATTAAAACTTTTAATTTGCATGGGAGGGTCCATATGTCTAACATTGTGTAAACAACTTAAGATTTAATTTACAAAGGACACATAAGGGACTGAAAATTCCATCAAAAAATTACCTATGTGAATATAGAACGTTACATATTTCAGAAGACTCCGTAAAACAACGTGCAATGTTCAATACGGACCTTCGCACTTTGGCCATAAAACGTCCTATATCGATATGAAACTCACTATTTCGTGACATAAGAGAATAAGAAATATACTACTACTAGCATTTAACTAGGCTGAGGCGTTGTTACAACATACCAAAAATTCAAAAAGTCATGACTCACTGTTTAAGAATTACACCTGTCAGCAACTTCTCTTGCCTCTACTGAAAACTGTTAATTTAGCAAATAGAACTCTGTTCTACGGATAAGTCGATTTAATACAAGCTTGCCATAAATATATATTGTTAATGTTAATGTACTGTAATATCGTACAATGTTTAACAAAAATGTAAATCTTTAGTACACGGGACGGGGCGGAGGATATTGCTTCACGGGAAATTATAAAAAAATAAATTGAGAAGGGGAGCGGGGAATGAGCACTTTTAGTATGAAAGTCTGTCTTAAAAATTAGAAGGGTACCTAAGAGGTTTTCACGCGGACAAAGTCGCGGGCGACTGCAAGAATAGCAACAATGACGTAGGCGAGCGCTAAGAAACATTTTTCTAAGCTCACCTCCTTAAGGGATCAAACGGGAGTTCAAGTTTCCACTAAGTTTCAGGCGGACAAAGTCGCGGGCGTTCGCTAGTCCATGTATAAAAAGGCTACAATAACTTTCTAGAGCGCCGCTCAAATATGTAAATAAGTATAATTTCCATTAATTGAAGCTAGTTACTCAACACGTGGGCACAGTAGCCAGCCGTCACCTGCTCGCAGCAAGGCTATAATCTATGGCAACAAATCACTCCTACACAGTTTATTACAAACCGCCCAACAATTGTAACATCTCTATGCCTGTAATTACATGGTGTCTATTAATAAAATTTTGACATGTTAATTTGAGGACTGTGGGCGTACACCTTTCCTGTGTGACTATGATGGGATCGTGATCCAAGTTGTATTATTATAGTTGTGCTGTTTACTATAAAATCTTAACGTATAAAACAAAGCTGCCTCGTTCGTCTATTATTTAGTCTATGTGGTTTCGATAACGAGGTCCTGGGTTCTAAACCTGGGTGGAATCACGGAATGATTTTGAGTTTTTCTATGACATTTTCGTGCCTCGGAGAGCACATTAAGCCATCGGTCCCTGTTATTATAGTGAACATCTGATAGTTAATGCCGTTTTTGGGGCATTAGCATTTGGTACCATATTAAATTATCTTAATACTACGAACAACAACTGGATCAAATAAAAACATTAAATTAAAAATAACAAAAACCCCCGACCCAAATTAGAAACATGAAAAGAACCAGTCAAGACAAATTCAACGAGCCCAAACTCGATGGGTTTACTATAAAGGTAGACCAAGGTTACGTCTCCTACCTTCGAGCCTTATCATCAGACCAGCTCAGTGGTTCCAGAAGACATTAGTGTTTCAAATGTCAGATCACACATATGCTTTCAAGCAAACTGAGCGTGTAACATTTCTATCACACCTAACAAACGACCTGATGACCTTGAAGACCTGAACCAAACATAGCTCAAAACACTCTCGACTGATATACCTCTCAAATAAAAAAAACCGCATTAAAATCGGATCATCCGTTTGGGAGTTACGATGTCACAGACAGACACATACACATTTACACAGACACGTCAAACTTATAACACCCCGTCGTTTTTGCGTTGGGGTTAAAAAATCTTCTATAATAAATAATAGTTTAAAAAAACTAAAAAACACGCTTTTTATAGAAACCCAAACTAAAAAATAGAAAATAAATTTTAATAAATTTAAATTAAGAATAGTGTTAAAAATTTCATTAACTATAAATTAATAATAGTGTAAATAAAAAAAAATTATTTTATTTTAAAAAAAGCGTGGGGTGCATGGTGTCAATATAGTTATAAATATTTTATTGACAGATATGAGTAGAGTGATTATCATTTTGATACTATCTTAAAAAGCACCCCACGCTTTTTTTAAAATAAAATAACTTTTTTTTATTTACACTATTATTAATTTATAGTTAATGAAATTTTTAACACTATTCTTAATTTAAATTTATTAAAATTTATTTTATATTTTTTAGTTTGGGTTTCTATAAAAAGCGTGTTTTTTAGTTTTTTTAAACTATTATTTATTTTTGACTTTTTAGTTTGGTTTATTTATAAAAGCGTTAATTAAATTAAATTTTCAGTAAGTAATTTATTTATTTTTTTTGGAACTTACGCATCAGCCTATTTTGGCCTAGACACGTGGGATTATTGAATCCCTCCTTATTGACTATTTACACTCTCATTACCTCTATAGCGGCTGTGGCCGACTTACAATCTGTACCCGCATTTGCCTGTGCCCCACCCTTAGCACAGTGACCAAGGAAACCACAGAAACCTGGCCAGAGTACAGTCGGCACGGGAGCGCTTGGAAGTCGCAGAAAAACTGCGACTGCCAGGGCTCGAAACCACGCCTCAGCGACTGTTGTACGGGCAGTTTAGCACTTAAACCGCTCGGCCACACAGTCGCTAGTAATTTATTTATTAGTGAGAATAAAATAATTATTTATAAATATTATAAATACGGGAAATCAGAGTTCAATTTCGGAGAGGGAGCCTGAGAAACGGCTACCAGAACCAAGGAAGGCCGCAGGCGCGCAGATTACCCACGGAGAGTTACATACTGACATACTGACAAACTGACATACAAGTGAAGCTAATAAAAAGCGTGTAAAAATACGTCCTATTGTCTGAAAGTTAATGCTCAAAATTATACACAATCCTGTTAATATTAACTAAACTACTAACTTAAGTACGGATATGTTTGTTACTCTTTCATGCAAAAACTATTGAATTGATTTTGATAAAACTTCACAATAATATAGCTTACGTATCAGAATAACACATAAGCCACATTTTATCCCAAAATTTCACGTCTCCTATAAAAATATGATGTTGCAAAAATGCTGAATAAATCGGTTGTCCTGTAGTCTGTAAAACGACGTTCAAAATTATACACAATTCATCATAAATCAAGCTATACTTAAAGTATAAAGTATTTTAAAATCCCACAAAGTCAATACGATCTCATTATGAATGCACTAGCCCTAAGGTTTTCTTTAGTATCTACAAATACTTTAAGTAAATCTACTTTCAGTATTATACACTATTTATAATTCGCAATTATTTGTTTTTACAGAACGTTATTCTCTCCATATTCATTACTTTATTAATGTTTTCATCAACGAAAGCTTTAAAATAAATATTATTTTAACAGAGTAAAGTCTATAAAACCGTGCCATTAAAGAATTCAATCACAGACGAAACTTGAGTTCAATGATTTTACTTGTTAAAGGTGACCGCCGATAGGGACGAATGTATTATGGAAAATCCCCTTATTAATTTATTTTTTTATTAACAGGGCTAACTAAATTTATATATTACAGGGCTAAGCCAGCCTTCTTATAAGAGAGGGGATATAAAGGTAGACCCAATACGCTGCTCCAATATGGGTTGGTGGGCTTAGGGTGATGTATCATTTATTAACGATTACTATCAGATATTTTTGATAATAGTGACCGGGACCGACGGCTTAAAGTGCTCTCCGTGGCACGGGGGTGTAACACCACAGACTTCCCGGTTTGGCCTTAGAATTAACTGAAAACATAGAAGACAGAAAAACTCAGTGTTAGAATCTGAAACTGGAACCCAGGACCTCGTGATCCAGCTAAGCCAAGCTAAGGCTAACCACAAAACTAACGAGGGAGTTTGCTGGAGGTACTTACGAGTACTATAGTATAGCGTTAATAGGATGACAATAACGACCATGAGTGTACAGTAGTTACTACCTAGATTTTGTTTTTTTTAATCCCAAAAGGGTATCTTTATAAGGGTATGACGGCTGAGTGGCGCAGTGGGCAGCGACCCTGCTTCTGCGTCCTAGGTCGTAGGTTCGATTCCCACATCTGGAAAATGTTTGTGTGAAGCATGGATGTTTTCCAGTGTCAGGGTGTTTATATATATATTATATGTATAATATATATAAAAATAATCGTCAGTTATCATAGCACCCATAACACAAGCTACCAAAGCTAATTTTGGGGATATATTATAACGATGTGTGTAATTGTCCTATATTTATTTATTTATCTTTTTTGAGATTAAATCGCAGTATATTATATTATCATTATCAGCCTATTTTAAGCCTCAATGATTACGTAATGGCCAGTGGTTAAACACCTTTACCTGGATAACGGCGTCATCGTAACTGTAAATCTTCAATCCATTAAAATTTTAATGTGATTAAAATATGTCCAACCATTTTAACTGCATGACATTGATTGTGAGTCGAGCGTATAATTTATTGCTAGTGACCTCGTAATGTCGCGCCTGAATATCATTAATCATAATGCTCTTATAGGTCCTTAACGGTCTATTTTACATAAAATTAAATATTTTTCATTTAGTACAATTGAGCCCTTGACTGCAATTATACCTGATTGCAAGCAATCTAGTATGACGAAATTCGCACCCCTTTTTGTTTGTACACGACAACGTATTGGAACGCTAAATCGTTTGGCGTCTTTGTAAGTAGGGTGGTAAATAGCCACGGCCGAAGCCTCTCACCAGCCAGGCCTTGACCAGTTTTAGAAAATCTTAATCTACCCAGCCGGGATTCGAAACCAGGGCCTTCGTTTTATATCCACTGTGCATACCACTGCGCCAAGGAGGCCGTCAAAATTATCTTTCCTCTGATAAATAAATAAAATATAAATAAATTCCAGTAATATAAACAGCCTTCAGAAGTTTGGAAGCTAAATCCACATTAATCCCTCAGGCAGAAGGTGTGGGTGAAATGTACTTGAAACCTTCATCCGGTTGCCTCTCAAGTTCTGACTCACTAAAGTATCTTAAACAACTCATAGTGATATTTGCAACAGAAAACTACCAACCCACATCTGACCAGCGAAGTACGTCGAAGCTCTATATCCTTTCTCTAACCTCTCTTTAGCCCTCCTTGATTGCCTAGCTCTGTACTAGATTGTTTATATTGATAACTAGAGAACGCCCTCGGTTTCACCCGTGTAGTTTCCGTGGAAATTTCAGAATAATATGATGCCTATGTGTTAATCTAGGGTGACAGCTAACTCTATACCAAATTTTATCAAAATCGCTTTAACCGTTGTGAAGAAGTAACAAATACACACACTCCAAAACTTATAGTGTTAGTATAGATATTTAATGCTATAAACTTTAGATTTACCATAAACATTTCTTTGTCAGAGATGTCATTAACTTCACTACAACAGATAATTAATTAATAATAAATTCCATATACGCAGATTTGTTATCTTTGGACGATCTTTAGTATAAATCGATAAGTCACAAACGTAAAGCAATTAGCGGGTTTAGTTTTATGGTCAGAACGTGTTTAGGAGCTATGATGTCATTGATTAGCTAAAAATTTGGATATGAGAATTGACGGGATAGTATTAATATTAGTAAACATGTTAATGTATTATGAGGTCTTAGATTTGAGTCCTAAAAAGTTGTGGGGTATTACTTTCTTCTCCCGTTAGTCCAATGGTTAGCATATGCTTTCATCACCAGTTCCTGGGATCAATTCCTGGGTGAGACATGGAATAATTCCCAGCTTTCCTTCAAAGTCAAGTCAAGAATCAGAAATCGTCAATATTTGATAATGATCGCTAATTAATTTAGTATTATCACTTTATACCCACCAACTCAACTATGACGACCTCCGTGGTGCAGTGGTATGCGCTGTGGATTTATAAGACGGAGGTCCTGGGTTCGATCGATTCGCAGATTGAGATTTTTCTTAATTTGTCTTGGTCTGGCTGGTGGGAGGCTTTCGCCGTGGCTAGTTACCACCCAACCGATAAATACGTACCGCCAAGCGATTTAGCGTTCCGGCACGATGTCGTGTAGAAACCGAAAGGGGTGTGGATTTCATCCTACTCCTAACAATTTAGCCCGCTTCCATCTTAGGTTGCATCATCACTTAACATCAGGTTTGATAGCAGTCAAGGGCCAACTTGTAGATGATAAAAAAAAAACTCACATTGGAGCAGCGTGGAGGGTTTACGCTCCATAATCTGTTATGGCCTTGTAGTAGACTGATAATGATAGGGTTGTCTAAATTAAAATACTTTTTCCAGATTTTTTGCCAATATTAATATATATTCTATATCTATAATTCCATAAAATCTTAAAGCCTATTTTCGTTTGTAGTCATTAATTTAAAATATTATTACCTAAATTAATGACTTATTTTTATAGATATACCAGTAATTTTATTTTTGGTTTGGCTTTTAATTGCCTAAAGTAAACTACCGCTGCACTCGTTGAATGAAATTATCTTAAAACAGCTCCTCTAAAGCACTATCCAGTCACCGCCTCTTCCGTGTCACATCCAATGCATTAAGCAGTAAGTTAACAGCCACAGTATAAATCAAGTCGCGGTATAAACAGCGTAATAAAATGGGAATTGGCCCCTGTTGGGTTTCTGGTGGGTCAAAGTGTTACCCGTTAGCTTTTTATTGTTCAAAATACCGCTGTATAACAAATAAGCTTCTAACGACATGGTGCAGTAATATACGCAATTTATAACAGCTGGCTCCTGCTCCTAGGTTCGATTCCCGTGGGGGCGATGGGAATTTTTTTATTTGGTTCTGGTCTGGCTGGTGGAAGCTTCGGCCGTGGTTATTAACAACCCTGCCGGCAAAGACAACAACCAAGCGATTTAGCGTTCCGCTACGATGTCGTGCGGAAACCAAAATGGGTGGAGCTTTTAACACACTAACTCAAATCAGTATGCCGATTCTAGAAAAAAAAATACATCACTCAAACATCTCGTTTACATCTTGTCGATCATTCCAATATGGCAAATTATCATTCGAGAATACCGATTACTGTTATACTCGTAGTGCCACAAACTTATATGACTAACTAAGCAGCTGTCACTCGTTTGGTTTCTATTCACTCTGTTCCTCATTTTTATAACGTTGGGAAACCAGCCCCCGGAAACAGGGTGGTCATAACTGCACCATTTCTGGAAGGGTATGTGGGACTTCCCAGCTGAAAAGCTGAAATACCCACAAAAACCATGTTCCATCGCATCGCTTGGTGACTGGGTCCCGGGAGCATCTTGAATCTTCCGCAACCCAGCCAGCAAACTCTGTTCCTTTGCCCTTACGAATCAGATAAGCTTGTAGAACTATACATGCGCTTTACACCCGTAGTACACCAGACTCGATACGTTTCGATTTGCGCTTAAGTATCCTGGCTTTAACGCATAGATTAAAGCCTACTAGATGGAGTCATAACGCGGCTGCAGGTTCCAGAGCGTGACAGACTTATTTCATTCGGCCTTTATTAGAAAGTGACACAAGATTATTTTTTGTCCCTTTCAGCGTGTTCGTTTTTATTGTTTGTCAAGAGTGGAGTTTGTGACAAACAAAGGACACATCTGAGCAATTATTAGCTTTTTTTAAATTTACTGATAAATAATATAACTTTGCGGTTACGATATTAATTTAAACGTTATCGTGCTATGGTGGGTTATAGTATTTTCGGCTGCAAAAGTCGCAGCGAACGGAAAATCGAAGGAATTTCGTTTCATACGTAAGTAGGCATAAACTTCATTGATTAATGATTTAAAGCTTAGATATGTTGTTTTTTAGCAAATTGCATGTATTATGCGTTTACTAAACTATCTTATATAAAGTAATATTTCGTATTTTACGATATTTTAAAACGTAACGTTTCATGATGTACTTTAAATGTTGACATGTCTTGTCAATAAGGCTGTCTTGCTGTCTCACGAGTGGACACGCTATGAGCTCCATTTAGTTGTCTTTAATCTATGCTTTAACCTATATGTGCTCATACGAGTACATTCATTTTTCCTCACTATATCAAGCGTTGCATACGAATTGTGGATTACATTTTTGTCATCTAAAACCGCACTAATCTTACACACAACAAATAGACCAAACAATAGCATAAATCATTTGTATGACCACAGACACAGGGATTACACGGACTGTATAACGGCGGCGGTATTTTATTGCCTTTGTCCCTATTCTGTAGTCAATTAAGCCGTCATTCTCATATTTTCAAATTAAGCCGAACGGCGCGTCGGTAAATCCTTGGATAATCGTACATTTTGGGCGCAGAGCTGATACAAAATTATCACGTTGCCTTTATAGTCTGCGGTTTGAACTGTGAGAGGAAGGCGATTCAATATTATCAGTATATTAATGACATAATACTTGACCAGGCTAGCGTACATGGAGTTATAGATCTGGGTAAGCACTAATCAGTATGAAATATATATATGGTAGGTAGGTAGGTTTAATATGTATATATATATATATATATACATATTAAACCTTTCTTTTGTTAAACCATTGATACCTATGAACAGTGTAGTTAGTTGTGTTGTTTAGGTTTTATGTAGCAGGTATACTGCGCGATTCTGGCCAGACCTCACTCCTTATAGTAAAATCCACAACGCTTCTTCAATGCTGGTTACCAATGGACTAATAGACGGCATGCTATTATTTGACGCAATGCTAAAAGGCGATGGTGTGTTCATGGACTACCTTGCAGGTAGAGGAGAAAAAATGTATGGCACTTGCATGTGCTGCAGTGAAATCGACATCGCAAAGCATACTACTTTTCACTACATACAGTAGACGATGGCCATTGCAAAGATGCAGGTAATATTTGACGACCTCCGTGGCGCAGTGGTATGCGCGGTGGATTTATAAGACGGAGGTCCTAGGTTCGATTTCCGGTGGGGCAGATTGAGATTTTTCTTAATTTGCCTTGGTCTGGCTGGTGGGAGGCTTTCGCCGTGGCTAGTTACCACCCTACCGACAAAGACGTACCGCCAAGCGATATAGCGTTCCGGTACGATGTCGTGTAGAAACCGATAGGGGTACGGATTTCATCCTACTCCTAACAAGTTAGCCCGCTTTCATCTTAGATTGCATTATCACTTAACATCAGGTGTGATAGCAGTCAATGGCCAACTTGTAGTCGATAAAAAAAAAATGGCGCGTTGGTCTTTCACACCTTTAATCAGATAAGTATCTATATAACCTAGAAGAGGGCCTGCTCTTGCGGGCGTTGCTGGCTGGGTTGCGATTGTGTGCGAAATCGTTCCTAAGGCCCAGAGTACAGGCCAAATCGGGGAGTTTTAGTCAGTAGGAGTCCGACATAACCTGTTTGCTCCCCATGGCAAGCGGCTATCCATGAGTATTTCCCTACGTAAACACGAAACGTTTGTATATGTAAATATTTCTATAACTACAAGGAGTTTCGTTTTATATTGACAAAATTTATAGAAGGAACTGTCCTTAGAATCCTATTCACCAGTTAATTATACTCACATTTCAATTTCAAATCGCTGTCAGCTTATTACTTAAGCTAGCGTAACTAAATCACAACAGATCGACTTTGTAAATTTGTTAATCTATTTCGGGTCTAACGGCTGTTAAAGTGTATTTGTTTAGAATATTAAGCTTTTTGTATATTGTCTTGTTTATATAATTGAGCGTTATTTTTTATATATGGAATGTTTGTTTTGGTTCTTTAGTAAGTAAGCAGATATTTAGTTATGATTAATTGTCCGACGATCTCAAGAAGGAAATGGAAAGTGGCTGGATGAGTGGGTATGGCAGAGGATTGTTTGTGGTGGCGCGCTCAGAAAGGCCTATACTCAGCAAGGGACTGATACAGGCTGATGATGATGATGATGGTGAAGTAATCGACTGAGGTCTGTGTCAAGCAGAAGCGATACTGGTTCGAATAGTCTAGTTCTGCGGTGACCAACCCGCTTGCCCAGCGTGGTCACAATAGGGCATTTCTTTTTTATGGGAGACAGTCAAAAATAATAGTCTCTAATAATAATAATAATAAATGTGAATCTGTCACCTGCCACCAGTCTGACATAACATAAAAATCAAGAAAATAATTTAAAAATATGTAAATAATTCAAAACAAAACTAAAATAATAGCTAAAAATAATTAAAAATGTACACAATATTATATAAAAATGAGACGTGGTGGCGGCCGATCAAAATCATGCGCACAATCAAGAACTAGAACATCGTCGTCGTCGTCGCCGCCGTCGGATGAATATGGAACTCCACCAACATCTGCGAGGGATGTGACGCCCTCTCCAGCTCGGAGGACACATCGGGGCGTCACCACACGGCGCAAAGCAACGACGACGGACGACGAACCACCAGCCAGCTTGGGGCAATCAGAGCCGATGGCCCCCGCGAATGCTCCCGCTGCCGGTGGTATAGTGCGCCGCATGAGATGGTCTCATAATATGAATGAGAGTGTCATGCGTGCGTACTACGGGGCGACAGAGGGGGGAACTAACCTCACTGCGTACCGTGCAAGAATGCTGTCTCTGTTTCAGGCGCTTGAACCAACAATGACCGTGACTGCACAACGATTGGCGGATCAAGTACGGGCCATCCAGCGACGCCATCTGCTGGATGAGGCTCTACTTGAACGGCTGCGTTCAACTCTACCACAGGTTAATAGCACTTGTAACTTACCTCAGCATGCAATACCAACAGCATTGCAAATTAACATCCAAGAGGAGTTACAGAGTGGTATCGATCTGACAGTAAGTAACCAGGATAATGAGCAACTGAGGAGAACTTTGGAGGATGCGATTCTGATGTACAGGTATATGCCTCTTAATTTAAGACCACGTTTGCCTCGGTTGCCTATACATAGACGAAATATGGCATTAGTGGGGGTTCTAGACCAGATATTAGGTAATTACCTTTTAACATCTGAGGACCTAAGTGATACGCATTCGATCCTATACTGTGGAGCCGTTGCGGCGTGTCGAATCGCGGGAGTTAGATTCCCTGAACCACGCACGGCCCCGCAGAGGACGGGTCAAGCTCCAGCTTGGCAGACCAGAATCGAAAGGCGTATCACACTGGCTAGAACTCTCATTGCTAAGCTAATCTGCTTTAAGGAGGGCAATAACCGCCCTAGGGTCATGCGATTCGTGAACCAGGCTTTTGCTGGGACTGATACACGTCCGTCCCAGTACTTGGACTGTGTCACGGAACGCATCGACTTCTTGAAGCAGAAAGTCTATGCATGGGCAAAACGTATCAGGCGTTATAAAGAGCGCAATGACCGATACTATCAGAATCGGAACTTTCAAAGTGACCAACGGAAAGTATATAGGAACTGGGAGCAATCTAGTGTTTGTGTGACTAATGGAGAGTTTCCAACTTCTGATGCTATGTCAGATTTCTGGCGTAGCATCTGGTCGGCCCCCATTGATCACACAACCGGCGTTTGGATGAATATTGTCAAGGAGAAATGCGCGATGGTAGAACAAATGGTTCCAATAACCATAACTGCGGAAGACGTAGGTTGTGCAATTCGGTCGGCTTCCAACTGGAAATGTCCTGGTCCGGATGGATTGCACAACTTCTGGTTGAAATGGTTCCGTAGTGCGCATTCTATCTTGGCAATACAATTCCAAAGCGCCGTTGACATTGGATCGCTACCGACATTCTTAACAACTGGTGTCTCGTTCCTATTATACAAATCCGAAAGTACCACGGATCCCAAAAACTACCGACCGATTACATGCTTACCTACCATCTATAAGCTCCTTACATCCATTCTGACATCAAAAATAACAATGCATATTAATGCAAATAATATTTTGGCCCCAACACAGAATGGATGCAAGGCCCGGTCTCGTGGTACGAAGGAACTGCTCGTCATTGACACTACTATTTGCCAGCAGGTTCGGCGAAACAGAAAAAATCTCACAGCTGCTTGGATTGACTATAAGAAGGCCTATGATTCAGTGCCTCATTCATGGCTCATGGAGGTCATGCGGTTGTACAAGGTCGATGCAACCCTATGCTCTTTTCTTGAGTCGTGCATGAGTCAGTGGATGACAGTCCTTAATCATCCAGGCATCTCTGAGAGTTTTGAATTGACAGAACCGATAGGGATTAGGCGGGGTATTTTCCAGGGCGATAGTTTGAGCCCTTTATGGTTTTGCCTAGCTCTTAATCCTCTCAGTATTTTGCTGATGGATTCAGGGCTAGGCTTTCGCCTTCGCAGGGGTGGTGAACTCATATCTCACTTGCTTTATATGGATGACCTCAAACTGTATGCATCAAAGCGTTCAGACCTTGTGTCATTGTTGAAGATCACTCAAACCTTTAGCAGTGACATAGGGATGGAATTTGGTGTAGACAAGTGTGCGGTAATCAATATCGAGCGAGGTAGAGTTGTGAGCTCTGAGAATATAGTACTTTCAGAAACTATTATTCTCAAATCACTTTGCGAAGGGGAGACCTATAAATACCTTGGAATGTCAGAAGCACTCGGTATTGAGGTAGGGAATATGAAACAACTAGTGCAGGAACGGTTCTTTGGCCGCCTGAAAAAAGTCCTAAAAAGTCTTTTATCAGGTGGTAATAAGGTGCGTGCCTACAATAGCTGGGTCATGCCCTTACTCATATACTCTTTTGGCATTCTAAAATGGACTCAAACTGAACTGGACTCCCTGGACTGTAAAGTCCGCAAACTGCTGACGTCATATCGGATGCACCATCCACGTTCATCTGTAATGAGATTGTACCTCCCACGCAAGTGTGGGGGACGTGGTTTCTTGAATGCCAAGAACCTCCATAATCGTGAGGTGTGCAATCTCAGAGATTATTTTCTCAAGATAAATGTGGGTATGCATAAGGATGTCGTTGCAGTGGACAAGGGTCTTACCCCACTATCCCTTGGCAAAGAGAACTGGCGTAAGCCTAAAGTAATTAGTAACTCAGATCGTGTGGCGATATGGAAGAGTAAGGAGTTGCATGGACGTTTCTACAAGGCCCTCAAGGGACCGGATGTAGATCAAATAACATCTGTATCTTGGTTGCAATTCGGTGACCTCTTTGGGGAAACCGAGGGTTTTGTCTGTGCAATTATGGACGAGGTTATCAAGACGAGAAACTACCGGAAACATATTATGAAAGATGGCACTCTAGACATATGTCGAGCGTGTCATCAACCTGGGGAATCCCTCAGACATATAGTTTCCGGGTGTTCTCATCTTGCTAATGGCGAATACTTGCACAGACATAATCAAGTAGCCAAGATAATCCACCAACAATTTGCTCTTCAGTATGGCCTTGTCGATTCTGAGGTGCCTTACTATAGGTACGACCCAGCGTCAGTTCTTGAAAATAGCAGTGCGTTGCTCTACTGGGATCGAACAATTATCACTGATAGGTATATTGTAGCCAATAGACCTGATATAGTGATAATTGATCGATTAACGCGCCGTGCAATGATTGTTGATATTACTGTTCCACATGATGATAATCTGGTGAAAGCTGAAAAGGAAAAAGTATCAAAATACTTGGACCTTGCTCATGAGATTACCGTCATGTGGAATGTTGATTCAACAATGATTGTTCCTATAGTCGTTTCAGTCAACGGTCTTATAGCGAAAAGCTTTGACCAACATCTTAAAAAGCTTTCGCTTAATTGTTGGATCAAGGGTCGGATACAGAAGGCAGTAATTCTTGAAACGGCGCGTATTGTGAGGAGGTTCCTCACTCTGGAGCCCTGACCACCGGTTGCTTGGACCCCCGGGCCCCGCAGCAGGCGGAATGATTTTTTTATAAATTTTTAATAGTGTTTTTATAATTGTTTTATATAGCATTGTTGAAAATTTAAAAAGAAGTGTAAATAAATAAATGATAGTATAAAAAATAATAATAAAAACTCTTTATTACACCAAAAATATGGATATAAAAATGAGAACATAAAAAGGTATAAACAATAGTTTATCGGTGTAACGGCGGCCTTATTACTAAAAGCAATCTCTTCCTGGCAACCGTCATATGAATAGAGAATAGCGAATACAGAGGTGGTTGGTGCACAAATGACAATTCAATAAAAACAAGCATATTTATAATATACCTACATACATACGATTACATATTATATTACACATTAAGATACACAAATATGAATATAATATACATATATAAACTAAATAAAATACATATATAAATTATTATAAACATACTTGAACAGAGCATACACACATACTTAATACAATACTTACATAGACAGGTAGTGGTTTTTAAGACGACGTTTAAATATAAAGAGAGATTTTGAATGCCTGATCTCCCGTGGCACGGCATTCCACAATTTTACGGCCTTAACAGTCTCTAGTCTGTAGTCTAAGGCAGCGGTCATGGTAAGTCAAGAATTTCCGGCAGAGATTCCTCTTCCAACATGGCCACTGTGTTGGCCACAGGAGACTCAGGATTGTTGTGATTAAGCTTCTGAAAAGATTTCTTCTTGATAAGCAACTCGAATTCCAGCATCACGTGGCGGAGTTTTCTTTTTTATAGATATAGATATATATAATATTATATTTATTTATTAATTTGTTTAGGCATTGTTAAGAAACATCAATCAGCGTTACCAATAAATTATAATTATCTAGATGTATTGCGTATAAATCAAATATAAAAATTTATTTATGTATGTATTTAATGCATAAGACAATATGTAGTATAAACAGTAAGGCAGTTAATAATTTAAAAGTCAGTTATGTTAAATTTATTTTAGTTTTAGGTCTCAAAGTGCACATAGTTTAAATTATCTTTAGTTATAGTTATTCAGTTCTAGATTAGATAGAATTATTATGTTTCTTGTTTTTAATTTTTCTCTTGTAAGTTTGTTGTTTAGTTTTTCATAGCAGAACTTTAACTTATGTATGCTAATTTTTATTCTGATCATGTGTAGTTGTTTCTTTAGTTTTGCTGCGTTTGTGGCGGTACCTGAGCATGGATCCAGCTGAAAATCAGCGCTACATGGTCTTTTGGATTATGTAGCAAATGCTGAGCTGGGTCCATTTTCTAGGTTATGCTACACATCGCAGGGGTATACCGGTAAAATTGTGATGTGTGGCATAATTTATAAATAAAGATATTTTTCTTTCTTTCTTTCTTTTCTTTCTTGTGTTTGGAAGTCCTTAAAATGCCTATGTCTAGCAGTGGACGTCCACCGGCTGTTAGTGATGATGAATATGATGAATTAAATACTTATCCAATCACGTAAGATTTTTAGACTATAAAGCACCATATGGATCTTTCATTCTTAAGATATCATGAAATGGCCTGCCTTGTTAGTTTATGTGGCGTTAGACCTCGAAATTGCTGTACAAATTATAGTTTAAAAAAAATTGGTTGTCTGTAAAGTCGGTTTACTGACGATAGTTGAACGTGACAATGTCTTAAGAAAATACTGATGGAATGGTAGCAAAGCTGATGGAATAATTGATTTTGATTTTATAAATTTATATTTTAAACTTATAATAAATATATTAATTTATACATATCGATACCTTTGGGTAGAAAAGTCGTATAAACCAAAACCCGACTTTTCAGGAGAGCCAAAAAACAATTTTTTTTTACATAAAAAATTATAACTTTTTTGTTTTTGAAGTTATAAAAAAAATATCTATGAGAAAGGTTCTTACAATTTACAAATGAAAAAGGTTAAATCATCTAAATCTACTTATATTCTTTAGTTATAAAGTTAGCTTGGATTTACGTCTAGGAAAAATTCAATTCCTGGTTAATACACCCCATGAAAATGTAATAAAAAAAACTGTAAAGGTCGTATCTCCATTTTTGGTAAGCTTACGGTCACATTTACTGTCGTAAAATCCCACATAATATGTAGTTTTTTTGTGTTAAAAACCATTTATAATCATAGATCAATTGAATTCTGACTAAGAAACTAACAGTGCCCAAAGTACTAGCAGTGCCCACGGACTCCGTTTCGAGCTAGAAATATTTTTGTCCAGTCCCGTTTGTCCCGCGTAATATTTCAGGTAGAAAATTTGGGATTAATAAAAATTATGATGATAACAAGTGTAGTATATGTACTTTCTCCTTTACTGGCAACGTTAGGTGCTAGATTCCGTATTACGTAAGTTCAACATATTCAGTTTGTGGTTCGCCAGTCGCTGAGACCATTCAGTGAAGGCTCTCTCACATGTCCTGCAGAGGTAATAGCTGTTTGGCTGGCAAGCCGCTGCGAACGTTAGGTGCTAAATTCCCTATTACGCATGTTCGACATATTCTGTCTGTGGTTAGCTAGTCGCTGAAACCTTTCGATGCTAGACTCTCGAGAAGAGGCTTGCGATCTATTTTTTCTCTTTCATTTGCAAGACACCGTGCATACTTAAAAGAAGTCTCTTCTATTCGGTGTACAGTAGCCGCTCTTGTCTGAGATGTATGTCTATATAGTTGAGATTTTCTTTTAGGTATTCTGACGTTATTTCATCAGAACAATGCGATTACTTTAAATTACCAAACGGTGGTCCTTATTAGACATTTTAACAAAAACGTTGAATAGAAAGTACCTAGATTGAAAAAATTAGTAAAGAGTAGGCAAAAAAACGAAGTTTTTGAGAAAACAAAGCTTAAATGCAACTGCCTACCGCCACGTAACGGCCGGTGCAGCGCGCACCGCAAGTATTTATTTTGCTAATATATTTGAAGATATTTGTTAAAACTGTATAGAGTAAAGGGCACAAATATTTTTAACATTAAATTTCCATTCTAACGGACATATTTATAAAGATATATGGGCTAAATAAGCTACACAAAAATTCAATCCTCAATAGTTTTCGCAGCGCACGCGTTTAATGCAATTTTTTTACAACTTGGATTACATTATGCAAGTTTAAGTAAAGATGCATAATTAAATTTGTAAATTATTATAGCCTATTATACTTCAGAATAATTTAGCATTCTATGGTGAAATAATTCCGAAAATCGGCTTAGTAGATTCAGAGATTACCCCATACAACGTCACAAACTCACAAACGTTACCTCTTTATAATATTAGTATAGATTACATTATTCATTTGTTGTAATAACAATAAAACTTGTTAACGAAACTTGTGACAAACGCTCTTGTCGCTGCGCGCCAAATGCGAATCTTGTGTGTTTGTTGGTTGTAAAGTACTTCTTAAAAGTGCTTTTTGCAATGAACATGGTTTATACACCAACGTTGCAAACTGCCTTTGGATTTACGACGTCGAATTTAAGCTATGTTTAGGTAATGCATTTAACGCTTTAGGGCGTATAAACCATTTCCAATTAACGACTAGTTTTACGCCCTGAGTTAATACAAATTATGGTCATTACATCGTAACAAAACTACAAAAAAAAAACATTCGGCTTTTACATCGAAAATTTACCTTTTTTAAAAAGCTATGACCGAAAATTTTTGGGTCGTATTTACCATTTTTGTACGAATTTCTGCAATTCGTATATACAGATCGATAGAGAAAAAAAATCTGAGAAAAATGGTATATATAACTCAATTTGGCCAAAATGGTTTATACGACCTTTCTACCCAAAGGTATCGATATATTAATTTTTAATTTAAAATTAATATATTTAATAATTATATTTAATAGACGGATGTCGAACGCTGCCGAACACAAAGGCCGATTGTGCTTCTTTGTCGCTCGTTCCGCGCTCTCGCTTGCACTTCAAGCCTTACATGGAACGCCTCAAAGCGAGGTAACGACGCATGACGTCATGCTTTTCGTGCGTGCAGCCGGCTCTATCGAATTATAAGACGTTGTCACGTCGAAAAGTTCACATTAACCAGGTTTTGATTTCTCAGCACAGTTTTTATCGCCGCATTTCTCGACTTCGGGCTGTCTACTACTAGTCTTGATCTTCTACATAACAGAGAAATTACCCTATATCTGTTCTTTTGAAGGAAGGTGTTCAATGCAGCCGCCAGATCCTACAAGAGAACCATTGCTAGGGCAACCTTCAGGCACATTGACGGAATTGGATGAAAATGCATTACCTCGTAGTATACGTAGGGCAAAATCGATCCTCTTTTCCACCTTTGCGTAATACAACAATACGCCTGGTCTGTTAATAGGTTGATAATGGTGATTTGATGATCGTTAATTAACGAAGTGTTTAATCAACTAACCACTACCTACTGAAAATAAAAAAAACACAAACGACCAAAGTTATCTAGTCTAGTGACTCCACTTTTCTGTCTCCATTTAATACTCCATGTTGCCTCGAGGCTTAAACAGAAAGAGTAAAATCCCGACTGAACATTAGCACCATAGTTCCGCTCGTAGGTAAATATAAAATCCAGTTTTCCGTGTCTTAATTAATGCCTTCGCATGCAACGCTTTTCCGGCGGTTAATAAAGAAAAATTTCAGTATCGCGCAGTTAATTAAAATAGGTCTCTGAGGTTGGGTCGCTTTGATAGCGATTTTCATTATAACTGAACACGTTATGTACTTCCTCTAATTCTAGACATGAACTTGTTTGCCAATATATTTATATTTGAATTGAAGTTTTCAGGACTAGTCTGATAGCCTATGATGGCAGACTTTCGTAATTTTTAGCTGACGAAAAAAACGGAGGAGGTTCTCAATTCAACAGTCGGTTGAGTGAGTGAGTTGAGTCGGTGCCAGACAAGGTTTCTTCTTTAAGGACGTTAGCTAGAACCCACAAACTGCTTTAATAAATGTTCCTTAAACTTGGCTGGCACCGACTTCATAGATATGCTTAAGTAAATTAAAACAACTAAATGATGCAGTTATTTTTTAATTTTTAGTGCGTTTTGAGTCACTTCTATTTTTTTGTTAAAAATTTTATAAAAAAACTGAATGTTTGTCAGTCTAAGCTCCTACTAAAAGTGTGTATAGTTTCCAACTGTGGTATGAAACATGGTTGCTTTGCTTTTGGTAACAAAAGTAAAAATCCTCAGTCGTCCATATATTTTCTTTATCGTTATTATCTGTATTAAAACATCAGTAATTCATAGACCCGGGACTCGAACTCAGGATCTCGTGATTCGAAGCCACATAGGTTAACCACTGGACCAACGAGCCAGTTTATATTCATCATTATCAGCCTACTAACGGCCCACTATAGGGCCAGGCCTCCCTTGTCGGAGAGGGATATGGAGCATAGACCCACCACGCTGCTTTAATGCGGGTTGGCGGGCAGTTTATATTATTACCATACAAATGATCCGCTGCAAGTGACAGCAAACCTGTACCCCAGCAACAACGCTGAACAGGCCGCTCTATGCACTTTATTGAATTTCTGGAAAATTCCTAACACATGCCACCACTGGCCCGAATTTTAATTCACTGAGCGAACACACGACAGTTTCACTGTAAGAGAGTGTCCACACACGACAAATTAGGTGCCTGTACTGATTTATCATAATTATTTTCAACCTTTTTTAACGGCCTATTACAGCCTGGCTTCCATCTTATTAGAGGAGGGGATATTCCCTTTTCTTTTCTAGAAAATAATGAATATTATCAACCCGCCTTGGAACTGATACTCTGTAAAAGTTTATGTGTATGTCATACATCTTCTATCTTGTTTGCTCTGAATTGCTATGAGGTCCAAATTAAGTTGACCTGCTCCGTGTTACATTTACGCACTGAATAGGGGTTAGCATTTTGGAAGTGGTATTCTTTCATATTATCAAGCTATACCCATCAGTATCCCATAAATATATATTGTTAATGTTAATGTACTGTAATGTTGGACAATGTTTACCAAAAATATAGATCTTAGTACGCAAGACGGGACGGAGGATATTGCTTGATAGGAAACTTAAAAAAATTAAATTGAGAGGAGGAGCGTGGAATGGCAACAATTTATATAAGTCTATTTTTGAAATTAGAAGGGTACCTAAGAGGATTTCACGCGGACGAAGTCGCGGGCGACTGCTAATAATAAAATTATACACGCGTCGAATTGAGAGCCTCCTCCGTTTCTTCGTCAGTTAGCAAGAATTAGAATTGTCGGTAATTATTGTAATTATGACTGCCTCGTTGGTCTAGTGGTTAGCCTATGCGGCTTCGATCACGAGGTCCTGGGTTCGATCCCTGGGTCGGGTCATGGAATAATTCTGAGCTTTTTCATTCTTCTATGAAATGTTCAGTACATTCCAAGCCCGGAGTCTGGAAGTTGGTGGTGTTACACCCCCGTGCCTCGGAGAGCACGTTAAGCCGTCGGTCCCGGTCACTATCATCAACATCTGATAGTGATCGTTAATAAATGAAACATTATCACCCTAAGCCCGCCAACCCGCATTGGAGCAGCGTGGTGGGTGTACGCTCCATATCCCCTCTTCTGTAAGGAGGGAGGCCTGACCCTGTAGTGGGCCATTAATAGGCTGATAATGAATTGTAATTATTTCTATGTGCTTAATTTCTTGTCCAAATTATCTGACTATCATTGGATCATACAAAAGTTGAAGGTTCTACACAATAAATAAACTGTGTAAAATATCGGTAATTAACTTTACGTCAGATGTGAACACGCCTTTATTTTATATTAGCTCAAACTTCCCTTTGAGGTAACTTTGTAAACGCTAATTATGTAATGCAAAATATTACTTGCACGAAACAATTTTACATTACAGACTATTTTGTTATAAAGGCATCTCAAATTAAGTCTGAAATAGTTTTAACGTTCTTAAATAGAATTCATACTCCCTCTACGTCACTAAACTGAGTACCTACAAAATAAAATATAGGTATTGCAATGTTTATATTTTATCTAGTTTAAAACCTCGAAAACGAATAAGCCTTCTTAATAATCTTAATTAATCTTCGGCCCCACATCCTTGGTTTTGATCTATACCCAAAGTAAATCTTGCTGATCCTATTAATTTATAAAGACATTTCAGTTACATAGATTGCAAAATTCCTAAAATATAACTAAGTTACCCATTAATATAACTTGTAAGTAAATGAACCATTAACGCCCAACTATTTCCAAAACACAGATAAATTGCCTTTATTGAACTAAAATAAATATCTAATCCGCGCGCCAGCATTAAATTATTGCGGCCATATCGTAAAGCTTCAAGGTTTGCGCGCCACAATATTTATTTTTATAAAGTGTGTGTACGCACTGCTTAAATAAACGCTGCGTTTTATTTTCTTTACAATAAAATCGTTATAATCTTTTATATTTATAATCAATAATATTATTCATTAACAAGTTGGCCCACCATAGGACCAGATCCTATATATTTTGGAACATGTTAGTCTTTTGTCAGAAGTTGAATTGCTCTTTTGTAAGTTAAGGCATAGCATAGATCAGGAAATAAATCAAATTTCAGCTTGCATGAAAACTTTTAGAAAAAAATATTACTAAACTAGCAGTCGCCCGTCACTACGTCCGCGTGAAAACCTCTTAGGTAATCTTCTAATTTTAAAGACAGACTCATATAAAGTGTCGCCATTCCATGCTTCTCCTCTCAATTTAATTTTTTTTATAGTTTCCCGTCAAGCAATATCCTCCGTCCTGTCCCGTGTACTAAAGATCTACATTTTAGTTAAACATTGTCCGAAATTACAGTCCATTAACTTTAACAATATATATTTATAGATACTGATGGGTATAGCTTGATAATATGAAATAATAGCACTTCCAAAATACTTACCAATATTCAGTACGTATAATGTAACACCGAGGAGGTCAACCTAATTTGGACACCATAGCGGCAGTTTCGCGCTTTTTAGAAATTATCGATTTTTTCACCTTTTAAACCTTTCCTAGAGCTCCACGAAAATTTCACAAATATATATAGAATATATACAAATATATATAGGCTCGTACATAAAACGAAACCGTTACAGGGAATAAGCCATTAAATAAAGAAAAAAATCAGTATTTTCAAAATGTAATATCAATTTTTCATTCATTATTCACCTTATTTACGCATTCACAAATACTATCCAAAAATGCGTCATGAAAATTTGTAAGACAGTTGAAGATCACCACAAAATCACTTCTTGGCTTTTATTTTAAATGGGGCGTTTAAAAAACGCAACATTGGCAAGCCGAGTGCGCAGCATTTATTTTTTTCACGTCCTTCGTCTGCGGTCGTAACAGGAACTAATTGCTTTCGGAAACGCTTTATGCGATCGTATTTCACCTGAAATATGATTTATCCGAGCCAATTCCTCCATTTTTGTGTGAAATAACGATTCTAATAGCGTATAGCAATTATAGCTGGAGAATCTCGTTCCCATTCGCCGTGTTTTTAATTCCATTACGGGTTATTTAGCTAACGAGGATTTTAAAGTGGATCAGAATGGATTATGGGTAGGTACAAGTTTTATACATAATATACCCAACCTACTGCATTTTAAAATTGGATTCTGAAACCTTAGAGTACAGTAAAAAACTATTTACAAAATAGATCATCAACATTATCAGACTATTAACGGCCCACTATAGGGCCAGGCCTTTCCCCTTCTAAGAGATGAGATATTAAGCGTATACCCACCACGCTGTCCCAATGCGGGCTTATGATGATGTTTAATTATTATTTAACAATCACGTTATTATTTAACAATTATGTTTTTGACGACCTCCGTGGCGCAGGGGCATGCGCGGTGGAATTATAAGACGGAGGTCCTGGGTTCAATTCCCGGCGGGGCAGATTGAGATTTTTCTTAATTTGTCTTGGTCTGGCTGGTGGGAGGCTTTCGCCGTGGCTAGTTACCACCCTACCGACAAAGACATATCGCCAAGCGATTTAGCGTTCCGGTACCATGTCGTATAGAAACCGAAAGGGGTATGGATTTTCGTCCCACTCCTAACAAGTTAGCCCGCTTCCATCTTAGATTGCATCATCACTTAACATCAGACGTGATGCAGTCAAGGGCCAACTTGTAGTCGATAAAAAAAAATCACTATCAGATGTTAATGACAATTACCGTGACCTGCTTAACGTGGTTTTTGTAGAATGATGTGTACTAGGTACAAACTTAGGTAGGTAATACCACAAATTAAGGTTGTATTAAAATGGGAAAGTAGGTATTATAGCTTGTAGGTTTTTCTTTCACTCCGAGAAAATCTATGTAGTGGCTTGGAATCAAAAGTCGTTTTTTAACCGACGAAAAAAACGGAGGAGGTTCTCAATTCGACACGTATATATTTTTTTTAAGTATGACCACGCATAACTTTTTACAAAGTTGTCCGATTTTGATAACTCTTTTTTTATTGGAAAGGGCACATTTCCAAGGTGGTCCCATTGTCATCATGTTAGGATCTGATGATGATATCCTGGGAAATTTGAAGGAACTCTTCAAATTGTATAGGCACAAGTGCAGCGACTTCGGTTTTAGTGTAAGTATCGGTAGCTATTTGGCTACAAGTGTCGTATAATATACTATGGCAGTATAGTACGAGTTCGTTACATAGCGATAAATCACTAAAAAGTAAGAAATACCGAGACAAAAACCGAAATCGCTGTAAGCGTGCCTCCAAATTTTGAAGAGTTCCTTCAATTTCCCCAGGATATCATCATCAGATCCTAACATGATGACAATGGGACTACCTTGGAAGTATGCCCTTTCTAATAAAAAAAGAATTATCAAAATTGGACAACTCTGTAAAAAGTTATGCGTGGTCATACATAAAAAAAATATACGGTTAAAAAGCGATATTGGCTATGTATTCTTCTTTCCAATAGAACTCCACCGTGCATACAATTTGCCCTAACTATAAGGCTAAAGATGACTTAGCGACGTAGGCACATATATTTCGCCTGACGTCGTCTACATATAACACAGTGTATAAACAACATTGGTTAATCCCAACCGTCATCAAGTGAACGCTGTGGAACTATCTGGAACCCGGCCAGTTCTATTATCTTGTGGATAGCTTGTGCTCAGCATAAGCACTTGCGGTGTGAATACCCATTTATAATGGCTGTATTATGTTATGAAAGAGCCTTATAGGTTGAGACTGCGTTCAAGGCTGACGATTCTAGCCGAGAGTTTGCGGAGTTGTATAGATTTTCTTTTAGCCGACTCGTTGGTCCACTGTACCTACCCATTTAGATTCTTGAAAAAAAATGTTACTTGTTTATTAAGATAGAATACAATAAGAAATGTAAGCTAACTTGGTGGCAAGAATACAGGCTGCATTTTTGCATTGGAGCCAGGCTTATCCTTTGCGCAAAAAAACGAGCCAGTCCTTCCATCACCAATTGAGGCAATTAGGCGCGGTGAAATAAATTGGTTGAATTTTTTGACACTGCGACTCCATAGCCCAAGGGTCTCCAAGGCAAAAGGAATAAATATGTAACTCTCTTTCAGAAAGGCGTACAGGTACCAATTACCGGTTTCAACCTTTTCTGCAGCGGTTGCCGGTCTTTATTCTGTCTCCCTGATATGATACGTAGTCAATGTGTCACCGCAAGTAGCGTCCCATATTAGGGCTCGTACCACTTTCTAGGGAACCAGCGACAATCTATCAGGACTCTTGCTATTATCCCGTTTTATTAAAACACCTCAGTATTGAAGCCTATGTACATTGGTTGCGAAGCAACAGATGTAACAGAAAACCAAAATTCTCCAATGACATTTTGTCGCATTGGGCTGACAGTCAAACAGAAGGTGGGATGATTGACAAGATGTTTGTACGATGCATTTTTTCACAAGAATTATTATACTGACCAGCTTATGAAGATCATGTGGTTACAGTCCTGGTTACAAATACAGCAACAAAGTTACCCCGAAATTGACTTCGGAATCGAACATTGTATAGGGTCCCTGTCGCAAAGTAACGATTGCTTATATTCAAATTCCATGTATTCAACATCGATAGTAATTTTAAAGTCCCTTACTCTACCATGCTAACAAAAAAGGCCAGTAAAAGCACACACATCAATACAAATAGAAGGAAACATTGTAACCGTTTCCCACTCGCCACTCCCCCTGTTGTCAGGAAGTAGCAATTTCCCGCGTTTCCTCGCGAGTTCCGTGCACTGATCACCATCTATCTACCCTCGTTTTGTAAGCGCAGACGTTTTTAATTGTTCTCGGAAACACGTTTCTTATCTATCTTAAATGTTCATTTTGTTAATAGACTTTGAAAAGGACCAAGTGTTTTAAGTCTCTAGTAAAGCTTTTTGTGACAAGACTTTTTAACAGCCTCCGTTGCGCAGTAGTATGCGCGCAGTGGATTTATAAGACGGTGGTCCAAAGTCGATTCCCGGGGCGGCCGATTGAGATTTTTTTAATTAGTATTCGTCTTGCTGGTGGGAGACTTTGGCCGTGGCAAGATACTACCCTACCGACAAGGACGTGCCGCCAAGTGATTTAAGGTTCCGGTACGATGTCGAGTGAAAACAGAAAGGGGTGTATTTCTACACCTAACAAGTTAGCCCTAACTTGTTAGGTGTAGAATTAATTTCCATCTTAGATTGCATCATCACTTAACATCAGGCGTAATTGTAGTCAAGTGCAAGCCTAACTACCATAGAAACAAGAAAAAAAATTTTAGCGCTACTATCCTACCATCTCACGTGATATTAGTGGCGATTAAGTCCAAAAATTGTGTAAACACATACAAATTTAAAAAGTACCATTTAACGTCTAAGGCCTGTGTGCACCAAGATATCGGTTATTATGACCAACGGTTAACATAAGCTAAACGTAAAATTAAATGTTTACGACAACCCGTACGCTGGTTAAGGACCTAAATCGGGTGGTTATCTTAACCGAGCTTACGTCCTTAACCGGCGTACGGGTTGTTGTGAACAGTAAATTTATAGTTAGCTTATGTTAACCGTTGGTTATGATAACCGAAATCTGGGTGCACACAAGCCTAAATATGTTTTAACGTTCTACCGCAAGGACAATGGCAAAAGGATTGCATAACTAGTATACAGGTTTAGGCTTATAAGGTAAAAAATTTTAAAAAACATTTATTGTTAAACTTTAATGTCGAACAAATCTAAATTTCGCAATTCTAATTCAGAACCAAAGAGCAATAAAAACACTAATTTATATTCTGTCTTGAAACAACGAATAAACCTATTGTTGTAAACTATTTAATTGAAAAGGTTAAATGCAAAGCCCTTGATAAGTACATACAGACGCGAAGAGTCGAGTGAAGGACAGGCGAACGACCGAACCGACTGTGTGTTTCAGTTTACAGTTCAATTTTATTTTGGGAATATCTACATCAATATTACCAGTCAGCCTATTAATGGCCAACAGGTCTAGGACTCTCTTGTTGCATAGGGTAAATAGAGCGTCGTCTCACCATGCTGCTCTAGTGCGGGCTGGCGGATTTAAATAATGTGATAATAAGTGATAATGTACAATAATGATACCCGGTTCCGGTCACTATAATCAATACATAGGTTGAACCGATTGCCTTGTTGGTCTAGTGGTTGGCATATGTGGTGTCGATCACGAGGTTCTAGGTTTATATCTTTGGTCGCCCCCACTCATAATCGGAATTTTAAATTTTTCTGTGAAATTTTCAGTATATTCCAATCCCGTAGTCAGGAAGTTGGTGGCGTTACACCTCCGTGCCTCGGAGAGCACGTTTAGCCGTCGGTCACGATCACTATTTTCAACATCTGATAGTGATCTTTAATGTATGAAACGTTATCACTCTAAAACTGGCAAACCCCCTAAAACACATTGGAGCAGTGTGGTGGGTCTAGGCTCAATATACCCTATATATATATATATATATATTTAATTATGACCACGTATAAATTTTTACAATGTTGTCCGATAAATATATATATATATATATATATATATATATATATATATATATATATATATATATATATATATATATATATATATATATATATATTTTAATTATGGGCACACTTCCAAGATGGTCATCACGTTAGGATCTGATGATGATATCCTGGGAAAATTGAAGGAACTCTTCAAATTGTACAGGCACACATGCAGCGATTTCGGTTTTTGTGGAAGTATCGGTAGCTTTTTGGCTACAAGTGCCGTATAATATACTATGACAGTATAGTACGAGTACGTTACGTGGCGATAAATCAATAAAAAGTAAGAAATGAAAATTTTTAACAAAAAATAGAACCGACTCAAAATGCACTAAAAAAGTAAAAAATAACTGTGTCATTTAGTTGCTGGAAATTACTTAAGCATATCTAGGCGTCGGTGCCAGCCACGGTTTCTACTTCCTACTAGAAACCCTAGAAAGATAATCATATTTTATAGTACGGGAAAGATAATCATGCGTAAAATTGACGCATGTATTTGAATTAGCTGTAGGTCTAGGTGTTATAGTTTATTTCAATGATTTGTATGGTATTATATAAGCACATATATTAGTATCATAAATAATGCAGATAAATTTTTATACTCATTTATTTTTATTTAAGAAAACAAACTTAAACCTAAACTTCTATAAATCAATGAAATTTTATAACACTTACTCTTTCAAATAAAAACTTGCTTTTTATTGTAATAATTAATATTTTTCTTAGTAGAAAATGAACAGTTAACTTATCTTATAATTTATGAATATAAAGTTTTATAAAAGTAAGTTACAAACAGCTCTGACACATATCAACGTTATGCTCACGATATATCACTTTCAGACGACTGGTTATTCAGTACTGTTTTGCTCTTCGAAGATTCCTTTTCCACTCGGCGTCGGCTGTGGCTTCTTGAACCTCGTCTACAAACCCTCCTGTGTCGCTCTGTACGCCATCTTAGCTTTTATGGTCCGCTACTCCACTTTTAGAGTTTTCGTACGGAATCTGGTCGTTACTTTGCATAAGAGCGGACAGGATTTAGTCCTAGTCTAAATTGCTACTCCCCATTGTATTATATATTTCACAATTTATCTACAAAAATAAAATTATAATAATAGTTATGATAAAAAGTACTGAAACATACGAAACACAATAAAACTTTCATATAAGCCGCTTTCATAAAAGTCACACTAAAGATAATCATGCGTCATTTTGACTCACTCGGTTGTTATATTTCAAAATCGGTTGTACTTACCTTATTGACACATATACTACGTGGTAGGTCCTAGCAACGTATGAGATGTCCTAAACGCACAGCTATGGATTCACGATGATTAGAGAGACAGAGCAATTTTTCTAAAACGCATGCGTCAATTTGACGCAGATTATCTTTCTAGGGTTAAGGACATTACCTAGAACCCACAAACTGCTTTCCTACGTTAAATAAATGTTCCTTAAACTTGCTGGCACCGACTTCATAGATATGCTTAAGTAAATTAAAGCAACTATATGACACAGTTATTTTTTACTTTTTAGTGCATTTTGAGTCGGTTCTATTTTTTGTTAAAATGTTGTAAAATCCTTTTCGAAAAATTACATCTGTAAATGTTCCATAAAATAATCAAACACATTTTTGTCTTAATTTATTGTGCTCATTTTTATCAAAATCCTTATTTATCTTTGTTGTTCGCGAAAAATTTCATCCCTAATTGAAAGCCTTACCCCTGATCAACGGCTAGACAAGGGGAATTACTCAAGAATATCCTTTTAAGTCGAGAAATTATTCAAATTCTTACAAATGAGGTAATTTGAGGGCAGAAACACTTCCTTTCTCTGGGGCAAAAAGTCGCTACGTCGCATTATTTTTTTATTCTTTGAAAATGTTATAATGCCGCATATTGGGGGCAAGATTACTTTTTTTTAGGAATCAAAGTAAAAAAATTCTTTGAACGTTCGCGCAGGAAATATTTTGAATAGGACATGCTCGTAGGTATTTTGATCAAAAGCGGTCTCAGAGGACTGAAAAACCGAGAGGAATCTTCGATGTCAATCACAATAAAAACGTTATATGAGTTTAGAAATGCTATAAAAACACAGTGAAATATGCTTTATATTTAATTAATAAACCAAGCATATTTTTAGTATTGGGGATTTTTTTTTATTTGTTAAAACTTAGTCCTTGACCGCAATCTCATCTGGTGGTAAGTGATGATGCAATCTAAGATGGAAGTAGACGAACTTGTTAGAAGTACAGTGAAATCCACACCATCGGAACCGTCTTTGCCGGCAGGGTGGCAACTAACTACAACCGAAGCCTCCACCAGCCAGACCTGTTTTAAGAAAATCTTAATCGGCCTAGCCGGGAACTGAACCCGGAATCTCCTTCTTTTAAATCCGCCACGCATACCACTGCGTCACAGAGGCCGTTTAAAATATATAAAAATATTAAAATAAGAGAGTTAAAAACTAAAAACTAACTAGGTACTTTAAAATTTCTTTGTAAAAGAAAGAAATAAAATAATATAATTTTTATTTTTTTTACCACCCTTTGGGAGGTGTAGCATGTAACGTAAGAAAGATGTATCATTCTAATGTTGTTCTAAAACTTATAACCTAAAATTACTCATTAATTATACGAAATCTATTGAATAAAAAGCCTCATTATTATATTCTTCAATAATGGAAAACATAAATAACCATTTTTTTTTATCGACTACAAGTTGGCCCTTCACTGCTATCACACCTGATGTTAAGTGAAGATGGATGCGGGCTAACTTGTTAGGAGTAGGATTAAAATCCACACCCCTTTCGGTTTCTACACGACATCGTACCGGAACGCTAAATCGCTTAGTTGTACTTCTTTGTCGGTAGGGTGGTAACTAGCCACGGCGAAAGCCTCCCACCAGCCAGACCGAGAAGAAACAAAGACAAATTAGGAAAAATCTTAATCTGCCCCGCCAAGAATCGAGCCCAGGACCTCCGTCATATAAATCGACTGCGCATACCACTGCGCCACGGAGGCCGTCAAAAATTATCTTAATTAAGCTTCAGCCAAAGCATAAAACTTAGGTCTAAGCGCTCTAGATTTTTTAATTCAAGTCCTTAACTCTAGCTTTTGAAATTTTCAAGTTATATACTCCATCGAATCCTTTGTAAAGCTGATTTTATTTTTCTGTATTTACACCATTCTTACAGCCAAACCTTTGTATGATGAGATGAATAGCATTCCATATTATTTGAAAAATTCTGTATTCATAAAGGAATGCCTCGATTTTACTACCCCGTAGGTTATATGACGTATAGATTTTCTCGTGTATTGACGCGAACTCCGCATATTTTTCGGGTAAATAAAACAGGGGTCGAAATGCCTCTCTGGGGGTGCGAAATCGAAATGACTTCACATTTTCACCCCCTCACGCTACCCTGTTTCGATTTCAAATAAAATATGTCGCTAAATAAATGCTCTCAGGTAATCGGATATTTATTGGGGCTACGTGAGAGAACTTTAAAATGATACCCGATATAATATTTTATATATAACTTAGGTACTTGACTTTTCCGCGCAGAATTTCATTTCTATTTGGCTGAAAGGATGTTGGTACACATACATTTATGGGCATAGTTGTCTTTCACGCCGGAATTACTGGATAAAATGTTGCGTATATGTTATTCTGACATGTAAGCTATATTACTGTGAAGTTTCATCGAAATCTATTCCGTAGTTTTTACCTGAAAGAGTAACAAATATCCATCTATACATACAGACTCATCAGATCATAAGGCCGGCAACGCTCTAGCAATGCCTCTGGTGTTGCAAATATTTATGGGCGGCGGTAATCGCTTAACATCAGGCGACTAGCATGCTCGTTTGCCCGCTTTATTTTCGATAAAAAAATAATAATAATAATAATAAAAAGACTGTGGGGCGCCTGCGACTTCGGCCGCGTAAAACTTGGCGTAGACTTGAACTCCCGTTTGACCCCTTAAAGAGGTGAGCCTTAGAAAAAACGTTTCTTACGTTAGGTGAGCGACCTACGTCATTATAGCTATATGAAAACTTTTTTATCGCGACGCACGCTTGGCGTTAGCGTATCTAAGATGGCGACAGTGGTATTAGAATTTAACGAAATTCTCCTTAATCCGAATTTTACGGTTATATGTTGTCGACTCAAAATTAATATTTTTTTAATGTTTTGTTATTCATCTAAGGTTTCGATCGCGTCTACCGTGCCCCGTCACGAAATTATGAATATAGAACATTAGTATTGATTTTTCGGATAAACATATTATCTACTTTTTTAAAGTAGGTAGATAATAGTAGTAGTAGGAAATAAGCCTCTTTGGTCTACTCCTAGTGGGTAGCCTATGTGGCTTCGATCACGAGGTCCTAGGTTTGAATCCTGGGTCGTGACAAGGAATAATTTCGAATTTTTCTTTATTCTTAGAAAAGTTTACCCTCGTGCCTCGGAGACACACTTTAGACCATTATCAGCATTTCCTGATTATGATCGTTAATAAATTAAACATTATCACACTTAGCACGCTTAGTTGAGAGCTCGTTGCCACAAACATATACTTTTTTTCTATTCAATACAAGTAATCTCTCTATACGTATGACGGTTGCCTGGAAGAGATTGCTTTCAGCAATAAGGCCGCCGTTACACTAATATAATATTGTTTAAGTGATTTCTGTAATTTACTAATTCTATACATTTTGGTGTAATAGAGTTTTATTATTATTATTATTATTATTATTAAGACCTTGACTGTAATCACACTTGATAATAAGTCATCATGCAATATAAGATGAATGCCGGCTAACTTGTTATGAGTAGGATAACATCGGTTTCTACACGAAATCGTACCGGACCACTAAATTGCTTGGCGGTACGTCTTTGTCGGTACGATGGTAACTAGCCACGGCCGAGGTATTCCCAACAGACCCAGACCAACTTAGAAAATCTCAATCGGCCCTGCCGGAATTGAACCCAGGACCTCCACTTAAAAATCCACCGCGCATACCACTAAGCCACGGAGGCAATCAAAATGTACCAAAGATTTTGAGATCGTATTTAAATCCCTAGGAATTATGACGTTCGGTGCAAAGCGCAGGTTGTGTGCCACAAATTCGTGGACATTTTCATAAAATACACAAATCTCCTGCCGGTACACTTTGACACGTTTTCAAGTCTAGGTTCCAGGTGAGAGCAAGACTGTTTACTGCATGAAATTGTGGCGCGCTGTAACCAAAATGTATAATTTTAATTTCACCATGAACTTATTATACCTAAGTATTCAGAAGCGAATTAAATAAAAATATTTATTACACTAAGTCTTTCATTTATTTATTTACAATTCTTCTCTAAATTTTTAACAAAAAGTATTAAAAATTATAAAAAAAAATCTATTAAAAATTTATAAAAAAAAAACAGTCCGCCTGCTGCGGGGCCGGGGGGTCCAAGCAACCAGTGGTCAGGGTCTGGTCATCATCATCATCTCATCAGTCTTATTAAAATATAAACGGCTGAAACTCACGTGACTGTTATCGGAGTATGCCCGACTAGTTTCGGGGTCCTATACGGGGTCCTTAATCATAAGCTCACTTGTTCATGCAACGCGTCCTTTATCACGCCTTCATAAGCTCACTTCTTCATGCAACGCGGCAACTAAGATGGAAGCGGGCTAACTAGTGGGACGAAAATCCACACCCCTTTCGGTTTCTACCCGACATCGTACCGGAACGTTAAATCGCTTGGCGATACGTCTTTGTCGGTAGGGTGGTAACTAGCCATGGTGAAAGCCTCCTACCAGCCAAACCAAGACAAATTAAGAAAAATCTCAATCTGCCCCGCCGGGAATCGAACACAGGACCTCCGTCTTATAAATCCACCGCTCATACCACTGCGCCACGGAGGTCGTCAATATGCGGGTGAAGCCGCGGTCACAGCAAATTTATCTCATAACTCTAACTGTAGACGAAAAACTCCAATAATTGTAAATATTACACAACAAATTCGATAAATGTGTGCATTGAACGTGAATTATGCATACAAATCGTCGCCTAACGTCGCCAGAAGCTCTAAGAATTACCACAACATGTGTTTTTTATCGCCAACTGCCAATATAGGCGGCAATTCAGCTGTTTTATTGGACGTTAGATTCCGCACGAAATGTGGAGACATCTTTATTGTTATCCTCCTCTGATTTATTTATTAAATTTAAACTTAAGAATCGCTATTTGAAATCTCCCTTCGTCGTTGAAAAATACGCATCCTATTTGGATAATTTGACCCTGTATATCTGACAGTAACCGATTTAAACGTTGTCACCATAAGACGGCCCGGATTGTAGAAGCATGGTGTTTTTAAGTTGCATCATATGCACTCTACTAGACTTTGGCAAATGAAAGCGTGACCTGCGCAAACGCAGAAGGTTTAAAATATCGCCATTTGACGTCGTCCTTGGTGCAGTGGTATGCGCAGTTGATTTATAAGATGGAAGTGCTGAATTCGAACCCCGTTTGGACCGATTAAGATGTTTTGACCGTGGCTTGATACCACCGTACCGACAAAGACGTACCGTCAAGTGATTGAGCGTTCCGGTGCGATGTCATGTGGAACCGTGTGGAAACCGGAGCAATATGGATATGTATATATTATCCTGCTCCTAACAAGTTAGTCCACTTCGGTCATCATCACTTACCATTAGATGTGATTGCAGTCAAGGATAAACTTGTAACGAATAAAAACATAGTTTCAAAAACACTTGTAGAAAATAGTTTGAACACTGATTGAAACAAATATAAAATCTTTTTTCTAATTTTTCTTCAATATTAAGTGATATTAATATTTTTTTAATTTTCTTCATTTCATGATCAGCCTAGTAACGGCCCACTACAGGGCCAGGACTCTCGCCTTATAGGAGAGAAGATATGGGGCGTAGACCCACCTCGCTACTTTAATACGGATTGGCGGGCTTAGACTTATTTGTGCATATGAAGCTTTAAAGTGGCTATCTTTGTCTCCCTTTATCTATAGTATCGCGTAAGACGGAAAGACTAACAGTTGTGCTATAAAAACTTACTAAAATAGACCGATATATCTTTATATCACAAAAACAAAGCCAGCTGAATTTTCCATTTATACGTTATCTTTTAAGACAGGTGCTTTTAAGATAGTGAAGTGAACATCTATACTAGAAAGCAATACACTCAAGCACTGTCAAGCGTGGAGGGTAGACGGAATATTTTTAAAATAAAGCCCTCAAAATAACTATATAACAGACTAAACCGAAACGCCAGCTCAAATCGCAGCATCCGGAAATCTTGACGAAGCCGTGTTAGTGGAATAATCCGAAAACCACGTTTACACAATATTGCGATCGATCGAAATATGTTTCAGTTTTAAAACTAAAACATAGATAGGGATATATAGAAACGAAGTCAAGACTCGCTGTGTCGAGTTTCGTTATAGAATCAACTGGGCCAATTACAAAAAGAGCTGTATTTCTTAGCTAAGATCACATGACACAAGTAAAAACTTCATGAAAGCAACATTAATAAACTGGATTACTACAATTTTTGTAGTATATTCATAAAGTTTTGCTTGGTCTTTTAGTCGATGGAGCCAACTTTATTCAAACAAATAACTTCACGGCTCAGTCTCATAATTATAATCCCTGTAAAATTAGTACACAGGCCAATCACAAGGTGGAAGGATAATTCAGCTGCCTTCGAAGGCACACAGTGGACACTTGGATATAATACAATGGGGAAGGGGGAGGCCTTTGCCCAGCAGTGGGATAAAGTTTAACCAATAATAATTATATAAATGTTTATCAAAGATATTTCTGGCTTAAATAAAAATGAGTGCACAGCGTGTCTAAATAATTTAAAAAATAATTTTAATAATAAAAAATAATCGTATCGGTACAGTTTAAACGCACTACAAACGGAAAGCCTCGGGAGCATTTTCCGAACATTGCTTTGAATAGGTCGGCACAGTCGGCTGTTGGCTCGGCAAATGGATGAGGACTTTACGCTCTTTTATTACATTAGGGTGCATCGTGTTCCGATCTAATGTGATTTTGATTGATACCGCTCAATGTGTACTATGTACTTGTAGTGCTATAGTACAGTCTTGTAGGTATCATATTTAAACCCTGAAGCAAAGTGAGAAGTATATTTTAGGAGGAATTTTTAAGAACTTCAAATGATCTGCTCTTTCACCCTTATTATAGGTGAAATTCGAAAAGATCTTAGAACCCTCTGGTCGAACTTCTGTCTGGAACGAGATTCATTAGCAAGCTGGCCTTCTTTATCATCCCCGATGCTTTGTGAAAAATCTCCTATTGCTTCCACCATTTTGTCTACGCGTCCGCCTGAGCGGCGGGACAGCCTTCGATGTTTAACTCGAGCGGTGGGCGTGCGTGTTTTATTGACATGAAATAACATTTCACAACATGGAATCAGAACTATACTTTGAACAAGTATATAAAATACTTACACCGCTGCTGCCATATAATGAAAATGCTGCCATGAATGATTTATTTTAGTAATACCTTCACATACATAAAATCATTGATGACAATACACTACGGAGTATATCTTGTATGAAACACGAAAATTAAAAAATAAAATAACTTTAGCCCCTAGAGCTTAGAATGCTGTTTTAGTTCTGCTGTGGAATTATAAAATGACAGCGTTTTTTAACCGACGAAAAAAAACGGAGGAGGTTCTCAATTCGACACGTATTTTTTTTTTATGTATGACCACGCATAACTTTTTACTGAGTTGTCCGATTTTGATAATTCTTTTTTAGTAGAAAGGGCATACTTTCAAGGTGGTCCCATTGTCATCATTTTAGGATCTGATGCTGATATCCTGGGGAAATTTAGTGCCAGTAAGATACTCACAGAGTACTATACTGTCGATAAATCACTAAAAAGTATATTTTTTAACAAAAAATATGGAAACTCCCGCCGCTCCAGCAAGGTTTCTACTTTAAGACGCCTTATACGAAAATAAATGTTCTTTAAACTTGCTGGCACCGACTTCATAGATATGCTTAAGTAAATTAAAGCAACTAAATGACACAGTTATTTTTTACTTTTTAGTGCGATTTGAGTCCGTTCTATTTTTTGTTAAAAAATTTTATGGCTACTAGTGCCGTATAATATACTATGACAGTATAGTACGAGTACGTTACGTAGCGATAAATCACTAAAAAGTAAGAAATAAAATTTTTTAACAAAAATAGAACCGTATTAAGTAAATTAAAGCAACTAAATGACACGATTATTTTTTACTTTTTAGTGCGTTTTGAGTCGGTTCTATTTTTGTTAAAAATTTTTATTGAGTAAAAGTAGTGAAAAACATTTTTATGTGTTCGTTCCAACGCTTTCGATACTAAAAAAAAGTATTTCAAAACAAAATTGACGACAGTGTTCTGCCACCCTAAATCTCGAGGTGACAAAAAAACCTCGACATTCAAAAGTTTTTCCATTTTCGGCGTTAGAATGCTCTAAGAGGCGAGCTTCTGAGATACTTCTGAAGATTTCTGAAAGCAATCTGTGCGATGACATCGCTTTACAACATAATTCACAAAGTTTGAATCTACTACGAAAAATTGTACTAACTTGTACTTGTACTTTTAGCCTTCAAGTCAAATGTAAGTAGGTATATAGTTGTAAGTAACAGAAACCAATCAAACTCACTTTAAAATTTACATTCAGTAGGATCGATGGTTTGATATTTGGGCAAGTTGTAATTATTACAAATTGTTTTACAAATACAATTATACAAAACTTTTCCAATCAAGTTAAAAGCGAGTTAAAAGGCTACGTGTACATTAATAACGAGTGAGGGTGGGGGGTTGAGGGGGTTTAAATAGCCATTAATTCATCATAACCCCCCCTGATATGCTAATTAAAATTTATGGCGAAACGATTTTTCCTCCGAGGTTATAAATTACCGACAAGTGTTCGCGTAAGGGTCACTGCCACAATTGGACGTCATATGAAAATGACACCAGCTGTGTCACGATTTCTTTACTTTAGCTCTTGACCACCTACCTCCGGTCTCTGAGACCCCTATGAGTATCAATTTTGATTTTTTCGGACTGTACATGCCGTGTGGCAAAGCCTGTCAGTATACTTCTGATTCTTGTCTGATTTTCAGCTGGATTTGTGGACTAGGGATCCAGCTGAAAATCAGCGAATCGAAAATTGCTGAGTCGGGATCTTTTTGTTGGTTATGCCACACATCGCAGGGTATTTTAAACAAATTCCATTGAATTGTGATGTGTGGCAGAATGTATGAATAAATATATTTTTCTTTCTTTCTTTTTTCTATACAAAGAACCATTAGGCACTAGCGCTTAGCTCAACAATCTGTGTACGCATTTGTCTTCTACTTGCAAAAATGTATGGGCAGTGGTCTGTGAGACCGCTGGTTGGTCATATGATATTTTTTATATTCATTTACATTTGTACACAAAATAATTACAGAATACACTTTCCTTGCTCTATATTTCTTAGAGTTTTAGTCACCCTGTATAGTTCACAATATAACTTTTATGCACTTGCTTAGGAAGGGTTATCAAGAAATAGAATAATTTCGGGTAATATGGCACATCATAAGGTTTTATGGAAATAAATTACAAGATATAAGAGATCAAACAGTCTTCATTGGTTAAATCAGTTCTCAGAACTTAATAGTAATTAAAAATTATAATTTAAAGATTAATAACACCGAAACATAACTTAAATAAACATTTTCTTTAAACTTAAGGAATTATCAAAATTTAAACATGGTAGGGCAATATGGCCTAGGGCCGTCATATTGTCCAGCATAACAAACACATAATTTTTTCTTGCAAGATCTATGAATTCAACGTTTCTGGTATGACTGGTATATGGCCATTTAAAACAAAAAATACTGGACATTCTTCTGTAGGCTTCACGTTCGGAATAAAATGTTGAAACCGCTTTGTAAAAAAGTTGGTTTGAATCCAACCTGAAGGGTGACATTCATGTATAGCACCAGGAGGCGCACCGTACATTAAAAGCGGCTTACTTCTTTTTCTCGAGAATGTAATCATGGGTGGAACAAATGAACCTCCAGCATTCATAATTACTACGCAAGTTATTAAATGCCCCCTTTCAGCTGGTGTTAAATATCCAATTTTTAGTTTCCCCTTTTGACTAATTGTTGCTCAAATTTATTTCAATGTTGGTTTTCTAACCAATTTCGCACAAGTGGCAGAAATAAAGAAGAAGAAGTTCTGCAGACACATCCATTTTAGCTGCCAAACGTCTTAATGTTGTTGGGGGTACTTTGTACTGTTTAAGTGAGCCCATTTTCTTATTACGCACATCTTCAATGGCTGGCTCCTTACACCAAGTTTGCCGTTGTCTTTATGAATTTGTTTTACGTGGACCAATTTCTCTAAAAAGAAAAAAAAACAACTTGTAAAAATATTTCGTTGCAGGCGGCCAATATGGCCTACTAGTCCATATTGGCTACCTACCCAGTGAGCCATTATGGCCGCAGGCACATTTTTGATAAAAAAAATTTTAACCTAAAAAGTAGTGAATAGTATGCTTATAAAATGTCACCAAACTATAACCTAATAGTTAACCTATAATACTGTACACCATACATACAAAAACAAAGTTTGTTTGAAGAAATATAATGAATAAAACTTACCAAAAAATAACATCAAATTCGATAATTTTTTGTCGTCGCACACTCTGGACATACGCGTACTCGCTGCCACGCAGGGATCAACTGAGGGGGTCGAATGAAGGACCGCGACAATAAGGCAGATACGAGAGCCGCTAGAGGTCGTTAATTTCGGAGAAAATAAGATAGGCCATATTGGCCGACTAGGCCATAATACCCGAAACTACTCTATATAGATAGATGTGAGAGCACCTTTAATTGCATTAAAGTAAATCACTAGTCTTATTACAATTTCAATGGCTCTTGAATATTAATATTGGAAACGATTTACATAAATTAATATTCCTTTAATTTCTTAGAATAATTTGTTAAGAAACCAGCTTTTGTTCACGGCTCTACGTGCTTCACGTAAATATGAATAACATTTGATTTTAATTTTTGTAACTTTTACTAAAATAAATTTCATGACATAAAGCTCGACTTTGTTGTTGAATATTTTAAAAATCACATCAGCTCTTCTACAGTTGCAGAATATATATTTACGGCTTTTGTTAAGGGTAAGGATTTATAAGACGTAGGTCCTGGGTTCGATCCTGGCTGCGTATATTAAAATTTTCTAAATTATTCCAGGTCTGGCTGATGGGAGGCTTTGGCTGTGGCTAGTTACCACCCTACTGACAAAGACGTACCGCCAGTCGATTTATCGTTCCGGTACGATGTCGTGTAGAAACCGAAAGGGGTGTGAGTTTATTCCCAGTTCCATCTTAGATTGCATTATTACTTACCATCAGCTGTACATAAAAACTTACATAGCATCTCGCCTCATTCCCAGGTAGGAAAGGCAGAGACTACAATATCCTTCTATTTACCGAACCTTGCATACTTCCTCAGCTACTTCCACGCTCATTAATCCTTTCGTCGGTCGCTGGACCCGGCCAAATTTTAAAATGTCCTAAATTTGGTCCAGGAATATTAATAACTTATAATGTATAAACCCTTTCTTTATTATTTAAAAATTTTTCATGCTTAAACTTGGATTAATAAAACATCGCTTTGCTTAAGCGAAACAATTAATGTAATAGGTATCTATATAGGCACAAGTTTGTGTGTATGTGTGTTTATTTGTTACTTCAGTGTTTAATTTTTTTTATTCATTACAAGCTAGCTTTTGAATGCAACACCTGGTAGTAAGTGATGAAGCAATCAATTTAAGATGGAAACGGGCTAACTTGTTAGGAGTAGAATGAAATACACATCCCTTTCGGTTTCTACACGACATCGTACCGTCAAGGTACGTCTTTGTTGTAGGATGGTAAAAGCTCTTATTCCTTTTTCGCTTTTATTGAAAAGTGTTACCCACACTAAAGGGATTATTCAATTTTTGATATTATGTTTATTATTAAATATAAGCTCTTATTCCATAAAAAAAATACGTTAGCCAATTAAAACTAAAAAGAAACAAATGAGAAACGCTCCCCTTTATATTGAAACAGGTGCAAATGTTATTTTGGATACTGATGGCGATTTAGTAGACCAATTTGAAACACAATAGTAGAATTATTAAACCCGTCACCCAGTTAAGGGCGAACATGTATCACTAGTGCGTGCCCTGCGTATACTCGTTACCTGTTTGCCCTAGGGATACGAACTTTAATCCCTAGGGACCAGTTGAAGGGTAGCGACTAAATCGAACTATACTTCAACTGTAATAGGCTTTGTTAAGGTTTCACAAGGAGAATGATCACTTTTTTCTCAGTGGAATTACGAAGTGAGACTGTCATATTGGTTCAGTGATAGTCTAAGTGGCTTCTGATTACTAGATTCTATGTTTGACTTAGGTCAGGTTATAGAATAAGGAGCATATCTTTTCGTCAACAAATCCTTCTTTTCTTAAAGTAAAAATCCTCATTCCTTCAAGTTCAAATGGTACCATGTACAAAAGACCTTAATCTATCAATCCCGATTATTATCATTGAGTTCTGATAGTGATCGTCACAGAATTAAAAATCGTCACGTTAAGCCATCAAAGCCGTCAAGTCAAACCACATTAAAGTAGCACAAATTACATAAATCCTTTCATGTATAAGGAAGTAGGTCTGGGACTGTTATAAGCTGATAATGATAAACTGACTACCTCCGTGGCGCAGTGGTATGCGCGGTGGATTTATAAGACGGAGGTCCTGGGTTCGAATCCCGGCGGGGCAGATTGAGAATTTTCTTAATTTGTCTTGGTCTGGCTGGTGGGAGGCTTTCGCCGTGGCTAGTCACCACCCTACCGACAAAGACGTATCGCCAAGCGATTTAGCGTTCCGGTACGATGTCGTGTAGAAACCGAAAGGGGTGTGGATTTTCGTCCCACTCCTAACACGTTAGCCCGCTTCCATCTTAGACTACATCATCACTTAACATCAGGTGTGATAGCAGTCAAGGGCCAACTTGTAGTCGATAAAAAAAAAAAAGCTTGTATCAAAATTGCCAAAAAATACCTATTAATTTTAGATATAGTATGGTGCCGTCTCTCTTCTAAGCTAATTGTTGTGCCCCTAACGGGGTTTCAATTTGACATACAATAATTGTTTTTATTGTACTGTATATAATAACTTGACATATTATATATACATTGGAATGAATGAAAAAATAATGATTTATTTGGGCTACCTAACTTTGAGCTTAGGTAATATTGTCATCTGTAGAAATAAAGCCACCAGACTCGTACAACATTCATAATTTTTTCATAGAAGAAATAATGTGAAATATTCTGTCTTTAAAACCGTACGTAATAATTAATTAATTAACTCATCAGATAGAACAGAATGCAATTTGTATTCAAACGCACTAAAGTTTTAGTAGCTAATAAAGTTACAAGACACGATACACTTGATTACCATTATTTACCATCCCTTTCAATAACCCTCAAAGATGTTTATTACAAACAATATTAACAGACGAGTACAAAGTTGTAAAACGGGCCCTAAACTGCTAACAATATTCACAAGTTGGAACTACCTCGGAACAAGACATCAAATGTAACGCCCACAACACCCTTAATAAGTTTGATCGTGTCCGTCTATTACACCGATACGAACTCTGTACAAATGTATGAAATTATTAGTTAATCATTAATATACAATTGGATATCTATCGGATGATAATATAGAAAAAAAGAAAGAAAAATATCTTTATTTTTAAATTATGCCACACATCACAACTTTTCCGGTATGCCCTTGCGATGTGTAGCATAACCTATTAAAAAAAATTAAATGGACCCAGGACAGCATTTGCTATATAATCTAAAAGACCTTGCACTGCTAATTTTTCAACTGGATTTATGCCCAGGTACCGTAACGTAGTAGGTAACTTTGTAATCAAAACCATAAACATTGACGGCCTCCGTGGCGCAGTGGTATGCATGGTGGATTTATAAAACGGAGGTCCTGGGTTCGATTCCCGGCGGGGCAGATTGAGATTTTTCTTAATTTGTCTTGGTCTGACTGGTGGGAGGCTTTCGCCGTGGCAAATGACCACCCTACCAACAAAGACGTACCGCCAAGCGACTTAGCGTTTCGGTACAATGTCGTGTAGAAACCGAATGGGGTGTGGATTTCATACTACTCCTAACAAGTTAGCCCGCTTCCATCTTAGATTGCATCATCACTTAACATCAGGTGTGATAGCAGTCAAGGGCCAACTTGTAGTCGATAAAAAAAACCTGAATAAAGTTAGCATTACATATATAAAAATTACCATGTATAAAATAAAAATGTCAATGACCCTTAAAACTTGGCTTTTTAAAAATTCATAATTAATTGATTTGTAACTAAGTACCTCGTTGATCCATTAGTTACATGGCTTCGGATCACGAATTGGCTTTGAATCGGTCGGACCATAAAAAATATGCTTGTCTTTCTTTCAAGTAATTTACAGCAAAAATTCGGTGACGTTATTCTCTTCCTCTTGCGCTGATACTGGTCTTTATGAACAACATGATATTAGAAATATATATTTTATTCATACCTCTTGCGCTGATACTGGTCTTTATCAACAACATGATAGGTATTAATTATGATACTAATCGTTATAAGAGTATATGTATAAACATTACCCCAGACCACTTAAGGCAGTTATTGACTGATTACGATTACGACGAACCCGTATATTTCGTAAATGTTACGCGTCGGTGTAACAAATCATCTGACTAACGCATCTGTCCCTTTTCATTAGGCTAGTTCGGATTACAGGAGTATGAATAAAACATTGAAGGGCTTCAGCAAATTATTAACGAGTTGTTTAGAGCGTGGGGTTAATGCACAGCCCGTTTGGTACTTTGTGTCGATACTTACTATAAAGTTATTGCGGACGAGAACAGAGACAGAAGCAGCGTTGACTCACCACAATTATCAGACTTTCTACCGGCCCACAACAGAGCCAGCCCTACTTTCTTATAGAAGAGAAGACCATTATCAGCTTGTTAGCGGCCTACTACAAGGCCAGGCCTCCCTCCTTATAATAAAAGAGATATAGAGCGTACACTCACTACGCTGCTCCAGTGCTAGATGGCGGGCTTAGGGTGATAAAGTTTAATTTATTAACGATCACTATGAGATGTTGATGACAGTGACCGATATCGATGGCTTAACGTGCTCTTTGAAGCACTGGGGTGTATCACCACTCTGGGCTTGGAATGTACTGAAAATTTTATAGAAGAATAAAAATCTCAGAATTATTCAGAATTATCCAGGAACTCGTCATTGAAGCCACTATAGTGCTTGTCCAAAATTCCATATAATCTCTACCTGGTTTTAAAAATATATGCACACAGATACACCAAAACCTATCTTGTTATATCGAACTTTAAAAACAAAATGTCTAAAATAATTTATAAAATTTCAACTCAAAATAAAGTGAACATTTTGAGAAGAACGCAAAGCACTCGTGCAAAATTCGTTAAAAGCTCCAGCCGGTTACAACTTAATAAATTATTATGTTGAACAACTAAAGTTGGTCATCTAATTTTCCCGCTATGGCAAGCAATACATGAGTAATAACTTCCAAGGCACAATAGCTTTGTACGAACATGTTATTGAGTTTACTGTGTTAAGTTGTGTTGTAGTTTATGTCGGTTGTCATACTTTATGTTACTATTAGCAGTAAATAATACCTGCATAAGAAATTAGAAGTTATTTCAGTCAAAAGTCAAAATATCTTTGTTCAGTGAAATCTTTGTGATATCCATCAATATGTTATTATAATAATTTTTAGATGATATAAAACTAATGGTGATAATTATTTAAGGTCGGAAATTTAAAATTATACCTACGAGGGTACCAAACGTGCCTTTCTTGTTGTCCTTTATAAAAACGTACAAAATTGCTACCACGATAGATATCCGGTGTTAGTCTATATAGCTTCAATTCACGAGGCTCGGGTTTGAGCTATAAACGAGCTCTTCGAAGAAATTCTTGAAAAAAACATGCTTTTCGATTGCCGGGGCTTAAAATATTCAACATTTCATACCCCGTCATAGTATTCGAACACAGGACTTCGTGATCTAGAATTATATAAGCTTACCACTGAACCAGAAAGGAAATATTCATACTATTTTTACCCGACTGCGTCAGAAGGAGGGTTATGTTTTCGAGCGTATGTATGTATGTATGAATGTATGTATGTATGTATGTATGTCCATTTCTTCGGCACGCGCTACTGCCTAAACGGCTAAACGGATTTTGACATGTAAGGTGTCGTTGAATTTGTCAAAATTGTGGTAGTGACATAGGCTATATAAATTTGAAAAGGCAAAATGACGCCTTTAAATGGGGGAAAAAGGGGGGATGTGTGTATTTTTTTCTTTTATCTTAGCAATATGGTTACCAATTGAAAGGTCGTAAAAAGACCATTTCAAAAATATAAATATCATATCATAGTCACCATAAAGTATTTCGAATTTTATACAGATATAGTGATCCTTGTTTTTCTCTTTTCAGTTCATAACTTCTAAGCAGTCGGGTTTTTTTGTTTTTATAATAATAATTTTATTCATATGTATTGTAATTAGTTTTTTAATCATTTCCTTCGTAAATAACTTAAAAAATGAATAAAAAGGATGTTGATAATATTGATAGTAAATTACATGTTTTTTTCTGAATTTATTTTTTTATTGAGAAAGAACATACTAAGGAACTTTCCTTACAATTTTATCCTAATAACTATACAAATCATGCCCACGTGGTATAGCGGCTAGAATAGTAGCTGAATTTCCGCGTTGGATACCTAGACTAATACTGGTATACGCAAAAAACTAGCCAGCCCTTCTGTCACCAGTTGAGGCTTTTACAATAACAAACTACAAACATGAAATCAAAACATATCGCACCCTCAGTAATATAAAGGCACAAGTCAAAATTTTACAAAATCGAGATTTTAAATGCTAAGGGCACAAAATGAAATTCTCTATCGGTTAGCTCCGACAGCGGGAGAAATTACTGAGTTATTACATTTGTGCCTCTCTCACACTCCCCTACCCTGCATCCCGATTTTACTGCTACAAGGTGATATTCAGTATTGTACCCTTATATGACGAAAAAAAGGTAAGTAATGTTCTGAAAATTTTGTATTATAAAGAATACTTTCTGATTGGGCCGTTATATTGCACAAAATGTTGTCAATTAGTGGTTCTTATCCTTAAAAGACCACTCTATCGCTAAAAAGCAAAAATGTTAAAAGAATCTATATCTTACTAGTTCATTATAACACAAAAAAATATATTACGTTCGATGGCACAATTTACTATAGGCCCTTATTAACACTTATAACTTGAACTTTTATCTAAATTCTGTCTTTAAAATAAACAGGAAAATTAAAAAGTTTTGATTAATATCTAAATTGAATGAATACAGGTTCATCAAAAAGATGACATTTTTTTTTATATTTGTGTTAAATTTTATAATTTTGTAGAAACCTCGAATCCCGACCAAGAAAAATAACGAATTTACCAAAACCACCAAATCAGCATAGAATGGATTGCAGTGAAGATGATCCATAATTAATCGAAAATGTAAATTGACTTTAACATGGCTTAAATTTATCTTATCATATTATCGAGGAAATAGAATCTAAAGCTAAAAACAGAAGTATAGGTACTTGGGAGTATTTCTGGACCAGAAACTAAACTGAAAAGACATTGAAACAAAAATATAAAAATTTACCTACCTTTAGCCAATGCAAATGCATTGGGAAACATGGAGTTTGAAACCACACATAGTGAAATGGCTATACACAACGGTAGTAAGGAGCTCTCTTACCTACGCTTCAATGATAGGGTGGCTAAGGACGCTAGGAAAAGGAAGATTACAAAAATTGCAAAGGCTGTCACTGCTAGCCATCACTGGCAGCATGAACACAAAACCCACCGTAGTCCTGGAGGCGCTAATAGGTATTCCACCGCTTCACCAACACATACAAAAAGAGGCAGCAACAACAGTCTTCAGACGAAAAGTCTGTTATCAATGGCAAGAAACACACACAGGTCTTCTTGATATACTAAAGGTAACAAACACCAACAATCCATATTTCAGATGGATTTGTGAGAAGACAAAAATCAACATAAACGAAACCACTTTGGATGAAGCAACACCACACAGAATAAAGGTATATACTCGTACTTACAGATGAATCAAAATCGGATACAGGAACCGGTGCAGGAGTCCACTGTCAGAAGCTAAATATAAACATCGTACAGGCGCTCGTCAAGAACAATTCTGTCTTCTAGGTGGAATGCGTTAGTATTACAATTGCGGCCAAGGCAATGGTCAGCATAAAGGTAACAAACTTCAATATTATTATACACAGTGTCAGCCAAGCAGCACCTAAAGCTCTAGATAAACACAATACCTCCTCTAAGCTGCTGCTTGACTGTCACAACGCACTTGAGGAACTATCAAAAGTAAACCAAGTAACGGGGTTAAGGTACACAGCGGCAATTTTGGCAACGAAAGGGCAGACGAACTTGCACGACGTGACACAACACTGAAAGTTATAGAATAGTACCATACCTATCAGTGAATATAAAACCTGGTTACACAAAGACCCCTACAACAAATATGGGCACAAACAACAGGCTGTAAACATATCAAAGAGGCAATACCGTGTCTCGACACACAATTAATCAAAAAACTCGCACAGTTAATCCGTGTAAAGCTTAGAACGGACACAGGACTGATTATAGGGCACTGTCCACTAAACAAACGCCTCTCAATTCTATGTATGACCGACATCCCCCTATGCAGGATATGTCTAGAGAATGACAAGACGCCGATACACGTTATGCTCAGTTGTAGAGGAGTATCGGAACAACGTGAAGCACACTGGCTCCAAAGCGACACTCCAAGAGGCAATCGGCGACCTGGGTGGCTTGCTAAGCTGCAGCGAGCTCGGCTGGCTAGAGTGAGCTAGCGGTAGCCTACACCAGGGGATCCACGCACAACGGTCAAGTGCGGAGAAACCCAGAAATAAAGAATGTTGAGGAAACAACCATGCAGAAGGCTTACTTAGAAGCACTTCAACGTAGTTCTGCTAAAAAAAATGATCTCAAAGGCTCTTATTAATGAAAATAAGCAATTGATAGATCCATACTATGCTTCCTATTATAATAGTATGTTATCGTAATTTTAAAAGATTATTAATATTAAAATTATCATGTAATTTGTATTACTTTTTTTACTAGAATTTTAAGGAAGATTCTGTTTAAATTTTTATGTTTATATGGATAATGAATATGAGAAATTTAATTAAATTATTACTTATAATAAACAAATTATTACTTTCAGTTAAATTGTTATTTTATTCATAAAATAGAAATAATGTCAGAAGAATGCAGTTTTTTTTAGTGTAATACGGTACCAATTATATTTAAAACTAAATAATTACACACACTTTAGTCATATACAGGAAGAAACTTAAAAAGGTACTATATTTCATTTGCGTTTTTAAGTACTATATGGGCCTAACTTAAAAATGTTTTTTTAAAAGCTTGTAATTTAAAAACTATTATAAGTATTTTTATTATTTTTATGCCTACTTATAAAGTAGCTATCAAATAACAAATTTGCCGATTTTCACATTTATAGTTCAAATAGTACGAATTTTATTAAAAAAATAAGCTGATATATTGGAATCCGAAATCTTTAAACGCGATTTCCCAAAAAACTACTTTTTTGGATTGTGCCTCTATATTACTGAGGGTGCGATATATAGGGCCTGCGTGATGGGCACCCTACCAAAAGGGCAAAATTTAGAATTATGCTTATAGTTAAGTTAATTAGTTAGTTATTATAATTATTCTGTTTTTTTTTTATATAATTTTCGTGAAATTACAGCTAAACATAAAAAAGTGTTCCTTAACTAAGTCTATACTTGAAATAAACCAATTTGAAATTTAAAACCTCCTTTTTGCAATTTGGTTAATAACAAGACACTTAGTGCAATACTAACAATCTTGCGAAATACAAAGGCTAACTTAAATGGGACAAGTATCGTAAAATTATTACTTTAAGACCACCTGCTGTCGGAGGATAAGCAGCAATATATAGCGGTCCACTTCTATGAGATTATGAGCCATAATACCAAATTATGGTGACAGCTTAATGGTGAGAGGTGTGATAAGAGAGTGGAAGACAATAGACTAGTCTTGTGTTCGTATTGAGACATTCTGATAGTGTTTGGATGGAAATAGCGCAGTAATGTTACTGTACTTTGCTTACGTTAATTGTAGTTTGAACAATATCTGAACTGAGTATAATATATAATATTATACAATTCATACGTTTAGATACAAATAAATAAAGTTAAATAAAGCGTCTGTGAGTTGTAATTTCTTAAAAAATCAAATTAACTGCCTTTCAGTAAATGCATAACAAAACGTATATAAGTACAGTAAATACAACAAAAAAAATTATCTGTCTATTTTTCTGCACCGGCTAATCTCTGAAACTGTAAGTCGGATTGTAAAAATATTTTTGTCAATTCTGGAACACACATTTATTTAACGACCTCCGTGGTGTGTGGTAGATTCATAAGACGGAGGTTCTGGGTTCGATTCCCGGTGGGGCAGATTAGGATTTTTCTTAAATTGTCTTGGCCTGGCTGGTGGGAGGCTTTCGCCGTGGCTAGTTACCATCCTACCGACAAAGACGTACCGCCAAACGATTTAGCGTTTCGGTACGATGTCGTGTAGAAACCGATAGGAGTGTGGATTTCATCATACTCTTAACAAGTTAGCCCGCTTCCATCTTAGATTGCATCATCACTTAACATCAGGTGTGATAACAGTCAAGGGCCAACTTGTAGTCGATAAAAAAAAAACACACACCCAAATTTTTATCCCAAAATACTTATGAGAACGAGAACTACGCGGCTGAAAACGCGTGTCTCCTCTAGTATAAAAGAAAATGTAATAAAAAAGATTTAACCGTTTGTCTATAGGTACCTAATTTTTTCGCAGTTAAAATTTTTTTTAGACAGTGGTGTGAATAAACCAACATTGTTGGAATAACCACGTCGACAGCATAAATATAACTATTAAATTAAAAGTTCAAAAAACACCCGACCCAAATAAAGATTAAACTTTGGTCATTCTTCAGCAAAAAATTAAATCAGTTCATCCGTTTTATTCCGGCATTCCAGGGTTTCATATGCCACATCCTATTTCCAGCATCAGGTCCTCGTCAATTAGAAACATGAAAAGAACCAGTCAAGACAAATTCAAAACTCAAACTCGATGGGTTTACTAAAAAGGTAGACCAGGGTTACGTCTCCTACCTTCGAGCCTTATCATCAGACCAGCTCAGTGGTTCCAGAAGACATTAGTGTTTCAAATGTCAGATCACACACATGCTTTCAAGCAAACTGAGCGTGTAACATTTCTATCACACGTATCAAACGACCTGATGACCTTGAAGACCAAAACCGATTTCCACCAAACATAGCTAAGAACACTTTCGACTGATATACCTTTCAAACAAAAAAAACTGCATTAAAATCGGATCATTCGTTTGGGAGTCACGATGCCACAGACAGACACATATACATTCATTTACACAGACACGTCAAACTTATAACACCCCGTCGTTTTTATGTCTGATATTTATAAAAAATAACAAATGTGAAAAAAATAAAAGGAGAGACATAGATTCATTGTACCTACAACTTAATCAGCGTTCAAGGGACTTGGGCACACCTGCTAGTATTCCCGAGACTGAATGAAAGAAATGGGAAGAATATGAAAGAAATGCTACTGAATTTAAAATCGATATACTGCGGACAGGTGCGCGCGTGGGACGTGAATTCTAACGTGAAGTCTTATCCAGGATTGACGGGAGTTAAGTCTTTGACCAATCGCGATGTATTGCACGTCTCGACCTGTGGTCTGAGTTATAAGCGATCGCTATTTAATAAGACGTACCGTACAGTACTGTTGACAAGGTACCGGCTGAAAATCAAAGCTGTAGGTTCATTTGCGTGGCTCATGTAGCAAAAATACTTTATTCAAGGTTGCACCAAACAGCGTGGTAGCGGTCCTGATGCTTTTCTACTTTGTCTTTTCTGTGGCAACTAATGCATGTAATATGTGGCACAATGTTTGAAAGATAAGAATTTTCTTCCTTTCTAATTATGTCGATAACAATGAATTGGATTGACCGTTCAACGTGAAATCTTATCCAGGATTGATGAGACTTGTTTACATTTGATTTTGTGTCTGTGCACATTTCGCTGTCTATGTCACAAATTTCAGAACTTTTTTTAGAAATCTTTCCGACTTTCGAAGGTTATAACTTAACCTTTGTATTGTTATTATAACTTAAGCTTTGTTTCTATTTCGGACAATGGAATGTACATACATATTATATATTTTCCCCATTACCGCTTGTAGGCGTAGGAGCAGCGTGATTAATTCCATTAAAAATGATCGTGCTGTGACTAACGTTTGTAATGATTAGGGTATTTATTATTCTTATTTGTAAGATGAGTTTTGGAATTCTAGGATTCAATCCAAACTAGGAACTTGGAGCTAGCTATTAATGTTTCAGTAGTTAAAATCTGTTTCTTATAACTTGTACCAAACGTAAGAAGCAATACATATGCCTGTATAATACAAGTAACGCTGTGAGACGGAACTTAAGCCGTCGCGAGTCTAGCAAAGCCTGTGCATTGAGACATCCCGAATATGCATTCCATTTGAAATAACATACCTAATGTGCGAATATTACATTACATTATTATACAACAGTAAACGCCCGCGATTTTGTCTGCAAAAAAAATTATGTATACATTCGAAGGCCATCAAAGAAACATTGTACTTGATCTTTTTGTTTTATGGAAAGAATGGGTATAGCAAGTGTGACAGAATGTGGGAAAGTAAAATACTTTACTATAATAGAAACCGGATAACTAATTCGGAGTTGGATAATAGACACATCCCTTTCGATTACTATGCGACAACTAAGTGAAACGCCGAATCGCTTGGCGTTACGTTATTGCCAGTAATTAGCCACAGTCGAAACCTCCCACCAGCTACATATGGATCAATTCAGAAAATCCCAATTGGTTCAGCCGGTAATCGAATGCAGGACCACCGTGTTATAAATCCACCGCTTATACCGCTGTGCCACGGCATCATGCATGAATACCTCCCCATAGAAATCTCGGTAAAAAAGATTATTTTCTATTCCAGATTATTATCTTATACCAAATTTCATCAGAATCAGTTCAGCCGTTTTGGAGTTACAAATGGCTTAACTTACCCTAACATATTGTATCTAATATCATTAGATAAGAAACTTATAAATCTGCTAAGAACGTTTACATACATAAGACGCAATAAGCGCATATAAAAAACAAAGCATACGAAGAAACGTTTTCGCCATCTGCGCTATGATTTATCCGCACTGTTTCGTAGCTTCGGACGATAAATCAGACGGAAGTTGTAAGTCGTTACGTCGTAAATAAAGAATTTCGTCTCGGCCTAGTTCGTGTCGCGTGAACGCTTACACGTGCGACTGTTTTGTCTTAACACAAAAAATCAGAGATACGATTTGTCATTATGCCTATTTGTTGGCTGACTACAGCCGTTACAAGAGATAGGACATGGAGTTTAAACCAGCCACGCAATGTGGCTTGGTGAGCTTACAGAGGATTACGTACTTATTGATTAATCGATGTAAAGAAGACAAAGTCGATTAAGTTAAAACAGTTATAAACAAGTTAAAAAAGCCTTAGTGGGTTTTTTGTTAGGTGGTAAGGTTTACGTTCTTAAGTACATGTAGTGTCCCTTCAAACCGATGCTGCTTGGCACCATAAATAAGCATGGTCCTTCCTAGCCGGACTCTGCTATCCCTGCCTCGTTGGTCTAAGGGTTAAAATATGTGGTTTCTATCAAAAGTCCTGGTTTCAAATCCTGGTCGAGTTGTTTCTTTTAAGAAAATAGTTGTAATAAGTAAATTCTAAACCCAGAGTCGGAAAGTTGCTAGTTTTTCACCCTTTTGCCTTGGAGAACACGTTAAGCTGTCGTTTCCGGTCACTATCATCGATATCTCATAGTTATCGTTAACTAGCGGCCCGCCCCAGCTTCGTACGGGTGCAATGCTGGTACTAACGGCGACGCACCGCGCACGTACGCTCCGCGCGACCCCCAAACGCTCGTCCCTGCATTTTGAATCTTACATATCTTGGAAAATATTCACTTAAATTGCATGCTGTAAAGTCTAATAGTAATCTATATTGAATGCAAAAAGTATTTATTATACTAAACTGGATAAAGATTATAATACAGTATTGCTTAAAATCACTTCGTAAAAAAGCCATTATTTTTGGTTGAAAGTAAAAGATAAACAATGATTATTTTGGGTTATGCCTAAGAGATAGACATATACCATAGCGGACTTTTTTGTTGACATTTTTAAATTGTGTAATACTGTAGAACATTATTTTGATATATATCCTACGGTTTAGCCAGCGTTTGCAATGTAAGTGCAAAAAATGCGGTAATTTACGACATCACATCAACCTCTTAAACTATCAGTTTTTCTCTACTACATTGTGCATGTATTATACACATAAACCTTCCTGTTGAGCCACTCTATCGGATAAAAAACCGCATGAAAATCGATTGTGTAGTTTTAAAGATTAAAGCATACATCCGAACATATATAAAAAAGAGACTTTGTTTTATACGAGTACTATGTATTGATAATGAAATACTAAACATTATCATCCTAAGCCCGCTAACCCGTATTGGAGCAACGTGGTTAATAATGGAAAACTATGTCTCAAAAACCTATAAAGTATGTTGCTTCAGCTATTTGCTGTAGCTTATTGCAAGATATTCATTACGTCAATCAAAAGATCTTAATAAGAGCAAAGTAAGAGAAATAAAATCCCATAAAGAGAGACAATTTCGCAAATGGCATCATTTACAATCCTGTCCAAATAGATTTAATCGGCGAGGCTCTTTGAATCAAGAAAACAAATTTGGGAGATTAAGAAAATTAAATTTTCTGCCCGCTCTGACTTGTTTGACAAATCAGTGGACTCCCAAATAACCAGGTTTATTAATACCTAAGTAGCAAAAGTTTTGATTGGTTTAAAACAAAACAATATCAAAAAGAATACAGGTATATGAACTTCCAAGCCAAGGAAACCACCTCCTTTTTAAAAGTCAGTTCAATATCATAACCTTCATGGATTGTCATTTCATCGTCTGAATTTTTATATAGTTAAATATATTAGTGAATAACGATAATGACATTACAAATGAATAAACAAAAAATTTTTAACAAACAATAGAACCGACTCAAAACACACTAAAAACTAAGAAATAACTGGGTTATTTAGTTGCTTTAATTTACTTAAGCATATCTATGAAGTCAGTGCCATCAAGTTTAAGGAACATTTATTTTACGTAGTAAAGCAGTTTGTGGGTTCTAGGTAACGTCCTTAAAGTAGAAAACCTTGGCTGGCACCGACTCATAGATATACTTAAGTAAATTAAAGCAACCAAATTACCATATTGGAAGTGTGCCCTTTCTAATAAAAAAAGAATTATCAAAATCGGACAACTCTGTAAAAAGTTATGCGTGGTCATACATAAAAAAAATTAAAAAAAAATACAATACGAATTGAGAACCTTCTCCGATTTTTACGTCGGTTAAAAATGGCTATTTGGTTAGTTTATATGCAGTAGAAGTGGGTGCGAGAGGTATACCAGCGAAATCTCTCTACAACATTCTCAAAAACTGACTAGAACTGTAATAAGCTCCATTCTAGAATGAGTTTTCAAAGCTGCTTTTACAGGGTCCTACCAGATTTGGTTGGGCAGGAAGAGAAGGCGAGCGTTGACCGGTCACAAAGGGTACCCTTAAGCCTACATCTGTGCCGCAAGTCTCAGACTCTGTTCAACGTTTTGCTCTCTGCCACAAGACGGACCTAGACCTGCACGGTAAATGCATCTAATGCTAAGATGTTCGTCTCTAATAAAGAATTCCTTCTAAGAGTTAAAGAGTCCTTTCCTTCTAAGAGTTAATATGTTCCTATGTCAGTTGTCAGAATGTAATCTAGTTTTATCTCAATATTCTGACAAAAGTTGACTACGAAAAATATTGCATTACATTAACTTTGAACAAATGGGAGCATTTGGTAGTGCTGGTATTTTATCTAACTCTCTGCTTACTTTGGGTAGGTATATAAAAAGATATGAAAAAAATATAGAGCCAATTTAATCTAATACCTCGAAAACAGTGCCAAAGATTTTCATGAAATTTTGTATGCAGGGGGTTTCGGGGGCGATTAATTGGTCAAGCTGGGTTTCCATTTTTAGAAAACGTATAAATTTCAAAAAAAAATAATACTGTGTCGAAGTCAACCAGGTACTTACTGATAAATTGTCTACTTTAGAAACGTCTAAAGGAGACTTTAAAGTTGTAGAGCAGATTTTTTATTTTGTTTAAAATTTTTTATACGTATATTATTATTTTGTTAAAAGTTTTGTTAAAAATTATTATTCAAAGATTATTACTGTGCCTAAACACTGCAAGTACTTCAACCAAAACCGCACCCTCCAATCAAGGGTTGCGTGTTTACTGGTCAAATTTATTAGCCAACCTCAATCAATTATTCACATTTGGTTAGAAACTAATGTAGGCAAATCAAACAGGCCCGTGGCGAGCAAATCCAAAATTCATGTATAGTATGAACCCCAATGCGCGATTCACCAATTCGAATATAACGATGTAAGGTACTTGCGTTATGGTTTAAGAGATTCGATACTGAGGACTTCATACTTATTGTATAAATGTGCTCTGTGGTTTTACCCAAGTTTCATTGTCTATGAGATCATTGAGATGGATTAGCCTGTTTTATAGACAAACCACATAACTTAATCCTCGCCTACGCGATACAGTAGTGCAATGGTATTCATTGACAAGTTGACGACTTCCGCGGCGCAGTGGTATGCGCGGTGGATTTATAAAACGGAGGTCCTGGGTTCGATTCCCGGTGGGGCAGATTGAGATTTTTCTTAATTTGTCTTGGTCTGGCTGGCTTGGGAGGCTTTTCGCCGTGGCTAGTTACCACCCTACCGCCAACGTCTCTCTGGCATTCCGGGTACTGAGAGTAACTTACCGCTAGGCCACGGTCTCGATGACGATGGTAGGTAAACATAAGTTGATAAAAAATGCTATGCAATAGCATTCTCTCGGCAGTCTCAGAGTGCCACACGTCTTTTTTTATGTACAAGTAAAGGAAACACAATTAAATTTGTGAGTGTGATATATTGCTGCTCAGCAACCATTCCCAGACAGCTGATGATAATTAAACCACCAAAATCGGATAAATCGTTTTAAGAAAATTATGAATATAAAAACACATTTATACATAAATACACATACACAGATATTACTGTTAAACATAAAATTACTTACAATGACAGTATTTTATAATCAAGAAAGAAGAATGCTTTTAGACAAGTGCCACCCACCGCAGACTGCATCCTCACTTACCATCAAGCGTGATCGCAGCCAAGCGCTATATCTCTTCCTCCATAAAACTTTCATTTTTGAGTTGGAATATTTATATCAAAAATAAAACGACGTTCTTCTAAAAACTTGTTTGAAATGTGGCCAGTACTAATTGAAATTGTCATACTTGTATTTTCAGTGTCGTACAGTAACACACATTGGAGCATCATAATAGATCTAATCATCAAATTCCCTTATCCATTAAGGGGAAGGGAAAAGGTGACTCTAAAGCATGCTTTTAATATCAGGGAATACTGGCTCGTTGGCTTAGTGCTTAGCCTATGTGGCTTCGATCACGAGGTCCTGGGTTTGAATCGTAGTTTCGAATTCTGAGTTTTTCATTCTTCTATGACATTATCAGGATATTCCAAGACCGTCGAGTCGGGAAGTCGGTGGTAACGTATCCCGGTGCCTCGGAGAGCACATTAAGCCGTCGTTCCAGGTCACTATCATCAACATCTGAGTGATCGGTAACAAATATTATCACCCTAAGTCTGCCAACCCGCATTGGATCAGCGTGGTTAGTCTACGCTCCATATAAGGAGGAAGGCCTGGCTCTGTAGTATGCCGTAAATAGGCTAATAATGTTGATAAGGATAATATCCAATACATCGTCAGTAACAGGCACATTACCCTAACGTTTAGAGCTAGGCCAGTATTCAGATAAACAAACGCAGGTTGTCGACGGCGCATGGAATATTCATGGCAGGTAAACACTGAGTGCTAGGAGCTATACGAGGCGAATTCATTTAGTTATGCCATCTGCATGTTGGATCTTATGTAACCCTACATCTATACAAACACATAATATTGAAATGCTTGTTACTAATTTAAATTATTTGTGAAATGGTTATTATAGGCACATAGTCGTAGTGTAATGTGATCTTAGAAATGTAAAGGCTCCCACTGAAAATCAGCGCAGCGGCTTGCTGTAACATTATGCTGAGTGTGAGACCTTTATTTGGTAAGTCTTCTTAGCTTTATTTATTTTAATTAATTTTTATTTTTTGTGCATTTATTCTGACCAAATTAAAATCATTTTCTTCTTCTTCTTCTTATTTCAAATTAAGAAAGAAGAATGAAAGAAAGAAAAAGCGTTTATTCATCTTTAGTGCTACAAACAATACAAACATCTTGCACTAAGCAATTTCTGTCTGTAACACCAAATAGGAATGGGTGTACAGCTCAGCATATGCCGTGCATTGCAGTCGAGTAGAATACCCGGCGCTGATTTTCAGCTGTGACCCCAGTGACGTCACAGTCATAAGTAAATTTAATTACATACATTTAAAAATAAAACAATACTTAAAAAAAACAGCTTTTCGCTGTAGCACATAAAAGAACATGCGGTAGATACTTACATCCAAAAAATTTGTTCGTCTTTTTATCCCGGTTAATCTTTGATATAGGAGCTTAATACGGATACATATTCTATTAAAAGGGTCTCTACTATAGAGCAAGAGCTTCACCTCCGAAAGGTTTTGCAAAAAGTCTCATCGTGAGGACTTGCCCGGCTAAAGTGTGTCCACTTGGTCCTCTAGGTGGAGGTATATAAAAATTACCGAAAATTCATACAGTAGTTATTAAGAACAGACGAATCTAGCTTTCTTCGATATATAAAGTATTATTTAAGTACATAAAGATCGTCAAAAGCAGATCATGTGGACAAGATATCTTGAAGGCTTTTAACTACTCCCTGGCGTTCAACTGGCCTTACTTTTTTTGACGACCTCCGTGGCACAGTGGTATGTGCAGTGGATTTATAAGACGAAGGTCCTGGGCTCGATTGCCGATGGCCAGTTAAGATTTTCTTAACAGCTCCTGGTCTGGCTGGTGGAGGCTTTAGCCGTAGCTAATTACCATCCTGCTGGTAAGACGTACTGCCAAGGGATTTAGCGTTCCGGTTCTGATGTCGTGCGACACCGAAAGGGTATTGATTTCCATTCTATTCCTAGAAAGCCCGCTTCTATCTTAGATTGCATCATCACTTACCATCAGGTGTAACTGCAGTCAAAGGATTACTTGTTACTAATAAATAAAACAAGAAAACTCTACTTTTTAGAAATAGTCTAGAGTAATGCTATTTTCTAAAAAATTCTCAAAAAATAAAATAAAAATCCAGAAACCTACACAATGAATTTGTAAATAGTAGGTGGTCCGTTTCAATCGACGAAGTTATCCAATTTCGAAAGGAGCTTTTACCACCAATTTTCGCAAAAAACAATTCCAAGTGGGCCTCATTAAAAACTTGAAACGACACTCTACAGGTTTCAGGAGTTGCGGCCTTTACACAAGATTGCCCTGTTAGTACAAAACTGAATGATTCGCAAGCTTTAGCGGTTTTCGAGCTGCTTTAAAATGTAGTAAATAAATTTTGAACTCTGTCTTTCTTTTCGTAATATATGGCTAAGAAAACAATAGTTCAATACCTACGAGGAAAGTAAGATATTTTAAAAACAAGATAAAATTAAAAAATTTTAACACCCCCTACGCAAAAATACCACTTAACCATACCTTTGCCTTCATAATATAAAAGAAACCAAATCTGTCCATCTCTCTAAAACACACACAGAGACATACAGACATACGTCAAACTTATAACACCCCTCTTTTTGTCAGCCTAGACTTTGGAAATAAAGATCTTGGCTTGTTACCATCCTACCGACAAAGACGTACCACCAAGCGATTTAGCGTTCTGATACGATGTCGTATAGAAACCGAAAGGGGAGTGTGTTGTGTTAGCCCTCTTTCATATTAGATTACATCATCACTTAGTATCAGTGATGTGATTACAATCAAGGTCTAACTTGTATTAATAAAAAAATATAGGATGACAAAGTTAACTATTGAAATAAGCGAACTCTTACTAGTGGTAGACACAATTGAGAGAGTCAGGTGAGTTTGAGTTAATTGTTCAAAAGCTTTGGAGGCTCGATTGACACGACACCCTTTTAATTAAATGTTTTTAGGGATTCACTTTATTTCGTCAACTTTTATTGCGTAGTTTCGTTGAAAGAGAGTTTTTATGGCTGTTTTTTGTTTGTTTCTCTGTTCTCTATTGTTTATTTTGTTTTTGCTTTAGTAAATTAATCAAAATAAAGAATAGAGTTTTGATCAAGATACACGATAGCGTAGCCAGCCAAGTTCGAGAAAAAAGCAAAGTTGTGAGGCAACTGATATTATCAATAATTCAAAAATTTTTAATATATAAATTAATATTCTTTACTCGGGTTTTGAATTTCGGTAAAAATATTAAGGGTTCCTCATTTATTAATTAATTAACTTGTCGCACAGATATTTTCATGTCTCTACAAATTGATGCCAACAGGAGGTAATAGAACAACAAGAAGTTCTGTGGTAACTCAAAAAGAAAATAGTTCTGTTTAGGAATATGTGGATTTATTAAGATAGAGCTACTCACAGAAAAAAGATTTACAACAAACATGCATAATAAAATTATTTAAAACTATAGAACATCTACGGATTAACCTGCTCAGTTCTCGTTCCTGTGGGAACTTCGAGATAAAATGTGGCCTACGTGTTAATACAGGGTGTTAACTAACTCCATACCAAAGAACATGGCTGGAATTAGTATGGAGCTGTGCCCCGAAAACAAAATTCGTTTGCAGTGCCATATAGTACCTTATTTTATAGCTTACGAGTATTAGAATACCGCTATTCAAGTTTTGTGATCAAAGAACTTTCGAGACTCTTCAATAACATATTACAAAAAGGCGCTTATTATTTTAAATAGCAATGATTTTATTGTCGTTCACCAGTGTTATATAGTTAGTAGCAAATAATGGTCCAATAGTTAGGCTATATGGGCTAAGATCATTGTTGTTGTATATAAGGAGATTGAGTTGGTACTTAACATTTATTCTAGTTTATCAAAGCGATTTAATTCATCCCGGCCATTATTATTACATAACATATGTCTGTTCCATATAAAAAAAAAAACATTTAAAATCTGTCAAAATACGATCGGATACTTGTATCTCTTTTGCATGTGGTTGTGCGCAGCCGCATCAACAATCGTTAGTAAAATAAATAAATAAAAATAAATCTTTATTTTATTGTTATATGTTTATAATATTTACTTTAGTTTACAGTGTTTTGTTAGTCGTATTATTTATATTTAATTACAAACTGAAGTCCTAAATACAGATAGAATATGTAGTATATGTGTATCCAAACTCATAAGCTAATGCGAGTCAAAGAAATATCCAAAATAAACAAAAAAATACGTATTTCTCGAATGTTATAGAGAAATATAATTTGTGCCTTAAATATTGCTTTAATTCTTTTTAACATATATGCAATAAATATTGCAAATTCTACTCAATTTGGGGGCAGAATCCGGCCATGTCCTTTCATTAAAATCACTCCAGCCGTTAGTTGTGAACAAGTAACCTACACACACTCATAAACTTTCGCTTTTATAAAGTAGTATGACAAAAATCGTGAAAATTCAAAATTAGATTTGACCCCATTTCAGTACATACCGTTTTATTAATAGAAATACCAATTAATGTACAAAAATTTCCGCCCCTTTTAGCGAACGATAAAAATACACAGCCGAATAAAGAATTAGTAAAACAAACGGAAATGGGGCGTAATTAATAGGCCACGTAATTTGTGCCGTGAAATTAATTTGAGGTTGAACAGTGCTCTTACATACTACGCTAAACGTGAATTAAAGCCTTTCAATTTAATTCAATTGATTTCTTCGCAGGTTTTATAATATTCCCAGATTGACTGCCCCGTTGGTCTAGTGGTTAGCTAATGTGGCTTCGATAACGAAGCTCTGCGTTCGAATCCTGGGCCGGGGTAACGGAATAATTCTGAGATTTTCATTCTATAAAATTTTCAGTTAATTGTAAGGCTTCCCGTGCTCTCCGATGCACGACATATTAAACCGTCGATCCTGGTCACTATCATCAGCATCTGATAGTGATCACACTTACTATTGTAGGTAGGCTTTTGCTTATTTGCTTACTTATTTTATTAATTTTTGTTTATATTTATGTTTTGTTATGCTTTTCCATATTTGTACTGTTCATTGTTGATTTATGTCTGTATGTTTTGTGACGTCATAATCTTTCTGTGTATTCGTGGATAGTGTTGTTGTTTACATATTTAACCCTCTTTGTGTATGTACCTTAGATTTAAGATTCCAATATGTAAATTAAATTTATTTATTTATTTTTATTTGGGACAGCAAAGTCCCAAATAAAAATAAATAAATAAATAGGCGAAAGTTAGTGAATGTGTGAGTGTATATTTGTTAATTCTTCACGATTAAACGGTTGGAGCGATTTTTTATAAAATTTGATATAGAGTTAGCTACCATCCTGGATTTACACATTGGCTACATTTTATCCCGATACTCCCACTGAAACGAGAACTACGCGAGTAAAACGGCGGGCATCCTCTAGTCGTTAATAACATCAGCACCCCCAAGCCTGCCAACCCCACATTGGATCAAAGTGGAGAGTCTACGTTCCATATCGCCTCTCCTATTAGGAGGGTATGCCCTGTAGTGGGCAGTTAATTTAAAAACATTGCATGAATTCAAGTCAAAAATACGTCTGATACTTTACGGGGTCTAATAGACCCTGTAGTATCTTATTTTCCATGCAGCTAATAAAAAAGTCTTTTCCGTTGTGCGACAAAATTCCAAGCCTGCGGAGTTCGGAAGTCAGTGTGTCACAACACAGTCATTGTCATTAACATCTGAAACTGATCCTTTAAAGTAATAGATAGTATAAGATATATTATGATCCCCTGCCCGCCATCCGACATGGAAGCAGCTTCGTGATTCTATACTATATTTGTATATTTAAGGGGAGACCAAGCCCTTTAGGGATCCGTTAAAAAGGACTGATAATGATGATAAACCAAATAGACGTACTTCCGGTACATATCTGTACAGTCACCTGCGGTTACCGGGTCTTTGCTTCCATACGGATCTCGACTGACATCTGTCGGGGCGGGTGAAGAAAATTAATGCTTTCGACGCACAATCGCGTACAGGAACTGAATATCATAAAGCATAGGAATACTGAGTATTATACAGTTCCATATAGTTTCAATACATTCTACGAACGAAACAAACGAAAAGAAACTGTTACATACTTTGTTTCAGCTATAAGAAAGAAAAACTGTAAAAAACAAAGACGTGTGTTGGCGATTTTTATGTGATTTATAAGACGGATGTTCTGGGTTCTCATTTTCATTAAAAACTTCCATTAAAAATATATAAAAGAAATGCTCTACAAATTAATTTCATACAATTCGATTTCTTGATATTTCTTTACTTTGATTTTTTAAATAAAATACATACACTTTTGACTACTTTCAATTATTTTCATGCCGCGTATTGACGTTACTTAACATCAGACGTAATCGCAGTGAAAACTCAATAAAAAAGCCGATGTTTACACTTACAATCGAACCCCGGGCTATTTATAGAATTCACCCCATCCACGCCACAATGGATTCAAAGGGATTGTAAAAAACGCCACAAAAGTAGAAAATTCACAGTTTATTCACAAAGAGTTCTAACGCGGGGCGCTCAGATTCTTTGCTTTTAGTTACGAGAGCGGTGTTTTCCTTTGTAAGCATTTGCACTAGCTCGGGAGTGAAAAGCAGCGTTCTTTATACCGTTCTGATTTGCGTTGGCTGTTCTTGTTTTTTGCTGTCACTACCGCGGCGCTGTTCTTTGGCGGCCCTTTGTTTAGTTAAACTTGATAAAGCCTAGACGTATTGTTGTTCAATATTTTGTTGTACATAACATTACAGAAAAGCTTTTCTGTATCTCGTTGGTTTAGAGATTGCACTTTTTCCAGGATTACAGTTCTGAGTAGGTTGTAAAACTTTCAGTAGCAGACCGGAGTTATGAATTTGGCGGTTAAGTACTTGCGGGGCGTGGAATACTTCCGTACCTCGAAGAGCACGTTAGAAGAGCGGTGTTTTCCTTTGTAAGCATTTGCTCTACCTCAGGAGTGAAAAGCAGCTTTCTTTATACCGTTCTGATTTGCGTTGGCTGTTCTTGTTTTTTGCTGTCACTACCGCGGCGCCGTTCTTTGGCGGCCCTTTGTTTAGTTAAACTTGATAAAGCCTAGACGTTTTGTTGTTCAATGTTATGTTGTACATCCTAACTATAAGATTACAGAATGAATTTTCTGTATAGATATCTCGTTGGCTTAGAGGTTGCAGTTTTCAATTATACTAATTATGAGGTCCTGGATTATAATTCTGGATTGGTTGTAAAATATCGAGTTTAAGTATGTTACTTTCAAAAAACTTTTAGTAGCAGACCGGAGTTATGAATTTGGCGGTTAAGTACTCGTGGGGCGTGGAACACTCCCGTGCCTCGAAGAACACGTTACGAGAGCGGTGTTTTCCTTTGTTAGCATTTGCACTAGCTCGGGAGTGAGAAGCAGCGTTCTTTATACCGTTCTGATTTGCGTTGGCTGTTCTTGTTATTTGCTATCACTGCCGCGGCGCTGTTTCTTGGCGGACCTTTTTTTAACAGTTTTTCTAAAGTTATAAGGCCTAGAAAGGCCTGTAGGGGTTTTGTAAAAAAGACTCATAATTTTTATAATCTTTCTTAAGACCTGAGGCTTGCTTGCTAAATTTAACCACTGAATCAACACGGTTGATTTTTAACCGACGAGAAAAGATGGAGTAGTTTACGTGTCGATAAATTACTAAAAAGTGAGAAAAAAGTCTAAACAACACGAAACAAAACGATTTCATAGATATGCTTAAATAAATAAATAAGCAACTAAAAGTCATTTCAATATTTTATAAAAAAGATTATAATGACATAACTTTAAATTAACGTTAAAAAAATGTTGCTATCTATGTAAATTTTGCAACATAATCTCTCAGTGAAATCCAAATGGAAAGCTAAACTGTATTGCTAAGAAAAATCGAGTTTTACAAGTCACATACATTGTCCACACTGATTACAATGTCCACTGCTAAATAAAAATCGCTGTTATAGCACCTAAAAATAGAGTTCATATTTGAGTGCGGAGATTTTATCGGATTCCATTTTAATTTTCACTCATCCCTAAAAATATTCGTGGGAGAGTTATCAGGTGGCAACTTTGCCGATATCCTCTTAAAGTCTCCTTTCCCCACCTTTTTTACTTTAAAGGTTTTGCACCTATAAAGAGATGCAACTTTCATAAGACGGGGTTCTTGCGGGTATCTCGCGAAACTTTAAAAAAGGCAGCATTATTATATTGCAAGGATTTCAAAGCTTTACGAAATAAGAACTGTGTGGAGGAAATTGTGTGCAAGACTTAATGTGGCTTGTTTAATATTGGAAACATGTAAAGCTGCCCGTAACTTTGGTTATGGGATATAACTGAACTTTAGATACAGGGTATATAAAGTAACGGAAGATTTTTTAAAACAATATAGGTAACTAATTACGAATCACAATAAAAAGTTCAAAACTGATTCATTCGGTAATTGATCAACTACAGAAAATTAGGTTTAGGATTCCATTCCTAGGTCAGGCTGGAATTTAAATGGTACAAACGATTCTTGGTACTGAGCTATTTCTTCTTTCTGCTTTCCGAACCAATGGTAGAGCTACTACGCTTTAATAGACTTGAATTTTCAAAAGTAATTGTATAATAATTTATGTCTATTTGAAATCAATGAATTTGAATTAAAGACATTAGGCAAACTCGTTCTCAAATATTCATGCAATTATTGGAATTAACATACTTAATCAATACGACGACGACCTCCGTGGCGCTGTGGTATGCGCGATGGATTTATAAGACGGAGGTCTTGGGTTCGATTCCCGGCGAATTTGTCTTGGTCTGTCTGGTGGGAGGCTTTCGCCGTGGCTAGTCACCACCCTACCGACAAAGGCGTACCGCCAAGCGACTTAGCGTTCCGGTACGATGTCATGCAGAAACCGAAAGGGGTGTGGATTTTCATCCTACTCCTAACAAGTTAGCCCGCTTCCATCTTATACTGCATCTTCACTTAACATCAGGTGTGATAGCAGTCAAGGGCCAACTTGTAGTCGATAAAAAAAACCGTGGCTTAAGGGGCTTTTTGGTCACCTTGTCACCAATAATTATTTGTTTGTTTTGCTGCTGATAAAAGTTAAAGATGTCACGCAAGTGGTTATCACGTTGTCCATGATGACTAAATCACAATTATGCCACAGAAGTTTAAGGTCATAATATTGAAGAGAATAGGGAAATAATAACCACAATTTAAAAAAAATGGCCAATTTATTTCAAATGTTAAAAATTGTGTAATCTTAATTACAAATACCTAAATGTAACTTACCCTAAAATATTACTATTATTTTTGACACTGAAATTGATCATTTTGCCATACTTGACGTGCCGATGAATAAAATTTTGGTTAACTTTATAATATCGTTGTCTTATAAAATATTCATGCATTACTTAGACAGTATAATATTAACTAAATATATGATTTATTTCCCTGCTGCAGCTCTTTCTTCGTTCTCCTGCTCGATTTCTAATAACCTTTGTAAAATTCTTTGCTTCCTTCTTTCCATTGGTGTTTTAGACCACCACGACTCTGCCGCCACATCCTGATTTTAAAAATAATAATTTAATATCGACACAAATTGTCACATAACAAGGTAATTATGAAACCTCCGTGATTTTGACGACTTCCGTGGCGCAGTGGTATGCGCGGTGGATTTATAAGACGGAGGTCCTGGGTTCGATACCCGGCGGCTTTTTTTCTTTCCAGAGATTTTTCTTAATTTGTCTAGCTGGTGGGAGGCTTTCAAAGGCTGACAAAGACGTACCGCCAAGCGATTTAGCGTTCCGGTTCGATGTCGTGTAGAAACCGATAGGGGTGTGGATTTCATCCTACTCCTAACAAGTTAGCCCGCTTCCATCTTACATTGCAGCGTCACTTAACACCAGGTGTAATAGCAGTCAAGGGCCAACTTGTAGTCGATAAAAAAAAACCTTAGACCAATACAAATTAGGGGCAGCACGCACGCACATACAGACAGACATTTTGCACCGGGGGTTAAAAAGCAAAATACCTATGCCTTGTCATGGGCAACATGACCTTATCATTAATATATGGTGAATGGCTTTTAATCAAAATTGGAACTTGATTTCATAGTATAGATATTTCTGCTAATAATAATAATATTCAAAATCACGGACATTTAACGTTACACTACAAATTCGTAATATAAAGAAATAAGTTAAGACCGCTATAAAAATTTCATATATTAAATTTTGTAATAAATGTAAAATTAATCTTACATGTTCAACGTAAACTGGCTCAAAGGAGCTAAGTTGTACAGCAACTTCTTGTGCTGTGAATGCCCGCACTCTTAGCTGAAGACGTCTTTTCGTTGTCAAAACAGCATCAAGAGCAGCTAGCAGAGTACCTAATGAAATATCAAATCAAATCAATTCATTCTTTATTAGCTAGTGGTACAAATTTTGGTCTTAAAAACTATTCTGGTAGCCAAACATTCAACCAATGTACTCAGTATGCAAATTAAAATTAAAATTACTAGATCAACTAATTTAAAAATGTATCAGTGTAGCTAGTTTAAGATTTTACCGCGTCGATATCGAGAACGGTAAACGCAAATTTTATATGACACTGACACTCACCCATTTGAGTTTTCTCTCGATACTGCCAGGGGCGCTGCTTCAATTCCATATAAAGGAGAATGCCAGACAATGTATAGAACTTTAACCCACTAATATAAACATATTGTACAACAATGCATTATGCATCATTTTATTGCATTATTTTTACTATTTAATATAAATTACATTTAAAAGCTCTAGAACTCGGAGTATTCGACACGAGCCTAACGTTGGTTATCGTCCATTTCCGTATTGTTGCTCCGTATAGTTGTCACACTGGCATTACAGTCGTAAAGCTTCATTAAATACATTTTAAAACAGGCTTAACGACTCTGGATATTAGCTTTTTAGAGCCTACTCTTGATGAAAATACAATTAGAACGATTTAAATGGCTAGAACCCAGTGCAACAATAAAGATTTAAAATGCGTAAAGAGTGTAAACTAAAAGGAAATAGATTAATTACTTTTTTTTAACATAATTTTATTCCGATGTCCAACAGTAAAAATGGCTTATTGTAAAACATTTATATAATAATAGGATATTTTTAGTATATTTACAATTTGTGGTCTTTCTGGGTTAGGATCTGGCATTCTCCTTTGCCTTTACGCGAATGTGAAGTTTTCGATTTGTTTTGGTGAAAGCTCACACTAGGCACTCAGGCCAATGTCTGAACTTTTATAATTAGTCAACGTAAGATAAAAAGAAAATAAAAACAAAAGAAAATACAGCCTAAGCTTATCAACATGAAAAATAATGTTAATATTTCTTTAGTGAAATGAGAAATTAGAATTAAAAATAAAAATAAATACATCATTGACTATGTATTTTGTTTTACTACTAAGTGTCAGCATCATCATTATCAGCCAATTTTAATAGCTTATAGACCCAGTGCATTGATTTAATTCGAGTTGATAGGCTTAGGGGTTTACTATTGCGCTGTCTATTCTTTTAACTATGTGTATCAGATGTTAAAGACCGAAAAACCGGCGGCATAAAGTGATTTAGACACGGGTTGTAGCATAACTTCCTACATTCGGGCTTAGAATATTTACTAAGAATTTATTGAAGAAAAGAAAAGCCTAATAATTCATAGTGCGCTCCAGGGCCTAGTTATGCGTAGCTACATAGGCTAACCATCGAGGCAGTTATCCTCAGGTTCGACAGTCATAAAAGCACTTACCAATGGTATAAGAATCAGAAACTCTTGATAAACACGACAGTTCTAATTTAGGAGATAGCGCACCCGCTTTATGCAACGTAGTACGCCACATCAGAGATATACTTCCATAATCTGCTCTTGGTATTTGTATGACCTTCGAGTAGCACTGAAAAAGGAGCTTTTGTTCTGCCTCCCAGGGCGTTCGCGATGTACCCACGAACAACACACGGTCTTCGGGGCAAATTCCTGTAACCAAAAAGTGTAGTCTCAGCATAAATCCATTTGTATGTGTAACTATAAGAATGTTAGCACAGCAGAAATGTATTGATAAGTGTATTTAGTGTGTACATTAAACAGGGAAGACGTGTAATATAGAAATCCGTTACTATCATACTACTAGGTACATAATATTATGAAAGTAAAAATTTGTGAGTGAGGGGAGTGTACCTATGTTTGTTCCTTCCTCACGACTAAACAGCTGAAGCTATTTCAATAAAATTTGGCATGAAGTTACCTGATACCCTTTTTTTTTCGCTGGAAAATATATCACGCATCCCGGTCGGAGGTTGCGCAGACAGAATTGCGCAGTCTCCAACCGGGTATGTGGAGCCGGAATACCCACTAAAACCCAGGGACCCGCCTGCGCCCTACTTGGGACGTTAAAGGATCAGAAGATCATTCACTTTGACCACCCGGAGCGCCCGTCGGTGCACTCAATGGTGTCTACAGAGGCGGCAGGAGATGCGCATAACGGCGTATCCGGTAAGCACATGCACGAGACGGTACGACAGTGCGACATGACGCCGCTTCAGCCACCGCTCTAGATGGGGCCGTATGCCTTCGACCGTCCAGGTGTCGGCTTCCGGGGACTCGAGTTCATGTTTCTACCTTTGGACTAAGCTGGGCCGCACTTCCTAGGGATTTTATTCAAGTTACCTAATACTCTGGATTAACACAAAGGCTACTTTTATCCCGATTTTTTACTGGAGCGGGAACTACGAGGGTAAAACCATGTCGTTGCTTATCTACCACTAACAGACAGATGATTTTTACTATCTATACTCCTTACTATTACTAACAAGGCCGAACTGGTTTCCTAAAGTAGAATATCTACAGATAATCTACTCCTTCTACTACGGTGATATAGATATATCACACTTTATCTTCATAACATTCTAGTTAAAATTAATAACTTGTAATGAAGTTTTACTAACCTTTAATTATCTTCACCAAGTCTTTCTTCAACCTCTTCGGGTCAGTTTTATCGGTTTTCGGTATCTTTTTCACGAACGGCTTTTCAGCGTCGTTCATCCAGAGCACAGACGGTTGAAGCAGTCTTGATACTTTCATAATCAAATGTATTAGCATAATTAGTCCTGATTTTCCAGGATATTTCCCCACTAAATTAGCCGGTGTTAAATCGAAAAGCGTAGCGCCAGTTTCACTGCAAATGGCATGCACTAACATTTTCTTCCCGCTGCCTGATGGACCTAATTGTAATAATAAAATTATGAGGAATTTGTAATGTATTTGTAATGTATTCTTTGAAATTATTTATTAAGAAAAATGTAACACGATTACTTCTACCGCGTATCTGTTTGTCTGACCGAGATAAATTCAATATTTACTGAACAAATCATGCGCTTTTAAGAAAAGATAAAAATCTCTTATGCGGAAGATAGGTAGGTATGGTTTTCTGCTTGAAATGTGACGATAATTGTTGAAAGCTGCCAAACAAAAGCTCGAGCTGCCTGGGAGATTTCATCCAAAAGGCCACCTGATTCCTATGATATAATTATATAAAAATTATCATTATCATCGGCTCCCGTGCATCCAATATTGGACATTGGCCTCACTTAAGCAGCATCCACTCACTCTACTACAATATTATAAAAACAATGTTTGGTAGGATATATCCTCATTTTAAGGACTATATAGTCCAGGATTACATATATGCATCTTTTAAGTACTGTTTTACTTTACTAAGCAAGGTTTGCGAGGTATAAAGATAGAAAGCATATTATAGTCCTTTCTATCTTTATACCCTTTAATCTATCTATATACCTTTTCTATCTTTTGAATAAAATTTTCACTGGTATCTAGCAGAAAAATAATTATTACCTGATATAAGAACAGATCTAACTAGAGGTGAGTTAGTCCTCACATGTTCAGATCCAAGAGGCAGTATACAAAATTCCTTTATCAACTGACGTATGTCACCTAAGCATGGTACCGGCTCTTGACCTTGCTTCTTAAACTCGTTGGCAACAAAGCTCTTTTCGCCAATAAAGTCATCGATTTTCACTAGAGGATATGGACGTATGATTCCATTGGATACTAATTCTTCAAAAAGTGATTCAGTTGTTCGGTCTGGGGTTAAATCCTTTTCCTTCTTTTTCTTGCTCTTTTTACCTCCACGCCGCACCTAAATGATTGTTAAAAACATTAAAATATAGAAAACCGTTTATCATTTTTTTGTTTATTATTTTCAGTAATATAGAAAATACTCGCGATAATTTAAATTCTGATAATCTTAGTAGTTACATAAAGTAATTTGAATTATCATACCTTTTTTTGTGGCTTCTTAGCTTTTTTTCCTTTATGAGCTCTATCTCTATCCCAAGCAGCCTGTAAAAGTTCTAACTCGCTTCTCATCATATCGTCTACGATGACACGAATTTCTTGTTCTATTTTTATCATTTTTTCCCTTTCTATCATATCGTTATCACATTTCTCATTGTTTTTCAAATCTTCTTCTCTATATTTCCATATGTCTTCATATCTAGAAAAATATATTGTATTAAATGAAAAATAAATGAATTTTAAATGACATATTGATTAAATACTAAAAACTATTACAAAATGAAAATTTAATCAAAATTTTGGAATATTAGATAAATCTGATCGTAAATTGTATACTCACTCTTCGTTGGCACTAACGATATCATTTAAGAACACTGAAGGTGTACATTTGAAAGACTTTAAGTCTTCTCCTTCATCTTTGTTTTTGTTTTCCTCATCTTTGTTATTTTTCTTACTTTCTTTACTTTTTTTAGAGTCTTTTGAAGAAACGGGCGACGTTTTACTTAGATCACTGTCCATACCAGTACCTATAATATCAAGACTTATTTTAAATGTATTTTGTACAAAATATTAGTAGTAAGATATAACCAAAGGTTTCAATTTACTACCTTGTCTGCTAAACATTGCTCTGCTGCCACCACCTTCTTCTGAAGGAAAGTCAGGGAATTTTCCTGTCCTTTCAAAGTATTCCGAAATCCATCGTCTTAGTTCATCGCCAATACGTTCATTTATTTTGACTCCATGTTGACTCCGAAGTTGTTCCTCAGTTTTTTCTAATGATTCAAGATATTCCTGTTCATATTCTTTTTGGACTTTACGACGTAACTCTTTTACCTAAAATTAAATGTAATGATTATGTTCATAAAAACATGTAACTATAAGAACAATCTACAAATAAAATTGGTTATTTTACCTCTTCTGCCTTTTTTATTGCCTGAGATTCAGTATACGGCGCTAATTTCATTCCAATAAGCAATTGTTCTTCATGTTTCCTCCTTTTTGTATCTCTTCTTGCTATGAAGCCTCTCCAAACTCGTTGAATAGCTGTTGCCGCTGATGCTGACATTTCTCCCTTTTGATCACGACCTTTTTCTTTTAAAAGGCGAATTTCTTTCATAAACTGTCCTCTAAAATTTCAGTTTTAATTTACTAACTTCGTTTTTATGAGCAGCCTAAACCGACTAACTTTTGTAATGAGATAATGAAAGAAACAGTAAGAAAAAGAAAGAGTAAGATATGCTGGGTTCATCGCAGGTAGAAGTAGTCTCTACATAGCCCTATATGTATGTGGCATGATGGCATGTATATTTATGTTTTTCATAAAATACATTATAGCAATAGTATTATTAGCTAAAAGTGTTGCCATCTCCACAAATAAAAATTGATTTTTCTTTACCTTAGTCTTCCTTGTCGAGCCCTTTCATGACTTTGAATGATAATCACAGCTTGCTGTTCTGTAAGCACAAGAGACCTTGGTTTTGGAGGCTCATAGCCAAGCTTTCTTAAGGTATCAGTAATGAAGAATCGTCTCTTTTCAACTTCTTCTTCTCTTTCTCTAACAAAATATTGTGGAACACATGGTTCTGCTTCGTGCGGTGTTACTCCGAGTTTAACAAGTGTCTGTGTATGTAATTAAGATTAGATCTCATTTTTAATCTATACATATCCGTAGACTACTAAAGCGAATAAGTGTAATATTTAAACATAAAAGCGCAATAATTCTAAAATATATCCCAAAAAAAATTCACGACAAGTAGTAAGTATTTTCTTGGTTGATGAATTTATCTAGATATATTGCAGGAATTATAGTGTTACGATTTAGCAATTATCCTAATTGCCATCGTCTGCCTAATATAATGGCCGACTGCAGGGATACAAATTTAGAACTCCGACTGATTATGCTGTTTTATTGCAGATAGACGGGCTTAACTTATACGTATTAGAATAAAATAATAAGTAACATAAAATAAGGTAAAATATTATTTAATATAAACCTTAAACAAAAAGTCAAAGACTCTAACTGCTATTCTATTAATAACGTCTGAATTTGTATAAGCATAAAGTCCATAATATCATATTAAAATACTTTTGCTTACCTCATCGTCATCAAAAGTGTAATCTGATAAATGAAGTTCGACCAAATCGTGTTTTATTTCCAAAAGCCGTCCCAAACAAGCCTCAAGTAACCGTTTGACTATCAAGCGCTTTTGTGGCTGTAAAAGTTGGTCGTACACCGCGTCCAATCTAGACAATAGCACCGTGTATCTTATACGTAAATCAGATAACAAGGGCTCGAATGTTGATCTCTCAGCGGTTCCAGCTTCATAAACCGCTTCATCTGCCTGTGTTGCTTCGACTATTAACTCTGATGTATCACAAATTAAGTCATTGTAGGTTTTGTTTGACATTTTTTAAGACTTCATGAAAGTTTTACCTAAAATATGTGAAACTGTATCAATTAATACGTCAACAACACTTTGGATCTTAAAACTTAAAAATGTGTTTCATCATCATTAATGGCTCACTAAAGGGCCAGGCCTCCTTCCTTATAAGAGAAGGGTTATGGAGCGTAGACCCACCACACTCCAATGCGGGTTGGCTGGGTGATCATTAAGAACAGTGATTCTCAACCTTTTTTTGTTGCGGCACACATTTAATGATTTCAAAATTTGGCGGCACACAAAGAAAAAGATAAAAATTATTACACACTGCATAAATAGTTTATGACAAAAATTTTAAATACACCAAGACCCCGCTTTGCGTCGCTAATGTGTTCCTGAAAAGTGCGACGCAAAGTGAATCACAAATTTTGAAAGCAAATAATAAAATAATTTATATTTTTATATTCATGTTAAAAATATTTTTCTTTTTAAATGATATAATTTAATAATATTAACATTATATTTGCAAAATTTGGCGGCACACTTTTGAAATTTGGCGTCACACAAAAGTGCCGCGGCACACTGGTTGAGAATCACTGATTTAGAAGAATGAAGAGCTTAGAATTATTCCGTAACCCGACCCAGAACCTGAATGTATTTGTTACAAATCAATTAAACTATGTACATAAATTTTCATCACAATTCTTTACATAATATCAATTGGTATTGATCTAACTAGTTTTACTACACACAAAACTGACATCCTCTTAACAAAAATTTACTGCATATAAAACTTGGCATTAATAAAAGTAACAATTTCAGCACAGATCACAATAAATTCACTGTTTTATCACACTTGTTTATAAAATATAGTTTTAATCCCCACACTCGTCCTATTGTGGACAACAGTGGCGCACTCTACCTCAGTATTTGCATACGCGATGCAATATAAGTTGATAAGCAATCATAAACACGGTATTAGACAAATAATCCTAAATGAAATTCCCTTAATACTGTATCTAAAAGCATAAAGAGGTGAAACACATGTAATATTTTTCCACCCACGTCAGTATATTGCGTATAATCTCAAAAAATATGCGCGGCTTTATCGAGCAAACAAGCATCAGTCGGTGTTGTTAGGGTGCGTGCCCTGCTCGCCGTGTTACTATAATAATATTTATAGTTGTAGATAATCAAATATTGCTTATGAAGTAAAATTTAACGTCAAATATAAATATTTATAAATATTATTATTTCTAGTTACTGTTATTTTACTGTATACATATGTAATTATACATACAGGATATAAATAATAATCATCATCATCATTATCAGCCTATTAACGGCCCACTACAAGGCTAGGCGTACCTCCGTATAGGAGAAGGGATATGGAGCGTACACCCACCACGCTACTCCAATGCGGGTTGGCGGGCTTAGGGTGATAATGTTTCATTTATTAACGATCACTATCAGATGTTGATGACAGTGATCGGGACCGACGGCTTAACGTGCTCTCCGAGGCACGGGGGTTTAACACTCGCACGAACACGAACAACACGACTCCGGGCTTGGAACTTTTTGTACTGAGAAATTCATAGAAGAATGAAAAACTCAGAATTATTCCGTGATTTCCAGGATTTGAACCCAGGACTTCATGATCGAAGCCAGATAGGCTAACCACTAGATCAACGAGGCAGTAAATAAATAATGCTAATAAATAATAATGCTAGATTAATATTTATTAACTAAGTATATAATAAGAAACATAAACTAACTTCTTCTTTTCTCTCGCATGTTTCCGTTACGCGGGGTCTGCTTTCGATTCAGCGCCACTTAGATCATTGATATGCATCTTCGTCAGAGAATCCCAATTCCTTCAGATCCTTTTGAAACGTCGTCAGCCAAGTAGCCAGAGGTCTACCCCTACCTCTTTTAATTGTGGCAAAGGAAAGGCATTATAACTAAAGCATCAAACATAAACTAACTTATCTTATTAAAAAAAATTACAAATAATGATTTATTGATGTACACAAACACCTAACTTTTTTACAAACAATAATCATCATAACTAGAATATCAAACATAAACTAACTTATCTTATTAAAAAAAATATAAATAATGATGTACACAAACACCTAACTTTTTTACAAACAATAATCATCATAACTAGAACATCAAACATAAACTTATCTTATTAAAAAAAATATAAATAAGGATTTATTGCTGTACACAAACACCTAACTTTTTTACAAACAATAATCATCATAACTAGAATATCAAACATAAACTAACTTATCTTATTAAAAAAAATTAGAAATAATGATTTATTGCTGTACACAAACACCTAACTTTTTTACAAACAATAATCATCATAACTAGAATATCAAACATAAACTAACTTATCTTATTAAAAAAAATATAAATAATGATGTACACAAACACCTAACTTTTTTACAAACAATAATCATCATAACTAGAACATCAAACATAAACTTATCTTATTAAAAAAAATATAAATAAGGATTTATTGCTGTACACAAACACCTAACTTTTTTACAAACAATAATCATCATAACTAGAATATCAAACATAAACTAACTTATCTTATTAAAAAAAATTAGAAATAATGATTTATTGCTGTACACAAACACCTAACTTTTTTACAAACAATAATCATCATAACTAGAACATCAAACATAAACTAACTTATCTTATAAAAAAATATATAGATAAGGATTTATTGCTGTACACAAACTTTTTTACAAACAATAATGCTGGTACTTTATTGTAATATAATATTAAAGTTTTCATTTATTTTCCTTTTTTGCTGACCAGCTTGTCCTTCGACAAAGGACAAAGGACTTTCCATTTTTTCCTGTCTGACCTACTATGCTTTTGATTTCTTCTTCCCAGCAATTATTTTACCTTTACTTATCCAATTAACTTATTTTAAAACTTACAAATTACAATAGGTAATTTAAAAAATCACTCAAGAAAAAAAGAATAAAAACAGTATAACAGTTAAATTATAAACTACTGTCAGTTGATTGGGGACTAGACCTCTGTTGCTATCACAATGTTACACTCGGATTAACGTGTTTATTTTTTGTTATTGTTAAATTATTACGCCATACTGGGTCAAAGTTTTGGACAATGCCGATGTATTTTATCTTATCTACAGTTTTTAACCCAATGCCTCCATGGAAAATTATGTTGTGCTATTAACTATTCTAAAAGACACCCATTGTCCTTATATTGTGGTGTTCAAGGATAAGTTTTATAAGGGAAGGATTCCTTTTCTACGTACTCTACTTATTTAGCTATACGCATTATACTGCAAGTTTTTGAATAACGTGTTCTTAATCTAAATATATTTATAAAATAATTAGCTTCTATGAAAATAGATTCGACATACGACGGTCAAAATCACTGGACACTTTAAAAAAAGCTGTTTATTCATACTATCTTAAGTGCGAGTAAGTACTTTTGATGACTTATTGGTTTGTATTTCCTTCGTGTCATATTACGTATATATTAGTTTATCTTATGATATTTATTTTAATGTTTATTGTGTTATTTATGTAATTTATTGTGTGTTAGTATGTAATTATTTGAATGTAAGTATCTTATTAAATTACACCACCTGCAGCTTATTATTTACTGATATTTTCCTAAGCCTAAGGTTGCTGGAAGAAGTACCCTTTTGCACCTCTACTTCCTCCATAATATTGTTTCTGTATGTTTTTGTTCTCTAATGTGGTGTACAAATAAGAAAGAAATAAATAAATATATTAATTAAAGTTATGTTGATATTATGATTATGTCACTGATACTATAAATAATAATATAAATAATAAGAGACATAGTACAACTATAGATTACTGATCCACATGACAATAATCTGATGAAAGGCAAAAAGGAAAAAGTATCAAAATTCTACCTTGCTCACGAGATTACCGCCATGTGGATTGTTGACCCGACGATTATTGTTGCTATAGTCGTTGCAGTCAATGGGCTTATATTCAAAAGCTCCAACATTTCATGAAGTTTTCGCTTGGCTGTTGGATGAAGGGATAGATACGAAAGGCAGTTATTCTTGAGACGGCGCATATTGTGAGGAGGTTCTTCATTCTGGAGCCCTGATCACCGGTTGCTTGGGACCTCGAGCTCCACAGCAGGCTTGCTTTTTAATAAAATTTTAATAGTGTTTTTTATAATTTGTATAAGCATAGTTCAAAATTAAAAAAATGTAAATAAATAAATGATATAGAAAATAGATATAATAATTTAACCATACGAAAAATAATTGTTCCGAATTCCCTGATTTACAAAATTTTTTAACAAAAAATAGAACCGACTCAAAACGCACTAAAAAGTAAAAAAATAACTGTGTCATTTAGTTGCTTTAATTTACTTAAGCATATCTTTGAAGTCGATGCCAGCCAAGTTTAAGGAACATTTATTTAACATAGTAAAGCAGGGTTCTAGGTAATGTCCTTAAAGTTTTCTACTTGGCTGGCATCGATTCCTAGATATGCTTAAGTAAATTAAAGGAACTAAATGACACAGTTTTTTTGACTTTTTAGTGCGTTTTGAGTCGGTCCTATTTTTTCGTTAAAAATTTTTATTTCTTACTTTTTAGCGATTTATCGCAACGTACGAGTACGTTATACTCGTACTATACTATCATAGTATATTATACGGCACTTGTAGCCAAAAAGCTACCAATATTTACACAAAAACCGAAATTGCTGCAAGTGTGCCTATAAAATTCGAAGAGTTCCTTCAATTTTCCCAGGATATCATCATCAGATCCTATACATAATGACAATGGGACCACCTTGGAAGTGTACCATTATAATAAAAAAGAATTATAAATATCGAAAGAATTATAAAAAAAAATACATAAAAAAATATATATACATATGTGTCGAATTGAGAACCTCCTCCGTTTTTTTTCGTCGGTTAAAAATTGTTTTTCATTATGTACCTATGATTTTTCTTTAATATTCTTTAAAAATCCTATTATTATCAATACATCAATAAAACAACTCGCACTTTAACCGTGTTCAGACTTTAAAACGGATATGAGCACTAAATAACTTAAAACTCCATCTAAACTCAGCCCCAAGAATCCAAGCGGAACAAAGAGAAACATGCTAATAAAACTATAACAAAAGATTCAGCCAAGCCACAAGCAACGTACTATAATATTAACAATTTATTCTATCACACTGATAATAGTGTTACAAATTTAAAAGGAGTTAACGCGGAGCATCTAAATGCAGCGGGCTGTTCGTAACTCTATTACCGCTTTATACATCAACCTGTTTTATCCATTCATACAAATTACATCCTTATTTCACTCAAACTAAAGGTCATATTACAGTGGTGTGGTGTTATTTTGTTGCTCATTGTACATACCACATCTTGAAGTTGTTCAGGAATATAATATCCGTTGTTAAACTTGTACGCAATATGAGGTAGTCATTATATGGATTGCTAGAACTTATAATTTGTTATCTGATGTGCCTGCAGCTTGATTTATATATTTTTTTTTAACCGTTTGTATCGAAGCGTGATATCTATAAGAATAAAAGTAGGTAGTTAAAAATGATATTTTGCGTTATAAAAACGTAGTTTTGATTACATTAAGCAACTTTAGCATTAAAAACATGTATGAATTGTGTGCACAATGTTGACTTGCGTGGCGCAGGCGCAGCAGAGATTATTTTCTCAATTGGTCCAGGTCTAGCTGGTGTGAGGCTTCGGCCGTGGCTAGTTACCACCCCACCGACAAAGACGTATCGCCAAGCGACTTGGCATTCCGGAACGATGTCGTGTAGAAACCGAAGGAAACCGCTTTCATCTAAGATCGCATCATCACTTACCATTAGGTGTGATCGCAGCTAACTTAAAAAAATACAGAATCTGAATCTAGAAAACGGCTCCAACAATTTTGGGGTCACAGAAAGCCGCTGAATGCAGGTGGTATTTGGAAGTCCTTACAAGAGGCATTTCTCCAGCAGTAAACGTCAATCGGCTGATTATGATGATGGTGTGACTATCAATCTATCATGATCATCAATATCAGTCCATTGATCTCCCACTACAGGGTGCGACCTCACTCCTTATAGGAGAGGTGATCACTGAAGAGCCACTACAGGGGAATCTAGACCGTGGTAATCGGAAGAATTCAGAACAGCTCTTTGTCTTGCAGTGGTCGTTGATCGACTGGCAATGATGATGATAACTTGTTAAATATCTATCAGCAACGCTATTATTAGGTTTAATAAAGTATTTACTAAAAAACTGGCTGTGTAAAAAAATTGCGCACGTTTTGAACATAAAAAGCTGCGTATAAAAAGTAATATTTCTTGCTCCCTTCACCACTGGCGTCCGCACAGCGGCTCCGGGCGTAACTGTTATAAAATATTAACTGTCCAGCGATAGCCATTCATAATAAAGCCATTATGTGAATAAATGCTAACGACTATATTTACCAGGCGTCTACGCGTCCACCATTAAGGGTTAACCATTATACATGAACGCTCATTAAACTGGAACAGACCTTTTATGCTTATATTTTGATAGATTGACTTTTTTAGAGCTGGCGTTTTTTTTGCGGAAGCCTTCAATTTATTCATGTTTTGATTGAATGATAATTTTACAAAACAGGTATTGGAAAGTAATTCCAGCTAAAGTTATGAAGGAAACTATCATCTATACTAATATTATAAAGAGGCAAAGTTTGTATGTTTGTGAGTTTATATGTTTGTAAGTTTGTAAATAAAGTTCTGTCGGGGCTAATCTTCGGAACTACTAATCCGATTTTAAAAATTCTTTCACCAGTAGAATGCTACGTTATCGGTGAGTGTTAAAGGCTATATTTTATATTTGTATTGTATATAAATACCTGAGTTATCACAGTTTTTGTCGAGTCGGACCGTGAAATTTATTTAATTTAGCTTTAGGCGCGTACGCTGCCTTAGATATTGGATATATTGTGTTTTATAGTACCCAGATAAGTAAATACAATTTACTTTCTTCTATATCCCTCTGGGCCTAAATTCTATCTTTTTTTATGTACCGATACACTAAACGATCGCCGCTTAATCAATAAGTAATCAATGTCACTTCCAGTAGCTTGCACTCAGTGCGCTCTCCTCAATATCAGATAGGTGCGTCGGGCGATGTTTTTGAGTAACGAGCTCGAGCCTTAATAGCTCATTGTGTAGTTTTTTTGCAACTATGTGGACCTACCACGGCTTTAATGCAAAAACGGTATCAAAAGGTTCTATAAACACGCCTTTGTTGTACCTTGTTTTACTTGAACAGCCACGCTACTGCGCATGGCCGTGATTACGTTTTATGGAAGGAAGGAAAGCAAAAAATATCAAAATAAATACGAACTGGAAGATAACTTTGTTGTAATGAGCAATTTCAAACGGATAAAGTTTGAGCTGGTTTAGTGGATCAAGTTATCAGGTGGATGAAAAGATTAATGAATTATCAATTATCACATTTTTTTTTTTTATCAACTACAAGTTGGCCCTTGACTGCTATCACACCTGATGTTAAGTGATGATGCAATCTAAGATGAAAGCGGGCTAACTTGTTAGGAGTTGGATGTAATTCCACACCCCCTATCGGTTTCTACACGACATCGTACCGGAACGCTAAGTCGCTTGGCGGTACGTCTTTGTCGGTAGGGTGGTAACTAGCCACGGCGAAAGCCTCCCACCTGCCAGACCAAGACAAATTAAGAAAAGTCTCAATCTGCCCCGCAGGGAATCGAACCCAGGACCTCCGTCTTATAAATCCACCGCGCATACCACTGCGTCACGGAGGCCATCAAAAGATTTTCAAACTTTTCGTCTGTATCTTGGAGTGACCTATTAGATCTTTGTATTGTCTATTAGGCGTTTGACAACCTCCCTGGCGCAGTAGATGGTAGATGAGATGGAGGTCCTGGGTTCGATTTGTTGGGGCCGAGTGAGATTTTCTTAATTGGCCTTGGACTGGCTAGAGGGAGAATTTAGCCGTGGCTAGTTACCGACCCGTCAGCAAAGACGTACCGCCAAGCAATTCAGTTCTCTGGCACGATGTCTACAGAAACCGTAAGGGGTGTGATTTTCATCCTACTTCTAACAAATTAGCCCTCGTCCATCTTAGATTGCATCATCACTTACCATCAGGTGTGATTGCAGTTAAGGGCTAACCTGAAATAATAACTTGTTATATGGTAATTTAACGTTATTATTAGTCAAACATTATATTATAGTCTGAAACAATGTATTGTATTAGACTATAATATGTTAGCGCCTAGCAATTATATTCATGGCTCCAATAGGCTAATGATAATGTTTTCAAATTCAGTATTCACAAACAAATATTGCTAGGTAAATAAAAAGTTGCAAAAACTCGCTTCAACAAAGTTGAAGTTAAAGGAAGCAAAATAAATCTCTGCATTTCTCGTCTATATCCCACCCATCTCGATGGAATGTAAACTGAGCCGGTGGAATTATCTCAAATGAAGACATTATCCTGTCGGCGCGCGCGCATGATCTCTCGCCGCCATCTTGCATTCGAGTTCAAACGTCGAAGTTGAAGGTCACTGTGAATTAATGTTTCGCGGTTTTAATGCGATTCATTCTTTGATGCCACTGTACGAATATAATACTAAATCTGGAGTACTCACTGGGGGTTTAAAACTATTGGGTTATTCTTCCTTTGACTGCTTCGTTGGTCCTCTGGTTAGTCTAAGTAGCTTCGTATCACGAGTTCGAGTCCTAAATAAATACTAAGATTTTCTTTTACCTTAATTAAAAAAAAAACCAAAAGAATTCCTAAATTACAGATAAGTTCAGACAATACGTTATGCTGTCGGTGCTAATCGCTACCATTAACAGCTGCAGAGTTACATGGTTTAACAATATTACCCTGAATACCTTTTTGAAACAAAGTTTCAAATCCTTAAATATCATCATTATTTTGAATATGTCATTCAAATACTGTTAATTATGAGATCCTTTTTTATCCTTTTTAGATATTCTAACCATCGTCAATGAGAGCGTCATGAAAAAATAAAGGAGAACAAACATTCATTCAAAGTGAATAAATATTATGACCTTACTAATGAATTAAAACTAAAAATGATTCTACTTTGCAGCCCTAGAAATCGTCATTCATTCTAAAAAAAACTTTTATTTAATATTAATGTTTTAAGGAAACTACCCCTAGTGCTTTGTTTAAAACTTTTCTCTCCATTAATATAAGACCGTAAAAGCTTGTAAGAAGCTCGTGAAATTATCAAAAAAGCCATTAAGCATTTCGCGACAAAGTTTGCCACCACAAATTCATTAATGGCCCCATTCTAAGCCTCTCGAACGATCAAAGTCGAGTCTGTTGCGTAAATGATTTGACTGTTAAATTATTGGATGGTTTAAGCTTTTTAAGATCCATCCACATTGACACAAACTGTCTAAGTTATAAAACAAGGCTTTTCCTTCTTGTATATTTACAAGTATTAAAGCTCATTATCTTAGTAACAGATTATTAATATTATTTTATGATCTCTCGGCTAGGTTCGATTCTTGACTAGGGTTAATTTAACTTTGTGACCAGTTGACCAACTTTCCTAAAGTACCTCCAAATATTTTGCAGCGTAGAAAATAGCTACAAGCATAAGCCAATGCTTTTATAAATTCCACACTAATATTTCGAGAAACACACACATGAAGAAAGTAGAATACAAAAGGTGGTCTTACTGCTTAGTAGAGATTTGTTTCAAGCAAGTTCAAGTATCTCAAAAAAAAATTATATATTTTTAACAAACGAAAAGAAACGGAAGAGTTTCTCAATTCGACACGTATATTTTTTTTTATGTATGACTTACAGATGTCCGATTTTGATAATTCTTTTTTTATTAGAAAAAGTACATTTCCAAGATGGTCCCATAGACAAGATGTTAGGATCTGATGATGATACCCTGGGAAAATTGAAGGAACTGCTTAAGCATATCTAGGAGTGGGTGCCAGCCAAGGTTTCTACTTTAAAGACGTTATCTAGAACCCACCAGCTGCTTTACTACGTTAAATAAATGTTCCTTAACCTTGGCTGGCACCGACTTCAAAGATATGCTTAAGTAAATTAAAGCAAGTAAATGACACAGTTATTTTTTACTTTTTAGTGGGTTTTGAGTCGGTTTTTTTTTATCAACTACAAGTTGGCCCTTGACTGCTATCACACCTGATGTTAAGTAAGATGATACAATCTAAGGTGAAAGCGGGTTAACTTGCTAGGAGTAAGCAAGAACCCCCTTTCGGTTTCTACACGACATCGTACCGGAACGCTAAATCGTTTGGCGGTACGTCTTTGTCGGTAGGGTGGTAACTAGCCACGGCGAAAGCCTCCCACCAGCCAGACCAAGACAAATTAAGAAAAATCTCAATCTGCCCCGCCGGGAATCGAACTCAGGACCTCCGTCTTATAAATCCGCCGCGTATACCACTGCGCCACGGAGGCCGTCGGTTCTATTTTTTGGACTTGGAGAGTTGATGGTAATACACCACCATGCCTCGGATACGTTAAGCCGTCGGTCCCGGTCACTATCAACACCATCGGACAGTGATCGGTAACAAATGAAACATTATCACCCTAAGCCCGCCAACTCGCATTGGAGCAGCGAGGTGAGCATATGCCCAATTTCCTCTCTCCTAAAAAGAGGCCTGGCTCTGTTATAGACGGCCGAGTGGCGCAGTGGGTAGTGACCCTGCTTCTGCGTCCTAGGCTGTGGGTTCGATTCCCACATCTGGAAAATGTTTGTGTGATGAGCATGGATATTTTCCAGAGTCTTGGTGTTTATCTATATATTATAAGTATTTATGTATAATATATATAAAAATATTCATCAGTTATCATAGCCCCCATAACACAAGCTACTTACGAGTACGCTTACTTTGGGGTTATATAGTGATGTGTGTAATTGTCCTATAATATTTATTTTATTTATTTTTTTTATATGCTTATAATGACGATCAT